>JBANDB010000006.1:0-2400000 GCA_037576215.1 Armillaria gallica
GATTGAAAATTATTGACGAATATCTTGTCGTCACGGTCGAAGGGGTTCAAAAGACTTATACGCTAGCAGGCGCGATATATCACGGCCAAGGTCACTTTACTGCAAGGGTGATTGTCGATCGCGAATATTGGTTCCACGATGGCATGACAACAGGTAAAGAGCTGATACCCGATACTCGAAATGCAAGAGCAGATATGACTAAATGCAGAGGCCAAATTTTAATAACGGCTGTGTATACTTTGCTGTCATAAAATATCAACGAATGGTGACGATTGTGGATACAAACGAGGCCTTGCCGTTTACCGTTTACATGCTGTAATAGTCGGGCCGAACGCTGTGTGGACAACCAACAGCAACACCCGTAAGAGCAAAAAAGTGTAATGTTTGTACATTACTATGTTTCATCACAGACATTACAATCATCTTCTTGTCGCGACTCGCCGGGACACGTTCTCCTATACCTGGATCGTAAGGTTCGTGTGATGCTCTGATAGCATTATCCTTGTAGCGACGGCAAGTGTCATCCCCGATTCTTTCGTAAGTTAGTCGGCTTTCGGGTAGTCGCGGAAGAGACGTTGGAAGGGCGAGAATAATTCCAAGTCATTGCGATCAGAATGCATGATTTTCGAGGTATGAAAGGCATTTTTATGTTCAGGTAGATCGTTGTAAAAGATATTTCGAAGTAGAACGTCGCTTTAGAAGACCACACTCGATGGATTGACGGCAGATGGGCTGGAAATTTGCGACTCTTGAAGAGATAATGGTACATTGCTCGAGACGCCATTGTCTCCAGCACCCTCGAAAATGGGGGTATGGAGATGATGAACCCAGTGGACGGTGATGAAGAGAAAATCGACGTGTGCCTGGCCACACAGCCACTGATCGAAGCCCGGAGGCCCATTCCGGAAGCTGAACAAGTGAGCAAATATCCACTTAGCATGAACATCGCTTTCGATACATTTTCTCTGAAGGTCCGGAAGACGTCGTAATATGTCGTTGTGCCACCATTGTACGAACTTGATTCATTTTTGGATCATTCAGTACTATCAAAGCATCCAGAGGTTCCACTTTTCTGATATCTTGCGTCCGGTTGGTTTCTTTCAACATACATGGTGCGTCTTGTTTTGTATATCGTGTTGAAATGTATAGAATGCTTTATTTATGATGGAAGATAAAGCATACTCTCACTGCAAGCTGTATAAATTAGTTCCCGAGCTGTCGACATTCACTAAAGGGTATGCTTTCACTGTTTGCCATTTCGCGTTAATGAAAGACAGTTCTACTTGTGCTCATATCGTCTGACCGAAACATTGAAGTCGCATTACGAGGTTTCGGATGCTTCGGATATTATACCTATACTTGTATGAAGTCTATTTTGCATTTATTCCGATTTTTTTTCTGTAGAGGAGACCCATTGAGATGGTATATATGCTGTTAGATGAGTATTGGTCGGACTAAACATCAATGAATCCATATTGATAGCTTAATGCCTCGAGGTATCCTGCCCAAAAAAAATTGAGATACTTATTTAACATATAATGAAGCTGTTGCATTACTATCGAAAGGAATAAACGACCAGTGGCCAGTATACAGAGGACGTACAGGCATACAGGACACAAGGCCGGCTAGTCGGACCGGTATACCGAATAGCCTTTGCTGTGCATTCGTGCTTACAATACCCTCTCACCGATTCAAATATTCACGGCGTGAGTTGCAACTGGCACCATCATCTCTACAGCTCCATTTTTTATGGTGCTGAAGATAATGGTGCCATTTGTTCCTGCAGCCCCGCTGCCATCATCAACGTCAACGACGCCCTGATCTTAGAGCCACCGCCCCCCCACAAAAAGACAGACCATTCTCACTCGACAACGACCCCGACTAGACGATGACGTCAACCACTTCCCTCCCTCAATGCTGCCCTTATTGCTAACGACGCGTCCATCATCCTTCACGCTACCCACTTCTACAAGAAAAACACCCTCTCCCGCTCGATGCATGCCTTGGCCAGTACCGTCAACTTCACACCCCCATTTTTGAGGGTGCCGGAGATGATGGTGCTGTCCGTTTCTTCTCCAAATACTGTCGACGTCTCCCCAACAAAGCTAACCAACTACCCACCAAGACGGCCCTACCCTCACTCGACGATTCTCCCGACCGGCGCTGCCATCTCGCCACCCCAGTTTTCAAGGGTGTCGGAGACGATGGCAGTAATTGTTTCTCTCTGCGACGCCGCTATCATCACCGATACCTATTTCAAAATATTAAATCCATTGTTTCTTCGTTCTTTTGTAGCCTCTGTTCTCCCGTTTGTACAATGTTTCATTTTTATTATTCGGTGTATTCAAATCAATGTACTTCCAAATAAATTACATTGGTTTCAATTTTCATATGACTAAAATAGTTTGAGAGAAAAAAATAAGTGACATCCAAAATCTCGGAAGGAGGGCCTATGGACCCAAAAATTGGCTAAAATTCAACACCAGTACGAAAAGATTTTCCAGCCCAAAAACGCGACCCAAAATGGCTGGGCTACTGGCCCAATCCCAAGGGAAAAGGCGTGGTGATGGCTGTGCTGCTAATGAGCGGTACAGGTGGCATCCTGAGTTCGAATGCTGCATAGAAAAGGGTCAAACCCTACAGCATGGCCTGGAACAAGTCCATATCGAAGGGCATGGCGTCGAAGAAGGGAGCGATAACACATAACAAGGAGAGGAGCGCTTGATATAGAGGTTTCCCAGTGCATATGAGTATGCATCCTGTATGAATGACGTTTTCTACGGCGATTGGGCGCGCATGGGTATGCATACTCTAGTTTACTGCGCTATGCAGAGCGCATTTTCGTAATGTAATGGCCTTAGACAGTCATACCGTTGAACTCCATTTGCAGGACGTGTCATTAGAGATAGGCAATGAGACTGAATATCGTCGGGAGATCGAGAGAGTAAAATGAGAATATTGTTCTATTGCTACGAGACCACCATGAAGTTACCAGAGGATCAATTACTACGAATATTGTGATGTAACTAGGACGTGGGAAAATTACAGGACCCTGAGTATGCAGAGTCGGAAGGAGCTGCGCACGACGCTCTGCATACTCCATAACTCGCCTGTAGTTACAGGAAACTCTGCATACCGGGCTGCACTGTAACTACAGGGCAACTCTGCATAATATGGACGGTATAGCCTCATAAGTAATAGTTGTTCCGGACCGAGGTTGCCGCATCCCCTGGAAACTTTTTTCCTGATTTGCTGATGTCATAGGTTCGAGTGAATCAAAGAGCCTCCATGAACGAGGGAAGCTACAATTTTCGTTAGATGTAGTTAAACGCTTGTCTAATATGAGCGGAACTTTGTTGACTGCATTCTGTTAATAACAATAAATTACCCCGCTGTGGTGGTTGCAGCAGCCTACCCTGCTAATTTTCGTTTGTGTATGCGTGTCACTGTAATTATTCCAAGGTTGAGACCAAGTACATTCATTTTGTTTCGTTTGTATGTGCGTATCAGTGCCATCAACCTTATTCATTTGACCCAACTACACACAGCTTCCTCTTACCACCACTCTCATTTCTTTTGATCTCTCTATTTCGTCGCTTTCTCACTCTTCTTTGGTTACTCGTTCATCTGTTGGTCCCTATGGGTCGAATTACGGGCCCTGTAGCCGGGGGTTGCTCACATCGATTCCTTCGTCCATTGTCCCGCCCTCCCGCGGCATCTTCTGGAAGTGCCGAAACGACACCTAGGTACGTCTGCGAAACGTAGTCGATCTTCGTCGACAGTTCCAAACAAGACGTCCAGCAACCTGCTCATCAACCATCGCCTACGCAAAGACGAGGGCTCCGATGCCAATACTACGGGCGCGTGTACGTTGCCCTACCCTCCCGCGGCATCATCTGAAAGCTCAGACGTGATGTCTAGGTACGTATATGAAAAATAGTCGCTGTGTCGAGAGATCCGACTGATACGCCCAGAAACCCGACCACTGGGTCCCCTCGCTCACGCGCTGACAAGAGTCTCGAAGTTTTTGCGATATACGCGCGCACCGGACACTCCGGATCCTCTCTCGACGCCACCGATGCCAACAGTAGTGTTCCGTCCAACGGCAAGGAAAAATCATGTTCATGCCTAGCGGTGGTGGGCGCGTGCCTGGTAATGTTTGCATGGGTTCACAGGTAGAGTAAGATGAACAACGTAGTTAGAACTCAGTCGGCGCAGTAATAGTGAAACGACTGTATTGATATAATACCATACCTAGAGTAAGATGAACAACGTAGTTAGAACTAAAAGAACGAGTGAGTAAAGTATGTATGGTATATGAGTTAAGTAAAGCATACCTCAGTCGGCGCAGTAATAGTGAAACGACTGAGGATGCGGATGTAACTACGAGGTATATATACTGTCGGGTTGAAGTATAGGAGTATGGAAAAAGGAAAAGTCCGATAAGGAGCGGCATACAATATAAGTAATAAGGACGGGATCGAGTCGGGTATCACGTGTCTCGTTCAACACTCCCCCAGACACGGGAGATCAGTCGGTTAAGTGCAGATCAGCGAGGTAGCGGTAGTGGTGGTCGCGATGAAGTGGTTTAGTGAAAAGATCCGCAGCGTTGACCTTCCCACGGATGAATTCGACCTTGATGTCACCGGCACGTACAAGTTCGCGGATGTAGTGCTCGCGAATGTCAATGTGTTTGACTTTGTGGTGATTGCAGGTCGTATTCGTCAAAGAAACAGCGCCACGATTGTCGCATTTAAGTATCCCCGGCCTCTCCTGCTCTAACCCGACCTCCGATAACCAGGAAAACATCCACTTCATTTGCTGGGCAGCACGCGTGAGCGAGACAAATTCGGCCTCGACAGTAGACAGGGCGACAGTAGCTTGGCGTTTCGAACTCCACGCAACGGGACCACCAGACATCATAAAGACATACCCCGAGGTGGATCTCAGGGTATCCTTACAGCCTCCATAGTCTGAATCGACAAATCCCATAGGTTTGAGAGGTTCGTCGCGTGAATAAGTGATCCCGTAGTCAATGGTTGACTTGATATAGCCAATGACGTGCATCAGGGAGTTCCAGTGAGCCAATCCAGGGTTATTCTGGAATCGCGACAAGACACTGACAACGTATGCGAGATCTGGCCGCGTTGCGAGTTGCCCCCACATGACAGATCCCAGTACTTGACGGTATGGCTTCTCCCTCATCTCCTCTTCTTCCTCGCTGGAGGATGGGCCCATCGTCGAGTCCAACGTTGTCCCCACAGACATAGGCGTCGAGCGAGGTGGTATATCCTGTAAGCCAAACCTCTCAATTACATGCTCCCAGTACGGTCTTTGGGAGAGTCGCACAGTCCCCGCTTTCAGGTCCTGATCCACGCGCATACCCAGGAAGTAGCTTCTCTCCCCCACATCTTTTATCTCCCAACGTTCGGCGAGTTCATCTTTCCTTTTGTTAGCTTCCTCAGTGCTCGTCGAAGCCCCCCATACGTCGTCTGTATATGTGTCGGTAATGGTAAACGATCCGTCTTCATCCCACTTCGTTCGTATGCATGGGTCTGCTCGCGAGGTATAGTATCCAAGGTCGTCATACGTCTCGGCCAGAGTCTCGAACCAGTCGTGTGCACCTTGCATTGTACCGTAGATGGTGTGGACCAGTTTACAGACCTTGTCTTCCTCACCAGGTACGATGTATCCCTGTGGCTGGCGCATGTAAATGTCCTCCTTGGTTTCGCTATTCAAGTATGCTGAGACGAAGTCGACCTGCCACAGGTGAAGGTTCATGCTTGCTGCTATAGCCGCCGTCATGCGAACCGATTCGAGACGAGTTACTGCTGCCCAAGTTTTGTTATAGTCGACGCCTAGCTGTTGAGTGTATCCCTTTCCAACTAATCTCGCCTCGTCCCGAATCCGATTTCCATCGCCGTCCCATTTGATATCAAACACCCACATAGAGTCCATTATGTTCATGTCAGGAGTCGCCGGTACCAGATCCCAAGTGTGCTTTCAAATATGCATGTTGTATTCATCGTCCATTGCTGCTCCCCAACGCTCTGTGTCCAGTTTCATAGCTTCATTGTACGTCTTTGGAATGTGATGAGATGCTTTTGTATCCACGAGAAAAGCCACGTATTCTTCAAGGTCCATGCCTAATTTCCTCATCTGCGCGACTGCTGCTCATGGGTGTACGGAGTTGGTCGCCCAGTCCTCCCCCATAGCCCTGGCTTGGTTCTCGGATTGTTGGTATTCTTGGGATTCGGCAGCTGCTCGCGTCGATGTCTGTATCCTTGTCGAGCGACGTGGTGGTGGTGGATTCTCGCTGGGAATAGGATCTTGGACTTCAGGAGTTTCAGGCGCAGCATCATTTGGATTGGTGTTGGTGGTCGACGTGTTAGTCGTCTCAGCAGGCTCCTTTGGGGCATCAGGGAACAGTCCGTCGTTCGGTTCAGTCTCCCCCACGACGGACAACGTGCGACGCGGCACACCTTCCTCGAAGATGACGTCACGCGAGATGAAGATCTTGCCCGATTCATCAAGTAATTTATAATGTCCCCCGGATGCGTACCCCAGTAAGCGTGCCCTGATCGATCGATCGTCTAATTTGCTTCCACCAGATACCTGCTGCCCATTGACGGTTGGAATCTTCGCCCAGCATACAGAGCCAAAAGCACGTAGGTGAGAGACGTCTTGCCGTTTCCCAGTCCATAACTCCGCAGGGATCATATCAGGGTGACGACATGATGGGATCAAGTTCCTCGTGTACACCGACACTGCCGCAGCTTCTGCCCAGTATTTGTGGGCGAGACCTGAGTCCCGTAGTAGTGCACGAGTATCTTGGATGGTCGTACGAATTGCTCTCTCTGCCAATCCATTCTCTGGGGACGAGTACGGCGCCGTGAGTTCAAGAATAATGCCATGTTCCTTGCAGTAGTCGACCCACTTCGACCCTGCAAAGGCGTTATCGGCACGTAAATGCTTGACTCGACGACCAGTCTGGTTTTCGGCTAACACTCGGAAATCGTCGAAGGCCTGGATTGTAGTCTCATCGGTTTTATCGGCGAGGAATGCTCCGTGCTTGAATGAAGTGCCGCTATCCACGATCGGCATGAAGTAAGACTTTCCCCCATTCGATACCACGCGGCTCGGACCCCACAGATCTGTCGCCACAAGGTGAAGGGGTTCCACATTGGGATCTGTTGGCTCATCAAACGGTCGACGTGTCTGTTTCGCCATGAGACAGTCTTCATTCACACTTTCCCTCGATGTTTCTGTCTGTAATTCCCCCAGCGAGGCCGTCAACTAAATTCTTCGACGCCATAGACTCGATAGTCTCAATGCTCGCGTGTGCAAGGCGACGGTGCCATTGGCATAAGGAGGTTGGATTACTCCTCGACGACATAGCGAAATGCCCAGCAGGTAATTCACTTTCGTCATCCACACATTCAAGGACGTACATCCCATTCTCTCCTTTCCCAGTGAAGATCTCGGCACCATTTACGTCCTTGACAACTGCTTGTTTTCCCCCAAACGTTGTGTAGAACCCCGCAGCATCGAGAGCACTGACAGAGATGAGGTTCGCGGCTAGCGAAGGTGCGTATAAAGCGTTCTTGAAGGTTAGTCTGACTAACTTCTTCTCCCCAGACTTGCGACGGAAGAGCTTAGTGGCTGTCCCAACGCCCAGAATTGAGAAACCACCCTCCACTTGCTTCGCCGAAGATCCAGTACGGTACGGCTGGGGCGTGTATTCGGTGAACCCTTTAAGATCTCGCAGGAAGTGGTCACTAGCGCCAGAATCAAGGAAGTGTAGCGACTTCGTGGGCTTTCGTCCTTGGAACGTCGTTGAGACGTATGCTCTGTCTGCAACGGGTGCGCGCATATGTACTCTTCCACCTCAAAAAGACTGATATCCAGGCCGTCCTCGTCAACCTCCTCAAGGCCTAAGGCTTCGAAATCGGACATGGATGAGACGGTCACTTCCTCGAAGTCTGAGAATTCATCCTCGGCGTCAACGTCTTCAAGATGGGGCATCTCGCTGTCTACTACTTCCTCAACTGTCACACCTCGGTTGGTATCCTCGCCACCAGATGTCGCATATGCCATGAACGCGATGTGAGGTACGTGGGCAACTGTCAGGTTCGCCTGGGGAGTCGCAGTAGTCTGTGTGTTTGACGGCGAGCTGGACGACGCATTGTTCGCCTGGTTACTCCTTCTGTTCCTCCCAAAGTTCTCTGGGAACTGGCCTTCCTTCCCTCCACCAGGCCAGTAACAGTCTGAGACGTTATGGGTCGAACGCTTACGAGCCTTGCATTCAGGGTTAATGCAATACTTCCCAGTCAAAGATTTCGCATTCAGGGCAAGGGATGAATCTGCCTTCGCGGGGTATAGAGTGATATGGTGGGTTTGGAGTAGCGAAGTAATTTCAACAGTCGTCTTGCATTGGTACAAGGATGGTATGATTGGGAGCCAGCTCGCAGTGTGAGGAAGAGAGCGTATGATAATTCCCCTGAAGTCTTTGTCCGTCAACTCACGTCCAGTCTCAGATAGATTGTCAACTGCAGCTCGTTTCGTACGGAGGTCCTGAATGTGGGCCTCCATGTCAGCTCCCTCCGTGTACTTCGTATTCTGAAGAAGTCGTTGAGCCTCGGATAAGGCCATCTCGTTCTGGACGGCGTAAGTGTTTATAATCGAGTCCCATGCCTCTTTCGCTGTTCCCGTCGTCTTGACCCCTAATCCTATAGGGTCGGAGACGTTGAGGATGATGTGGGAGCGTACATGGGAGTCTCGAAATTTCCATTCGTCAAGCGACGGTGTGGATGAGTAGAGTGGGGTGGGGTCCGGTGGGAGTGGCGCAGTTGTCGGTGCAGTGCCCTGGGTCGTCTGTGCGGTGGGTGGGCATGGTATCGACCCATCCACGTACCCCCATAAGCCTTTACCACTGATGATTTCAGTGATCTTGACTTTCCAGGTGGCAAGGTTCTTGCTGTTAAACTGGGAGGCTTCGGGGAGTTGGGTAATGGAAGGGCTCGTCGTCGACATAGTTAGGGGTTACGGTTTTTCGTGTGGGTATTGAGTCGCTTTGTGGATAGAATTTACTGCGTGTTCTTGACTGGTTCAAAGGCAAGGGCGGGGCCACATAACCTAGAGTAAGATGAACAACGTAGTTAGAACTCAGTCGGCGCAGTAATAGTGAAACGACTGAGGATGCGGATGTAACTACGAGGTATATATACTGTCGGGTTGAAGTATAGGAGTATGGAAAAAGGAAAAGTCCGATAAGGAGCGGCGTACAATATAAGTAATAAGGACGGGATCGAGTCGGGTATCACGTGTCTCGTTCAACAACAGGGTGGTCTTTAGCTTGGGTCGCCGCAGCCGCAAGGTTAGGAGGCATTGATACTACGGTAGCTCGTTTCCTCGTATCTCCGCTGGTAATTATTTTCCGAATTCACTCACCGCGTATTGTATGTATCTCGTATGACCTTCACTCATTTCTTGCATCGTGGGTCTGGCCATGTCTCACTTGTATCCATATTTTCTCTAGTTTACTCATATCTTGTTGTACTATACAATTACTCCCTTAAACCCGTAGGATGGTGAACATTGAGATTCCAGATTGGCAACGTATTGATTGAACGTCAAGGTAACTGGGTCCGAATCATTAGCCTGAGTGAAGTCGCACAAGCATACCAACGGTGTACCTCCCCTTTGCTTTCAACAAGTGTCATCCCCAGCTCCAACATTGTAGGCACAAAGCCTTCAGCTATACCGTGTTCTCGGCGCTCGATCCTGGGACCGCGTGTGTAAGGAAACGACTTACGGTGTCTTGAGACCAGGAATTCTGTTCAAAAAGGGTGAGCCGTACAGAAAAGAATCCAAGATCCCACTTTCATGAACTTACTGGAATTTCGACACAGTTGCACACGTCCTGTTGTGAATCGATTTCAAGGCACGTTTCGGTGGCAAGACCTTTTCCACCGAAGACGCGCAACAAGCTGCAGCCGGATCATCTCAAACATTACCCGCTGCCCGACTGACCGAACGACTCAGCCGGCGGGATTCGGTCAATTTACAAGGGTAAATCAAAATCATACGCAGATCTTTTTTTAGCTACTCTAAATGAACGTCGGTAAATTCTTGAACATTCGATGCAAAACTGGCACGATAACTTACCTGACTTCTCCACAGTCTGCTATGGCATCATGTCCTGATCGACGCACCAACGTGGTCGTGAAGCGCCACTTGGAATGTCATATGGCGGGCTCATACCATGTTCTCCACCTCGGGAATGTAGAGCCGTTCTACACTACAGGTAAGTTCTAACAGTAAACTCTAGGACAGTTCGCTACTTGGTCACATACCTGAGTTTTCAATCCATTCTGAATCAGCTATGAGAGATTCGGGTAATCCGACGAGTTGATAAAGCAAGTAGTACTCGTTCAGGACTGCAGCACAGGCCGCCGTTTCCGAGGTGGAGGCTCGTTTCGGGTTTCGGGTTTCGGGTACTGCGCAGACGCCACAGAGTAAAATCGTCACGGTCGCAGAAAGTATTGCAACGATTCTTGTATCTAGATTTGATCTTGTGCTCGTATGCAAAGTTTAAGCTGTAGCATAGCGCCAGTTGGAGTAAGGCAGCGTCGATGTCTTGAACGCTGGCTTCCGTAGCTTAATTACGCGTTATCAGGACCTTAGGGCTATGATTCGGGGCCGTGAGAGGAGAGACAGGTGAGCAATGTCATTGTAATGTCTGAAAGTGAGTTCGATTCGTGAACGAGGCGTAGACTTGTGGTAAAGAACTGTCGCACTATAGTTTAGCTAATGATCTAGCTTCGTGTAATGAATATAGTATATCGGATTCATTCTCGTCCATTCACAAAGATATTCGAACTTACTTTCAGACGTGCGAGGATCGCCGTATTGAAATTTTGGCAGTGCCATATCTGTCTTCGGCGTCAGATTCCAATCCCTCGAATGTAAATCAATATTCACGTATCAGCGATCGCCGTCACGGATAATATCATCGGTGCGAACAGCGATTTCAGACTTGAGCCTCGCAATGGCAAAAACGATGCGGTGACAGGTATCCGAATTTAACTTAACGAACGACGTCAGTCCAAGGTTGACGCGATGTGCAACACCGCAAATAACGCCGAATTTTCGACCTTTGGGACATGATGATGGGGACCTGCTGGAGACGCGCTGATACTATGATATATTTTACAGGCATATCATACATCATGTTCCCGACTCACGTCTGCCGTCCATGTAATCTATAGTCCAGCATGTTCATAATCGATGCAACAGCGTAAACGGAAAGAAAGAAAAAAAGACAATTGAAAGTCCGAATGCATATTTACATCATGTTCTCACGAGCCTCGGAATTACCCGTAGCGCATGCTTCTTAACGTGAAAATTCTAAGCGTGGATAGATGAATAAAAACTGTGCACAGTTCCGAACATATCTATCTGCATTCACAACGTTTATACCTATTGTACCTACCGTGTACTTTCTTCAAGCGGTATAACGTATATCGATTTGTTACTGCCACGACGTCATCCTTGCATCATCCGGAGTCCGGACTTACTCGGACTCGTTCCCGTGCCGTGAAAGCGGCCCATCCGCTCAGTAGATATACCTGGAGAATGGTACTTCCAATGGTAATACCCCATGTCTGGGTGAACGCACGAGTGAATGCGAATAACGCTAGGGCGGAAGCGGTACGGCTGATGGGTTGGGGTGCCAGAAGTGGGAAGACAGGCGCAGAGAACTAACCAACCCAAATCAGATCAGTGATCAGTGAAATAAGTTGAAATGCACATACCACCAAACCGCTACCAGCACTCACGATGAGTTGGTATCCTACCCACTTTCCGGTAGAGGTATCTGCCTTCAGTAGACTGAGACAACCGAAACCGATCATAGTGAGAGCCCATCCGACCCAGTTGACGGGACGGTACTTTCCCGTGATGGCGACGATGAAGCCAGAAGAAAGAGCAAATGGTGCGATGATGAGAGCACTGGGGAGGAAGTCGACTGCTGAGCGGATTGGAGAGGCACAGAAAGCAGATTGGAAGAAGACTAGGATGGAGGAATGAGCGAGATGAGACGGAGAGAAAGAGCATCCTCACCAGGTAAGTAGTAGAGAATGGCTGTATATGATAATCAGTGTTAGGCCGGTTATTGGAGAGGATGATCTCTACGTACAGATACTTGCGATACCATGTATAGCTGTCATGAGAATGCTAGTGGCGAGAAAATTATTACGTTGACCAGAGTTCGTTCAAAATACCAAACTCGCGCGCTCAAGGTGGTACGGTTCGTGAGCAGGTCCGATGAAATTGTCGGCCTTACTGGGACCTTGACTTCATACCAACCAAACGCCGCAAGAAGGGCGAAACCAATGATGAGGGGCGCCAACACGTGCTTGTCAATCCAGTCGTAGCGGATACCTCCCCAGGTCAAACCAATGATAGCGAGAGTCGTGCCGCAGATCACGATAACATTTCCGCTGTAAGATGAATTAAAGTCCCACTAGTCGTTGATGAATGATTGAGTTACTCACAACCAGTCAACCTTATTAAGTTTCTCCTTGACCGTACCCGGAGGGGTACGCACGTTCAAGAAGAAGAGGACGAGGATGAAAGCCATACCAGTGAGAGGCAGGTTGAGGTCTGTTAATGAGTTGAGTGTCTTCATTCTAGTTTCTATGATGATGAACTCCTACAGAAGAGCCATCACTAGGCTGTCCTTCCTCTGTCAGAGAGAGCACCTCCCTATAGACTTTTAATTAGACACCATTCGGGATGAGAGATTCTTTACATACAATGGGCGGCGCGATAGCCTAGGACACAATTAACATGCGCACTACATTCATTTTAATCCATACAACTTACCGAGGCGAACGACCAAGTCAGACCAATCATACCCTGATATGTGCCACGTTCCGAAAGAGCGACCAAGTCAGAAATCAAGATCTCAACAAGATTGATGATCCCACCGCCCAAACCCTGGACCGCTATTTAATTAATGATCAGGCCGTGTCCTCGTAGAGATTGAGTATCATAGCAACGTACTTCGCGCGCCAATCATCATGTTCTAGAATATCCAGGACAAGTCAAACAGCGGTCAAAAGACAGCAAGTCGGGCACGAACCATATCTTGGGCAGCGCCGGCCAAGGCGCTCCCAAGCGCGAAGAGGGCAATCGAGACCAACATGACTGGCTTTCTGCGGCGATGAAACGACACATGTAGGAGCGCGTAAAGGGCCGTAGGTAAGAACACGCACCTTCCGAAGGCATCTGACAGACTGCCGCTCAAAGGCATGATTGCGGTACTCGGCAGCGCATATGCAGATCCAACCTTGACAATAATCAACATACGAAGACGACAAAGATCGATACCGCAACCTACATACCCAGACATAATTCCCTTCTGTATCGTTTAGGGCGTCAGCGATTGTCGGAAGTGCTGTACCAACCGAAGTCAAGTCCAGAGCACTTAAAAAGATCGAGACGATCATGGCCAAGAAACTGAGCCAAAAGTCTCGCCCTTTCTTGACAGCTTGGATACCCTTTGGTTCCTCAGCATCAGCTGGCTTTTCATTGGGGCTCTCCGGGACTTGGAGAGTTTCAGTGACAGACTCCGGGGTGGTGGAGGTACATGAATGGGAGTGGCCCAGATTGTTCGTGGGTGAAGCCATTGTGAGGTGTGGAAGGTCACGATGATAACGTTTAGATTATTAGGTCTAGTTTTAACCCAGGTCGCGACCTTGGCGGGTTGCTTGGTAGAGAACATGAGTTTGGCCGACTTTGATAGAATTACTGGGGTCTGCCAACTTACCTGGCAGCCGCTGTTTCCGTTTTGGGTGGGGGCGTCGTCGCTTAACGATTACTGTACGCCTTTGGATATATCAATGGTGGTATTGGTCTTGGTGCCGAGACACTCCTTGTTCGAAACAGCTTGGACGACAAGGGCTTAGGAAACAGAGTGCCTATATGATATAGTTGTGCGGTCACGATCCTGTGGGCTGCCTGGGCGCATAAAGTTAGACGATAGACCATCATAAGGTGAAAATAGGACCTCGCAAGATAGATAGCAGAGCCGCCTTGCAGCCAGAAGAAGTGCTGGTCGAGAAGGTCATGCTGCATTTTAGCTGGAAATCGAAGAAATCGTGCGAAGTCTGGAGTTAGACATCAGGTACAAAATAAAATAATGCGCCATGTAGCGATCCAAACGATTCGGATGCGCTTCGGTGCATGAAGTCAGCGAGGACACTGGGTCAAACTGCCCCAAGCAGCGGAGTCCAGATTTGCGACCCATTTTCAAGCTGCCAACCGACCTCAAACAAGACAGAAAACCCGTACCAGTCCTACAATCGTCCAGACAAAAGTAACAAAAATTGACGGAAATTGGTCTCAAAGAAACGAAATGATTTACCGTTTTGCTGTCCGAAGCTTTTGGACCTGAAGTTTTAACTTCGTTAAACAGCCTCCTGACCTTCTTTTTGTGGGGTAAAGGGCCGTTAGTCCTACTAAACGGAACAATTCTGTCTGAGACTAGCGACAATTGACATTTGGTTGGGCTTATAGGTGGTTGACATGGTTGAAGAAGTGTTGAATCACATGATATTCAGCCAATCAAATTGATCTTCCAATTCGATCGGAAATCCTCCACCAATTGACTAACACTACTACTACTACTACTACTAACATGAACACCTGGCCCGATAGTGAATTTTACGCAGGTCAGAGCTAATTGCTTAATGAGGAACAAAGATATTTCCAGGTATCTTGGTGCTTTCGTATGGTTCTGTTTCAGACTTTTAAAGGAATTTTCTAGATTTCCCTTCATTTGCTTGTCATCGTACCCTGAAGTTTCACCCTACAGCTACTACTGTAGTATTTCGACCGTATCTTCACATAACACGTAACGGGGGTCCATTATGTGAAGATCGGCGAACTTCGTAACGCGTAACAGGCCCATTTGGTGCCTTTAATTACTCAATATAGCAACAGAATTTCGGTCTGACATGCGCCGGATTGCCTATCAAAGTAAATGACATCATAATGAAGATGTGACTGGGTGAAGATGTGCATAACGCGTAACACCCCGTGAAGATACGATCGAAATACTACAGTATATCTTTTTTTAGTCTCAGCATACTGCTGCTCTTCTTGCCCAAGATTACGCTATACCATATTCAAGGCGACATCCGCCCTATAGCAGCAGCGGGCATCGATTCAATGTCGCTACGTATCGTATTGCTCATTATTATCATCGAATCGTATTCAGCGCTGGCATAGCGATTTGATGCTATTGGACTCCCTGAAAGCCAAAAATATCCAATCAGCGGGTGACACAATGCTATTAAAGTCCCGTGGGGCGATTGAATACCTAAAATATGCAAGCTTCAACTCATCTACCCTCATCCCCAACTCACCCAACCTCAGTTGTTCCTTCTTTCAAGCGACTCCTCTTTCTCACGAAGAATAATGAACGCGGAATTCGGAACGATACTACTCGGAGCTTTTATGTCACCGCCGCAGCGATACGGACTTGTCGAATAGAATCGTTTGTCTCTAGACCGGAAACCAGGGTGGGTATCATTGCTTACTCCATTAGCTTTAGCTCCCTGTTAGAACTAATTATCTTTAAACTGAGTTTATTCCCAAGCCCGACTTATACCCTCTCAAGTACCATGGTATATAACAGGCTTCATGAATCGAAGTTCGGCAGGTCTTTCACCACTTCTTTCTACCATGTCTGATTCCACAACAGTGCTTATTGTAAGATTATTTTTTGATCTTCCTACGATTGGTATTCTGATCCAATTCAGTCTGGTGCAGGGCCTTCTGGGCTGGTGATGGCGCTTACACTTCTCCAGAACGGTATATCTGTTCGAGTAATCGACAGAATTTCCCAGTTCCAAGTCGGCCAACGAGGGGCTGCCCTTTCTGTAAGCATCTATATCTTGATTAACATATTGCACGGCACTGACTTCACCTCAGCCCCGAACCTTAGAACATTACAAGCTTCTGGGCTGTTTGGAAGACGTCCAGAAAGCCGGGCCTATCCTCCACACTCTGGTTCTGTATGACGAAGACGGTATTACCCGCAAGAGGGAAATGCCCATGTTCCCAATCGAAAACAATACCCCTGCTACTCCATATGTATGTCACTCCCGTGGATGTTGCTGAATATCACTAAAATTTGGACAGAGAAATGTTCTCGCTGTCGGACAACAGAGTCATGAAGCCATTCTCCGAAGGCATCTTGCCAAGTTCGGTGTCTTCGTTGAACTTGGAACGGAGCTCTTGGATTTTGAACAGGACGAAGATTCCGTCACTGCCACTCTCTGCAAGACCAATGCTGTCGGAGAGACAGTGAAAGAGACCTCGACATTCAAATGGTTGGTAGGCGCTGATGGCGCTACGAGCTTCGTGCGGAAGAAGTTGGGGTTGAGCTTCCTCGGAACGTGTCGCGAGGCAGAAAAATTCGTCATTGGAGATATTTACATTAAGGACTTGGAGAACAAGCTGGGTCGAAAGGTAAGAGATATCTTTCATTGTTCGATGGCATAGACTTATTATTTACCTCCTAGATCTGGCATATATGGGGTGATGCGTCTAGGAAGATGTAAGCCCAATCTATAATCTATGCTCTTCCTGACCTGATCAATGCTCGTATTAGGGCAAGTCTGCGACCATACGAGATACCCGGTGACGACCGGTGCTATTATTTCAGTGGGGGCATAGAGGCTGACCACGATTTAATGACCTCGAGCCGTGAAGAGTTCATCAAGTCCTTCTATGAAGTCAGCGGTCGTACGGACATCGAATTTGGTGACCTCATCTATCTCCGTCCTTATAGGTGTGTTGAATAACGTTTTGCCTCTGTGGTCGTCAAACTAAACGGATGTTAGACCGAACATCCGTATGGTCGACAAATTTAGTTCTGGCCGAGTATTTGTCGCCGGAGGTATGAGGTTCATCGATCAATAGCGTGTTTATTGACCCGACGCGTCCTACAGATGCTTCTCACGTACACAGCCCCACGGGCGGCCAGGTACGCTGAACTGTAGCCAGACTTATGAAACCTGATACTGAGCACAATGCTAGGGAATGAACACAGGCATCCAGGACTGTGTGAGTGATGATGAATAAGTCCCAGTATTTCCGGCTCATGTAAAATACGATTTAGATGAATTTGGGCTGGAAATTAGCCATGGTCGAGAAGGGTCTGGCGCCAAAGACCTTCATGGAATCGTACACACACGAACGTCTGCCTGTCGTTGCTTCCATGCTCGACCAGACCACAGCACTCCTCAACAAGACGTTCGGTCGCACTCCCGACAACTTCGACGGCTGGAAGAGAGGCTATGAGTTGCGCCAACTTGGTGTTAACTACCGTGGCAGTCCTATCATTGTCGACGAGTCCCCTAGCGACGCGAGCGAGATTGTCGACCCTTACCGGTCTGGAAACGACGGCACCGTACGTGGCGGTGACCGTGCCCCAGACGCGCCCGGCTTGATCTCAGTCGGTCAGCCGTCAGACAAATATTTATCTACCCTGTTCGACATTTTCGGACCTACGCATCACACCCTCCTCTTGTTCTCCGATGACAAGGAGAAGCAGACCGCTATCCTGGAATCGGTTAAGAAATATCCCCCGAATATCCTGAAACGCGTAGTTGTTCTGTCCGAGAACACCGATGTCAAGTCCAGTGATCTCCCTGCCGAACTTGTCTTCAAAGATAAGGACGGGTACGCATACCAGAACTATGTGATCAAGAGCAGGACCTTGGACACCGTCGTCGTTCGTCCGGATGGTGTCATCGGTGCTCTTGTCAGTGGTGTCGATGGTTTGAAGACCTACTTCGACGGCATATTCATCCCCGATGTCGAGAAAGTGGCGGCGTCGTTGAAATCCTTGACGATCTAGTAACACGGGATGAATAAATGAATGTAATATTTAGTTCTTTTTGAAACTTTAGGTTCGCTACTAGATTGGTTTTCTCGGAAATGTTTACTGCCCTAATTCCCCAACAAAGCCCGCATATCCAAGCTGCGCAAAACACGCGCCAGAACTTTGGTATCCGTCTTCCCATTCAAGCTTAGCGGTATGAATTCGACAGGAAGAATATATGCCGGACGCATATAAGCCGGAAGCTGTACCTGAACGGCTGCTTTCAGCGTTTGCACTAGCGCCTTCGCTTCGTCTGTCTGAACCAACGAAGGAATAGAGTTCCGACGATCGACAACAGAAACATCATTGCCGAGGGCAAAGAAACTGACAAGCAGCTCCTGTGCACCCACAGCAGGATGGGACGTGATGAAAGTTGAAACGGTGAGCTTCTTGTCTCCGCCGGCAGCTTGGAGTATGGACGAGATTCCTTCCGTTTCGATGCGTACTCCACGGTATTTGACTTGGCTGTCGATGCGACCCATGATTTCGATGGAGTGATCCGGCATCATGCGAACTGAGTAACATAATTGACATAAGTATTACGCGAGGGGTGAGGAAGGGCTTACCTAGATCACCGGTACGGTACGCTTTACACCCTGGACTAGGATAATCAATAAACACCTTTGACGTTACGTCAGGAAGGTTATGGTAGCCTGTGGTAGTACATTAATAAGGGCTAGACTGTGGATCATGAGAAAAGCTTACCGCGTGCAACGAGGGGTCCGCTTATGACCAGCTCTCCCGGACATCCCAAGGGTACCGTATTCAGGTCACGATCAACAACATATGCAGAACATGATGGAAAAGCTCTTCCAATGTTTTCTTTGCGGTCATTCATGCCTATCTGCCTCGAAGTACACCCAATCGTGGCTTCCGTAGGACTAGAGGGTAATTAGCATCTGTTCGCAAATCCAGTCTAGGTACCTACCCATAAAAGTTGGCAAGAACCAAGTCTGGTCTCGCCGACCATTTCTTCAATAGCTGGAAATAATCGTCAAGATATGTCCGGTAAACGAATAAAATTCGACTCACCGAATCTGTGATTTTCTCACCACCTGACACGAGATATTTGATGGGCAAACCGTCCGGACTCTCCAGCAAAGCTTCAATCATGCTCGGTACCATACCGATGTGCGTCACACCAATTGAGATGATGTGCTGACGCAGTTGCGTTAACAGTTCAAAACGCGGCGCACTGACCAGCCGTGAACCGAGGCACCAGCTTTGCACGATTTCAGAGATGTGGACGTCGAACGCGGTAGCTGTTTACGTTAGTGGTGAAATATATGCCCTTGAAGCGGGACTCACATGCTAAAGCTAGACGTTTGTCTGTGTCGAGGTTTGTAACGGGCTTTGGTAAAGCACAGAAGGCGTCCATAGCCCAATACAATCCCCGATGAGTTAGGAGGCAGCCCTTGGGGTTTCCAGTGGTACCTGTGACACTATCAGTTGACGATGCAATGGGTTGACCATTATTGAGTACCGGATGTATAGAGAAGATATGCCAGAGAAGACAGAGTCGCGAGGCAGATATTGCTATTATCGAAGTCGGAGTCTAATTGCTCCATGAAGGCTGTCGTTATAGTGATTGCGACGTCGCCAAAGATGGATGCATCTTCAGGAGTGGTGAAGACGCGCCGAGCACCGCTATCTTCTACGATAAAACGTTTTCTCTCGGCCGGTAGCTCTGGGTCAATCTAAAGTAAAAAGTATTAGCGGTATTCTTTCTGTTCAATTAACACGTACCGAAACGTAACAGCCCCCGGCTTTCAAAATGGCAGCCATGATGATGTAGAAATGAGATGTTCTCGGGCTACATAGAGCTACTTTGTCCTCTACATGAATACCGTTTACGACTAACCAGCGGGCGAGAATGTTGCTCTGCCGATTATACTCGCCGTAAGTCAGCAGGAACGGTGGCTTGTCCATGGAAGCATAGATTTCGTGAGCTATGGCATCCGGACGCTTTGCCGCATGGTCGAACAACCATTCAAGGACGAGATGTTCGCGGTCCAAATCACATGTCTGTGGAGCGCATGAAAGTAAAGGCGAAGGCAGGGCATATTGTGGCGCCTTTGGAGGGGAATTGGGCGAGCTGATGATGGCATCGAGGGTTACGCTAACTTGGGCAGCAAGGATTTCGATAGTAGAGGCGGATATCAACGCGCTGTCCGCAAGGAGATCAATTACTACGGAAAACCCGTCGACGTGGGCCCCGAAGATGATGCCATTGGGTAGGAAGGCGTCATCTCCGACGTTTCGGACATCCCACACAAAAACCGCACGGACTGGATTCTGCTCATCAATGATACCCAATTCTAGACGCGCGTCATCTAAACACACTTCTTCGTCAACACTATCAGCCTGTGTGTTGAGCATCTGAACGAAGCTATTCCACGTCGGCGCGAGTTCCGAGTCCAATCGAGCGCGTATAGGGCGCAGTAGGACGCCTTCAGGATCTTGTAGATATACGGTAGAGGCTTCTGCGAAGAGATAGTCCTGATGATCCAGGTATCGCATTAGCATATTGGCGAAGGCGGCGCGTAGCTGTGACTGTGCAGTCGGTGAGATGCGTCCATCAGGAGAGATGAGACGCTTGGAAAGGCCGGGAGAGATTTTGTGGGCAATGCTACATGGTCCCGACGAGGGAAGACGGTGTTGAGAGCCGAGGTCGGGGAGGGGATGGAAAACGTAGTTTTTGAAAGAAGCCATGAATTAAGAGTCGTCGTCCGGTTACTAGGACGGCCGTATTTATTTAACGCTGCCTTAAGCATGTTGGGTAGGTAGTGACGAATGGCGGACTGGACTAAATGCGGATCAGGTAGCGGCGTGGAACCAGATTGTAGAAGCATGCGGTATCGTATCAGATAGTACCTCGGTCTTATCAGATAATCTTGGCATCTTATCGGAGAACCCACCCGAACGAAATTTCCACAACTCCATGCTTACGCAGGGTGGTCGTCTTACAATACTCTTTCTCTGCTACCATGGACGGTGCATGCGCTGAAGCAACCTTTGGGCCTGCGTCGCCATGCAGGCATATGGATCTCACGTTGGGCTTCCAGTTCAGGTTAGTTTTAAGGACGTAAAAATGGAAAACACGCTTACCATGTTTTAAGATTCATGTCGATTCTTCCTGCAGCAATATTCATCTTCTGTGGTGTATTTCGTGCTGCCAGCCTTGTGCGATCTCCTCAAGTCACTCGCCGTGCAATCGATCTACTCTCGGCAGTGAAACTTCTTCTAGGCACGATACTTGCGGTATTCCTCGCGGTCACTCTTGCGTATGTGCCACGGGATGACTGGGGGAAATGGGCTACAGCTGGATACACCCTTGAGCTCGTTGCGGCGGTGAGTGTGAGCAGTTTGGAAGAATCTAATCAGCTTATGTCAGCATAGATTTGCCTGTCAATCGTTTCCTACCTTCATCACACCCGCTGCTTCGCTCCTAGCACCCTCATTGGACTGTATCTTTTTCTCTCTGTACTTTTTTCTGCAGCTCAGCTGCGAACGTATGTTACCGCCGACTTCCTTCATGCGAAATACTTTGCGCCCTTTGTCGTGTCATTTGCGGCGCGGGCGTGTTACTTGGTCGCTGAGCTGGCCCAGAAGCGACGGCTCCTGCGGGAAGCAGATAAGGTGAGAATATGCGCGATTTTACTGAAGTATCGCTGACTGTATCCAGCCCACAGCACTAGAGACAACCTCCTCACTACTGTCAAGGCTCTTCTTCGTGTATCTCTTTCCAGTTCTCCTCGGAGGATTCAAACGCGCCTTCGACCTCGATGACCTGGTCGCCTTTGGTCTGCCACCAATCTTGTCTGGAGTACCAGCAAATGCAGCACTGACCAAGGCTCTTTCCCGGTCGAAAGGCGCGGCTCGTATTCCAATATTCATTCCTTCCATAAGAGCTTTCCTTTCCCAATTTCTCGCCCCAGTCGTGCCCAAATGCATTCTGATAGCCACGACGTTTACACAACCGTTTCTTGTCGAGTCGATGCTTTCTTTTGTAGACTCGTACAGCGATTCGAATGGCGCGCGCGATGATCCAGCTCATGGCTGGGGCTTGGTTGGTGCATATGCCATCGTATATCTCGCTATAGCATCGTCCACTGCCCTTTACTGGGATAAGGTGTACACGATGGTCGTCAGATATCGCGCCGCTCTAGTCGGTGTCATATTCGACAAGTCGATGCGCCTCTCGGCCTCGGTAGCAGAAAGCGAGGGTCGTGGTACTGCGGTAACCTACATGTGCGCCCTCTTGCCTTTTTTGTCTTCTTGCTGCTGACGTCATCCTTGTTAGGTCCGTTGATGTCGAGCGTGTATGCGAAGGGATTGCGTTCTTCCACGAACTATGGAGTGCTTTAATATCCATCGCAGTGGCGGCCGTTATTCTATGGTTCAAGGTATATCAAAAATAAGATGGATCTTCTGCCTTTATCTAAATTAATGTAAGGCCTCTTTCGCAATGATTCCACCCATTGTGATTATGGTCGGATTCTTCGTCATCACCAGCCATATCGGAAACCACGTCGCGAAAGCACAAAAACGCTGGATGGGAAGTACTCAGGATAGGCTAAAAGTTCTGGTATGTTGTGGTATTCTTTATCGTCACACGTCCCATATTAATGCCTTTTCAGACATCAGTCATGTCGCAAATCATTCCAATAAAACTTCTTGCCGTCGAACCAACGATGCCAAAGTGGATCGAACCGGTTAGGATCAGAGAAATAGGGTATCTCAAGACATTTTAGTCAGTGTTTGCTTCCTTTATTTCCTTTCAGTGTCCTTATGTGCCTGTCATCAAAGTGCACGGCTTGTCATTGTAGGCGTCTTGTCGTCTGCGACGATCAATTTTGCCGGCATTGCCGCGTTAGGGACGTTCGTTGGGCTAAAGTCGGAGGATCTTTATCCAGAGACTCTGTTTACCATATTGACTGTGGTTGTGAGTGTGTTCATGAATTTAACAAGTCAAAACTAATAAAGGTATCGTAGAATCTTGTCACACTACCAATCAGTACTGTAGGTAACTGCTTCCCGCTCTTACTCGCATCATATGCTAGCATGAAACGGATAGCCGGGTTTCTGTACGTCAAGCCGATGCCAGTCCAGAGCGCCTGCTAATATGCTACGCGACAGGTCGCTTCCTGAAAAGACCAGTTTCACGGAGCAAGACGCCTCGATAAACTCAAACTTTGCCGATGATGAGAAAAGCGACCTCAAGCATCAGAGCGATATTTCTCTCAGCACCTACGGTGCCTCTCGGGTGACACTGTCGCATGCAACAATCGCCGCTGGCAAAGACGGGAAGGCTTTGTTATCCGACTGCAGTGTGTCCTTTGGTATCAACAGCGTGAGCATGGTCGTAGGACCCGTCGGTGCCGTACGTTGTTTTATATCTCGCTTCGTCTGTTGCTATAAGCCAGTTTTTTTATTTAGGGAAAATCGATCCTCCTCAAAACTCTTCTCGGGGAGACCTCCTTCATAGATGGTGCAGACACTAGCGTTCTACCTCAAGGCCGGATAGCCTATGCGCCTCAAGAGGCGTTTGTATGGCCCACAACCGTGCGTGCCAACATCGTCTTGGACAACGAGTTCAACCCGCAGTGGTACGAGACGGTAGTAGAAGCATGCGCCCTGCGCCCTGATTTGGCACGTATGGCTAATGGTGATATGACCGAGATATCCCCAGGTTCCGTTAGTGGTGGACAAAAACAGCGTGTCGTAAGTGTCACCGCTGTTTTTGTGGCGAGTAATGTATTTATGATACGGAATAGTCCTTGGCGAGAGCTGTGTACGCCAAATGCGACGTTACTCTACTCGACGATTGTTTTTCGGCACTGGTGAGGTATCCCCAACAGTGTTCGTATAGACTTTCTAATCTTGGTTTTAGGATTCCCATACGGCTGTTTCTGTGTTCGCAAGGCTTCTTGGTGAAGACGGCTTGTTACGGGGGAAAGGGAAAATAGTCGTGCTTGTCACGCATAATTGTATGTCGACCTTACACGCCTGTCTTCCCGTCCTTATGCTGGCCACAGTGCAACACCTTGCATCCGCTGATCACATAGTCATCCTTGACTCTGGTGCGGTTGTAGCGGAGGGTAGTCTTTCCGAGCTACATGACAAGGACCTCGATGTCGCACAATACATCGGAGAGAAAAAGGAGGAAGGCGAAGAGACCGAAGTCAAGGAAGAACCAAAGCCCAGCGTCGTCCCCACTAAAGAGGAAGAGACCAAAAAGCCAAGCCAAGCAGCCGAAAAAAAGGTCGACGAAGAAGAGAAGGGTGTTCGGGGTTCGACATCTTGGACAACTTATAAATTCTACATGAAAGCAGTAGGTGACTCTTTATACCGGTCTCGAAATGTATGCTCAGATTTACCATTTCAGTGCGGTTGGGACAGGCTGGCGCTCTGCTTCACATGTCTTGTCATCTACACAGCGATGCAGATTGGTCTGCAGGTGGATACTTCATCGGCTCGTTTCTCTGTATGATATTTAACTTACTCTTTCAGATCCTGCTCAAACAGTGGTCCGAGAGTAATACCACCTCGCACGGGCCTTGGCTTGGAGGCTATGCTGCGTTTGCCGTAACCTGCTTCTTGACATCGTTCATGACAATGTGGATGTACACTCAGGTCACTGTGCCCCGTGCCTCCTTGATCATTCACGCGCAACAATTAACAGCTGTGCTCGCTGCTCCAGTCACATACTTCCAACGCACACCTTTGGCGAAATTGCAGAACCGATGGTCAAGTGATATGTTCATTGCTGACTTCGCCTTTCCCAGGGCTCTGCAGGACTTTACGTTCACGGCTGTTTACGTTGGTACGTCATGTGGAATTTCAAAGATATCAACCCCATGTTTATTCTATTGGTTGTAGTGGGAGCTGTGATTCTCATTCTGATTGCTGTGAGTCGAAGGTCCTCGTAATTGTGACTGAAGCTAAGTCTCACTATCATGTAGGTGCCTTGGCTTGCAATATCTATCCCAGTCTTAGGTGTTGTCTACTGGGGCCTGCAGAAAGTATATCTGGTAAGGACGCGAACACGTGGTCTTTGAGACATACTTTAATTTAATTCTACAGGCTACCTCAAGACAACTGCAACGATTGACCTTGAGCTCCAAAACACCGCTTTACACGGCATTTACTGTAACGCTGTCTGGCCTGACAACGATTCGGGCATTCCATTCGGAGAAGCTCTTCAAGGACATGAGTGTATACCATCTCGACCGTTCTCAGGTTCCAATGTATTATCGTTACGCGGGAATCCGATTTTTGTAAGTCTTACATCTTCCCGGGAAGCTGTTTGGTCTGATAGCTTGGAAGACGCACTTCGTTGAACCTACTCACAGCCTGTGTCGCCATTGCCATCGCCGGTCTTGCCGTTGGGCTGCGTGGTTCCACCTCTGGAGGGTACCTGGGCGTCGCACTCTCCCAGCTTGTCAGTCTTGCGCAAAGTCTTATCAACCTGCTATTGGCGTACACTCGCGTCGAGAATGGTATTGTTTCGGTAGAACGGCTCTTCGAATTGGACGGGCTTCAGTCTGAGTCGAACTCGGACGAAGAAAGTAGACGAGAGCCTGGCTCTAAATGGCCCGTTTTTGGTTCCATCGAATTTCGTAATGTCGGTCTGAGATATGGGTCAATAGATTTCTTTTTTAATCCATGTCCAACATTACTGATACCTTGTTTTCGATGTAGAGAAGACCTGGATCCTGTGCTTCATAACATCAGTTTCACAGTTCAGGGTGGTGAGAAACTAGGTATCTGCGGACGCACAGGGTAAATCGGTTTCTTGGCATGTTGAACTATTGCTGACGATTGTAACAGGAGTGGCAAAAGTAGCACTGTTTTTGCACTGCTGCAAGGACTTGGCACGACGGGGCTTTGCACAGGCGAGATCTTCATCGATGGTATTGACCTAGCGACTGTACCTCTCGAGATGTTACGCTCGGCCATCAGGTGACAGCGATGCCGTTAGTTGCATCCACCAAGCATTGACTTTTGGCGTACCTATTAGCACGGTCTCGCAAGACCCTTTCTTGCTATATGCGAAGATGCGAGACAACTTGACTCTCGGATGTTCTGCAGAGATAGAAGATGAACAGATATGGGAAGCCCTCGAGCTAGTCGGCATGCGCAAGCTTGTCGAAGGCCTCGAGGGTCAACTTGATGCCATGGTCTCCGCAGATGGACTGCAATTTTCTGCTGGAGAGGTAGGCCTTTTCAACCTTTTGTATGCGTTCCGCCGTTGAAGTATGTTTCAGCGTCAACTCCTCTGCATAGCCAGGGTTCTCTTGCAAAAGCGCAAAATTGTGGTCCTTGATGAGGCGTCTTCAAGGTGAGATAACTGTCATTGCCAGCACGTATTTTTAAATGATCCCTTTGTAGTATGGATACTTCTACAGACCAGCGGCTGTTATCTGTGCTCCAGAATAGTTTGCGAGAAGCGACAGTTATTTCAGTCGCACATCGCATCTGTGAGTAACATCTTCTCGATATCCTGGTGCAGTCGAACTAACCATTCACGTAGCTACTATTGTGGATTACGATAAAGTCATGGTCCTTGATAACGGCCGTGTCGTGGAGATCGGGTCACCAAAAGATTTACTGCAACGTCCGGATTCGCTTTTCTACGCGCTTTACAAAAACCAGGCTCTGTGAGAGACCGCAACCGCAATTGTCGAATGTCTATGGGTCATAACGACCTTTTGCGGTCGATTCAAACTTAGAGTACATGATAGATACGTTAGGGGGTACACAGATGATCGATTCACTCCAACATGTATCCTCTAGCTGCATTAATTAATACACAAAGCGATTACCCGAGAGTATTAACAAGGCAGACGAATGGTCCCGAGCACATTTTGTCGTTCCTCGCACGCCCGGGTTTGTGTATCTCCAGGTCGCATGTTCTGGGAAGCGTTTCGCACTTTCACGGTCATTAAAACGACCGAAACTAAAGCTGCCTCATCGATGATCCGGTGACCGACACTGGGGTCCGGTGAAAGGTACCATATACAAAATGCATTAGAGAGAATCATATTGTGAAGAGAGAAACCTTGTCGGGGCTTAGTAGTCCTAGGCTTTCTAGCAACAAGAGTCGTGGTATTTCTTGCCGTCCTTCTTGCCATCTTTACCATTGTCGTAGTCATATTCCCAGGTCCGAAGGATGTCAATATTCTCGTCGACGACTAGGATACTGGGCCAGGGTACTAGTGAACTTGTCACGTACTTGCCAGGGTCCGGTGTCCTCAACTCCATCCTCGTGAGCAAACTAGAAAAATATTGGATACAGGGGGAAATGGAGTAGACATCAGATGTCCAGGCCTTGGCTTAAGTACATTCGTCGCAAAGGATCAGGTTCTGGTAGTCTCGTCCCTTCAGGTATAATCAAGGTGTGATCCGACTGTCGGACTGATCCGCTAGTACGCCTCGGTCCGAAAATATTATCGAGTCGTTTTGAAACTCCCCTCACGGAGGTTCTTACAGTCCGAAGGGTAAACATCCATGACTAAGTGAGGAGATACCAGTAGGAATTTTTCTTGACGTTGCCGGTGCTGAGGGGAGTACTTTCCTTTGTTCCACCGCTAATCTTTCTTGTGCCTAAACACCGGTGCCCAGTCCTGTCCCCCTCTCCCCACCGCGACTGTTGCCTTGTCGTAAGTAGCTGTCCTTGCCGTTCTATCATTTGAAGGTGCTTTCGGATATTTGATTTTGCGCGGCTGCCGTCCCGGTGGTGGAATGACACCTTCTCCTTTTCTTATAGATTATATAAATATGGAGCTGGATGTGTGTTCTACTTACAAAAACACCAGAGGGACGAGGAAACAACGCCATGGCAGCGGATTCCTAAACTTTAAGGGAGATAGATGCACAAATTGAAAGGAAACAATCGGGGCACCGGCAACTGCCGCTGCTCGCGTAGGCGCACACGGTAGCTGGCATCTGAAATTATTGACATGCTGGCATTATCATAGCTCCGAAAACACGAGACTCGTCGACCTTAATTTTTTCGGCATCGGGATTAGGGAGTCTATGTACTGGCTAATTTTTCATTATAGTATTCAAGACATGGCGTAGAAAAGGTCGACACCAGTTTATACAAGTGAATAATGATATATCTCTGGCTGTAATCCAAGGTTCGAAAAGTAATATCCAAAGCCTCGAAACGTTATGCATATCTGACCGTAAATATGTCCTTTCGCGGCATCCTTCCTCAGGCCGTACGACCCAAGCGACACAGCGCCAGAGCAGCGCGCAACATATCGTCGTCTGGCTCAGCATGGCGACGCACAGCGATGCTTCCTCCCGGCCCTTTCGTACACCTTGAATCATTTGCGCTCCAGACCCTTGGGGGGGTGATGGCTTCATCAGTCGCATCATCCGTCTCGTCGCCGTCATCGACCGGTCCCCTCTCCTTTTCTGCCATCCTACGACGCGCGCATGCCCATTCCAAGGTATGCCTCCGTGTGAGCTTGCCAAAAGCCACGTACTCCTTCTCTGGAGGGCTCGTAGGAGGAGCTGGTGGCGACGAGGGCATATTGTCCCAAAGAGACGCGTTGCGATCCTGCTTGCGAGACGGGGTGCCAGGTGTATGGTGTCGTTCTGAGCGCGAAGCAATATGGTCGAGTGACGGGCGCGCCGCGAGCTGCGACGCGTAGGGTTTGGATTTGGATTTCGGCTTGGGCTTCGGCTTTGGAGCAGCATCGACAGTAGTGTCGCAGAGGGATGGTATACTATTCAATGATCCCTTGCGCTCCATCTGGCGCTTGTTTTGGAACCAAATGGTAACGGACTTAAGCTCCCTTGAATTTGATATAAGGACGACGACGGAACCAAATTTTTCGCGAGATGATACACATACATTGCACCTGCTTTTGCTACACCATCGCGCTGCTCTCGCGATGGGTGGGACGTTTGATGGAAAAGATTTTCGAGCATCATGAGCTGCACGCTGGTAAAGCGTTTCCGAGTGCGTCGTGAGCGGGTGCTGGTGTTGCTTCCGGCGTCGTCCGACTCGACACTAGTCGTCGAGGACGTCCGCGAGAGGGCGGGGGATACCAAGGGCATGGGGTATAGATGTGGCAGAAAGAGGGAAACGGCAGGTGGGTGATGGGACGTGAACGACTTATATAATACTTTCCAATTCCAACCCAAACGTCGCGTACGCGTTAGTCACGTGTATGGCGCATTCCGTCCGCTTAGATAAGCCGTATCAACGCGCACCGATTAGCCAATTTGTCCACTAACGGCCGTCATGGTCGACTTTGTGCGGTTTCAAAACACAAATACAAGGATAAAAATCACCAGATGTTACAAACTTTTAAACAACTGACATCTGTATGGGAAGGCGAGGCTCTGGGTCATTCAGATGCGACCCTTTTTATCTTCCAGCATAATTCGTATCGATTCAAGATGGAATCCGGTGGCGAGGCGATTCTTTCGCTTTTGTGGAAGGCCATGAAACAGTCGAGGGACTTTACCTTACTGATTCGAGTGCGGGGATTGCTGCTGCGTCCCGCCTTGGTGCGCACCCGGCCCGCTATGCCGGCCGTCACTTTTTTCAAGTACCGCTCGTCCCCCCTTCCACAGAATCCAGACTCTACGTTTATGCATGATTTTTCTTCATGCGCTGAGTCAGGTTTACGAGGCTAATCGAATAATAGTGAAAAACTTGCGGGTCTGTTTCGCTGCATTTCCTCGCTAAAACTGGATATTAACCGGGTCAAACTGCAATTGCTTCCGCTAAATTACCGCCACTACTCTCGCTGCATCCCATTATCATGTCTGCAGATGCTGCTTTCTTTCTTTCTGTTGGATCTCGTATGGCTGACCAATTTCTGGGCCCGCATGGCAATCGTCCAAGGGTTTGTTTAGAAACATGTAGGCTCAGACTGGCGAGACTCGTCCACTCCTTTTCAGCTTGGTCTCGTTCCTTTCTCTGTGGCCGCGTTCCTTTCTCTACGGCCAACAATCCCCTCGACCTTCTTGTTCATTCCACACTGTTTAGCCCCTTCTACTGAGCAGCAGACGCGATTGCTTGATGTTGTTGGCGGTCTTTTCGATATTCTTCGTGCCCTTGGCGGTATTTACCCAGGATGGCAGTATTACTGTGTCTACAACGAGCGCAGAAGCGGCGGGCTACTCTTGTGATAGTACTCAATGTCGACTTCCGCACTGCAACTGCGCCAGTACAAACCCGCCTGGTGGGCTAGGTCCGGTGAGTATCCAATGTGTTCGCCATCTTAAGTTTCTCTCTTCTCTCGCTTTTTCTACAAATGCGGTGACAGGGGATGGTGTTAGCATCATCCAGAGAATATTTGGGAGATACCTTGATGCTTGAGGGTGAACGGTGGCTAGTTGCTGCAGATATGCACTCGGTATACTCGGATGCATAGCGTTGCGTACATGTCTTCCTGATCGCCTTTCAGACTCACGTCCCTCAGAGTGAAAAGGCAGGAAGGCTTACCTTTTCCTCGTCGGCCTTCTCCATTTTGGATATCTATACTTTTGTTATTGATATCTTGATGAAGCACCGGAGAAGCACTGTTCTCAACAATTTCTTTATCTAGGCAGATACTCCCCAATTTATTGTCTTCACTGCCGATGACGCTATTCAATCCTACACCCTCGATTCTGTGAACCAGTTTCTCGCCCAGAGGCAGAACCCTAATGGTTGTCGTCCCAAGATGACATATTATACGTCACTCAATTATACAAATTACACGCTAGTGACAGGTGCGCGCGACGTCGGTGATCCCGACATGTTTTATTAACGGATCATTCAGATTGGTATGTCGCCGGGAACGAAATCGCAGATCACACGTAGGGGATATTCGTAGGCTCTAACCATAAATTTACTCTTTTCATACAGGATGACCCACGTCGGAAGTCCGCCGAACAATGAAATTGATGGAAATTTGATCGCTTTGAACGCTCTTGCCGGGATCCCGCTGGCCTCTATCAAAGGGTTCCGTGCGCCATTCCTCAATTACACGGTCGACACCCTTCAACACCTTGCGGATGCAGGCTTCACATATGACTCCAGTGCCTCTGCATCGATTCCCGTGACTGACCCCAGCTCCGATGCATATTGGCCATATACTTTGGATTACGGTCTGGCCAACGACTGCCTCATGGTTGAAAATTCGTGCAAGGGCAGACCTAAGCTTCCCGGCTTCTGGGAGATTCCGATGTACGCCATGTTTGATAGCAGAGGTGCCAGCGGCCCGCACTTGATGGATCCTTGGTTGTGAGTGCGGTTTCCATTGTGGTAATATCATAGCTGATTATTTGCTCTGGCCCTTAGGGACATTGCGGATGGTAATAGTCAGCCGAATGATACTGCTACACTGGAGTTTATGAAGAATACATTTACTGCACACTACAACGGCAATCGGCAACCATTTGGGTTATATACTCATCCTATTCACCTCGCTGTAGGTCGGCTGTCGTTCTCCCGCATCCTGCAGACTTATCAGGGTTTTTAGCGAGGCTATCCGGGAGTCCCTGTCCCTACGTTGACCATCAATATGATCAATGAGTTCCTCGACTGGGCCCAAGAACAGCAGAATGGTATGAACTTTCCTTTCTGCCGTTGATGACGTTATATTCGCCCATTACCACTAGTCTGGATTGTTTCTAGTGAACAGCTCCTTGCTTGGGTCCAGACACCCCAGTCGGTTTCGGATCTGAACAACTTTGATGCGTTGAAGTGTTCCACGCCTGACGTAGATGCCTCTTTGCAGATATGCAACGGTATCCCGCAGAACGAGCAAGGTCTGTTGTCTCACTGCGCATTCTCTGATTTTCCCTTCTTCACATGTGTACGTTGGAGCATATGATCGTGATCATTGAATAACGACTGATTACTCATTCTTCCAGTACGGCTGTCCTGGGATCGAACCAACGCCAGAGAACCCGAACCCTGCCCAGGTCGTTCCCGGCGGTGATACTGCTCGTTTCCGGTGTGAGTGTCTTTAGTTTGTCCATCTTGTACAGAAGCTGTCTAATATATGCTTTTCAAGTACCGACGAACTGTTCCACGCCTTTCTGGGATCCAATCAAGGGCGAGTGTCTTTGTACATCTGACACCTGCTCGTTTACCGATGGCTCGAGGCCCATTGGAGTAAGTCGTTTCGTTATACGGGTGATGTGGCCTAACTGAGCTGGGCAGCCAAACGGGGCGAATCTGACTGGTGGTGGGACTGGAGGAGCTTCCACCACGACTGAAATAGGGATTGCGTCTACCACTGCGTACATCCCGTTCAACGGGGCTTTACCTTCATTACCTCCCGGTGTGACGCTTGCTGTTATTATGGCGTTGATTGGAGCCGGGATGGGCACCTTTGAGGTTCTTGTTCGCGCGTAAAGCATTTTGGACATTCATTTCATTGCGAACGCCGCAGCATACCTTTCGGAATTTATATCTCCGGACTTGATTGGGACCCTTGCATAAGAACTTCGTTTTAGGTTTTTGCGTACAACTCTCTTCCTTGATATCGATTTAATTTTCCTTCTGATATTGTATAGATAGCTCTACGCTAATATGCTGCTAGTTGTGCGGCTTTTCGGATAAGATAATTAATACATCAATTGGTATATTTATATTATGAGCAGAAATTGTCGGTCTAGCTGGGATAAGATGGCTCGTCCTGAATGAAGCCTTATACGCAATGCAACAAGATTAGGAGTTACCATGCGCGTTCGTTGTACACTCCGACCCGAGTGGTTTCATTGCATCAAAGTGATTCGTCCCTGGTGCTTCGTTGTCCGACTCATGAGAATTTTCTTCAACAATGATTTCTCCTTCTGTGTTGCCTCGTCTCCAGTTGACTCGGCTCAGTTCGATGTTGTTCAGGAGCCAGGTAGTATCGGATCCGAGATGTGCAGCGAGAGAATGAATGCTGAACATGACACGAGATACGGCCATTGATGTGACGGCAACGAGGAAGCTGTTAGCATGGTGAGTACTATCATCTGGGAATCAAGGGGCCGTGCCTTACTTTGAGTACATGACAACGATATTAAGCTATGGCGGTTCATCAGTTCATCAGATAGATTATGAAGATGTAGGGCAGGGAACGAGCTCACTTGCGGATATTTATCAAAGAAAGATCCAATGGATGTAAATCCCACAGAAACTGGCGAAAGTGTTAGTAGAACGTTAGATATCTGTTCGAGGCCCTCACCAAAGACGACGAAGAAAAATAGACCGCCACTATATAGGACAAGGCAATCAGCGTTCAATGATGTCGCGGAATGGATGAAAGAACTCGTACTCTCTAAGAAGACGTTTCATCACTGGCGCCTGATTGAGCATGCGACGATTTTGAAGAGCGCGGAAAACTGTAAGAATGTATAGGAGGGACTGCTGTGTCTGTTAGCTGCAGTCTAATACTTCCGTGATGAGTATAAACCCACGTGCAGACACAACGAAGGAAAGTAGATGTGCCAAAACATCGGTGGGCGGGAAACTCGACAACCTCGAACCTCGTAATGGATGAATGTCGGTAGAGGTATTCCGGTTTGGAGGATTTTAACTTTTCGGGCGGCTATAATTGAGAATAACATCGAAGTAGATAATGATGTGATAAATGCCAAGACCGTGATTAAGCGGATGTTCTTGCTATTGGAGAACAGATACCACACTCGAAGGACGAGTATTGCTACGCGCTCTGTTATCGACTGGCATAATATGGGTTGAAGGAACAAACCTTGGACTATGCCAATTGCTGTTATGTTCCCAACAAATAGGAACTCCAGGGCTGGAATACAACTGTCACGCCGGAAGTAAGTGGTGGCGTTCCTATAGCGGTCAGTATAGAAAACTCACAACTGTGGATATCGTGATTAGATATTTTAGGTTACACTATATATTTACTCACTTTCCCGCCAGGTTGAGGTAGAGATAGAACTGCAGGACGTACGATGAGCAGAGCAGCAGGATGGATGAAATACTGGTGCCATACCAGTCATGTGAAACCTGGTCCTCCCTGTCAGTTATCCCGAGAAGATTGAAGAACAGGCTTACGATAATATGAAGAGCGCAAAGTAACGGTTCTGTGCAACACATGATAAGTGAGACTCCATGTTGGATGGAAGATGATTTCTAACCGCCAAAAATAACAGTCGTGAAATGGTCCACCTTCCATGCCAGAAGTACTCGACCTTGCGTGAAGGTGTGAAAAAGTGTGAAAGACGTGAAGCGAAGGGAACAATCACCTCTTCACCAAAAGTTATCAACCACTATAGATTGCACATTAATTGCAGCATGCATCGATAGAAGTGACATACTTCGTAAACTGTATGACCCGTGGTCAGAAACAGTTGTACCATGGAGAGAAAGTGACTGCCATACCAAATAGTGAAAAGAAGGCAATGGAGACAATTCGAGTGGTTTCTGCTCCTTCGAAGGAGGCCAATATAGCGGAAGAAGACGAACTTGGATATTCCATAGATGGTCAGCTGGAAGGCGGAACTAAAGACAGAGACGGTTTCGTTCTACAAAACCGGACAGAGAAGCCACCTGGAGTATGAGGACTAAGCGACATGGTGCTTGCCCGTCTGGGCTTTTATCACAAGCTCGTGCATTCTCCAGAAGACCGTTGACATGATCCACGAAACACCCTTGAAACCATCTTTGTGAACTGATGATACCTTGCTGTGTCCCGACCCGTGCATAAACGCGGCATCAGCTCAGGGCATTGAGGGGGTCATCGTCAAACCTGTTGGCTACTCAGAATGGTTGCTGTTCGTCTTGTGCCAACGTGCAATCTTTCCATCTTGATTGATGAATATACTCGAAACAACCGCAAAATTGGCGCAGGATGGGTTGAGAAAGCTACAAGTACCTGAATAGAAAACCCGGTCCGGAAGGAAAACGAGGGTTTCTGATGGAGTAATGGTATCCCTCGGTAATATTTGTGCCCCAATGAGGGGAACACGGGGAACTTGAAGAAAGGATAAATTTAGATAGGCACTTATGTAATATGCTGATCTGGCCCCGAGAATCTGAAATTTCAAATTTCTTCTTACCAGACGACGACCTTCTTTCAAGGCGTTTTCCCACCCAATCTGTCACTCGAATACTGGCGAGAGAACCAAGAAATCGCGTGTATATCTCCCAATGGATTCACGATCTACATATGTACGTGTACCACGACGTTGGACGGAAGCAATTTATGCTTCAGCTCGCTTTCAACAGGATACCGAAGGCTACGAATTCGTGGACGACGAAAGAGAAATAATGATGTTTGACCCTAAGCGTAGGCGCGCCTATCTTCTATTATGCCACGACCATTCATCTTGCTCTCGCAGAGCAAACAGCCAGTCACGAACGGCGGGGACAGACGAAACGTTGGTGCATTTTCCCCATTACAAGTACTCTTTTTAACGCGGATATCCAGAAAAAAATGTGGCACAACTAAGCTCAGGATCAAGTACGAGCTTTTCAGTGACGGCACAGGGATTTCCAGTGAAGAGGACAGGTATGCGTCTCTGTTCTTGCCCTACCTCATTACCGCTGAATGGTTACGTCTTCACAGGGCCGCAACCACCAATGCGAGAAGACTCGGGTCAATGGGTTGACGTGTCGATAGATAATCACAGTAGGTCAACTACGACGTCCCTACCGCATGCTCTTCATTCCTTGCACCTAGCACCTTCTCGAAACACAAGCACCCGCTCAACGGGAGTCACGCCTATCAAAGAGGGGATGTCTTCGATGAAGCTATCCTCGCCGCAGGGTCCTCCGCGGAATGTAATTGGTATTGACTTTTCACTTGCATACCTTTCATATGTTCATGAAACAATGCACTAGTTATCTCCAGCGACTCGGAAGACGAGCCTGCAATCCCATTGCGGAAACGAAATACGCCTTCTCGGGATGCCTCTCCTTTACCTTCTTCTCCTTCTAAGATACGAAAGGGTAACTCTCAGACGGCTACGCCTACCTCTTCACGCAAAGCAAACCCTATGGATTCTAATGTCACTCTAACTCGGCCGAAGAGGACACCTGTTTCCGGTTGTTCACCTGGCACCCCGGTAGCATCTGGATCGTCGGTATCGACGCCGAGATCTTTTCCCAGGTACCCAAATCCCATCGTGTCATCTGTATCTCACAATGCTTCTTCGATATCATCCCCGAGCTCTTATAATCGTCCGACAGGGAAGTTTCCAGATGAAGATAGTTCAGAATCCGACTCTGCAACCGAGTCCGATGACTTTTTTTCTTCTGCTCGCCGTGCTGCACCTTCCTCCTTCGCCGCTCCCCGCCCTGCGAGGACACATCCTGAGGAACTGCGGACTGATTTCAGTATGGACGTTGACCGCCCCGACGACGCCATCATTTTCCCGGAGAAAGGAAAGCAGCCTGTTGTAACTGCGGTATCGGCCTTCCCTTCTGATGATACCGACATGGAAACAGACGCTGATATCAATATTTCGAGCTCGGATAACAGAAGCTTTATACACCACTTGTTCGATAGAGGAGTTAAGCTGCCTACCAACATAGTTGCACATGATTCAGCAGTCCAAAGGTTGTTCGATAATCAGGAGATCTCATGGGGCGTTCAGTGGGAATTGGCGCGTGGCGTGTCGACAGATTGCTGGACATGGGATGAGGTCAGGGACAAGCTCCTCTCGTCGGATTCGCTGCGCGGAACGGAGGAAGAAGTCTTGTTCAAAGTCGCCTCGATCATGAAGAACCAACATTTTTCCGAAGCTTCACTGGAATACAAGATCGGGTTCGTACATTGGCTTGATGTAACACATCTTCTCAATTTAGATCCGTCTATATAGGAAGCAGATGCGGCTCGAGCAGCTAGCAATTATGGAAAACCGAGGTCGCGGTCTTGGTCCTATGGGCGATTTCCAAGGCGAGACCCATTGGTATGGTGGACGGATCCAGCAGATCGGTCACCTCATACAAATCGATAAGAAAGACTTCAAAGTTGAATTGCAGCCACTGGAGATGCGCAAGTCAACACGTTTCACCCGCTATTTGGGCTCTCGTCGAGTCCTTCAGCTTCGCGTATCCGATAATCTCTTGATGAAAGCGGAAACGGAAGTCAGGGAATTCTTGGCTCGAAAATTTGTCCTCTGCGGGCGTGTCTTTGTTCCGTGGGTTCCGAAGGAAGGCTCTCTTTATCTCGTTGAAGGCAACGAAAACTATGAACGCACAGGCCATCAAAAATGGTGCGGCGATCAATATCGTCTGTCGTATCCTGCTATTTTGGAATGGCACAATCCTGCATTGCTGAATTCGAAACAGGTTCGTGCTAATCCATTTATTGTTAGTGATTCATTGACGTTCTGTTAGCCGATTGCAAAATATGTTACGAGGAATACGCTTGGATTGTCGACATCAATTCCTGGCTTAATTTTTGAGGAGAAGAATATTCTGGAGATTGCAGACGAAAGTAAGATGGCATTTGGCTTACGAATATATATTCTCTGACCTCAGTGATAGCCACCCCCGACTGGAATGGCGAGGGTAAACCTTCTGCAGAACAGCTCATGACCGATGGCTGCGGGTTTATCAATGAGTCTGCCCTCAGAAGCCTAACTACCCTGCTTGGGCTTTCTGTCATGCCGACTGCTATTCAAGGTCGTATCGCTGGCAGCAAGGGACTGTGGATACGCCACCCCCGCGATTTTGATGACGAGCACAAAATCTGGATTCGACCTTCTCAAAAGAAGATCAACTATGAGCGGCTCGATTATTCTCATCGTATCCTTGATATCGTCAGTACTGGGTACCCGTCGTCAAGTAGTACGCTCTCTGCTCAGAGCATTCTCAACCTTTCCTTCAACGGCGTACCCCAAGCCGTTCTGGTGGAGCTACTAAAGGAAGGACTGACGAGGACTGTGGACCCTCTCATAGAGAAAAAGGGCAGGTTTTCAGACGCTAGCCTTTGGACGGCTGTGAACCACGCCGGTGGTGTCAGTAGTGCAAGGGTACAGAGGCTTGCTGGAGGTCTCGCTCGGGTTTTGGGTTATACCCGACGAGAATGGCATGATCCTGTTGTCTACGACGAAAAGCGGAACGATGACAAGAAGGTTCCTGATGATTATACAGAGGAGCAATCGCTGTCTGTTTGCACGGGCCGGAAGGAGTATAGTGGCGGTACGGTATTATCTGCCTACTCATGCGCATGAACTGATCGTGTTCTTAGCACCATTGTCTGTTTATGAGGTTGCGCTTGATCTCATTCAAGCGGGCTTTACTCCCTCAAAGTCCTACTTTCTGCGAGAGAAGATGAGGTACGTTATCGACCAGTCAATCAAGTCGGCGATAGAGGGATTTCATGTGTCGCTTCCTGAGGGAAAGTCTGCAGAGGCCTATGTTATTCCTGGTCCGTATATTTTCCTTGTTTCGTTGCTGTCCTGATTATCTTTCGCAGATCCAACGGGTCTTCTACGTCCAAGAGAGATATTCTATTATTCTTCAAAGGCAATCCTGGATAAAGAGCTCAACAAAGAGTTCAACATCGTGGAAGGCGATGTCTTAATCGGAAGGTACCCGATAAGGCTTGCGTCTGATATTCAGAAAGCGAGTTTCAATGGTATTCAGTGAAATAGCCGCTGACGGTGTTGTAGGTTCAGGCTGTTGACATACCGGAGCTGCACGAGTACAAAAATGTGATAGTCGTTTCTATTCAAGGGGACAGGAGCCTCATGACACTTCTCAGTGGCGGAGGTTGGTGTTCCATCTGACATGATTAATTTTTGTTAATATTATGTTTTTCAGATTTTGATGGAGGTAAGCATGCGCATAAACTGTTGTCACTCAGAAAATAACACCTTCCTTTTTCTAGATGTTTGCTTCTTGCTGTGGTTGGCGTCCCTTGTTCAAGGGTTTCAAGACAAGCCATTACGCGCTCCGCCGAAAGATTTCATGGAAACGCATTTCGAACGAGACATCCAATCTGTTGTACAATTCCAGGATTGTGTCGAGAAAAATCAGCGTACCCAGTCGGGTTTTGTAGATATCCTTATGACTGGTCTCACAAAAGGGAGGGTTGGCCTATATTCGATGTTCCACGACAAGTCCGTACGAAAGTATGGATACGACAGTGATCAGTCTATCCTGCTTGCCTATATGTGCGCTCGTGCCATTTTCCCATGTGCTCACTTTCCTGACCTTTGCGTAGGTTTAATACCTTGCTTGATGCAGGTAAAACTGGACATCGATTACGGCTTAAATCCTATCAGGACCATGACAAGGATTTCAACAAGCTACCCAAGAGTTCGGACAAGCGTGATTTTATTCTGGACGTGCTGGAGGATGTTGGCAAGTCACTAAGGGACGACATTCTGAAGGAGTATGAACAGCAAACCATCTATAGCGGACGCGACGCTGATCTTATCAAGCCATTGCAAGACATCAAGAGACGCGTAGCCGCAGGAGATGGTAATGGCCCTGACCACCAAACTGCATGCAAGGTTCTTGCCAAAGAGTTGGAGCTAATCGAAGAGCATGTCCGTCAAGTTAATTCTGCGTATAAACGCATCCCGTGGCGCTCGATTTCGGCCTCTATTGGAAAGGGCAAGAAGGTGAAAGGAGACCAAAAGGAGGATCCCACACGGAAGGTTGCGGCCATGTACGCGTCTGAAGTGCCCGGGATCATCCTCATGTCGGACAGAGAGGTCACACGAGTCAAGGCCTCATTTGCGTATAAGGAGATGTCTCAGTACAACGAGAACTTTGCGTTTGCAGTGGCGTTCAAGGACCTTTGTGATATCAAGGCAAGCGAGTCGTCTGATGGGGCCGCGGCTGTGATGAGGTCTTTGGATGAGATGAAGTCGATTCCCGCTTCCGCTAGAAAGCTCGTCGAAACCGGTTTGGAGATGGAGCGGCGTGTATCATAATTTTCTTGTAAATAAATTTGTATTGCATGTGTATATATCTGTAGCTTACCCTTGTATATCGATGTATCGTAGTAGTTAGTCTCGTTACCATCCTGTATATGAAGCAAGCTGTCGATATACAGTCTGGTCTTTCTGAGTTTAAATTTGGCAGGCGCTACAGTTTTTGCCCAAAAAGGTTATGATCGGGTTTCGCGTGGCATGCGCAAAGCGTTATCTCGACGTTCGATGTGGTATTTACACGCCTGAGGCATCTGTATCCACCGGAATGATCAATAAATATACTAAACTCATCATCATAAATTTTTTTTTTTTTGTGATATCTCTCTACATTGTGAGAGATAACCATGAAGGCACCTAAAACCCTGAAATAATGTTTATACCATGAATTGGGCCGATTTGAAGTGGGGAAAAACTCGATGAAATAGAAGTATGAGTAATTAGTTGCATTCAACATTATTTTCAGGCTCTTACACGCTCTGATATTAGTCTGAAGAGTGTCCGACGCTGTGAGCTCGCCACGCGAAACTTCGATCATAGCCTTTTCGAGCGAAAACTGTAGCGCCTGCCAAATTTAAACTCAGAAAGCCAGGACCTTCTATCGTCGGCTTGCCACATAGAAGGGACTGTCACAGGACTACGTAGTAGTTGACCAGATGTTCTTGCACACACTGCCTGTAAAGTGAATGAATTATCATCGAGTTCAGCACGACTACGAAGTGCCTGTCTAGAGATCGGCAGCAGTAGGAATATAAGCGCCATCCCAGCATTTGAATCCGACGTCATTCGTCACCTATGAATGAGATGGATTGGTGATACAAAGAAAACATGTGTGATTCATTCTTACAGTTGTAGGATCGCACATGACATCGACGATAGAGCCCGTCTCCGTCCTCGCGTTGATGGCTTTCGCGACAACATTCGTTGCTAAGGGTGAGTTAAGGATTATAATCTAATAAGAAGGGTATAGCGCCGCGCACCTGTGTCAGGATACAGATCGAGGATAATCACTTCCTTGCCTGTCGCATTGGGTACATAATACCAGCACGGATCTGTCACGCAACTCCCCTCGATGTACGGAGTGCTAATTGATGGATCTTCATGAAGTAATATCTAGATCGAGAATGCACTCACTCTCTGATTGTTCCAGAGAAGTTATCGAACGTCATGTCTTCGATATGTGTGCTGTTAGCGTTAGTCGAGTTCGGTTGCGTTCCAACCTAAGAGTAAACATCAGAGTTAGCACCGCCCAACGAATAAGGTGAACAGATTTACTTCCTGATCCCAATAGCTAGAAACATCGTTGTTCATGATGTGGATACTTGGGCTGAATGTACTCACTTTTGCGTTACATAAATCTTCGAAAACCGTAGTAATCAAACAAATCCACGTACATCAATCGGAATGGACTTACAGGAAAGGGTACGTTGTGGAACACGATATTCTTCCATGTGATACTACAGGAAAAGTAACCATGAGACGACAAAGCAATAGGACATTCGTTCGGCCTAGAAACGTACTTGCGTGCAACCCCGTTTCCTCCTGACCAGCTTTTAAAGCGTGCGGCATAGAGTGTGTCTTTCTGAATTCCAAAAAGTATTCAGGACAAGTTAAAAGTAGATTAAGATGGGTATTTACCATAGTAACATTTTCAAACCTTTTGTAGCTAGGATCAGCTCCTGAAGCTCAAGAAGAGCCCAGCACGTACAAAACATTCTCGACTTTGGACACGGCTCCATTTTTTCCTAAGGATCCGATTGAGAGGCCATGTCCGCCTTCACAGTATGAATTCCTGGAGGCAGCACGATAAGTTACATCAATCTATAAATACCTTCCACGTACCGGAACTGTATACCACTTGCGCCACTTCCTACAGTGATACAATCATCTCCATTGACGATATGATTATTCTCAAAGAGCATGTTTGTTCCTCCAGCGGAGAACCCTGTAATGAATAAGAATGCAAGTCGCGTTGATATCTAATTCATTTTTACCATCACTGGTGAAAATAGGTCGTCAGCACCCGATAGACTTATTATACGGTATTTCACTTACGTGTTGAAGGGGAAAGCCTTTTCCGGGACTGCGTTACTTAGTGATAGAGAGCGATAAGAAGAGGCATACCGAGGAGTTATCAGACACGGCCATGATAATATTATTGAACGCATGCAAGTTAGACGAGCCACTGGTTGCAAAGTTCCACGCGATTGGCTGTACCATGTGATGAGGAGCAAAACATTCCGCCCGAGAAAGACGCGCACCTTCCAGAGTTTCATATCCCTAATGACACCATTGCTGATCTTGCTGAAGGACCAGCCATGAGGACGATTGGTCTGTTCCATGGTATCCCACCACTTGAAGCAGATGTAAGGGACCTGTGAGAATGTGGCGAAGAGAGTAACTCACTGCTTGTCCGTGGGCATCCACCCAGCCCCAGTCAGGATCGGTGGAACCTCGCAGCGTTACGTTGTCTCCGCCCGAAAACGAGAACCTGGAAGGTCTTAGAAGGCAACGAACACGGACGTTTAGTCGGTCACATACCAGTGACCTTCGAAAGCCTGTGTACCCGCGCGTTCAGCACGTATCAAGGAGATATCAGGTAGCGAGGGCTCACATCAGACGCCACAATATCTGTATCAAGCTCGCGTTAGCACGGGGCTCTGGTAATTATTGGTGCAGCTGACCTTGGACAGTGGCAATATCCGAAGGATATGTGATGTTTCCTTCAATGGAGACCTCTACGTTGGTCAACTTGGGGAACTTCACCGGAGTGAAAATGTTATAGGTCACTCCCTTCTGGAACAAGATGGTTGAGTTGGAAGTGAATTTGGCCAGAGATGCCGTGAGACCCGGGGTGTCATCTCGACCGTCGACATGAGGGACTACAAATGTACTCCAAGCATGACTCTCGAGCGAGAGGTATGCGAGGATGTGTGCGAGAGCTGTGGCGCTGAAGAGGAACATCAGTGACGGATATGCAACGTAGGGAAGCGAAATGAGAACCCACTGGGTTTAAATAGTGTTTCTGAGTGCCCTACCGCATGTGATGTAGACGATTTCTCGGGGAAACTAGCGGGACGCACGACTGATTTCCAAGACACGTGGTAGTTGTGGGCGTCAGTAGAAGCTCTTACCGGGCCGGCGGCTCACGTTCTAGGAGTGCGAAGGTTACCGTAAGCCTTAAATGAGTGAACGAAAAAATAGAACTGGTATGAGCGTGAGAGAAGGACTTGAGGAGGAGTTTCAAAGAAGCCACAAAATGTCCGGCCATCGATGCATGTGCCTTCTCACCACTTCTCCACCTGTAAAGCAAGATCTACCAGCATCGATGACTCGTACTAAGGTGCTCTTCTGGGGAAATTTCGTCCTTGTTCCGTACTGATGAAACACCGTTATAGATAGCTACGCCAAAGCTGCCTATTGGTCTGTTCTCTATTTGCTCTTTCAATGATATTCTGTTTGGGTGGATACTTATTATCGTTTAGGCAGAGCTCCTCGCAGACAAGTCGAGATTAAAACCGCCCAAAAGAACGCGGCGGTACGTAGCTGACATACGCCTGTATTGTCGCAGTGCTGATAGTAGCTACGACAGTCTGCAATCAGTAGCACCAGGAAAAGCGCTGCCGAAGAGTTGCAGCGGAAGAGCGGCGAGAACGAAGTTGGAAGTAGTCGGGCTCCGGAGGAACGTCGGACATAGGCTATAGGGTGCATAGTCCTCAAGCACTCGTTCACGCCTGATATGATCTAGGAGCAGAATAACGAAAACAAGTTGACGCCAATGAAAGGGCGGAAAAAGGCGGCGTCTCCCCCCCCCCCTCTCCCCTAAAATTTTTGTAGTTTTACGACTCCGAGTACTCGGCCAGTGACTTGAAACAAATTGATTATTCACGTCTGCGAACCACAGTCACGGTGTGGTTAGAGGAACCAGCCTTGTTCTGAGGGAGCCTTGACTCACCAGCCATAGTTTATTTTTTCTGAGTGCGTTGGCGCTGCTTATGACACACGATATAAAGACGTACTAGTGTCAGTCGAAATCAGAGAAAAAATGTTACCTACAAGTCCGCTTTACCAGAGCTCAAGAATTCCTAGGTGAAGAGAAGCATATTAGTACTTGATCTTACGACACGCAACAGTACGACATGTTGGCCACGTTTGATTCGTAGGTATTCAGCAATTGAAGGTAAAAACTCATCCAAATTCACTTGCCTAAGAGTTTCTTTCAGCGATGGGTTCGTTGTTGACCGTGAACGGAGATCTGCCGGTCCGGCATAACTTGATGACACGGAGAAAGCCGGAAAGCACGTGAACGGTACGTGAAAAAAAGGTTCCGCCGAGTATCCACCCCAAACTACTCAGGGGCTCATTTCTTGCCCCTAGCTCCTTTCCCATCTACCACTTCCTCGCTTTTATTTCTTCAAATTTCCACCTTTACCTGCCAGGTAACGCCCGTCGTGGCTCTCGTCGACGATGAAGAAACTGCTGACTGATATTTCCAGCTGTGGCCCCTGTCAGCCCAATATCTCGAACAGCGAACAGCGTCCACGATGGTCGACTCACAGAGCTCGGAAAAGGAGGTTCGAGTAGAGCACAGAGTAGATGCCGCTGTCGTCGTCAAAGAAGAGGTTGTCGTGTCACGCGATGAGCAGGTGCAGGTACGTTTGGCGATGCCCGTGGCTAATTGCCCCACTTACCCGTAACCCTAGGGCAGCGCCGACGACACGAATACTGCACCAGAAACTTCTGAGATTCGCGCGCCGTCGCCACCTCGCAGACCATTAACCCGCTCGCAGACGGGACGTCCATCGAAACGACGAGTACTCGAGGACAACGCTCTCGATCGTGACAGCGAGTCGCCTCCACCAACCAAGAAATCACGTACTTACCGTAAGCGCGCCACTCAAAAAGGACCCGGCGAGGTGGCCAGCGTTCCACCACCGACCCCATCTTCTCGCGAAAATTCTGCAGCCAGTTCCTCTGCGGATATCCCCGCTCCAAGTTCGAACAACGTAACGTTCCTGGATGGCCTCGATGATTCAACTGTACCTACAGAGCGTCGTGGTCCCAGGTCGCGTGCAAATCTGCCCGTTCCAGTGCCCAATCTTACCAAGAAAAGTCGCGGCAGAAGGGTCCCCACGACGGTGGTGTTGCAGCCAGAGGATTTGAAGAAGGATAAACGGACATATGTTTGCTCAGTGGAAGGCTGTGGCAAGTGTTTCCACCGCGGAGAGCATCTGAAACGCCATATTCGCTCCATTCACACGCACGAGAAACGTGAGGACCGCGTTGAGCCACTCATCAAAAAGATTACTGACAAACATTTTTCTTAGCCTTCAAATGTACATATCCGGCTTGCGAAAAATTCTTCAACCGACATGATAATCTCCTCCAGCACCTTAAAGTTCATACTCACAACAAACGCCAGCTTCCTAGTGATGGTAGTGCCGATAGCCTCTTGGCCGATCCAGGTCAAAATCATGCTGAATTCGCCACTCTCGCTGCCAACCCTTCAGCGTCTGCGAGCCTCCTTGCTGCTCTCCAGCAACAGGCTTACACACCCTCCATGGTCGCTCGATCCTATGGTTTACCTTCCGAGGAACTTTTCACCAAAACGAACATGGCGGTCTCCTCTGTTCGCACGGAGATGCCCCAGTCGCCTCCGCGTATGGCGATTGCGCAATCATCGATACGCGATGGGCCTCCCATGTTTCCTCACCCACCCGCCAATAATTCACAACCTCTACTTCTCCCTGTCACCACCGGACAAAATTGGCCCCAGCCATAGTGTTACCATCGCACACTTACGTTTAACCTACGGTATTTAACCTTTATTGATTCAAATCTGCTTTGATATGCCTTGGAGCTTTCACTACCCATGCCGACTCGTGTTCTTTTTGTTATCGACTTCGGCACATACTTATATACCAGCTCGTATGCCTCGCGTGGTGAACCGCTATGGACTATGTTGTATGGCCTACTATCCAATTCTGCACGTTGTTTGTTTGTGATACAGTACCACTACCTACATCCTATTAATTTGCCGTGTCCAACTATTTTGTACCGCACATGATCATCGCCAGCACGCTTGCTATTTTGCTTCGCCGAGTGGTTAGCTGGGAAGTATGACCGGTAGCTACTAAGTACCTTTCTTGACAGCGGCGTACTTTCTTGGAGAGATTAGTAATGGTGATTTTAAGGTTGTTTCGGATGTCGGTTCGTGGCAAAGTCCGATGCTTCTCTTCCCGAGTCTACCATGCTTAGGCTATTATGTAACTTATGTGCATTGTAAACGACTTTTGACTCGGAGATCTTGGAATGAAATGCAATATTGAATAAATACTATCGGCAAACAAACAAGTCTCTAAGGTTCCAACCTCCAATCATGAGGCCTAATGAGGAATAATATTAAGGTGAGATAGGACCCAATGAAACGCTCTGAATATTATCGACAGTGCTCCCCTTGTCGTCATGGAAATGCTCCGCGGGTCCTTAGCAGTACAGCTAGAGTACATGTTTGAAACCCAGTAAAGTAAAGGCTGTCGGCCCAACTAAAAGCCCAACTGTTCAACAAAACTCTGCCACGTCGCGTCCAACATGGGAGCTGCCGCCGCAAACCCAAACGCAGAATGTTGCGGTTGCGGCTGCATAGCAGGCGCACCATTAAACTCGCCCAAAGGCGACTGTTGCGCGAAAAACCCAAAGCTATCCCCCGTAAACGATACTTCTGTTGGCAACACCTCGGCTGGATTATCAAACAGGTTCAAATGGAACCCGCCGATATCGAGGTTCCGCATGTCTTCAGCGATGACCGGGTGGACGTTGTTGGTGGTGGGCAATGACGTCGACGATGGCGGGGACGGTTGTCGATGAGCGGTAGGAGGCGGGGTATATGCAACGGTTGGTGTATCAGAGTCAATTGAAGAAATCAGGTGCGTCTTGCCTCCCAGGCGATCTAGCTCGTCTGGGGATAGATCGCACGACTCAGGCGAAGGTGCTTGGCCCACTGCTTCATGAGCCTTGTTTCTCAGCGTGAGGACCGTGTCCTGCAATGGGTAAGTGGGAGAAAATTTCCGAAAGATAGAGTCGTACCTGAGTATTGGCTGCCGCGCGGCAACTCGGAGCGGCTTCCTCGAAGAGGTGAGCAACGAGGTCAAGCTCCTCGAGAGACGGTTTTGTCATCTTGGAGTTGGGAGCTCGTGTTACGAGGATACACATCACAATCTACTTGATAGGTAAGTAAGTTGGATGGAGGGAGAGTGGAAAGGACGTACGGCCGCTGACAACGCGTGAGACCATGCCATATTAACTCTGTTCGATAGAAGAGGTGCGTAGGTCCTCAGCATTTTTAGAGATTGCATGATCCTCCAAGCCGACCGATACGTCGCCATCACAGAAGGTAGATATCGATGATGTGCCAGATCCTCTGGCTGGTCCTGGAGGGCTTGAGCAAAGTACACTCGATGAAGGTTTAGCAGTACTAAAGTCGGATACCTTAAGCAACATCCACACGGAATAGAAGCTAAACTTACCTGATTCTTTCGACATCAAGACCACCCACCGCTGCATATAATGTACCGGCCTCAAGAGTTCGCTCCCATAGTTCCTACAAGGCCTGAACCGTAGCGGGACAGGGAAGTCTCGTATTTTCCGGTCCAAATCCAGGATGACGGTGTATGCTGGGACTTTGACACCAAACGCGGCTCCCATCACTGAGTGCATGAGCGTTGTGTATTGCCATATCCACGAATGAACTAAGGAAGTGAGCAGGTGGAAAACAAAGAACTTGAACAAACAAACATACATCCCGTCTCTCGTTGCCCCTCCTCATTGATAATCTCATCTGTATCTTTCGGGAGTGCACAATCGATATACTGAGCCGACATTGACGGAGGTCGACCAAACAAGAAACTCTGCAAGCGCAAATACGTCAGTCAAGACAGACAGGCGATCGCGCAGGTGTCGTACCGTCCACGTATCGCATGCAAACAGTTGCCAGAAAACGCGGCTTCGACGCTGACTGGTGGCTTCCCCAAGCTGCCAGCGGGAGCTATTGAGATCTGCAATCTTAACGTTAGCTGAAAGGGAGACTGTCACGATCGAGGTACATACGCAAACCGATCTAGGGGGCGGAGTTAGGAGGACCAAGGGGAAGGAGAAACAACTTACGCTTTGACCTAATTTCACAGCGCATCCCATGGTTATCCACTCAGAGTTTGTCCCTAGGGATTCCCAGTCGCTGTAAGCCTCGTACTCGGTGAGATGTATCTGTAGACAAGCTAAGCAGGTGTTACAGTGACTGGATGCAGGATATGAATTACTTACCATGCCCTGTACAGCTCGGAGAGTTTGGTGATTGTTAATAGAAGATAGTCCTGCTGCCGCTCGGGCCAAGTAGTAATACTCCTGAGCCTCTACGGAGTACGCGGGTCGTCCTTGGTCAAACAACGCAGCCAAGGCGAATACAGTAAATAGAAAGTAGAGTGTATGGTGACAAGAGACCGACGTGAATGATCTATATAGCATATCATGAGTAGTCTATGATGGCGTGAAGATCAGACACCCACTCGGCTCTGTATACGCAGGAAAGAACTTCATCAAATAGCTCTGTGCGGTCCACGGTAGAATATCTAAGAGATAATGAGAAGCGAACGTAATAACACCGCCGACCGAGGGAGCGTACAGGTATTTTCCATGCTCAAGGTATACTTCGCATAGATGCGCAGCCTCAGAAAGCGGCGGTAGAAGACTGAAGATTTCATGCCCAAGGCTTTCATCCAAAGGGTCTGCGCAATTGGATTCTATAATTCGTTTTGATATGCGAGGAAGTACAAGTGTTGACATTGATTGGGGTTTTGAGAGTGCCTGCAGGAAAGTTTACATATCTCGTCGAGGATATCAGAGGTATACATACACGGAGTAAAAACTAGGAAATAAAGACTGAGGAACAAGGATATAGTCAATCTAAAGCAAGGAAAACGGACCTCTGAACGAGCTGTCTTCCCTAGAAAACTGGATTCACCATGACGTCCAATCGTCAACGTACCTGCGATATGCTTAACGCATATATGCAACTTCCGGAGTGACGCACTTACCAAACGCATCGATGAAATTTTCATCATCACTTCTGACTTGTTGAGGCTCCGCTGAAAATCCCAAACAGATGGATTGAGAATTGGCGGAAGTGGAAGTGGGTCCGTTCACAGCCGACGGGCCAGCCGATCCATTTTGTGTAGGGAGTGTCGACTGTGGAGACTTTAGTTGCAGCAAGTCGGGGCGCAGAAGAGGGTGGGGCTCTGAGGACACCGTTGCCTGTATCGTCTTGAGTGCATTCTCCAGGTCGCGAATGCGTGAACAGAGGTGCTCTATGCGTTCATGGAGTTGTTCTGTATTCGCCAGGATCAACCTAAAGAGGATCAGATATACGAGCGGCAGCGTGAATGGTATTCGTACCGGTTCCCTTTACCGCTCGTCAGAGACCCTACAGAGATATGTAAACGTGCATTCAAGACGCATATACTCGCCTACCGTCCGGACATATTGCACCACAGCCTCGGCTGACGCATTTCTCGCACGGAACCTAGCTCGCCAGGTCAAGGTTGCAACAACAGTGAATTGGCGCGCATACATTCTTGTCGCAGCGCAATTTCAGTCTTCGGCATTCTGAACACGACGTCGGCCTTCAATAGAATCAGCATATCGTATCCAAACACAGAGGAAATGACACGCACACACGACCTGGTTTTCGTCGGGGCTTCTTCTCTGGTTCCTTGGGCATTGTTCGATTCGTTCTCGGCGGCCGTGAAGAAAGATGGAGAGAAAAGAGCGCCCAGGACTTGAATTACGAAAAAATCGCCCTACAGCGCGGTCAGACCCTTACAAATTCGTAAACACCCTCGAAATGGACCTACCTAAGCGAAAATTTACTCCAATAGCCTGTTGCGAGTGTTGCGAGGTCGAGTATTAATCTAAGGGGCATGATGTAGCAGGGTGACAAATCCGAGTCCATTTTCGACCTTGCCTTTGCACCGTCATCACCGTCGCTGACAGCTACAACGATGATGGACTTTGACTTGGAATCTCTTGTAAATGTCGAACAAACGTTGGCCTTTGATTGTTACACGTCGTGACGACAACTAAGTTCGCCCTCTCCAGTTTCTACGATTCGGGATACCAAGACGGCTACGAGCATGGACGCATCCACGGCCTGATTGAAGGACGGGCGCTAGGGCGAGAGAAAGGGTTTGAAATGTGGGAAGAGCTTGGATTCTATGAAGGGTTTGCAAAGACATGGAGGGCGATATATGTGAAGCAAGGGAAGGATGACAGGTCGGTCCGTGCTTCCTTTACTTAGGGTACCTTGTTGACTCTATCCCAGCCGGGCGCTCAACCATATCCGACATCTCCTCGACCTTATAAGCCAATTTCCCAAGGAAAACCCATCTGCGTCGGATTCCTCATCGTCTCTTGATATTTCCCGAATTTTGCGGCAAATACGCTCACGGTATAGGGCGCTGTGTTCTACCCTTGGAGTGGCGGCGTCTCTCAGAGCGGCTGACAGTGCAGATGATTCTGTGGAGCAGTCGGCTGCGAGGAAGCCTTCTGTCTGGCCGTTGGAGGCACCCAAACAACAGGATCTGAGTTTCTAAAGACGATTTCTTCTCAAGTGGATCCCGAATGGGCGCCTTTTGGCCAACTGAATACGCTTATGACACTGGGGCCCTGTCACTGAGGAGTAGGATCTGTTTTCATTCATCAGCGGAACCCATCTCACAGAGAATATTATCAGGAAAGGTCGACGAGGATCTTGATCAGCCGTACTGGGTAAGCCCCGACACCTCATTAAAGGCCGCTTGTATCTAACTATCGTTCTAGGTTAGAAACTGTCAAGTACCGTTTTGTCGTTCTACGTGTAGACCAGCACGGGTGCGGTCCAATCGCGCTTCTGGATGCCTGGACACACCGTTCTTAATCTAACACCATCATTAACACCCTTCTCGTTCCCATAATTTAACCGCCACCCACTGCTAATGAAAATCTCGCGAATAGGAGCGAGGGCTACTTACGTCGACCTGCAAATCCACTTCTGCGGAATAAACTTAACTCCCAGACGGCGAGGCTCAACCGCGTACGTACTCAACGAAACATGCGTTCGGCATGATAACCCTTCACCCTCCATTCTGTATCGTCCTTCTCGTTGTATCGGCTGAAACACCCCGCGTAGGGAGCCAACAACACGGAAAAACTGTAGGTTCCTACAGCGACCAAACAGCGACGGGAACTATTGACTTTTCTACTCTTTGGTTCGGTTCGTTCAAGACTTTGCTGATGGACCCGGTGCTAATAATATCAGTGTGTTCCCATCACCTTTTGCTGTGGGAGCCATCACGAAAGTGATTATCTTCGGCGATAACAGCAAGGCTGTTGCTGATACATCAACACAAGTCTTAGGATTTGGAAGACCATCTCTTTCAAGCCCCACTATGCACTCTGCCACCATCAGGTCGCTTGATAGCTGTTATGGAAGTGTGTATCTTTCAGTGCCGTGCCGTTCGATGGGAAAGAGTCGGAGTCCAACGCAGACTGGAAACGGTGATACATGATTCCGGGTGCAGCGAAAATGGACCGTTGTTGCGTTATGTGATGTATCCTAACACAGGCACTGTGCACGAAGGGCCAACGTTCCGTGAGTGCGCAGCATATGTCTGGACAGCCATCCTGATTGATGTCTCTGACGTGAATGGTATTGCAGTTGGGAACTCATAGGTTATCCAGTAACATAAGAGGCATATCAAGCGCCAGTCATATAATGTAAGAGGAGAATAATAGTTCATACAGAAGTACACATACGTCCAAGCCTTCAGACTGCATACTAAAACAAAACGAGATAGACGGAAAGTAGGGCAAAATAGTTATTATAGACCAAGGAACATCGGAGTGTAGAACTGTGGAGCGCTTAAGAGCGCTCACCACGGAGACGCCTGGCCAAAGCGAGATCCTTGGGTTGGCTGTATTGATGAGTCAGTACAAATGCTGAGTCACAATGCACCAAGACAACGTACATCGTCACACGCTTGGCGTGGATGGCAGCCAAATTGGTGTCTTCGAACAGCGAGACGAGGTACGCCTCAGCAGCTTCCTGCAACGCCATGACGGCGGAAGATTGGAAACGGAGATCGGTCTACGATATGATGAGCGCCGCCCGGATAAAAGAAGAACTGCGCCCCACCTTGAAATCCTGGGCGATTTCACGGACGAGACGCTGGAAGGGCAGCTTGCGAATAAGCAACTCCGTCGACTTCTGATACCTCCTAATTTCACGGAGGGCAACGGTACCAGGACGGAACCTGTGAGGCTTCTTCACACCGCCGGTGGCGGTCTATGATGATTCATGATGTCAGCAACGACGGCGACGACGACGAGCAAACCAGCACGCACCGCTGCGGTCTTCCTGGCTGCCTTGGTGGCGAGCTGCTTACGAGGAGCCTTTCCTGCATATCGAGTCAATATCTCCTCCGATATTCTATGAAAGAAAAAAGTACCGACCTCCGGTGGACTTGCGGGCGGTTTGCTGCGAACGACGACGGCGACCACGTCAGCACTGCGATAAGGAGAGCTCTGAAGAGAAATACAAACCTTGGTACGGGCCATTTGTGCTTGAGGTCGCTAGTTGTCGATATATGTGTCGATTCTTGAAGATAGCAGCAGGGGATGCTGGTGGGCGGGAAGAGAGAAAGGTAGGAATCAAAGTTCCGATGTTGCTTTGAAACCCCCAACCCAAAAGCCCCTCTTTCTCACGCTCGTGCCACCGGAATTCCAGCCGTTTGTACTCGGGCCTGCGTTGGAACATTGCTCTGAATTTTTTCTGGCGCCTCCCTCTTTCAATTCCTCCGTTTTTTTGTGCTCCACCTTCGACTATACCTCGTGGGTGCCCTTTGTGATTTGCTTGGATTTTTAGGACCATGTCTTGGTGGTAAAGGAAGCTGGAAGATTTTGGGGCTCTCCATCCTTGGAAGTTTCCACTTTGGGAACTTGCACTGCCACATCCTATATTTTCCATTACAATCTTGTCTCTTGTTCTGGCCTTGGCCTCGACTCCGCGGGCGCATGCATTCTGCGATTAGGACGGCCTCAGCGCATTGCTGTCAACTGTCGATATTTGGCCAAATGTCCCCAATGATTTTGCTGGTTTTACTTCTAATTTGTCTCCGACAGTGCGCATGGAATGTCGTCGATGATCGGTTCCCGAATTCTCACGCAATCCATTGGAACTGTTGTTTTTTTTTTCTGCAAAGTTCCATCTTATCTGTGGAGAGCTTGACAACTGTCTCATATGTCTATAACTCTTCCATGCGCTAGATGTGAACGTGTGTGGAGCCTACGCTTATGAATCCTCGTCGTGACTTTTCCAGTCCGGAAGAATACGTGGAGGCCTGCTCTCTTACTCGGAGTATAATAGCTGAAAGTGATCCTCTATGTACTCTCAGCGCTTGTTCTTTGCCTAGAATAGCCCACCGGTCATTCCCGACTTTATCTGTATATGATTGAACGTCCGTTTTATCATTCATCCATAGACAAGATGGCATTATCGATTCCCAAGCTCGTTTTGGCTTAGTGTCCCAAGGCGCGCAATTTCCGTCTTCTTGCTCCCATCAAGAGAACAACGAGGCTCTCAAAATAAGAATATGCGGACGCATGGGGGTATAGGGCTTATCGTGGTTTCGACATCGCGCTCACGACAATCTCTCGTTAGGTATGCTTTGATTCTGTATCCTTCGTTGTCTTTTCGTAATATAGCCAGATGTACGTGAAAGCCGAGGCAATGTGAAATTTTCGGTGATTCGGTATCGATGTACGAGGATGACATGACGCCCTGTTTCGAAGAACGACTATTAACTGTTTGGCTATCTTACACAAACGTAGATGTTCGATAAGTACAAGACGCTGATAGCGGCAGAAAGAAGACACTTTCTCGGATCAGAAGCGTTCATTTTCTTCATGTCCCTGCGTTTTGGGAGCGGGGGAACACATATGTCGGCAACTGTGCGCCTTCGCTTTAATGAATCGCGCGTACTCTATATCTCTTCCCAAGCTTCTGAAGCTCTCGACTATCTTTGCAGAAGCCGCAGACGGTACGCGGGTAGCGCGAACATGTCTAATATACACTATTTACCCACCATCGGAGTACAATTCGGCAATCTTCTATCCTTCGGCTTCCACGAACATGATATATAGAGGCCACAATTTACTCCGCCTCCTTCTCTTATTCAAACTAACTTAGCGAACCCACACCCGACTGATGGCTCTGTGTTTTCCAGATCAACAGGAAACGCCGACCCCGACTCGATGATAAAAATTGGAGGTTCCTGGAGGTTCCCCAGCGCGGCCGAGAAAAAAAATGTGCTCCGAACACCTCGAACACCCCAAATGAAATCTCGTTTGCTAGCATTTTTACGAAGCAGAAACAATCTGTCAGTCTTTCCTACAGCTTCTTAATACCTGGATTAGACTCCGCGACCCCGCCTTGTTGAACGTAAACGGAAAACACAGCGGCCATTTGACGGGTATATCCGGGCCGACCCCTGGAAAGCACGTGCAAACAACTGTTGCGGTCAACCACGAGTATCGCACGAACTCGCGTTGTGGCAAATGCCGTCAAGCGATAATCGAGCGCGACGCTAGCTTCTTTTGAACGTTTGTGCTTTCCAACCGCGACGTGCTAGCGAAAATGGCATTGGTTTCCATGTTTCCCCCCTTCTTGTGTTACTAGTAATGATACGGCGATTCCAAGTCACCGTTGCCGCCCGCAAACCGCTTGGCCTTCTGTACTGTTGAAACGTCTGTGAACTTGAGCTTGGTGCGTTAAATATCTAGCTCTCATGGCTATCTGCGGTTACCTCCGTTGCTGACTTCGAATACTTTTAGATTCGGATGAAGTAACATGGGCGGCCCAGCGGATTTTGAACGATACTCACCGCCTTACGCTCGACGTGCATGTACTGTCTCTCAGCTTCAGTTGTTATCAAAGTACCGGAGTGATCGTCTCTCTGCAACACCGGTTGACGGGCCTCATGGAAACTCCAAGGCGTCAACCTTTTGCAGGTAACGTGTTCTTACTATTCAACTGAAGAAGCTTTCCTGACATGGCTATCCTAGACGATGCTTCTGTATTGCATGCCAAGTAGTTATGAGAAGAGGTCTCTTTCAGTTGGAGCGTCCTGATGAAGAAAACCTTGGTGATGACTTGGTCCGACCTTTCAATGTACCTTCGATGTGACTAGGTTCGTTCTATCCTTGGATCCACTACTTGTTTCGACATCCACGAATTATCCGCCAGGGGAAGATTCACTTAAACGGACTGGTTCACCCGCTGTGGGTATGAATAGCCTTCCAAAGTCATCCAAGCCTCAGATCATCCGGATGTTCTTGCTGACTCCTTCTCCGCTGTCATAGCTAATGGTGCCTTTATTGAATTTGCTCGGTTTGTACGCACCGGAAGTTGAACCCAATTCATTATAGTCCACCTTGCAGAGGTGTCCCTCCGACTATGTGAAAAGATTCGTATGTGACTTATATGCTTCCCTTAGGCTGGATGCTGCGGACACAATGGCTTCTGTGGATTGCTCCGACGCGGGAAACTGGTCCGAAAACCCGGCACTTCCTCTCTAGCCCAAGGTCGATATCTTGATACCCTCCATTACTCTCCAAGATAGTGATATAGCTCGCCTTCCTTTTGGACGTAGTCGTGAATCAGGGTACTAGGACGTTTATACCAATGAAACATTCCGCAACTCTCCACCTCGGTCGGCATTTCTGCTTTTATATCGTACGGTCTAGTTCTGACCGGATAATTTCCCGTCCTGACGCATAGCCTTCATGGCTGTCAGTTGCGTCACTGCTGTGCCGTAGTAATCGAGGTAGTACCAAGCTTTCATACAAGGTTGGGCAGTTCACTCGTCATAAGGAACCATTCTCTTCACATCCAGTTTCAGCGTCTTCTCATCTCAGTCATCGGACCAACCTACCTTAGCTAGCTCCCTGCACCTAGATTCGGGGCATTTCCTTATCTCTACACTGCAGCCGTCCTTACCGCGCCTGGACTTCTCAGCTTCGAAAGACACGTCGGTTATCACTGATCAGCACCTGAACCAGCTCACCCTTCGTACTTCGCTCTACGGGGAACAGCGGACGTTTCCCGCCTGCGAATTTTTGGAGCTGAATTTGCCTGTAATGGTGTCCTAGACTTGTCTCGAAGGATGGCTTCACACATGGTGTGCTGTATCCGTAACTTGGATTCTCTTCTTACGAGACCGGCGTGGAACCCGTTCCTGCCATTGACGACAGTCGAGGGAAGGAAGTCTCGACCGAATATAGATACGTCGTATGGTCTTCATTCCTCGTCAGTGGCAATTTCTGGGATCCTTGTGACGGTATAGGCGGCGTAATAATGGTCTCGTTCACACGAGCTATCTCGCCGCACGGTTATTTTAAATGTAGACCGAGAAATCCATGTGCCCGACGCTGGTCATATGCGCGGATCATGTCGACACCATCCTGGATCATGGCTTCCTTCTCCCAGGGTTCTGAACAGTCGCTAAAGGTCTGGGTACTTGTTCCATGGCCCCGGGTAACCAGGGAGCTGTAATGACCAAATGACGACACCTTATCATCGAATGAACAATCCGATAATGCGAGCAAGGGAAACCAATTGTAGACACCTGCGTTCATAGCTAATGGTCTGAATAGCAATAAGTTGAATCCAGCCTCGGATGCAACCGATGTAGAAGGAGAACCGATGACGGGAACGATTTCCGTTTTGCAACTTCCGCTTCATATCCGTGGTGAGAATATTGTCCGAGACTGAAGATCAGGAGAGGCGTCAATCAGTCCTATACCGGTATAATTGTATAATATGTCCGCAGCTTCGATCTAGTGACACCGTTAGCCCGGACGCAAGTACCTGTGGAAAGGAAACCCAAAATAGATTGGTAGCCTCGTGCCGTTACCGTTTTGCCACGAATCATCCCCATCAACATCTTTGAGCATTGTTATTGAAGCTGTCCAAAGATTTAGAACCAAAGAGCACCTATCGGATGTTAGAGCGGTGACGAGATTTCATTATGCGTATGAAATGACTTACGACAGATGACGATGCATGTACGACCATGAAACCGCATCATGCATTACTAACGGACGTACGCGTTGATCTAGAACGAAGGAAAGGTGAGTCAAGCAATACCGTATGCATCAGAATAACTACTCGCCAGTGTACACATGAATCATGACTCTTCGTATCAGTATTATGAATGCACAAGAGATTCTGACTCAATGAGGCACCGCACCGAGTCGGATCAATACACTGATAGGGCAAGCTAATCAATTACAATACACCACCGAGAAGAGCTGTAACATATACGTATCCGACGACTCGGTCTTGATGGGGCGAACCAACAGGAACGAACCCGTGATGGAATAGAGTTAAGGTTTACGGTATTGGACTGGCACAGTGGACCGGTCCCGTACCTTTGGTGGCGGGAACATGGGTAGGTACGCGCGGTGGCTGGGAAGATATTTCATCTCTTTGGTAGTATTCCAGTGGCGACGGCTGTTGAGTTTAACTCAAACGGTATCAGACGGTATCCAGCCTCGATCGTTGAAATAAAGTACTAGTGAGGATATTCTTGACTCATTGGTGTTCTTCCCGTTTCTACTGGGGAGCGTATCCATAATTATGGTATTGGATCTGTCCAAGGGGAACGCCCTAGCAAACACAGAACCTTGATTGAAATGGAAGGTCTTAACCAAGACGGGAGCTACCCGCAAGCGCTTGACCCCGCAAAATAGGAAAGACGGAATCTCTGGTAAAGTGAGAGGCTAGGGCCAACGCGTGCTGGCATGACAACAGACAGCATCTTCCTCATAAGGCCCACACCTTCTCTGAGTCTGAAAATCCACACCAATCTGGTCACCTAGCGTATTTCAAACTTGTAAATTTTTGATATTTCTAAGACATACATACACTAACAATTTTTGACATGTTCAGGTCTATTTACACTATCATCCAAGAAAATGCACCGGAACTTTGGCGTGGCGCAGAATCAGTTACCTTGTAAGTTAGATTTGAATGAAAAATGGAAGATTACCATGCCTGCTAATACGGACATAAATGTTTGTTCGAGGGCAAAGCATGTTTCCGTTAAATTCGCACTAAACTAATACCGCATTACACCACCCTTTGATAACAGCAACAACTGGGGATGCAATCAACCTTCCGCTTTTTTCCTGGCCGAAGGTAATTTCATAACTTCAAGCGGCCACGTTTTACCCATTGATATCGACTATGCGTCACCGACAACATCGCTAGGGCACATACCCGTCGTTAATACCAACGAACCGGCTCGATTTCGAGGAAGCCCCAGAAAATTACAAATAGCTGGGGCCTTCTGCGTGTATTTGAAACCGCTTCCGCGACTGGAAGTTCATTTCACCCCCCGCTGGAAGAGACGGGAGAAGGATAGAAGGAGGGAGGGAGAGCGCAGACGCCAGATAAATGGATGCACCGAATCTCGAGGAGGAGAATGAAATTCGTCACTGCACCAGATTCACGTCAATCTGTGGCGGCTAGCTCGGCCAAGGCGAGGGTGCCTGTGGCCTTGTGCCTTACAATCACGCTGAAAGACACAAGAAATTTAATATTATTTTGATAGGCCTTCATGAAACAGCAGATAGAGCTTACGCGTTCATTCGAGATGGGCGATGCACTGAGCTGTGAAAGTCCAAAAAAGGAAATGAACACTAGATCGTTGCGCCACGTGTTTATCATCCATCTATCCACCTATCCTTGTCCTCTGCTCGGTCTGGCCCGTCCCCGCTGTCATTTTATGAGTTCTAGAGCCCTTGAATATGGAAGCTGCCGAGGATTTTTAGATGTACGTTGAATGCGTGGATCTTTGAGAACACACACAGTGATTGTGGCGTAACTTCTTTGGTCTTCGGTATCAGAATCAGTTCCAAGGCGACGCATTGAAACTCCCAGCACCCATCTAACTTTATTTCGTTCTGGCTGCAGTTTCCTCGCATGCGTCTCCAGGGCTTCCGGTTCTTTGGAACTTTGACATAGTGCTTCACGGTGAAGGAACTCCGACTGCGCCATACTTGTCGAATGATGTGTTTTCAGTGTCATATTTGTTCGGTGTAATATTTGTCCCCGTCTTTACGGCCTCCATGCGGGGACGTCCATGTGGCCCGAATTTCGAGCGTCTGTCTTGCATTTTAGCTGTGGTCCTAAAAGAAATATCAAATATCCGATCAAAATACTAGTCCTTTACTAGTCTTCACTCCATGTCAATGTTGTAGAATACATTGCTTGGGCGTCTCTGTCGGGATCGTCGGGGCCGAGGGGAGTGTGCAAAGTGTGCCCTCGGAACATCAAATTACATTGCACCCGGAAACCGTGTCAAGCTAACTGCCAGCCCGGTCATTTAGTATTCCTATGTCGAACTCTCAGCCGTTATCACACACCCCAGAATTTAAATGAAAGCTTATTCTTTTATTTTGTTTTCTTCTACGTGATTGTGATTGTGATCGCAGGATCTTGGCGCGCCCCGCAATCACTCCTGGATGAGCAATTGATCGAGGTAGGAACTCCGTGTATTCCTTCGTCTTCAATTCAGGCATCGTCATATATTCAATAGAAGTGCGTACCGCGTAGCATCACCACTGTTTCATTACAGGTGGACTTAAAGGGAATTAGTGTAACGGTTTTTAATTTTTTGTGGGACTGTATGAATTTATGGGTATCATTTCGCTATCCGTACCACACAACGCTTACCTACTAGGGACATCATATACCCATCGAAAATCCTCCACGGATCTCCTTCGCACCAACCAACCTAAAGCGTGCCTAGAAAACTGAATACCGCCCTTGAAAAAAAAAACGGCACCACTGATCCTGCCATATGCCCCGCACAGGAATCCCAAATTTAACGCACCCAATGAGCGCCAACGCGTGACCCCGCGAACGTTCACTTGAGGGGCGGGACGAAAAAAGCTTTGAACGCCAATCTTTTTAGGGGCGCATTCAAAGAGGCGAAGTGACGATAACAATAGGGGGATTAGAGCGAATGTATTTTTTGTTCCGTGCCTCATCCATAATTAAAGTGATCGACTCCGAATCACTACGTCCGAGCCCGTTTTTCCTGAGCAGGTTGCGGTGCTGAGACATGCCCTGTGACGCGACTGAATGTGGGGGTAGAATAAGAGGTGTGGGTTCTCTATTGTTGTCACCTTTAGATATAACGAGGGCGGGGCTGACTGAGTGAAATCTGCTGCGCAGTGTTAAAGGGTAGGTCATGTTGAGATTTTCAATTCAATTTGATAGTCGCGTGCTGGGGGTGTTGAGGTGCATGTCCACCAATAGCAGTCAAAGAGGGAGGCTGAGCTGGAACTGAATGTACTATCAGGAGCGTTGCTATAGTAGCGCAGCACAATTTTGGTGTACTTGTTAAACATCCTAGGCGGACGCAGCGAGAAACTGAATAGAAAGCGGAAGCGGAAAGCAGAGCAAAGAGTCTAGAGTATAGCTCCGTTCGCCGTTCTGAGACCTGCTCGACACAATTTTTTTCTTGTGCGTCAACTGCAGTGCAGACATGAATAATAACAAGGGAAGCGGCGAGAAGGGCATAGCTGTGAGGTACATTAACCAAAGAAGAACGGCGTCGACAGTAAACGTCCGGTGAAATAAAAGATCGACGGAAAACATGTTTGCAGTGACATTGGCAGCTGTTGGGCGTTTGTGTTTTGCTGAGCGGAGTAATAAATTTAGATGAATGGGCATGAGGGGCGGTGCCGACAGATGAATATCATGGATTTGACGAAACGCGTCAAAAAACCTACGCAGAAACCAGAACCGTACCCATTGGAGCGAGGCACCGACATCAAAGAAGAATTTCCAAACCAGGCGCCGAATGGTGAGATCATTTTGGGGAGTGGATCGGAGGATAAATCTGGAGATCTGGCCAAAAGTGACCGTGGGAATGGATGAGGGTGGGCTGAGTCGGCTCGGAGCTCAGTTCACGATCGCATGTGTGTGACAGGTGCTTCCTCAGCCTGGGATGCCCAAGATAGCAGACTGGCACCAGAAAAACGGGAATGGAATGGAGAATACGTAGGGTACGTTACTGAAATAGAGTATAATAGACGAGTCGGGGAGGGCAGTGGGGGGACGCGCTAGGTAAGGGCCAACCATCCGCTGGTGAGCTCGTCTGTTTTCGATCACTTCCGTGCCAAGGTCAGCCCCCAAGGTGAGTGACTCTGATTGGAAATAGCCATGAAATGGGACTCAAATGCAGATTAGCATTCATTTACCCTTCTTAATCCCAGATTCGCTCGATTCGTTCCTGTTCCCTTCGATTTTGGTCCTGTTCTCTGGCGGGACCGTCATCGAAAACTCGACATAATTGGCGCAAACTACATAAACGTGGAAAGCGCGCGTGTTACCCTCGATTTAATCGGATTTTCCCCCAATTTTCCAAGAATTTGGGCTATTCTGGGCGTTTTCCGATAATTGCGTTTATTTCTGGGATTATCGAGATTGCCGACTTTTGAGTTTATTCCTCTTTATATTCTTGTTATATTGCCTTGCGATGCGACTTTTCCGTCCACTGCAAGTTCCCCCGCTGCCCTCTCAGATGTCCTCCCCGGTCAGCCCTACCAGTCCTACATTTACCAACTTCTCTGCTCCGTCGCCGTATTCCTCTGCCTCGTCCGTCGACGACACCCCCTTCGACACTGTGCCCAACGACCGCGACCGCGATTCTGCCGCTGTGCAGACCATGGCTTCCTATTCTCCGTTCTCTTCCAATGTCCAGCCGCCTCTCTACCAGAATCAGAACGACCTCGTCTACCCTGACCAGGACCAGTACTACCAGTCGATGATGCCCTGGACATCGCCCGTCGCGAAAAAGCAGCAGGGCATGCAAGGCCAGTACCACTCTCAGCATCAGCAGCAGCAACAGATACCGGAGCAGCAACAGATACCGGCGCAGCAGCTGTCCGTATTCATTCCCAATGGCCAGCAGCAACAGCAATCGCCAGTCATACATTCGCCTGTGCCCCATCACCACAGCCAACAGGGCCACCACTCGCAGCAACAGAGCTCTCACCATCTTCTCGACAATATTGACCTGGACGAGTGGCATTCACAGCAACAGCAGTACTCGCATGCTCAGTCGCATTCACTAGCCATGGCCCAGGTCCACCCGAACCATCCATATCCACGGGTCAAGCAGGAGGACCTCTCTGCAATGTACCCTTTGAACGGGAACGGTACGTACGGACATGGCCAGGCGCAGCAGCAGACTTCATCCCATTCCCAAGGGCATATATTCGATCTCTCGACGCACCACCAGCTGCAGGCTCAGCCTTCCCCGTCGTCGTACAACTTGCTCAATACGTACTACCAGTCGCAGGGCCAGCATTCTGCCCTTGGCATGCACGAGCGTTTCGTGCATCCATCGGAACTCTCTCCCGCCGACTCACCCGTCTCGCCACTCGAATTTCCCCAGCGGCCCGACGCCGCCGCAGGCCCTGCACAGGGACAAACGCTGCACCAGCAGATGGCTGTTGGGTGCGACCCGCGCTATGTCTCCGGAGACCTCGGCGCAGCCACTACAGGGAGGGATGACGCGAATGACGAGGACGCAGAGGGCGATGACGACGTCGATGCAGAGGGCGAGGACGAATATGATGATAAGGAAGTCGCCGGCGGCAAGGACGACGACGCGTATGAGGATGACGAAGATTACGACGATGCTGACTACGACGACGACAGGGACGGGGAGTTCGTATTACGTCGAGGAAGACGCTCGTCCGGCGGTTCTTCGAAGCGTAACCTACGTACGCGTACGGGTGGAGAGCGGTATAATCCGTACCAATATGCCTCCCCGTCTCCTTCGGGGTATCTAGACACTCAGAACCAGATCGCTATCAGCACGCGTTCAAGACGCACCACCTCAAACGACTCGTCTCTTACTTCAACGGCATCCTCGTTGGATTATCCCCTTTCCTCGCACCGTCGCAGGCCTCGTCCCTCGACGAACCTCCCTGTGCCCGTTCCAGTGCCCAACCTCACCAAAAAGTCTCGCGGCCGACGGGTGCCCACGGTTACATCCCTGGAGATCAGTCCGCGACGCAGTGTTGACGGAGACTTCCAAACGGCTACTGGCAAGGGTGCCAGAGTTCACTTGTGCCAGGTTCCCGGTTGCGGCAAGTGTTTCGCCCGCGGCGAACACTTGAAGAGGCATGTACGTAGCATCCACACATATGAAAAACGTGAGTCTCCTTCTATGTTTTTTTTCTGGTGACTTTTACTCACCTCTTGCTTTCTTTTTCTCAGCGCATAAATGTCCGTACCCTGGCTGTGGGAAAGATTTTAGTCGCCACGATAATCTTGGTCAACATATGCGGGTTCATAAGGATTACCGGGGATAACCCCGTCTTCTTCTGCCACGACTGCATCTACATTTCACCATTACCACATACCCATAATTCGGATTTTGGCTTAATTCTCTGTCTCGGGAAATAGTGTTTTCGCTCGCGACTTTTTATTGCGCGGGTTATTCTTTATTCTTTATTCGTCTTTCCATTGTTGTTGTCATTGTACATTCTCTCCGCAATCCACCACGCATTTTTAAACATAGATAAAACAGGTTATAGCGTATCATACTCACCGACTTACTACTTAGTACTATAATCGTACGCCCTCAGTGTTTGTTTCTCATTAGTGTACACTGTATTGTGGTTATATTTTCGGCGGGCTTTAGCGCCTGCGATTGTGTCAGCGGACTTGAGGTGGGACTCCTGACAGTGACTGAGACTTCGGAGCAGCGCCCTTGCATCCCTTGCAACCCGTCGTCTGCGGTTGGATCGGATTAAACATGCAGGCAGTACAAGAAAAGTGCATTAATGACGGTGGTATAGTGTTACAGAATGGTATTACATGGTCTGCAATGAATGAAAGGCCGTGGCTCAGTATGCGCAGCAGATTTACAAGTAAAGAACACTTACAAAGACCCAAAAAGTAGATAGTATGAGCAAGACGAGCTGGCTATGCATCATCCGTCAAGATAGCAAAGAACTCTTGCTCGTTTATCTCGCCGTCCTGGTCGAGGTCGAACTCGTCGATCATCGCTTGCCTACAAACGAGAGAAAGGTCAGCCAGTAACCAAAATCCTCGATAGAACACCAACAATTCATCGTCCTCCAGCCGGTCCCCAATCTCCTTCGCCACACGCCTCAGATTCCTCAGACTGATCTTGCCCGTGTTATCGTCGTCGAAAAGCTGGAAGGCGCGCCGGATCTCGTCCATCGGGTCCCGTGCGAGGATCCGCTCAGCCACTACCAGCCGCCGTAAGCTCCCTGACACACCCACAGCACACCGAATCCCACTCACTGATTCTGACAAAATCCTCATACTCCATGAGGCCATGCCCCGTCTTGTCGTTATCCCGGAGGAGCTTCAGCACCTCCGCCTTCTTCATATCAAACCCCAGCGCCCGCATCGCGACTTTGAGCTCGTGGTAATCCACACAGCCGTCCTTGTCTGTGTCGAACAGCTCGAAGGCCTCTTTGATTTCCTGGCGTTGGTCGTCGGAGAGCTCGGGGCGGGAGTGGGTGCGCCTTTTGGCTTTCTGGGCGGCGTTGGAGACTCCGTACATGGTTGTGGGGAAGGAGAACGCGTTTGGAGGCAGCTTAATAGGCGCGTTGGAGGTGAAGAGATTTTCTGATCGGATAAATTTGGACATTGTTCGCCTAATGCGGAGATGGAATTGGGAGTCGGCAGTCATTGTTCTGGAGGGTGTGCCGAGCTTCCGATGTGAGCTCCGCATTGTCCATTTGATCACGGCCCGTTCAAAACCTTTGTTCATAAGAACCGGCACCTGTCTTACTGTAGAGTTTCTCCAAGGAGTTTTATTACTTCATTTTGACGAAATATGAGGGAATGGCAAAAATAAAAGGATGCCGCGAACGCCACCTTCCGTGTCTTGAATGTTTCTTCGCATCGAACTGTTTGAACTAATGCATATTGGTTCGCTTGTGTTTCAAGGTCGACTTCCTAGAACAGTTACATGGCCGTATTTACCTAAGCGCCACTGCAATGCGCATGCATGCACACTTGCAGCCGTATCTCTTGAATGGTGAATAACAAGTACTGCCATTGATAAACCGGAATGACTATAGCGACAGAATTCCGGGTCCTCCCGCCACGAACACTATTGGTATCGTGACCGTTCCCCTTCGCGACCCTCCAGGACCGGTTCCCAAAGCGCCCTCGCCCTCACTCAATACTGTCCATATTTGACACTGCGGAACCGCGAATGATCTACCCAAGATTTGGGGTACATTGTGGCGTTTTTTGCATTAGTAACCTGCTTGGACAGTTAATTATGCAAATACAAAAGACCTACGTCCAGGATAGAGTTAGGAAGACCAAGTAGGCAAGTTGAAGGGACGGGTGTATTGGTAGAGCTGTCGGAAGAAACATTCAACAACGGGGAACCTGATGAAGATCGCTCACGTCCCTGCGAAGGTAAAGAGCAGGACGAATGTTATTATTTCCTTTTAGCGCTAAGATATCTGTGATAAGACAATTAGTCGGTAAAATAGGCCAAGGTATCCTGGGCTACGCGCGCGGATATCATGCACGCTCCAGGTCCAGCCCTCTGATGCTGAAGAAGACGTGACATCTTGTTCCAAAAGAGTTTAGCACATCCGTGATTATAACCCTGCTGCTGCCCTGAAAACCAAAAAAATTATGGGCGCTGGTCTCGCCTTGCAGCCAGTCCGACGTAATTTAGTGTGACAGTCGGTGGTCAGTCTTTGAGTTGAAAATGAAAAATGTTGACTGTGACTGCCTCGAGTCGGTTTGTTAGTGAGTTCACCGCTGCGAGAGACTGACGTTCGACTTTCGTTACCAGTTATTTAAAGACAGGCTGGACTCCGATAATTTCTGAAGATAGCCTTGAATGATTATGACGTCGACGCGACTGAACGGATTGGCATGGCATCGATAAGACTGGCATCCCAAGGGTCGTGCTGAGCATTAGGTACTCGCCTTCTTCGCCTTAGTGAAGAACGGTAGTGGGGGGGAGACGTGTAGGTATAAGTTCGCCTGGCCAACTTGGGCGACCCTATGGGCTTCCGCATACGGAATACACGTATATCCGTAAAATCCGACGGTAAGTGGATCACCAACAGAAGATCGCTACCGTAACAGAATATTCCAGACCTAGCCTTGTACACTTTCACCTTGCACCATATTCCGACCTTTCTGCTCTAAAAAGTCAGTAGAAAGAGAAGCAAAAGGCACTGATTATCCAATAAGAAGCCTCAAAAATGCCTCACCGCTGATTGGCCGAGCCGGCAATTCGCGTTCCGCGTATTCCCACGATCCTAGAGTTCCCGAAGGCCACAGAGGCATTTTCCTGCAACCAAAAAGCCCCCAACGGTCGCATTATTATTCCCTCCGTCATGCAAGCTGCTCTCCGTCTAGCACGCCAACAGCGTCGATGCCTCGCGACGACGGCGAACCCTGCTCACGTCCTCGCGGGCTCGACGAGCGCCGCCGCGCCCAAGCGACCCGTCATTCCGCTGTCCAACGTCGAGGCCCAGTGGGAGAAGCTCTCCTCGGAGGAGAGGTCGTCGGTGCACGACCAGCTCGAGGTGCTGATGAAGAAAGACTGGAAAGAGCTGTCGATTGATGAGAAGAAGGCTGGTGCGTCCCTTTGAGGTCTAGAGCTTGAGGGGCGGGAAGTCTCATTTTTTTTGTGCTGGGAATAGCTTACTACGTTTCGTTTGGCCCTCATGGACCCCGTACGCCTTCGAGCAAGCCTGGAGAGAACTTTAAGGTTTTCTTGGGTACGGCTGCCCTCCTTGGCGTTACCGGTCTCTTGTTCGTGGGTATTCGGGCTCTCGGTATGTCTTTTTTTGTTTACCGCATATACCTCACCTTGAAATAAACTTCTTTCTTCCCAGCACCTGCACCTCCCAAGACTATCAACAAGGAGTGGGAGGCTGCGATGACTGAACGCGCTTTGGAGCAAAAGATGAACCCTATTACTGGTATGTCGCTATTACAGACGCGTGGCAGTATGTCTGACTTGGTTGTAGGTATATCATCGGAGGGGTACAACGGGAAGGGATTCGTCGTAACGAAATAGATATCCGAGACATGGTTACGGCCACCAAACAATCACACATTCCTCTCGAACATTCAGAAATGCATAATTCTTAGATAGAACTTGGCAAGTGCCTCCGACGTTGCAGTTGGACGCTTTTTCCGTGGTTGTATCCTTCTAATTGCCTCGCAACGTCATCACTCCGATATTTCCCTTCCAATGCCACGCTTCGAATTTTCAATTAGGATAAGTACTCGTATCTTCCTGTGATGATTTTAATTCCAGCATCTGTATTGCTCTGTGACCGTGGCACATCAAATTTCCCCCAGTTGTGTCTGGTAATCTTTGCCTCCCCCCCTTTATCATTGAAGGAGGTTTAACCAGCACTCTGGCTTTAGAAGCCAACATACCTGGGCACGAGGTATCCATACGGTGTTTATTTGCGACCGGTCCGCTTTTGCGTTCTTTTTCCTCAGTGACCGTGATCTGGCGCTTTTTGTCGCTGACACTGCACGTGAGTGCCCACAGATCGCCAGCTTTGCGTTGTAGTACTGCACAACGCCTCCTATATGCTCTATAACTAACCTTTTAGACTTACAAGATCTCTCTGAGCCGCCACTCGTCCTCGTGACACAGGCAGATTTGTTTTCCCCCGCATTTTGATTGACGCCCTGGTACGGGGTAATCACAATATATCAGGGTAGAGGATCAGCTGTCGAGTTGGACACTGGTTGACTTCGTGGCCCTGCGACTTTCTGGTGAGTTTACTCATTTGAAACCCTTTTTTTTCACCGATGCCACCGCAAGCCATATTATCAGAGTTTTCTTTCTGATGGGAAATATTATTGTCATGAGCCTAACCACGCACGTTCGTAGTTTGCATGGTACCGCGCCTCACCGAAATCGTTGGAATGGGTCTACTTCAGCTTCAAGTCAGGGACGTGCGCCTGCGATTAGGTGAACTTCCGCTCTACCCTTGTAGTTCTCGTCCTACTTCAATGGACGCAACGTCTCAAGTCTCCGTTCCCATGTAAAGCTCCTTCAACTAAAGACTGCCTTCCTCGGTCTCTTCCAAGGATTCTGTGGTCCCTTTCAGTGCTGCTTTTTAATTATGAAGCATCCATATGGCTCAAAAGTCTCGCCCTATCCCTTCATATAGTTTGATACCAGAACACGAGGGAAGGTCTTGGTGGGCGTACCCCCGTTTCTGACCAAAGAATCGAGACCTTCCAAGTGCATAAAAGGAATGCACTCGAGGCCAATGGAAGATACGGAGAGAGCAAGGCCCCTCCTACTTCTTCTTCTGATCGGGGACGTCCGGTATGGAGATGCGATTGAACCCTGATTGTAGGCGTCTAACTCGACAAATTTCCCCACGTTCAGCAAGCATGTGCAGATCATGCAACAGATGTTCCGATATGAAGAAAACGCGAGGATGGTGCCACTGAAGCTGATTCCTTGTCACTCCGGCGTTGGCTGCAATAGTAAGCTGGTTACACACCGCCTCCAACCCAGCTTTGGTTCCGGACTGACAAGGGTCTGGGCGGCTGTTTTGGACGTGGCGGACAAGTCGGTGGTCTCGGTCGCACGCCGGAACTTGGATCTTAACGAATCATTCTCGTTCGCTTCCCCGCCAACAGACTGAGACCTCCGAATTCAACGTGCGTTTCGAACTTGCGTATTCGTCCTTGTCCTTGTGGCGCTCTAGCCCAAGATAATTGATTTTATTATTCTGTCAAGCTGCTACGGGTATGTACCCTCCCAAATTAAATATATAGCTTGTCAAGTGCTCCACGACGCACGTCGACTTTTGCATCTGGCCATCGCCTGCATTCTCTCCGGATATATCTTCCGCCCATGTCTTCTGGTCGCTCACCCCAGATCAGTAAATTGATCCTTTTTGGCTAGGCCTGCCTCGTTCTTCGCTATTGTCCGGGGATATCGAATCCACGCGTTTCAAAATTCGCTCGTCAAAAGTGTGGTATATTAGAGGTTCGTTATTTGCCGGGGATTGCAATAATCAGTCAACCTGTCTTGCTTCAGGCACCTCGGGACTCGGGAGCTGCTGCTTGGACATACAAGAGATGTTCTGCTGACCCTTGGTCGACAATTTGAGAATTGGGAATTACTGTGATGTTGTACGCCTTTGTTTCTATTGTTTGTGGGTCCTAATACCCACCTTATCTACCATCTGGTTTCTACGTTCCTGTGAACGTGATGTGATGCTGTTCCCTTCTAACACCTGTGTCCCCAGCGGGACGAAAGGAACGCTCTGATGAGCGCTGATGAGCGGTGTTCAAATTTCTGGCACCACTTCGGTTTATAGCGTACGTTCTTTCAGTGACATCTTGTTCACCCAGCCAGTCAACGATGGCCACTGGTACAATCCAAACAGACCGTGTCCGCGTCGCCCTTTTCTTCAAGCGAAAAGAAGGGCTCACGCTGGAAGAATTCTACCACCAGTGGTTCGAGGGTCTCTCGAAAATGCTCCTCTCGTCCCCCATCTTCGTGGATAACGTGCTCAAGTACGAACAGGTGAGCTACTCGTTTCGTTCCCTTTACAGTCCCGTCTCACGCGCGTTGTCAGTTGCGCATTGACAGCGAGGCTGCGGCTATGCTGAAGGCTGTGGGCTTTGAGCCCCCCGAGCAATGGGATGGGATGGCTTTGCTAGAAGCAGAAAGCTTCGAGAAGATATTCGCTGTAAGTTTCTATACTGGTTGAGATAATGTGCCGGCGTCTGACGTTGACTGCGAAGATATTTCAGTCGGAGGAGTATAAGACCACTATCGGTCCTTACGAGGATCAATTTTTGCAAAGAAAGGCTGCTCAGATCTTTCCCTTGAAATTTGCGGTATTCTTGGATAAGACCGATTCAAATCGGCCGCAACCGTGATGAAATATACCTGTAATTATTGTTGGTTAACCTTTTCCGATTTATTTTCTGTGGACTTGAGAACGGCGAATCTTGTAATGGCGCTGAATATTGAGTGATGGGCCATGTGGAAAAACATCCAAGGAGGAGCATGGAATACAAGGTTAATTAGTCCCCAAACCCAACAAGATCGTCGCAAGTAATATAATTAAGCTCCAAATTTTCACTATTATCACCAGACATCTACGGCTTCTTACACCGACGTACAAGTCTTGTCTTCCGGAGTATCCGAGTCGTCCGAGAGGGCCATGCTGATATTCTTCTGATTGCGAGCATCTCTCATCTCATGGCTCTCATACTCGACACTTATGAACACCTGTTGACTTACATAAGGGTTGATCTAAAGGGTCGCAAGGAAGTACTTACTCCCTGTGAGCGAGGCGGGGCATGGCCCTACAGTAGACAAAAAGGTGGTGAGACTTCGGACAGAAGATATGGGAAAATTCAGACCTCGGTACTATTCCACGGCGTAGTCGGGGCGCCCGCTTCATCTCCAATATCCTGCGTGTGGGGTCGCCGCTAATAACGGATCATCTACAGTGAATACAAATAATTGTAAAGGACGCTGTACTACGCACAGCATTGAGACTCGAAAGCGCTAGACAACCTTTAGTGTCGTCACCCAAAGAAATAGCAGTAGAGATGCTTACCTGAGTTCGTATATAGTTTGGGTAAGATGAAAGCGACACCTAGGAGGGAGTGGTTAGAGTGTTCCAACACCACGGAAACGGGAGCACTCGTACAAAGATAGTAAGGCTGCCTCTGCTGAAAGCATAAGAAAGCAGGAACGAGAAAAGACACAGGTTCAACGCTTGCCTTCACACCAAGAATCAAACCTAGATCTATTATGGCAACAGTCGCAGTAAGAAGCCCTGTTGATTATGTCAAACTTCGCTGCACAGAGTGCAGGAAAAACATGAGACTTGCCATTCTGCATAGTTACTATCGACTCGGACGCTTTAGTATCGATAAGAACACGTCGATCGGACGAGAAACTCACGTCGAATAATTCTATTCAAGAGGCGATTGGTTTGTCTTATGGAACCTTTTGCTCTCTGCAAACATATGGTGATAACGACCGCGATGATGAGGTCTCCGAGTGCTGCTGGAATGAGCCACACGAGGGAGGGCGCGTCCAGTTTATTACGGAGTCCGTTCCAGTCAACCGAGTTGTTGACTAAGAAGCCGATTATACTCGTCGCTATACCGCCGGCCGAAGATGTCAATGCGCACATAACAATCACACCGACGTAGTAATAGTTCCTGCAATCAGGATGTTTGATCAGAACCGGCGCTTGACCGTTCGACGGGCGTATCACGTACTTAGTCAACACCCAGATCTTCCATGCGAAAAACCCTTGAACCATTCCTGCCATGATGCCCGCCAGAAGCGGGTCAGTTGTAGCAGTCCAGTCAGCTATGGAAAATTTTGTAGGCTAAGCGTTCGACTACAGGTTCCGGGAAGTCGCTTACCTTTGGTAAATGCTTCGAGGTTCCCAAAATTGTCGATTAGGAGTTTATAAACCCTGCGAAAAAGTCACGGCTCAGAAGATGCTAGCTTTTGTTGCCATACTCCGTACCACATAAGCACAAAGACCGAGTTGAGAACGTCCAAGGCAAAGAGAACTATAACGAAGACCTTCAGCCAGATATTGTCCCTTGAAAACTGAATTAGGGAGATGGCGTTGAAGAAGAGAATCCCACTGACTTGGGGTAGCGGTCAAAGTAAATGTACAACTGCACAAACATGGCACCCAAGAGAAGGATGCTCAGGAAGACCGCTAGAAGAAGACGCCTAGTTCAATCCAACTATTTGGAGGGGAGACTTCGAGGTTCTACTTACATACAACGACGCCGCCGAACGGGTCTGAAATTACGCTGCTCATATCTGAGGCGAAGGGGGAACGAAGAGGAGGAAAGGGAGTAGTAGTACTAATCGTTTGAGATATAATATTATAGCTCGTTTGCTAGACCCATTAAAGCGTGTTGATCACGGAAGAATAACACGTCTGAAACCCGAGACAACACGGGATCTAGTACGAGGTGCCGGTGAGGTCGCATGCTGGACGTTAAAAAAAGCTTGATGAAGGTCTTGTTCAAAGTCAAGTCCCGGATTTGAAATGGGATACGAATCCCGATATTGCCGCGGTCGCTAGCCGCCGGCGCTTGGCATACAACTGAGATACCTCGGGCGGCGAAATGTCGCCTCCCCTGTCTTTGCTATTGATCAGGTTCTTGAGCAACTACGTCTTTTGTTTCTACATTTGTCTATAAATACTACAACCAAATCATCTCAACGTCTATAATGCAATGTATCTGAGACAGCTAGTACCATTATATCATACACCCTCGTACACCTCACACATAATAGCATATAGAAAGAAAGGTGCGACCGTGGAAAGGAAAAAAGAACAAGAAGTCTTTCGCGGCTCTGAGAAGGAGGGTCAGATAGGGTCCCAGATGTAACTCTTGGCGACTTACATGATCCAACGCCCTCATGTTTGGGGATATCCTCTGAGGAGACAGTAGTTTCTGCATCGCGACGGTCCGAGTCCTGGTGCCTTCCATACTCCACGTTGACAAACATCTACGCAGACTAGGTGATTAGCTTTGAGTTCGGCCAATCCAATCCGAATACTTACTTCGTGTGGTCGTGCAGTGAGTGGAGAGGCGCGACCCTGCCGTCCCGATGGTGAGATGAAGGTAAATAAACATAATTTTGACAAACGTACAGGGTTACTTCCCCAGAAGCCGGACACCATACTCAGAGACGTTATATCATCCTCTATATCGTTATGGTGAACGTGGCGCTGAACATAGATAAGCATGGTAAAAAATGTCGCATTAGCGCTTCACTCACAGAATTGAGACTGGACATAGCTTCGGAGTGTCAGCCGTGGAACGACGCTCATTTGGAGGGAAGATAAAGCTTACCAGAATTTGTGTACAGTTTGGGTAGAATAAAGGCGACGACTAAGAACAAGAGATCGAGTCAACGCTAAGGTATGACCGTTGGGTCGGACAAGTACGTACAGAGGTAGTAAGGCGTGTCCTACGATCCAAGTGTCAGCGCGGCCTCGTAGATGATCAATCAATGCACACCTTAATGGCAAGAATTAAGATGAGATCAACCACAGCGATGGTTGCCGTGAGGAGACCTAGGACTCGAATAAGGATAGCTATACATCTTCTGAGCATTACTGGACCTGCCGTTTTGCATGGTCACTACCGAAACATCAGCTATATTACACGTCGCGGAAAGAAAAGAACTCACGTCGAATAACCCTGTTCAAGATCCGGTTGGTCCGTTTAAATGGGCCTTTGGCGCGTTGCAAGTAGACGGTTATGATGATAGCGATGATAAGGTCGCACACCGCCGCCGGGATGAGCCACACCAAAGCTGGGGTATCTAATTTGACGCGCAGTTCGGGCCAATCTACAGTCTGCCAGACCATAAACGCTATGGTACTGGTAGCGATGCCGCCAGCAGTGGAGGCTAGGGCGCAGGCGCCTATGACGAGGATGAAGAAGTAGTTTCTGATACTTCAGTGAGCGTCCAAGCAATTTCGACTTGACTGAAACTCACTTTGTTAAGACCCATATTTTCCAAGCGAAGAAGAACTGGACCATTCCGGACATAATACCGGAAAGGAGAGGGTCGGTTGCTGCCGTCCAGTCGGCTGTGGAAGAAGGACGGTCAGAAATGAAGGCACCGCCAATGGAGGGATGGTCACCTTTCATGAACGCTTCGAGATTCCCAAAGTTGTCGATTAGCATTTTGTATACCCTATGGAGGAATCAGATATCCCATCTGCGAGACGTGAGGGGTTCTACATGCCATGCAAGCACGAAGACGGAATTGAGGATGTCCAACGCAAACAGAACCAGGACGAAAACTTTGATCCACATATGATCTCTTCAGAAACAGGTCAGCGTATGCAAGTAAGAGTTAACGAATCAACTAACTTTGGGTAGTGGTCGAAGTAGATAAACAATTGCACAAACATCGCTCCCAAGAGGAGGATGCTCAGAAATACCGCTACGGACAATGGTTAATTTTATCGCATAAAATATGAACTAGGACACGCACAGACGAGAACGCCACCAAAGGGGTCGGAAATTGGGCTGCTCATACTCGACAGTGGAGGGAAGTTGACATCAGACAATAGCACGTCCTCGCAACTATTAAAGGACTCTCCAACGATGCCATATTAAGTATAGGCAAAGATCAACTGCAAATACATTTGAGACTTGGTCGTCACTTGACAGAGAGGCTAAGTGAAAAATCGCGGATCCAAGACACGAGTTCTTGTTCAAATGTTGTTTTCTGAGACAGGGAGGTTCGGTCCGGGCGGCATGCGGGCATTCTTTGAGTCACCGAGGGCACAAGCCGCGGCATCGCCGCGGCAAGTGGGGTATCCCACTCAAGTTTTACCTGGTAGCCGCCGCCGCAGGCTCCCTCTATACGTCCGTATGTCCTTTGGGATCGATATTTCCGCGACATGGTTTGACCCTCGGTACGTTGAATGACAAATATTTCATGACACCCTGACCTTTTCTTAGTCGTCGTATTTCTCCCCTGAGTAACGTGTCTCGTCTTTTGCATTCTACGCGCGAACGCGAGACGCACCATCGGCGGAGTTTCCCTACACCCTGAGGACCAGGGTTTTTCTGGTATGGAATTACCTTGACCAGTCTATGTACTTTGAGGGAATCGGATTCTAGTTCGTATAAATCTCAGCATCGATTCCGGCGAAAGCTGTACCACAGAGCCGAAAGCAAAGGTCTCTCCATCAGGCTCCGTAGTGCAGTAGAATTGTATTAGGTTCTATTAAGAACAGCGGAGACGCTATTTCTAAGCGAGTCGAATCCTGCTTCTAAGAAAGCCTCGTAACCTAGAAGGAAGCTCGATTAGTACTCAGGAAACGCTAGAAAGTAATTAATCGTGAAATCAGGATTGCATACGGTTGATCTCATACTACCCCTACTATAGCCAAGCCCCGCACGCCGTGCTGCCGCCTGAACCATCATTCGATGCGAAAGCAGAAATCGTGCGCAATCGCAACGCGATGTAAGACTCTGCCTTTGCCGGCGGGCCATGAATCTCGAGGACCACGCCAGCCAACTAACAAAGAGTCGTGAAAATGTTGGTCCAGCCTTACAATAAACATCTCGGGAAACGCATGAGAATGTATTGGGAATTTAGACACTTTCGGGCTCGGGCGGTCGCAAACGCGGGTTCTTTCTACCAGTAAGAGGCTCGACCCTTTTACTAGAACATCATGGAGGGAGCTATGGAAGGCCACGCTCACCTCAGATCCAGCTTGGTAGTCTCGTAGACGGGTCCCATACGCTGCTGCCGATGTGGTATTGTAGCCACAGAAACGAAATACTTGGCCCGAGCCGAGCCGGCGGGCGGTTCAGTGACCTGTCTGAGTGAGTGCGGGTAACGGACACCAAATATAGGAAGCTTACCTTACGCTCCTTCACCTTCTAACCTGCTTCGGTGCTGTCCGTGATCACTGTACTTCGAATAAGAAACCAGCATAACGTGAAATGCGCCACAGAGCACTCTGAACGATGATAATTTGCCTGGAAGCTTTCTTATAGCATATGCTTGTTCGTGGCAACGCGCGAGATGTCAGAAAGATAGCGCTCAGCCGCTATGGAAGTAGCACCGACAATGAGCCTTGAAGCTTATCGCAAGAGGTAGTAATCCTAGGTCCTTTTCTGGTCCGTTTCGATTCACGCTCCAAAAAAAATGGCGTACTCTTTCAGAACAGTGAGCCAGATTCTAGCATTGCCAGAGAGTCGTCCGTGTAACGGGAGAAAATGGTGTTTGCATCTTGAATAAGGCTTCTTCTGAATAGGAGCGCTTTGCTGTTGCCCGGCGTCTGGCGAAGTGAAGTACTTTATATCAGCCTGCGGAACATACATTAGTTTTGGACCCAGAAAAGACGAATGCGATCGTACATCTACCAAAAAATTCCTCTCTCGAGCATCGGCTACAATCTGCGTCCAGAACCTGTCACTGCTCTCGAGGGTCGGTACATGTCCCACAATGAAGACGCTGGATTTGGCTCGGGCTAACGCAACATTTATTCGTCTTACATCTGTCCAGAGTTCATATAGACACATCAAAATCAAGTGATGAGAACGTACCAGCCAAAAATCCTACGCTCTTTACCCCCGGTCCAGCCCTCACACGAAAGTTACGATCACGTCCTTCTCTTGCCTCTGAAAGCCGTCAACTGTGTTGAAAGCTACCTATTGGAAGTCCCAAGCTATCCAAAAGCGAGAGTGATGGCAGTACTGGCACAGAGTCAAGGTCCCAGCGGAACGTAGCGAAAGCATCCTGCCGCCAACCATGATCTATTATGTAATGCGTGAACGTGCATTTTGTTCGACTGTTTTGCCATGCATATTGATATAGGAAGCTCGCTGTACAAAACGCATGAGGTATCACAAAACAACTGTAAAGAATAGTTATAGAGTCTGTTGAAATATTCAAACCACCACATCGCCGTACGCTGATACAATTGCTCCGGCTGCGACTGCCTCATCCCACTGCTTTTCATCAACAGGCGTTCCTCCAGCAGCCTTCCACAACTTTGCCAACCAATACGCAGGCTCCTGCCACTGACCCTTTGCTGGGGTTACAACGGAAACATCGCATTTTCCCAATTTGCGAGCCTCTTCAATTAACTTCCTGTCGACGGGCCCACCGGTCATCAATGGATCAACGGTATCCTTCCACCCCATCGTCTCTGCAATAACCCGAGCGCGCTCTCGCAGAGCTTCGTGCTTTCGGAGGATCACCAATGGTTTCTTGTGCGGTATAGAGCGAATGAAATCCTGTTTTTCACCTCCAGCGAGGAACCAGAGAGCGTACTGGATGGTGTGAAGGTTTGACGCAACAGTACTAAGACCTTGATCCTTGATGCTAAGTGACAGCGCTTTCATCTCCGCCTCCTCACTCGGGGTCCACAGCGAATCGTCCTCAGGAATACTGTCGTTGACAGGTTCGACAGCAGGAATCGACGTAGTTATTCCAGGACTGGGCATAGCAACACCTGAATTGCTATAGTGTTCCGCCAGCAAAGCGCTGATAAAAATGCTGCCTCGAAATTGATCAAATGCGGGAGCTACGACCGAAGTAGACTGTTCATCAGCTGCTGCTGCCACCAATTCCCAACTATCGCTCTTCCAAAGGCTTGAATAGCATGCATTCGATACCACGAGAACCTTTCCCTTGCAAAGGTCGACGAACTTTTCGAGTGCCCCTTTTGTCAAGATATCCTCTCCGGCAAGGAAATTTCCCTCGGAATCACCATAGCCGCAAAGTATGATGACCAGGGACTCTCCTTCCTCAATAGTCGGGACAATGTTGCGTATGGCGTAAAGAGCCTCGGCTGCAAGCGTAGCAGGTTTAGCCGTCCTTATGTCAATGGCTTCCGGATAGTCCAAGCGAAACGGATGCCCTAGACCATTTTGAGTTCCACGAGAAAAGCTGCGAAGTCGATCTTCAGATATACAGGTCATGAGAACAGGAGGCGGAGACAAAGGCGAGGGAGTCCGAGTGCAATGCAATAGAATTAGAGAATCGATTATCTGACATTGGTCCAGACTGATGGATTCTTCGTTTGAGTTAACGCCAAGGATAGCAAGAACCTGCGATGGCATGATAGAAATGAAATCGAGGTTGGGTAGTTGTTTGAAAGGTCGTGGTTGGAGTCTAAGAGAGTCTAAGTCTTAGACGTCAGCTTCCCGACTTGCATATTTGAAGGCACGTGATGAGATCAAAATTTCATGTGATAATCAACAGTGATACATTAGCCCGGAGGTACCACGCTTTAAGGTTATATTTATGTAAATGATACAGTTTCCCTGTGTACTTATGGGCGCATTTAGCATTCGAGTAACAAGGATCCAGCGTGGTATACTCAGGTAAAGTCAAGCGCTCCTTCAGATTACAGCAGGCTCTTGAAATCTCCCTTAGAATGCAGAGTTGCGAGGTGAACACTACCACCAACACTAAATATTACAGCTTAAATAGATTGTCCAAAATTACACGGAGAAGATATTTTAGAACAGATCGTCATCTACTGCGTCCTCGAGTGCACAAGGGCCTTGTTATCGATGGATATACCTGTGAACGAAAAATCATCAAAAAAGGTCAGAAGGGATGTCCAAGACGAGACACTCACTTTGCGTAGCATTGTTCGTCTTGTAAATTCCAATGAGGCGTTGACTGAGCTCGAACATGTCGTTCCTGCGCAACTCATGAATTATCACCCAAAGCAGTAAACCAGCAAACTCACCGCAGAGAGATAATGATGAACTGCGCGTTCTTCGTCCGGTCTTTGATATAATTGGCAACGATAGACACATTACGGAAGTCAAGCGCCGCATCAATTTCGTCCATGAAATATAGAGGCGTAGGCTAAACACTGTCAGCCAATGTGAAAATCCGCGAAGAGCAACGTACCTTGAATACATGGAGTGCAAACACCAAGGCAAGCGAGCTGAGCGTCTTCTCACCGCCAGACAAGTTGGATATATTCTTCCAGCTCTTTTTCGGAGGCATGACGCTGAAAATGATGCCCTCGGAGAAAGGATCCATGCTGTCCACTAGCTCCAGCTCGGCGTTGCCTCCAAGAGTGATCATCTAGGGACGACTCGAGGTCAACAGAGGCCCAGAAAGGAAGATGAAAGTATTCACCTGATACATCTCTTTTAACTTCAAAGAGATCAGATTGAACCCTGACATAAACTCGTCGAGTCGCTGCTTCCGTAGACGATCATACTCAGCCTTCTGCTTGTCACGTTCTTGGGTGACAAGTTCGACATCGCTAGCACGAGAGAAGAACTCCTCTTCCTTCTCTTTGTACTCATCTAAGACACTTAGATTGGGCTGGGGCTTCGAGAGTTTCTCTACAGTGAAACTTGGTCAGCGTACATCCAAAGAAGTTTCATTGCACTGACCCTCAAGCAGCTGAATATCAGCGACCATATCCCGCTTACGGAATTGGACCAGCTCCTCGTTGCTATAGATATGAAGCTGGGTCCTGGGATCCTCGTCACCATCATCACCGCCTTCAGGATCAGACTTAACACTGTGAGCGCGACTGCGGCGATTTGAACTCGGCTGCCGAGAACCTTCACGACTCTCGTCAGCTTTGCTATCGCCTTCCTCGTTCTCGTCATCGTCGTCGTCATCGTCGTCATCGTAATCACTAGAGCCGACGTAAGAATCCCATCACAGTAAGAAATGATGAACGACGTACTCAATTTCTTCCAACTGGAGTTCGTCATGCTTCTCTTGCCAGTGAATGATGTAACCTTCATTCTCCTGGAAGGCTTCCTTCGCAACTTGGGCCTTGTGCTTCAGTTCGGCCTGTGAACGAAAACTTGTTTGTCAGCGCCAATAGAAACCTGATGAGACAGAATTCATACCTCTCGTTGAATAAAGCCCTGAACCAACTCAAGTGTCTCATCCAGCTCCTCTTTGAGTTTCTGAAGGTCCTCCGCCATGGTCTCTTCAGCTTCCTTGGCTTTTGCGACGTTGGCGCTCAGGTTAGCCACATACTCCCTCACTTCCTTGAGCTCGCCGTCCAATTTCTCCAACTCCTCCTCGAACTCTTTCTGCGAAACGATATTGGTATCGAGTGATGCCGTCAGCCGAGCAACATCGTTCTGCGCCCTCTTCTTGGCAACCTCGGCTTTGGTGATTTCATCGTTGGCGAGGCCGAGGTGAAGCTTAATGCCGTCAACCTTGGAGCGTTGCGCGAGGAGTTTCGCCCCTCCTATCTCAAGAATCTTCTTTTCGAGGTCTTTAATAGCAGCTTCGATCGTGCTTGACCGCTCTTGCAACTTTTTAAGGTCCGCGGTGTAGGTAGCAATGTCCTTCTCAAGTTTGGCGATGCGAGTCATGTCACCATCATCAGGTTTGCTCTGGGCCCTTTGGAAAGAAAACGGTTAACATGATATCCACTCGGCTTAGAAGGGATACACACTTTAGCTCACGAACACGTTTATCAGCATCAGCTATACGCTTCTTCCCATTCTCGATATCCATGCCCAACTTCTCAAAGGACAAATCAATCTCTGGTCCCACCTTTAGCAGACGATCGCGATCAGTCTCTGCTTCACGGCTTTCTTGAGTGGCAAGCTCCAGCTGCTTCCTCGCTTCCTCACTTTCACGTTCGTAATTTTTGAGAACCTCTGGGCGGACTGCTTCGGCAGCGAATTTGGAACTCATGCCACCTCGGGCTGGCTGGCCTCCTCCCCCCATGGCACCACTCATATCTATGAGCTGACCAGACAAAGTAACGACGCGATATCGTCTGCTACCGAAGGCGATACGGTTGGCCTGTTCCATATCCTTCGCCACAAGTGTCTCGCCTACGCCCTTGTAAAACGCGGGGGCGAATTTCGGATCCTTGGGAGTGATGAGGTCAAATAGCCTCGGCACATTCTCGGGTGTCGGCTTTTTGCTCATGTCGGGTTTGCCAAGTTTCTCTAGCACCAAGATCGAAGTACGACCTGCATTTTGCGACCGCAGATGTTCGATGCAGGCTTGGCCTTGTTCAACTTTGTCGACGACCATGAAGTTCAAGTTGCCACAGGCGGTGGTGACAGCAACGTCGTATTTATCGTCTGCGATCTTGCCAAGATTTCCTAGCCGGCCCTACGATACCACAGTGAACAAGGTCACAGAAGGGAAAAGAGATATTATATCTTACATGGAAGCTATGAACGCGTCCTTGCTCCGAGAATCGGGTCAGACACTCAAGCACTCGATTCTGAGTCCGACTTTCAGCTTGAGATGACTTGGCTTCGTCAACCTTTTGACGAGTCGACGTTGCTTTCGCTCGACAAGATTGTATATTAGCTTGCGCTTCCTAAGAAGATGGTTAGCTGACACCATTCGTCGCACAGGTTCAACATACCTGATAACGTTTCTCTGCAGCTCGAAGCTCATTCTGGGCCTGAGCCTTACGTTGACGCAACTGCCCCTGCTCTTGAACCTGGTTTGAAAGGAAATAAGATTATCGAAGTGCTAGAAACAGAATAAAATGTGATTATACCTTCGCGGTTTGATCTTTGTGCAATTCTGCCAAAGATTCTTCTGCATCCTTGCTTAGATCCTTGATACGTTCCGCCTTCTGGACAAGGGCGTCCCGCTCGCTCGTGGCAACATCGATTTCGGCTTGTTTGGCATTGAGTTTAGTCGTCCAAGGTTGGAGTTCCTTCTGCTTGGCCTCTATCTGATCGTGGAAAACTTGGGTCTTGTCTAATAATCACAGTTATCAAAAATGAGGGAAGAAAGGAGGTCAACAAAGGGCACACCTTTGAGTCCTTCGGTAATGCTTTCAAGAACTTTCTCTTCTTCGAGCAATGACGCCTCATATTTCTCCACGTTGCTCTTCTCCTTCTTCATCTTCTGACTACTCTCCTCAATAGCCCGACTCGCGCTGGTCTTCGCGGCAGTTTCCTAGAGCAACATATTAGGAGTCGAGAGTAATAAAAAACACTGTCACGCACCTCTGTGATGGTCTTCGTCACCTTCTTCAGCTTGGTACTGGCATGCTTCCTACGTTCCTTAAGGCCAATCTCGCGTTTTTCGTGCTCCTGCAGATCCTTGTTTGCAGCGGCAGCCGCTTTTTGGACCTCCTTCAAAGAAGTGAGAACCATGCTAAGACAAGTCAGGTGAAGCACCTACTGCATATGCGGCTTCACGTTCCTTGTAGTGCGTTCGAAGTTGTTCTAGATGTTTACGATCGTTGGCATTGCGTTCAGTTTCGGCGAGGACGGCCGCGTCGCATTTGTCCTAGAGCGCATTCACCATGTTTAGATGTCATAAAACGTCGGTGAAGGCACTCACCATCTCGGCGCGCAGAGCCTCTTCCTTGCCGAAAGCCTGGGCGAGATACCATTGCCACAACCTTGATTGAGCCCTGATATGCTCGTTCACGAGTTTCTTCCAAGCTATGGCCTCCTTCCGCTTCTCATCCAAGGAGTTCTTCTCTTTCTCAACAATCCGAAGGCGGTTCATCTTGTCTGACCTCTTCTCTTGCAGCTCGTCCACCTTTTGAAGAGCCTCGTCGATGCCTTCCTTATATTTAGAAGTGCCTATGATATCCTCGAGATACTCGAGAAGTCCTTCTTCGTGTTCCGTGCCTTTGGGCTTCATCTGAGCAATTGACTCAACCTCACCCTATCAATAAGAAACATGAGTTACGCAGTCACCTAAAAGCGCGGAGAACAGACCTGAAGAATCAGGAATCGATTGTGGTCCAGATCTATGCCGCGGCCTTTGAGCAAAGACTGAACCTCTTTGAAGTTACTTGTCCGTCCGTTGATCCTGTAAACACTGTTATTCGACTTGAATGCCTGACGACTAACGATAAGATCGGTATCAGGTATAACTTCATAGTCGTCGGGGCCGGGCTATGCGAATCATTAGGTGGATGTTTCTCCTCAGGAAGCGTCACATACTAGATCCAAGATATCGCGGAAATGAACTTCAACGCTGCATTCGTCTAAGTCTGGGTACCGATCCGAGTTATGAATAAGCTCGGAAAGTTTCCCTTGCCTCATTTTCGTTGCGCGATATCCAAAGACGAAAAGTAGGGCATCGATAGTATTAGACTTTCCAGAACCATTGGGGCCCACAATCGAAGAGAAAGACTGCAGGAGGCGTTAGACCTGAGAAAAGAGCGCATGAAACTGAGATAAACCTTATGAAAAGGACCAATTTCCTGCCGGCCGGCGTAACTCTTGAAATTCACCAATGCCATTTTGTGAATGACGAGACGCTTCTGAGGACCCTGCGGCTCTTCTAGTTGCGTTACCGGAGCGTGGGAAGCAGGAGGAGCTCTGGAAATCTGGTCCAAAAGAGATCCTTCTGCCTCAGCAGTCCTCACTCCCGCAGGCATACTAGGGGCACGGGACGATGAAGGCTTCTTGGACATGTCTTCGTCAACATCGGGCTGCTGAGACGGGGTGGGGGAGCGGACTCGGGCAAATTTCACGACCTCTTCCTCCTCTTCCTCCTCCGCTATATTTTCGACAATAGGTTTTGAAGAACGCCGAGAGGACGGCGGATTACCGATAGACTTCCGACTATGACCATCGGGTGCGTCTTCTGCGGGCGAGTCCATTGCACGTTCGTCATCGTGGTCTTCGTGGGTGGCACGGCGGGACCGGCGCGCAGCTGGCTTGGTGGATTTCGCGGCTGATTTGAGGACTGGCTTCACATCTTCTTCCTCGCTATGGACAGCGGCCGACTCGGATGCTCGGGAACGCGAGGCTCTCGTAGGCGCGCGAGACGGCGGCTTGGCACTGGAGCCTCGTGCTGTCCTGCGAGTCGGCTGAGCCTGTCCATCGACCTCCATCTTCGCATTGTTACTCTTCTTCGCCAAGCCAGCACCAGCCCTTCCTTTACGTTTTGGCAGTTCCTCTTCACTCTCTTCTCCTGACGAATGCTCCAAAGATGGCCTGGCCTTCTTTACCGGTGGTGGATCAGACTCGTCTCTTTCATCGTCCGATTCTGGAACATCTTGAAGAGAGCTCTTGGAGCGAACGGAAGCGCGAGACTTGGTGGATGGGCGCGCCGATGTACTCCTGCGAGATCTGGATGATTGGTTCTCCTTTTCCTCGGTGTCTGCATTGTTGACTTCAGTGGGCCTCTTGCGTTTCAATGGTGCTGGATCTGCCTTGACGACGGGTTCTACGGATGCCCGGGTGCGAGAGGAGCGTCGGGGAGGCATGGGCCTTCGATGGTGGTGGCCGTCTAGTTGGTTGATTTGCGATGATCTGCGACGCGTCGATGTCACGCAGCACGCGACATGTCACAGTCACACGTATTGGTTCGCAAAAAGCTGCAGAAACTGAGAAAGGCACCGTAGAACTGGACAGGGCAATAAAACTCTGGCAAAACTCAGGAAAATCAGATTTCTTGACATCGTACCGGATACATGCTAAAGGGCATCCAAACAACTACGGCAACAGTTCAGACACTCGAATGTCAACACCTCTATGATCTAATCTATCTAGGTAGACGTTGTACGTGATTCATCGTGTTTGTTAATACAAGAGACCTAAAAGATACTGCCAGAGAGCTATCAGTATTGCAGACAGGTGATGGGTCGAAAGAGACCCACCATCAGAGCAATATATGAATCTCACACCTTCTTTTCCTTGGTAGTATCTCTCCAGATCCCAGCAGCATCCTTCTTGCGCACGGTGAAACAAGCAATACCCATGTAGTTCGTGATGTCGTTGATGACCAACGTACAGAAACGTCCGTAGGTAAACAGTGATATGGCCAATGTTCCGTATACAAACCAAGCCGTACTCCCATGAGAATACTGGATGATGGGCGGCCTGTCAAAGAGAGGGGTCAAAGACGGAACGAAGAGTGTAAGATCAGCAGTGAGTGGCGTTACCTTCCGAAGAGTCGGGGAAGATTGGCATCTATTGCCCCGATAATACTCCATATCCACATCCAATCCCAGACGGGGAATGGTGTGCTCGTAACATGGGCCAGGATCATCCGCCCTACTTGATGGGCGAACTGGAGACCCCAGGCACACAAAAACGGTACAAACAGGCTCGAGTTGATAATGGCAGAACTGTAGTATGCAGGGTATGATAGCCAGGCTATTTGTATAGCAGCGGCAATGGGGTATGGCAATAGAAACAGTAGCGGCCGAAGAGTGGATTTCCCAGTTCCTTTCATCGCTCGTCGAACATTGAGATAGCTAGGCCGCGTCAGAACCAGTAAATGCAGAAGCGAACAGCATACCTAGAAACAATGTTGAACGCCAGACCAAAGGCAGCGAACACCATAAACGATTCGTTGAGTCCGACATTAGGTATCTTGGAAAACAGCGGAAGGTGCTCAAGGTGTAAAAAGGTCAGAATGCCCTGGTCCCAGAACGATGGTCCTGCATGAAATATGAGAGCTTGTTGTCGCCGAGCAGATATGAATTTACCAAAGAAGCCAGTTATGATGTAAATGGTAACGATCATCAAGATGCCTTCAACCGGACCAGAGAAGACGCCAAGGTAAAGTTGACCTGACGCGAATCAGATAAATTTGAGTAACGAGCGGCGAGGATTTACCAGTATGATACTCTTCCCATGTAGTCAGATAGAAGTTAGCCAGGGTTGCAACTTGGGACGCGACAGTCCACCGCGAGCGTCCCAGATTCATGGCCTGCGCGCAAATGATGACTTCCAACTGGCAACAATTTCAAAAAGGGGCGAAGGTGACAGTCTAAGATCTTACCGTGGTATTGAGAGCGTCACATCCTACGGAAGGAATGAGAATCAGTCGGAATAGATGCAATTCAACGCGCACCGTGATCGAACATTTCCCCCAGTGGACCCGCCATTCCAGTCCTTCGTGCTTGTTTTCTGGTCCAGATTTGAGTGCGAGTATAATCCAAAGGGCACGACGCACCCGTCAATGGCATCGAAGCTCTGATAAAGAAAGAGACCTATCCCCCACCTGGAATGACGTCAGACCTAGGAAGCGCAGGGAGGAAATAGCACTTGCGTAAAATATATCCAGGATGGCAGGGGAGTAGCACCACCCTTTTCCGTCAAATAAGCAGGATCATAATATATCATCGTTAAAAAGTTCATGAAGACTATGCATAGTCCGGAAAGCGTAATCTAGAATAGTGGTTGTATTTAGATATTCAGGCGAACAAATTTCCTAGTACTGACCGTGTTTGGCGCAACGGTCATAGGCCACAGCGTGACGAACCAATTCCAGAACGGGTTCAAGACATATCGAGAAACCAAGGATCTATACCAGCAGTCAAGGTGAATTCGGAAGGATGATGACGAGTACACCAACTTGTCTACACCTCTGTACGTGTATTTTTTCAGGTTTTCAAGCGACTGTTGCGGAAGGTAGCCCATGTCAATGCGCCTCTTCTAGCATGCACCGGGTACTTCAGAGGCGCAGAGGTCCTAGGCGAGTAAAACAGACGACAGTGATTGGGCGAAAACCGGTGGAGTGGAAAAAAAAAATCACGCCAATCGGCTTGTTTATTTCGGTGGCCATCGGTACCTATCTACGGTCCGGACATCCGACGCACGTTGTTCCGAGGGCCAGTGGGATCCGAGTTTAACATCACTTCGAGTCGTCCGGCTACGACAGGCTTCCTTCTGCATCTTTCACTGGCTTATCTTCCTCCAGTGTAGGACGATTAGCTGTCCCCGCTGTGGTACCAGCGTCCACTGGCAAAACTACTCCCGTAATCCACCTCGCTTCTCTGCTGGCCAAATAAAGAACGGCATAACCAACGTCCCAGGCGTTTCCTTCAATTTTCATGAGATTTTGGTTGATGCGTGCTTGGCGCAGCTCTTCGGTCATTCCAAGCTCACGAACCTTTCACCACACAATGTGAATACAGGCGTAGCGTAAAATTCGGAATACGTACCATAGGCGTGAATACCATGCCCTGAGGTAATAAGCAACGGCGGTATGCATATTTAATTTGGTAAGCTTACCGGGGCGACACAGTTAACACTAGCCCTTTATTTAGCCTGACGACATTGTTCAGGTTGGGAAAGCTCACCGAATCAGTTCGGGTCCATGATGTGCAGCCATAGCGCGCGTCAGCTGGATGATGGCACCCTTAGATGTGAGATAAAGAACTTTAGGATGTCCACCCTTCACTATTGTGGACTAGCGGCGACCCGTGCACGTTAGAAGAGGAGAAAGATGTGGTATTTTTAGGTAGGTATGAGAATTGTTTACATAATTTTACATGTATCGTACGACTTTCTTTGATGCAACGATTTGTCCCCCAACTCTTCGACATTCGTGTCCGTCATTGCTGCTAGTCAATCGCTCTTCTTCTCAACGTGTTCAAATTCGTCGTTATCGTTGCTTTTGTCAGTGGAAGGATCGTTGGAGGTGGAAGTAGATGCAGATGCGGCAAGGGTGGGACTGCGTACAGAAGGCAATGTCGTTTGGGGTTTTTGCTTGGTACGTTTCGTCGGACTGTTGGGCGCATTGAAGTTAACTGTCTGTAGGGTCCGTTTCTGATTTCCTTGGACAGAAGAACCTGTATAGTACAATGTCGGAAACTACACGTATAATAGGAACAAATGGACACAATACGTACCTGGTTTTGTAGGGCTCGCAGGTGTGAGAGGGACACGGCCAAGAAACACGATGGTGTCGATATCAATGATGAAGTGTTGGACTTCGTGCATTGGATTGTGTTGGGAGGGATCAGGTTCCTTGAATGCGACGCGTGAAAGAAAGCCGGACACGGAGACAAAGAGGTTATTCCCCAGCATTGGCTTTTTGTTTTTGTATCGGGGCGAGTCAGGGAAGATTAAGTGAGCGGGAAAGGTACGTTTGTGGCCGAAGAACTGCGTGTACTGGGCTGCATTGATATCAAAAGTGAAATCAGAGGTGCTGGCATCTTGGACTAAGCCGGTGACAGTGATGAATGGGAGGGGGAAGGTGTCCTCTGTCTCAATTCTCGTCATCTCATGGTATGAATTAGCTTTTCGGTGTGACTGCAAGGAAGATGATACGCACAAAAACAATATCACCCACGGCTTGATACTCGTTGGGTTGAAGAGCATAGTCACCAAGGGCTAGAAGAACGTTTTCTTCTTCCGGGTACATTTTCGTGATCTGTAGGATATAATTATAAGAAGAACGATAGCTGCAAGATAAAGAAGGCGATGTGCGTTGGCTTGGATGACAAACATTTCAGGTTCATCCCTGAAAACAATGTTGTTTGCATTGAAGAAGCGTAAGGCAAGGACAAAATTTTCAGTAGTATTGCCAAGAAACATCTGGGCATCAACGACAATGGTTTTCGTCAGCTCGCCAGAGGAATTACAGAGCTGATGGGCACTGGATATGTAAGCGAGTCCAAAAAGGGAGGCGCTGCCATTTTCAGTTCTTGCGGAAGAGCTGGTGCTGGTCATGGCTTCTTGAGAGAGTGCTGGTGGAACGGGAGACTTGGATGCGGAGAGCGGGACTGTTCTCAGACTCCATATTTGAGTGGTTGTAAATGAGTTGAGCATCGCAAATGTATAGATTAAAGGAAGCACGTATTGAAAAGAAACTTGGTTCCAATGTGAAGAGTAGGAGATTAGAGTTTGATGCGAGAGTGAAGGTTTGCCGAGAAAGAATATAGATTAAAATAGAACAGTCACTGGTGATTTCAATTGAATTTCTGCGGGTACAATTTGAGTGAGTCATATGGTGAGAAACTGGAAGGGACAAACATCATAAATTAGATTAGGGCATCACGGTATACTACGTTCATTGTGGAAGGGCCAGAATTATTTGAAGGTGGTATTAAAAATTTTAGGTGTTTGCCTGAGGTAGCTCTTGAACATGTAACATAGAGTTGACCATGAGCAAAGACTGGTATTCGAAGGTCAAGGCCCACATATTTTACAGATTGGCCTTGGGCTTTGTTGATGGACATTGCAAATGCAAGGCGAACAGGAAATTGGCGGCAAGAATATTGAAAAGAGACTTGAGCATGATGATCAAATGTGGCAGTGAGTCGAATACGGGGAATGAAGACAACTTTTCCATTGTGATCCCCACCAATAATTTGTGCTTCTAAGACACGTGTAGACATTCGAAGAATAATGAGGCGTGTGCCATTACACATACCATTGGTGGGATCAATGTTGCGTAAGAGAATAATTGGAGCTCCGATTTTTAGATGAAGTTCACCGGGAGGTAAGGAAGATGAATTTAGAGAGCGAAGAACTTCAATAGGTATGGGGGGATTATAAGTATCAAAGGGAGCATCAGCACCAGCCTCATTGATAATCTCATCAGCACTGAGAAAAGACGAAGTTTCTCCTGACATGAGATTCAGAATGTATTCATTTGCATCTGCGACATCATTGTTTCTTGGAGCAAGTATTGTGCGATTCAGAAAATATTCAGGAGGTGGTGGTGGGGTACTTTCAATACCATGATATACAAAGGAGATAAGGTCCTCAATAGAATTGACACATAGCTCTGGTGGAAGTGGAATAGATGCAGAATCAGTTTGGGATGGAAGATCAGAGCCTTGGCCGATACGTAGTAGCCAAGGTGCAAAGGTTTTTGGGTCATTAAAGTTTGAAGGAGAGGAACAATCTGATGATTCGGTATCAGTGTCTGAATGTTGGAGAAGGCGCATATTTTTAGTAAGGCGCAGTATATGGATATGTTCCCATATTGGAGAGAATGGTAAAGATGCTCTGATTATATCAGCACGTTTACCTCCAGGAACAATTGGCAAAGTTTGCTGAAAGTCACCACCAAAAACAACAGTGATTCCACCAAAAATTTTATCTGAGTTTCTGAGATCACGACAGGTTCGTTCGACTGCTTCTGCTGCATAACGATGTTGTGGTGCTGCTTCATCCCATATGATAAGGTGAGTTTGTCGAATGAGTTCTGCACGTTGACTCTCTTTAGGAATGTTGCAGAATGATTCTCCATTTAGATCTGAAATTGGAATTTTGAACATGAAATGAGATGTGTGGCCACTAATTAAAAGAAGTGCAGAAATTCCAGAAGATGAGACACAGAGAACAATGTAGGATTGTGACCGCAGGAGATGACATATAGCTTTATACACAAATGTTTTTCCTGTGCCACCAGGACCATGCAAAAAGAAGATCTTATTGCGGTTGTGATAAACAGAGTCTACAATGCTGTCAAAAGCTGATCTTTGCTCTGAATTCAATTTTTCAATAGCAATTTCTGCATTAAATTTTTCAGATTCTTGATTATAATTGAGTTGATCAGTTATCAAAGGATTAAGAGTGTGCATGACCCAATCTCTTTGAGAATGGGGCATAGAGGGATAATTGTGGCGGAGTGATTTTCCAGTTTCAGAAAGAATTATATCGATTAAATATAAGCCATAATCATAACGATCATCAAGAGAAGGATTTCTGATTCCAAGCATGTGAAGTTGAGGAACAATATCATCAGTGATATGATGACGAAATTCATTCCATAATCTAGCTGGATCTGAAGGAGCACAGCATGTAAGAATAGTGACAAATAAACGGCGAAGTTGGCGACCTGTTTTCATCTCTGAACTCTCTGATAAACATAATCTCCATTCACCATCATCCTGAAGTAATGCTCTTGCAAGACAGGCTTCATAATATGTTGGATAGATGACATTATTATATTTATAAAGATCTGCATATGAAGTTGGACCTTTGACAACAGTGAGGAGTGTACGCAAATAGAATTGTTCACCAGCATTTGGAGAAACAAAATGCATTCTTCCAATAGCATAGGTACTTTGTTGGACTCGTCGAGTCCATTTACAATGTGTTGCATTCCAAACAAATTTCGATGGAAATTCTTGGTAAGTCAATTGGTGTGCAACTTCACGAATATTAGGATCATTGCTGGCATTAGCTGCAAAGAAAGCAGGCAATGTTGATTTCTGTTCTTCAATCTGTTCTTGAATAGAGTCTGGAGAGAGTTCAGGATCAAAAGTCACTATATCTTGATTTGGCAGGTGAACCTGGATATTTGAAGGTGAGAAAAGTATCAAAGAAAAAGTACAGCTGCTAACCTGCAATCGAACAACAGGTGGATTTCGACCATGTGTATCAAATTCATAAATACGCCAATTAGCTTCGGGTGGTGAAATATAACGACCATGAAGATGCCGTGCGATCTCATCATCAATATCAACAGTGGTATAGTCAGGGCCTTTGTGAATATATTTGAAGATATATTTGAATGATGCAATAGATACAGCACACTCCACATTAATGTGACAATCATATTTAGCAGAAAAATAAGGATTAAAAGGAACAATCCATTGATTGTCAACATTTATAGCATTAGAACCATGACCGACAGGAAAAGCACATCCATCATTAGGTCTATAATATTCTGGATAGCCATCCTCAGTCAGTCTTGTTTGCTCGCAGAAAGGTTTAGGAAAACCCTTGGTGCATCTACCATTTTCCATACATGGAGCATTTGGATTAATAGTACCACAGGGACCATGAACCATACACCTCTTTACTGTCTCAAAAAGAATAGGCTGAGTTACAGGATCAGGCCAATGAGCTTGGATGATAGAATCAATTTGTTCAGGATTAAATAGTTTCCATTGGCCATCAAGGAAGATAAGAATATGCATATGAGGAAGGCCACGTTTCTGAAATTCAATTGTATAAACCCAAGCCACAACAGTACCAAAGACACCCTCTTTGATTTCTTTAAGAATTGCATCACGTTTGAGGCGGAATACATGCACAACAATATCTGGGCGGTCGTAGGCTGTTTGGCCTGGAAGAAGTTCACGTAAAATTTCAGGCCACTCTGGGTTTGCAGTCATGGTCATGAAGATGTCTACTTTACGGAAGTATCGGGCAATAGCCATTGCATCTAAATATTGCTGATACATGTGACGTGGACCACCAGTGTATGATGAAGGTAAGACAGTTCGTTTTCCAATATTATGAAGATTGATGCTATCATTGTGAAGGGCATCATCAAGTCCATTTCGAAGGGTAGCACGAAAGAGACCTTGATTATTACGAAGGTATGTGAGGTGGTTTTGATCAATTGCAGCCCACATATCAACAATATATCGCTGCAGTAGACGCCGACCATGAAGAATTGTAGAATATACATTACGGCGAACCTGCAGTTGATGAGAAACATATTGTAAGAGGGTCAAGTGTGAAGGATTTGCAGCCCCTGGCTGATTCAATCGGAGCTCTGGATACCATCCATTTTCTCCATAAGGGAATAAAAGAACATATTGTAAGGGTGAGTATGCAGGATGATTGTTATGTATACGCTGCAGAGGACCATCCCGTCTGTGGAGAATTATATCTCTATATTCTGATAGACTGGAGCAATCAGGAAGGATAACAGCGACCTCATCTGCTGTTGGAAGATTGTGTGTACGCTTATCAGCTGTGGGATCAACACGAAGAGTGATAGATTTATTGGAATTAACACCATATTCATCAAGTATTTCTGCTGCATAGCGATAGATGAGGGCATATTGATGATGCTTGTGAAGAATAGTTTCCAGTAGTGCAATAGTGTCTCTCCGCAGATCACGATTGTTATAGCAGCGATGATCAATAGAGTCTCGAGGTTCATAGATATACAGTTGCGCATATGATGGGGGTTGATTGCAAGAAGGTAAAAGAGAGCCAGAACGGTGGTAAAGTTCACCTTGGATACGGAAAACTGGTGGTCCACGTCGGTGAAGATTTACAGAGTGATCTTCATTGACACCAAGAGAGGTGAAACTGAATGCTCGATTGTACATCCACATCCGGTCACGGTAGTCCTTTGCTTGAGCATCATTAGCTTCAAGAAGCTGTCTCAGAGCTAGAGGAGGTTCACGTGCAGGAGGCAGAACAACTTGACCTTTTTTGCAGCATTGAACACCAAAGACAACACTGCCATTGATTTTTTTGGTCAGTCGCTCTGCATACCAGTGAAGTGCATGGCAGAAAGGACATTCGTAGGACATTTCACCAAGATCATGGCGTGATGAAGGGTCCCGATATGGACGGCGACCGGGAGGAAGGTCATCACACTGAGCCTGTAGATGTACCATGGCTCTAAAGGTGTCTAGTGACATCTCTTGTTCACAATAATGTAAGATACAAAAGGAATTAAATCGTACCATCTCTACTCGACCGATTACCGACCAAATGCTCTTGTCTGTCAGGATGATCGAGCATTGGTTCATCCTGCTCAACAATTTCGGTTAACGTATGTAAAGAGTGAATCGTGGCAGCATTTTCCACCTGCACATATAGCTCAAATGCCATGGCAAGATAAAGGAGAGGGTCAAATGTACCTCAGCTCTCTCTCGAGCTCTGCGCCTTCGCTGCGCGATTTCCCGCCTTGTCAATGGGAGTTCGTCACTCTTAAATAAGGGTCAATTATGAGTGTGCTTCATTTGTTTTGCATTGTTACTTACTTCCGTAGGATGCGTTGACAGTACTTGTCAACGCAAGTCAGTATCTATCATCTGGACATCACGATGTTGAGCACGACGTCTCATCCGCATAGGTTCAACAGTGGCATCGAATGAGGTTTCTTCAGAAAAAATATCAGCAAATAATTTCAGTGGCAAAATACAATTTAAAATGACCTGGGGGCATCTTGGAACGTTTCGCAGGGAGGTGAGAGATCCACCCGGCTTTAAATTGAAGTCGTTACCTATGAGACATGGTCACACCATTGATTGCGAGTACATTTGAGGCACACGAAATATCTCAGAAGAACCTATCTATTTTTTGAAGCTACATAGAATACAACTGGAAGCAACGGAGTTAGATTGCAATGTACAGATATGTCTGACATATCACGTACTCACAACCCTTCCTTCAGAACTTGGTAGATAAAACTAAAGAGAACGTCCTCGGCATGAATGCGAAATGATATGTGGAAGTGGAGGCGCGAAGGAAGCAAACATGCGCAAAGAATGTCATCGGTACCACAATTCAATAGCAAAAACAGGAGAACAGGGGATAACATAAGAGCGGGAACAGACGTGCATCCGCAGCCAAGAATAAACTGCATGGTCCACAAAAACAAAGAACAGAAACATGGAAGCATAGGATTCAGCAACGATCGATATGCCGATGACGGCAGCAGGTACCATGGAGCCACCTGCGTAGAAGAGAAGAGTCTGAGACATGTGAGCCTCCAGCGTTTACATGATGTACATGAACGCGGCATCGTATCAGAGCAGAAGGCTTGATCAATGTCAAAAGAGCGAAACATCTCCTATCAACGGGAAGGGATCACATGAAATTGGCAACGTACCAAAATGAGGAGACAGAGAGATGAGAAAAGAACGATACAGAACATCAGCAGAGGTACGCGATGATTATGAACAGGTGTACTCACCAATCATGAACACCGCAATGCACTCCCTCAAATTGACCTCCATATCCCAACCTCAGAGCAGCAGCAGGCCATTACAAATGTGGGAAGAGGATGGGGAGAGAATGACAGAGGTGGTGCGACGCAAACAGGAAGGGGAGAAACGATGGTAGAAGGACCGGAGAGAGAGAGGGAGACCGCGAGAGACTCGTGACGTGGCACGCTAAAAGTGGAAGAACCAATGAAAAGGTCCACTTATGTAGCCAATGAGAGGGCGACGGAAGCAAGTTCCGATATCCACCTGTTGTATAGTAGATACGTCAGATTCGGTTCCGTGACGTTTAGAAGAATTGCTTTACAGCCCGATACGGAAGCCATATTCACAATCGAGCCGCGTCCGACCTTTCGCATCTCAGGAATAACATAACGAGACATGAGCACCATGCTGGTGACCTATATGGATGTCACAGCGAGCTCATGCAGATATCCCGTAAATTAGTAGCAACCCACGTTAGTTCGGAAGTCCCTGTCCCAAACCTCCAAATCGACATCCACAACAGTTCCATGGGGGCCATCAACGCCCACTTTATCACCTCAGCTGCAGCCCCACATTCAACGTATCGAGTGTACTCACCAATATTCACCAATATATGTACGGCTCCGAAAAGAGCCACCGTGCGAGCCACAGCAGCTTTACACGATTCTTCATTCGTCACGTCGCACTCGACCACTTCTGATATGCCGCCTTCTGCTGCAATCATTCGTTTCGTTTCCTCCACCCATTCGGTATTAACGTCAAGTAGAGCGACCTTGGCGCCTTGTCGCGCAAGGAGAATGGCCGTAGCACGTCCATTACCTATTTCACCTAGACTTCGTGTAAGCATCACTTAATTCGAAATATGAGTGATTCTGTTTTCCTGGCATTCGGGAACCAGCCCCAGTAACGATTGCGACCTATAGCATACTGTGGTGAGATTTCAATAAAACCCAGGTTTAACGAGTCCATACATCTCCGTGAAGCTGGAAAGCAAGCGGAGGCTTGGAGGTTTGTTCGTCGATCATGAGAGTGGGAAGGGAAGGGAAAATTCACAGAGTGAATTTTCCAGGGATAGTTATGTGAGAGGTTTGGTAGCTATATCCAAGTCATAGGATCAGATATGGGGAAGAAAGACTAGGTCATGCGCGCGCGGAGCGCCCTGTTATTCTTAGGCTACCGCCATCAGAACAGCTAGAAGTTTTTGAAGAAGTCACAGGAACACGGCATTCTTTCATCTCGGACCGTTTGCTATCTATAACACGCTTGCTTCAAGATTCTGTATAGCTAACTTTACGACCAGATCATCGACCATTCTACATGATAACAAACATCGCGATAATTAGAGAACGTATCGGAAATCCTTGATGTGTGAATATGTAAATGAACACGATAAGAGGTGAAGACGCTTAGGCGTACCATGTTTTCCCATTCCGTCTTGTCTTGCATCCCCGCTTCTTTCGACTTCGCGAAATCCGGAGGACCGTATATACGATCACGACGCTTGTTGAATCCGAGCATGCTAAGTTAATGATGATCAGAAGAAGGCACACGCAGAGAGGGCGAGCAGCCTCACTAAATAAACAGCGTGATTTGGCACGCAAGTTTGATCTAGGACGCTTAAATCTCCAGGTCCGTGAAATAAAGGAACGGTATTTACGGAATAACCAGCCAACAGCCCAGCTGTGGCAGATGGCTGGTATAGCGTGAAGTAAGCAGCGTATGACGTCTAAATACGTGAGTAGCTCACATAGAATGGCGCCTCGGATTGTTTGCTGAATTGAGGCCAGAGTGAGTGTAAAAGCCGCGAAGAATGAAATACAAATCTCACACGACAAACGGACCCGCAACGTTTCCAAAACAATACGCGGTGCTGTTAAATTTGAGGGAAAGACATAGTGATATCAGGGAATTCCTTACAAGATAGTGGCGGAGGCCAATGTCTAGAAAGTCACATCATGAGCATGCGGCATCGTTTAACCCGCCACTGCAACTTACCCGATGCGTGTATCCGCCCATGTTAGACGACACCATGACCAGGCCAACAGACTACAGAAGCCGTCAGCATTAATATATTCGCTAGAAATCATGACACTCACGAATCCAACGGACTGGCAGTTGACTAGCCAAAACGATACCAGGCGTTGCCACACGTGCTCACGGGGCAAATACGCCATGCAGGCAGCTGATACTACGCAAATAATGTTGGCGGCCGTGGCAGCCATAAGACGCGCTGCGAATTAGGTCAACAAGCACCGTCCTATCATGCGATTGGAAGGCTTCTTACAGTTACGAACGTTCAAGGTAATCACACCTCCAACGATTAGAGCCGCGATTTGCACCATGTCACCAACACTAGGAAGAGGTTACTTGATAGGGTATTATAACTTGAAGCTCCCTACCTTTTGAGCACAGTTGTCTTCGTCGCTGAATATTATAAGCGACAAGTATGCCATGATGATAAAAAGCATACGTACTGGAAAATCCCATATCTTTACTACGGGGGATGTGTTAAGCAGGTCGTCCTTCATTTGTAAACGCATACATACTTACATGATGATTGACGAAAAATTGCTATATATAAAGGCCTTCAGGCGATGTAGCGCGCGCGAAAGGAAAAGGTCGTTACCTGACAACACCATTCGGTATCGCAGCCGCGAACACAGATATAAAGAGAATAATGTTCTTTGGATCTGTAGCAGAGACCGATATCTGTTCTTTCTTGAACTTCCGATTCTTGATACCAAGCTGATTGCCGGCTACACGTTGTACGGCCAGGACGCGATACTCAGGACTGAAGAAATGCGCAGATGCCTAAACCTCGAATGATAAATGCTCTCCTAGTCAGAAGTTAACATACCGGTGAGTCGGGAAGCAAAAAGAAAACAGCGATAGCCCATGCCATAGTCACGGAACCAAGGATATAGAAACTACGGAGATGTGAGGGAAGTTTGTATAAGCTTCAAAATCGAAGAGACCTACATATACTGCCATTTCTCTGGGCCGGTATGATTGTCACTAATCGCAGATATTCCGGCTGGAAATGCATGACTTTGAGCAATGATACACGGAATGGAACAAATGGTATGCACTTGATACACTATGCACAACTTTGAGATCTCTCATTAGCAGAGGTCGAACGTTTTGAAAACGCACTAGCTTCCAATTAAGCCGCCCCAACCTTAAAATTTGAATAAAGACGTTGGTGAGAATGTTACATTGAACAGTAAACTCACCGAGACCAGAATACCCTGAGGCTCAATGAATAGGGAAGTGGAAGTCAGCGACGAGGAGACATACAAATGAATTGACGGAGAGGTAGCTCTTGCTGGTGATTTTCAGTACATGGATTACCTCGAAGTAAATCCTTACTCTCGTGTACCACCATCCCCTTGCAAAGACATGGATGAGAGCCAGAAGTAAATCGGGAATGTCACATACGTCATTAGAGTCAAGCAAGGCGACACGAATGCCTCAAAGATGCCCAAGAAAAATCGATTTACCATTGCAGTTCTGAAGTTCGTGCACCATACCACTATACCAGAGATTAGAGGTCTCATTCATCATGAAAAAAAGCTTAATCGTACTAGTGAGAACACACAGACCCCAGATAAAGACTGCGCACGACAGAACTCGTTGGGCGGGATATTTTCCAATGAGGACTTGCGCCGGATACCTGATAGATGATGAGCTGGTAAATCCTGGCCCTAGTGGAGAAAGGACCTACTGCGCTATCGCATAACCGAAGTATACCCTGAGAAGTATTCGTGGCAAATTGAAAAGAGCAAAATGTGTTACATACATGCTTCCGAGCCAACTGCATCCGAACGACAGTGAAACCATGCATCTAAGGACATCGTTGCACGTACTTGAATTGATTTCCATGAAGGTTTAAATCCGTCTGAAAGCCAAAGAGATTGGCATAATTGAGCGCAGTTTTCTGAGAAGCCAGATATCGAAGTATCAGCCACCTGGATGCACAAAGTCACAATGACCGTACGTCCAAAAACTGCAGGGTCTGCGTGATCAAGAATATCGGGAGAATAATAATGTCTATCTTCCACCGAATGCTCCTGTTCTGCGAAGGCGTGATCTCGCTGTGATTTAGCCCTTCCTTGTAGACAGTATATCCGACGTTGTTTGTCTCGTCAACTTCTTCGATAGCATCTGGAATATCAACATGGCGGACTTCACCCTTCTCTTTGTCGATATCGGTGGAATAAGACGATTCTGTGACCATGGATGTCGAGCGTTGGAGGGTCGTAGCTTCAGCCATAGCGTACGAAATCACGTCTACGTCTAGTTCATTTATATCCAGCCCTAGGCATACAAAACATCACAAGACCGGCTGAGAGGTGTTCAGGCTGATATCGATGGATGCAGACACCTCAGCAGATCCCGCGTGATGCTTTACAGGGAAGAAGGATCTCGCGACAGCCGGAGGCGATACACAGAAGAACTCCAAACCGGACCGCGGAAGTTGGAACCATCGAAAAGCTGCGAGATAAGATCCGCCACTAGAAAGGAACTGAAGAGCCGCCCATGCCTGACCCTATTCTTTCTAGTGCTCCAGCTGATTGTTGCTTGAATTGTTCCCCTCGGGACGCCCCGAGGCAAATGAACTCGAATTGCGGATATCGAAACCTAATGCCTGAGAGAAACACAAATCAGATCATTTTGTGTTCCCCAAAAGCTGTATGAGGAATCGACGTGTTCGTAAACGGCCAGTTTTTGGTCGACTACTTCACGAGTCAGGGTCAGCAAGTTCAACAGTTGACTGTTCAATAACAAGACGCATCGGCTGACAAATCAGAAAATCCTAGGACTCTTTTGCAAATTACCATTCTCGCTATGGACTACTTCAGAGCGGTACGTAAGGGCAATAGCTCTCTGCCTGCTGTACTGTAATCATGTCTGGATAGGACTCCATAAGAACTCCCTACAAAGATCGTAAACAGCATCATGACCAGTCCGGACTTTGATCATGGAGGAGCGAAGCATACGGCGTTTGCTGATAGCGACTTCAATATCAAAGCGGATCGACACGGTAGTCGAACAGTCCGGTATGTACTCGTTTCAAGTTGACGATCCAGAAGGGCACTCATTTTCTCAAATGGTCCTGATGCAAAATATGCAGTTGTCGGCTATTGCTTGGGCCCCATATGTTATGGACACGCTAAATGGGTCGCTATTCTGTTCGTTTGCTGAAACCCCGAGTTATCTAAGGCGGTCCCTGATATCTTCTGCGCCTGTGGAGCTGTTGCACACCCTGCTTTTCTGCGGGAAAGCTATTTCATCGTGTACGTCTCCGAGTCTCCGAGCCCTGACCTACTACTAGTACTGTTATGATGTAGAGCTATACATCGAACCTTAGCAGAACCTCTTCTGTTATCTTGTTCCAAGGTGGACCATACCTTGCTCACTGAGTCATAGATATGGCAGAGGACATCCTCAAGGAGAAGCAGGCTCCTTACCAGGAGTGGAGCACGAATTTGCTCTCCGTGGGGACATGTTTACCTATATCAAAGGCGCGTAGCTTTCTCTTCCAGCGTAAGACAGGCTGACAGCCCTATAGGTACTGGAGAAATCGTAGTTACGGTTGCCCGATGACTACTGGAAAAATTGAATTTGCTTGTCCGGATATTTCGGTCGCCCCTATCGATAGATCCCGAGGTGAGTTAAGCAGGAATGTCAAAAACTCTCGAATTTGGGGACAGATGGCAACCATGGTCATAAGTTTGTCTTATTCTTGGCCGGGGCAGAATGGGGGTATGCTGTAGCCGCAGTAGCCTCGGGTTATTTCAAGGTACTATCACAGAAGTTTAGAATCTTCAGGCTGTTAACGGGTCTTCTGAAAAAGTTTGAAGGTAAGAAGAACACGTCCGTTCCACTTATACTCCCGCCAACTTACTCAGATCTACGATCGGATTCCGAACCTCTGGTCCTCCTAGACCATGACGATTTCTTGCGTGAACTATTTAGAAAGGGAATCTCGAAAGAAGAGCGAAGACGGCAACCACCGCAGAGGCCAGTGCATTTTAACTGGCGGCAAACGGAGTCTTTGAAGATTTTGATTCAACGAGGCGTTTCTCGGGCCGACAGTAGAACAATATGAAAAACTTTTCCCCTTATGGAACAATAGACTTAAGATATCTTCTCATTTTACAATGCGCAAAACAAGGACATGAAAACTGACGCTGAAATCAAAACCTTTAGGGTCCAGTTGTAGGCTATCAAATTTTTACTAGCCTCTGCAGTGAACCTATCGTCATTCCGACTTTCTTATCTTTAGTCGTGCCCTTGATCAAACCGCTGTCCACGGGTTCAAGCCAAATAAAAGAAGTCGTTTTGCTTGACGCGTCTTGTCCGTCGATTGGGTAGGAAAACGCCGCAATGCGCAGTATCCAGTAGTAGCCCGCCCGAACACCGAAATACACATTGAGAGACCAGGATGTTCTGCGACGCAATTGGAGGAAGATGCAACGGGAGAAGGCGAGACAATTCGAACGACAAAAAGTGACGAAGAACCCCTTGCTAGTGGCTGGCAGCCTGAATGTTGATGGGTATTGCATGGGCATGGTAGATGCAGGTGGCTGCATCGCAGAAATCCTTATTGCATCGTCTTGATGTTTTGAGGTACGTGTACCTTCGGTTGTGCTAAAAAAGACTAATTCTGCTATCAGTGGGCCTCACGTAGAGATGAAGCAAGGAGCTACATTGAACGGAACGGTGATGGAACGTGGTCGGCAGTCAAGAGATTCGAAAACTTGAGGAAGGTCTCGATATAGACATGAACACCGTGACCAGGACCCCGAAAACTACGGCACCTGATGCCGGTAGCCTTCTGAGTCCTCACTCTTCCTTAACTTGAGTGGTCGCTGGCAACGCTCCTCTTTCTTATTATCTTTTTTCAGTACCCAGCCATCGGAAAGCAGAGAAAAAGGGAAGCAAAGGACACCGATTTTGTGCGAGCTGCAGCTCGTTCATGATTGAGTCCTGAACGCTTCCTGGCTCAGTTCTATGTGCGTGCCTTTGACCACTCTCAGTGGAGTAACATTTCCGAGGGGAGGCCCGTTGGAAGGCATAGCTAATAAATGTTTCGGCGCAAAGGAGATATATCACTGTCATCCATAGTGCCATCGATGCCGCATTACAATGTCGGTGAGAATTTTTCGCAACAACAAATTTACCAGACCTGCGAAAGGTAAGGAGGAATCCTGATGACGGGAGAATTTTTTTTTTTGGCATATGAATGCACGTGTTGAACAAGGGAAGAGATAAGTAGCTGGTGTGTGGTATGGTGCGTGTACCGGCACAAGCTTGTTGAACGTAACGTAACGGTCGTATGGCATGGTGAGTCAGAATTTATTCGCAGAGGCGGTGTCAAAACGTCGGTATCTCTTCCGAACAGCCGAACAGGTGGTAGGTCAGTAGATAATTATAGCAGCGAATCCCGGTCACCACGAATCGAATTCGAAGCATGCTACTTAATGTCGTCCAATGCCGTACTAACCGCTGATTCTATCCTTGAGCTTAGCTGCCGCTGACCGGAGTACCTTCTTTCTCTCACGTAACTTCTTCATACATATATACAAGTTCTGCTTCATCAAGACCGGTAAGATAACCCCAGACACGACATGCAGCCCGTCCCCGCAGGTTATCCCATAGAAAAGCTGTACGTTATCACCGTGGAATCGAGGAGTAGTAGTATGTACTAAATCGTCTCGTCCAAGGTCTGGTCCTCTGGTAAGTTAACAGATGCGTTTAGTCTATTCAGTCCCTAACACAATTTTTAGATCGTTGCCTATCTCTTGCACTGGGGACTCTTCGGGACTCTTACCGTGCAGTTCTGTGAGTTGCTCATTCTCCAGTAGATTGTTTCTGATCCATTATCGTAAGATCTGTACTATCTAGCATTTCCGAACGACAAAAGATTCACAAAATATCTCGTCTATGGCATCTACGTTATTGAATTTGTGCAGACGATGCTCATTACACACGAGGCCTTCACAGAGTTTGGGTATGGCTTCGGGAATATGGAAACCCTGACTGGAATGTATTATAATTGGCTCACTGTTCCCGTCATGAGCGCTGTAGGTGCGTGCAGCATCTTCTGTTCGTTTTCCGTTACTTATAACGGCAACAGTTGCTTTTGTCGGACAGGTCTTTTATGCATACCGAATCCACGTATTATCAAAGTCACGAGCCGTCCCTATATTCATCACCTGTGTTCGTTGCCATTATCTTTCTATGACAGTCTAACTCATCTATTTACAGGTGTCCTTGAGCAGCTCTGTGGCAGCTGTAGTCACAGGTGTCTACTGTTACCAAGCAGGCGACGTTACTAAACTCAGCACTGACTGGGAGACGTCCATCGCCATCGGGGTGTGTAACTGACTACTAGGCGTCCTAAAAGTTGATCATGCTGATTCATATGTAGTTTTGGTGCGGGGGCTCCGCCTTGTGCGATATCATCATCGCTGTTTGTATGGCTTTCTACGTGAGCTCTGTCTCTCTTTTTCGTAATTATCTTCACCGATTTATACTATTTTTCAGCTTACGCGCTACGATACTGGCTTCCGTCGCACCCGAATGCTGGTCACAAAGCTAATTCGTCTCACTATTGAAACGGGATCTGTGACAGGTATTTACTCCTCACTCTTTACCCTTGCCACGAGACTAACTATCCCTGTTTTTAGCTGCCGTCGCTCTGCTCAATCTTATCCTCTTTTTCGCATTCCCTCATCAGACTTTCTACGTAACAGCAGCCCTCATCATTCCCAAGCTGTATGCCAATACCGTTTACATGGTGTTGAATTCGCGGATACAGATTATCGGTGGACGAGATGACTACAGGTCTTCTACCGATATGACCATCACAACCAGTGTCATACATCATCTACGGGATAGAAACTCCCAAGACACAGAGCGAAATATGGAGCAAGAATCGTCGGGACCAGTGGTCACGATAACTAAAGAGGTATTGAGCGATGGTTATGAAATGGGTCAAATGAATGTCAGTCGCAATGCGGTGGCGATGGGTATGAGCTAATTTCCCTCATAGAACAAACCACGGGACCAAGACATCGGCTATACTGTGTAGCGGGCGCCTTCATCATAATCATTGTCAGTCTTTCTGCGGATATCTGTACAAATTAATACCAGAGCTTCAGTATAATAGTATTTGTATATGCCACCAGGCACGTCTATAGTAATAAAACGATGAAGCTACTTTATACTCTACACGTCGCTGAAGTTGACACCGTCGTGTATAAATAAATATGATGATGGTGATACACCCAATATCGTCCTGATCTTCTTCTGAATCTTGCGTTGCGCCCAATAATTGCGACAACACGAAGTCGGAAGGATTTGTAATGCGGCGGCCAGAGAAGAAGACTACCGTTTTAACAGCAAGGAACGGTTCGGGCTGGATCATGTACTGAAAACTAGGGGGTTTCTTCACACACAACCATCTATGTTCCACCCACAGGTTAAGACTAGGCAGTTTTATTTCTGTGCAGTAATATAGTTACTCAGAAGTTACTGTCCTTGGTATACTTGGACTTTTTCACCCCCCGAAAGCCTTATTCCAGTTACTCATACACGAATATCCATCGTGATCTGTTCGCTCAAGGTCAGAGGACGCTTGGAAGAAAGCAAAAAAAATCGCTCGCCGAATCTCCGTTCTCTTTCACAGGTACACACACCCCTTCTCCATATGGCCCCTTGGCCGGCCCTCGCCAAAAGTCCATATCTGCAGTTTCAAAATTGCTTCAGACTGCCGGAAGTAATGTTAATAGTGGACAGAGCATGAGTCCTGCGAGAGACCAGCTTACGGCGACGCAGATTATATGTCATACTGCCGTCCTCAGAGAGGAAATCGAGCGCGATAGGTGGACCCAGGATCCTACTGGTTATGCACCTTCCGCCCTCTGCACTACGCTGCATAAATGACTGTAAAATCTATACCCACCTTCCAATTAGGCTGCACAGGTCTTGGAAGCAACGCAGACATCGTCTGCTGCGCATTACCATTCATCTGAGCGTAACATGGTGCTCAAAGGCCTTGCGACAGGTATCAACGAAATCAGTGGTGCCATTCAAATCGAACGTTGCTGCCGATCCATCAGCCACGCAAAGATAAGAAGAAATGCCAGACCTTGTGTGTCGCGACTCGGAGGGAAAGGTGTGGTCTGCCTCAGAATAAGACAACAGAAGAGGTTCTACGAAGGTTCGAGGTAAGATTCTCTTTCAGTGCCCACATGTTATCGTGATGAAATGGATGGGTCACAGAGGAGAGTGCTCACGCCATCGTACGGTGGTTCCGTTTCTAGATGAACTTTGAACACAGGTAACAGCTAGAATCGCGCGCAGTTATAAAAATTGATTTGATATCTAATTTGAATCGGCCTTGCGCCAATTCTCTAGACCTTTGACGGGGCCGTGATCCAATGACAAGGTCAACTTGAGCCGCAAAGGATCAAGCTCGCCATTTTCCCCAGTATACTCGTTCAACAGCGCCCTTGAGAATTTCTAAGGGACTAAGTATACTAGTCACTTACATCGCCTATTGACCTGCTCGTGGCGTTGTCGGAGTGGACCTCGCCATACGATGATGAAACGGAGGGAGTCATAGACGAAGATACTAGATGATATAGCCAAATCTCAGAACTGTGCGGAGCCCGATGGAAAGGTTCGGCCGAAAAGTCGGCGTGTCGTTTATACGGAACTGTGGAAGATTCATATTACAGAACATTACATGTGTGCATCGTATTTGCTGATTTTGCCATGCCTTGTCTGTCGCTCTGGCTGCCCGCTGTAGGTCCGAGAACTCCGAAGTCTCTTTTCGGTATCCTTCTGTCGTAATGAGTTTTTAAAACGTCATCTAGGTCCCCAAGAACGCCCGCGAATCGTTTAATCTTCGTCGAGCGCAGAGATCTGTTGAAACTTCTTGGAAGCCAGAACAACTGAGCCACACTAGCACCCTTCGGAGGGGTCTCGTGCTTCCAGAACTGTATGGTCAACACAAGATTCATGGAAAATGGCCTAGAGGATCTGTTTGGTCGGCATTATGATTCTTTCTGCCAATTTTGCTGAGAAATGGTTGAGCCGTGGAGTCGTTACGGTAGCGTGGAGATGGCAGCCATAAGATGCACTACGAATTAGGTCAACAAACAATGCCTATCATGCGATGGGATGACTTCTTACAGTTCCTCCAACGATTAGAGCCGCGATTTGTATCATATCACCAACACTAGAAAGAGATGACTTCAATCTGCGACGATGATAAACAGCGTACATGCTGGGAAAACCCATATCTTTACTACGTGATGTGTTGATGGACTCGAATTGGTAATATCGAAACCAATAACTCGAAGCCGATACCCAAGAGATACAAACTAAATTATCTTGTAACTTGCAGACATACGGAGAATCAACGTACTTGTGAATGGGCAACTTTTGGTCGAGAGTCAGGGTCAGTTGGCGGTTTGATAACAAGACGCGTCTGCTGACAAATCATCAGGTCCTCGGATTTACTGTTACAGTCATCACTCCCTCGAAGTCGCCCATCGGCCCTACTCCTACCTCTGCTCCAGACACCATCCAACGGACGGACCTCCCTCTGAGCCTTTTTTGGCTCCGGCTGAGCCAATTCTCCGATGTTCTTCTCGCTCCTACCAACCCAGCGAAGCCGCCCAGGAATTACAGAGGTTCGCTGACAGAGAAGCCGAGGCACGGACTCGTGTACATGATTGGGTCCAACATCCCTCATTGGCTGCGGCTGCAACTACCGAAGTCGACTCGTACATCCCAAAGTCCTATTCAGACGCTGTTCGCGCAGATGCCCCTCATTGGAGAGCTGCTATAGATGATGAATATAATACGCACCTCAAGAGGTATACCCAGCAGCACGGTATCGACTGCACCGACGCTTGGGCAGCTGTAACAAAACTAGAATCCTTACGATGTCTACTGCCGTAACTGCTAAACTTGATCTTCAAGCTCTGACACAAGAAATCGATCTTGTATCGGCATATCTGAATAGTGAGACGAAGGAGGATATTGGTTGCATAATATTTACGGCACGATGATTGGTACAAAACCTATGACGACTTGGACTATCGTTCATCCAAGGCGGATCGATATGTTAGGACTCTGAGCGAACCTGGCGGAAAATTTCACCCTGACAGATATCTATACAGGTCCGTCCTCCAGCGCTGACAAGGAAGTCTGAACTAGGAGAGAGACGTTGGAGGTAACAACAACTTCCTGAAAATGCGTATTGACCAGGATCCTGCCTCTGGTATCATAACGTTCTCCCAGCGCCCATACGCTGGGAGACTGATTTTGGGTTAACTGCTTTGCAGACCCGTTCGACCCTACTTCCTATCTGCTCGATAACACCCAGTGTCCTACCAACCAGGAAGAATTGACGAGATGGCGACTATCCCGTACCGTTAGCTAATTGCTTGTGTCATGTGGGGACGATTCTGTCTTACGCCGTTAGCGTGCTTTCGCGCTTCCAGACCAACCCCGGGATGGCTCATTGGCGTGCCCTTCTGCTTGTTGCAGGATACATTAAAGGAAGATGGACTGGATTGGTTTTATTCAGTGACCGCTCTCTCGAACCTGTTGGATACATCTATGCTGACTACAGCGGCTGTCAAGATACTAAACGCTCAACTTCGGGCTACGTGTTAACTATGGCTGGTGGACCTGTCGAAGAGACAAGCTACGGTTGCACTATGCGCTGTCAAAGCCGACTAAATTTCCCTCACGCGTGCTCCCCAGCAGCTGATGTGAATGTCGTCTTGGCTGGAAGTAATTCACCTCCCACAGCCGCTCCCGGGGACATTTTACGGTGACAATCTGGGAGCGGCCAGCCTCACGTGTACTACGCGATCTCACCAGAAAGTCAAACACATCGACATTCGCCACCGTTTTGTCTGGGAGTTCGTCGCCGATGATCACATCTAGGTGGAGTCTGTTCGCGGCAATACTAACCCTGTGGATCTCTTCATGAAGCCTTTGCCCCGCCTTACCCATCGTTACTACCTTGCTGAGTTGGGGATTGGACGTACGGGGGAGTGTTGAAAGAGAATCACGCGTCATATGTCGCCATATCTTATCCTATTCACCTCATCAGTAAGTCACTCCTTTATTCCGATCCCTATAAATTCGCCCGTAGTTACCCAGATACCTCAGCCGTTTTGCCATCGTTGTACCAGACTGCGTATACGTACATATCCTCCTCGTAATATGAACGTCGAACGTTTGCTTGCTTAGATACCCTGTGAAATCGAATCAGGGTAAGCGGGGACCTGGGGACACAGTGCGGGGATTATGTGGGACAGAGGGAATGGTCGCTGTATGTCTTCTATGATGAACATTGAATGGATGACTGAAACATTGCGACCGGAGAGAAATGAAGTGCTGGTCCAAACATACGTATGCAGCGGCTGATGAGTCATCTGTGAATCTCTAATGCGTAACTCACGCAATGCTCACCAGCAGCCAATGTGGATGTTGTCTTGGCTGGATGAAATTCACCTCCCACAGCCGCGCCCTGGCACCGTGTACGGCGACAATCTGGGAGCGGTCAGCCTCACGTCTACTACGCGATCTCACAAGAAAGTCAAACACATCCGCATTCGCCACCATTATATCAGTGAGCTCGTCGCCGATAGTCAAATTCAGGTGGAGTCTACTCGCAGTAATACCAACCCTGCGGATGTCTTCACGAAATGTCCATCGTCGTGACCTTGCCTAGTTGGGGATTGGACGTGCGAATCTGGGGGAGTATTGAAAGAGAATCGCGCGTCATATGTCACCAAGTTCTTCTCATATCCTATCCTATTCACCACATCAGTAGTCACTCCTTTATTCCAATCCGTATGAATTCGCCCGAAGTTACCCAGATACCTCAGTCACTGTGCCAGACAGAGTATACTTACATATCCTCCTCGTAATATGAACGACGAAGCGTTGGCTCGAATTAAGTGGGGAATTGGGGACAATGCGGGGGTTATGTGAGATAGACGGAATGGTCGTTGCATATCTTCTAAGATGACTATTGAATGGATAATTGAAACGTTGCGACCGGAGAGAAACGAAGTGCTCAACCAAACAAACGTATGCATTGCGCTTAAGGTATTTTTATTTTTGAACAATGCACAAAACACTCACATGTTACTAACCTATACATGAACGTAGGCTCGAGCAATTCACTGTCGGGAGAAGTTACAAGTGCTCTGTCAGCGTTCTGTCAGTGACAGTTGGAAATACCTCCGAGAAAACTCGAATATCGTGAAGAGATTCAATGTCGACTGAATACCTGACATCGAGAATCTCTTGGCCTTGAGAAAGAATCGAGCAGTTACGCCACCTACACAAGACTCCTGATGCAGTATTATACAGAGAATTCGAACGTGAGTCTCCCCATAGTACGACCGTGTAACAGACTGTCACGGCAAAAAGTTGGAAACCTCCCCCCCGAGAAATCTCGAATATAGTGAAGGGATTCAATGTCGCCTGAACACCTGACATCGAGCATATCCTGGCAGGACCCCCGACTATGCCTACACAGGTCGGCACGCGGAGTTCGGACAAATTCGGCCTCTCCAGGCTTCAAGGTCGGCACCAAGTTCGGACAGATTCCTTGAGCTCGGATTGTAGGTCAAAATTTTAGTTCGGACAATAAAAGTGACGAAGACAATGTCGGAACGGAGTTCGGACAAAGTCGATGCAGTGTGCCAGGTCATTTTGAACAAGAGGGGCGCGGACGTAAAATAGCCGACGTGACCTACATTTTCGCGTTTAAGGACTGGCCCCACCCCCCCCCCCCCCCCCTCCTTCCATATAGGGTAGTAATATAGCTATATTTGGGACGCTTAGTCATAGTATTTGTTGGCGGCAACTTCTGGCTAGTTGCCGGGTACATGCCGGACCTCGCGGCAACTGATTCCAGCACCGTTCCAGTAACGCAAAAAGGCTGGAATGTGTATCAGAACATTCAAAGGGTCACATTTTGATCAATTTATTGACTCAATGCCTCATGAGGACGTATCAAACTGCTATATAAGGTAAGTCAGTTTCGTGTTTAAGGTCGGCACCCCTCCCCCCCCTCCCCCCCTACCCCCTTTGCCGGATTTTAGCCGTGCGCCCCTCTTTGATTTTGAAGACATAGTAGGCTATAGTAGGCAACAAAGTGAAGACTTTTGTTCCACTTTTGTCCTCTGAACAATGTAATGAAAGCGAGTTGGATGGTGTAGAACATTGATGAAGATCATTAGGCACGAAAAATAGTTTTTTTTTTTGCTGTTTTTCAAGGTCGGAACAGGAGTTCGGACAAATTTTGTCCCAAAGTCGATCTGAGCGGAAGTTCGGACAAATTTTCAAAAATGGGGAAATCAGCGTGCCGACCTCTGTAGGCATAGTCGGGGGTCCTATCCTGGCCTTGAGAAAGAATCCAGCGGTCCTACTATATATGGGGAGACCCACGTTTGAGTTCTCTATACGATACTGCTTCAGAAGGTAGGTGGCGCAACCACTGTGTCGGGTATTCAGTCTGCATTGAATTTCTTGTTTGCTCGGGGGGTGTTAAATGTTCTCAAGGGGGCTGGGCCCAAGTATCACTGACAGAACACTTGTAACTTCTCCCGACAGTGAATTGCTCGAGCCTACATTCATGTGTGTAGGTTAGTAACATGAGAGTGTTTTGTGCATTGTTCAAAAATAAAAGTACCTTAAACGCAATGCATACGTTTGTTTGGTTAAGCACTTCGTTTCTCTCCAGTCGCAACGATTCAGTCATCCATTCAATAGTCATCTTAGAAGATCCCCTCTGTCCCCACTAACCCCCGCACGGTGTCCCCGGTTCCCCGGTTACCCTAATTTTGATTTCAGAGAATCCAGTTGTATTTAAGCAACCAAACGTTCGACGTTCAAACTCACCCTCCAGTTTCACCCAAATCCCCAATCCAACATGTCTACCAATGAAAGTATGTCGCCATTCCGAGTCCAGGCTCGAGCTCAGATCATCCTTTGATACAGGCACTCAGTCCAGTACCTCGCCCTCTGTCCCTGCTCCCAAAAGTGAGGATAACCCACCGACTCAACCCATTCCACGTAGTAAGTATTCAGCTAACTCCGGCTGCACCGTGTATATTGATGCTTGTAAAGGGGACCCAGATACTACCTACCTGCTTCCAAAGTGGGTGTACATCCGCGACAGAAATGGTCGCTATCTTTCTGTCCGCCCGGGCCCAGTCTATGGCACTCTCACTTTCCGAGAAGGTGATGCGGACATCACCAGCGCCTTCCAGGCCGTTCCTCGAGGATCTCGGTACGGTTTCCAGGGCAGTAACAGCAATTATATCATGCGTTACTACAACGGGTGGTTAAGCTGCGACAACCCCGAGACCGGTGCATCGTACCAAATCATTACTGTCACTAGCAATTATGCCTACTTGCAGGACAATTATACTGAGTCCGCCCGCTTCCCGTCCAGCGATCTAGATGGGAATGGACGTCCAATCTGCTACGACTACATCAAAGACTCCTCTCGATTCGAAATCGTCCAGGCCGCTATCAAGAACGAGATTTTCGACGTCAATTACGACATTTCCGGTGCCCAGATACGCGAAGCGACTCCCGTCATTGCGCTCAGTACGTCCGTTCGCAATGACTCCGATGGTGACGCCAACCAGACCCTCACTTACTCGTACGAGAAGTCGAAAGTTGGCACTTGGAACAATACTGCTGGCGTTACACTTGGGGTGTCGACGACTTTTTCGGCAGGCGTACCGTTTGTTGCAAGCGCCGAATTCGAAGTGTCGGTTTCCGCTTCGTATTCCCATGAGTGGGGTGGCGAAGAAGGGGAAACCGAAACCATATCATCGTCCACTACGGTCACCGTCCCTCCCAAGAAGAAAGCGCGCGCAACCATTATCATCAGGAATGCTCAGATCGATGTTGGGTTCACCTACAAGGAGAGGGTTTTGTGGACGAATGGGCAGAGCGAAGAGAATGTGAAGTCGGGAGTTTACAAGAACGTAGACTCCTGGCACGTTGATGTCCAGCTTGACAACTGGGAGGACGCGTAGTGGTGAGTAAAATTCCTTTCACGGACAATTTAATGCTTACTACAGAGAATAGAGCCTTTCGGTGCCTCGATTACCAAATATGCGCAACAAGTTATCCAAAGTGAAGCGAGAATAGCGAAGAAGTATTAGCGCGTGTACAATATATGCAGAGTGTGTTCCCAAGTTGTAACAAAGAATGTTTTCATCGTGTTAGGATCAATGAGAGCCCTGCTCTTAAAGTATGAGACTGGTAGAGTAACGAAGATTGCTATGACTCAACTGCTCCGAATAGCTCCAGAACACTGATAAATGTCAATTCGGCGACTTCAGCGCGTCTGCGAGCTTGAGAGTCGTCGGGGTCGATTGTCTATTTGCGGATCGTGAATATGAAAGAGAAGTGAGTTAACTACAATCAATGTCTTTGTGACCGACGTCGTCGTTGGAAAGCGCTGGGGGGATTTACAAAAGATCATTTATACGGTGATTCTCCGCACCATTGCATCTTCTCTTTGAGCTGGAAACCTTCCACTCTCCCACCCAGGGCCGAGTAAATGTTTGAGTTACGGAAGACGTGGTGCGCTAGCAATCCCATCGCCGCCTTGATTCTGCATGCAACGATGGACCTTAAGAATCGTAACATTAGTCCGGGCATTCAATGACGCCCGTCCCCCGCTCTAAATTGAGAGCGGATCACGATCTATCTTGAACGGAGCTGTGTTCTACCTCATATTGGCGATGTTCATGGCGCCTCCTGGGATGTCATAGTGGACCTCGCCGCACGTTGGTAAAACGGAGGGGGAGTCATCGACGAAGCAGATGATACAGCCAAATCTCTGAGCTCAGAGCTGTGCATGGAGCCCGACGGAAGGGTTCGGCCGAAAGTTCACCACGTCGATTGGACGGAACTGTGGACGAAAATTTCACGTTACAGCGCGTCATCGTGCATAATGTTTGCTGACCTTTACAAGTCTTTCTATGCCTTGCCTGGCCGCCCTTGGTAGATCCGAAAATTCCGACGCCGAGCTCGAAAGGTGTACCTAAGCGGTATTCTTGTGCCGTATGAATTTTCAAGCATCCATCTAGGTCACGGAGGGCGCCTACGAATCATTTAGTCTTCATCGAGCCTATAGAACTGTTGAGACTACTTGGAGCCGGAACGACTGAGGCACATTATAACACCTTTCGGAGGAGTCTCGTGCTTCCAGAACTGTAAGGTCAACACCAGACTCACGGAAAACGGACCCAAAGAACCGGTTTGGTCGGCTTTATGATTCTTTCTCCAATTTGGCTGGGAAATGGTTGAACCATAGAGTCCAAACGGCGGCATTTCCTCAGGGCTGACGCCTTTCTGAAAAACGATCCGAAGGTTACCGTCACTCCGCGTCTGTTGTGCGCCTAGGTAGGCTTAGGTTGCGCACTCGGGGCCGATTGTGACATTCTCCACAAATATGAGGCCCCAATTATGAGCGGCATGATCGCTCATGATGGTGACGGACCGTTGCGACTGTATGATTTGAGATGATTTGCTCGGCCCTGCCTGATTTGCATCAGGGTGTTTTCTGTGACGTCACCTTAGGAGGACTTTCCGAAATTATGGACCGCAAAATGTAAAGAAGAAAAACATACAGCGTTCAATACTTGTCGGTCGGGCAAGGGTATGAGGGCGGAGTCGCGTGGTAGTCAGGTTCAGTGGCGTTGGTGCATGCGTGTGGTCAGCAACCGCGCCGGGTCGTTAACTGCGTACGGGAATTAGTCGTCAAAATTCTCAAATGGTGGTAAACCCGATGGAATTGGCTGTTCATTGAACCTGGCTTGATCCGCATATGGATATCAGGGCATGACCACCGGTCTAGGAGTCGTGTGGTACTGTCAAGGGTTCTTACCTGAAATGAACTGGAATGGAGCCGTAGGGGTTCACGCTTCCAAAGCCATGAAACTTACAAGCATCATTGGCCAGTAGATGACTCCAGCGCATGTTCACTACTCTCCAAAAGTAAATGACCACATGGTCTTCATACAGATGGAGACAGGATATATTCTGGAACGTAACCTCTCGGAAAATTGATTTTGGAGAGAATCCCGGAATCAGAAACTATCTGATAAGATCACATAGGTCCAGGTTCGATGACGCAAGCCAAGATTAGGCAGAAATTATCTGATAAGATGCGAATGCTTGAATTACCGCAGTAAAAAAAAGCCCCCGAGACGAGTACATTCAAAGTCTTGAACGTGCTTGAGATAACATACGCAGCGAATATGGACTCTTCGTCGCCAGAAGATCCTGTGCGTGCATTGCCCCCAACTCGTATTCCGTGTTTCTTCCCTTCCATCGCCGGTGGTACCCAAGACCCGTTCACTGTCATCACACTTGACGTTACTGCTTCAGCTTCTGCACCAGCGGATGTTGTTGCCTTCGCCTCTGTTGTGCGCACGCTGATAGGGACGACCGGCGAGTTTGCGTTTAGGTTCCAAGACGATGCCTGTGTTGTTGCCGAAGGAAGAGACGAGCAAGACGCGACAGAGCATTTAATAACGTGCCGGAATTCCCAGGTAACCGGCCTAGAGGCTGTAGAGGTTCAACTATCGTCGTCGTTGTCGACAGAATCCAAGGTGCGTCCAAGTCCCGACGCAGTTGCCGACGATGATTCTCATGATCACGTGCTCGGGCAGACCCTTGCAGCAGTTTTATTCCATCTCCACATCAGTCCCTCGTCTCTCGTCCTCCAATTCTCCGAAAAACATATTCCAGACTCTCTGGCATGGCGCTTGCTGCACTTGTATACCCAAGAAAGCGGTACTGCCTCCGGTGCCGTTGACGGCAAACTTTCCCTCGTAAATCACCCACCGCAGGCCTACCCAGCGTTCTCAAATGAACGGCCCGCTCTTCTTCACAGCGCATTCCTCGACAAAGCCGCTGCTAATCCGGGTGCAACGGCCGTTGACTTCTTGGACGCTCAGAATTTACCGCGTCGTGCTATATCTTACCGCCAGCTGGACCAGCAGTCATATACCATTGCCCGAATTCTGCGCCATTTGATCCACGACACGAAAAGTATTATCCCGTTGGCACTACCCCCTTCTCCGGAGCTTTATGTCGGATACATATCAGTTCTACGCGCAGGCTGCGCGTTTTCACCCCTTCCGGGTCTGGATGCCGCACCTGTTGAGCGTATCGTGGAGTTGGTGCGAGACGTTTACGCACCAGTCGTTCTTGGGATAGGATCTCGCCCTGAGTGGATGGATGCTGTCGAGGACGTGTATTGGGTGGATGTAGCATCTGCTGTAGTACCAGCAGAAGCACCTCTGGAATGGGAAGCGCCCTGTGGGTCAGACCTAGCATATGGTGTGTGATTGATCTATAAAATCTAGAATAATTTATTCATCTTTTGGTAGTTCTTTTTACTTCTGGGTCGACAGGAAAACCTAAAGGTGTCCAGATTACCCATTTGGCAGCAGCATGTTCCATCTCCTCCCATTTAGCGGTTCGTGCTCTTCCTCCGGGAACTCGTTGGTTCCAGTTTGCGGCCTCAACTTTTGACCCGGTGGGTAGTTTTCCTATTTTCTATTCTCACCCCGTTCTCATTCCCTTTAGTCTCTTATGGAGACGTTTATGAACTTCTCTTCCGGCACAACGATATGCGCTGCCAACCGTCAACGTCTACTCACGAATCCGGAAGCTGTTCTTTCAGAACTCAACTGCTCTCATATGATGGCTACCCCAAGTTTTGCGGCTATGCTGCGTCCTGAACGCATAGGACCGTCGTTTGAGCTTTGGACCATGGGTGAACGCCTTTCCGAACGCGTCATCGATGCATTCAGCAGACCAGACCAGGGATATGTCCTCTGTAATGCTTATGTGAGCTCTCTTTCTTCAGGGAGAGTTGTATAGGCTAACTAGCGTTGCTCAGGGTCCGACAGAGGCTGCCATTAACGTGACATTGCGTCTTCACCCCCGCAATGAATCTGGTGCACGCCTTGGTCCGCCTATATCGACCGCCTCTATGATGGTTTTGCATCCCACCGAGCCCAGACTTGTGCCGCTTGGGTTTCCGGGAGAGTTAGGGTTAGGAGGTCCTCAGCTGGCGAAGGGGTATGTCCATGTTGTTCATCCATTTGCTCGTAGTCATCTGAGTTCTAGATACCTGAATATGCCAGAGCAAACGGCCTGTGCGTTTGTTGAAATTGATGGGATTGGACGCGTTTATCGCACAGGTGATCGTGCGCGCGTAGTAATCGACGAAGGAGGTCGGTGGTCGGGAATCGAATACCTCGGTCGCATGGGAATAGACCAGGTAAAGCTTAGCGGTAGGCGTGTGGAATTGGGGGAGGTCTGTATTTTCATCCATTTTAGCTAACCGAGACTAACAATGTGTTCTTTGTTCGTAGATCGAGGCCATCTTATTATCTGTCGCCGGTGTCCAATCGGCACACGCGGTCGTTCACAAGTCCGACTCCGGCGCCGAACAACTTCTCGCCTTAATCACGCCAGAAGAACAGAGCCTGGTCGATGAAGCGAGCCGTGTCGCTGAAGCTCGCCTTCCGGCCCATATGCGACCTGTCGGTTATTTTCTTGCACAGACAACGCCCAGGTCGACGGCTGGAAAAGCAGATCGTCGAGCTATAGCTAAACTTGTAGCAACGCTCTTCTCAGAAGCTCAGTTCATCGCTGAGACCAAGGAAGATGCTGGAAGTGATGTAGATCCTGAGATCCTGGAGACTGTTGTTAAGCTTGTCGCTGAGACCGCCGAACTGGAAGAGGGCGCCATTTCGCTCAACGCTAGCTTTATCTCCCTTGGCATCGACTCCCTGCGGGGTGTCCGTTTCTTGACTCTTGCTCGCGAGGCCGGTTTCAAAAGTTTAGCCATTCTTGATGTGGTTCGTGTCATGTCTTTTCTTGACGCGTTAACTCATATGGAATTTTATATCAGCTACATAACCCGACGCCTCTGTATCTTACTCGGAGGATCATGGAGAGTCAAGACCAAGACGACGATCCCGATACTCCTACTAAGCATGTCGAAATTTTGGAGCGGTTCGCGGTAGAAGCAGGACCTGCCGTACGGCAAGAACACGACCACGTGGACCGGATCACGCCGGCTACACCAATGCAAGCCAGTTTACTTGCACTATATCTACGTTCTGAAGGACAGTCTGGCTATATCAATCATTCGATTTATTCTCTCAAAAAGGAGATCGATCTAAATCGCTTCAAGCGGGCATGGGAAGCAGTAGTTCACCACAATGCGATATTGCGCACTTCGTTTGTCTTGGTCGATAACAGTGCCATCAGCCCGTTTGCGTTGGTTTCCGGTGAAGAATACGACGTTCGCTGGATCGAGGACTTGGGAGATGATGTGGATGCACTGATAGAAGACTATGTTGAGCGCACGCCCCGAAACCTTTCGCTCCGTCACCCATGGGCAGTGGCATTGATGCGCAATAACGACTCATCTGATGTTAGGTTTGTGCTGACGCTTCACCATGCGCTTTTCGGTGAGTTTTTTTCATGTTCTAAATCAGTTATGTACTTAGCAAGGACCATAGATGGTGCTTCACTTGCGCTCATGCTTGAGGAACTCGCTGCTTTATATCACGATCCTAGCGTGATGATTCCTCGGGAGGATTTCAAGAATGCTATTATTGATGTCCTCAATGCTGATATGGACGCGTGTAACGATTATTGGGTCGAAGAGCTCAAAGGTAACCCATCCGAGACGTAGCACGGTTCAGAGTCTGACTGTTGAACTAGATTTCACTCCTGACTCTTTTCCCGATCTCACGGGCCTTCGACAGTTCGCTAAGCAGCCGGGATTCCATGTATCGACGGTGATGTCGTCGACATCCATGTCTGACCTTGTTCGCAAGGCTCGAAAGCTCAATGTGACGCCATTAGCCGTGGTACAAGCTGCGTGGGCTAGCATTTTGGTGCGCATATCTTTTTCCGTTGCTCGTATTCTATTGATTCCTGGGTAGCTTGCTTACTCTGAGTCCGACGCTGAGGACATCGTCTTTGGTAGCATTGTTGGCGGTCGTACTTCCGAATCTCTCGAGCATACTGTCGGTCCCATGTTTACTGCGGTACCTGTGCGCGTTCGCAACGTTACCGGGGCTACTACAGGCGACCTCTTGTCCCGCTTGGTACGGAGTAATGTCGACAGTCTTATCAAGCGGCACCCTCCTGTCACAGTTCTGAGCGGTGCCAATGGTATCATCTATGATACTACGGTTGCTTTGCAGCAGTTCGGACGAGGTGCATCTCAAACAGAGCTATGGACGTCAGCAACATATCCGGCCATGGGCACGGAGGTAGAGCTGAAATGTAAAACCTTGTTATATGTGAGCTGACGAAAGCATTCTAGTTCGCCGTCGTTCTTGAAATTTGGCCCGAAGAAGGCGACGTTATTCGTCTCCGAGCAACGTGTTCGAACAATGTTCTCATCCCCACCGCTAGCGAGGCCATGTTACAACAGTTTGATGATATCCTCAGGAATATCCTAGACAGACCAACAGACCTGCCTTTTTTGCATGCTACGTCTGGTGTTCGACACGAGTTGCAGGCCTCCATCAATCCGGTGCCAACACTACAGCCAGTATTGCCTTCGACACTGATTCACCATGAATTCGAACAGAATGCTCGGTTGCAACCCGACGCCCTGGCCGTTTGGTTTAAGCCTGACTTGGTGCACCCGGATAGGGACGTACGCTGGACCTATGGAGAACTTGATCGTCGAGCGAACCAGCTGGCACACCACCTGGTCAAGACTTACGGCGAACTCTATGGCACACCAATTCCTCTGTGCATGGAAAAGTGTCCCGAACTCTACGTCGCTATACTGGGTGTGGTTAAGGTTTGTTGGTTCGCAGTCGGTTCTATCTTGTTTAGTTGACGCTCTATCTAGGCTGGAGGCTGCTGGTGTCCGGTTGACCATGCCGCTCCAGAGTTGCGAAAGAAAGACCTCTTTCTTCGGGCCGGTGGACCGGTGGTGCTGGTTCCGAATCAGGAATCGTGCCACGAGTTACGCTCGGCTATTCCCGAAGGGCTAGATGTTTTAGCCCTTGACGACGCGCGATTACTTGACGAGCCTGAAGATGTGCCAGTCGTCGACACTAGCTCAGCCCATTTAGCGTATCTGATCTGGACAAGTGGTACTACTGGAGTGCCGAAGGTTCGTCGTCTCTTCTGATGCTCGTTTTCGTAGCTCAGCGTATGTTTTGCAGGGCGTACCGATCGAACACAGAGCGGCTGTGCAAGCTCTAACGGTGTTACAAGAAGCAATCCCGTTTAATTCAACTGGTGTTCGTTGTTTGAATTTCTCTGCATACACGTAGGCGTAAATATCTCAGCGCTAACTTCGATTGTTCTAACGCTTGTCTGCCAGGTTTGACGTCTCAGTAAGCTAAGGCTTATTCATTATCACGACAAATTTGACTAAAGGAACAAAAGATACTCGATGTTTTCTACGCCCTGGGCAAGTCATGCGGGACTCTTTGCTCTTCAAGCAAAGACCTCCTCGTTGGGCAGTTTGCAGATGTCGTCGCTAGTTTCCAAGCAACACACGCATTTGTACGCCGTTTCTCTTATGTATATATCAGGTAACTAACACAAGTAATGCAATCAAGTTGACTCCGGCATTTATGGCGCAAACCACACTAAGTGCCTGTGACTCGCTCGAAAGTCTAATCAGTATCGGAGAGAAATTGCCCGATACTGTCGCAGATGCTTGGTCTCGACCGGGGACAGTATCGCTCAACACATACGGTACGCAGTCTGCGTGGTCATATCTTCTTTGTATCTTCAATTTTATCTCAGGCCCGGCGGAAGCTACTATAATCGCGACATGTAAGGCGTTCTGAAGGTTTTGTCTACAAGGTTTTTACTATTAGAACAGATCGTCGTTTCCAGCCGAATGAGGCCACCAAGGCTCAGAATGTTGGCCTTCCTATCCCAACTATCAGTTGCTTCGCCGTTCAGAATGAACGTGTCTTACTTCGTGGTGCTGTGGGCGAATTGGGTACATCGACTGCCTCTGCTCAGCTATTTCAACCTGCTCATCATGCTTCTTCTTCGCTACAGCTCTGGGTGGCTATCAAAATGCTCGCGGATATCACAATCAGCTTGATATGACTTCGAAGAAGTTCATTGATCACCCTATCGCCGGGAAAATTTACTTGACTGGGGATATCGTTCGCGTACGTTCTGCGCAACCAAAGCATGTATATTGTTTAACATGTGTTCTAGTTCCTTCACGATGGAACATGCGAATTTGTTGGTCGAAACGATGACTTAGTAAAGCTTGGCGGTGCGTCCCCCTTATACTGTCGTAAACTTGTATCTCAACATCTACCAGGCATCCGGGTCGAACTGTCCGAAATAAGCGCAGCGTTAGGTTCTTGTCACCCTCTTGCACGAGAAGCGTCCACAATGCTGCTATCTAGACCCGAGTAAGTTTGAATATTACACCAGTTCTTCGCGCGCTAAGCGAGTCAAACATAGCCGTCCTCGAAAGGTAGTCTGTACCTTTATCTCCGCACCCACCCTCGGCGACGATGGAAAAGTGTGTACTGACCAAGAAGCCGTCGCGATTGCCTGCGCTGCTAGGCGGCATGCAGATTTATCCTTGCCCGTCTTCATGCATCCGAAGTACGTAGCTTGCGACCCTTGAAGTGTATTTGACTAACATCACATAATAAGCGTCATCGTGGTGATTCAACACATTCCACATACTGCATCTAATAAGGTGGATAGAAAAGCACTCGGAGAATACTATGCTTCGATGGATATTTCGGCATGGGAGTCAGCCATTGCCATTGCAATGGGCGACGACGACGACAAAGCTTGGTCTACAGGCGAGGAAAAGATTAGAACCGTGCTTTCGGATCTCACAGATACACCGGTTGACTCCATCAGTAAAACCACTCGTTTTGCTGCACTAGGCATTGATTCGGTAAGTTCACATTGCTGCTCTGTTGTTTTTAGCTAAAACTAGCAGATCCGCGCCGTTCAACTGGCTTCGCGTCTTCGTGGAGTAGGTCTTCCAGTCGCTGTCAGTGATATTCTACGCCATCCAACCACCAAGCAACTGGCTAGAATGATCCTGTCTAGTGAGTCCTCCGAATCGTCCAGCCCGGAGCCTATATGCGCATGGTTTGAAGAGTTCGACTCACTATGGCGACCATGTGTGCAACGTACTCTTCAAGATGTCGCGCGCGTCCTCCCATGCACGCCCTGTAAGTTTCATATGTGAATTAACTGAGTTCGGTGAACTTACCAGTCGCTCTTCTCAGTGCAAGAAGGCATGCTCGGTGAAACAGTCAAACATGAAGCCGCATACTGGTCCCATCGCCTGTTCTCCTTTGGCAGGGCCGTCAATTTAGACAAGTTGTTAGACGCATGGACGGACGTTGCGACCCGCACAGAAGCCCTAAGGATGGTTTTTCTTCCTGCAGCCGCCTATTCTATAGACGGCGCCGATTCAGCCTCTTCACCGTCAGTGCCACCTCTTTCTTTCTGGTTGCATCGCTAATTTTGGACGACAGTGTGTTTATCCAAGCACTTCTATCGCAGCCGCTCGTTCATGCTACTCGCCAGCGATGCAATAGACGAAACGTGAACAATGATGCAGAACAGACTGCCCGGAGCATCGTCGTGTCACGAATAGGATCGCAGTTACCACCTTGGTCGCTGACTATCTTCGAAACGGACAACGACATGCAATCTTGGTTGATGTTGAGCATCCACCATGCGTTGTACGACGCAGATGCCATCGGATACCTTTTGGCTGATGTACAGACTTCCTATGAAGGAGGTAGTCCCAGCCCCCGCCTGCAATTGTCAAGTGCTCTGTCGCTGGTGTCTGGCAACACTGATCCCAGATTATCTGACGTTTTCTGGCAGGATGTTCTAAGTCCTTTCGCAGACGAGCATGCCAATTTCTGGCCAAACCTGTCTTCTGACGAGGATTTCGGCCGCGAGACTCGCTTTTATTCGTCTTCCTTCGAGCCCGACAGAAATGCCCTTGCTCGTGCCGCAAGTGAAGCCCAGTCCTCCATCAGTCACGTCTTACAAGCTGCGTGGTCCTACATACTATCCTCGTACCTTCGAACAGATAAGGTTGTCTTTGGAGAGACGCTCTCTGTTCGGGTAGGAAATGCCAAGCTGGCGAGTGCAATAGCCCCTTTGATAACCACCACTCCAGTCGCCGCGAGGATCATCGGAGATTCTTCACCTCGGATTCTTATCAGTGCGATCGCCAGCCTATCTAGACAGTGCGTAAACCACAGGTTTGTTTCACTGCAGCGAGTTCGTCGAATACTCCAGAAGCCAGTTCGCCAACCAGTCTTTCCGTCAATCTTTGTCATATATTCGGTGGATGAAGAGGCCCCCCCACAAACTGCTCAAAGCCTCTGGGCTGATTGCACTGATATCGCAAACCTCGGCGTGGAGCACCCTCTGGCAGTTAATGTCGCCGTCACGGCCAATAAAGTGGTTGTGAACGTTCTAGGAAGTAGCGACTCTATGTATGTACCACGCATATCCCCGGCGTTGACCATCTGATGAAACAACAGGGCCCTCAAACAAGTGAAACTATTAGCAGATCAGTTCAGTGCGGTGTTGGCGGTTATGTTAGAAGCCTTGGACAGACCACTTTCGAACCTGTTCCTTGGCCTTAAGGAGAATCACCTCTCTGTGCTTAGGTCGATCCCTATTCCGAATTTCTCGGGCTCATCTGGCTTTGAGCCTATCCAATGGCTTTCGAAGCGCGCTCTCACGTCTCCGGATGAAATTGCTGTGTCTGTTTATAAAGCAAAGAAAGGCGCTCACTCCACTTGGACTTTCAGAGAACTCGATGAGGTCAGCCGAAAATACTGATCGTGAATTGCATTAATTGCGTCCTAGGCCTCCAATCGTGTCGCTCACTGGATTCGCCGGGGAACCACATGTCCTGGTGTTATTGCATTGTGTATGCCCCAATGTCATGCAATGTTCGCTTATCAGTTCGGGTGTGTTCTCATTTTTTGCTTCAAGAAGATGTCATTGACGATTAAGTGGCCAGGATAATGAAGTCCGGTTGTGTAAGTGGTTGTTCTGTCACTCTAAACGTGTTGACCCTAGAACTCTGCAACAGATTTATCTTCCGATTGGATACGAGATTCCCGCCTTTCGCAAGAGGTTATTATTCCGTGCCGGAGGTGCTTCTCTAGTTTTCGCTACGGCAAGTTGTGCAGATGACTTCGTGTCTGTCGAACCTGCGAAAATCGTTGATATCGATGACGCGCAACACGTGCAGCAAATTTCCCGCTACCCTGCATCCGCGCCAGCATATCCGGCCCCCGAAGTTGCTTGCAGTGAGTCCATATACAATGGTTCTCGATCATAACCTCTATTTTAACTATCTATCATAGTAATGTTCGGAGACGGACACCTCAGCACCTCTCGCCCTTGTTTTGTTTCCTCGAGTAGCTTGGTTGCTTCCATTGAGGCATTTGCCTACAAACTCCATCGACACCACTCACTCAACGACGCAGGAGAGTTCCTAAGCTGGCTACCGCTATGTAAGGAGACGATATATTTATTAATTTTATACTTGCTAACATCTGAGTCAGCATGCGACGGTCACCTCCTCGAGCTCTTATTACCACTGCGTACCGGAATGGCCATAGCAAGTGTTTCGCGCGGTCTTTTACAGGACGATTGTCCAACAGTCCTTAATAACACCGGTGTCACCCATGCGATGTAAGTAGACAGTGTTATGGTGGTGCTCAAACTTATGCACTCTCGTAGTTTACTCCCCGCTTGGCTAGAACGGAAAGGTGTACGACCCTGCGATGTACCAAGACTACAATGCGCGATCTTGACTGGTTAGTACGCTGGACATTCTATGCGTGTTTATTCTCATTTGTGCCTTACAAGGCTATCTCTCTCATTCTCCTCTCCTGGATGAATGGACTGAATCATCTGATCTGACGGTTCTATCGGTAAGCTTGTACATTGATGTACTTTTACATGCTGACAGGTCAATTAGGCATTCGGACTGAGTGGTAAGCCATCTGATTCAATCGTACGCACCTTTTCCTTAACCAAGTCTCGAACCTTCAGAAACAGCGGGTATCTGCTTTATGGGAAGGTACTGCTCCACGACGACAAACTGGAACGTTGGGAACATTGTCGGGAACTATACGGCTGTCATCCTCCGTGCCGAATCGATGCAGCCCGTACTTCGGGGTGAAGAAGGAGTGCGTTCTCTCTCGAGCTACTAAATACCTCTGCTAATCAGAGTTTTAGGAGCTATGTTTGTCCGGGAAGTCGATATGTCCTGGCTACCTGCCGGGTTCGGCGGGCCGATTCGTCCTTGACACCCCTTATGGACCCATCCTCAGAACAGGTTCCGCGGCCCGTGTCAGAGCTGACGAAGTGCGCTGCAATTTTCCTCTCGTGGTCATGTTCCTAACTTTTGTGTGACAGTCGGTCGACTTGCTTCGTCATAGTGAAGTGTTCCTGCAAGAACGAAAGCTTGATCTTGCCGGAATTTCTGACATGGTTTCTACTCTTGCTCAGCAGGGTTTGCATGTGCATACATCAGCACTTGATCATCCAGAGGGATTACAGACATGCGTTATCACGTTCATATCACGTTCAATGAACGCAGACCCACTTCTGGGATCGTTACCGAATGTCTGTGTAACAGACACAGCGCTAGCTCGAGCTCTTCACTCTACTTGTCGAAGCCGACTACCCCCGCACTTGGTCCCCGATATGATAATACCCCTGGACTTCATCCCTCTCGCCAATGTCTTCTCTTCGCAGGTCGATCATAAACGCCTAAAACATGTGTTCATTCGCTCTCCTTTGGCGACTCTCGGTGGTCCTGGTGAACAGCTACCCGTTCCCAGCCCTCTTACTGCTCTCGAGAAAGAGATATGTAACGTCATCAGTGGCATTACACAGGTTCCCGTTGATGCCATGAATGCCGACACGACAACGCTGGAACTAGGAATTGATTCTCTCAGTGCTATCTCTTTGAGTTTCCAGATGAAAGCGGCGGGTTTTTTTGTTCCTCCGCATGTCATTCTCGCTGGACCGTCTGTATCAAAGCTCGCTAAATCATCGCGATCACTCATCGAGGACAGGAATCCTGTTTCTTCCTGGGAGATGGAGACTCGTCTGGAGGAGCGGGTTCGGGACTATCTTTCGGATCATGATATCCAACTCGTCCAGCCTTGTCTACCATTGCAAGAAGGGCTGGTTGCTCACACACTCAATTCGGCTGAGCCCGTTTACGTCAATCACTTCATTCTACGTATCGGCGAGGCGGACAGGTCTCAACTTCGCAATGCGATTGATGAGACAATTGCTGCGAATGACATCCTGCGAACGTGTTTCTTTGTTGACGACAGCAACGTAGTCCAAGTTGTTCTTTCCCACGTGCCAGACAACTGGACGGATGTCGAAGTGTCCGATGGCGAGGATCCTCTGGTTATTCTTCGCAGAGATATGCGTAGTATCGAACTCGATGTAGTGCAGAGTATTGGAACTCGGCCACCCATTCGGCTTGCATTATATTCGTCAAAGGAAGGGACCACGTTTCTCCGTCTTACTATGCACCATGCCATCTATGATGGTGCGTCTCTTTTCGACTTGAAATATAAATGTGCTTACCTAGTGCGTCTTCCATAGGTGAATCTCTGCCAATGCTCCTGTCAGAGATCTATGAACGATATTTAGGGTGTTTTACCCTCCAACGCGCTCCAATAAGTCATTTGATCAGTCATCTCGCGCACCAGTCACAGGAGTCGTCTCGTTCGTTCTATTCCGATTATCTCGACAATGCTCCCAAGCCTGCCTTGGCTCATACATACGGCAGCCTTGAATCCAATCATCAACGATATGTTCTCGATGTACCGCTGTCTGTACTCGAGCGGACCGCGCGCGTTTTGAATATCAGTCTCCATGTTCTGGCACTGTCAGCATTCGGAATTGCGCTAGGAGAGTATCAGAAGAGAAATGATTCCGTACGTTCTCAGGACAATCTTAGTCTATTCTTTCCTCATAGACATCGAAGGTTTTTGGTGTCGTTCTCTCGGGCCGCACGTTACTTGTCGACGGAGTGGATAACATGTTAGGTATGTCTCTTGTTTCTATGTGATACATCTTCGGTAATCTCTGTATCCATCAGCTCCCTGTATCACCACTGTACCCGTCCGTGTTCGTGCTGTAGATGGTCAAATCTTCGCCGATATCGCGCGCCAGGTCCAAGTCGACCTGTCATCTGTGATGGAGTACCAGCATACTCCTCTTCGTTTGATACAACGATGGTTTGGATCTGGTGAACAACTTTTCGATACGCTATTCAATTTCAATCGGGCGACAACGTCCCTGTCCTCGTCTCATAATCTTTGGTCAGTACTCGAGAGTAAGGCAGCCATCGATGTATGCTACCTTCTGTTCGTTGTCCATGATCTGCGAACTCATTCTAATCATAGTATCCATTGGCTGTAGCGTTTGAAGCTAGCCCAAGCGACAACACTGCCACTCTCCTCGCTGGTTACACGTCTAGCTTTGGCTTGAGCGCCTCCGTCGCTTCTCTGTTGGGCCGTATAGCCAATCTTGTTACCGATCCTCACCAAACTTTGACGCCAACCGTGCCATCACCGTCTACTAATGCGTCAGCGAAACGCGCCTCGTATGACCCTACGACCTGGTCGTCACAAGAAATTCTAGTTCGTGACGTGGTTGCCAAACTTTGCAACGTAGATCCAACTCTCATCACCAAGGATCTTTCCTTCCTTCATCTCGGAGTCGATTCCATCACCAGCATTCGCCTTGCCCAGCAGTTAAGAGCTGAAGGCTTCGCTGTTCCTACATTCGCCATCATGCGTCATCCTTGTATAGGGGAACTTGTGAACTATGCCAACGAATCTTCTGCGGACATGACGTTGTCTGCCGATGTTGCGAACGTCTTCAAAGAACTTCAAAAGCACCTTCGTAGCGAATACGAGCCTTCTGTTCGGCTGCTTGCTGAAGATGACGTAATCACAGCTATGTTTCCCGCAACGCCTTTGCAAACAGGGATGCTCACTCAAACAGTCGCTTCGAGCGGTCGGCTATACATGGGAGATCATGCGACTGTGCTGCATCCGTCCGTCTCCACTCAGCGCTTGAAATCTGCTTGGGAGCAAGTAATTGCATCGACCGACATCCTACGTTCCTCCTTCCTTGCATGTCCGGAAGGTGACTACACTTGGGTTGCCGCGGTTCATAGTAATGCACCCATACGTTGGACCGAGTACTCGGTTTCTTCCGATGTAGAAATTGGTTCAGTGGGTCAGAGAATCAAGCATGCAGAAGCTATTCAGGATGAACATGCATTCGAGGTACCGCCGCTGTCCTTCCACCTTATATGCGCTCCAGATACCCGAATTCTGATTGCGTTAATTCATCATTGGTAAGAGTTTGTTCTTTGCGTCATATTTCCCCACTTACATAATGAAGTCTTTACGATGGGCTTTCTTTGCCTTCCATTTTCGACGATGTCGCCGACGCATACCGAGGACTTACCCCATTAAAGCGTCCACAATTCTCCGAAGCGGTACCGTTTATCCTGCATAGCTCTAAAGACGAGTCAGACTTTTGGCGAAAACGTTTGTCGAAGTTCTCTCCTGCACCATTACCAAGGAGGGAGGGAACTACGGCATGCGGATACCTTGCTCGAACTCTACTGAGCCTTCCTGAAGGCGCACTCCATTCAATCAAAATGTTAGGCGTGACTGTCCAAGCCGTTGCTCTTCTAGCATGGTGGGTGATTACCTAAGTTGTTGTCGTTCAGATGCCTTACATTTTCTTAGGGGCAAAACGTTGGCTAGTATCACAGGCTCGCCGGATGTCGTCTTTGGACAAGTCGTCTCTGGTCGTACGATCGACCTTGACAACGCATTACATGCCAGCGGTCCGCTTTTCAAGTGAGGACCATTTCTTTTGATCCAGAAAACCCTTTTATGACGATGTAACTACAGCACTATACCATTCCGTTTCACATTATCCGAACTGGCTTGGACAAATGCCGAGGCCGCTCAGGCCCAGCATGCATCGAACGTACAAAGTGAACCCCACCATCATGTACCCCTTCGTCTTATACAACGAAAGTGGCGCGCGGACACTTCTACCGGAGAATCGCTCTTTGACACCTTATTTGTGTTCCAGCAGCATACCGGAGAGCAAAGCCGATCACGATCAGAATTGTGGGCTCCATATAGCCTGTCAAGCGACGCGTCACCAGCCGAAGTTGGTCTTTTGTTCTGGGTTATGTAAATGCCTTACTAACTTGTTTTCCTCAGTATCCTTTGAATCTCGAAATTATTCACGCAAATGACGTTCTGGAGATTAGGGCGGGGTGCCAGTCTCAAGTGTTTTCTGAGGACGAACTCCGAGGCACCCTAGAGATCTTACGAGAGACCCTTCAAAACATCATCCTTAACCCTTCGGATAGTGTCCTGAGCTATCCCCCCAACCTTCGAGAGGTAGCCACTATCGTTCAGGAAAGCATCATGCCTTCATCCTCTAAAAGTCATGCCGATGAACATGAAGCCATTCGAGAACTTTCGCCGAACGAGACGCTTTTACGTGCTGTCTTTTCGAATATCTCTAGAATACCTCTCGAACGTATAGGACCTCATACACCACTTTACGCCCTTGGACTAGACTCTATTGCTGCGATTCAGATCGCATCTAGATGCCGAAGTCAGGGACTCGACATCGCAGTATCGGACGTATTTGCGGGTGAGACGATTGCCGGCATCTGTAGGAATTATGAGGCATCTCAAAACTCTGCTCGTGAGGCGTTATCTGCGAGAGAACTCGTACAAGAACACGAGCGCGCACAGGCGTTGGAGCTCTTGGGTCTCAGAGATGAGGACGTTGAGGAAGTACTACCTGTCCTACCTGTATGTTTTGATCAAACCTAATTCTTCAATGCTGGAAACTAATGTTTTCGTTTAGGGTCAGTACTATCACCTTTGCGCGTGGCTCAACTGCGGCGGCACATTTTACGAGCCAGTTTTCGTCTACAAACCCTCCGAACAGCTTGACGTTGATAGACTACGTCAGGCATGGGATGCTCTTCGGAAACGTCACAGCATCCTCCGCACCGCGTTTGCCGCAACGTCCTCTTCCAGTGTTCTTCAAGTTGTTGAAAGGGACCTCCCGAAGAGCGATCTAAGCTGGAGCCTTGCAGAATATGACGAGGATTTCGAGCGATGCGTCAAAGAGCAAGTACGAACAGAATACCGCCGACCGTCGACCTTGTTTGCTCCGTCAGGCCGTATCAAGCTTGTGCGAGTAGGAAACCATGACGCGCTGTTACTCATGCTTCATCATGCTACGTACGGTAAGAGACCGCTGACCTGAGAACGATACGTCTGCTAATACATTATTGCTACTAGATGCCTGGTCTGTCCCTCTTCTAGTTGCAGACTTGTGCGCATTATACCAAGGCTTTGACTGCAAGAGTGCTCCAGACTTTACCGGGTTCGTCAAACATGTCTCTACTACGTCGGATAAGGCTGCCGAAGCTGCATTTTGGCGGAACTCGTTAAAGATCAACGGATCTTCCCTTCTGGGACCTAAACACACCTGCTCAGATCTGAAGCAGGTCTTCGTGCGGGCTCCTGCTATCATCAGTTCGACGGACTCGTTGCAGTCACGCTGTCAAGCCGCTGGCCTTGGCCTTCAAGCTTTGGTGTTGGCAGTTTGGGGTCGTGTAGGTCAGAGCCTGACAGGACAAGACTCTCCTGTGTTGGGTGTGTATCACACCAGTCGCGCGGCGTCATTCGACCATCTCGAGAGGCTCGCAGGGCCTTGCGTCAATATTCTGCCTATGTGTATCCCAGCAGCTGGTCCCGGTCAAGTTGGCCAAGTAGCGCGTCAAGTTCAAGTGGATCTCGGAAGGCGTACTGCATTTGAACAAAGCGCCTTACCGGAGATTCTGAATTGGGTTCAACACGACGGGCCCCTTTTTAATATCTTCATCAATCTGCTTTGGCATGGCAACAAGATCCGGACGATCTCTCAGGACTCGCTTCTGCGGATTTTCCCTGTACGCGTGTTTTAATTCTTTGTGGCTTGGACAATTTGCTGATCGTTCCTAACAAGGTTGGAGTACCGACTGACTACGCTGCTGAAGAGCCTTTCGAGCTTCGGTCGTCGGTCGACGCGTTGGATCTCTCTCATCTTCCCAAGGTATGTGTATTGCTTGCACTGCTATGAATTAGTTCTGATTGATGATGCTAGCATGGATTGTACATTGATGTCGCTTTGAATGCGGAAATGAACACGATTGGGGTTGCTGCTCGCTGTCATGAAGTCATTCTGAATGAGGAAGAGCTTCGGGCAGTAATTGATAGTTTTGCGGAAGGAGTAAAGGCTGCTATGGACGAACTGTAATCCATTATTTAAAGTACAATAATTGTTCAAGAAATACAAGGCTAATTTTGTCATTTGATTCCGTAGCTCGGTGGGCTTAATGACGGGCTTGGATGGGCACTGGGACCGCATGATCTGCATCTACGTCGCGTATCCACTCTTTAGGAAACGGTGGCAATGCTTTCGAGTCGGCTGGAGAATTTACGTAGCGGGTTTGTGACGGGAAACCAAGATGCCACAGGTTTTTCCGAGTGAAATTGATGTGTACGGCTGCCGCGATAATAGAAAGTGTCTTGATCTATAGTAGCTACGGGGTTACAGCCAAGTCAGCCAAGTGAAGATCACCTTATGTTAATCCCGGGGCACGGCGGCCCGGAGAGGTATTCTGATCCCGGGTTTTGACGTTCTTTTCCACGTTTCTGTCACTTCTTCTGTGCGATCACGATGACAGTTCCTCAGGCTCAGAAATGCGTCTCGGGCCCCCTTCTCAGACTTCCGGAGTTTTATTCGTCGGTGTCTTCTCGGAGTCGAACGTGTTCCAGCTCTAGTTCAGCATCAAAATAACGGCCATGGCCATACAACCGAGAAGGATCCGGTTGCTACTGGATTATTGGCATTTTTGTCCTTTTCTCTGTGACCTGCATGCTCGGCGACACCCTCGTAGGCTACGTTTAGCGAGTCAGAATTCCCAGATATTCTCCGGTCAGGCTCGTATATAAACTGGGTCTCTCGCCTCAGGATCAACATCAATCCAATCCGCTCACTACAACTAAAATGTACAGCGTTGCTGCTCTCGTCGCTTTCACCCTCCTTCGTTCTGCCCGGGGCCAGCAGGTTGGCACCTACACCACGGAAACCCATCCCACTCTCACCGTCCAAGAATGTACATCTGGTGGTAGCTGTACCTCGCAGTCCAAGTCAGTTGTCCTCGACGCGAACTGGCGCTGGCTCCACAGCACCAGCGGCTACACGAATTGCTACACCGGCAACGAGTGGGACACCTCCATCTGCTCTGACGTCGACACTTGCACGTCGAGCTGTGCCCTGGACGGTGCAGACTACTCTGGCACCTACGGTATTACCACCGACGATGATGCTCTTACTTTGAAGTTCATCACTGGCTCCAACATTGGCAGCCGTGTTTATCTTCTCGACGACGAGAACACGTACCAGATGTTCAACTTGAAGAACAAAGAGTTCACCTTCGATGTCGACATGTCGACTCTCCCTTGCGGCCTCAACGGAGCTTTGTACTTTGTGGAGATGGATTCAGACGGTGGAAAGTCGGCGTACTCCACGAACAAGGCTGGTGCCAAGTACGGAACTGGTTACTGTGACACCCAGTGCCCCCATGACCTCAAGTTCATCAACGGAGAGGTGCGTATTTCTTACGTTTGCTCCTTTCCTCCTTCTCACGCTCTCAAAAGGCCAACATTCTTGACTGGACTCCTTCCGACAGCGACTCCAACTCTGGAACCGGCTACTACGGCTCGTGCTGCAATGAGATGGACGTCTGGGAAGCCAACTCCCAGGCGGCCGCCTACACTCCTCATGTTTGCAGTATTTCCGGACAGCAACGCTGCTCCGGCACCGACTGCGGCGATGATGACGAGAGGTACGACGGAGTGTGTGACAAGGATGGCTGCGATTTCAACTCGTACCGCATGGGAGACAAGACCTTCCTCGGCACCGGTCTGACAGTCGATACCAGCTCCAAGTTCACCGTCGTCACCCAATTCATCACCTCCGACAACACCACTTCCGGCGACCTCGTTGAAATCCGTCGTATTTACGTCCAGGACGGAGAAATCATCCAGAACTCCGCTACGAACATCGACGGCATGGACTCGTACAACTCCGTCACAGACGACTTCTGCGCCGCCCAGAAGACCACCTTTGGCGACACCAACTCCTTCGCTAGCCGTGGTGGATTGGCGGTCATGGGTGATGCGTTTGAGTCTGGCATGGCTTTGGTTATGAGTGTCTGGGATGACCACACTGCGAACATGTTGTGGCTTGACAGTGACTATCCCAGCGACGCTGACGCCTCCGATCCCGGTGTTTCCCGTGGACCTTGCTCGGCAAGCTCTGGCGCACCAACTGACGTCGAGTCATCGGCCACCAGCGCCTATGTCGTCTTCTCGAACATCAAGTACGGTGATCTGGGATCCACCTTCAGCAGCTCATAAATGTCAGCTTTTTTCACTTTCTTTCCTCTATCTCGACGCTCACTTTCAGCCTTTAGACAAGACGTACATATTCGTCCTTGGCTGCTTTCGTTCTTATTTCTACAAGTCACTTTAAATGTCTCTTCATCGGTGGTATCCTATTAACATTCTCATCAGATCGTCTACTGCTGTCTTCACCTTCATTTGTTTCCTCTTTTCCTTTTCAGCTGGTCTGATAGATTGTCAGTGATTGTAGGCCTTGAAATTTGCCCAAACTTTTTGCCACACCGTTGATCATCACTCATTAAATTCTTACACATCGTTATACAATAAAATGGCGCCTGATAGATACTAGAATCGCATAGATACAATCCGCACTACAGAAACGAATAAGAATCTTTACTCAATCTCTAATGGATAACTGCTGTGCTGTTGCCAAGCTGCTGCAGTCGACTGTGAATTAAGAACGATGATGAATATGTACCGCAGTCTCTCACTTTCTGAGCGCGGCTTTTAGCACAGATCTCGTTCCGCATCTGTTGCATCCGATACAGGGTTTTTCTTTGAACAACTCAATTTCAAAAAATCGCAAACTCGTCCTTCTGGTTATCGGTCCGGTATCCGAGCCGAAAGGAATCTCCGCTCCAAACACCACCCCCTTGTTCCGGTACACAAACTACCACACCAGGACCGGCTCCAACAACGACTGAAGCTTTAATCTGTTTGCGCCTTTTACAAGCTTATCTTCATTCAGTCGGACTAGCTGTCGCTGTGGAAATGTTACTCCCGCAATTTGCCCTGCTTCTAAAGAACGTCAAGATGAACATTCATGTTTCATTCGATTTTAGTTGATTCTGCCTTGGCGTTTAGCTGGCTCTTCGGTCATTAATTTATTCCACGGACACTAAACTTTTCGCCGGAATCATGCTGGATGCTCAAGACCATGTAAAATTCAAGACACGTCCCATTGTGAAGACCATGTTCGATAATGGCATGCGATCCCAGGTTGCGTCTGGATAAATCCAAGGTTTCTACCTTTCACCAATGTACGTCAGACTCGTCCTACATATATGACGATTTCTACAGCTAGATGCGGCAGACGTATTGGCAATCGAGCCGCGTGTGTCTCATGAAGCACAACAAGACATGAGGACCTTGGCGACCTGTGTGCATCTCACACAGATTTCCATTGAACTGGTGGTAACCCACATCAATTCTGAAGATCCGGCCCTGAGGCCTGATTCTCTAAATCCACATCCTCGACAGTTACATGCAGATCCGAAGTCCACATTAAAACCGAGTACATCCACCTATACCCGCCAACGTGTGTACGCCTTCAGAATGTTTCACCACGCCAGCCACGCCGACAGCTTTACATGATCCTTCATTCTTCGGATCCCGGTCGGTTACTTTTCACACCGTGCGTCATCAATCAAGGAGGCTTGGGTGTTTCTTCATTTTCTGTGAGGATACTAAGCCAAAAAGTTGCTAGGAGAGACTGAATAGACTCTCGCACAGATTTGTATGCACCTGGCGATGTTGTCTGTGTCTTCCCACCATCACAGCGATTCGGTATTTGATCTGGACCCGGGTTGATCGCGACCAGGAATTTGAGTAAAACGTAGGGTCAAGTTGGGGTCAAGGCAAGATAATTGAAATGAAGACTGTCTCAAGACGTGGGACGTGGCTAGTGCAGAGGCCCACAGTCACTCAATAAATCACCGGGAGAGTTACAGCTAGCTACAGTATGAGTGCTTGTGAGTCTGCGTTGATATCTCGGTCACAAGTCTTCGTCAAGGTCTTAGTTGTCGTCCTTGTTCGTTGTAGCTGTTTCACGACGCGTCTTTGCCGTTATCTTGCCCTGATACCGCATGCTGCTTTCGGTTCCTCCGGACCACCGGCTTGGTGACGTCTTTGTTGTTGGTCAAATCAACGAATCGAAGCACATATAAGCTTTCAGGGCGGGAGCTTTACTATCAGCCCATGTCTTCCACAAAACGCCATCCTTTTCTCCCTCCACCCCCCAATGCTCCTAGCCCTCTGGGTCAGTACAGGCTCCTCTCGCCGCGAGCGAGCATTCGCGTCTCGCCCTTTCAACTGGGCGGAATGTCCATTGGTACTGCATGGGGTCAGGGCATGGGAGAAATGACCAGAGAATCAAGTTTCGAGCTTTTGGACGCTTTCTATGAATTGGGTGGTAACTTTATAGACACGGCGGTCAATTAGTGCGTATTTATGCAGATCCCAGACGCGATACTCATTTATTCTATGCCTTGCAGTCAGGATGGCACCTCTGAGGAGCTGATAGGCGAATGGATGGAACTGCGAGGCAACAGGGACCAAATGGTGATTGCTACCAAGGTGTGCCTCCCAACATTACTTGGCGAATAACAAATTGAATTGAATATTTGTAGTATAGCGGACCTTGGAAACAACACGATAATACTGTATCCCAAAAAGTCCACTACATCGGAAATGGGAGCAAAGCCCGGCATCTGGCTATTAACGCCTCCTTAAAGCGCCTACGTACTGACTACATCGACATCTTTTACGTTCACTTCTATGACTGGGAGACCAGTGTCGAAGAGCTGATGACCAACCTGCACAATCTCGTAACATCTGGCAAAGTATTACATCTCGTGAGTTTCAATTTCCGTTCTGCACAAGCACAATTTGAAGTACTCATCACGTACCTATCACAGGGTATCTCGGTAAGTGTATGTCATTGTAAGTCTAGAAGGAAAGTTAAAATCAACTCTTGCAGGACACTCCGGCATGGTTTGTTGCCAAAGCCAATCAGTATGCAATTGACCACGGAAAGACTCCGTTCTGCATCTACCAAGGTCACTGGAGCCTGACGGATCGGTCTTTTGAACGTGAAATCATCCCCATGGCTCGCGACTTAGGTTTGCACGCCTGCGCTCTCATTCCGCCCCATGCACTGACTCACATTTTTCAGGTCTAGCTCTCGCCCCTTGGGGTGTTCTTGAAGCAGGTAGACTTCGTACAAACGCAGAAGACCAGGCATATAAAGAAAACATCGCCAAACAGCGAACAGGATTCACACAGGACGGTAAACCGGAGCGTAATGAACGCGAAATCACAGTAGCCGCTGCTCTTGAGAAGGTCGCAGCTGAAGTTGGCGCGAAGAGCATCCAAGCAGGTTCGTTTAGACCTCGTCTATCCTTGCATGAATGTTTTTGAAGCATGCTATACTAGTCGCCGTCGCGTACCACCTGCAAAAGACTCCTTACGTCTTCCCGATCCTGGGCAGTCGCAAAGTTGAAAATCTGAAGAAGAACATCGAAGCACTCACGATCACTCTATCGAAGGAGCAAATTGAGTATCTCGAGAGCGCCCTTCCGTTTGATCCTGGGTTCCCGAATTGGTTGATTGTGAGTAGTTATTTCTCGAGTGGGCTGGTGTTCTGATACTGTCGCACAGGGTGATGGTACGGGATCATCCGGCATGATTGATGCATTTGCGCCGATGACAACATGGCCCAAGGCTGAAGCTATCAAGCCCGCCCAGTAAGCAAAAGAAAAAGGACTCTGAATCGGAAACTACGTCTTCGTGCAGTATACCCGTGAGCAGCATGAGTTAAATGTGTAAATTGTCTTGGGATGTGTACATCAAGATAGCCGTATGGAATCCAACCGAATGAAGTCGCTAGATGGTGCAATCTTGAGTTGAAGCCGGCAGGAGCCACAGTTACCGGCCAGGATAAGTAAGCCGGTAAGCACTGCTCAAACCAATAAAGGTTTACTTCGTCCCAGTGAAAGTATAGTGCTTGGAATCGCCTGTCATGGACCTGGAGAGAAAACAGAAGGAACGCATAATAATTAAATACTATTTAAGATTATTTAAAATAATATTTAATAGTAAGGTCGCCACGTGATACCGGCCCGAAGATCTCGCACTCAATGGCGACGCTGAACACGTTGCTCTGCTCAAGATCCAAGAGGAACTCTTCAAGCTAGAAAGAGACTACCGCCGTATGCTTCAAAATGTTTGTGAAGTTGATCTCCATAGGAAACATATCCCTGTCATGGAGCACACCCCGGTCACCAATGCCCTCGGCAAAATCCAGTCTATCCCCTTCGTATCATTTCCTTTGAAACAATCGGTTTGTAACTTCTCTCTCAGATCTAAAGGCAGGCTTCAAGGTGGTCCTGGCACCTTCACGTTTGGCACCCTCGTTACACCCGATATGGATACTATACTCGATGCATTACGACCGAAAAAGGTATCCGTCTTTGGTTCTAGGCATCTCTGAACTCTCACTCAAGGTTTTTTTCTACCAGACTGTCAAACAGTATCTGAAGCAAATTACCGCAATGGCTGTGAGTTTCATGCCGACGACTTTGAAGTTCAGGAGTCATCAAGTTTAATACGCTCCGACTTTCGCGACAAGATTCAGCGGATCGTGGGTTCTACACTCTTGTAGGGAAGAACGTCAAAATTGTTCTTTGCAAACTCGCATTGTACGAGAAGGGAGAGCATTTTGACTGGAACGGTGACTCTACTCATGGAGACAACCATCACGGCACCGTGCTAGTTGCTCTAAACGCATCCTGGGACGGCGGAGGAATTCATCTACGTCATAATGACACAGAAATGGATGTAGACTTGTATTTGATCGTTGAAAAGGATCCCCAGACGAGGACGATCACATCCGTTTCGCTACATGCTGTTGCCTTCTACTCTGACGTCGAGGTCAGGGTTGAGCCCGTCACCAAGGGCACCTGTCTAATACTTCAGTACGATATCTATGTCGAAACAGAATGCGGGGATAAGTCATACGGGAGAATCTATACATCTATATCCGAAGACATGGCTGGCGCTCACGTCCCGGAAATCTCTAATCCGTTCGCCACGGAAGAGCTAGCTAATGCCATTCAAAGGGTTCATGACAAAGGGACGATGGAAGTTTCTTTTCCACTTAGGCATCTCTACCGACAGGCTAGCATCCAACCCGAAAATTTAAATGGAACGAATGCCGTTGTCTACGAGAGACTCTCCAAGAGGTTCGAAGTGTCATTGGCACCGATTCTTGTCAAGGAGGTGATCCGACAATACTTCTTTCCCGGGGATATTACGACTGTGGTCAAGTATGACAGACAGCCAATTCGGAAATCGGAGAAAGTACCGCAACACGACAGAACGAGACCTGGGTACGCCGTTGAACCGGATACAGCCTCAGAGGATGAGGACTATCCCCCAACGAAGAAACCGGAGTTTACTTCCGACTTTCATCTTTCTGTATGCGCTTGAATTAGTGCGGATTACCAAGGAGAAGTGTACGGAAAACGAGGCTTGGAATAGATTCGTTCAGTATCTCGGAGGGGCGATGTTCATATACGCCAAGGGTTCAGCTTTGGGGGACGCTGTGTAGTATTACTCATGGCAATGTCACATTGACGGTCAGACGCTTGTCGTCTTGATTTGATTTGGTACGCCCGACCTCTACTATGATATAGCCGCCTGATACCGATTCATCGGAATCTTCTAGATAGCCTGAACTGTCTTTGGACATCCTGCTTGCATACCAAATGTAATTCAAATTGACGCTTCCCAAGATTACCCTGGCTGTTCTCATTCAGTTACAGCATTGGCAAATATTTCATAGAGGAGATCGCAAGGGAGGCCAATTATGAGGTCTCGTTTCTGCGCCGCCCGTCGGTTAACCCCGCTTCAAAGCCGCCAGTCGGTGATTGGTATCCACACTTAATTCTTCGAATGGATTGAGCCGACCGATTGTCACCTCCTTCAGCTTTCCGTACACACTGCGCGTCTCGACCATTTCCATCAGTGCCTTTTCTAGCTTGCCCTCTGTATCCTCTCTTTGCCAAATCAACACCACCGCCTCGAGATCCGCAAGGAACATGGGATTGGTCTCCATATAGGTGGCCAGGACCTGGGAGACAGGACAATACGGGATGAAGCTTCCCGGCACGAGATCGCGGAGCTCGAGGTGTGTTAACCCGGGGACAACAGAAAGAATGTTAATCAGAGCTGATGCTCGAATGGGAACTTTCTCCAACGTGAACGAACGAAGATAACGAGCACAACTGAAGGACAGTGTTCACGTATTCCTCTAGGAAGGGGTATCGGGCGATATTGTTGACATATTTCAGGCCGAAAGAATGCAGACATGGCAAAGCAATGTTGGATAGGAAGTCCTTCACCATGCCCTGGTTGCCGCAGTCAACGCAGAGGGTCAAGGAAGTCAAAAATGATAAAGAAAGCATAGTTGGCATTTCATATACATCATAAGGGGACGGAAGTGAGACCGTAAGGTTCCGAATGTGTGGGAAATGCAGAAGGGCACGTCGTATGGTGTGAATGTTGTCCCGGAAAATGGCTTCGCCTCCAGTGGGAGAATTGATGGTCAATGAGTGGATTCTGTTGAAAGGGAAAGCGGTTTGTGACGATGCGTAATGCGCAAGGCTACGACAACAACCATAGCCGGAAAAGGAAAAGGCGCGCAAATTAGGAGCTAGCGAAAACGCAGGCGACTCGTAGAGCCTTGTACGACCTGGAAGTATTACGGTATCCACCGTCTTCCAACACAGACCTCCTTTTTCCAGCCAACGGTACCAACTTCGGTCTTGCTCATGCCAGGAAACACTTAAGGTGATCTCCTTCCAGCCGGTAGCCTGGCAGAGAAGATCAATCTGTCTGTCACTAATCGGGAAAACCCAAATGGGAGGAGCAGGCCGTTTCGACCCCCGAGGGCCTTTGCTAGTGCATACGAATATGTTAATTAACCAGCCCCGCGAGCGCTGTACATAGAGATTTGTGATCTCTTCCTGAATCATAGCATGGTGGGCACACTCGACGGGTCCAGGTTCACCATCCCTTGACGCTTCGGCTGAGAAAAGGACAGTGATATTGGTCCACAGACGAGGGAACGACAGAGCCACTCCACGCCAGCGTGAGCAGACGAGTGACAATTGTAACGCGGAGTACGGGGATTTGGGGTATTCATTTTCGGGCTTTTCTGAGCATATGCGGAGGAATATTTCCAACAGAATGTCATCGTCCAGTCGCGCGATAAAATCCATGTCGGACATTCAACTTCAAAGCCTGGCAAAGACTTCCAAAAAAGTCCAAAAAAGAAACGTCAGCATGGGATCCAAGATAAAAGAAAAGACCAACACAGATAGTAAATCTTGATACAATAGGAGGGGGAAATATACGATAAAGGAGCAGAAAGGAGCGGTTGGAAGTTGCATTCAAAGTGGCAAACGCAACGAGGCCGTTCCTGGGACCGTTATGCTGAAGCGGTTAATCCGGGCCGCCCCACGTTTGGCAGAAAGAGGGCAGTCGGAGAGCAACTCGTAAGTAATAGATGGCAATTTTCACCGGAAGTGTTTGACGTCTATCCTCCTTCCACTCCAACCATCGCCTTTGCCGGGTGAAGGGACAAACCGCTCCAAACCGCTCCTTCCAGATGGTCGTGTCCAGACGACGAAGGTCAATAGCTCGCTCGCTCGATTCTACGGAAGAAGTTGGCGTGCACCAGCCTAACGATACTATGTCCCGGATCATTTTAACATACCATTAACAACAACAGTATGTGCTGACGCCTAATCACCAGAATTTCACAGAGCGTTCTTGAAGAGATTCCTGTATATCATGGCACTTTGACTAGCCCTGTTTTCCTCAATGCTTATCGTAATCTAGAAGAGGAGATGCTTGGACATAAACAATCTGGAAGAAAGGCGGGTAGAAGAGGTACAGAAGTATTGTATGACGACAAATCGCCGCAGCTTCACACAATGGCTGCACTTGGATGGGGTTGAATTTGATCGCACACGGTATAAGAAAGATGAAAAAAAGGGTCGTGGTTGATTCGGCATATACCGGCACTAGTCTGAATACAAGTAAATCGTTTAGCATTTGTTCCAGGTCGAAAGTCATGTTTGGTTACGAGGTTGGTAATTTGATAATTCAGCTTCTTCGCCTGGTATAAGCGCCCACGCCACGAGGTAGAGATCAGGATATAAGTCACCTTGCTTTGACGCGCATCCATCTGCCTCATCGATGGACACCACCAATCTGCCTATCATTACCATTGCCGACTCTCCCTTCAACGATCCCTCCGATTGTGCAGATGTCGTAATCCGTACAGCAGACAATGTCGATTTCTTCGTCCTCAAGGCACTCTTATCACTCAATTCGCCCTCCTCATTCTTCCGCCATGCGTTGCAGGCAAGCCACCACACAGAGGAAAGGGATGGCCTTCCTGTGCTGGAGGTCAAAGAGGACAGCGACACGTTCAGGACCATTCTTTTCTTCTGCTATCCATACAAGATCCCCGAGATAAAGGATTTTGCGCAGTTCACGAAGGTGGGGATGGCGCTGGACAAGTATTGTATTGATAACGCGCTCGAGCGATTCATCGAGGCCGTACTGGCATCGTCTGTGGTCAAAGATCAGCCCGTCCGGGTGTTCTCGGTGGCCGTTGCTAATGGATGGAAGGAGTTGGCTGAAACGGCGGCGAGGAACACGCTTGCTGTGCCTCTGGAGCCGGAAGTCGAGTTCGAGGAATTCAGACATATCAATGCCCTGCAGCATTTTCGTCTCCGGGAGTACCACAGAAAATGTGGAAAGGTTGTGCAGGATGTGTGCTTGAAGGGGGATTACTCGATGAATATGTTATGGTTAGGATGCCGTTTGAAAAACGGCTCAAGCCCAAAACTGGAGTTCTTGCATGATAATTATTACAGCAAACCTGACTGTCGACGATGTGAAAAGCCATTGCCTTTTCGCATCCGACTATATTCAGAGACGGGCTCGGGGTACAGTACCCACCGTTGGCTGGGTGACTATTTGGATTCAGTAGCCGCGCAGGCGTTGCAGCGGCCTGTGTCAGGTATCGCTCTGGACGAAGATATCATTCTGCGGGCCATAGTGGCAAGCATGTCGGAGTGCAGTCACGATGAGTGGGCTAAAATCGCTGCCAGCAAAGTTCGCCTGTTTGGGAAGCTGCTGGCGGAGGAGATCGATAAGCGAATTTCAGAGGTGTGTGATACAGTCATCTTCGAAACGTTTTTTTCTCTGAATTGTCGACCAGGTACCTTTGAACATGGAATGGACGAAGTGATGGCAGATGGCTGTGATCAGATTGACGCGAATGTGATTGGCTTATACTGTTTGACAAATGCTTGGACGTGATATCTTTTCCTCGTGTCCGAGGTAATTCTAAAATAAAGGGTGTTTACTCACTCAAGATCAGCGTTATGTCCAAGCTTCGACCGCCTTTCCCCGGCCATCCCTTCCATCAGATGAGTACTTCCGTACGAAAATACTTGCAGACCCCGACCGATCCAGAAGTATGGTTACTTGACATAGGTAGGCAGTTACGATTCCGAAGGCGCGTCGGCCAAGGTGTCGTACATGTATGGACTCTGTTCAAAGAGTCTACCTCAATGCTAGCATGCATTTTATCATGGCAAACTAGAATGGTATGAGTCCAGGTTGGCATTGGTTGCACATAAAACGCACGAGTATGAGCAGCGCAGCTTTACGAATATCCATCAAGTCTGTGTCTCCAAGATGTGATCTTCTCGTTCTATGACAGAGCAACTTTGTGGGCCAATCCAAGGTTGTTGCATTGACAGAAGAATGATAGGTGGAACGTCAGGGAAAACAGGAAAACAGAGCCCGAGTGGTGCAGCCATATTGTTCAAGAGGAAGCTGATCCGGCATATACCGGGACCGCTTAACCACGAACCACCATCTTCGTCTTTATCATGCATTATTTGAATTGATCCAATCAGAGCCCGACGAATTCACCATTGCTATGAACAGCGTGAGGACGGGTTTTTCATGCTTATTGCTTTCTGAGCGATGTTTGCGTCGGAAGCTTCACGGGGGTTTGATAGCGAAGAACACGGTGAGTGTCGTCCTCTGTCATTGGTTTTCCAACTAACATCGATTTGTAGATGAACATAAACACATTTAGAATGATGACTTAGCTGACTCATTCTCAGGCTATACTGGACACAAAGAGAGCTTTCGGTTCAAATCATTCTTATTACAAGCCGTTGTTTCGGATAGCACCATCATCGTTAGAGGATGCCTCCGGAGAGCAACTCGGTCAATGCCTATGTAGCGGCGTGAATCTGTCCTGACGGCTCGTTATCAAATGTCCTAGGCAGCTTTCTGCTGCTGCGCCTGTATCTGGCGCGCGCTTTGTGTACTGATGTAGCATACGGGGGTCAAGCACAAAGCAGATATATCGATGGGGAGTTCTTTCGTAACAAGTCTGATTCTATCTAAGACCGAACCTTGCTTACGACCTTAGGCTATCTGGAGAAAGTCCGGACTCATCGCACAAAGTCGCCGTTTGGCGAATACTGCCATGGTGCTCGTAACGCCCCAGGTGTATGTTACATGTGCATTTGAGCGCCACCGTTTTCTCTTTCGTCACCCTAATCCCCGAATCGTTGTGCTAGGCTCGTATAGGTCTTTCACCTCTACATCGCTGCCGATCCCTTTGATGCCATAAAGTCGCGGTTGCGACTTCATGCACCCTCAGCACAATGCGCGCAGATCAGACCTCTCAACAAAGCTTCTCAATAGTGCCAGGGCTCAGGGAGGTTGTGCATTCGGCTCCCGATGACACCTATCAACCACCAATCATATCAAAGCTATTTCGGTTGTCAGCGCAACTATGCAACCTTGATTTTTTATATATCTTGAGTGTCTTGCCCTTGACTGCGGCGGGCTGACTTCGGACCTCTGCGTCTTGAAGTCATGTTCATGCCTTGGAACTCCAAGATTCACACACAATGTCGCCGTCTTGCCACAAAGACTGCAGCCACATTTTGACTTCGATTCGGATTCGCGTATCTCTGGCAGTTTGCAAGAGGGATACTGAACTCTACCTACTGGAGAAAGTGGTATCCTTTCCGTTCCAGCTTTCGTGTTGTCATACGCTTGAGCTGATTGGATACACATGCTCTTCTCCACAGAATTCTTCCGCCTGGTAACCACTACTTTGAGGGCACCGTTTACTTGCGTATAAAGGCTGTCCAGCCAAATTGAAACGCTAATATCCTTTCTCTCATTCGCTGCCTCTGCCTCTGGCCTCCTCGTGCACAGGCTTTACTACTCTCCTGTATTCCTCTGCTACGTCAATTCCGGTTTCGTTGGCCATGCTCTCTCGGCGTACATTGGCGACTTCCATCGCGGTGCTGTTAGGCATCAGAGGAGCTGCTTGCCAATCCGCCTCTGCCTACACCGATCCAGCGACTGGAATGACATTCCAGGCGTTGCAAGACTCGTCGACCGGATTTGTCTTCGGTATTGCACTCCCAGAAACCATCGGCACTGATTTTATTGGTCAGATGGTAAGCTGGAATTTCCAACTCTAACTCGTGTCTGAATTTCTTCCCTGAACAGGTGTTTTCTCTGACTGACGGAGCAGGATGGGGAGGCGCCAGTTTTAATGGTGCCATGACCGAAAGTCTGCTTCTCGTGGCTTGGCCGAACGGGGATGAAGTAATGACATCCTTCCGTGAAGCGACGTTCGTGATTTACCGTTCTATCAATAGTTCATCCTTTTGACCGTCTTTTCTTACAGCGCGTACTCCACGCCACCTGTTTACAATGGCAGCGACGTCACACTGTCTACCATCGCCGATGGCACCTACGTCAACGATACCCACCTCTCGTTGACGTTCCTTTGTGGAGGCTGCATCACTGGAGACGACCTTACCTTCTCTAGCACCGACACCAGCGCGGTGCTGGGCTGGGCCTACTCAACGTCGAGCCCTTCAGATGTCACTGACGAAAGCACCAAATTAGTGTACCACAGTGCTGGGTATGGAGAGTTTGGGCTCGGGATCTCCAATGCTCAGACTTCTGAGTATGAGAGTTGGGCCGCGCTTGCTGTTGGGGATGATTCCGGAAGCAGCTCGTCTGCAATTTCTTCTACAGCGGCCGCTGCGACTTCTACCGCCGTCGCATCTTCTACTCAGAGTGCCGCTTCGACTACATCTGAAGTGTCGTCTCCTACTACCAGTGGTACCACATCTGCTGCCGTGACGACGACCAAAGAGGCTAGTACGACGACGACGACTGCTGACTCGTCGACCGTTACTGACGCTAATGTCTGCATGAACAGTATGTTTACATTGCCCTTTCCCATTATTATCGTGTTTAACGGTCACCATAGACTACAATAGCTGCGTCGCTGCTAGTCAGCCAAACCCAGATTGGGATGGATGTGGTGCGACAAAAGATTCGTGTTTGGCGAATGCAAAGTACCTTCGGACCAGGAGCCTGAGGTCGGGTAATCTAGGTCGTCGGTCATAGATGCGAGTGTGGTAGAGAGGGCACCGAGTCGTACTCTGCTAGTACAGAGACCGTATCCAAAGCTATGTACGAGGACACTCGGAGATACATTACCGAAGAAGGCGCATATGATCTCTTTGAAGAAAGATAAAACTCGGGCCCTAGAATATTCTATCAGGAATTTCTTGCGCTTGCGCTGGTCGCTCTGAATTACACCGGTGAAGTTTACGCGTTGAAGCAGTGACGGCCCGATCCCGGAATGGACTTGCTCCTGGCTGGGCTGTGCATCCAGGCTTACTACTTGAGCGTGTCTCTGAGAGACGGAAAGATCCCTAAGGCGCATTTAGATATTGTCACCAGTTCGTTTTCTTCAAGGTTTGCCAGTATTAAGCATACTCCTCCTTTAGCCCTCAGCAACTTGGCTTGATCAACGCCATTAAATACTACCTATTTGGATGTTGAAAGTCTGATTCCGATGGGTCGTGGTCGCTGTTGGTAAAGCTGAATCTGGCCAGTGGCTGGGCACCCGCCGGCAAAGCATGGATGATCCGAAATGGAAAATTCTGTTACATAAGCCACTTCTTGCTTCCGTCCGAACATACCGCTGCGGCTCTAGCTAGTAGTGCCTTTATAAGTCCAATGATGCGACATGCGACATGCGACATTCGAAATCCGGCGCCCTGTTAACAGGCCTGCTGACGATATAAACACCCACGCCACGCTACGTAGCAGAGGAGAACTTTTTCTCTCTTATGTACCTGCGCAGTCGCACGAGTCCGATAGTAAAGACTGGGATTAACTTTGCTTCTCCTGGTACGTATTCCTTAGCAGCGTAAATAATGCTGGTTGACGTTCCATTCCTTACAGGAGCTCGGAGTATAGATAATGATAAGGCCTATTCCTCCCAACCCACCCAAATTACCGACCTCCCAAATGAGATACTGACGGCGATCTTCTCGGCTGCAGTCAATTCTGCTTCAGCCTCGGAGCATCCTCAAATTCTCCATTGCATCTCCCTTATCTGCCGCGACTGGCGAGCAGTCGTTGCCAACACTTCCGAGCTCTGGACTACGGTGTACATATCCCACTTGAACGACCTCCCGACTGCTCAAATATTCTTTGAGCGTTCGACTCCCCGTTTACTTGATGTCATATTAAAATTTGATTTCTACATCAATTGGGCCATCAGTGGTGAGATCGCGGAAGCTATGTTCCCGTATCTTCATCGTTTTCGAACTCTCAATGTCGAGTTCGATAATCCGGATACGTATCATGCGTTTTCCAGTTTTTATCGGACTGAGGTTTCGGCTCCTCCCTGCTTGAGCAGCCTTCGCCTCCATTATACAGGATCTACGTGGAGTTTCGCGATGATTCCCAACGTTCATCTACTTTCCTCTCCGAATAACATCGTGTCACTTGACATTCACCGCCTTCCGGTGAACGTAGTGTCCCACTATTCCAGCCTCACTACACTTTCCTTATACCGAATCTTTCTGGATCACGCACGGATGCGAGATTTGTTTCTCGCGTCTCCATCGCTTGAAACGCTCATCCTTGCAGCGTTACACACATTCAACGGGCCCAGTACCAGCTCAGACCTTCCTCCCATCGACGCATCCTCCCTACGATCCTTAGCCCTCAGCATGGACAGTTCACACGGTGAATCATGTATACCAGGCCGATGTGTCATAACCTGCCTTTGCTTGCCGAACCTTGAGAGTTTAGAGGTGTACGGTTTATGCAGATATGCCGTCGTTGGGTTGGGAGCGCACTTTGGAGACCTTCCAAAGCTGTGGAAGCTCCGATTGCAGCACCTCGTGTGTTCTGTCTATGACGAACCGTTTGTCCGATCTCTCCGGTCGCTGAGACGGCTGGAACTTGTGGATGCGGACCCGAGGTCATGGTCTGGCAAGTGTCTTCCCCTTCCATCGCTGTCGTCGTTAGCGTATACCTCTGACAGCTCGACAGGAAACAATTATGAATGGCTGGCAGATATCTGTCTACAGCGTCATCGGCCGGGACCGCCGTTACGTGTTCAGGTAACGGGTTCAAGAAAGGACCAAGATGAAGGGAGCTGGGATGGGTTTGGTGTCGTTGAAATCTGTCCTTCAATACCAGCCAAGGGTATGTTCGACTGGGCGATTCTCGAATGTGATAGAGAATACAAGGATGCCGGATCTGACTCGTCCCCCGATCCCGACTCTTCTTAATAATTGTATAGTGCTTCTACACTAATTATATCTTACACTTAATACAATCTACAGTAACTGCTACCGCGCTCGGTATGGTACTGGAGCCAAGTCCAGAGCAACCTTGTCAAAGCGAATTGGGCGCCAAAGCAGGAAGACCCACCTTGTTGTCAATTGACTTCGACGAGTCAATGAGATCCCTCGCTGTAGACGGCGCTCACTTGTCCAGCAGGCATGTACAAAAGCATTGTTTCCCCCACTGGCGGTGGTCGTAAACTTAGACACTAGTCTTCTGGTAGGGGTGCTGTATTATCCAAAGTCAGTGGTTGTGGTGCATCAGACAGCGTAGTGAACACCAGAGTGGATTCGATCTAATATCAATATTGATGGAAGGACCTGACTTGTGTGGTATTACCCTAACTCATACTTAATGTCCACTTGCACGCTTGTTTCATCGAAAATCTTACGATGGTGTCGGAGAGCTGCGTGGGGTTTGCAGCGAGTGTTCATCAAGTCCTCGCAATACAGTCAATGAAGACCGTCGCAGTCACATCTTTTTCTAGATCTTTAGTTGGAATCAAGCACTTATTATTGAACGCCTTTCCGGCGCAAGGACCGACCAGATTGGCAGCAATCCGCCTTGAATCCGCCAATGGGCGCGTTTAAAAGTGCCAGGCTCTGCTTACGGAGGAGGCCCCTTTCAACACGGCGAATATGATTGGCTCGGTGCTATTCCACATGATATCTGGCGACTGGTGCGGTCCTCGTTCTCACCTGTGGCGGGGCACGTTAACTCTCGAGCACATCAAGCGGTGTTTCTTCCCCAACCCTCCATGGCATCTCTACTAGACGACCTTGACGCCCTGGAGGCCATGATCCACAATGACCAGAAGCACCTCCACCGACGCCTCATTGTTATGGCCGTCATATTCGTGATATCTCTCTTCGGTACGACATTATTATTATGTTGCGGCGCTGGCGGCGATGAAACTGAATTCCTTGCCTTTTGCAGCCGTTTCGTTCCCTGGGATATCAAAGAGGTCGACATATCTACCGATACCGAAGGTCGTTTTCTTCATTGGGAAGCATTTCGGCACTGGTATGCGTAGTAAGGTCTGGCGTAATGGATCATTCTGACTGTATACACGCAGGTGTTATATTATCAACGGCGTTCTGCCATCTTTTGCAAGACTCGTTTGAAGCATTACAGAATCCGTTGGTCGCAGAAAGTTACGGAAAGGTTGGGGATCAGTGTGGGTTGATAATGTGAGTAATGGTTTCTTGACTTTAATGTCAAGTCTGACTTGAAGAATAGATTGGGATCCCTTCTTTCAATATTCCTCATTGAATGTACGATTTACGGCTATTTTCTTGATCTCAATTTCTGACGTTGTTACAGATTCATCTACTTCATATGTTGACCATCTACATGCTGAACCCTCTGAGCCCACTTCTCCAATAACCACATTACCTCCAACGTCTGAACCGCTATCTTTGATATGCGATGATCCTAGAGAAACGACACCTGATGAAGACACGCCCCTGATGTCATCCTCTTCTCATTCCTCACGTACTACTTCATCTCATCAACCCCAGCATTACCTTTCCTCCATAATAACGAATACTCCTAGGCATCTTCGCAGCACCGAGTCGTACTACATCATCAACGATCTTAACTACCATGTAAACCATGGTGAATACCAGCTAATAGGGGGCAGAGGATCATGCGTGTGCGTGTGCGTCTGTCCGGCAAATGCTGAAGGTGATAGACCTCGAACAAAGAGCATTCCTCGTAGTGGAACTGCGACCCCCATACACACTGCAGATGTCGAAAACCCACATGTTGGAAGGAGACGCCAAGTGGTCGGGATTCTCGTTTTACAGCTCGGTATCATGATTCATTCGCTTGTGATTGGTCTCACGCTCTCGATCACACACGGCGTTGAGTTCAGTACGTTCATTCTATCTTTGAGATATCACTGTTGTGTTGACCACGCCCGCAGCTTCGCTTGTAACGGCGATCATATTCCATCAACTGTTTGAAGGGCTGAGCCTGGGCATCCGCATTGCCGCGTTGCCACCATCATCACCAGTGCCTCGGTTGCCAGTTCCCAATACCGCATCGCGTTCAAAGTCGCGTCTTTCAGTCTTTGGCGCAGAGCCTCGAGGGGAATGGCATTGGCTTGCACCTGTACTTTCCTTACTCTTCGCTGTCACCACGCCTCTAGGACTGGGGGGCGGTATGTTAGCTTTCTCTGGTAACATCAGCAAATCGCAGATGTTGCTCACGCAGGGCCTCATGTCTGCCATCTCCGCCGGGATGCTGATATACGCTGCGACGGTGGAGATGATCGCAGGTGATTTCGTGTTTGGAAATCTCAACGGTCATGAGCACGGACACGATCACGGGGGAGAGATCGAGCTCGAGCATGATCAAGACGAGGAAGAAGGCCCGACGCCGGGAAGAAAAGTCCTCGCTGTGGTCAGTCTGCTTGCTGGTGTGCTAGGGATGGGTCTCGTAGGTCTCGGGGAGTGATGAGCTGAGCATTTTAGAGATATTGTATTCTAGTAATCTGGATTTTGTAATTTGGAACGGTGCTGTGTCATAGACTTGCATCTCATCTCATCATTACACGACACGGTACCTTCACTGATGCTAGTTGCGCGTTCCTACGTTGACGGATCGCAGATATTTGAGCCCCAATAAGGAACTTCACAGGGACACCAGCTTTTGTAAGCCGTATAGAGGTAAAAGCCCGTGGCACAGTCATATAATGCGAAAGAAAGTTTAGCCTAAAAATGGGGCATCTATTAAAAAGTGAGGGAAGAGAATACAGCACGTATCCTATGGTGAGTTTGAAGAACGCTTCCAGAGGCAGTTTCCTTTTCCAGTACCTGGTAAATCTTCGATCTTCGATGGCAGGGCGCCACACAAGGTACCGAGGATGACCCACCTTCGGTTGCATTATTGGTTCCTCAATACCTATTGACTGGGCGCCAAAGGTGGTGAGCCAGAGGGAGTCCCGGCGCACCAATCCCCGTTGCCCTCCCAGCGACGTCGTCCCAAATGTTACCAGCACCAACCACGGCCGTCTGTGTCGCAGAGTCGTACGTGACCGCGTAGAAGCGTGTCATAGCGATCTACACCCCGGGCGTCGAGGAAAATCCTTGATTCGCGGCCTTTGATCTGCAGGGGTTGGCTGGGCTTTAACTCGGCTTCAGTGGACACGAACGTCGTACACCAAACAGCGTCTTCACCTCGCCTGGCGTCAAGCATGAACGAGCAAAGGCGTCTGTTACGGACGAGACCGAATCATTCAAGGTGATATTTAGCTTCCGACCATGTGACAGCAGGCCAGACAGCTCCGCCTCGAGATAAGTAGCGTCCAATGATACGACCGTCCCTCCGATGAGGATAGAAGACGAATTATACTGTGGTCGGAAAGTGACGCGTCAAGGGAAACCAGAATCAAACTTCAGGTCCTGCCTACCCCCACCTTTCTTATTTAATGTTCTCCGGATATCCAGTTGGAAAAATGCTCCTGCCATTATCTCGAATTCCGAAGGGTGGCCCTTGGAAACTTATGGGTTTCTAGGTGGCAGGGAAGCGCAGAAGGGGACCTTGGCATCTTGCACAAAAAAAAGAAACAAGTTGGGTCCGGCTAATCCCGGCACCGTGTCCCTCGTTCGCGCTTTACTCGGGGGCACGCGTTCACCACGATGTAACCATTTTTGTCGCTTAACTATGCTTCCTCTACGATGCTACGCCAAATATGATTCGTCCTCAAAGCAAGCTCATCGACACACGGCAAAATATATCTGAATCAGGCGACGAGAGTATGTCCTAGATTATGGGTACGTTCTCTGCATTTACTATGCTTATGAACATGTAGGAATCACATCGCTCCTTAGGACCGTCCTACAGAACGAGTGGTGGCAGTCTAAATCAAGTCCAAAGTCCCACCCCGACTTTCAGACGTTACATGAGCTCTGTCCTTTCAACAACTACCACGAGCTCATCCGACTGTTCTCGTTGAGCTTCAATGTCCATTCCAAGGACTGCGCTCTGCACGGTGGATTCTTGAAAGCTTGTCGTGGAAGGTCGTGACGTTTGAGAAGATCGCGAAGACTCCGTCTGGAAACGAATGGTAGACACCGGCGAACTTTCATCGTGTTCTTCGGTTGCCTGCGTATGTCCTGCCGCTGATCTGCCGAAAAGGAGGGTGGGCGCAACTCCCTACACAAGGTGTTGAATAAATGACAAAGAGAACTGAAGGTCACGAACTCGGAACGCACCTTCGCGATGGCAGTTAGGACATCAAAGTAATCAACTGCAACATTATTGCCAAGGAAGAAACCCAGGAATAGGACCAGAGCTATCGAATAGAGAGCGTAGGACTGCACCAACACTTCAATAAGACGGCGATACATTTTCAGTCGGTCGCCTGCTCCGCGTACAATCCCGTTCACAGTCAACATGCGAAAAAGGATGAACACCGTACACCATAATGTCGTTGCCAGGGTAGAAGATAAGTAGAGCGTCAGCAATACCGACTCTGATTGACTGAAGTAGTCATGGTATACAATAATGATTTTCGACACTGCACGAAAGTTTGGTAAATGAAGAGGATAGAAGAGATCAGACACTTTACCAGTTGCAGAAATTAGGCAAAGGATTGGAGGTAAAACGATGTACCAACACCGGCCCCAGGCCGTCCAACAGCACCAAATCTGGAGTCAAAAAGATGTAAGCTGACGTGGACGATCACCAACAAAGTAATGCACACAATATATGAGTCTGCGAGAATGGTATTCATAGTGGCTGCAATTCCCATCTGCCAAATGAATGCTTGGTTCGTGCCATTAATCTCCGAGTACACAGTCCAGAAACTTTGTCCGTTTTCGATGAATGCAGAGCATATAGATGACCATTGGACAGCGAAATTGATAGTAGTCAGTATATGAAGGAGAATAATAATGACGGCCAAGCCTCGTCGTCGGATCGGCCAAAATTTACTGATGACTTTGCCAATCCGTCAGCTTGGATGTCGTAGCAGAGATGCTCCTGGCTCACATATATTCCGCATCGTAACAGCAAGAATGCCAGTGTATATGCCTGTTATCAGTCAACACTTGCATGTCCAAGCAGTAAACATTGTTGCCCACCATGCAATAACGCGTAGAAAATTTGGGAGTTCAGCACAATATCGTTAACTTGAAACACGAGAGCTTTGTCTTCGTCAGTAAGATCCGGTGGAATATCGGTCTGAATCGCCATGGGGGAAAGTAAGAACAACGGGGAAGCGAGTGCATAAGGATAACACATACCAACCCTCTGATTATAAACAGTGCAGTTACTGGTCATGCTCATTGGCTGCTGCGAAGGATCGAGTCGGAACAGGATCCTTACGTACCGATTATATTTGGCGCTTAATGAACCTCGTGTACATCGACATTTTTAACTCGCAAGTGCGGTATTGCAGGAAAAAAGGCTTCTACCTTTTCAGTTGTGTTGATTTAGGGTGCCCGGGAAGAGAATCAAGGCAACCGTCAATATGAAATCTACATGTACTGACATGGGCTTCTTTTGTCGCGGCGTGATACCTGATTAGATCTTACCCCAAGATTAACAGGAGAAAGGTAGGAACATTACGATGCTAGTTGCGATTGTTACCACATTGTCGGATGATGGATATTTGAGTCCCAATAATGGTCTTCGCAAGGACAGCAAGCAATGACAAATACAAGGTTTTATCGATTAGCTTCATCGATAATCATTGAACTTCATAGATGGGCTCATTGTTCCAGTTTCCGTAGAACCGACCACCGAGAACATCATTTCACAAGTCATTTGTCTCGTTAGAGTCGGACGGTGGTCTAGATAATTTTGAGCACGCATCGCAAACTCGAATGGAACATTTTCTTTCCTGGAACATCATCCTTGGTTTGCCTTGAATGACAACCCCAAAATCCAGGTGTCTCGCCTCGAGAATCTTCAAAATTCCATCATGCGCGGGTTTCTGTTCCATGTTGTAAAGCAATGACAACGTACGACATTTCATCAGGTGATTTTGTTGCGGCCAAGGTATTGTCAGAACCGTATACAAGGACATACCCATCTCCGGGAATTTTAGCCAAGTCAGTCAAAGTATGATACATACGAATATCTTCAAGAATGCTCCATATAAATGCCGGTGACTAGGCCCTGCATACTGTCGCTGTCGTCAATGTCAATGACATCTACGTTCTCAGGTAAACCGACCCAGAGATTGGTATCGTCAGGCCAGTGCATCCTAACTATCCTGTAATTCGAGCGAGCTGTCAGTGATCTTCGTCCACACTAGCTCGTCCCTTACCTACAGCAATAAGGATGATGGTTAATGTGACCCACCTGAAGGGTGAACGTTGAACGAGTAACCTAACCTGAAGTACTTAATTGGCTACACTCTGTTGGGAATAGACATCGGCAGGCAAATGAACGTGACGAATATGGCTCGAACGAACGTATATTCGTGGACGGATACGTGGGTGGTGGTGGTACGAAGCCAAGAGGCGGCCCTAGTGATCGATACGAAAATCAAAATAATGTAAAACAAAAGACGGCGTAGCCGTCGGCCCAGTGGCTGTGAAACCACAATCCTCAACACACTCGCCATCAATAAATCTACGGGTGTTTCTTCAAGTTTCCTTTGACCAACCTTTGACAATCGGAAAACTTAGCAGGAGGAGGATTTTTTAATTCTGATCAATGTCCAAAGAGACATTGAGCGGCCCGGATTAACCGCATGGCAGTCACGGGACTGACGGGCCTCGTTGAGTTGAAGTTGGACTGCTCCATTGACTTTTGCTCCTTTATCCAGTGCCTGGTCCTCCTCTTATCAGCGCATCAAGATTTACTGTCAGTATCGGTCTTTCCTTTCATTTTGAGTCCCATGATGCTGACGTTTCTTTTTCGGAAGCTTCTGAGCTTTGTTCAATGTCCAACGAGGATTTTATTGCGCGATTGAACGACGACGTTCTGTTGGAAATATTCCTCCGCATATGCTCAGAAAAGCCCCAGAATGCCTACCCCAAATACCCGTACTCCGCATTACAATTGTCACTCGTCTGCTCACGTTGGCGTGCGGTGTTGCTGTCCTCCCCTCGCCTGTGGACCAACATCACTCTCATTTGCTGCTCAATCAAAGCATCAAGAGATAGTGAACATGGACTCGCTGAGCATGCTCACCATGCTATGGCTCAGGAAGAGATCACGAGTCTTTATGTGCAGCGCTCGCGGGGCTGGTTAATCAGCATATTCGTATGCAAGAGCACAAAATCTCCGCGGTCGACCAATCCCCCTCCTTCCATTCGGATGTTCCCAATTAGCGACAGGCAGATTGATCTTCTCTGCCAGGCTATCGGCTGGAAAGAGATCAGCTTTTTGAGCACAGGTCATTCTCAGCATGCGGAAGCTCGAAGTTGGCGCCGTTTGCTGGAAAAAGGTGCATCGTCATCGTGTTGCAAGACTCTGGACACTGTCGTGCTCTCAGAAAATAGTACCAAGCTCCACAACTCGCCTGCGTTTTCGCTGGCCTCCAATTTGCACAACCTCTATGTTCACGGCATTGACTGCTGTGGCGGCCTTGTATACGAATCATCACAAAGTGATTTCCCTTTCAATAAAATCCGCTTGTTGGCCTTCAATAGCTTCCCCACTAGAGGCAAGATTGAAGCTGATGGCCTCCACGAGACGCACTCCGCCCTTAGGTGTTTCCCATACCTTCGAGACCTTATAGTCACAGTTCCACACATCAGTTCTTCTGACGTCCTAATCCCATCGATGATTTCTTTCCCATATCTGACTTCCTTGAACCTCTTGGTTGACTACACCAACCAGGGCAAGGTGAAGAGCTTCTTATTCAATATATCTTCACCGTATCTGCGTTCTTTCGCCCTGAAATACAGAGACGATATTGTCCAACACCCCTTAGCAGAGGAATCTGTGATCAGTTTCCTCAGCACCTGCTCGCGTTCTCTTCGTTCATTCACGTTGGAGAAAGTTCCCATTCGACCATCAACTCTGATTAGCATTCTTTCTGTTGTCCCCGGGTTAACACACCTCGAGCTCCGCGATCTCGTGCCAGGAAGCTTCATCCCGTATTGTCCTGTCTCCCAGGTCCTGGCCACCTATATGGAGACCAATCCCATGTTCCTTGCGGATCTCGAGGCGGTGGTGTTGATTTGGCAAAGAGAGGATACAGAGGGCAAGCTAGAAAAGGCACTGATGGAAATGGTCGAGATGCGCAGTGTGTACGGAAAGCTGAAAGAGGTGACAATCGGTCGGCTCAATCCATTCGAAGAATTAAGTGTGGATACCAATCATCGACTGGCGGCATTGAAACGGGGTTAACCGACGGGCGGCGCAGAAACGAGACCTCATAATTGGCCTCCCTTGCGATCTCCTCTATGAAATATTTGCCAATGTTATAACTGAATGAGAACAGCGAGGATGATCTCAGAAAGCGTCAGTTAGAATTATATTTGGTACACAAGCAGGGGCAGGATGTTCAAAGACAGCTCAGGCTATCTAGAAGGTTCCGATGAATCGGTATCGGGCGGTTATATCGTAGTAGAGGTCGGGCGTACCAAATTAAATCAAAATGACAAGCGTCTGACCGTCAATGTAACATTGCCATGAGTAATACTACACAGTGTCCCCCAAAGCTGAACCCTTGGCGTATATGAACATCGCCCCTCCGAGATATTGAACGGGTCTATTCCAATCCTCGTTTTCTGTATACTTCTCCTTGGTAATCCGCACTAATTCAGTGCATCCAGAAAGATGAAAATCGGAGGCAAACTCCCCATCCTGTTCCGTCGGTCAGAGAAAATGCCTGTTCAGGGAAGCAATTCAAACACGATTTAGCGTTGGAAATTCCAGCTTACCATCTGACCAATAAAATCAGTGCCGATGGTTTCTGGGAGCGCCATGCCGAAGATAAATCCGGTCGACGAATCTTGTAACGCCTGGAATGTCATTCCAGTGGTTGGATCGGTGTAGGAAGAGGCGGGCTGGCCAGCAGCTCCTCTGATGCTTAACAGCACCGCGATGGAAGTCGCCAATGTACGCCGAGAGAGCATGGCCAACGAAACCGGAATTGATGTAGCAGACGAATAAAGGAGAGTAGTAAAGCCTGTGCACGGGGAGGCGAGAGGTAGCGAATGAGAGAAAGGATATTAGCGTTTCAATTTGGCTGGACAGCTTTTATAAGCAAGTAAACGGTTGTGCTGAGGGTGCATGAAGTTGCAACCGCGACTTTATGGCATCAAAGGGATCGGCAGCGACGTAGAGGTGAAAGACCTATACGAGCCTGAGCACAACAATTCGGAGATTAGTATGACGAAAGAGGAAATGGTGGCGCTCAAACGCACATGTAACAGACACCTGGGGCGTTACGAGCACCATGGCAGTATTCGACAAACGGCGACCTTGTATGTAATGAGACAAGGTGCGACGAATCCGGATTTTCTCCAGATGGCCTAAGGTCGTAAGCAAGATCCGGGTGATGTGTCTCAGAAAGAATCGGACTTGGCACGAAGGAGTTCCACATCTGCTATGCGCTTGACCTTGGCCCCCGTATATTGGATCACACAAGTGCAGCAGCAGAAAGCTGCCCATGACGTTTGAAAGCTGACAGGTAGCTTCCGCATCCTAAGTAGCGACAGAAAGATTCCGAGGTACCACAGCTACCATAAGTGATAACGTGCCGTCAGGACAGAACCACCGCTACAAAGACATTGACCGAGCTGCTCTCCGGAGGCATCCTCTCGCGATGATGATGCTATCCGAAGCAACTGCTTGTAAGATTATATGAACTGGAAGTTCTATTTACGTCCAGCAGAGCGAAGAATGAGCCAGCTAAGTCATTATCCTAACTGTGTATTTGTTCATCTACAAATTGATCTTAGTTGGGAAACCGACGACAGAGGACGACACTCACCTTGTTCAGATACTCAAGGACGAGCGACGCAGCACAGCCCGTCAGGATAGAATGGCAAGAACGGAGTCGTGTTGAAACTTGATGGGTACAAACGGCCTTCGTCGATGTAAGGGAAGACAAGCGCGATCGAGTTACCATGCCGACGGCAGCGAGGGAACTTTGAATTACCAACCCCGGCTTCCCGGACCGACTTGGAGTTAGAAAAAATCCAAGACACTACTCTTCAGCTCGCCACTGTCAATCTTGGTTCCTTATACTCCTATCATGGAAGATCACACTGTCATACGACCCTCAAAGACTAGAAGCGAGTCTACAATTATCGCGTCCTTGAGTGCTCGTCTCGACGAGTTAAAACAAAAGGCCGATGCGCAGAGAAAAGCATTTAGTGCTATGGAAGAAAGACTTCAGAGTCAAATCGATAGATTGAAGGACACTGAACAAAAGTTTAACTCACTAAACAAGTATACCGAGGACGCCAAACAGAAGTTGACGGAGCAATTGAAATTTGAGGTCCTTGACCGCTTTTGTGAAGGTAACACCACATTTCCTCTAAGGCGTTTCGATAATTTGCTCATTAGACGCCCTAGCACTGACCAATATCCTGCAGAAGAACATCAACGATCTCGAAATTCTACTGTACATTTTATCAGTTGAACTAGAAAACTCGATATTGGCATATGGTACGCAAATTCCTGTAGCCGAGACTAAATGCTGACAAAAAGCATGCACAGCTCCCATTGCATTTGTATTTGTAACGTACTATCTATACCATGAACGTAACGCGCTACCGGACTTCTTTTATCAGTTTCCTCCACGTCTTCACCTGAAGTACGTCGATATCCTGAAGCGCATCCCACCAACCTCTGAAATGACCTTGGGTGCCCTCAACGGCATCATGGACGGTCCCTATAGCGAGACCATCCAACTCCTCATCCACTTATGGGTGATCCGCGTAGGTTTGGCCGACAAACAAAGCATTGCGCATCCAGTCCCCGATATCACTTTTGCCTCGGAGACTCTTCACGATCTCATCCATGACCCGGGCCAACGAGCCTTGATAGAAAGAATTTTACCTTCTCTGGTCGTCGAAGAAGGTATCAACGATCAGATCAAGTACTTCGTGTCTTCCTGGCGATGTCGATTGACAAGATGCGAGACTATCGCCGAGGTCCTTGTGTAATGATACGATTATTGTAGTCAAGATTAGTACATTACATATGAAAATCACCACTTCGCAACGTAAATGCTGGAAAGATGTTGTCGCACAGACATGCTAAGTACTCTCCGCATGGAACGTAAAGGCCCGTCAAATTGTCCAGAGACCTGCAGCAAAAGTGAAACCTGCGCGGACTCGTGTTCGTAGTTATATGAGGGCAAATGTGTGGAAGTGCCAGGCTCCTGGCAACAAATGTATACCACTACTAAAGAGATATCCATCTTATCGTAACAAGAGGCTGTCGGAGAAGAGGGGAAATAGTTTCTGCCCGAGCACGATTCTACAAAGAGGTATACCTGATGATCAGGACCAAGGTAGCCGGGCGCAGACCATCTTGAACCAATATCGGGGTGCGCAAGGAAAGATGTACAAGCTCAGCTACCACGAGTCCCAAGGCAACTGCACTGCTTTCCATGCTCCTACGCATCGCAGCACGTAAACACTACATTCCCTTTTGAACCTATACACCCACATATCGGTGGAGACCACCAGGTCCAACGGGCTGTCTGAATGAAAGTAGTTTATCGCACTCTGGATGCACATGCCTGTAAACTCGTGTATAGGCGTCGGGCCCCGCATATATAGTTGTCGTAAGTTGGGAAGGAGAACGAGGAACTGCTGGAGGTCCATCTGCGCTTGGCATGAGAAATCGGTAGTGACAGAAGCTTCGGTTAAACCGCTTACCGCAAAGTGTCGCGGATTGTACACGACACCAACTTCGTGGTGCATGTAAATGGGCATATTTAATTCGACCAGCTTCGTGCATCGGGACAGCGCGTCGAGAGCGCATGGACCGACACCCCATTTCCCTCTAGACGTTATCTCAATGGAGAGCTTTCTCAAAGTACGGATATGTCGTTGAAGAACGCGTGCATAGAATGCATCCGCGTGTCGGTTATCTGCTGGGGATAACGAGAGAACCTCCAATCCTGAGTACGACTCGACGTACTCCATGAGAGCGTCTGTCGTGTCGCGAACAAGTAAGGTAACCAGAGGAATACCCCTCTGTGTGAGAGCGACCCAGAATTCGGAAGGAATGAAAGAGTCAATGGTGGTCGTGATGCGAAGATGGCGAAGGTAAGGAACCAAACTTGGGACTGTAGCGTCGACGGAGCATCCAATAGAGAGGTCCGTAATAGGGAGGTACCGGAGATTATAGTAGTTCCGAATCTCGCAAAAGGTCGCGATGAGAGCAGGACCCCTACCAACGATAGCCAGGCGAGTGAGATTAGGGTTGTTGGCGACTAACGGTCCGACGATGTTCTCGTAGGAATTGGCTTCGCCGCGTATTTCTACGGATTGAAGGTTCCTGAAACGTGACAGCGATGACCTGATGAGATAAGGGGGGACCAAGAGAAATGGCCCGTGGCCGAAATTGAAGCTCAAGCTAACAAGGCGCGGAAGGACTGCCAGAGCTCGAATTATGGCGTCAATGTCAGCAGCTTTGAAACCGCAGGAGGGGTCCAAGTCACAGCTGAAGAAAATTGAGTATTAAAATCTTGGATTGTTAGGCCGGGCACGGATGAGATACTGACTGGAGATGTTGCAGACCCACAAATTGTGGGATTACGTTACGAATAGCTTTGACTAATTTTCCCAAGGCACGCGCTTGAGGCGTCTTGTGATACCTCATATCTTCTGATCCTGAACAGCGGGTGCGATATGGAAATATTGTTTGGATAGATAGGTTGCGAACGAGTTTTGCTATGTCTATCTCTCCTCGAGTAAGAGTCTTGAAAAGAGATGCGCTGCTGTCATTCCAACACTCCTTCCCTACCTGAATTTTCAAACAGGCAAAGATACGCGGCCTGCAGACCAAACGTGCCTGCTTGCATGCTGCTGCAAAGTGTATGAGATCGATGCGACTGTCGAGCTGAGAGTCTATTTCAGACACATTTTCAAGGACGAGATGTAACCATGTACCTGTTTAATGACAGACTCAATAAGTTCCAAGGGCAGTGCAAGGAGCATCGTATGAGTGACTGTGGTTGCGGAGGAAGGAGAATTGCAAGGTCCGAGCAAAACCGGATGCATTCCAAACTGTTATATCGTACTAAAGCTCGCGCTGCTTAGGTGGAACCTTAAAGGAGCTACGAAGCAATCCGGTGACTTTTATCGTAGCAATCTTCATAATTAAGATACCTTTAGAGGCGATTGATCCATTTGGCGGCGTATCAGGAGGACGGGACCTGAATATAATTTAGACAGTTGATGTCCATGAGATAGCGGAAGATATCGGCTTCGACTCAGTTGAAGCCGTGTAGGAGAATCGTCGCAAGAATCCGAGGTGGGTTGCCTCGCCGAAGTATAGGTAATGGGGAGAGCCGTATGCCAGAACGCCTGTAGCTCCAGTAAACATCCACATGCAACAAGAGATACAGGCTCGCCTCGGAGACTATATTTAGACCTTAACATAAGTAGTGCGTATGAGTGTGCGATGGTTTATTTTTGAACTGTAGTTTGGTAACGAGCACCTCCAGCTCGGAAGAACACCTTAGTGTTTTCAGAGTCGGAAGGGATAAGCCGTTCCGATCGGCGACAACCGCAGAGGAACCCCAGTGCGATTCTCGTTGTTTACCTGCTGCCTCGGAGGTGCGATTGAACCCTTTCAATATGCGATGCGGATATCCATGAGAGAAAGGATGGTGAAATTTTCCAAGGTACGGTTCAGCGATAGAGCACAATACTCTTATTCTTGCAAGACGGATGATATTGATGTGAAAGACTGCGGCGTGTACGCAATAGCAAGCAGCAAGTGTATCAGCGATCTCGTTCGTTCCGAAGACTGGGGCCATGGACATGCGTAAAGTGATATGACGCAGACATCTAAAAGAGAACAGATGCCAGTTCGGGCTTAGGTGAAAAGCTCACTGGCAATCTGGGTAAAATGATGAGGCAATCCTCGAACACTGGAAGGTTCTGGATGTGAAGATAACCACGGAAATCTCTATGACTTGTCTGGGCTAGTCATACAGAAAACTGTTAAAATACCGGAGGTCGTTCTTGTAATAATGGTTCAAGCAGCACTAGGGGAATCGTGCAACGACATTGACTAAATTTATCGACTCGTAGCCGGATTTCGTGTGTAATATGACCACAACGAGAAGACGATCAAGAGGAGAGATGGCGTGAGTGGACTCCGGAGGTAGGATAAACAGAATGTTTGTTCCCACGATTTGGCACAAAATTGAAATTTGACAAGGCACGGACCTCGGGCACGCGCATGCGTGGCGGTAACTCCAAGGGTAAGCGAAAGAACACGGGTATGTCAAAGAAAGGCTCGGATAACGCTTTCCTGACGTAGACTTCTGATTTAATTGTTACTCGGTTACTTACTTGAAAGTTTCGTTCTCGTTCGGAGATGTAGGGTTGTACCACATGGCATAAGTAAAGGAAATCGTCTGGCGCGAAGGATGATAGTTACAAGTTGAAGAATCTTGGGAGGTGCTTGGTCTACTCTAAGATTCGGAAAAATGAGTAAAGCGGAGCCTTTGTGGGGATATAGCTGAGTTGAGAGATGAACAGAACTTGAATGAAGTGTGCTACATATCCATTGGACCATTCTAGCTTCGGAGGTCCCTGCTCTGCGAAGGACGACGGGCAATTTACGACCAGGCAGCGCCAGAATGACTGAAAAGAAACTATCGGACTCTATAATAGCTACCATGGTACGATTCATCGTAATTTATCATATTGCCGTTGTAACGTCGGGCAGGAATCCTTTGACAACGCGTGGATATGCCTGACATAATAAGCAAAGGAGGTGTTTCAAGAAGACGATACAGCATACAATCAGCCGAAGAGCTCAAGCAAATCCTACGGAAGGGACAACGTGAAACAATGATACAAACGGGCATACACAGAATATCCCGAAACAGAACAAATGAAGTGTTTCCACTATAACAAAGCCATCCGTACAGGGTCAGAAAGGCGTCCAACGTCCCACTTCGCGTTGAGATCAACCGTATCGATACTGTCTCTGGTCATCGACATCGTACGTTTCGTTGCTCGAGGGTCCTGGCAGGTCATACTCCGACGAACCGTTCGACGACGTCCATGCTGTCAATGATCGTTGCCCATAAGTTTCAATCGATCCATATCCCATAGTCTGTTGCGAGGCTCCGACATTCGACCCGTTCCAAGACGCTTGAAGGGACCCAGGGTACACCGCGGCAGGAACGAATGCCTGGGGAAGAGCCGGGTAGATGGGCAGAGGGGCGTACTGGTACCCCCAAGGTGCATCGGCAAGAGTAGGTGTGTCGAACATGATCATCCTTCCCGTTATGTCCGTCATCGATCCATAGGAGTCTATAGTACCGTCATCAGAGTAAGAGAGGTCATCGTCGTTCAACATCCCATAACCTCCCAGGAACGGATCGAGGCCGAGACCATCATCGAGAGAATTCGTGTTTGCGGCAGGGTACAGCTGTTTGGCCTCGGGTGAATAGCAGACATTACCATGTTGAAAACCCGTCGCGGGGGACGTCCAAATAAAATTTTCCTTGGTTGTAGGTGCCAGCGGGTACATAGCTTGATCAAATCGAGTGCCTTTGTTGGAAAAAGAGGAAGCGACGAGCTTGTCCAAGAACGTTTCGCCAGGATTGAGGTCATCGCTAGTTGGTGCTCCGAAATCGTACGACCAAGAAGAAGCTGAGGAATCAACGATAGTTTCCCTTTTGTAGGCGCTGTTTTGGGGGATGGGGTGCATGATAGCACCACTGGAAGGTGGCACATCGCCGTGGAACTTTCGAAGGTGTGCAGTGAGGACGCCTGCTGTGCTACCGCACCAAGAGCAGTTGGAAGCCGTACACCTGTGCTTTTCATTGCCAGTGCTAGAGATGTATGTAAATTCTACGGAAGACGAATATATCAGTGCACGCACTGATGTTTGCTTCTGTGGAGGTCAAGCTGGCTTTTGTAGGCATGCTTCGCAGGGCAATCGGGGCAATCATGCTCGCTGTCCGGCACGGTGAGTATAGGTGGCGGTTAGAGAGTACTATCCCTACTGTTTCTTCGATTGGGCGTCTAGCATCGTCAGCTTTTTTATTTGTTTCCTCGAGCGATGACAAAATTTAGTTGAAAGCAAAGGGGTAGACGACGAGAAAGAGTGTTTTTTGGAGAAGGTGAGAGAACAGTAGAGAGGTGGCAGGCTGGACGTGCCGAGCTTTTAAAGGTCCCCAAGAGGACCGAATCGGGTTTGCTTTCTTGTAAGCCAAATGTGCAATGGGTGGCGGTCAATTCACATGAGGGTTATGAAATTTACAGGAATTACCGACCAATACATAGAGATAGCAGAAATAGCCCCAAATAGCCCCCATGGGATATACGGTATCATTTACGCGGGGTTGAGGAAGGCAAACAAGGACGCATCGTATGTTTTTTGGCTATTCAAGCGGTGGGGTACTTATATCCAGTTTTTTTCTCGAGTTAAGCAAGCCTTGACGTGATCCAATAGATACAGGAGAACCAGCATTGAGCATCTGTCACACCATAGAAACCTACAACGTGAAAAAAATGCCAGTAGCAAGTACGAGGGAGAAGAGCAGAACAGCCAAGAAGCATGATTTGGGAAAAACAAAGCAAGGATGGCCGCGTCGGATAAAGCCGTCTTACCGTCTTACATAAGACACGCGTCGCGTCATTAACGCGATCTTGTCCGTTTCTCCAAAGTTTCGGCGCGCGCGTTATTCCGCGGATTCTCTCCTTTTTGAATTTATATTGACTTATTTAGGTCTGTATCTTGCTGATGGACTAATTTCAGTTTGGTCCATTAAAACTTGAACACAGAACAGCTGGCGAAGTCAAGGCGAAGTTGTGCCAGGAATCTGGCCCAGGAATGAGGGCAAGTACTGGCCTTACTATAATGTGGTTCCAATCAATGATTAATGATTTCTGACAATGCTCCTCCGGAAACCTGTGGAAATGAGAATAATACAAAGTACACTTTTGTGCTAGTCGGAGTTGAGTCGGAGGAGTCTGAATGTGGAGGGAGCCATACGCATTTGCTTCGCTCGAAGAAAGGATATTCCAAAGTGTTCTCTCGAGTTGACAAAACATAAAGAGAAAAACAAAAGAGTTCAATAGTGCCATAGTCAAAGCGTTGATTTGTCTGTGTACTTAGACTTAAGCGCTCTGGTCACGAGGCATCAAAAACGCCATGAGCCTTCTATGCATTTCTCTCTAATCTTCACACGCATCTGCTATCAATGGCCACAAAACCCACGATGACCATCGCCGACGCCCCCTTCGACGATCCCACCGATAGCGTTGATCTAGTAATCCGCACAGTCGATAACGTCGACTTCTACGTCCTCGCCGTACTTTTGTCGCTGAAATCCCCATTGTCATTCTTTCGTCACATTCTGCAGGGCAGCCAGCATATGGAGGAAAGGGATGGCTTTCCTGTCCTCGAAGTTGAGGAGGACAGCGACACCTTCCGTACTATCCTGCTCCTCTGCTACCCAAATGTCGCTCCCCAGATCAAGAGCATTGATCAGATAGTGGCCGTGAAGAAGGCACTGGACAAATACTGCATGAGTCATATACTGGAGCTGTTCGTCCAGACGGTGATCGCATCGCCTCTAGTGAAAGAACAGGCACTGCGGATCTTTGCTCATGCAGTTGCCAATGGATGGAGAGTGTTGGGTGAAGCAGCCGCTAAGGAGGCGCTTGCCATTTCCTTCGATGATCCAGAAGTAGAGTTTGAGGAGCTGAATTGCATCAGTACCTTGCAATACGTTCGCCTTCGAAATTATCACAAGAAATGTAGACGAGCCGCACAGGACGTGCTATTACATCCGACTCAGGAAGCGCCATGGCTGGAAGGTAGATCATCCGAGCTGCTGTTCATCGACGCCAATGGCGTCTTCAATAGACACGGTAGATGTGCACCGTGTGGAAAGACGTTGGATAAGTATCTCCAACCTAGGTTGGGCTCCGTTCATCCTTGGGTCTTCGATTATTTTGCCGCGGTGAAGGCTGAACTGCTGCGACGACCTCACCCAAGAACCGCCTTGGACGACGGTATCATCGCCGACACAGTCGTGTTGAGTATCTCCCAGTGCCACGGAGAAGAATGGAAGAAGATTGCTACCAGCCAGGTTCGCCTATGCGGGAAATTGTTAATGGAGGCAATTGACAGACAGATTTCACAAGTGAGTAGGGCAGTGCCTGCACAACGTCTCCTCTGAACCCGTCATAGATACCTTTGGACATTGACTGGACGAAGTGAGGAGCCGGGTGGACGATAGGATCACTCTGAATGACTAGGAAAAGAACCAGGTTACAGCATTGTTTGTCGAAATATCACAGTTGGTTTTCATCGATGATCCACCAGACTGCAGTGTAGTCCTTACGCCAGTCCTCGAACCTACCAGTCGCGCATCAACTTGCCATGAAGGCGAACTCGCCAGTTCTGATTCTGAAATCGAGGAATGAACGTGATTGGACGAACCACATACAAACCGAATGCAACGTCCAGCCGTCCTTCGGGGAGAACTCTATTCCTTCTGAGATAGATGCGGTCGAGGTCACAGAATATACGTTTAAACATTTTGGAGATCATTACGCACCAAAGATGTGCCACGACGGTTCAGAGTAAGAGGCGAAACACGCTTCAGCGAGCTGACGTCCCATCAAACTCTTCCACCACTGTGATTGTATTTTCCTTGCGACGAGGTGTCAAGACTGTTCGAAGGATGGAGCAATCGCCGAATGTTAAGTAGTCCTGAAAATATTTGGGACTTTGTCTTCTTTTGACGCTGCTCCTTATCTGCGCTCCCTCCCCCCAAAGAAACCACGACCTCCACTCGTAAATGTAACATCATCGGCGCTTCGACGCCATCCAACCACCGGTGAAATGAAAGTGAATCAAACGTTCGGAATTTCACCCCCTCGATTTTTTTTGATTGCCAAATGACGTAGTGTAAGCCAAATTTAAAACGTTTCGCATTCCCCATTCTAGCGTTGAAAGATGGCTTTCCTGGTGATTCACGACTTGCAAAGCTGACTCAATCGTTGTTCAGAAAACTGCAGTGTGCAGGCTACGAGTCAGTTAGGAAACATAAATAGCAGCAGGACGTACGAAACACGCCGGCACATAACATCCGGGAATATCAGTTCTGAACTGATAATGGATTAGAAAAGAAAGATGCGCCAGCGAAGGATGAATATTGCGTTGACTTGGGTCGACATGACCGTTTGGGAATGTGGCTGTGTCATTGGCTCACAAATCTGCATTCGTAGAATCAGTGTAATAGTAGCAGCAGCAGCCGCGACAACAAGCAGTCTATGAATACAGATTTGTAAAGGTTATCAAGCTAATACTTCAAACTCGATATCAGCGTAGATCTAACGCTATTCGCCTTTAATGCATGTTCGTACACAGCGAACCTATAGAAGAAACTGATCAAGGTATCGACTGAGCCAAGGCACATAGATACCGCGTAAACCGGAAATAACGAGAAGTCGTCCAAATCGGCACAAAGGAAAGCGTTTTGCGACATACAGAGGTCCATGAGGGTCCACGATGTGAGTCTATCCTACCGCTCGTTTGGTTCCAAGGTCCATTATCCACGTTCGTCCATATATAAAAGGTCCTCCACTGGTACGTCCTCCGGGAACCCTTCGACAATGTCCACATCGAGCAAGCAGAAATCTTCATCCAGAGCTTCCAAACGATACGATCCACGTCCAACTGTCCATTACACCACTCCAGAGTTCGGGCCGTCCGGGGATGAGTTCCTAGGGTGGGCGCGAGGAACCGTGTCGTGATAGGATCCAGCGGGAGCCTCAGCAGTGACCAACATGTTGACCGCATTCATCGCCGCCATCGCGTCGTCCATTAATCCAAGTGGGCCTGTGTTGACAACCGGGACCTCGCCTGTATCGACCCCATTCAGAGCGCCTCCTAGGGAGGGAATGTCGCCAAGACCTTCGTCGAGAGGACCTGCGCTGGCAGCGGGGAATAGCTGTTTCGCCTCCGGGGAATAGCATGGGTCGCCGTGTTTGAAGCCCGTCCCGGGGGAAGTCCAAAAATATTCAACGTCCTCGTCCCTGGTTACGACCTGTGTCTGTCCATCGATTGGGGCCTCCGGGGAAACGATAGGTTGGTCCGTGAACGTTTTCGTGCCATCAACTGGAGCGTTGAGATTGCGCGACGACGACGCCGATGAGGGTAGGAGATTGAGTGGAGGTTCATTTTCGTAAGGAGTCGCGTTGGAAATGCCATCTCCGTTAGGTGTAACCTTGCCGTGATATTTTCTCCGATGGTGGGCGAGCCCGTCCTCGGTGCTCCCGCCCCAAAGGCAGTCCGGATCTTCCGTGCATTTGAACTTTTCGTTACCAAAGCTGAAAAACCGTGTCACTTTCGTTCACAAGATAATATAGAATAATGGACGCACTGGTGTCTGAGCCTGTGACCGTCAAGATTGCATGTCTGGGGAAGAAGAACTGGACAATCGGGGCAAACACGATAGCTGCCTCAACGATAAGCACGCCTGAAGAAGAAAAATACAGGCTGCTGACTTCTCTGCAGTCTTCGCGTGTATCTTCATGTGCTCCGTGAGGTTTTGATGGCAGGAGACGTTCGTGTGGCAGTCTGGGCATTGCCATCGCTGGCTCCTTCGAGCGACGGTGGAAGAGAATTGGGTGCAAAGGTGCAGAAGGTCTGAGGGGAGCGTTTTCCAGGAAAGGTGGGGGAGCATCATTAGGGTAGCAAGAGCGCATCATGCCGAGCTTTTAAACGTCGCGAGATGCTGAATTGGTTGGACGACGACTCAGGTTTTCTACCTTATAAGCCAAGTGTTCCGTGAGCAACAAACCAATCCACACGAATTGCTAGCCAATTCATAGAATAGCCATTATAGGATGCTGCCGGATTGGTTACGAGATACATGAGGGCTGACGGCGTCTAGAAAGGAACAAGGCCGCACCGGATGTCAGCTAGGGACACAGGCAATTCGAGCAATTCGGTACCTTCAAGTGTTTTAGCCTATTAAGGGAGGTCCTGACGTGATCCAAATAGCAGTAGAGAGCCTGGGAGAAGTAGCAGTGCTGCGCCTAGCTAGAAAGCACTTTTTGGACTCCAGGACTCGAATGGGCAGCGACAGAACTCGTGTACATCTCATATCGAATAGTTTTACAGTAATGGAAGTTGGAACAAGACGACAGGTATCAGGGAAGCGCAAACTCAGACTCAGAAGTGACAACTGCAGCGAATACGGATTGGGAGGGACAAACGAACGGACGATCGGGGAAAGTCGTTTTCGTATGCATTACATAAGACACGCGTGACGCGCCCCAATTTTTTTCCTGGCGCGCTCGACTTATCCAAAGCCAAGCCAAGCATGGTATGTCTTCGACAGTTGTCAACGCACGGTCGGATTCGAAAGATCAAATGAACAGCTTGTGCCCTCACTCCGTGAAAACATTCTCTGAGTCTCTGAAAGCGTCATATCTGTTTCGCCATGCGGGCGAAGTATGCTATTTCTCAAGCGTGTCCTGGGACTATTGTTAGGATTACCAGATGGCGAAAGAGAGCCAGGAAAGTGTGGGCACCTACATACTCCGAGCGCCTATTTCCTTGCGTATACGGTCCGAAGACATAAGCACCTGTGCCACGAGGCGGCACCAGAAGCATAAAACTTGATCCCCTTCTCTTGTCTTCACACACATCTACGACCAAGGATGGAAACCACCCAGCCGCGTAACATAACCACCGCCGACGCCCCCTTCAACGATCCCACTGATAGTGTTGATCTGGTGATCCGCACGGCCGACAACGTCGACTTCTTCGTCCTCAGCGGGCTGCTATCCCTGAAATCCCCATCGTCGTTCTTTCGTCATGTTCTACTACAATCCAACCAATACACAGAAGAAAGAGACAGCCTTCCCGTCCTCGATGTCAAGGAAGACAGTGAGGCATTTCGGATTATCCTCCTGCTCTGCTACCCATACGGCCCTCCCAAGATCAAGAGCGTCGAGCAGCTCGTAGCAGTAGGGAAGGCGTTGGATAAATACTGTATGGATTACGCGCGGAAGCGGTTTGTTCAGACCTTGATTGCATCATCACTGATAAAAGAGCAGGCGCTGCGGATTTTTGCTCACGCAGTCGCCAATGGATGGAAGGAGCTTGGTGAGGTAGCAGCAAAGAACACGCTCAAAGTGCCTCTTGACTCAGAAATCGAATTGGAGGACCTGAGATGTATTGATGCGCTCCAATACGTCCGTCTCCAAACGTATCACAGGAGGTGTGGAAGAGCTGCTCAGACCACTGTCTCGGTGGCAGCTGGGAATATATACATGCCATGGCTGAAAACGGAAGGATCCGAGCTCCTCTTCTTACACACTGACAAGTGTCCATGGTGTCGGCGCTACGTAGGGAGCCGACCGTGCGTTCCACGAGATCGAAGCTTTCTCTACATGCATGATGATTGGCTATTCGATTATCTTTCTGCAGTGAAGGCGGAGGCGCTTAGACGGCCTTGCCCAGAGATCGCTCTGGGTGAAAATATCATTACTCAAGCGATCGCGAAGAGCATCTCTCAGTGCAACCATGTAGAGTGGGCCAAAATTGCCAGTAGTCAGATCCGTCACTTCGCGTCGCTGGTAGCAGAAGAGATCGATAGGTTGATTTCGCAGGTGCGTCAGTGGACATCTTCACGTGAGTTCTTCTTGACCATCGACATAGGAGCCTCTGAACGTTGATTGGACAAAGTGACGAGGGGGTAGTCGGTGATGAAGGAACCTTGTACGATGTGTATAACCGAGGACGAAACGGGAACATTATAAATGATATTTGTGTCGCGTCAGGCAACTGACGTCGTGAATAACTCACGGAAAGCAAAGCATCAAGCGTCCCTACGGGACTTTCCATAGAATCTAACCTTCCGATATCGATAACCAACACAGTACACGGTACGAACAGCCAGATACAGGTCTATCCGGAACATCGCATGGAATTCCAAGCGAGTGAACTCAAGAACAAAGCCAGAAAAGAAAATTCATGGACGCAGTCGAAACGTCCTCGACATTCATTAAGAAGGCGTAAGCACGAATAAATCAAGAAGCAAAGAATATAGAACGCACGAAAAGAGCAGCACGCTCATATATATCCACCAATAACGACATCGTCCATATCGGCCACGAAAGACTTGCCACGTAGGAATTCCTCGATGTCATGATCCGGAGCCTAAACACGCTCCAAGAGATAGAGCGTATCGAGATGACGTCTTGTCAATGTCTTCTAAGCTGGGATAATCTGATTGCGAAGCCAGGAAAGAGACTCGTGTCATGACCGTTCGAAGGAAGGAGCAATTGTGGCTGTGTCGTTGCTTGATCGCCTTCGAACTACTCCACCTTCTCGGAATCGACTACGTACAACAAGAGTAGGAACTCTGCTACTTCACCACGTATTCTCTAATCGATCTTCCATACCTTGCTTCTTGCTTACGTCCGTCTGATTGTACCGCTCGACGTAAACGGAGCCGGACGGTATTTCTCGAAGAATCGGTGCACGTATCTCCTCTCTCTGCGGATACTTTGGATGTTACCTTATCGCAAGAAAAATGAAAAGCGTATCAAACCTTCCTGACCTCATCTCGGACTGGGATTTCGGCTGACAACTCGTTGGTCATCGGACCGGTGAATTTCTGCGGACAGCTTCGTACGTTCGTGTGCCACGTCGTAAGTATTCCTAGGTATAGCTGGAGATGTATCAGAAAATTCTACAATCAGTCCATGCGGTTTGGTTTCGCCGATTTTTCGGACGTATCAAACCAAAATTTTCCTGGCTACCACTGTTTACCGTGGCACAGTGGTTTCCTATGTCTCCCCGCTTTGGGTCCTTCCTGCGCATTCCAAAATGCAACTGTTATCGCCAAGTTCAATATGACCTAGTCTAATTTCCAAAGCAAGTAGCGAACTATGGGCGGGAATGGTCACAAGAGCGCAGGACGCTCCACTCACCGTCTCGTGAGCGGAAGGTAGTCATTATCTGAAATTCCAGTGCGTCAAGTTCCTTTCATCGTATAAAAGCTAAAACTGACGTTGGGGATCACCAATACCAATACCAATACCACACAGTCCTGCGGATGTGTTATTAAATTACCCTGCTCCCCCATGCTTCGCTATGCCTGAATTTTGGTCACAGACTTGGCTGTCGTGGCACCCCAGGTTATACCTGTGACCTCTCCCAAAGAATATAAACGCTGGTCGTCATTGAAGTTCTCCAATCCCGGAGTGTGAATGCAGACTCAGAACGTAGAACGTTCGGATCCTACTCAAATCATGTGCCCCCAATAGACATTCACTGATGTCCATATACTTACAATTGACGTTAGTACGACGGGATGGACTTCCCACAAGGCGACGAGAGATGACTATCTTTACACTCTCCGAAGAAATTTCAACTGACGTTGGCGGCTATTAGGCGATTTTGGAGCATTAGCTAGGTAACCAAGATGTACGTGAAGAAGAACCCAGAAGTTTATGGAGCAGAATAATCCGCACAAAATAGAGTTTTGGATGCCAGTAACGAGCGCTCTTCTTCTTCTCCGCCTGCGCTTCCAACGATGACGCCTCAAGGCCTCGCTAGCACTTCTGATCCGGACTTCGAGGATCGAGCGACGTCGGCACACTTTTGATACACCTGTGTGGCGGTAAGGAAAAGAACACGCGGTGTGTCAAAGAAGTTACAACAACTCGGATGACGCTTTCTTGACGTAGCTTCTCGATCTAAATAATCATTATTACTCTGTAAAGAGTCGGAAGTTTCATGTTGGTTCTGAGGCGCAGGGTCTGCACCACTTGACACCAGTGGAGATTAATTGGTGGTTCGTGGAGGACGGAATCTTGCTAGGCGCTTTGTCTGCTGTGAGCATCAGAGAAGTGAGTTAAACGGAGCCTTTGTGGGGACATAGCAACAGACTGAAGGGTGCTAAGCACTTCTGGAGATCCCTGTTCTGCGACAGATAAGGGGCAGAGGTCGAATAAACATACCCGACCGGAAAGCGAACGAAGACTGAGTCAGCCTTTACTGGCGCAATTGGCCGCTGTGATGCGATGTATGAACCCTTCTACATCCGGACTGGAATCCCTTGACAACGCGTGTATGTCTGAAATAATAAACAGAGGAGTCGTCTAAATGAAAGTGATACAACACACAGCTAAGCCGAAAAGCCTACACAGATTATAGGGAAAGGCATGAAACACGATACAAACGAGCATACGCAAGAAATTATCCAAAACGGAACAAAGAAACATAACGAAGGCATCCACACCAGGGCCCGAAAAGTTTCCCCACGTTCCACTTCGCGTTGAGGTCAACTGCATCGGAGATATCCGTGGTCATCAACGCAGTACGTCCGGCTGCTCGAAGGTCCTGTAGTATACTCTGGTCCGGGATCATTCAACGACGTCCACTCTGAGGCATAAGTTATCGGCGGTCCTTGTCCATAGTTTTCAATCGATCCATATTCCATATTCTGCCGCAAAGTTCCGATGTTCGACTCGTTCCAAGACGCTTCATAGGACCCAGGGTACATCACCGCAGAAACGTGTGACTGGGGAGGCGCCGGGTTGATGAGTATAGGTGCGTCGAAGGTGATCGCCCTTCCCGTTGCGTCCGCCATCGATCCATAGGAATCTATAGTACCGTCATCAGAGTAAGAGAGATCATTGTCGCCCAACGCTCGATACCCTCGCAGAAACGGATCAGGGCCGAGAAGATCATCGTCGAGAGAATTTGTGCTTGCGGCAGGGTACAGCTATTTGGCCTCCGATGAACAGTAAACATTACTATGTTGGATAAAAGACAATTTTGGTTGGTTGTGGGTGCCAGCGGGGACATAGGCCGATTAAATGGAGCACCTTTGTTGGAAAAAAGAGGAAGCGACGAGCCGGTCCGAAGACGTTTCGCCAGAATTGGTGTCATCGATGGCTGATGCCTCGAAATTGTGCAACCAACCGGAAGCCGAGGACTCGACGGTGGACTCCCTTTCGTAGGCACTGTTTTTGGGGATGCGCTGCACGGTACCTCTGGAAGGTGGCGCATCGCCGTGGTACCTTGGACGGTGTAAGGCGAGACCGCTTGCGGTGTTACAGCCCCAACTACAGTCGGAAGCCGTACACCTGTGCTAGAGAAGTATGAAGCATGTAAATTTTAGAGAAGACAAATAGACCAGTGCACGTACCGATGCTTGTTTCTGTGGAGTTCAAGCTTGCTCTTGTTCGGACACTTCACAGGACAGTCGGGGCAGACAATGAGGAAAAGGGTTTCCTGGAGAAGGTGGGAGAACAACAGAGAGGGGGCAAGCTTTGGGCAGGCTGGACGTGCCGGGCTTTTAAAGGTTCCCAAGCGAAAACCGAAGCGGGTTTGCTTCCTTGCAAGCCAAATGTGTAATAATGGGTGGCGGTCAATTCACATGAGGGTTATGAAATTCATAGGAATTACTAACCAATACATAGAAATAGCTTTCATGGAATATACGGTATTAGTTGACGCGAGGTTGAGGAAGGAACAAGAGCGCATCGTAGGCCGGGAATACTGGCAGCAATGCAGGGTATCCAGGTCTTGTTTTCATGAGTCAGGCAAGCCCTGACGTGATCAATTGATCCACTAGCTACAGAAGAACCTGCTAGCTATACCTCCCCTGCAATTGTCCTTGTCAAAGCGAAGATTTGATTGCGTAGTTATTAGCCTTGAGAATTTGTCGTGTCATAGATACCTACATGTTAAAGCTAACGCCAGCAGCGAGTACGGGGTAGAGTAAGAGCAGAGCAGCCAACACTGAGTAGAGCAGCGATGATCATCGGAGAAAGCCGTCATACCGTCTTACATAAGACACGCGTCGCGTAAATAACACGATCTTGCTCGTTTCTCTAAAGCCTCGGCCGGCACACATGTTCTTCCACGGAATTTCTCCATTTTGAATCTATATCGACGTCTCTATTTTGCCGATAGACTAGTGTCGGCTTGGACCATTAAATGTTGACCACAGAACAGCTGGCAAAGTTGGGCAAAGAATGAGGGCTTGAAGTACTGGCAGCCTTACTCTAATGTGGCTCCAATAAAGAATGCAACATCTGACAATGGTTCTCCGGGTACGGGCGGAAAGGAGAACAACCCGAAGTGCACTTTAGCTTTGCGCCGGCGTACCCAGAGTCTGAGGGTGGAAGGAGCTCCGAGTCATATTTGCTTCGCTGCAAGAAAGTATATCCAAAGCGTCCTCTCGAGCGAAGGTCAACTAATAAAGGGAATAACACACAAGTTTAATAATTCTATAGTTAAAGTACTGATTCGTCTGTGTACTTACTGACTAGGGGCAACGCCGGTTAAGAAGTCGTGCGCTGACTAAGCACAGATCGGTCCTTTTGATGGCAAATTGCTTCATCTCACCTTCGGCTCTCGTTAGCCTTGATTTGCAACCCTCACCACTAGTGTATATAGTAGATACAATCACAGTATTAAGCCATTTGGTCTGCGATTTTATTTGGTGGGAACTGGCCTTGTAATAATCAATAATTGATGCGTCGCGTTTGTTTGGCTTTGTTAGCAGGCCCTTCTCCGTGCAACTGTAATGCACCTCTTTACGGCTTCCACAAGGACAGATTGCGGCCAAAAAAGATACGGAAGTCCACACTGGGTTAAAATACATGTATTCTCTGTGGAAAAATGACAAAATTCATATTGATATGATGGAATATACGAGTGAAATGACACTATCTAGCAGGGTAAGAAAATTATGGTTCATAGAATACATGTAGAATTATCTACCGAACATTTTCTCCCACTAAAACTAGTCACCAACATGTACGGTTCAGCCCACAGTAGGTGCAGACATCCGAAGTGAATTTTTTGGCGCGAAATCCATAAAGGGTAACTCACGGTCGGAGTTTGAAGCTTGGTGAGGATTGCCGATAGTCATACTTACAAGTACACCCCCAAACGGCGAATCACTTGGGACCAGTGAAAAGGGGTTTACTTGTCACAAGTAATGCATTTCCATTTTTTCACTGTTCAACCACTTGCCTGAAATACCCCGCAAGATACTTCTGACAAATATTCACTTCACTTCCCATCACTGTTAGCATTCTAGATCGTAGAAATGCCATCGGGCCGACGGACTTCAAGTTCCGCCCTTCCACAGATGACAAGTTCAACCACAACCACGACATTCTTCGACGACTCTTCCATTCAGCTGCGTACGATCCTGCTCAGAGCCTCAAAGTGCATTCCAGTCTTTGCATGAACTTTTCTTAGCCGACACCGCAGCTCCTACTTGCGCTGCACCCCCTCTGAAGAAGACAGCAAAACGCCTTTTCGACAGGGCACACCTTGTCTCTGTTATCGATTGGCTATTCTCCAATAGTTTGAAGTAGGTATTCATATTTATCACACTCGTATAGCCTATATATAAGAAAGGGATGGATGGCAGATGGCAAAAGCTCCATGGGACAGATCAGAGGGGGATGGGATGGCGTCGACTTGCCTCACGCAGTAGGGCCCAGGTAGTAATGGCGGCGATATGGATGTACACGTACAGTAATATTCATTGAGCAATATATCTTCTAAACAACCGTAATTTCTGTGGCTAAAATAGAAAATACCGCGAAAATTGTTCCCTCACAGCGGTAAAACTGACCCCGTTTATTTGGAATCAAGGCATTGCCTGACAATAACGGTGACTCTGCATGGCAATGATTTGTCAGGTACTGCGAGCAAGTGAACCTGTCACTTGGAATTTGAGATACTTCCAATCACTGTGAGCAAGTGATTCGCCGTTTGGCAGTGTAAGCGCTCTGGTCACGAGGCATCAAAAATGGCACGAGCCTTCTATGCCTTTCTCTCTAATTTTCACACGCATCTGCTATCAATGGCCACCAAACCTACGATAACCATCGCCGACACCCCCTTCAACGATCCCGCCGATAGCGTCGATTTAGTAATCCGCACAGCCGACAACGTCGACTTCTTCGTCCTCAGTGGACTACTATCGCTGAAATCCCCGTCGTCATTCTTCCGTCACGTTCTGAAGAGCAGTCAGCACACGGAGGAAAGGGATGGCTTTCCTGTCCTCGAAGTCCAGGAAGACAGCGACACCTTCCGCACTATTCTACTCCTCTGCTACCCAGATGTCGGTCCCCAGATCAAGAGCGTTGATCAGATCGTGGCCGTGAAGAAAGCACTGGATAAATACTGCATGGATCATACACTAGAGAAGTTCGTCCAGACGGTGACCGTATCGCCTCTAATGAAAGAGGAGGCGCTGCGGATCTTTACTCTTGCGCTTGTCAATGGATGGAGGGTATTGGGTGAGGCAGCGGCTAAGAGCGCACTTACCATTCCCCTCGATGATCCAGAAGCAGAGCTTGAGGATCTATGTTCTATCAATGCCCTGCAATACGTTCGTCTTCGAAATTATCACAGAAAGTGTAGGCTAGCCGCAGAGGACCTATTAAATCCAGGCCTAAGGCCCTGGCTAAAAGGTAACCAAACCGAGTTGTTGTTCCTCCACGACCGGTCTACGTGTCGATGGTGCGGAACGTCTTTGAAATATACCCACGTAGTAGGGTTCTGCACACATCCTTGGATCGACGATTATTTTACCGCGGTGAAGACCGAAATGCGACGACGACCTCATCCAGAATTCGCCTTGGATGACGTTATCATCGCTGATGCATTCACCAAGAGCGTCTCCCAGTGCCCCAAGGAAGAATGGAAGAAGATTGCTACCAACCAGGTTCGCTTATGCGCGAAACTGTTAAAGGAGGAATTCGATAAACGGATCTCGCAGGTGAGTAGAGCGCTGCCCGCACAGCATCCCATCTGAACCTATCATAGGTACCTTTGAACATTGACTGGACGAAGTGAGGAGTCGAGTGGATGATAGGGTCACTTTGAATGATCAGGAAAAGAACCAGGTTACGGTATTATTTGTCGCCAAGTATCGCAGTTGACATTCTATCGATGATCCGCCGAGAGGCTGTAGTGTTAGTCCCCACGCAAATGAACCATTCCTCGAGAACCTACCTGTCATGCGTGCCACGGAGTCGAACCCGCCAGTTTTGATCCTGAAACCGAGGGATTGAACATTATTGGACAACCGCCGAATGCAGCCGTCGAACTCTATTCCTTCCGACTCCCGAGATAGACGCGGTCGAGGTTAGATTTCTATACCCACCGAGTGTAAGTATAAACATCTTAGACGCGGCACGTAGGGACGTCACGGTACAACTCCACCAGGTAGAGTAAGAGCCTAAACCGTGCTCCACTGATCTGACGTCTCTTTCACCACCGCGATTAACTTTTCCTTGCGAAGGAGGGCGTCATGGCAAGGAGTAACTGTGGCTGTGCCATTAGCTCTTCCCGAAGTCTTCCGGCCTAAGTTAGTCCTGAAAATTTCTTCAATGGGACTTTACCTTCTTCTGACGTTGTTCCTTATCTTGCGCCGCCAGAAGAAAGAGCCACGAACAACACGTGTAGGAAAACCTGTTATCGATCTTTCCCATTTTCCCATTCCCATATGCGCCTGTCTGATTGTCCTTCCCACTGGTTGTCTCGCTCGACGTAAGTGCTGTCAATCTCTTCGGGGGTCGGTACGCGTATCTCCTCTCGCAACTGTAACGGAACCGCTTAGTATCTAATCACCGGTAGATTCGTGAAATGAAAAGTGTATCAAACGTTCGTGATTTAGCATCATCATCATTTTTTTGGGATCGTCAAACTCTCATGGCCTTACTGTAAGCCGAACCCAAAACGTTTCTCGTTCCCCATTACAACACTATTAGAAAGGAAAAACGGCGATTCGGCGATGCAAGCTGACTCAACCGTTATTCAGAATCTGACGCTATTATTACCGCTTATCTCTATCTCGGTGGACTGGGCTTTCGGCCGAGACGTGGCGAGGGACCGATATCCGGTCAAGGTGGGTTTCGTGAGATCCTTGGTGTAAGAAATATACCCGCGTCCAACGCAGACGCTCGCGGATCCAGAGACGAAATGACAGGAGCAGAGTGGCGACCCACTCGTACGACGGATCGTCGGGACCGACGTCATAGTAGCGGCTGGACCTGTCGAGACGGCACCAGGCACCGTTCTACCTGTGAAAATCCCAACAACTTGTATGTAATCCATTCAAACAGACAATCTATTCGTGATCAGAGCCCAAGTAAGTAATGATAATATGCAGGGGTGCATGTATGGTAACGTCCGTACTATACATGCTTTTCGTGGGTGAGGGGGTATGATGTAAGTATGAGTGAGCAATTGGTAGTACAGAAAAAGGCAGTACAAATACGAGAGGAGAGGAAAAACACAAGAACCGTCCATCCGCGCTGTGCTGCTGTTGGTGGTACAATGTCTAGCGAGAGATAATGAGGTAGTACAAACCAGCGTGAGTGGGAAGATGAATAAAGATATTGATATATGGAAGCCGTCTCGTATCGTGTATGGCGATCGGTCTTATACTGTTGGTAGCATTCACCGTCTATGCGCCTATCATCGTTTCTCCTGCTCCTCCCGCACCGCCAACGAAGCACCACTGCTTCAAAAAGGCCTTGTACAGATCTTCCGACGAAGACAGGGGGCTAGGTGGTTTTGTTCCCACTCGTGGCGTGGGTATAGGTGGGGGTGATGGTGTTGCCGGAGGGGAGGACGGAGAAACGACTGGTAATGCCAGCGGTTTCGGGGTTAGCGGCGGTGACGGTGACCGCGACCTTGTCTTGCGTTCAGGCTCGATGGCGTCTGAGTTGAGCATCGAGAAGGGAACCGGGAGACTCGCCGGCTCGACGTACACGGGTACTTCCTCCAATGCATTGATCCGCTCCTCAATAGGAGAGTCCAACGGGGAGCTGCTGCCTCTCGATAGAGCAGGCGTCACATCTCCATCCCCATCAGAATGCACTGGGGAACTCGAACCTGTTTGCGGCTTGTGAGAACCCCAAAACCAGAACACTCCGGCGCCCTCTGCTTTCTCTGTAGTAGGACTCATTTGGGTAGGGACAGCATTGGGCTTGGCATAGTTGGCAAGCTTGAAGCCTTTCAGACGATGCTGGAGCGTCGCCTCTGATTGTGCACGGTTATGTTGAGGGGGAGGGAGCGGAACGGTCGACAAAGGAGGTGACAGGGGTGACAAGGAAGGTGACAAGGTGGGTGTCGAGGTGGTAGAAGATGGCGGACTCGTAGATGAGGAAGTAGCAATCGTTGGGAACGGAACGGAACTCTCGGGAGGAGTTTTTGTCGGCGTTACCAGTGCGTGGGTTTTCTCGACAGTTGCAGGTGGTGCTTCTGTCGTTGAATTCAATTAGCAAGTAGGAACGGAATGAATAGTATGGACTTACGGTTAGGACTCCGAATGAAGGCCACACGGTAGTTTTTGCCGGCGTTATTGTCCCACCATTCACCTCCACCTGCGGAATATCGTACAACGAGAAAGATGGTACGATCAATAAGGGTCGAAGAATAGTCTTCTAATTTGATTGTGTATTCAAAGCGGTCCCAAACAGCAGGTCCTCCTGCAGCGACTCCTGCAGCAACATCACCTACAGTGAGGTTCTTCTTGGACAAAACAGGTAACGAGGGCAACGAGGTTTGATACCGAGCGGCAACTTCAGACGTCGTCTGCCAATCGTCGAGGGTGAACCTGACGTAGACCTGCTTCTCGTATGATATATTGCGCACGAGCAGTGTGCCCTTGAGCGCCAGGGTCGATTGGGGAAGAGTTAAGGACTCGAGTATTACATTACAACCCTCTCTTGGCACTGCAGGGCTTGGAACAATGTCGGTAGATGGAGACAGGGAGTACGCGGGGAGAACCGAAGGGAATGGGAATCGCGCGTAACGAGAAGAGCCTTCGACCTCGGTTTCGGTCTCGGTCTCTGCGTCCGAAGCGGTTGTAGCTCGAAGCAACGAAGCGGGTTTCGCAGACCTGTTGAACACACGAACTGTTTCGAGCTGGTCGGTAGGGAAATGAACATTTTTGTGGCAATGAGATTCATGAGAAGAAAGTGCAGGCGTAGATGGGGCCGAGCGAGCACGGGTATGTTGGACAGACAATGAGGGCATATCGGGGACCGAAGACGAACGTGGTGACCCCTTGAGTGAAGATTTGAGAGGGCGACCATTGGAGAGCAAGACTGGGGTTGAGTTGGTCCTCTGTGGGGGAGAGGGCCTGCTGGGAACCTCTGGGCTAGGGCTTCGCGGCGAGGGCAAGCTTCGTGGGAAAGGTACCGCTAAGTGGGTATCAAGCCGCAATGGCTTTTTACCTGCTGGAGGTGAGCTTAGCAAACCATGCTCGTCGTCGTCAGAAGAACAGTCGTTCTGAATGTGGAAGACCGGCCGGTGGTGCGCAATCCGAGGCAGCGAGCCAAGGGACGCAAAGGCGCCTGAGGAATGGGTATACGAACGGCGGTGAGTAGGACGGCCTGCGCTGGGGGTAGGTAGCGAGTAGGGCATACGGCCTGTGAGGGAGGGAGTGGTGGTTATCGTCAACCAGCGGATGCGGCCATTTTTTGATTCAGTCTCTTTTCTTTTCAAGGCTCCACATTAGAATCTCCGATCCTGCTAGGTCGCCCGATTATATCTCGTGTCTTATCTTCCGGCAGTTCCTCGATCTCATTGGTCGGCTTTCGGCACAGCATCAAAAATTTCAGCCGCGCTCTAGAGATAGCATCCCCATTTGGGACTTTTTATACCTTCTTATCTGATCGTATTACTCCATCAGTTTCGCGTACACCTTTTCCATTCACAACATTCACGTTAAAATATTGTTCATGGGTTGCGCAACCGCAGACTTCATCGTCGCCACAATCACATCTCGTAACAAGTCTCCGGTAACCTAGCTTCAGCTACTCAATTGCTCCAATGGCTAGCTATAAGTAGCCACTATTCCGATTCTTCGGCGCAGAACTGTAACGGTCCCCTCTGCGCCTGTCGGACACGTCCTTCACCCACTGTTCGCTTTTTATTTAAATAAACATGTCAAAAACCCACCAGCCCCCGCCTCCATTCTACCACTGCGACACGTTCGTTCAAGGTTGTTAATCCTGTTCATCACATCTTCCTGCGAAACCGCAGTCAACTCCTTCCGAATCTTGATATTTCCGGCTGATCCTTCTGCTCCCACTTCGGGTTCAAGCTCCCAGTCTGTGTGATCCTCGCTATCCTCCTGGCAACTATTCTTCCCTACGTCGAACGTCAATCAACGTCGTTGGTTCCTCTGGATGATAGTAGTCGTATTCCGAGTCGCCGTGAATCTTTCCTTTTACTACCGGTGAGAGCACGTACCTGTAACATACGAACATCCAAGTATTTTCGCATGCGTCGAAGCATCGAATCCTGGCTTAGCGTCTTGACAACCCTTCATCTCGTTACTTGGAGCCATGTTACCGTCCTATATCTGCTTCTCGCATGCAGTGTGTATTCCGCTGCGCTGATATCACGCCCCATTGATTGTCCGCCCAACTCTCGGGCTTCGCGTGAGACTCCCTCTGACCCACTCATTTTTGGAGTGCCAGTCGGGTTTCGTATTAACGACGCTTTTCTATTCAACGGAGGACCGCCACTGTTCACGGCGTCTGTCGATGAAGACGGTTCGACTGTGTCCTCAGCTATCCTAGCGGTGCGTTGGCTTTCCGCATGTCAGCACTGGCCTTAACTTCCCGTGTAATCCCATAGCCAAGCAATCGGTAGACCATCTATTGTTATCATTGCATCTTGGGAACAGCTTAGGAACGAGCGAACTCTTCGAAGAACATTATATCTTTCTATCCAACCATCGTAGCACGCCCGATGCATAGGCTTTCGACGAGAATAGCACATGGTTCACTTGACATATTTCGAATGGTTGATACATGAATCTGAATCACTGGGTTTGAATGTTATCTTCGTCCAAGTCATGGGTCACTCACATCGTCATCTGTTTCTGGGCCCTGACTTTATGACGAGTCCTAACATTCATCTCCTATTCGACCTATGATGCATGGTCTTAACCCACGTTCACTAATAGTACTCAACATTCTCGGCACATACATGTACCTTCCGAATTCGTAGTTACACTGCAACTCTGGATCGTTTGTCTAGACTTTTCAGGATGAGCCATATCTCCTTCCGCTTGATGACTCCTGTATATTTGCATCGTTCGTGAGATCGATAACTTCTAGGCGCTGTGGGGCTATACCTACAGTTGGCTCGAATCCTTTGTCGTCATTTTGGTCCCGGGTGGACGCGAGGTCCGACCTAACACGATAGCCTATAGGTTTCAACGTAACTTCCAAGATGAAGTAACCAGTTACACCAACGATTACAACTTACCGGTAATAGTATTAGAGGATGATTATACAAATTTTACGGAAAACAAAGAGTTAAAGAGTAAAAATGAAGACACCCAGGATTGAACTGGTGACCTCCAGAAGAAACTAACGAATTTCAGATACGTACTTCAGTCTGTTGCTCTCCCAGCTGAGCTATGCCCCCATAAACGACTTTTTCCACTGATCTTCCTGAATGTCTTAACCAATCACCTCGGATTTCTGTTACCATGTTCTCGGCAACCAATCTCCATTAACACTTAGTACATACCTCAGAATGCCAAGTAGCCGAGTAATGATTAAATCAAGAACCTACGTCAGAAAAGCGTCACCCTAATCGTTCGTCGTCACCACGCGCTCCTTTCCTTACCGCCACACAAGCGTGTCGGTGTCGCTCGATCCTCGATGATCAGAAATGAGGCGTCGGTGTTTGGAGTACAAGTGGAGAGGACGTCGCAACCTCTATTTCGCGTGTATTATTCTGATCCATGTGTGAAGCCACAGCCAAACTTCTGGGACCTTCTCCACGTACATCCAAAATCGCCTAATAGCCACCAACGTCAGAAATATCTTCGGCAAGTGCAAAGATAGTCATCTCTCGTGGGACTCTGTCGCACTAACGTCAATACTTGGACACGAATATCTATTGGGAGCATATGCTCTGCATTCGGACGTTCCACGTCCCCGGCAGCGGCGGGATTGAAGAATGGAAAGCCCGTGCGCTTAAGAGAGAAGGATAGCAACCCGAGGCGGCGCAGTCGAAAGCATGCGCGTAGCGGCGGACTCCGTAGCCAAGGAACCAGGGACAGCGAAGCACGGAGGCGCAGGGTCATTAAATAACATATATGCAGGGCTCTGTGGTCCCTACCCTTCCCTGCTCCCACGTCACTTTTAACTTTGATACGATAATAATACGAAGACTTTCCGCACACCCTTACGATATAGGTGGAGCGATACCCCCCAAAACCAAGAACTTCCTGTGCTGAATGGAGTCCTTCCCGCGAACGTCTTCAAATTTGAAGTTGGAGCCGGGAGTGAGTGGTTCATTGAGATTTCATTTACTGGAAATGTACAAAGGCTAAAGCCGAGAGAGTGATTGGAAATCTAAGGGGCGGTCGCCGGTCCAGGGAGGAGAGGTTGGATTTGGTAGGGACGGTTTTGCCAAATAACGCGTACGCGTACCTTAGTAAGTATCGGCTTCCAGCCTGCCGAGTTGTTCTGTCCTAAATCGGGTTTACGATTGCTACAGAATCGAGTCTGGTACTTACCCCTTTGGCAAACAAAGCCGTATGAGGTAGGGGCTATACGGGATCCTGCTCCTATCCCTGTTTGGTGTTGAATATTCATTCAGAGTCTCGATCCACACAATGGACGAAGCAGACCCACTATAAAGTAAAACCCAACGGATACCGGTCCGATCGCCAATGAATTATCGGCCGAAAGACCGTATATAAACCCGATCACCAATTTTTTTTGTGAAACACAAGACGCGATCATCCTATTCACTGGAAATCCGCGATCAAAAACAAAGCAATCGAGATGAAATCACGAAGCTTTCATTTTTCCTGGCTGGTGATTAGATAACGTCCAAGCAGCTCGCAGGCGCTTACGGATTCTCTGAGAAATACCGCCCGGCTCCGTCTACGTCGCTGTCCGAAAAATACCGCACGGCTCCGTTCGGAAACGGAGACAGGACGAAAGATCGATTGGAGAGTACACAGTGCGTACTATGAAACGAGTTCGATCCTGAGCAGATACTTTGGCGTTTCCAGAAGGTAGTGGTGCATGTGCTCGTGGCAACGATCGAGCCAACAACACAGCCACGATTGCTCTTTCCTTCTAACAGTCATGATCCTGGCTTAGCAATCAGATTATCGCAGCTTAGCCTCGAGAGGTTAGTCAGACGTCATGTCAGTACGTTCGCTAGCGTTATCTGTTGGAACGTGCTTAGGCTCCGGTGGAGCGGAACGTGCGCAAGACCATGACATCAGAGGAATTCCTACGTGGCGAGTCTTTCATGGGCCGATATGGACGATGTCGTTATTGGTGGATATTCATCAGCGTAATAAGTGGTGCTGCTAATTTTGTGCGTTCTATAAACTATACTTTCCGAGTTTCTCTTTGCTTACGCTCGCCCAGTGAATTGTCGATGACGCCTCAACGCACTTCCATGAAAGTTTTTTTCTGGCTTTGTTTTCGACATTCCTCGCTTGGTATTCCATTCGATGTTCCGGATAGACTCGTATCTGGCCGTTCGCGTCGTGCACTGCGTTTACCGTATCGACATCGGAAGATTAGACTTTGTGGGGGTCTCGTACAGACGCTCCAGAAGCTTTGTTTCCAGTGAGTCATTCATTTTATTATACAACGTCTGTCTGATGCGGCGAAAGTATCATGTTCCACCTTCGGCCTCATCGCAAAAGGTTCCTTCATCACCGACTACCCCTCTTCACTTTGTCCAATCAATGTTCAGAGGCACCTATGCCGATGGTCAAGAAGAACCCGTGTGAAGATGTTCACTGACGCACCTGAGAAATCAACCTATCGATCTCCTCCGCTACTAGCGTCGCGAATCGATGGATCTGGCTACCAGCAATTTTGGCCCACTCTGCATGGTTGCACTGAGAGATGCTCTTCGCGGCCGCTTGGGCAATGATATCTTCACCTAGAGCAATCCCTGGGAAAGGTCGCCCTGGCAGGTCCACCATCATTGCGGCAAGATATTCAGGTAACCAATCATGTGTCGAAAAAGGTTGATCTCCTACAATGCACCCACGACTGGTTGTCCGCCCGCACCATTGACACTTTCCGCGATATAAAAAGATGAGTTCAGACGTTTTCCCTTTCAACCATGGCATGCGAGTAACTGCCGATGATGCCGACATGATGGCTTGAGCGGCGATACCACACCGCCTGTGGTAATCCCGGAGGACGACGTATTGGAAGGCATTGATACATTTCAAGTCCTCGAACGCGACTTCGGTGTCAAGTGGGGTCGCAAGCGTGCGTCTTGCCGCCGCCTCGCCTAATATCTTCCATCCATTGCTGACTGCATGAGCAAAGACCTGCAGTGCCTGCTCTCTTATCAGAGACGATGCAATTACGGTCTGAAAGAAACGCTCCATTGCATTATCCATGCAGTACTTTTCCAATGCCTTTCCCACCTCCACGAGTTGCCCGATGCTCTTGATCTCGGGAGAGGCGTATGGGTAGCAGAGCAGGAGGATAATCAGAAATATGTCACTGTTCTCCCTGACCTCGAGGACGGGAAAACCGGCTCTGACCTCTGTGTGCTGGTTAGTTTGAAGAACATGCCGAAAGAACGACGATGGAGATCTCAGCGATAGCAGCCCGCTGAGGACGAAGAATTCGACGTTGTTAGCTGTACGGATCACGAGATCAACGCTATCAGTGGGATCATTGAAGGGGGCGTCGGCGGTGGTTATCGTGGGTTTGCTGGGCATTGATAGCAGATGCGTGTGAAGAGAGAAGGGGACAAGGGGGACAAGGGGGATCAGTTTCATGCTTCTTGTGGCGCCTCGTGACTTAGGTGCCTATGCCTTAGGACCGCATATACTTACGCAAGGAAATACATAGATGCTTGGAGTATGTATGTCGCTGCGCTCTTTTGGCGTCTCGTAATTCTAGCATTTAGCACTGATGCTCCCACGATACGTTTGAGTACTTCGCCCAAATACGGCTCTGTCAAAGACAGAGAATGTTTTCACAGAGTGAACGCATGATCTGACCATCTGCTCTTTTGGTTCTACATGTCATGACTATCGAAGAAATAATATGCTTTACTAGACTTTAGAGAAGTCGAGCGCGCCGGAAAAAATTACGTCACGCGTTTCTTATGTAAGGCATACCGCGGCTTTCCCCGATCGTCCTTTCGTTTTTTCCTCCCAATCCGTACTCACTGCAAATATCAGTTCCGAGTCTGTGTCTACTCTTCCCTGATATCTGTCGTCTTGTTCCAGCTTCCGCTCTTGGGAAAATGTTTGATAGGAGATACTAAGTTCTATCACTGCCCATTCGAGTCCTCGAGTCCAGATAGTGCTTTCTAGCGAGGAACAACGTTACTGCTTCTCCCAGGCTCTCTGCCGCTATTTGGATCACGTCAGGACCTACCTTACATGGCTAAAACGCTTGAAGGTACCGAATTGCTCGAATTGCCTGTGTCCCTAGGTGCGGCCTTGTTCCTTTCTGGACGCCGTCAGCCCTCATGTATCTCGTAACCAATTCGGCAACATCTCATAATGGCTATTCTATGAATTGGTTAGCAATTCGTGTGGATTGGTTTGTTGCTCACGGAACACTTGGCTTATAAGGTAGAAAACCTGAGTCGTCGTCCAACCAATTCAGCGTCTCGCGACGTTTAAAAGTCCGGCATGATGCGCTCTTGCTACCCTAATGATGCTCCCCCACCTTTCCTGGAAGACGCTCCCTACGGACCTTCTGCACCTTTGCACCCAATTCTCTTCCACCGTCACTCGAAGGAGCCAGCGATGGCAATGCCCAGACTGTCACACGAGCGTCTCCTGCCGTCAAGGCCTCACGGAGCACATGAAGATACACGCGAAGACTACAGAGAAGTCAGCAGCCTGTATTCTTCCTCTTCAGGCGCTGTGCTTATCATTGAGGCAGCTATCGTGTTTGCCCCGATTGTCCAGTTCTTCTTCCCCAGACATGCAATCTTGATGGTCACAGGCTCAGACACCAGTGCGTCCACTATTTTATATTATCTTGTAACAAATTGACACGGTTTTTCAGTTCTGGTAACGAAAAGTTCAAATGCACAGAGGATCCGGACTGCCTTTGGGGCGGGAGCACCGAGGACGGGCTCGCTCACCATAGGAGAAAATACCACGGCAAGGTTGCACCTCACGGAGATGGCATTTCCAACGAGACTCCCTACGAAGGTGAACCCCCGGTCAATCCCCCACCCTCATCGGCGTCGTCGTTGCACGATCTCGACACTCCAGTCGATGGCACGAAAACGCTCACGGACAAATCTATCGTTTCCCCGGCGGCCCTATTCGATGGACAGGCACACGATTTAACCAGGAACGAGGACGTTGAATATTTTTGGACTTCCCCCGGGACGGGCTTCAAACACGGCGACCCATGCTATTCCCCGGAGGCCAAACAGCTATTCCCCGCTGCCAGTGCAGGTCCTCTCGACGAAGGTCTTGGCGATATTCCGTCCCTAGGCGGAGCTTTGAACCGGGTCGATACAGGCGAGGTCCCGTTCGTCAACACCGGTCCCCTTGGATTGATGGAAGACGCGATGGCGGCGATGAATGCGGTTAACATGTTGGTCCCTACTGAAGCTCCCAGTGGATCCTATTACGACACGGCTCACCGCGCGCACCCTAGGCCGTCATCCTGGGACGGCCCGAACTTGAGAATGGTGTAATGGACATCGGATGTGGATCGTTTGGAAGCTCTGGAGAAGGTTTTCTGCTTACTCGATCTGGCCATCGTTGAAGGTTTTCTTGGAGGACGTACGAGGATCTACCAGTGGAGGATCGTTATATTTCGACGAGCGATGACGATGGACCTTTAAGCGAAACGAGACGTGGATTGTTTACATGGACTAACGTGAGGGACGCGAAAAATCCTTCCTTTGTACCTCGGATTTGGACAACTTTTCGTTATCATATGCCAATTTGGATCGTGTTTGGTATTTTTATTTCTATTGTTATTTCGGTTTACGCGGTATCTGTGTGCCTTGGCTCAGTTGATACCTTGACGAGTTGTTCTATAGATTTGTTGTGTATATTGAGAATATGCATTTGTCTATGCAAGTGGTGATTAGCGTTGGATCTACGCTGATCAGTGATAATCGACTTTGAATTTTGAAGTCTTAGCTTACTAACCTTTACGGATCAGTCTTCACACTGCTTGTCGTCTACTACTACTGAATCGCACTGATTCCACAAATAAAAACATATGCACGGATCCACTATGAATGGCACTTCCACCTTTTATATAGAGGCAAGTACACTGTAAGGAGAACTTTTCCAATGGATATCTTCGCTTCTCTACCATTTCGTCAGATCACTTCGTCCACTCGATGTTCAGAGGGACCTATAGTTGTTGAACAAGAGATGCTCTTCAAAGTGCTACCTAACTCACCTGCGAAATCAACCTATCAATTTCCCCCGCTAACAGCTTCGCAAATTGACGAATCTTCCCGGAAGCAATGTTGGTCCATCCGTCGGGTTTGCACTCGGAAATGCTATCCATGGCTGCTTCGAAAATGATATTGTCATCCAAAGCGATCTCGGAGCATGGTCGTAGTAGCACGTCGGTCTTTACTGTGGCGAGATAATGGAAGAACCAAGAATGAGCGTAGTACAGTGTTTGATCCACTTTTATATCTCGCCTTTGCCTCCCACATTGCCGACAATGTGCGGAGTCTGAGCGTAAAAACAGTAGTCCTGAAACATGGCCTTTCAGCCATGGCATGCGTATCTGTTTCCCCGACATAGCAGCCAGAGCGGCTTTTCCACACCTTCTGTGATAATCTCGGAGACGAACGTATTGGAGAGCATCAATCCATATCAGGTCTTCCAGCTCGACTTCTGAGTCAAGAGGCACGTTAAGCGTGTTCTTAGCTGCCGCCTCGCCCAACTCCTTCCATCCATTAGCAACTGCGTGAGCAAAAATTCGCAACGCCTGCTCTTTTATCAGAAACGATTTGACCACGATTTGAACGAACCGCTTCCATGCATGATCCATACAGTATTTGTCCAGCGCCTTCCCTACTGCTACGAGCTGCTCGACGTTCTTGATCTTGGGAGGGGCGTATGGGTAGCAGAGCAGGAGGATAAGCCAAAATGTCTCACCGTCCTCCTTGACTTCGAGGACGGGAAGGCCATCTCTTTCTTCCGTGTGATGGCTGCCTTGCAAAACCTGACGAAAGAAAGATGATGGGGATTTCAGGGATAGAAGTCCGCTGAGGACGAAGAAATCGACGTTGTCGGCTGTGCGGATTACAAGGTCAACGCAATCGGTGGGGTCGTTGAAGGGGGCATCGGCGGTCGTTGTGATGGAGACTTTGGTGGTACCCATTGCTGAGCTCGTTGAGTTCGTTTCTTTCCCCTTCGTGCTGATGCCTTTGAGAAAGACTTGAAGGTCTTGGAATGATAGTGATACTACAAGAACAAGTTATACATCTGCTAGTGAAACATTTGTTGTCGATCTTCGATCTAAAACCTTGTATGTGACTTCAGCATGTATTCGTGTTCAAATCTACAGACCTTGGGTTCGTTTTATCTTTCCTGAGTAAGAAGCGGCCTGCTGATTGTGACTCTCCAATTCAAAGAATATTCTTCATCGTATTCTTGCCTCGAGGTACAGGAAGATTTGAAGCCCATGGCATCTGCTGCTAGTGGTCCAAATGAATCTGGCGCACCGAAGGTGACTTGCTTCGGTGAGAGGTTTGACCCGTGTCGCTGGTGCAGCATTATTCTGAATGTGATCATCGCCTTCAGCGGTCGACGTGACGTTTAGTGAAAAGCCCGAGCGAAGATTAGCCGGACTTCTTGGCAAGTCTTCGCTTGAAGGAGAACAACGTAAAAGACAAGGTATGTTATTTCCTCACAAACCCGAGGCCCCGTCCACAGAAAATCGATAGCATCGCCCGAGATTGAATCAGGAAGTTCAGCTAAAGTTCAGCATACTCGAGAAGATAGCAATAGAAGGGATTGACAACACAGCCACATTTGCACCTTCCTCCGAACGGTCATGACGCTTTCCTTTTTTCTTCCCTTCTTGCCTTCAAGTTCCTTTCAAATACCTTTCAAAAGGAGTTAACATCGTGATATATGGCCTACAGACGTTTCTTGAAATTCAATACCGTACGTTTGAACCAATGGTGGTGTTCGTTCTTTATGAATCATCGTTACATTAGCTTCAACCCGTGCGCCTGGAGAGTGAAGCCTTGCCTAGGGCAGGGAATCAGAGGGCACTATATACACATACCAGGAGATTATACGTGGCGTATCTTTGTGGTCGATGAGGATGCAGTCTTCGTTGGTGGATATATGCCGGTGTAAAACCACTCTCGTACGTCCTACTATTCGGGCATTCAGAACTGCTCATATATGCATATACTTACATTTGCCTATGTAGTCATTTATCTCGGAATCTGGCGCTGGGAACTTTACGGACGAGGCTTCTCTCCTTCTCTGAAGTCGGCTTTTTGTTCACTTTCCGGCGTGTCTCAATGGTCAGAAGTTCAATTCTTCCTGTACATCGCTTCCAGAGCTTTGTACAGACTTCTACGTTTGTGCGCCTGGAGTCGCTGGTGGAAGAGTGTGCTTACGAGGAACGCGTGTCTCGTAAGGAAAATAGGCTGGATGGGATTTGGCGATCTAGTGAGTCATGCTATCACTGCCTATGCTCGACACCCAGATCTAACTTTAATTACGAAGCGACCCAAATACCCAGCTCCAATGTGTCGGTCTGGCTACATAGGCTTCCCCCGGCGGTCGTTTACAGCTACTCCAACCCCCCTCACTTCGTCCAATCAACATTCAGCGGTACCTTGGCAGGTCGTTCAAACGAGACCATTCTGCAGCTGCTACGTCACTCACCTGCGTAATCAGCCTCTCGATTTCGTTTGCCAACAACGTTGCGTATTGTGAATCTGGCTGGCAGCAATCTCGGTCCATTTTTCGTGACCGCACTGGGAGATGCTTTTCACAACCGCTTGGGCAATGATATCCTCATCCAAGGCGATTTATGACCCAGGCTGTCGTAACACCTCTGCCTTCACTGTATTGACATAATCCGCCAACCATAAATGACTTCGGAAAATCTGATCTCCTGTCGTCATCCAACAAGACAATGATTTTCCACACCACTGGCATGTCTGTTCTTCCAGGTCAGACCGCAGGAGTAGCAATCCGGAGGTTTTGCCTGCAATCCATGCCATTTTTTCGCCTAGATTTGGGTCGGATTCGAACTGCGCAGCTTTCCCGCACCTCTTGCGATAATCTCGAAGGCGAAGATATTGCAGGGCAGTGATACTGTCGAGGCCATCAAACTCTACTTCCTGGTCCAGAGCCATACGAAACGTATTTCTAGCTGCTGCTTCTCCCAGGTCTTTCCATCCATGAGCTGCCGCGAAGCCAAAAATCCGTGGGGCATTGTGTTTCATCAGAGGCGACACGACCATGACTCGAACAAACCGTTCGAAACCGTTATCCAGACAGTACTTGTCCAACACTACTGCCACTGCAAAACATTCTTCGATGTTCTTCATATCGGGGACGTCATATGGATAGCAGAATAGAAGGACGCTCCTGAACGTGCAACTGTCCTCCTTCACCTCGAGCACGGGAAGACCGTCTCTTTCTTCGGTATGTCGACTGCCTTCCAACACATGGCGGAAGAAGGATGAAGGGGATTTGAGCGATAGGAGTACCCTGTGGACAAAGAAATCGACATTATCTGTTGTTCGGATTACTAGATCTGCCAAATCAGAGGCGTCGTTGAAGGGAGCCTCAGCTCTGGTTATCTTGGGCAGACCGGTGCCATCCATCGCTAGTCGTAGATGCGTCAAAGGAAAAGAAGGGAGTTCCTTATCGATGCCTCGTGACTGGGGAACCTAAGCCGCCGAACCTAATTCCTATCCACACGAAGAAGCGTGTCGAATGATGTGATGGTCCCAATTCGTGAATCTTTCTCCTCATGTACCTGGAAGCCTTGCATTGACTAGTTCTAAGACATTCTGACGCCCTGTCAGATCACTTTTGCCACTTAATATCCAAGGGGACCTGAACGACAGTGTCTGATGGGAGTTGCGTAGATGTTAGGTGCTACTCACCTCTGAAATTCGCTTGCCGATTTCCTCTGCCAGTATCTTTCCGAGAAGGCGAATCTGACTAGCAACAATTTCAGTCAACTTACCTCGACCGCATTGTTTAGTATTAGCGAGTACGCCCTGATCAATAATATGATCATTTAGAGCAACTTGTATAACGTCGAGGACATTTCAGGCATCCCCGTTTATGAAACCTTCTCAGACAGTGATATTTTGAAATCAGAATTGATCTCAGTTCCCGTACATCTGTCTCAAGCTTCGTGCGGCCTTTTGCGCTCGGTATCGCATGCCCGCGTCCGGTTGGAACCGAACCGTCAATCTTGTAGTGGATTCCGAGACTGGTTATGAGGAAACGCCTGCGTGGTAAGGAGAAGAGGCAAGGACGAGACCTGGCGATGTAGTGAGTGTTGTCATCATCTGTACTGGATGCTGAGATCTAACTTGGGTGCGCAGCCACAAAGATTCGACGTCGGGTTCTGCAAGTTTTTAAACGCAGCCGCTCACAGCTATTCCAACCCATTACTGCGGGTTACTTCTGGTCAATATTAAGAACGGCATATAGCCGTTCGGATGAGGCGCGTTGCGCAGGCGCCACCTCATTCACCTACGAAATAGTCCGTTCATTTCCCAAACCAGCAGCCCGCGTACGGGTGTACCTAATTGGCAGCCTTACGAAGGATTAATGGGAATCCCAGGAGATTTCGAAGATATCGGCTTGGAGAATGCTAAAGAATGCATTTAACAAAAAGGTCCTCTACAGATATTTTCCAACTCAACGGACTTCTTGAAATGCCAAATTCTTTATCCGTCACACATCCAAATTATACACTAGACCTCGATACCTCTAATATCAATGCTACATCGTCTCATTTTTCCCACCCAATATCCAAAGGAACCTAAACGATGGTGACATGAAGCGCTGAAGTTGTGTAGATGCTAGCGCTCATTGCTCACCTCTGAAATCCGCCTGTCAATTTCGTCCGCTACTATCTTTCCGAGAAGGCGGATCTGACTGCCAGCGATTTTGGTCCACCCCTCGTTACGGCATTGGTCGTTGCTAGCGACCACGGATTCATCAATAATATGCTCATCTAGAGCGACCTGTGGTCGAGGCTCCAATAGCACCTTCGCATTCACCAGCCGAAAGTAGGTATCGGACAACCACGGGTGGCTATAGTAATTCGAGTCGTCTTGGGCCACAAAACATAATGTACCACCCCTGCACTTTCCACCACAAATGCGAACGCCACGCAGCAGGAACGTAAGACCAGAACCCCTTCTGGTAAGCCAGGGATTCGGCGATGTCTCTGTTTGGATCTGAGCGGCCTTTCCGCACCGCGCATGATAATCCAGAAGACGGTACAGATGACGGGCAGTAATGATATTCAGCTCGTCCACATCTGATATCGCCTGGCTGAGAGGCATGGCAAGAGTATTACGAGCAGCGGCTTCTCCTATCTTCTTCCATCCATTCGCGACTGCTAGAGCGTACACCCGTAAAGGTTGTTCGCTAATCATGGATGACGCGAGCACAGCTTGGACGAACCTCCCCATCGCACGATCCATACAGTACTTGTCGAGCGCCACTCCCACTGCTTGGAATTGCTCGACGCTTTTAATCTCTGGGGCGACGTCTGGATAGCAGAATAGGAGGATAGTTCGGAAGGTGTCACTGTCTTCTGTCACTTCGAGAACGGGAAGGCCGTCTCTCTCCTCTGTGTGCTTGCTGTCTTGTAAAGCATGACGAAAGAACGACGATGGGGATCGCAGCGTGAGAAGAACGCTGAGGACGAAGAAGTCGACGTTGTCGGTTGTGCGGATCACCAGATCAACATTATCCGTAGGATCGTTGAAGGGGGCATCGGCGGTGGTTGTGGGGGTCCATGGTTGTGAGTCGATATCCATCTGCTGGTGATAGTAGACAATCAAGTGGTAGCTCGCTTCTTCGTGCCTCATGGAATGATGCTTGTGCCATTGTGACTGATTGACTTTCCGAGTTCCGACTCCAATAGGCGCCCACAGATCGATTCTCAAGCCTTACAACGTCAAATATAAGTTGATGTCCGGCGTGCCTGAAGGTACCGTGCCGTGTAATGATGAGATGAGATGAGATGTAAGGCTGACATCTATATTACGTTGCGCCGGCAGCATAGAAAAAGCGATATTTGTTTGTGTAAAGTTGAAGGATGATATATATGGTATAGCAAGCGAAAATCGCACTTTACTGACTCTGTAGGTAGGTAGGTAGTATCATGTCATTTTTTCCACTCTATGTCCAAGGGAACCTAAATGATGATATAAAATAGGAGTCACGCAGATGATAGGTGTTGCTCACCTCTGAAATTCGTCTGTCGATTTCCTTCGCCACTATCTCTCCGAGAAGGCGAATCTGACCGCAAGCGGCCATAGCCCATAAACCCCTACTGTCGCATTGTTGGGCGCTAGCGTAAATGGCTTGACCAATGATGTCATTCTCTAGAGCAACCTGTGGCCGAGGCTCCAGTAACAACTTGCTGTTCACCCGCGGAAAGTAATTATTGGTCAACCACGGATGACCATAGAAATGCGTGCCTCCTACTTCCGCCAAGAACCCAATCCCGTCGTCGCACAGTGGACATTCGGTAGTGTCACGGTGAAGGAACGTAAGACCAGAGATCTTTTCGCTAAGCCAAGGAAATGACCCTCCTGCCAGTGCTGGGATCTGAGCGGCCATTCCACAGCGCATATGATAATCTTGAAGACAATACAGATGGCGGCCAGTAATCAGATTCAACTCCTCGACATCTGATATCGCCTGATTGAGAGGCATGGCCAGAGTATTACGGGCAGCGGGCTCTCCGATCTCCTTCCATCCATTGGCGATTGCGACAGCGAATACCCGTAAGGGTTGTTCCCTAATCACGGATGACGCGAGCACAGCTTGCACGAACCTCTCCATCGCACGATCCATGCAGTACTTGTCCAACGCCATGCCCACTTCTTGTATCTGCTTAGCGCTTTCAATTTTTGGGGGAACGTATGGATAACAGAATTGGAGGATAATTCGGAATGTCTGACTGTCCTCCTTCACATCGAGGACGGGAAGGCCTTCTCTCTGCTCTGTGTGCCCACAGTCTTCCAGTGCATGTCGAAAGAATGACGATGGGGATTGCAGCGATAGAAGTGCGCTGAGGACGAAGAAGTCGACGTTGTCCACTGTGCGGATCACCAGATCAACATTGTCGGCGGGATCGTTGAAGGGGGGGTCGGCGATGGTTGGTTGCGCGTCGATGTCCATCTGCTGTGATTATAGTTGGCAGCCAAGATATGGCAGCTCGCTTCCTCGTGCCTCATGGAACGTGATTGACTTGCCGAGTTCCGACTCCAATAGGCGCCCATAGGCGCCCAGTAAACAAGCCTTACCACGTCCAATTTTCAAAACCGATGTAATGCTGACTTTTATATTGCATCACGCCGGCAGCATAGAGAAAGCCATAATCGCTTGTGTTCTGTTGTGGTATGTAAGCGAAAACCGCACTTTGTGAAGTTTTATCATACATGCGCTAAATAAGCACCTCGGGCAATACACAGCCACACGATATCATTCTTTTTTGGCCACCAACACCACCATTATCACCTTCCTTCCTTGACCCGTTGCTTCGCCGTCACACAATCGCATCTTTACGCAGAGCCACCGAGGCAGTATGCGGAGAACTCACTACGCCTTATCGACAACAGCACCGAATGACCGACCGAAGGATCAATATTTTTTCACGCCGCATTTACATCGTGTATTGCTAGGATGGCAGACACTTCATAGGACGATGGACATCTACTTATGTGTCAAAGTTGGGGGCAAAGCAGCTGGAGTGTTACAAGTTTTCGACGCGACCAAGACGCGACGATGGGTGAATGAACATAGGTATGCCCATTTTATACTCCATTACTGAGCTCTTCACAAGTCCAACATAGACGGCCCGAAGGAGGTCGCTTAACATGGAATGCTGAGATCCCACCTCATTTTCACCATTCGATTTCCAAGGGAACCTAAAGGGCTATATCAACCGACGGAACTTTCATCCACATCTGAAATCTGTCTATCGATTTCAGCCAACAGTAACTACACGAGCCTGTGGAAGCGCGGGAAGACCGCCTTTGTCTTCTGTATGGTGGCTCCTGTACAACACGTTCGGAAGAATGATGAAGGGGGTTTGAGCAGCAGGAATGCTCTATGGACAAAGAAGTCGACGTCGTCTGATGTCCGAATCACCAGATCAGCGAGATTAGAGGCATCGTTGAAGGGCGAGTCAGCGGTGGTTATTGGAGGCTGTTCGGTGAAGTCCATGGTCGGTGGTCGATGCCTGCAAAGAGATGAGAAGAGACGCCCATTAGTGCCTCGTGGCTAGGCACCCATGTCGCCAGCATTTCCGATGTACACGAAGGAACTCAGAGCATCGTGCGTCATGCTCTTTAATTCTGCTGACACCCTTCCCTAATCTTAGAGCACGCCTCGTAGATTCCTCTCCGGTTTCTGTCGTCGTTGGCAACGTCGATATTGTTTTCTTCATCTTGGAACATTTTCCTTGAAAAGCCAGGAGCTGCTGCTGCATGTTATCCGCTTAGGAACGGTCTCGACAGCGCCAATGAGTCGACAAGCGATGCCTCCCTTCCTCTGTGGTAGAGCACCTTTTACATAGCCCCGATGTCTCTGCTTTCACTCCTCCTTCGTTGGAATCCAGACTCTCGTAGTATTGGGGAACATTTTCTGTATCGACGAAAATTGAAGCATCGACCGGTTTCGCTGTCCAAGCGACAGTATCATTCTGATCCGCTGCACCTCATTTCGTCCACTTGATATCCAAAGGAACCTAGCGGACGGGTGTGAGCGATAGGAGAGATGATACTGCCGGACTCACCTCTGAGATTCGCCTATCGATTTCTTCAGACAAAAGCTTGCCGAATGCTTGGATTTCGCTGACGGCTATATCCTTCCAATTATCGATTTGGCATTGCACCCCGCTGCTCAAAACTGCCCGACTGATGATCTTTTCATCCAAAGCGATTTCCAGGCGAGGCGTCTCGCATAGCTTCTGCGACACCTCTCGGATGTAGTCGGATGTCCAACCATGGATCTTCACTTTCCTATCACCATTGTCGCCCCTCATTTTCACCTCAACCATGTTTTGGCACTTCCGGCTGTAATAATCAGAGGGGTGAGGACCCAAAAATTTGAATGAATCAGCGTCTTTCGGGTCGATCCACAGAAACAAAACCTCTTCATTTTTGAGATTCGTTTGTGCGGCGTCACTGCACTTCCTGTGATAGTCTCGTAGCATGACGTACTGCAACGCAGATATGTCGTTCAGTTCTTCAATCGCCACCTCTTTGTTCAACGGGACTATAAGGGTGTTCTTCGCAGCTGCCTCGCCCAAATTTCTCCACCCTTTCTGAATTGCCAGTATAAAGAGCTGTAGGGCTTGGTCCCTTATGAGGGCCGACGCGCCCACGATGTTCTCAAACCTCTCAGTTGCGTAGTCCATACAGTACTTTTCAAGAGCATCACCAATCACTGAGACATCTTCGATGGTCTTGATGCAGCCAGGATGGCTGTTGGGGTAACATAGGAGGAGGATGAATCTGAACGTGGTGCTGAGCCCTTCGACTCGTAACACGGGAAAACCATCCCTTTCCTCAGTGTATCGGTTGCCCTGTAAAACATAGCGGAAGAACGACGACGGAGATCGCAGCGATAGCAGGTCACTAAGGACGAAGAAGTCGACATTGTCGGCTGTGCGTTTGCTGTGCGTATGACTAGATCGACGCTGTCGGCGGGATCATGGAAGGGGGCGTCGGCGGTAGTGATAACAAATGGCTTATCGGTTTCCATTGCTGATAAGTAGCAGATGCGTATGAAGATAAAGATGCGTATAAGTTCAAACTCCGCTCCAATATTGCCCCGAGGTGTAAATTACCGGTAATAAGTAGCAGATGCGTATGAAGATAAGACAAGCTTTGTCCGGTCAAGGGCACAGCCACAGGTGGTTTAACCTTCCCTTCGAACGGTCATGACGCATTTCTTTCTTCCTCTTTCCATCCCTGCCTTTTCGAGAAGGCCTTCTTCAATGCAGCTGTGCTCCACATCCCCAACCGCTCATAACAACCATTGCCTAGTTCATGATGTTAGAATATAACGTCGAGGTCATTCCGGGGCTACGTTCATCAAATATCTCAAAGGACGATGGCTCGCATTTCCAGGGAGCTTGGAAGCCGTGAGACTTTGATCATTTCGGCGTTCTGCTCTCGGATGGGCATGCGCGCCCAATGGAAGAATTCAAGAGATCCGATTATGTACAAGGAAACGCGTATGCTGCAAGCAAAGTGCAAGATTTGGCGATGTAGTGAGTATGCTGTTACCATCTTCGCTTTACACTCAGGTTTCATCTGGTTGCGAAGTGGCGACACAAATATCTTGCTCCGATTTCGGGCTTTCCGATCTTTCCCAGCAGCCGGCCACAGCAATTCCAGCTCATTCCTCCCGGTTCAGTTCTTCTGGTCAACATTCAGAGGTACCTATGCGGGCCATTCGGAGGACCAGCGCCACCTCATCATCTGCGAAATCAGTCGGACGATTCCCTCATGCCCAGCAGCCCGCGTATTGGTGTACCTGGCTGGCAGAAATTTTGGTCTTCATGACCGCATTGGAGGTGTCTTCATGATCACTTGGTAAATGATATTCTCGCTCATAACCTTTCGCTGAGGCTCCCGTCATAGCACCGCTTTTACTATATTGACATCTTCCGTCAAGCAGTACTCAGGGCGTGTCGTTACAGATCATTGGGACGCTGGATGACGGTAGGATAAGACCGATAGTTCGCCTTCTTCCACGTCAGAGCGCAGGCACCGCAGTTCTGATATGGTCATCATCTATAAACCTGACACAATGTATGACCCGTAGGATTCTTATCCTGTCTCGACATTGTTAAAGCCGAGTTCCCAATCAGTTTCAGGCGAAGGAGAAAATTACGTCAAGACAACATATTGCCGCCCACGATGAGAGATAAACGATAGATAACCAGGAGCAATGGATATAGATATGAACGTGATGACGGATAGTAATGTTCTCGAGTAATTCATACCCGAGGCACAAATCTTCAATCAGATATATGGCCGAATTGTCTGTCCCTAACATCCCAGCACGAACGCTCTGAGATCACGTCTCGCCACGCCGCCTCAAGTTTGTCCAGTTAATGTCCAAGGGAACCTAACTCACCACAACGATCTCATCAGCGGATGGATTGCCATTCTTACTAGTAGTACGCACCTTCGAAATTCGTCTGTCCATTTCCCCTGCTATTGCCTTTCCGAGCTTGCGGATCTGGCTAGACGCGGTTTGGGCCCAAATTCCGCCTTGCTTGCTGCTCTCAAAGATGGCACCGTCAATGAGAATGTCATCCAGAGCCGCGTCTGGTCGCGGCTCTAACAGCACCTTCGCGTTAAGTGGATTCAAATATGATTTGTCCAACCAATCGTGGCAATTTCTGCCAAAATGGCTTGCCATTTCAGCGTCGATTTCACAAAACGAAGACGTTTGGGCGAGCTTGTATGCGCTGCCCGGCTGGGCGGCTTTGCCACATCGCTTGTGATAATCTTGCAGGCGAAAGAGATGGCGAGCGCTGATACCATCTAGTTCCTCAACGTCTGATATCGCGCGATCAAGAGGCACAGCAAGAGTACACCTGGCCGCGATCTCTCCCAACTCCCTCCATCCGTGAGCGATTGCAATAGCAAACACCCGGAGAGCATGCTCTTTTATTAGAGATGATGTGGACACCGTCCGGATTAACCGATCGAGTGCGGCATCCAAACAGTACTTATCCAAGGCCTCTGCCACTGCCAAGAGCTGGTCGAGGCTCTCTACCTCGGGAGTAGTGTATGGATAGCAGAGAAGGAGAATGAATCTGAAAGTGGCGCTGTCCTCCTTTACTCGTAAAATAGGAAGTCCATCTCTTTCCTCTGTGTGTCTATTATTTTGTAAAGCATGACGAAAGAACGATGATGGGGATCGCAGCGATAGCAGTGCGCTGAGGACGAAGAAGTCGATGTTATCTGCCGTGCGGATTACTAGATCAACGTTATCGGTAGGATCGTTGAAAGGCGTATCGGCGATGGTGGGGGATGGTTTTGCGTCGATATCCATTTGCTGATGATAGTTGGCAACCAAATTCGCTTCTTCTTCCTGCCTCGTGGAATGGGCGCTTGTGCAATTCTAGCTTACTAGACGCCTACAGATCTAGAACCTTTGGTAAACCTTACGACATCAAGTCTTCAAAGTGTTAGGCTATTTTTTTTCAGTACGGTTGCAGTCTAGACGAAGCAACCATGCGTGATAAGAAAGACGATGCCTTTAATTGCAAGTACACAGTTCGCGTTTCGAAGTGCGACGAATGCACTTGCGGCAGGACAGGTTGGTGGCCGCAAAGCATCGCAAAGCACAGTCACACGTGGATGTCTTCCTTTTCTAAATTCTCACGAGGTCAGCGCCTATCCTCGATTCTTTGACCCGTTGTTTTAATGGAATCGCATCTTGACGAGCCAAATACAGAGCTATTGAATCTTCCAAGAAATTCGAAGGGGTGTGTGAAATGCTACTGTGGAAAACTCATGAATAATACCAATCGGCTCGCCGAAGGATCTCAATGGCATGATATTCAGGGGGAACGGAAAACATGGGTATGTCATTTCGTTTTCTAAACTTGGTCTTTCGCAAATCCGACATACTTAGAAGGTCCAAAATCCCTTGACGCTTTGCCTAGTAGGTCTCCTCGCGTCATTCTGTCCATTCGTTTTCCAACGGAACCCAAAGGGCCAAATCAGCAACGGAAATTTCGTACGTTTTTTCATCGTTTACCTCTAAACTTATGCGTTTACATGTCGGTTTTCGCTACCAGCAACTGTGTGAGCCCATGGATCTGACTAGAGGCGGCACCGATGCATGAGTCTCCGTTGCATTCCGCTATGCGAATAATACCATCATTAACAAAGGCCTCTATCAGCATCTTATTCACCGATTTGAGATACATATCAGGCAACTAAGAACGCGAAACGAATCACCTATTCTCTACCTACACGCAGTGACCCTTGTCACTGGAAGGAAGGGCGCAGGCGTGTGCGAAGATGAGACACAGGGCTGGTTTTATGCTGGTTAGTGTGTCTGATACGGTTTGTCATGGAACACTGCACATATATATGATTGCATCCATCCAAGACCATATTATCAGACAATATGGCCCTTGGCCGACTCGTGACGCTTAACCTTCGGTCTAAAGAACCTGCGCAGTTTTGCTGCACCCTTTGCGACACTGCCGAAGAGATCACAGGGCGGTGGTCCTATCGAGCTCGTCAAACTCTGCTTCTCGGTCCGGAATCATGTAAACGTACTTAGCAGACCTCCACTCTTCATCCCAAATACTTTCCAAATCAAATCCCAAGTCCTGTCCTTCTCATTCTGATGCTTATTTGACCATTCGACATCCAAGGGAACCTAAACGACGAAGTCAAATAAGAGTTGCGTAGATGCTAGCTGGTTACCGGTCTTCACCCACCTTTGAAATTCGCCTGCCTATCTCCTCCCCCACTATCTTTCCAAGACGGCGAACCTGGCTGCCAGCGATTTTTTCCCACTGTCCTCCACATTCCTTGGTACTAGCAAAAATGGTTTGATCAATGATGTGATCATCTAGAGCGACCTGCGGCCAGGGTTCCGATAGCAACTTTGTATTCACCAGCTGAAAGTAGGTATAGGTCAACCATGCATGACCACATAAACTTTCGGCATTTGCATATCCCAAATCAAAGAACCTGTTCGGTCCTCCGCACCACTGACAATATGGAGTCTTCTGCAGAAAAAGGAGACCAGAAGTTTTTCTGCGAAGCCAAGGCAGCGAGTCTCTCCTTACTTGAATCTGGGCAGCCTTTCCACACCGCACATGATACTCCTCAAGACGGAGGAGGTTGCGCGCGCTGAGTTCATTCAACTCCTCTACATCTGATATCGCCTGGTTGAAAGGTGTAGCCAGAATGTTTCTAGCAGCAGCTTCTCCCAGCGTCTTCCATCCATTGGCGACAGCCACAGCGAACACTCGCAAGGGCTGTTCGCTGATCATGGATGACGCGAGCACAGCTTGAACGAATCTCTCCATCGCACGATCCATACGGTACTTGTCGAGCGCCTCTCCCACCGCTCGGAATTTCTGGACACTTTCCATCTTGGGAGCCGTGTATGGATAGCAGAATAAGAGAATAGTTCGGAATGTGTCACTGTCATCCTCCACTTCAAAGACAGGAAAGCCATCCCTCTTTGAGTCTGTGTCGAGTATGTAGCCAGGCAAGATGTGACGAAAAAACGATGATGGGGATCGCAGAGATAGAAGTGCGCTGAGGATGAAGAAGTCGACTCTATCGGCTGTGCGGATCACCAGGTCGATGCTGTCGGTGGGGTCATTGAAGGGGTCGTCGGCCGTGGTTATGGGTGCATGCTGTGCGTCGGTGTCCATTTGCTGGTGATAGTAGGCAAAAGAGTATGGCGCCTTGTTTCTTCAAGCCCCGAAGAATCCTTGAGGAACACGTTTGTTGTGACTGATTGACTTGCCAACTTCAGTAATCGGCAGGAAGCCATTAAGCGCCCTCAACTAGCGCTAAGCTACGTTATCATTCGTGTTGTGGGACGCAAACTAAATGGGTAATGGTGCGTTGCTTACAGAGATCGTACAAGCATCTCTCCATCACACAAAAGAGGATTATTGATAGTATGAAGACATTTTACGAGGGGGTCTTCTATGAGTCTTCGAACGACGGACTTCAAGGATCACCTAAACTCGTCATCCCCAGACTTCCAAAATAATCCAGACTCGGCCTTATCTCCCGTTCCGTGACATTCCCGCAAGTCTTCTTTACTGTTGGGAATAGACATCGGCAGGCACAAAGGACATGACGGGTATGGCTCGAACGAATGTATATTCGTGACAGATACATAGGTGGTGGTGGTACGAAGCCAAGAAGCGGTAGTGATCGATACGAAAATCAAAATAATGTAAAACAAAAGACGGCGTAGCCGTCGGCCCAGTGGCTGTGAAATCACAATCCTCAACATTTACCACTCAATGTCCAAGGGAACCTAAACGAAGGTGTCAAACGGTAGTTGCATAGATGCTTGGCGTTGCTCACCTCTGAAATACGCCTGTTGATTTCCTCCGCCACTATCTTTCCGAGACGGCGAATCTGACTATTAGCTATTTCGGACCATTGATCTCGACGACATTGTTTGGTACTCGCGAGAACGGCTTGACTGATGATATCATCATCTAGAGCAGCCTGAGGCAAGGGTGAAGAGAGCACCTTTTCATTCACCAGTCGAAAGTAGGTGTCGGTCAACCACGTGTGGCTATATAAACCCACGTCTTCTTCATATGCCACGAAAGCAATGCTTCCGTTGCACCATCGACATCTACTAGTATTATGGTGTAGGAACTGAAGACCAGACGTCTGTTCGCCAAGCCAAGGAAGTGGCAGTAATATCCCTGCTTGGATCTGAGCGGCTTCCTTGCAGCGCACATGATAGTCTCTGAGACGGTAGAGATGGCGCGCGTTGATTTCTCTCAGCTCCTCGACATCTGATATTTCCCGATCAAGAGTATTTCTAGCAGCGGCTTCCCCCACCTGCTTCCATCTGTTGACGACAGCCAGTGCGAACACTCGCAAGGGCTGCTCCCTAATCACAGATGAAGCCAGGACAGCTGCGATGAACCTCTCCGTGGCATGATCCATACAGTACTTGTCCAGCACTGCTCCCAGCTCCAGGATTTGCTGGACGCTTTTAATCTCGGGGGTGTCGTACGGATAGCAGAATAAGAGGATAGTTCGGAAGATGTCACTGTTCTCCTTCACTTCGAGGATGGGGAAGCCATCCCTCTCCTCTGTGTTTGTGTTGCCCTGCAAAACCTGACGGAAAAACGATGATGGGGATCGCAGTGATAGCAGGCCGCTGAGGACGAAGAAGTCGACATTGTCGGCTGTACGGATCACCAGATCAACATTATCGGTAGGATCGTTGAAGGGGGCATTGGGGGTAGTTTTAGAAAATAGTTTTGCGTAAATGTTCATCTGCTAGTGATGGTAGGTAAGCAGGAGATGGCGACTCGCTTCTTCGTGCCTTGTGTAATAGGCGCTCGGATCGTGACTGACCCAAGAAGCGCCCGTATACCTACCTGATCAAGCCTGTATGTTCGATTCGTCACAACTTCAAGCTTCGAATCAAGCTAAGTATCATTTTCAGTATTGCGGCAGCCTGGAAAACGGTCGTGTGTGATACATTGAAGGATGGTATAATTGACACAGAAAGCAAAGGTCACACTTCGAAGTACTATGAATGCTACAAGTGCCGCCGCGATAGAGAGCTTGCTGGAAGGAGCTGGCTTTGGCACATGAAGCTAGATAGCGAGTCAGTGTGGTATAGTGTATTCCCTTCCCTATAGAAGAGGAGGAAGAACGCGTTCGATGAGAAATTGCCAGGGGCTCATTAGTGAACTCATGAAATCTGAAGCTAAGCTTGGAATGAGACTCTGGATACGAGAGAGTTGGTAGATATACTTATTGGTTGCCCGGTCTTCTGGTTTTATTGAAGTTTTGATGTTCATTCTAATGTGTTAGGCTGTTATGGGAGGTCGGGAACTGCGAAGCCACAAGCATCCACGATTTGAATTTATCTCGGGGTCTGAAGGAAGAAGGCAGATCGCTTAGAATACCGAGGGTGTGTTTGACTGTGCGAAGAGTTGGTGTAATCAAATATAGACATGTGAATGGCGGGCTCGTGCGAGTTAGATACCCACAAGAAAGCGGACACAAGCGTCCCGCAGTCACTGGTCAACACTGTTTATGGAAAAGAAATGGTTAATGATAAGATATGATGGGTCGGATGGCGCGACGTACAACAATAGACTGACTGGCGAGTTACTAGTCATAGTCATGGATGAAGCTTAAGCGTAAAAGGGTCGTTCTCGAAGGACTAACAGAGTCCAGATTGGGCAGAAATTTGAAGGTAATGGCGAGGATTATGCAGGTAGTACCGTAGATACCGAGCACTGACGACATGTATGGACAAAACCAGTTTCAAGTCGGATAAGGCGGTAGAGGAAGTTCTCAGTCTGGCTGGCGGGCCGGAGTCCAAAAAAGCTACAGGGACAAACATTGTATATTTGCAATTCGCAGTCTTTCCACCAACTTTCGACAACCGGATGAAAATTTCAAGAAGGCAGTTTGCGAGGAACTCGGCTACATAACAGCACAAATACGAACCCACGCCTTATCGATAGCAGCATCAATCTTCCCACTGATGGAGCAATTTCATCGCCGATGCACCATGCGACGGAAATCAGACCTGGTACTACGGCGAGCGACAGGCGAATGGAAGAATTAAGGTAAGGACATTTTTACTCCAACACCAATTCCTTCACAAGCCCGGCATAGAAAGCCCAGCGATATAAAGCTCGGCTAGATCCGACCCCGCGTCATTTCGTCCATTCGATTTCCATCGGAACCTCAAAGACGATATCAGCCAGCGTAAATCTCGGAGATTTTTTCGTCGCTTACCTCTGAAATACGCTTCTCGATTTCCGCCGCCACCAACTGTGCGAGCCCATGGATCTGGCTGGAGGCACCCCAGATCCATGAGTCGCTGTTGCATTCCTTGATGCTCGCTAGGATGGCTCCACGAATAATACCATCATCAAAGGCCACCTGCGGTTGTGGGTCTACCAGCAGCTTCTCCTTCACCAATTTCATATACGAATTATTCAACCAAGAATGCGAGAATAATCTCCCCTTCCCTCCGCAAAAGCGAGAAGACTGCAAGGTTTCCTGACATCGTTGACACTTGGAGGAAGGATCCAGAAGTTCGCATCCAGGTTGGTCTGAAAGCCAAATCATCCACCTTATTCGGGTGGTTTCCCTACATCGCTTGCGGTAATTGAGGAGACGCTGAAGATGGCGGGCACTGATGCCATCCAGCTCCTCGACATCCGATTCCACCCCATCAAGAGGTACTCCAAGAGTGTTCCTGGCCGCGGTCTCCCCCAACACCTTCCATCCGTTAGCGACAGCCACGGCAAAGACCCGCAACGGTTGCTCCTTGATGAGAGGAGACGCGATCACGGTCTGGACAAAGCGTTCGAAAGCATGGTCCATACAGTACTTGTCAAGCGCCATGCCTACCGACAAAAGCTGTTCGATGCTCGTAAGCTCGGGAGTGCCGTATGGGTAGCAGAAGAGCAGGATGACTTTGAAAGTGGTGCTGTCCTCGTTCACCTCGAGCACAGGAAGACCGCCTTTTTCTTCTGCATGGCGGCTCCCTTCCAGTACATGTCGGAAGAATGATGAAGGCGATCTGAGCAACAGAAGTGCTCTATGGACAAAGAAGTCGACCTTATCTGATGTCCGGATCACCAGATCTGCAAGATCGGAGGCATCGTTGAAGGGCGGGTCGGTCATGGTTATGGAAGGCAGTTCGGCGATATCCATGGTGGTGGCAGATGCCTGCAAAGAGTCTATTAGTGTCTCGCGGTTTAGGCGCCCATGCCGCCGGGATATCTGATGCGCTCGGCCTACTCGTGCGTCATGCTCTTCAATCCTGTAGAAAATTTTACATTGACCTAGTCTTATAGGACGCCTCGTCGTGGAGCCCAGCGCTTCGGATTCTGCCCTCGTGGCGACGTGAGCATATGTTTCTTCATCTTGGAATATCTGGCACTCCTGAGCGAACTCGATAAAGCCGTGTCACAGGAGCAGCAGCTTCATCTTGTCCGCTTTGAAAGGTCTCGACAGCGTCAATGACTCGACAAGCGGGGCCTCCCTTCCTCTTTCGCAGTGCACTTTTCCCATAGCCCCGCTGTCTTTGCTTTCACTCCTTCCTTCATTCGAAACCAGACACTCGTAGTATTGGAGAACATGTTCTACATTGGCGAGAAAAGGGTCGACCTCCGGCAATTTCGCTGCATCACTATCATTCCGATCCGTAAACTACTCGGTATCTCGTGTCTCCGCACTTCATTTCGTCCACTTGATGTCCAAAGGAACCTAGTGGGCGGGTGTGAGCAATTGAAGGGATGATTCTACAGAACTCACCTCATTGATTCGCCTACCAATTTCTTTCGATAAAAGCTGTGCGAATGCTTGGATTTCGCTGACAGCTATGTCCTTCCAATTATCGATTTTGCATTGCTCCCCGCTGCTAAAAACCGCTCGACTGATGATCTTGTCATCCAAGGCCATTTCTGGGCAGGGCGTTTCGCGTAGCTTCTGCGAAACCTCTCGGATGTAGTCGCGTGTCCAGCTATGGACGTTCACTCTTCGATCGCCATCGCTGCCCCTCATTTTCACATCGATCAAGTCTTTGCAATACGGACTGAGAGTATTATAGGCATGAGGACCCAGAAATTTGAATGATTTGGCGTCTTTCGGGTTGATCCAGAACAAAATATCCTGAGATTTGGGATCGACTTGTGCGGCGTCACTGCATTTCCTGTGGTAGTCTCGCAGGATGACGTATTGCAATGCAGGTATGTCGTTCAGCTCTTCAATCGCCACCTCTTTGTTCAATGGAATGAAAAGCATCTTCTTCGCAGCTGCCTCGCCCAATTTCCTCCACCCCTTCCGAAATGCCAGGACGAACAGCCGCAGGGCTTGTCTCCTTATGAGGGGTGACGCGATCACTATCTGCTCGAAGCGCCCAATTGCATAGTCCATGCAATACTTCTCAAGGGCAACACCCACGGCAAGGAGCTTCTCGATGCTCTCGATCTGAATATTTTCGTGCGGGTAGCAGAGAAGGAGTATGGTTCGGAATGTGTCACTGTCCTCCTTCACTTCGAGAACGGGAAAGCCATCTCTTTCCTCTGTGTGCCGATTGCTCTGCAAAGCATGACGGAAGAACGACGATGGGGATCGCAGCGATAGCAGCCCGCTGAGGACGAAGAAGTCGACGTTATCGGCTGTGCGGATCACTAGATCGACGCTATCGGCGGGATCGTTGAAGGGGGCACCGGCGGTGGTTATGAGAGTTGGCTGCGCTTCGATCTCCATCTGCTCGTGGTAGTTGGCAATCAAGAGACGGCAGCTTGCTTCTTCGCACCTCGTGGGATAGGCGCTTGTACCGTTGGCATCGTGACTAACAGGCCTGCATCTTGAGCTTAGACGATCGGCAGTTTAGGCGCCCACATAGAAATGCTTAAATCCGTGCGTTCAGCTTGCTGCAACTGAAGGGTGCATATTACTCACTACGTTTCGCCAGTTATGTACTTCGTGCATCATTAACCTTCTCCTTTACCTATTCCGTGTGACGCAGGTTCTGAGTTGCGGTGATGGACATGTAGTGTCCAATGTCCGCGCTCGAAATCTTGTTATACAAGTCCAAGGTAGCAGACGGGTTCTAATCGCAATGGCGACTCATTCGCGAATAGGACAGTACATGCCATGCTGGTGTCGCCATTGTCGTTTTCTGTCATCCATGTCCGATTCGTCGGAGGCAACCCAAAATATTCCCACGGCGACCTTATAATTAGGCGGATCTCGTTGGCCGCTGCGATGCAAGGAGTTTAGCAACAATTAATCCGACACTTATGAACGGATATCCGAGGACACCGCATGAAAGAGGACCATATGGTGCCGAACGCTAAAAGGATTGTTAAAGTCGTGAGATGTTCAGTTAGAACGCAGACGAATCACATTGTCATTGGCTGTAACTTGCGCGGTAAGGGAATGTTCGGAAGTCCGTGTTCACCCGGTGTATATGTGCGGTTCAAGTGGCGGAGTGGAAAGGAGCGCGAAGTTGTCTTTGTTCCTTGACGACGCAAGTCGCAATTGGAGGAAGCTGAAATCACCCAAGTTCGATCGATTCGTTAAAAATATAATAGGTATAAGCATGCAAGTTCTTCGCGCGAAGATGGAGAAGAGTCGAATCTCAAGCTTCACCAGAATAAGCATGGCTGTTGCCCCTGACGAACTCGGAATCCCAACGCCGAATCTTGATGGTACTTTTATGATCTGCTTGAGCAGGGGAAGAGAAGCACGACAGTAAGTACCTGGGTGAGTCTGCTGTCTTCCTTGACCTGGATCCAGCAAATGAAGTTACTAGTGGGGTGCCGCAAAGCAGCAACTTCGAGTTATCTTTTTACTATCTGCACCGAGGGTATGAATTCCGGGCCGGGTTTTTAGCCGTTGATGTACTCATTCGCTGTCTAGTCTATTGGCCCTTTTCAACTTACTTGGGACCACCGGCGGGGTAATATATCGAAGAAGAAACATAGCAGAAGCATTGGGGTGCGCACTGACAATGGTTGCGAACCAAAAATTACTGAAACCGAGGACCCGGGAGAAGAAAATCAAGCCCTAATGAATACATGAGTATTTTTGGAACTCACTGCGGAGAGCGTCTCCCCGTTTTCTATGGGCTTACGCCGATGACCGATCTCCGTCAAAATGTGGTTCTCCCTTGCCGCCATCTTTGATGGGCTTCCTTCAGGAGGTGGATCTGACACTGTGCTCAGTGGTGAAAGTTTTCAGTGGTGCATGAAAGGGCGACATCAGGGAGAAAAGATGAATCTCATCCATCGATGGAGTATTGAAAAGGGAACAGACCAGTTGACCTGCGGTGAGTTCTACTGTATTGAACGGAAGGTTACCACTTTAGGGCCTTTTCATGACGGCCAGCGGAATTATTGAGGACACCGAGTCAGTTTAACAATGATATCCCACTAGAAAAGAAACTCGATGTATACGACCGACGACGTGATGCGATATATATTGCGCCGTACGATATCGGAATGCCGTTTGGACAATTCGAACCTAGGTGCGCGCGCAGCAATGATAAGTGCCGTATATGAACGGAGAAGCAGTTCATGCAAGTGTGACGGAACAAGAAAAGCCTTGTAGAGCCTGAAGATGCGGAAACCGCTGCAAGGCCTGGTTTCCCGCGATTCCGAGGACAGTGAGAAATCAACGGGACCGTGTTCCGATTTACCAGGCTCAGTCCACTTACACGCGTCGTCGGCACTCTTAGTGATGCGGCGAAAGGAAGCAAAGATTGTGACGTTTGGGTATACAGAAACCGTCACTTGAAACATCAAAGTTTTGGCCTACTTGTCGAAAAGGTGAAGCGTCTTTCCCGGTAACTGGCCGCTGACAACCACTGGGACAGACTTAAAGCCTAGAATAGAAGATTCCTTATGGTCCTTCAGGCGAATGAACTAAAACCTGGCACGAGACATTACAAAATGGGTTGATAAAGAGGGGCGAGGTGAAAGCCTTCTTAACAGAAAGTGAAAGAAAACCTAGTGATGATGAAGTTGATGCCGAACTTGATGACCTCTGGCTTTCTGATCGGACAAAGAACTAGATGTCTCTGGCCGAATGTTTTTGATGGATTTATGTAGCTCCAGTGTACAAATCTCCATGCGTCAAGAATATGGACCGACTACTTTATGTCACAGTGTAACGAGCTGGGTGCAAAAGCCGAAACTGAAATATCCATGGAGTAGGACCAACGCAATTTGCCTCCAAACAGGGGGGTGATTTCGTACTCAGGACTTCTTCCAGAGTGAGGTAGAAACGCCATCGTCAACGGGCATATGTGTTCTATAAGACTTCCTGGAATCTGAACTTGATGTGAATTTCAATTAAATTTGAAAGCCAGCTGATTCGACCGCGACGATCACATGGTGAAATTAGTCTATTTTTATCCTTTGACATTTTCAGCCACGGAGATGGCCGGGGCCGGAATGAACTATTTTTGGCTTCGTTCAGCTGCGATCTTTCCAACCGCTCTTCGGATGTCAATTTTCTGCGCAACACTCGTTCGAGCACTGACTACAGCTCTCTTGCGATATCCTGTCTCTTTCATCGACTGCACACCTTCACCGAACTGATGAGCCAGGTGATAAATAGTAGGAACCCAAAATCCACTAAGGTTGTCGACCTTCCTTCTATTCACACAAGCCGCTGTTTTTCATCATGCGGAGAATAGGTGGCGGAATTATCGCCCAATCAATGCTTCAGCACAACGAGCTTTACCTGAGGAACAAGATCTTCTGTGGAAAACAACTCAGGTTGTGCGCCACGCGGGACGCGACTCAAGGTGTACTATTCTTATCTAACTGGCAATCGTAGTTTGTACTGCTCGGTGTCGGACGCAAGTCACAGCGTTGAAATCTCGATCTTCCATGCGACAGAATCAGTCATTGTACCACCAGAACAGTGACTGCCCTCTGCACCGACTCGGAATCTGAAGCTGAAGGCATGAGGTCTGGCTGACGTGATTTGAGCTGCTTGAGTCGTCGCTGATTCATGCTGAATATCCGCGACGGATATTTTTCAGAAAGACCCTATACTCATTTTCACGCGGTCGTGGCGAGGCACTTGTTACCACTCCGGGTTTGTAGCGCAAGTCGGTTGTCATTTGTATTGTGTTTTGTGCCAAGGGGATCGTCATCCGAAGGCTATAAAATGGAATTTGTGCAGCCATTCAGTCTATAGCTTGACAAGCATGCCTTCCCTCTCTCTTGTCCTCTCCGCCTGCGCTTTGACTCTTGCCTACGTCGTATACAAACGTTTTACTCGCATCTCTCTCTCTCATGTGAAAGGACCTGAGTCCAGTTCATTCCTATACGGTGAGACTTCCCCCGCAGTGCCGCGTTCTATCGCTCATGTATATGACATCGAACTATAGGAAACTTCCCCGAGCTCTTACAATCACAGGCTGGAGAGGTGAAGCCCTATATTATGCTATTGTTCTGTCGTTGACTGTCTCTGTGTTCAGAAAGATTTTGAATGGCAAAAGATCTATGGTGACGTTATTCGCATCCACGCACCACTTGGAGTCAGTTATTTTCAACCCTACTATGCAATCCTGTTTTTTACTCGTTTTCCTTCAGGGAGAACGTCTCTTCATCACTGATCCCAAGGCTCTGTCGTACATTTATCAATCTGGTTACAACTTCATCAAGTCGCCTAGCCGAAGTGCTCTGTCTCGTATTACTCTTGGACCCGGACTTCTCAACGTCGAAGGTAAAGCCAAACGTTAACCTATTCACTATTCACGACCATTAATACCAATTTCATAGGCGAGCAACATCGGCGCCAACGAAAGATCATGACACCCGGATTCGGAAGTTCCGAAGCAAAAGCTTTTGTTCCTGTATTCTTATCATACGCCGGCAAGGTACGCTGTCGGTGGTTACACCACGATCATAATTTCATGCCTCCATGTCCTGCAGATGGCAAACAAATGGAGAGACATGATTTCTATGGACGCAACAGAGACGATCACGGTGGATATCCCTGAATGGACATCGCGAGCGACTCTCGATGCGATTGGTGAAGGTATGTATTCTTAGTAATACTAATGCTATCCAAGTACTCACAAAATTCTGTCGTGAAGCCGCTTTCGACTATCAATTTGGAGCGCTCGACAACGCTGAGAACGAACTCACAAACACTTACACTAACCTTGTGTGAGCATATGCCTTCTCTCAACCTAAAATCAGCAGTTCCCCATATCAATGGCGTTTATTTCAGCTTTACCGTGTTCGGTATTCCTAAGCCCAAAGATATTCTGGCTTTGAGCATCATGGACATGCTTCCGGATTCGTTTGCTAGGTTTATTGTCAGGAACGCTCCTTCGCCTCGGTTCGAAGTTGGAAGGAGGACAAACAAACTGACAACTCGGGTTGCGAAGCAATTGGTAGCGGAGAAGTATGCCGCTCTGAAGGAGGGTAAAGCCAGCAAAGATCTTATGAGTCTCATGGGTAGCGACTTCTCTTGCTCTATAGAACGCCCTCACTCATTGACCCACTATAGTCAAAGCCAACGCATCTGGAAACCCCGACATGCGCCTAGAGGAGGACGAACTTCTCGCTCAAATGAAGTATGTATACAGCCCATCCTTTGAAGAATTGGTTTTACCATCGTTTTAGTATTATTGTGTTTGCCGGACACGAAACGACATCGAACACACTCTCTTTCGCTCTTCTTGAGCTCGTAGCCCACCCCGAATGCCAAACCAAACTTCGCCAGGAAATCCGAGAGACACAGCGCAAGATTCACGCTGTTGGCAGGGACGAGTTCACCGCTGCTGATTTCGACGCGATGCCTTACTTGACTGCTGTGGTCAAGGTAATACTTTCGAATTTAAGGTCTCCTCGACTTGTGTTGAATACTCGGACTAGGAAACTCTCCGTATGCACCCGGTCGTGTACAACGTGTTCAGAATCGCTACGAAGGATGACGTCCTTCCCCTCCACAAGCCCATTACTACGAAGACTGGAGAGGTGTTAACTGAACTCCCAATTCCGGCGGGTCTCCAGGTCATCAGCTCGATTGCTGGCTACAATAGGTTTGATGACTTCGCCTTCTTTACAGCTCCGGTACTAACAGGATTTATCCAGGAGCAAAGAAGTTTTCGGAGAAGATGCAGACGTCTTCAATCCTGAAAGGTGGCTACGTAAGGAGGGAAAGCCCGCTGTGTCTCTTGGTGTTTATGGCAACACGTATGTCATCCCCTCCCCCTTTGCTCGACTTTGATTTTATGTACCCAAAATTAGGTTCACTTTCGTTGGCGGACAACGATCGTGCCTCGGTTGGCGTTTTGCGTAAGTGTCATAGCCTTCCCGTTGCCTACATCAACCCTAATAGTTTTACTCAGCGTCATGGAGTTGCACTCGTTTATTGTGGAGCTTGTCAACTCCTTTGAGTTTTCTCTTACCGACGGCATGGACGTTTCGCGCGTCCGGCGCGAATCGTGCTTCTTCATGTTGCCAACAATTGAAGGCGAACAAGAGAAGGGGTCTCAGCTGCATATGAAGGTTCGGGTGGCCCCGTCTGATGAAGATTAAGTCGGGGATGGTCTTTCTTACAGCTGAATCAGTGAATGTAATAACTATAGACTACATAATTGCGATAATGTGCGATTATTTTCAATAACAACGAAATCGATATGGCTCCAGCGGTACGCCGAATGGCGTCAGCATCGTGTTGTCCAACGAACAGTCCTTCACGGTCCATTGGTTATCCCGCGTTTGATGCTAACAAAGGCACAAGCAGTCAGTAGTCATGCATCTAGCGTTCGTCCGTACCTGAGTGATCAGTTCAGCCAATTATAGCCTTTCGACTATAGCTTGGTCTGGTAAATATCGATTGGTAAATCGAATGGACATGGGAGCTGGTGTGTAATCGGCACAAAAGGCGTCGCGTAGCGGCCCGGTAATGCCGGGTGGCGCGTACCTTTCCAACTTTTCTCTCTTGTGCAACTCTCTTGACCCATTACTTCTATTTCGTCAATCATATTCACAAGTTGTTCTGCACGATTATAGGAGCACGGTGGTATTAAGGGTCTCTTTCTAGGTTGCTCTTAAAGCTCAAAGCTCTCTTGCTCGCTCTTTTTCACCTTGAGCATGTTCCGTCTTGTGCGCTGCAGATCTCCGGCTCTTGAATATGAGTCTGAACTCCTCATCTTTCTTGATATAACGATGAGGGGCGGCTCAGAACTGACGTCCTTCCAGCTATGGCCCCTCTCTATCTGTTGCTGGAAGATTAACGGGACATAATGATATTGGCGACTTCTAGTATAGTGTTGCCCTGACACAGGTTCTTTCGACTGGGGTTTGGAGCCCTTGGCGTGTACTTGCTTATCCTCTACACAAAACAACTAGAGGAAACCGACTCGGCTATCTAAGAGTTATTCACGACCCTGCCTTTCCATTCACTCTTTTCCATAACGATGGCGCGAATCCGAGTGTGCGTCATGATACGCACATTCATTTACTCGGCGCCTGTCTCCCTTGATCTTTCCGGTGATAAATATCTTCGGTGGACCACCCTAAACACCCCAGGCCTCGTTCCCATCATCTTGACTCCAATAACGTCATATTTCCAGAGACTTCGCAAGGCCTGTTAGCATATGATCGGGATTACGACCTCGAGAAGGACTTTGCCGCCGGGGTTAGTACCAGCGCCTGGAAATGATGGTCGGATGAGGCAGTCCTACCTGTATCTCGGAGCTTGCCTGCAATTCAGTAACAAAGAATGCAAACTAACGCTTTGCACAAGAAGCTAAACTTATAAATCTCGCGTTCTTGGGTGTTGTCATAGGCTTTCAGTTACCTCGAAAAGGTAAATATTGCCGGTTTTACTCTGCAAGGTTCGTACCCCAAATCCTGAAGGGCAACCCTTGATATCCTTAACTGTCAAGTTTGTCCCGTTGTATTTGATCACATGTTCCTTCTTTCATTCATTGGAACTTACCGGGGCAATGCTCGAAGGAAGAGCGACCAACAGGCAGTCGCAGGCATAGCGTTCCGCAATCCCCGAGTAAACATAAACCATGCCAGTATCGGCCGGCGCGCGACTTGAATCTGGCTCTAGGCGCAATGATAATAAGTCGCCATGGTTCATTATAATTGCGTCAAGTTTGACTCTTAAGTGTCACACCAACAGTTACACACCGAACTCTGGCATGGCTGAAACTGCTGGTCTACAGCTAACCTTGTGCATCTGAGCGCCGTTCCCAACTTTCACAAAACCACTCCGGCGTCTTTACTCGTATGCATGGGCAGATTTCAGATGTCGTCTACTACATATTAGCGTTGCACATTTGATCTCTTGAATAGTAATATTTTCATAGAGGACATATTTATTGTTTGTTTGTTATCTGTATTATCGGTAAAAATCTAGAAAGAAAGAAAAGCTGTCTTTACTGTTCAGCACCAGCGCCCAACCTTGCCCAACGCTCAAAAGCGCTCAATGTCAAGCTATTTACTCGAGGCGCATGAATAATTACATAAGAGGTGCCTGGTAATGATAAGCAGGCTATCAAAAATTAAAATTAGCGGGACCGTGGGAGAAAACGAGCGCCTTATTTTCCGACCACCATGGCCCAATGTGCCTTGAGTGTGCCCGCACATAACTCAATGCATCTTCGAGCAACTCCTACATGCTCAATCTTGTATTCATGACGACTGAATGCGAGTTATTAACGATATAGGGTCGTTTTCTGTCGGGACGTCTTGACGAGTAATGAAGGAGGATTGGTTATGGAAGGCCCTATTGGTACAAGGTTTCATGAACGCTGTTCCGTGTATAGGAGTAATCGATCATATATCGGCTATCGATACCTCCTCTATGTCATGCCAAGAACCCTGAAAAGAAAACCAGACTGCCGCACGACACTCTTTCCTCTTATTCCCTTTCGTTCCAACCGCCATCCCCCCACCAACGCAAAGAATGAAGTTCACGTCCATTCTCGCATTTTGCGCTATTGCGTTCACCGCCGTGTCGGCTTCGCCAATTGACACCAACGCTCGCCGCATGGCCGCAGGTCTTCCCCCCTTGAAGCCCCGCAACATGTATGGTAAGACATATTTTTCCCATTTTTCTCAGTCGGCGGAAACTGACACTTAGGTTTTATCAGCAAGGGACCCGTTCAACGCTTTCGTCCCCGTCGCTAGGCCTTCCAAGCGCGCCATGCCGATCTAGATGCCGGAGAAAAAAAAGGAATTCTAGTATGTTCTCATAATTATTCGTATTGTTGCCTGATAACCTTATAAGCGCATAGGACAACCCAGTACACACTATATCGCAACATCAACCCAGCCAGTTAAACCTTATCACTTTCGTTTTGTCCTGTACCCTAAACCCACACACTCTTTTACATCACACTCGTTCAACCCTAGACTTTTGGTTCAATTCATTTCCTTTCTTTCGAATACTCTGAGGATTTTTTTGATGTTGTACAGGGGTTTTAAATGCGATATTGTCAACCTATGGTCTCCTATGGTCCACGTTAAGACAAATCATGTTATACCTTAGTGCTTCTGTTGTCCAATATTGTCAGGAGAGTGCTCCGCTTCCACCTTGTTCGATACTTCTCGCGACTCTAGGGTAAGATGTTCGTCCTTTCCAATGATCGTAAATGACACGGTTTGCACCCTTAGCATCCGTGTCAGTCACGTATGAACTCGCCACTAGTCGCCACTGTTATCATCTCAAACATGCATGTACCCGGTTCTTCAAGCGCCGGTTCTGTCAACATGTCGATCGATGGCTATTCTGTTATCTCGTCTGCCTGGTGTCTACCCCTTTATCGTACAGTTTCTGATTCTTACTTTTTCTCGCAGAATGAATATTCTTCTGCCACTGTGTCAGCCAACACCCAACGCTGGTTTATGACTATGGCCTCCTTTGCCTGACTTAGTGAAGCGTTCCTCTGGCTTCTTCATATATATCAAGAACACTAAAGAGTCATCCCTCTTACTTCTCCCCGAGTCGGTGGTCATGGGCCGTGTAAGATATCGTGAATTCGGGACATAAAGTTGTGCAACAACCATGAGCGAGGATCGACGAGACTCACCAGCGCCAGGGCTCTGCAGGAAATCAAATACGTCCTAGCTCAGAATCTGTCGATCTCGTATGCTGCCCCCTTTCTATTATTGAAGTACTTATTCCATACTTATCTGGACCGATCATTCGCAGTCCTCTCTCCCCCCCCTCAAAAGGCTTGATCTCCTTCTTCCACCAAGAATGAAGGTAACGCCAATTCTCCTGGCTTTCTGCGTCATCGCAGTGTCCGCCTTTCCTGTACCTATCGATTCTAATGCACGCCGTATGGTGGAAGGTCTTCCCCTGATGAAGCCCCGCTCACTGTATTGTGAGTCTCCTCCTCATAGCAGGCATTTCCCTCTTTATATCGGTTTCTAGCGAAATATGGTCTGGTCAAACGACCCGCGTTATCTCCAGGTTACACGCCGTAGGAAATCGTGATTTTTATTTCGTGAGTGATGTCCCGTCCGTAGGACGAATCATTCCTTGTGACGGAAATTTGTTGCAAATTTACTCCGGACCGTACTTCAATTCCTTTCCATACCCACATCACATTCATTTTGCTACTCCAAGAGGGTATGAATTTTCCGCGCGCTTATTTCACTGTTTCGAATTTCTGCTAGGCTTCTCGCAAATTCTGCCGAACCACCGACACCACATTCATTAGCCCATGTTATACCCATGTCGTTTCTCGTACTTTGAGACGTTTAATATGAAGCCTACGAGCTGTTTATTTTGAAATTGACGAGATCCTCAGTGAAGGATACACTGGATGACTATTAGTCTTTCTTGATCCCGGGTTTCTCAGATGAGCCAGCTCCAGCGTATACCCCTCAAAAGATCGACTGTTTTCTGGTCTCACAGTAGTCCGCCGAACATGAAATACATCCTACTAGGTCACCCTAGCCCGCCATCTTCACGGCTCCGAATGTCAAATCCTGATCACTCGGCAGTGTTTATTCTTGGCTACACTTCTTAGTCTACATCTGGGCCGTTACTAAATATTAACCAGCGTTCCTTACACCTCTCTCCCAGGCTTGTCCCTCCGAGAAGAACGAAACTTGTGTCCATTTTCCCAGCCTTCTGGAATTTGCGCTATTGCAATATCATCATTGCAATGCCTGCTACCGACGTGCGCCACGATCAGAAGGAGGACAGGTCAATCAGAATCGAGCAAAGGTTCCTTTTGAAGGTAGATCATTACATGGGTAGGGCGGATGGCTCATGCATGTTGTCGTTGATGTTTCGGCCATTACAGATGGCTACAGCATATCACCCGTATCAGCTGCTATACTTTTTATGAGATGCCACAAATATTCCCTATTATATTACAACATTAGGAATAATAATAAGGATTAGACGAAGTACCACAGTCGTGCATACTACCAAAGAATCAGGAACTTCGATTCCACTGAGCGATGCACAGGCACACCTCAAATAACAGATTTTAGTCATGTTTCATAACCACCGTATGTCAAAAATCCCTTAGTGAGTCTCCATAATCATTCCGTTTTGTAGCGCAGACCTTACGCTTTAACAAACGGAGCTTCAGAAATTAGCAACAACCACCCCGAATGACTGGGTGCCTACGGCACTTTATCTTGGCTTCATCTTCGTCTTCCCCTCGTTGTCTGATCTTGGAAACCCTTTCTCACTATCCACACGAGGCCGAACCGCTGGGATAATACACAGACAGTTCGTATAGAATTGAACATGAGTCATAGGATTCGGGTCTCGAGTCCGAAAGTATACCTGTCCAACAACGGCGATATTACCGAGCTTCGAAGTCGACTTGGAATGTTCGGTACCTGGAACGCCCCAGAGTAGCAAGAGGTCAATAGAGATTAGGTAAAAACGTCTATGGCCTATCCCCAGCCTCCAGAGAAAGCAGCGACATAAAAATCAACCAAGCACATGACAGGGCGAAACAGTTCCCACAGACAGGCTCGTATGTTTTCGTGAAAACACACAATGGAGATACTGTCGAGAATCAGTAAGAGGGGATGTGTGTACCGGAGACAACTACGGGTTTCATGTGTAAGGGAATGCAGGGCGTGGTTGTGCGCATTGCGCAAGACGGTGCGCCGCAGAAGGCCGCAGAATACCCCGGTTTGCGTCTGATCCTGGAATTCCTGGAAGTGGCTGTGCAGCGTGCTCTTTCCTTGAGACGTCGTTGAACGAACACAGTACATGTACTCCCTCTGTCGCGACATAATACAAGTTAAGGAAACGAAAAAACTATGAATCGAAACTAGACCGACAGTGGACCTGAGGACGCCGACAATGGCCTTAGCGCTCAAAACGAGATTCTTTGTCTCCACAACCTCGTGCTACACTTAGTCACAGGACAGCACGGAAAACATACTAGGAGTCATTTGAATTTTCTAAGGGTCTATACTGTTCGTTCTGTCGAATTCTCCGTCTTTCTACCCTAGTGGGACTGGGATTTGTCAATTTCCTATGACTGGATGGGTGCCTCTCGGGTAGCCTTGCTTCCCCGACTGATTCTCACTAATGCATCATTCTTAGCGTTCTCGGAGAAATCTACACGGCTAAGCGCTCACCGTCTCGTCCTTTTCTCCATTGGAGGTCCTTTGCTGCCTATAAATTCGATGTATCCTACACGAATATGTCTCATCTGCACCAATGTTGTTCAGTTTCTTCCTCTTCTCTCTCCTCGCCTTTGTCTGTGGTGCTCCCGCCTCGTCATCTGCAGATGCCGCCGACCCTCTGGCCGGTGTTGTGTCCAGTATCAGTGTGACCCTGAATGTACGCTCTTTTCTTGTAGGCCTATGTTGAAGAATAACGTTCATACAGTTGGAGTCTCTCGTTAACAACCTCGCCAAGTAAGTTTCGCTAATATTCGTTTCTCAGCTTAGCATTCATTTCCATTCGTTCTAGCTTGTCGTTCACTGGTATGTCTTTCTTCCTTGACGTGCACTGGTCTTGATGGCAACAGCGTCGAACCCTCTCATCGTCGAGATCACCCTTGACCGTGTCGCCATCTCCGCCGGCATCGGTGGCACCGAATACATCTCCTTCGATCACACCTTTGAGGACCCCGTCGTTGTTCCAATCCTTGGAACGGCAAACTCTGGTGTCATCGAGAATGTAGCGCTCACTCAGGGTGGGTTGGCCACGTTAAACATCGTTCCGGATGGATTTCTTGATCTGCTCGATCTGGACTTGTATCTGAGGTGCGTATTGTGTCTTCAAAGATGATTGGGTTTTTACTGTGAAATTGTGTAGGGAGGCGACTATTGGTGGGTTTGGTGGTATCCCTGTGAATGATACAGGACTCACGGCGACCGATGTTCCCACTACGTGCGTAGACTGAATCTTCCGTTTTCCCTACCATCAGCTTACATTTTTCTTCGACAGCTGGGATACTCCTTTTAACTAACAGTCCACCTAATGTGTTATCCTCCGTACATGCACACAGTCGTTTGGATAACATGTTGACAATTGGAAACGGTTTCTATATCAAAGGGAATATCAGTTCTTGTATCTTCCATTGTACTCCCGCAAATTGCTCTTTGTTCTTCATAAGTCCTGTCTCATTTGGCCCTGGATCTCACTCATGACTGAGGGAGAGCCTTTATTCTATGTTTGTTTCGCGTGCCGTTGTTTGAGGTAAAACTCGAGGCCAGCGACGCGAAACTAAAACCGAAGACTCCATATCCACCTGACCGCTACGACAATACCTCAGAATCGAGCACCACGGAATTGTCTGCGTTGAAAGGAGAGGATCAACAAAAAGTACAGCACATGCTTGTGGAGTTGGAGGAGATCCAGCACCAGGGTATTTTTGACGGTGAAGGACTTGTTCTCTGTAGTGGTCAAGAGCTCGACAGGAAAGAACCCGAAGCATATGTGGGTAATGCATGTTTTTAAGCCTTCGTTGTTATGCGATTCTGCTGATGGTATTGCTACGGCACGCCCGGTTCCAAAGACTACTGTTTGCTGTTTCTGTTGGTAAGTCTGTCTACCTCGTTAACTTCTGTCTTCAGATCAGCGGAGAACGTGTCCTTGCCATTAATGAAGCATCTACGAGAACTTCACTAGAGGTCCAGGGAAAATCATGAGGTACGCAGAAAAATTCAGACAGCAGTGAAGGATAGACAAACGAACAGGGAAGACAAGCTCTTGTGCTAACTGTCGCAAACGAGTCGAGGGTATGAAGTTGGTATGAAGCCGGGGGGCAAGTCAGACTTGGAATGAATACGAACATTCATGTACCGAGGTCTTCAGTGTCCCTCCCCTGTACGACAAGGGTCGTGCTCAAATCATAATCTGCTTTCTCTCGGCAAGCCATTACATTATCATCCAGAGCGACCCTGTGCGTCCCGTCATCCTCCTGGGAGCCATGTCCATCGTCTGCCGACTGAGCTTCCAGGTCACCATAGAGGCTTATACTTATCAAAGTGCCTTCCTGGGCGCTCTCCTGTGCCCTTCCTTGCCCAAAGCGGAGCGATGTCATTATACTCCCCTCCCACGAGTCGTCAGGACGAGCATGTCCTGCCGCAACACGCCCAACAAGGAGAGTCGGGGCAACACCCTACACAAAACATCAGTTGGATAAGTAGGTAGTAAAGCCAGGAAGGGTGTTCGCGTACCCTTGCGATTCCAGTTATAGGATCAATGTAATTTGCGGCCCAGTCGTTGTGAGCAAAGAAGGCGACGAATAGGATCAAAGACGCAGAATAGAGAGCAAATGACTCGATTAAGACCTCAACGACATGCCGGTAGGCCCCGAGTCCTCGTTCATTCGTCCGTCCCACAGTTCCGTCCGTGAGCTGTCTATATATGTAGATGATCTTGAACGCTGTAATAATCCTGGGGTTAAGGCAAACAATGGGGCAGTGGTGATTAGCCAGGAAGACGAAAGAGGGTAATCGCGATAGAAGTATCCTAACAGCCATAGTGCGCATATCGGCGATTCACTATCAGGTGCTTCTGAACGCTCGATCCTGGTCTGTCCCTAAGTACAAATATCCTTTCCTGAGTACTTGGGCGAGGACAGCGCCGAGAGATATCTTATAAGAGAAAGCGCCTCGTCTTCGGAGTCCGTAGTGCAGGATTCGAATAACCCTAGATGGGCATTACTTGATACAAACATTAGATGGGCGCCACCGTTGGCAGTAGTGTACTCACCAAAGCAAAGGATACCGTCTGAATACTTTCCAGGAGCTTGAACGTTCGTGGTAGAAGTGGACGGGTTGTGGGTTGATCTGAGAGACGTGTTGACATCCAACCGTTTTCCCTTATGTGCGCAATGGCGTGGACACCGAGTGGAGATATGAAATTTCAACGTCTAAATTTCGCTTGAGGATAAGCCATCGACGTATCGCATGTATTAGTACCATGTTCGACGGAGGTAACCATCACTTCCTGCTCTCCTAGCTACCCTTCTTGCAGGATAGCCGCCCGAAACAGAGCCACGCGCCAGTGTACGTCGGGCGACTGCAGGCAGGGATGAATGAAGCGACCGTTTGAGAAGAGAAAAGTAATCGTCGTCTGGTGTTGTAGGAGCTCGCGTTCACTCTGACTCGCAGTAGGAGAAGGCAGTTAGAACTTGGAAGCCAGAATAACTTGTAGACGTCCACGAATTCACGGCGAGTAAGAGAACGAATCGTATAACAGAATTTTGATTGAATATGTCCGTCGACTGGTCATATAATATGTAGCCGAAAGTTTCCAAGTCGTGGTCAACGCGATGCAGTCAAAAGGGGAGGCGTGCCTGATTACCTCACACGATTCCTTCGTTCCTTCTCCCACTTCTTTTCGACTCCTCAGCGCATTGACTATGACTTGGATGCACGCAGTGCAGACCGCGAACATAACCCGAGAACTTACTATTCCAGAAGATCTGCCTGGCTGGGACCTCAAGGTCGACAGCGGGAGTTTGGGCCGGGGGAAGGACGCTTGCCGATGAAGACCTCGGAGCATGCCATCGTAATTCTAACTCAGCGACAGGATACTCGATTCGCCAAGCTTTTTAGAGGGAAGGACCTGTGGCAGGCGACCGACCTCGTATCTTAACGTCGGGATTCGATGTGCATCTGGGGACCGTGCAGGAGGAAAACGTGTTAGTCCATTTGAAGCTTGGCTTCCGTAGAGTTTGATCTCATCTACTATTTTACAGTTTAAAACGTGACTCCCTCCCTTCTTCCTGTCCCTCGTGCGGGCCGATTTTTGTTGCGACGCGACGTAGCGAATGCCGGAGAGCAGGAGAGTTGCGACAGAGGTTCAGACGAACCTGAAGGGACAGGCAAAGGATACGGTACGGAGTAGAAGGAGTCGCATTGAGATGCGGTGAACGCGTTTATCGACCTCAATCGACCCCTTCCGTGACTCCGAGTCCGCCAAGTGCACTGCGACCAAATAAATCGTCAAATTCTTGCATTACAGATAGCGCCGCTCGCAATGTGCGAACACCCTGATAAATATGGCGAATTTAGGACCCCCACAGCTTTTGTGTTCTGGGGTTTACGGATGTGTTCACAGTCGCGTAGGCGATACAGTGCGTACTCCAGTTTTCTTCATACTCGATTTAAAATCCTGACGCAGTGTTGCAGATTAGACCCTGCTACTACTATCATGTTGTGTTATCCTATGAAACACTGTACATACCAGAGCGGAATACATTTTATCTGGCGATGATCCTGCGATATACATTCGAAGAAATGTCATTGTCGCCTGAAACATGGCGGAGGTCGACCATGATCAACACGCGGTCGTTTTGACGACGTTGTTGGTTCTCCCTCATCCGATAGAGCTATAACTGTACTAGGTTGACGATTAAGCATCATGATCAAGTTCATCATAATATGGTCTGGTTAAACGGCTTATGTCCTGTCCAGGTTACACACCGTAGTTATTTTTATTCCGTGAGTGATGCCTCGTCCGTTGGGTGAATCATTCCTTTTGACAGAAATATGTCGAATGAACTCAAATCTAATCTGGACCGTACTTCAGTTCTATACCCACGACACATTCATTTTCCCGCATCAACAGGGTGTAGATTTTCGACGCGCCTATTTCACTCTCTCGAATTCCTGTTCAACCCCTCGCATATCCGGCGAACTACCAACTTCATAAACAACCTCGTTATACCCATGCTGTTTATCGTACTTCGAGACCTTGATTTCAAGCCTATGAGCTGCTGATACTGAAGTCGATGCATTGAATGACTATTTGTCTTTCTCGATCCCAGTTTGCACAGACTTGGGGAGCCAGTTCCAACGTATACCCCTCAAAATATCGACTGTTTTCTAGCCTACGGTAATCCGGGGAACATGAAATGCGATCAGGCTATACTTTTCATAAGAAGCCACCAAAAATGTTCCCTATTAAACTATAACCGAGGGAGTGATGAATTAGACGACGCACCGCAGTCACGCATACTACAAAAGAATCAGGAACTTCGAAGGCCCATCCCACTGAGCGATGCACAGGCACACCTCAAATGACACATCTGAGTTTCTTGCAGAAGCTGGACAGACAGCATGTATCATAATAACCGTATGCCAAAAAGCCCTTAGTGAGTCTCCGTAATCATTCCGTTTTATAGCGCAGACCTTAGGCTTTGACATACGGAGCTTCATCAGCAAGAACCACCCCGAATGACTGGGTGCCTACGGCGCTTCATCTTGGTCTTTCCCTCGCTATCCTCATGAGGCCGAACCGCTGGAATTCTACACAGGGAGTTGATATAGAATTAAACATGAGTCATAGGATTCGAGTCTTGAGTCCGAAAGTATACCTGTCGGACACTAGCGATATTACCGAAGTTGACTTGAAATGTTTGGTACCTGGAACCCAGAGTATCAAAGAAGTCGATAGAAATTAGGTAAAAGTTTCTATGGCCAATCCCTAGCCTCCGGAGAAAGCTGCGGCAGCTGTTGCATATTCGCCCTTCGTACAGCCACCACGTGAGTCCAAAAGAGGAAGTTCTCTGACGAGCTGAACACATGACCACAGCCCAGCTCGACTCGACAAATTGCCACAACCATGTATTCTACCAACCGTCACCACCACCACTACTGCCGACGCCACCGCCCTCCTCTCCCATCGCCTCTCCATCGGCTGCATGCCACTAACGCTATCGCCCCACCAGTCACCGCGTGTGACTCAACTCATGGCTTCGACACCGCACACCGCAACTCGTAGTCGGAAATCGGGTTCTATCGATGGCGGCGCGTGCGCGTCTATAGCCTGACCCGACACGCCGGCCATTATTTGCAGGCTGCGGGCACCACCGCACTGGGATCGATGTTCGTTGTGGGAGACTCAAGAAAGTAAGTGATTATATTTACTAGCCTGCTTACTATTAGTTAGTAGTGGTACAGCATATTCTTCGCTACATTTTTGGAATAAATAAAGAATTATCACTCCCTTTACTCCTTATTAGCCTGAAAGATAACAGGCAAGTAAAAAAACTCTGTAGAACTTGTTGAAACTTCTCTTCGATGCAACCCAACCCCACTGAACTTCTACGCGACACGTTACTGAGGGCTCGCGAGCCAGTTCATTAAGTGACTTCCTTTTCGAGTCGTCACATAACGGTCACGGAGGGCGAATATGATCCAACTAGCAGCGGCATGAAAATCAACCAAGCACGTGCCAGGATGCGAAACAGTAGCTGTTGCATATTCGCCCTTCGTACAGCCACCACGTGAGTCCAAAAGAGGAAGTCTTCTGACAAGCTAAACACATGACCACGGCCCAGCTCGACTCGACAAATCGCCACCACCATGTATTCTACCAACCACCACCACCACCACCGACGACGACCCGTCCACCGCCCTCCTCTCCCACCTCGCCCATCGGCTGCATGCCGCCGACGCTATCGCCACACCAGTCACTACTTGTGACTCAACCCGACATCGGAAATCCCAACTTGGAGGTCGAAGGAAATCGGGACTATCGACAGCGGTGGGCGCGCGACTATCGCCTGACCCGACACGTCGGTCATTATTGGCATCAGGCTGTTGGCGCCACAGCTCTGGGACCGATGTTCGTCATGGGAGATTCGAGAAAATAAGGAACTATATCTACTGGTTTGTATGTACATTGTAGTGGTACAACATATTCTTAACTATGCTTTTTGAATAAATACAGAATCATTACTCCTTTTACTCCTAGTTGGCCTGAAAGATGACAGGCAAGTAAGCTCTGTAGAACTTGTGAAATTTTCTCTTCAATGCCACCCAACCACACTGAGTTTTGAACTTCCACGCGACAAATTACTGAGCGCTCGCGAGCCAGTTCATTACGTGACTTCCCTTTCGGGTCGTCACATAACGGTCACGGAGGGCGAATTTGACGCAACTCGAAACAGTTCACACAGGCAGGCTCGTATCTTTCCTGAAAACGCAAAATGGAGATACTGTTGAGGATCAGGAAGATACAATGTACGTACCGGAGAAAACTACGGTTTCATACGTAAGTACTAAGGGAACGCAATTTGGGCGTGGTCGTGCGCAAGAGGCTGGGCCGCAGAATACCCCGGTTTGCGTCTGCAGTGTCCCGGCATAAGGGGTTAATAAGGGTAATATTTTTGTTTAGCCCTTAAACGTTAATAATACCCTTATTAATAACCCCTTATCAATACTTAATAACAGCACGTGACTGCATCGGGCTGCTGACCTCCAAGGCAAAGGATTGCTGATAGGCAATCGTAAATCAACAGTTTTTAGCATATCAATGCTTTGTGAACAGATATCATTACTGAATTGACTTTTGTAGACCCATATATACAATTATTGTACATGTTGAGTTCTGTAGACTTGATGTGGCTGTGTTATTCAAGTAATTAACCCCTTAACATAAAATTTCGCGTGTTTTAAGCCTTAATTTAAATTGATATTAAGCCTTAACTTTAATTAATGTTTAGGCCTTAGCCGGGACACTGTGCGTCTGATCCTGGGAGTGGCTGTGCACTCCCTTCAAGTTCCTCTTGGTGTCGTTGAACAGTCATACAATGAATGAACGCAGTACACGTACTCCCTCTGTCGCGACACGATCCAAGCCAAGACGATGAACAAAACATAATTCGAATGCTAGGCCGACAGTGGACTCGAGGGCACCGACAATGGTCTCAGCGCTTAATACGATATCCTTTGTAATTGTCTCCACAACCCCATGCTCTACTTCGTCACAGGACAGCACGGCAAATATGCTAGAACTCCTTTTATTATTTCTAAGGGTCTATATTGTTCTTTCTCTCGAATTCTCCGTCTTTCTACCCTGGGATTTGTCGATTTCCTACGACTGGATGGGTGCCTCTCGGGTAGCCCTGCTTCTCCGACTGATTCTCACTAATGCATCATTCTTAGCATTCTCGGAGAAATCTACACGGCTGAGCGCTCGCCGTCTCGTCCTTTTCTCCATTGGAGGTCCTTTGCTGCCTATAAATTCGATGTATCCTACACGAATATGTCTCATCTGCACCAATGTTGTTCAGTTTCTTCCTCTTCTCTCTCCTCGCCTTTGTCTGTGGTGCTCCCGCCTCGTCATCTGCAGATGCCGCCGACCCTCTGGCCGGTGTTGTGTCCAGTATCAATGTGACCTTGACTGTACGCTCTTTTCTTGTAGGCCTATGTTGAAGAATAACGTTCACGCAGTTGGAGGATCTCGTTAACAACCTCGCCAAGTAAGTTTCGCTAATATTCGTTTCTCAGCTTAGCATTCATTTCCATTCGTTCTAGCTTGTCGTTCACTGGTATGTCTTTCTTCCTTGACGTGCACTGGTCTTGATGGCAACAGCGTCGAACCCTCTCATCGTCGAGATCACCCTTGACCGTGTCGCCATCTCCGCCGGCATCGGTGGCACCGAATACATCTCCTTCGATCACACCTTTGAGGACCCCGTCGTTGTTCCAATCCTTGGAACGGCAAACTCTGGTGTCATCGAGAATGTAGCGCTCACTCAGGGTGGGTTGGCCACGTTAAACATCGTTCCGGATGGATTTCTTGATCTGCTCAATCTGGACTTGTTTCTGAGGTGCGTATTGTGTCTTCGACGGTGATTGGGTTTTTACGGCGAATTATGTAGGGAGGCGACTATTGGTGGTAGTTTGGGTATCCCTGTGAATGACACAGGGCTCACGGCGACCGATATTCCCACTACGTGCGTAGACTGAATCTCCCGTTTTCCCTACCATCAGCTTACAATTTTTCTTCGACAGCTGGGATACTCCTTTTAACTAACAGTCCACCTAATGCGTTATCCTCCGTATATGCACAAAGTCGTTTGGATAACATGTTGACGATTGGAAACGGTTTCTATATCAAAGGGAATATCAGTTCTTGTATCTTCCATTGTATTCTCGCAAATTTCTCTTCGTTCTTCATAGCTGGAGTATCGTCATAAGCGTTGTCTCATTTGGCCCCGGATCTCACTGATGACTGAGGGAAAGCCTTGAGTTAATCTATATTTGTTTCGCGTGCCGCTGTTTGAGGTAAAACTCGAGACCAGCGATGCGAAACTAAAACCGGCGGCTCTGTACCATATCTACCTGACCGCTACGACAAAACCTCAGGATCGAACACCACGGATTGTCTGCGCTGAAAGAAGAGGATCAACAAAAAGTGAAACACATGCTTGTGGACTCGAGGGGAGATCCAGCTCCCGGCCATGGGTAGTTTTGAAGGTGAAGGACTTGATCCCTGTAGCGATCAAGAGCTCGACAGGAAAGAACACGAGGCAGACACGGGAAATGTATGTTTTTCAGCCGCCGTTGTTATGCGATTCTGCTGATGGTATTGTTACAGTACGCCCGGTTCCATGGATTATTGTTTGCCCTTTCTGTTGGAAAGTCGGTCTACCCCGTTGACTTTTGTCTTCAGATTAGTGGAGAACTGTCATTGTCAGTAATGAAGCATCCACCAGAACTCGAAGTTTTTTTGGTATCCGCAAATCGAAGGTAAGACTCGGTCCTTTTTTATCGTTTCGAGGCGATACTTACTAGCGGTCTCGGGACAGTTATGAGGTACGCAGAAAAATTCAGACAACAGTGAAGGATAGGCAAACGAACAGGGAAGACAAGCCCTTGTGGTCTACCCTTCTTGCGAGAGTGAATACGAACATTTATGTACCGAGGTCATCAATACCCCTCTCCTGTACGACAAGGGTCGTGCTCAAATCATAAGCAGCTTTCTCTCGGCGATTCTCCGCGTTATCATCCAGAGCGACCCTTTGCGTGCGATCCTCCTCCTGGGAGCGGTGGTCATCGTCGACCGATTGAGCTTCCACGTCATCATAGAGGCTTATACTTATCAAAGTGCCTTCCTGAGCGCTCTGCTGTGCCCTTCCTTGCCCAAAGCGGAGCGATGTCATTATACTCCCCTCCCACGAGTCGTCAGGACGAGCATGTCCTGCCGCAACACGCCCAACAAGGAGAGTCGGAGCGACACCCTACACAAAACATCAGTTGGATAAGTAGGTAGTAGGAAGGGTGTTCGCGTACCCTTGCGATTCCAGTTATAGGATCAAGGTAATTTGCGGCCCAGTCGTTGTGAGCAAAGAAGGCGACAAATAAGATCAAAGACGCGGAATAGAGAGCGGATGACTCGATTAAGACCTCAACGACGTGTCGGTAGGCTCCGAGTCCTCGTTCATTTGTCCGTCCCACAGTCCAGACACGGTATATGATTAACAGCGTGCACCAGAGTGTCGTGGCCAGCGAGAAAGATGCGTAAAGCACCGGAGTGAGCAGATCGTCGATTGTTCCGTCCGTGAGCTGTCTACGTATGTAGATGATCTTAAACACTGGTAACAAACCTGGGATTAAGGCAAATGATGGAAGATATGAAAGACGGCTACTTACCGATAGCAGACACCAGACAGAGAGCAGGAAGTATAGTAATCGACCAGCGCCGTCCCCAGACCATCCAACAGCGCCAAATCTAGAGATTGGATGTGAATGAGGACTCGAAAGGTAAGTAAGTCGAACGTACCATGGTGGAGTCTGCGAGGATAGTACAGATAGCACTTGTGATACCCGTCTCCAAGAAGGATGTATCGCCAGCTTCGAAGATCCTCAGAGATTTGGTCCAAAGATCTTGCGCGTTGTCGACCAGCGTCGAGCGCATATACGACCATTGGAAGGCGAAGTTGATGGTGGTTAGGATATGGAGCAGCACGATAACGGCGACCATGGCCTTTCCGTTGGGTCGAGAGTTGGCGATAACTTTGGTTTCCATAAGCTAGCATAACTTCGTGGTAGGAAGACCTCTCTCACATATGTTCCACAAGGTAATAGCGAGGATGCCGGTGTATACGCCTTGTGAGTCTATGATTAGACGATGGCACCCGCATTCTTAACGTGAACGTGCTCACCATGCAATAGGGAGTCAAGGATGTTTGCATTGAGTTCACAGTCGAGTTCTTGGACTATGAATGTTATATCGGCGGCGGTGAGATCTCCCGGGTTGTCCGCCATTGAGGAGCGAGCCGAGGTTTATCTAAGAAGATGGTATACATCCTCGTTATATAGTGCACACCCGAATTAAATTCCTTTGGCTACCATGATGAAGAAGTGGGATCAGCGCAGTGATCCGCCAGACTAAATCTCGACAAACGTGGTTCTCTGTTCCTTGATGTCAATCATCCCCGCGTCGCTTTGGAAAATGCGTGCAACTGAGGGCACACTCTTTGTTCGTAAGCAAGTATCACTTTAGATGGATAGATAGATAAGTCTTTTGTGACTGTGCGCATAACTATCTCGATTGACGTACTATTTTAATAGACAACTCGGATATGAAACTGCGCGCGCGAAGCCTCAGTCTGATGAACTGGAAGCCGCCCCCTCGGCAAACGTTTCAGGGTCGGCGAAGATGATGAATATGGGACTAAGCACACCTCAGCTCAACTTCCTCCATCTTGCTTTCCACATATTCCAGAAGTGGCGGAACGCGTGTGACTGCTATTCATCCATTGATGCGATGCCGACAAAAGAGTACGCATGATGGCTGAATGACCAACCCCAGGTCTATGAATCCTCCCTTGTGAATCTGCTCGAGACAAATGGTAGATAAAGGACATTGAGTTGAAAATCGGACATTCGCTGCCACTGCTAACCGTGCATATAACACGCGACTAAGCAACTCGTTCTTCATCGTTGCGCAAGGACAGTAGTGGTGATTAGCCAGGAAGACGAAAGAGTGTAATCGCGATGGAGGCATCCTAATAGCCATAGTGCGTATCTCGGCGATTCACTATCAGGTGCTTCTGAACGATCACATCGCTCGGTCCTGGTCTGTCCCTACGTACAAATATCCCTTCCTGAATACTTGGGCGAGGACAGCGCCGAGAGATATCTCATAAGAGAAAGTGCCTCGTCTTCGGAGTCCGTATAGATGGGCATTACTTGATACAGATATTAGATGGGCGCCACCGTTGGCAGTAGTGTACTCACCAAAGCAAAGGATACCGTCTGAATACTTTTCAGGAGCTTGAACGTTCGTGGTAGAAGTGGATGACTTGTGGGTTGATCTGAGAGACATGCTGCCGTTTTCGTCTAGTGTTATAGGAGCTGGCGTTCACTTTGACTCGCAGTAGAAGAAGCCAGATGGAACTTGGAAGCCGGAATAACTTGTAGACTGTCCACGAATTCACAGTGAGTGAGAGAACGAGTCGTATAACAGAATTTTGATTGAATATGTCCGTCGACTGGCCATGTAATGTGTAGTCGATAGTTTCCAAGTCGTGGTCAACGCGGTGCAGTCAAAAGGGGAAGCGTGCCTGATTACCTCACATGATTCCTTCGTTCCTTCTACCACTTCTCTTCGACTCCTCAGCGCATTGACTATGACTTGGATGTACACAGTGCAGACCGCCAGATGGCACGACCCGAGAACTCACTATTCCAGAAGATCTACCTGGCTGGAACCTCAAGGTCAACAGCGGGAGTTTGGGCCGGGGGAAGGAGACCTTGGAGCATACCATCGTAATTCTAACTCAGCGACAGGATACTCGATTCGCCAAGCTTTTTAGAGGGAAGGACCTGTGGCAGGTGACCGACCTTGTATCTTAACGTCGGGATTCAATGTGGATCCGGAGACCGTGCAGGAGGAAAACGTGTCAGTCCATTTGAAGCTTGGCTTCCGTAGAGTTTGATCTCATCTATTTTACAGTTTAAAACGTGACTCCCTCCCTTCTTCCTGTCCTTCGTGCGGGCCGATTTTTGTTGCGACGCGACGTAGCGAATGCCGGAGAGCAGGACGGTTGCGAGAGAGGTTCAGACGAACCTGAAGGGACAGGCAAAGGATACGGTACGGAGTAGAAGGAGTCGCATTGAGATGCGGTGAACGCGCTTATCGACCTCAATTCACCCCATCCTGCGACTCCGAGTCTGCCGAGTGCACTGCGACCAAATAAATCGTCAAATTCCTGCATTACAGATAGCGCCGCTCGCAATGTGCGAACACCCTGATAAATATGGCGAATTCAGGACCCCCACAGCTTTTGTGTTCTGGGGTTTACGGATGTATTCACAGTCGCGTAGGTGATACAGTGCGTACCCCAGTTTTCTTCATGCTTGATTTAACGCAGTGCTGCACAGGTTAGACCCTGCTACTACCATCATGTTGTGTTGCCGTATGAAACACTCTACATACCAGAGTGGACTATGCTTTACCTGGCGGTATACATTCGAAGACGGCGCCCGAAACATGACGGAGGTCGATCATGATCAACGGTCGTTGTGGCGACCCGTTGATTCTCCCTCCTGTATATAATTCACTGCGCGATAGAGCTGTAACTGTACTAGATTGGCGATCAAGCATGATGATCAAGTAGTTCTAAGATCATCAGATTACCTGCATTAAAGGTAAGCTTCGCTCCATGTTTCGGGTATTTCGGGAGTCTAGGTCCTATATTATGAGGACTATGGTACTATGTTTCCAAGTACTTCTCCCATTTGAAATCACCGGATCTCCAATGGTTACTCAGACCAATATCCCGACATGGCTTACACAGGGCGATATAGCACAGTTAACACAATTCTTCGATATTTATATGAATTCAAAAATGCTCTTCTCTCAATTATTTGGTGAGTATTGTCTGTCAAAGTGGAGAGTTCTGAATCAGTGTCTAATCTTGAACATATATAGGTATATACACTGGTATTCTTGCTGTTACAATGTGGAATGTTGGTGAGTGTGTGTCGTGTCTATTGTGTTATTAGGCTGAAATGAGTGTTCTAGCTATTAGCAAGTCTCAGCGCACTAGATGGCCCATGGTTGTGGCTATTATTCTCCTCTACATCACAACTTTCATTGACTTTATATTTTTGTTGTGTACATTTTCTGGATATGTTTCCCATGGACAAAACATCTGGACAAAATACCTGAGTCTTGCCAAGGATCATGATGTAATGAAATCAGTAGGCATGGGTATTATTGCCATCATCTCTACTACTCTTGCTGACTCCACCATGGTATGTGCACAATTATGATGCAAATGTTAGTTGTAGCTCACTTGCATTCAAACTTCAGATCTGGCGTTGCTGGACAGTCTGGGGACAGCACTGCTTAATTGTTGTACTTCCCAGTCTTTGTCTGGTCTCTGGTATTGGTAAATTATTTATTTCTCCAGTTGCTTCATTTGACTCACAATTCAGTCTAGTGTTCAAAATTATAGATATGCATAGTGTGTTTGTGCATGGAAGTGACCTTGATGTACACAACCTGGTGCTTTATGCAGCATTCAGTCTAGCTACAACATTATGGTGCACTCTTCTCATCATCTACCATATTTTGAGTGTAGGACAGGCAAGCAGTGGAGCAGGAGGTGGACTCAGAGCCTACTGGCATGCCATTGAAGTTTTGGTGGAGTCATCTGCTCTTTACTCTGCATGTTTGATTGTCTATGTGGCTTGCTTTGCTAGTAAAAGCTGGGGAGAAGACTATATGGATACCATAACAGGAATTGCCAGAGTATGAAAATTCTTTTCTTTCTGCAATATTTTCATATATGAATAACACTTTATTTAGGGCATTGCACCAACCCTCCTTGTTGGACATGTTGCTGCAGGCCATGCTCGCCCTGATGACTCATGAAATAGGAGCATTGTGTCTTCTCTCCACTTTGGGCAAGATCAGAGTCGAAGAGGCACCCAGAATTCCATGTTCAGTATCAACCTTGATGATGATCCTGAAGCACAGGTGGAGCAAACAGATGAGCTTGAGTCTGAGTCTGAGTATGTTCATCAAACCAACTCCCAGAGGGTGAAGGTATTCAGCAATAATATAGAGGCTCAGCAGGAGGAAGTTGAGATTGGCCATAAAGTAACCTCCATTATACCAGGGCAATGATTGCCTTGGTGAAAGTCTTGATCTGTTTTTATTCACTCCACCAAAATTTGTTCTTTACTTCCAACATGACCTATATTTTATATCCATCATTTCTTTCTAGCTGGTCAAGATTTCTTCTCTATATGCTGTTCTTGTATCTTATTTCATGATGGTCTGAAAATTTTCCATCAGCAATGTCCTGTTTGATCTGCTTTGTCCCTGAGTCTCCTTCACCTGTTGATATTTAAAGTACCACAGACACTCATACTTAGTAGTAGTAGTAGTCTTAGAATGTGCCAAATGTATAGTTCTAATACTGAATACTCACATTGCATTCACTGAGAATGTAGCTTTCAAAATGTTGCATTCAATAGGAGTCTCAAAAGTATAATATTATGACACTGATTGTATCCAGGCAATGATCATACATTCCTGCTTAACTTCAGACCCTCACAACACTCAAAGATTATATGAGGGACAGTGTCAAGGTTGCTCTTTGTATGACTGAGCATAGTAATTGAAAACCATCTTCAAAACAAATCTGAAGAGGTATGTCCTGATGCTGACACAGACAGGTTAGACTGTTTTCAGGGTGGATGCTATCAGGCTTGATAAGAAACAAATGAATGTCTCTGTAGAGACGCAGTTGGAGTGAGTTGGTATCATAGCATGTATTAAGCCTTGATGCACCCTCTCGCTGTAGTCAGTGTTGGTTCCTCTATCACTGTATTGATGTATGACCGGGTTTCTCTATAGTGCATTGATGTGATGGACAAGGATGCGCTCTCCATGTCATTCCCATAGCCCTCACAGGCAAATACTACCCCACCCCGCACTATCCCGCACATTGCATCACCTCTTCCTGCACACATCCTCTCCCCCATTTCCGTCCAATAAGTACCTGAAACATATCAACAGTAACGTGTATATATTCCAATCTCGTTTCCGGCATACACCCGCAGACACCTTTCCCGTGCAATCGTTACCAAATCTCTGATGCCCGGTCAGCCCCAGAGATAAATCCCGAAAGAGACAGTGCGCGGCGCACCTACCACATCATGCTAAGCTGACTCCGCTTCTACTAATAGTCCTAGTTAGACCACGCTCGAAAGCCTGGACACATGTCCCTGCATCATACACGACGATCGAGAGCCTACAAAAACCGTCAGCCATTGCTCTTGTATAACAAAATACACGCCTCCGTTACCTCGACATCCTGTTCCATATCGCGCTCTCGTGGAATCCTTGTTACGTCGACAAGCCATCAATACAAGCCCGCTATTGTTCTCGTGGCCGTCGATTATTGAGACCGCAATCTTGCAGTGGATCAGTAAGGGCGAGAAAATAGAAAAATAAGAGACATACTTCCAGATAGATATTGCCTCAAACCAGAAACGAGGCTAGGAAGTATTCCGAAGCCTCGCTGGCATACCTGTGGCGATTATGCCCTGATATCCGAATGGAAGGCACTCTTGCATTGACCGAGGACGATAGCTGCTCGAAGGTCAAACACCTACAATCACAAGTAGAATGGGATTCGATTTGAAAGAAAGATATACCTACAATTGTACCACGTACTACGGGGACCCGGATGGTTACCTCCAAAGCTTCGCATATGCCTCATTGCAGATTATACGCAGCCACAACTGACGATACTATGTTCTTTTCTGGTGAACACCGTCAACAATGGACACAAAAGAAAAAGCATATCGTCTTACTCGGATTCTTCAAACATTGAATGACGAGTTTATCACCAGTTCCGCGCCATGTGCTCCCAATTCGGCAGAACCTGTCTTATAAGACGAGAGGGAAACACCGTAGTAGCAAACCATGTCGGTGAGGAGTTTCTCCGGCGACTACTATGATGGATTAATCTATCATCATTAGAATACTGTATGGCTCTGCTGAATGGCTCCCACCTGTAAGAGACTGATATGGCTAGAAATTATCGCATAGATCCCCAAATCCCCATAGGCGGGAACGTTGAAGCCAGACCAAGCGAGAAGTCCCTTCACGACAAGCACCAAGAGCCTTGGTTGTGCTGAGGGATAATCCAAGTATTTTGATCATCTCCGCGACGTATATGCCGTCAGTGTAGTTCACGTCAATGTCCACGATTATCGAGCCTGTCAGCTACTGAAAAGAATGTAAATGCGAGAGACGAAGCGATACACACCATATTCCGGACCTCACCATGGGTACCTTGGCGTGAATCCGCACCTGGGCGTCGTCAACAGTCCGTCCGCGTCGGATTGGTCCCGCAACTTGGACAGTAGCATCTTGATGCCATATGTTTTGCTACGCCGGCCGGGTCCAGTCCCTGGCAGAACAGTAAGCACGAGAGAAGAATGGAGGAACTCGACGACATACAGAACAAGAACAGTCAACTCAGTGATAACGCTTCCAATACCCCAACGCGACTTCCGGTAATAGCTGACAGCATCTTCAATGAAGCGAATGACCTTTTAGCGTATATCGACTTGTTCAAAGATTGGTTCGGCTTAGGAAGAGTGGGTGACGATTTCCTGGTGAAGTTTGTGATCTAAATCACGAAAGACGATGAGTCAGACGAGAGCCGTCCATAGCACGCAAACTGATTCCGTATACTTGAGGCCGACAAGGTTATCACGTACAAATCTAGTTACATGAGATGCCGCATCGTTCAGGGAGCATCGAGCGTCGAGCAGTTCATGAAAAAGGAGCAAGTATGCCGTGAAGATGGTGGTGGTTTACAACCGAGCCTCGATCATCACCGAAAATCGTGGGAATTGTACGCGCTCAACTCCGCCTGGTCACGGGCACGCTCTCAGCCCACACATTTACAACATGAACGCCATCCCGCACAGCATCTCTCCACGCGGAATAAGTGCCCTGGACGACAGCAGAGTCCAGACAAGCAAAACACACCAAGTAAAATCGTGCGTCGCCATAATGCCTATACCGCGGAGTCAGAGTTATCTAATTCAAACGTTTCCTGTAGGCTTGAAGGCCCTAAACCGTTTCGTTGAGGTATAAAAGACAAAACGACTTCACGAGGCGCGTACGGAGCTATCTGGAGATATCAACGGATGTTTTTCTGTCGTGAAAACACATCAACGAAACACTGTTCAGCATGCCTTGCCGCCATAGACTGTCCGCCTACGACAAACGAACTCGTACCAATAAACTGAGGAGCTCTCGACTCACTGGCTCTCTGACTGGTTTCGCTTCAGTTGTCCATGTCAACGTTCAAGTTGGACCATATTGGTGGCGAGGAATACATTGGACGTCTTACGGTCCAACTTCGAGACCCCGATTTACATGCTGAACAACCTCATGTAGAACCGAGCAGCTTCAAATGCGACACCTGGAAGTGACATCGCCGAAAACGACCATCGTGCCAAAAAAAACTCCAGTCGTCTCGAGCTACACATGTACATGTAGAGATCACGATGCTGCAGGTGTATCGACCGCCTTCACGTTTCCGTGCCTCCAGGTGCGCATTAGAAGAAATGCTACGGGTTGCGCCGTCATTCCAACAACCGTGTGGTATCAAGCCGATGCACAAGCCTCTGGTACTAGACTCGTCTCTTAAATAATTTAGGTAATCCTAATGTGTTATAAGACGTAAGAAAACTAATCAATAGGCAGATCCGCGTCTCCCTTCGTATCTGGGAGTTAAGACACTCCAACCCGAGAAATGTATTTCTGAGCGAGCCTTGACTTGCTTGACAGTCCCCTCAAATGATACTTGATGCAGAATGAGGCGCCGTCGCACCCAAAATTTATACAACTTTTGTTTGGCGTTAAACGTGGGTGCGGCGCCTCTTTCCAAACACCTTCAAACTTCTTGGAACGCGACACCGTCGAGCCTGTCGACCATCGTCTTTGATCCAGTAGTTCTTGGCACTCGTAATGCAGTACGAAACACCGGCCTTTATTACCTTATTCGGGGACATGAGACGAGCGGAAGCTCTGGCCCGTTGTGGCTTGGAATTTGACAACCTTCTCTTTTCGGGAAAGATCGCTTGGACAATGATCGATGATGGAATGACCATCGCGGGGCTAAAGTGATTAAATCGGCTCGGAAACAAGTGGTGTATCATTCCTCGTATCGCCATACAGGTTGTGTACGTGCTCTTGATCTAACTTGGACTTCAACACTAATCTCGAGGCTTGGCCCTTGAAATGAATTTTACCCTGCATTTCATCGCGCGCACGCTTTCCCGACCTCACGTCGATTTTTTCTTACTCTGAAATGCTTCGCCTTTCACCTGTGTATTGTAGCAGGGGATTACGAAGATGTATAAAGAGGTCGCAAGAAGAGGACTACATTCTCTAGACAGACTCCACTCTCGTCTACCTACTTCTGTCCGTTCATGCCCTCATCTCATCGCCCCTGGCCTCTCCACCACCGGAGGCAGGGGGAGGAACTATGATGGTTCCGCTCCCTGGAAACCATCTCGGACCTGGCCAGGAACGGACCAGCACTGACTGTCCAACAACCGTCCCAGACTAGGCGACGTACGTTTGACTTCGGTTTTCTCTCTCGTCCTGTTCTGATTACCTTCGAATAGCCCGTCTGCGGATTCGAGTGCCCTTCCCAATGGTCCTATGACAAGTGCACCGGGGAGCCTGTGTTCGTCGACGGGTATGACTGGAAAGGCTGGAAGCTCGGTAAGCGTGACACGTTATGTTGACAAAGTCACCTATGAGATTGGTACGCGCGCGTGATCCAGGAGCTCTCGTTACTTACCTCATACCGCAGACTGTGCTTGGCCAACGACATGCAACCCTTGCCAAGGTTTTTATTTGAAGCTCGTTCTCTTCGACCGTTTACGTTCATCAACTATGGGTTTTTTTCAGTCTACACCCTCGAGGAAGCTGCGGAACAGTTCATCTTCGCCCTCTTCGAGGAGATCGTCGATATCGCGACCTGGGAGGATGACTGGGTCGACGATTGGGCTTACTATAGTTCTTCGTACTGCAGCATCCACTACTAGGTAACGGGATGATTACGACTTCGTTCGTTCGGACATGTATGATTCTTGGACTTTACGTGTAGGACTTTGTTCATATATACTCGGTTGTATCTTTGTGAGCGCCGAAATGTAATTTCACTTGGCTAAACTCACGAATACCTTTTGACTCCTTGAAACAGCCGTTCAAGTACGGCATCCCGCTCATGGTGACGGGAATGCCGATAACTTTGACTTCTCAAGGGCACTCTTGTTCAAGCGACAATTGAAAATCATCACATCTTTACTTGATGTAGCTCCCCAGTCCTCATTGGCCCCCAAAAGGATCCTACAGAATGTTCGTCATTTTTTGATATCAAGGATCATAGACGCCGCAGTTAATGAAGTACTGATTCTTCTATCTTTCAAAATTCATTTGGAGGAGGTGCGATGATGTATGGCTTTACTTACCAATAACCACGAATATTACTGGCCGCCATGACCTTCACATACTATTACATTTCGTTCAGAGGACCTGTCGTTCTGGCTTTGAAGGCATGTAAAATTCCGGTTTGGTCGGTCAGTACAAAAATAGCGTTCATGTCCAATTCGAGAACTTGGCATTAGTTACACGCTTCGTTCTTGGCTCAAACCTTGGCCAGATTGGCATCGCATTTAGGGCTTTCTTCGATCACTTATGCTGATTGACCGCGATTTATAGTCTCATTTGTCTGGTCGATCGGAGTCGTAGCGCTCATTCGTTCGAAAGTCCAAGGGGGTCGCAAAAACCGAAAAAATCATATAGGGTCGAAAATTTTTTTAAGGCCTCGATGGACCGACCGACCGACCGGTGTGGGAATAACATACCGAGAATAGTTGTTGAGTCATCCCATCCTACCATTTGGGGACTTCACAGCCACCGGTAATCTCTCTATTCCCGGACCCGAAGCTACCAATCTTGCATCCGACTTACCCAAGTCTGCCCCCAGTGCTCCCGAGAGGTTCCTTGAGCCTCATACAGGTCAGATATGATCCGACAGGTTCTATTTTACACCAAATAATGCATCCATGGCACCCAGGATAACCTCATTCCTCTATACAGAGGGGGGGGGAAAAAAATTTTAAGGCCTCCTGGGACCGACCGACCGACCGACCCGATGTGCCGGCTTGGCGGGCCGCAACCCCCTTGCGAAAGTCGGCTTCTTTCACTGGCCAAGTGCTTCTAAACGGTAAACCTGTAATAAACTCGAGGGGTGTTCAGTTCATAACTCCTTCTTACCAGGGCGGTACTCCGTGCTTATCGACTTCGCGAAGCTCATCATCCAACACATCAGAAATTTTTTGGGGGCTGATTTTGTACCCCCTTTATTAAACTTCAATCATGACGACACAGATGGGGTACAGTGCTTCGACTTCGGAGTTTCTTATTGCTCTAAAGTCTCTATTATCAATCTCATATATAACGAGCTGGTGGCTTGGTGATGAGAGGCGAAATCCCTCCAATATTCACGTCGGAGTCACTGATACTGCCATGACCGCTGCACCATATCCTGGGACTGCCACACCAGAACTTACCGAAAACCAGATCAAAAGCATGTTTTTTGGTCTGGACGAACAACTTAACACGGTAACGCTACATGCATATACACACGGTGAGAGTAATCAGTTTTATCCGCCAGTGGTAGTACACCAATTGTCATGTTTTTCTTTGAAGGAATATACACCGGCGTAGTGGCTGTCACCTTATGGGCCGTTGGTTTATGCTTTTTGATTCCTTTGACGTACATCTCTCTAATGTGCTATGACCAGCTTCGAGGGAAAAGTCCTAGAACAACAGACGACCATATTTTCTAGTGCTTACTATCCTGGTTTTATACCTTCTGACGACTGTAGGCCTCTATGGCGAATGGTCAATTACCGTCTCAATGTTTATCACTAACAACAAAACCTTTTGGATGGCATTCAAATCTATCGATGGCACTCCTGTCCTACTGTGGGTTATGGGGATCACTGCAATTCTGAGCACAATTCTTGCTGATGGTACCCTGGTATGGAATTGATCGTTCATTGCGGGGGAGTTTTACCTGATAAAGCCCTAGATATGGCGCTGCTGGACTGTCTGGGGCCGGTCATGGCGCGTTGTGCTCATTCCAATTCTTTGCACTACCGTGGCGGCGAGTACGTTATAATCTCAACAACCTTTTCAATGGCTCATCAAGTGTTAATGTAAACACAGTTAGCAGAGGGATCGTAACTTATTACGACAATATCAAAGATACACCACCCCGAGCCCTATACACGCTAAACATTGTCAACTGGGCCGTACTATACGCCTCACTAATACTGGCAACCCTGCTATGGTGTACGATTTTCATTATTTATCGTATTCTGAGAGTGGGAGGTGTCACTGCAGGGATGCGTGTATATCACAGAGTGATAGAGATGCTCGTAGAGTCTGCAGCTCTTTACTCTGCCGTGCTGGTCATTCTCCTAGTGCTGGAAGTTCGTAATGAGTTAGCCGGAGGTTATATTCAAGAGGTGGCGATCGCAATAAGAGTGCGTCTGACCCTTTTCAACTTCGTCGTCGCTACAGCGTTTCTTTCAGGGAATTGTGCCTACAGTTTTGGTCGGCCGCATTGCAGCAGGACATGCACGCCCAGACGACTCCTGGAGCGAAAGTACCACAGCATCGTCTCTTCGATTCGGAAATCATTCAAGTTCACAAAATGACGGTGCTGGATCTGGATGGGACACATCTTCGCGCTTAAGACCAGACTTGGAAGAGGGCTCAGAGGGCAGTATGTAGAGAAGACTGAGACTGATAGGAAATTTTCTCGACGATGTTTTCTCCTTCATTGCTTGACTTTCGTACTCGAGGTCCAGCGCTTCACTTTGTACCGATAACGAAACATGTCCGTTATATCAGGGTAATTGACAAGTATACTGGCAGAGCTTCGTTTCTTGTCGTCGTCCGTCGACCGCCGACTCTGTATTGTGGCCCGCCTATAATGGATACGCCCCATTGCGCCCAAAAGTATAGCATCAAAATCTGAACAAAGCGTAAAAAAGGGTAAGAGATAGACAGCGCCCGAACCAAGCATGCCCGGTGGTGACTAAGTGGTTCAACGGAATATCTTCTTCGCCCAGCCCGCACGTATGCACCGCATTCTCATCAGACACTCAGAGCGAAAAGAATGAGTAGAGAAGAGGGAAAAGGGAAGAATCTACAGGGGAAGCAACCCCAGTACTGTATGGAAAGACACTGTTCCCTGCTCTTCAACGTCGCAGACACCATCGATGGTACTCTGGAAGGGCGGCTCGTAGAAAAATGTTGTAATGTTGAGGTTATTCACGGCTATGTACTGTATTGGGAGAAAGGAAAGCCGTGACTGTGACGGTAAGAGGTCGTCAGAGGCCAGGCCGGCCGTCGTCGGGTGGTTGTCTCACGGCTTTCCTTCTTTCCATCACGACTGCAGAACTCACTGCGAGTAATTCTCACCACATCGAGAATTGTCTCAAGACGCGTCCCCTATGAGACCCGCCGCTATCGTCATCAATGGACTGCTTTTGAAGCGAGTACCCAGTGATACCTATCGCTGACATCTGGAAAATGCTTTTTCTTACTGTAGTCCCTCCCTCGCAATATAGTATTCACTAGGGTACATAGTGGTCCATAGGATGTAGCTAGTTACAGAGCAATATATAGTTTGGCTGTCCTACATAATCCGTATAGCACCGTAGTGCCATAGCGCAGCCTTGGCGCGGCTCCTGTGACCTGTCCAACATATTAATTTGTCAAGGCCTTGAAGACACGATGTGCGTTCACTTAAAAGGCACCACGCTATTGTGGTCCTTCCCAAAAGTCCATGCCAACCTTTATCCCATCCAAAGACTCTACAGTTCTCTTCACCGTCGTTGTCCTAGTTTTACTTTTCGCAGTCACAATGGCTCTGGCATTTCTAATCTATTACTATCTGATGTGCCCTTCGAAGCTCAAACATGATGGTCATTCATTGATTTACAATAGTAGTCAGATATTCGTAGTATACAAACTGCCGATACGCTACTGTATACACACACTTGTTAATATAAGAGCATGCATGTGGCATGCTGCCCATGCCAACCTTTCTATTCCGGACAAATTGCGTTCGCCGTTAATGTTCCATTTTGAGTCAGATGCATGTACCTGAATCCTGATTGCTCCGCGGAAGCGGATGGACGGATGAATAGATCACCGCAAAAGGGGTCTGAGGTCATAGCATCCATACCGCTGTAGCGCTTGTAGCTCCGCGCTATGGTCAGCTATGATAGCGGTCAGTGCGACACATAGCACTCAGTATTGCAGACTTAGCTCTCAGGCTATATGCCCTACAACGTCTACATAGGGCTATATACCGAAGGTGCATTTTCCAGATGGAGAAGATATCTTGCGTGGACCTAGCGACATCAAAAGTGGGTCCAGCACCATTATAATTGTTGCAAATGGCTTCACAGAAATCGTAGCTACAGCTCCCTCCTAGCTTGCCCGACCTTCTTCTACTGGCGGTGAGCGGCTATATCGACACTGATGAGTGAGCCCATCAGCTTGGAGGAGCGAACCCGTCCCGGCATCCAGCGAAAATTGAGGCAGAAATGTCGTAGGGTCTGATTGATATGCTCAGTGCCCATGGTGTGGCCAAGGAAGAGGGTACGACCGACCTGGCATTGTCGCTGTCAATGCCGATGGACTGACCGGCCGATGACATATTTTTGTATATGTTATTGCTCGGTCCATCGTGTCTGGCGCGATGGTGCTGGGTCTCTTCGTCCCTCCTGCTGTGCATGAAACTCTCCAAGTCGTCGGATTCGACGTGGAAGTCTTGGAGTACCGTACGCCAGAGCAGTTCCCATTGTTCCGACGCTTTCCTATCGTCGTACCGATACTTTCCAGGGATGATCAGCAGGAACCATCTACCCATTCATGAGTGTCGAAGCCGAGGGTCGGTGCATCATTTGGAGCCCCGCAGGGGATGTACAAATTGTCGCTAAGGACCAAGAGGTATCGATGCGAATCAAACTTTGCCACGAGGTTGTGCGTTGTTTTCTAATTCGTCACATCATCAGTTGTCGATCTCCAAGCTTCTATTCTCGGCAAGTAGGCCTCAGTACTTCGTTTTCTGACCCGGCTCTAACTTCTAAGACTTGTAGACTCAGGTGTAACCACGCTGTCTTTTCGCTCGCACAGATATCAGCCAACCCCAAGTCATGTCAACATCTTCTCGTTCAGCTAGCGACCGGCGAAAGCTATTCAACGGAATGTACCGCTCTCTCGTTGTCCCTCTTTTTCACAAGTAGACGTGCGAGATCCTTTCTCTCCTCAGTATACAATCCTTGGAGGCCTTAGTTACTGCTGGGACACTTACTTTTCATGGCGCAGGGCTGGGCATTACGGGCGTCCGTGGAAATCCTTGCCGTCCTCGGTACTAGCCTTTTGTTCGCAGCCTCAATTCTATCTGACTCAATGATCAAGTGCAGGTCATATGCCAATGTTCCCAGGCTGGTCCAGGAGGAACTGCGCGACGTTCTCGAGGAGTGCAAAACCGATCTTGAGATATGCTCAATAGCAAGGTTTTGGGTAGCTTGGACTTTGATTGAAAGTCGTTTCTGATGATCGAACGATCGGAAGAAGTCGCATTTAATTTTATGGAAGGAACGGTTTATGTGCAACAACTATACAGTACGTGCACACGAGGCACTCTAACCATGCAAAATCGATTTAGTTGGAAGAAACCTTGGCCGATGGCCTCTCTAAGTAAATAAAAACAGTACTGGTAACTTAAGCATTCAACATAAGATTGCCAAGTGACGAGAGGGTGCCATCGTTGTTGTAGAGGCACGATCCGGTGCCGACGTAGGAAGCGGCACTCGCGTCATTGGAGGACAAGAGCGAGGGCGACGTCGCGACGAAGGGGAAGTACAGAGTGACATAGTCTTGGGAGTCTAGCCAAGAGAATGCCTGGCATACTGAGGTTTAGCTAAACGTCTACAACTGACTCGATCTGCGTACCTGGCTAAAGAACGACGCCCTTGATAGACGAAAGAAGTCAATATCTTATGAAAATCTAGATAATTTGTCCTTACTGAGCAGAGGCACCGCCGGACGGGTTCGTCAGAGCGAACTCGGAAATAACAATGGTGTAGCTCTAGGGATATCCTTTAAGTCGCTTATTTCGCATGATGATCAATGAGGACTAACGGGGAACCTCGCGCGCGCCTTCTGGACGTAGCTCTGGAAATCAGAAAAGCTCGTACTGTAGGTTTTGGTCGGCATAAGCGCTTGCCTGATTACGCGACGTACGAAAATCACTCACCCATACCAATGCTAAGTCGAAGGATTCAGTTTCCACCGAGAAGGAATCATGAGATTTTCAGAACATACCAAATTAATGTAGTCAGCATAACATCGACCAGCACACGCGTTGATCATTTGCGCAAGCCAATCTAGACCTTGACCGGAAGAGGAGCTTGAAGTAACCGCGGGGAAGGCCTTCTTAATGGCCTGAATTTCAAAGTTAGCCTCTAGTTCCAAGACAGTGCGAGTTCTTCATGCTCACCAGTGGGTTGATGTACGTGATGTACCAAGAAGCGGCAGCACTGGGACTGATCCCCGAAATGTCAGGTTCATTCAGAGTGAATACGGCTAGTGTTGGAGGGATGAGACCTCGGACAAACAGTTTCGGCAATTAAAGGACGTACTAGCCCAGCCTTGAGCCGCATGTCGGGAAGCCAGCTGCGAGATGGGGCTTGAATCACAGTCCAAGCAACGTTGCATTCCGATGAATCCCAACCCGCCGTTACCATTGGTAGAAGGGGGAGCGTAAGTTTCCCAATCATAGCTATACTCGAGGTGAGGGTCGATAAATGCATATAGGAAAGTTTGACGGACATTGCGACAACCTGTGTGTAAGTAATTAGATGGGTTTGGACGACAGCAGAAGATCATGGTCACAAATTCACCTTCCCATTCCCGGTGTTGAACCTTCCGGGATCCCTGAGGGAAATGATGATATAAGTTTAGGCACGTCGAGAAGAAAGTATCATAAACCGTACAGAGGGCTGTTGTCTGCCAACGAGCAGCAAAAATGTCAGACATAATGTCGATGGTCCAATAGTTTAACGCACAATAAGGCCACGCAAGACCGCGTTTTCCAGCATTGACTGCCGAAACGAAGAGTGCGATGAGTGACAAAGTAGTGAGCATGACGGATGATTGTCAAGGAGGGGCTTTCGATGTCGACTGAAGGAAAGCTGGAGAGACCAGGTATTGGATTGCGGGTATTTAAGCAATGAGAGAAACTGTAACAGCATCATATGCACCTTATGGTCCAAATAAAAATATCATTGTCGGCTTTTAGATAATAAATGTTGCTGCATGGAAAAAGGTGAATACGAAGAGGCGGAGCTCCTTGACCAATGATGGGAATAGTCATGCCACCGGGATACCCCAATGAGCCTGAATGAGAGCCGAAATACCGGGACGCTTGAGTATGGCCAGTATTCCTGAGACCTCGACCAGTCACGAAACCCAAGATTAGAGGGAAACCTGCCGGGTCCCCAGCCGACAATTTGAGAACCGTATGACTATACACACCCGTGATTGAATTGATGGGTGGAGTAGCACGCTCTTTCAGGTTGTTGCTACGCAGGAATACAGCATTTCAAGTTGCCTGGAACGTTGAAACTTGAATTTCCGCATGGACAGAAAATGACTAGATCTTTCCTACCGTTTCATCCTCGAGTTGGTAAATACTGCTGTGGTGCAGGATACATGTTATTTCTCGGCCGCTGACTCTGGTCTGAGACTAGAAGAATTAAGGAAGGGAGAAAATCACGGAAAATTGATGGAATCATTGACTACAGGGGCTTCGGAAAAATAATGGTTATATCAAGTGAAACTGACGGCCGTAGAAAGATACACTCGCCGGAGATACTTGGGCCCTTCTACGCTGCAGCAAAGTCACCTAGACCATATTGGTTCTATTTTATTTCTTTGTTCCCATATTTAGTGCAGCTAGAAGCGTGGACGGGCATCAATACTGATCATGAAAGTATTGCTTCAAAGAAGTTGATGTCATGAGCCGACGACACAGCAGGACGCCCCACACTGGCAGTGATTGATCCGGCTGTAATGTCATCAGGCTAGCGACTTAGTCAAGATTAGAGCTGATAACCTTGACACTTAAACGGTAGCTTCGTGAAGGCGGGACTTCGGAAGCGACGAGCAGTAGCACATGAATGTCCAACACGTGTACAAGATGTTTCAGAAAAGGATGTCCTAGCCCGCATTGATGGGTAAACTCAATTATCCGCATACCCAAGGATCCGTTCAGCCAGGAATTAAAAAATTAGAAAGAAAAAGCCGTGAAACTGATACTTACACGTCTACAATCCTTTGGAGAGTCTCGTGATGTTCCGTATTCATAATCGCCAATCAACAATATCCTTAAATTCTGGATAGTATATCCGTGGTCAACTCCGACGGGATTCGAACAAAGCATTGAGAACGATCTGAGAATGACACGGTCAGTTACAGTATTCCCAAGATGAAGTCTAATCGAAATAGCCAGCGTACACGGTCCCTAATCCAGAATATGGGATTCGTCAAGTGGATCCCAGGTATTCTCCCGCTGAGGTGACGAAACTGACTTGGTGAGTGTCCCGAGAAGCCACGCAGCCGGAGAATACCAAAAGACGATTGTAGCGCAACTGTAGATCGGCCGACGTAAGAGGATCATTACAATGAACAATTTTAAACGCAGCTATTGTAAGTTCAATTTCAATGGCAGAAAATGCTTGCAGTCAACCCTGACACTACACCAAATCTTATCGTTGACGGTTTTGGATATATCGGTCTACCACCGATGACGCACGTCTCAAGCCATAATGATGAGGAGACGATTGTTGACGCGGGTGTGCGCAATACTTGGGAGATCTCGATCGGCGCCGACAAGATCACAACGAAGAATCTGGACTGGCAGACATTTTTGGGTGCCTTCGGTGTGGCTGCAGGTTACAGCACCCGTGTGCGAGTCGTAAAAACTGCTACTCTATCATGAACGTTCCTTCTACAATTTGTCGTACTCAGACCATGCTCGGCTAACCCAGAAACCATCAGGGATGCGCTGGTGCATGGCGGGTGACAAGGCCAATGGAGGTGCATATAACGACCATCGTTGCATCCACCCGTTTCGAGATATGAGTAGGGACTGTACTCGGGACCGTAGGAAAGTTTGACGCTGACGCCGTAATCGCTGCATTCATAGTCTTGAAGTTTAGCCGTTAGCTGATGGAAATAAGATTTGCGAATACTCCACGCACCTGCATAACTGAAGTCCACTTAGCGCTACCCTACAAACAACTTCTTTCATTCACGCGTAATCGAGAGAAACGATCTCTTTAAAAAGTGCGTCAGGAAAAAAAGCAAGAGCTTGACTGAAAAACCTTACCTTTTCCTAATCAACTCGAACTCGCCGTGGCTAGTATCAGTCAGTAAACCACCGGCTTAAATCAAGTTTGCGCTTACCACCAGATTCACTAGACAGTGTCCGCTCAGATCTCTGGACGCCATATCCGCGCCTCGCCCATACTCAAAATTCGCTACCCTAATATGAAACGAGTTGGTAATGTCATTGCCGTCAGCCCAAAAGACACCTTACCTTGCCTTCCTGCCGTTCACCAGGCTCTGCCTTTGATGCCATACATCCCGAGTTTGTGGTGGGTGAAATGTCGTCGCCGCCATCTTTGCTTGCCTTCGGGACATATGCATGCCGCTGACAAGTCAGGAAGCAGAAGCATCTTGCGAGACGATCCACTGGTGTCATGGGAGAGTTTGCGCGTCGACAATGTGACAGTATTCGTAGTCTTGAAGCCTAGGCTGATAGTGATGACTAGTTAGCGATATCAAGGAGAGAGTGAGTAGCGTACACACCTGGCGAACACAGCGCCATCCAAACGTTGAATTAGGGCCGGATTCCGGCACACGTTTCTGGGAAGGAAGCTGCGCAGAAATTCGTAAGGAGGGAAGGGATGAGCTTTGATAAACAGCTTACCTCGTTCTATCACTCCAGCAGCGTGTTGATCAAACTGGTATTCATAGTATTTTTGTCTTGAACTGAGAACGCGGGAGAAATCAAAGTCTTAAGGAATGGAGAGACCAACACGCTAGTGCGGGTATACCGTGGTCGTGAGCAAAAAGTCAAATCAAAAACTGATGGCGATCACGAGATCACACTCACCCTCAGCAAAGCGCCGACGAGGAGTTCAAAGTTAAAGAAAAACCCATCGATGGAACGTGCCACGACGAAGACAATCATCGATGTCTAGCGAGAAAATGAGTAGGATGACGCAGGAGATGGAAAATGAGGAGGGAGGCCACGAAGAATAGGTGAATCATGTACTTACGAACCCGGCAGTCAACGATCAGTGTACTGGGAGATGGGGTTTGGGGCGAGGCGACGTCTACTGATCCGTGAGTACAGTCACTAAGTACTCAGTACTCATGAACCTTACGTTCCACGACTAACTTCTCTTTCCAGCGAAAATTGTTGAAGGAGCACTCCGAGAGCAGACTCTAATCACTCAACATTTTGACGGCCAGCTGCTTTGAGGGACGCTTTCTTGGGTACCGATGCTGGACATGCAGCGCTCAACTTTGAAGAAAAGCAAAAGTAGACAACGAGAGTCATGGTCAAAATCACCTACCCGTACCCTTCATTTTTCTTCTTCCACGTATAATTGTCAACTTTCAGCAAAAGTACACGGGATTGTATCTGCCGGACATTTTTCCTTTGTGTCATATGGTCTTATAATGTACCCTTGACGATAAATTAACTCCGAGTCGAAGTACAGGCCGCATACTCGTTCTCTTCTCAGTTGACAGTTGTCGCTTACCTTATACTCAGTGTTAGAGGATATCCGTACCGTATACTATTTCTTTATCTTTTATTGCTCGTTCCTACTTAATTTATATATCATACCGCACTCCTGTCCTTACTCGATCACTATATAGCTCAGCCGTCGATATCCTTGTACCTCAGTCGTTACACCTTCGCTGTGCCCGACTGACGTATACCTTACCGTCTCCAGTCTATAACTTACTCACATTCACTCATAGATCCTTACTTATATCCTTTGTCTTTACTCAGAATCTGAACAACGACCACCCTTAATACCAATACGCTTGAGCATCAATGTAACATGCTAGTCGTCTTGATGTTTACACGAGGCTTCCATAGCTCCTAACACCACCATAGGCGAGATCGTTGAATCAGCTTGGGTGCCTTGATGCCATCTGCCACAATTATTGCTAGAACCACGACAACAACGTGACAACGATAGCGAGCTACATAACGTGCACTACAGAGAAGTCCTTGAAACAAGAAACAATGCTGCTACGGTAGTACCTAGTCCTAACATTTGTAGCGTGAGACTATCACACGTGATCGCGACGCGCATATTAATAAGTTTTGAACTTCGACATCAACCACTGCTCCTCCTCGATGCACTCAGGCTACGAAGACCGGACATTCGCTGCCACTGCTAACAATGCATATGACACGCGACTAGGCAACTTATCCTCCATCATTTCCCAAGGACAATGGCAGTAATCAGCGAAGAGGACGGATGATCACGATGGAGTTATCCTAACAGCCATAGCGGGCATCTCGGTGATGAATCACTATCAGGTGCTCCTCAATAATCGCGTCGCTCGGCCCTAGTCTATTCCTACAAATATCCCTTCCTGAGTACTTGGGTGAGGACAGCGCCGAGAGAGATCTCATAAGAGAAAGTGCCTCGTCTTCTGAGTTCGTAGCGCAGGATTCGAAACAACCATTACTTGATACAGACATCAGATGGGCGCCAACATTGGTAGTAGCGTGCTCACCAAAGCATAGAGACCGTCTGTATACCTTTCAGGAGCTTGAACGTTCGTGGTAGAGGTGGATGGGCTGTGAGTTGATCTGGGAGATGTGCTGACATCCAACCGTTTTCCCAGGGTTTTCCTTATGCAACGCGCAGAGGCGTAGACACCGAGTACTTGAAGATACGAAGTTTCAACGTCTAATTTTTGCTTGAGGATAAGCCGCCGACGTATCACATGGATTAGAACCATGTTCGACGGAGGTAACCATCACTCCCTGCTACCCTTCTTGTAGGATAGCCGCCCGAATCAGAGCGACGCGCCAGTGTACGTTGGGCGACTGCAGGCAGGGATGAATGAAGCGACCGTTTGGGAAGAGAAAAGTAATCGTTGTCGTCTAGCTCGCATTCACTTTGAGTCGCAGTAGGAGAAACCAGTTGGAGGCCAGAGTAAGTAGATTGTCCACGAATTCCTGGCGAGTGAAAGAACGAGTCTCGTATGACAGAATTTTGGTTGAATATGTCTGTCGACCAGCTATAAAATATGTGGTTGATGTGGGATATTCGAGTTTCTCATGGCGGACAGTTAGTCGCCGTTTGGTTCTCATACGGATTTAGTTACGTGTTTACTTATTTCCGCGGGGATTTCGTAGTATATAAGCTAGTATATCTCGTAGTTAGTCCCCATGTCGCGTTTGCCACAGATGTAAACCCTTTTTGCCACTCACTTCGTTTGAGAACGGCCCCGCGATTCTAACAGTTGATAACCTCCAAGTCGTGGTCAACGCGGTGCAGTCCTGAGCTTGCCGGGTGCGCTCGAAAAGGGAGGTGTATCTGATTACCTCATACGGTTCCTTCTCATTCTACCACTTCTTACGCAGAGCGGTCGCTTGCAAACATCATTGACTCCTCACCAAAAGGCCGCCTCCTCCGTGGGTTCTACAACGATATCCCTATTCCTCGCGGGCTTGTAAAGTTCATGGCAAAGTGTCCTAAGCCTGCTGCTTACAAGACTTATTTAAATTTGCCTGTCCCCGCGCACCGTAAAGCATTCACTCGACTCCTTATGTCGGCTCACACGCTTGGGATTGAGGTTCTACGATGGAAGGAACGTTATCGCCCTTTCGTCCCTCGCCGATGGAGTCTCTGCCGCTTCTGCAGGGTCATGGTAGAGGATGAACCTCACGCGTTGCTCGAATGCCGCGCTAACGACGGTCTTTCTCGTCGACGTCGTCGTTTCATTGAAGACATCACTGCGCTTATCCCAGAAATCACTGATCTCTGGTCCTCTCCCTGTTCCCTGATTGAACAGTTGTGGTTTCTGCTCAGGGTATCCGACATAGAGGCTTTGCTCGCAAAATTTATACATGATGTCTTTGCTATTTACAACGACGTACCTGTTTATGTAGCGCCTTTAGCATTATGGGCAGATAGTCCTGCAATACAGGAGTAATCCACATATGTATCTAAGTCCCTACGAAGTCATCCAACTCCGTGAGATGCGCTTGGTCCGGACAACCAATGCGATGTTCACAGCGGCAGGGGTTCTTCGTGGTCTGCGATGTTGCCTTGTTTGCCAACAACGGCGCAGAAAACATTGGCTGTTCCCTTAACAGGGACCGCTTGCCAGTGCGACTACTACTACTACTACTACTTCTCTTCGACTCCTGAGCACATTGACTATGACTTGGTTACACGCACTCCAGACCACAGACTGACATAACCCAAGAGCCTGCTATTCTGAAGTTCTGTCTGGCTGGAACCCATAGGCCGACAGCGGGAGTTTGAGCCTGGGGGAGGAGGCTTGGCAATGAAGACCCGTCGTAATTCTGACTCAGCGACTGGACACTCGTTTTGCCAAGGTTTTCAGAGGGAAGGATCTGCGGTGGGCGACCGATTCCGTAAAATAATGTCGGGATAAGATGTGGGGTGCACACCCGGAGAGGGTGCAGTAGGAAAGCGTAAGTTCAATTGAAGCTTGGCTTCCGTAGAGTTTGATCTCATTATTTTACAGTTGCATTCGCTACGTCGCGTCGCAATAAAAATCGGCTGGCGCGACGTAGCGAATGCGTGAGAGCAGGACGGTTGCGAGAGAGGTTCTGACTAACCTGAAGGGACAGGCAAAGGATACGGTATGGAGTAGAAGGAATTGCATTGGGATGCGGTGAACGCGCTTATCGACCTCAATCCACCCCGTCCTGCGACTAGTCCACTGAGTGCACTGCGACTAAATAAATCGTCAAATTCCTGCATTACAGATAGCGCCGCTCGTAATGTGCGAATACCCTGGTGAATATGGCGAATTTAGGACCCCCACAGCTTTTGTGTTCTGGGGTTTATGGATATGTTCACAGTCGCGTAGGTGATACAGTGCGTATCCCAGTTTTCTTCATACAGGATTTAAAATCCTGACGAAGTGCTGCCCAGGTTAGACCCTGCTACTACCATCATGTTGTGTTGCCGCATAAAACACTCTACATACCAGAGTGGACTATGTTTTATCTGGCGATGATCTTGCGGTATACATTCGAAGAAGTGTGATTGTCGCCCGAAACATGACGGAGGTCGCCCCATAGGCGGGAACGTTGAAGCTAGACCGAGTGAGAAGCCCCTTCATGACAAACACTAAGGGCCTTGGTCGAGATGAGGGACATTTTCCGGGTATTTTGATCATTCCCATGACATGTATGCTGTCAGTGTAGTTCACGTCAATGTCCACGATTAGCGAACCTGTCAGCTACTGAGAAGAATGTAAATGCGAGAGACGAGGTTATACACACCATATTTTGGACATATAGTGAACCTCACAATGGGTACCTTGGCGTGAATCCGCATCTGGGCCGTTGGGCGTCGTCAACAGTCCGTTCGCGTCGGATTGGTCCCGCAGTCTGGACAGCAGCCTCTTGATGTCGTACGTTCTGCTATGCCGGCTAGGCCCAGTCCCCGGCAGAACAGTGAGCTCGAGAAAAGAAGGAACTCGACGACGTACAGAACAAGTATACTAGTCAACTCAGTTATAACGCTCCAAAATAACCCAACGCGACCTCCCAGTAATAGCTGACAGCAATTTCAATGAAGTGAAAGACCTTCTCGCAGAAATGGACTTGTTCAAAGGTCGGTTCGGCATAGGAAGAGTGGATAATGATTTCCTTGTGGAGTCTGTCACCTGTGATCTAAATCACGAAGGGAGCTGGGTTACACGAAAGCCGTCCACAGCGCGCAGAATTCTAGTATATGTGAGGCCGACGAGGTCATCACGTATGAACCTAGTTACATGGGATGCCACGACGGTCATCTTCCTGAGTTGAGTTGTAGGATACGGCTCGTTCGTTGGGATTACTATATGGGACTCGGAGCATCGAGCATCGTGAAGATCAGGAAAAAGTAGCAAGTATGCTGTGGAGATGGTGGTGGTTTGTGATCGAGCCTCAAAAATCGTGAGAATTGTAAACACGGTCACGCTGATCTCAACCCACATCCACCTTCACAACATGGACGCCACCCCGCACATTATCTCTCCACGCCGAAAAGATGCCCTTGACGTCACGACAACAGCCAAGAAAGCAAAACACGCCAACTAAAATCGTGCGTCGCCATTGCCTATGCCGCAAAGACAGTCCTCTAATTCAATGCAAAGGTTTGAAGGCCCTGAATGGTTTCGTGGACGTTGTAAGAGAGAAAACGGCTTCACGAGGCGCTTCCGGATGTTTTCTGTCGCTAATCCTGTCGAGGACACCGTCAAGACTAACGCGAAACACTGTTCAAAATGCTGCGCCGCGACAGACTGCCTCCACTAACGATATATGAGCACCCACTAATGAACTGAGAAGCTCTCGACAATCTGCCTCTGACCGGTTTCGCTTCAGTTGTCAAAGTTCAAGTTGGGCCATATCGGTGGCGAGAGATACATCAGGACGTCTTGCGGTCTTTGCAGTGCGTATCATCAACTTTGAGAGTCGATTTACATGCTAGACAACTTCATGTAGAACCGGCCAGCTTCAAGGAGATGACATCGCGGGAAATAACCATCGTGCCAAAAAGCGGAGCCGTCTCGAGCTACACATGTAGAGATCACGATGCTGCATGTGTACCGACCACCTTCACGATTCCGTGCCGCCAGTTGCACATCAGAAGAATGTTACGGGTTGCGCTGCTATTCCCACAACCGTGTGGTATCAAGCCTATGCACAGGCCTTTCTGGTACTCGGCTCTTCTCTTGATTTAAGTAATCCTGATTTATTGACGATGTTGCTCTAGTGCCATGAATATCGACCTTAGGACTGTTCAGGTCGCACAAATGGCTACATTAATTGTCTTTTACTATAAGGGATAATCCTAATCTGTTACAAAGCGTAAGAAAACTAATCAGAAGGCAGAGTCCGTGTCTCCCTTCGTATACCCGCAATATCAAGGAGTTTAGACACCCTAACCCGGGAAGTGTATCTCTGAGCATTGACCTTTTTGACACAGCCCCTCCAAATGACACTTGACGCAGAATGAGTTGCACCCAAAGTTTATACAGCAACTTTCGTTCCGCGTCAAACGTGCTCTTTCTAGACACCTTCAAAGTTCTTGGAACGTGACACCGCTGAGCCTGTCGACCATCGCCTTTGAATCAGCAGTCCTTGGCACTCGTAATGCAGTACGAAACGCCAGCATTTATTGCTTTAATCGGGGACACGGGACGAGCGGAAGCTCTGGCTCATTGAAATTTGACAATCTTCTCTTTTCGGGAAAGATCGCTTGGACAACGATCGACGATGGAATGTCCATCGCCGAGCCAAAGTGGTTAAATCGGCTCGGAAACAAGCGGTGTATCATTCCTCGTATCGCCACACAGGTTGTGTACGTACTCTCGATCTAACTTGGACTCCAACACTAATCTCGAGGCTTGGCCCTTGAAATGTGCTTTACCCTGCATTTCATCGCGCGCACGCTTTCCCGACCTCACGTCGGTTTTTTCTTCTCTGAAATGCTTCGCCTTTCACTTGTGTATCGTAGCAGGGGAGTACGAAGCGGTATAAAGAGGGTCGCAAAAAGAAGGCTACATTCTCCAGACAGACTCTCTCCAGCCTCGTCTACCTACTTCTGTCTGACATTCTCGCACTCGTCCATTTCGCTGGCCTCATCATCCCTGGCCTCTCCGCTAGCCAGCCAGAAGCAGGGAACACTACCATCCAAGAGAGGAACTACGACGGTTCCTTCGCTCCCTGGAAACTATCTTGGACCCGCTGTCCAACAATCGTCCCAGAGTATTGTCCTGCCTAGATGACGTGCGACTTCGTTATCTGATCCTGATTACCTTCGAATAGCCGGTCTGCGGATTCGAGTGCCCTTCCCAATGGTCCTACGACAAGTGCACCTGGGAGCTGTTCGTTGACCGGTATGACCGGAAGGGCTAGAAGCTCGGCAAGCATGTCACGTTACGTTGACAAGGTGACCTATAAGATTGGTACGTGCGTTCTTTCGTGATCTAGGCGCTCTCGTTACTTACCTCCTACCGCAGACTGTGCTTGGTCAACGACATGCAACTCTTGCCAAGGTTTGTATTTGAAGCTCGTTCTCTTCGACCGTTCATCAACAATGGGTTTTTTTTTTGTCTACACCCTCGAGGAAGCTGCGGAACAGTTCATCTGCGCCCTCTTCGAGGAGATCGTCAATATCGTAACCTGGGAGGATGACTGGGTCGACGATTTGGCTTACTGTAGTTCTTCGTACTGCAACGTCAACTACTAGGCAACGGGATGATTACGACTTCGTTCGTTCGGACATGTATGATTTTTGGACTTTACGTGTAGGACTTTGTTCGTATATATTCGGTTGTGTCTCCGTGAGCGCCGAAATGTATTTTGACTTGGCTAAACTTACGAATGCCTTTTGAGTCCTGAAAACAGCCGTTTAAGTACGCCGTCCCGTTCATGGTGACGGGAATGCTGACAACTTTGCCTTTCTCAAGGGCACTCTTATTCAAGCGACAATTGAAAATCATCACATCTTTACTTGATGTAGCTCCCCAGTCCTCATTGGCCCCCAAAAGGATCCTACAGAATGTTCGTCATTTTTTGATATCGAGTATCATAGACGCCGCAGTCGATGAAGTGCTGATTCTTCTATGTTTCAAAATTGATTCATTTGGAAGAGCTGCAATGATGTATGGCTCTACTTACCAATAACCACAAATATTACTGGCCGCCATGACCCTCACGTACTATTACATTTCGTTCAGGGGACCTGTCGTTCTGGCTTTGAAGGCATGTAAAAATCTGTTTGGTCAGTCAGTACAAAAATAGCGTTCATGTCCTTGGCATTGGCTGCACGCTTCGTTCTTGGCTCAAACCTTGGCCAGATTGGCATCGCATTCAGGGCTTTCTTGTATCCCGGCGTTCCTGGACCTTGTCCGGTTATCTATCTATCTTCGATCACTTGTGCTGATTGACCGCGATTTATAGGCTCATTTGTCTGGTTAATTGGAGTCGTAGCGCTCATTCGTTCGAAAGTCGACTTCTTTCACTGACCAAGTGCTTCTAAACGGTAAACCTGTAATAAACTCGAGGGGTGTTTAGTTCATAACTCCTTACCAGGGCGGTACTCCGTGCTTATTGACTTCGCAAATTCATCATCCAACACATCAGCAAATTTTTGCGGATTGATTTTGTACCCCATTGATCGATTACATTCATAACGCGGATGACACAGATGAGGTACAGTGCTTCAATTTTGAGGTTCCTTATTGCTCTAAAGTCTCTATTATCTGTCTCATATATAACGAGCTGGTGGCTTGATGATGAGAGGCTATACTCCCCTTCGATATTCACTTCGGAGTCACTGATACTGCCATGACCGCTGCACCATATCCCGGTACTGCTATACCAGAGCTTACCGAAGACCAGATCAAAAGCATTTTTCTTGAACTGGACTACCAACTTCACTCGGTAATGCTAAATGCATTAACATGCGGTAAGAGTAATCAGTTTTATCCGCCGGTGGTAGTACACTAATCATTATGTTTTTCTTTGAAGGAATATACACCGGTGTAGTGGCTGTCACCTTATGGGCCGTTGGTTTATGCTTTTTGTTTCCTTTGACGTGCATCTCTCTGGTGTGCTATGACCAGCTTCGAGGGAAAAGCCACAGAATAACAGGAGACCATATTTTCTAGTGCTTACTATCCTGGTTTTGTATCTTCTGGCGATTGTAGCCCTCTATGTCGAATGGTCAACTACCGTCTCAATGTTTATCACTAATAACAGAAGCTTTTGGATGGCATTCCAATGTACCGATGGCACTCCCATTGCAGCATGGGTTATAGGTATCACCGCAATTCTGAGCACAATTCTTGCTGATGGTACGCTGGTATGGAATTGATTGTTCATTATGAGGGAGTTTTGCCTGATAAAGCTCTAGATATGGCGCTGCTGGACTGTCTGGGGCCGGTCATGGCGCGTTGCGCTCATTCCAATTCTTTGCACTACCTTGGCGGCGAGTATGTCATAATCTCAACAACCTTTTCAATGGCTCATCGAGTGTTAACGTAAACACAGTTAGCAGAGGGATCGTAAGTTATTATGACAGTATCGAAGATACACCGCCCCGAGCCCTATACATGTTGAAAATTGTCAACTGGGCCGTGCTATATGTCTCACTGATACTGGCAACCCTGCTATGGTGTACGATTTTCATTATTTATCGTATTCTGAAAGTGGGCGGTGTCACTGCAGGGATGCGTGCATATCATAGAGTGATAGAGCTGCTCGTAGAGTCTGCAGCTCTTTACTCAGTCGTGCTGGTCATTGTGTTAGTGCTGGAGGTTCGTAATGAGTTAGCCGGAGGTTATGTTCAAGAGGTGGCGGCCGCGGTAAGAGTGCATCTAACCCTTTTCAACTTGATCATCGCTACAGCCTTTCTTCTAGGGAATTGTGCCACAATTTTGGTCGGCCGCATTGCAGCAGGACATGCGCGCCCAGACGACTCCTGGAGCGAAAGTACCAGGGCATCGTCTCTTCGATTCGGAAATCATTCAAGTTCCCAAAATGACGGTGCTGATCCTGGATGGGACACATCTTCACGCTTAGGACCAGACTTGGAAGGAGGCTCAGAGGGCAGTATGTAGAGAAGACTGAGACTGATAGGAAATTTTCTCGATGATGGTTTCTCCTTCATTGCTTGACTTTCGTACTCGAGGTCCAGCGCATCACTTTGTACCGAGGTCCGATAACGAAAACATGTCCCTTGTATATCAGGGTAATCGACAAGTACAGAGCTTCGTTTAATTTTTGTCGCTGTCCGTCGACCGCCGACTCCGTATTGTGGCCCGCCTATAATGGATCCGTCCCATTTCGACCAAAAGTATAGCATCAAAATCTGAACAAAGCGTAAAAAAGGGTAAGAGATAGAGAGCGCCTGAACCACGCATGCCCGGTGGTGACTAAGTGGTACAACGGGATATCTTCGTCACCCAGCCTGCACGTATGCACCACATTCTCGTCAGATACTCAGAGCGGAAAGAACGAGTAGAGAAGAGGGAAAAGAGAAGAATCTACAGGGGAAGTAACCCCAGTACTGTACAATTTCGACCTTAACTTCACATAACATGTCACAAGACTCAGTGAAGAGATGAAAGAAGCTCCCAAATTAGCGCCCTTTTCGAGCAAGAAATAACGAAATACACATGTCTTAATTGTCTATGCACGTTCCCAGACATTTCCATCATACCAGCGATTCAGTTTTATGATGCGGCCTCGACGACTCCACTCTGGGAGCTCAAAGGTGGATTCCATGTCCGTGACCTGTTCTCTTGCCAATAGTCGGCCTGTTCGGCAAATCCAGCCATCCAAATGTCACCACTGAGAGTAAAGAAAAAGACAATCAAGCAGGATTGAACTCACGACCTAGAAGCTCAGTCACAACGCAGAACCGCAAGACTACCACATCCATATGTGAAGATCTTCACGGCTGAAGATGTAGCATAACATGTCACACCCCGTGAAGATAAGGTCGAAATTGTGCAGTACTGTATATAAGCCGGAAAGACACTGTTCCTTGCTCTTCAACGTCGCTGAATAGCATCGATGGGCGGCTCGTAGGAAAATATTGTAATGTTGAGAAAGACAGGGTTATTCACGGCTATTGGGAGAAAGGAAAGCCGTGACTGGCCTCCGACGATCACAGTCACGGCTTTCCTTCCTTCCATCACGACTGCAGAACTCACTGCGAGTAATTCTCACCACATCGAAAATAGTCTCAAGACCGCGTCCCCTATGAGACCCGCCGCTATCGTCATCAATGGACTGCTTTTGAAGCGAGTACCCAGTGATACCTATCGCTGAGAAGATATCTTGCGTGGACCTAGCGACATCAAAAGTGGGTCCAGCACCATTATAATTGTTGTGAATGGCTTCACAGAAATCGTAGCTACAGTAGCTTGCCCGACCTTCTACTGGCGGTGAGCGGCTATATCGACACTGATGAGCGAGCCCATCAGCTTTGGAGGAGCGAACCCCCCGGCATCCGGCGAAAATTGAGGCAGAAATGTCGCAGGGTCTGATTGATATGCTCAGTGCCCATGGTGTGGCCAAGGAAGAGGGTACGACCGACCTGGCATTGTCGTTGTCAACGCCGATGAGCTGACCGGCCGATGACATATTTTTGTATATATTATTGCTCGGTCCATCGTGTCTGGCGCGACGGTGCTGGGTCTCTTCGTCCCTCCTGCTGTGCATGAGACTCTCCAAGTCGTCGGATTCGACATGGAAGTCTCGGAGTACCGTACGCCAGAGCAGTTCCCATTCTTCCGACGCTTTCCTATCGTCGTAACTTTGCTTTCCAAGGATGATCAGCAGGGACCATCTACCCATTCATGAGCGTCGAAGCCGAGGGTAGGTGCATCATTTGGAGCCTCGCAGGGGATGTCCAAATTGTCGTTCAGGACAAAGAGGTGTCGATGCGAATCAAACTTTGCCACGAGGTTGTGCGTTGTTTTCTAACTCATCACATCATCAATTGTCGATCTCCAAGCTTCTGTTCTCGGCAAGTAAGCCTCAGTACCTCGCTTTTCTGATCCGGTTCTGACTTCTAAGACTTGAAGACTCAGGCACAACCACGCTGTCTTTTCGCTCGCGCAGATATCAGCCAACCCCAAGTCATGTCAACATCTTCTCGTTCAGCTAGCGATCGGCGAAAGCTATTTAACGGAATGTACCGCTCTCCCGTTGTCCTTCCTTTTCATGAGTAGACGTGCGAGATCCTTTCTCTCCCCGGTATACAATCCTTGGAGGCCTTAGTTACTGCTGAGATACTATTGCTTTTCACGGCGCAGGGCTGGGCATGATGGGCGTCCGTGGAAACTCTTGCCGTCCTCGGTACTAGCCTTTTGTTCGTAGCCTCTATTCTATTTGACTAAATGATCAAGTGCAGGTCATATGCCAATATTCCCAGGCTGGTCCAGGAGGAACTGCGCGATGCTCTCGAGGAATGCAAAAAACCGATCTCGAGATATGTTCAATTGCAAGGTTTTTGGCAGCTTGGACTTTGATTGAGAGTGTTTTCTGATGATCGAACGATCGGAGGAAGCCGCTTTTAATTTTATGGAAGGAATGAGTTATGTGCAATAACTATACAGTACGTACACACGTGGCACTCTAACAGTGCAAAATCGATTTAGTTCGAAGAAAACTTGGCCGATGGCCTCTCTCTAAGTAAATAAAAACAGTACGGCTAACTTAAGCATTTAACATAAGATTGCCAAGCGACGAAAGGGTGCCATCGTTATTGTAAAGGCACGATCCGGTGCCAACGTAAGAAACGGCATTCCCGTCATTGGTAGACAGGAGCGAGGGTGACGTCGCGACGAAGGGGAAGTACAAAGTGACGTAGTCTTGAGAGTCTAACCAAGAGAATGCCTGTCATAATGATACTGAGGTTTAGCTTGACCTCTACAATTGACTCGGTCTACATACCTGGCTAAAGAACGATGCCCTTGAGAGACGAAAGAAGTCAATATCTTATGAAAATCTAGATAATTGCTCCTTACTGAGCAGAGGCACCGCCGGAAGGGTTCGTCAGAGCGAACTCGGAAATAACAATGGTGTAGCTCTGGGGATATCCCTTAAGTCGCTTATTTCGCATGATAATCAATGAGGACTAACGGGGAACCTCGCGCGCGCCTTCTGGACGTAGCTCTGGAAATCAGAAAAGCTCGTACTGTAGGTTTTGGTCTGCGTAAGCGCTTGCCAGATTACGCGACGAACGAAAATCACTTACCCATACCAATGCTAATTTGTAGAATTCAGTTTCGACCGAGAAGGCATAATGAGATTTTCAGAACATACCAAATTAATGTAGTCGGCGTAACACCGACCAGCACACGCGCTGATCATTTGCGCAAGCCAGTCGAGACCTTGACCAGAAGAGGGGCTGGAAGTAACCGCGGGGAAAGCCTTCTTAATAGCCTGAATTTCAAAGTTAGCATCTAGTTTCAAAACAGTGCGAGTTCTTCACGCTCACCAGTGGGTTGATGTACGTGATGTACCAAGAAGCGGCAGCACTGGGACTGATCCCGGAAATGTCAGGTTCATTCAGGGTGAATACGGCTAGTGTTGGAGGGATGAGACCTTGGACAAACAATTTCGGCAATTAAAGGACGTACTAGCCCAGCCTTGAGCTGCATGTCGAGAAGCCAGTTGCGAGATGGGGCTTGAATCACAATCCAAGCAACGCTGCATTCCGACGAATCCCAATCCGCCGTTACCATTGGTAGAAGGGGGAGCGTAAGTTTCCCAATCATAGCTATACTCGAGGTGAGGGTCGATAAATGCATATAGTAAAGTTTGACGGACATTGCGACAACCTATGTGTAAGTAATTAGATGGGTTTGGACGACAGCAGAGGATCATGGTCACAAATTCACCTTCCCATTCCCGGTGTTGAACCTTCCGGGATCCCTGAGGAAAATGATGATATAAGTTTAGGCACGTCGAGAAGAAAGTATCATAAACCGTACAGAGGGCTGTTGTCTGTCAACGAGCAAAAAAAATGTCAGGCATAATGTCGATGGTCCAATAGTTTAACGCACAATAAGGCCACGCAAGACCGCGTTTTCCAGCATTGACTGCCGAAACGAAGAGTGCGATGAGTGACAAAGTAGTGAGCATGACGGATGATTGTCAAGGAGGGGCTTTCGATGTCGACTGAAGGAAAGCTGGAGAGACCAGGTATTGGATTGCGGGTATTTAAGCTATGAGAGAAACTGTAACAGCATCATATGCACCTTATGGTCCAAATAAAAATATCATCGTCGGCTTTTAGATAATAAATGTTGCTGGATGGAAAAAGGTGAATACGAAGAGGCGGAGCTCCTTGACCAATGATGGGAATAGTCATGCCACCGGGATACCCCAATGAGCCTGAATGAGAGCCGAAATACCGGGACGCTTGAGTATGGCCAGTATTCCTGAGACCTCGACCAGTCACGAAACCCAAGATTAGAGGGAAACCTGCCGGGTCCCCAGCCGACAATTTGAGAACCGTATGACTATACACACCCGTGATTGAATTGATGGGTGGAGTAGCACGCTCTTTCAGGTTGTTGCTACGCAGGAATACAGCATTTCAAGTTGCCTGGAACGTTGAAACTTGAATTTCCGCATGGACAGAAAATGACTAGATCTTTCCTACCGTTTCATCCTCGAGTTGGTAAATACTGCTGTGGTGCAGGATACATGTTATTTCTCGGCCGCTGACTCTGGTCTGAGACTAGAAGAATTAAGAAAGGGAGAAAATCACGGAAAATTGATGGAATCATTGACTACAGGGGCTTCGGAAAAATAATGGTTATATCAAGTGAAACTGACGGCTGTAGAAAGATACACTCGCCGGAGATACTTGGGCCCTTCTACGCTGCAGCAAAGTCACCTAGACCATATTGGTTCTATTTTATTTCTTTGTTCCCATATTTAGTGCAGCTAGAAGCGTGGACGGGCATCAATACTGATCATGAAAGTATTGCTTCAAAGAAGTTGATGTCATGAGCCGACGACACAGCAGGACGCCCCACACTGGCAGTGATTGATCCGGCTGTAATGTCATCAGGCTAGCGACTTAGTCAAGATTAGAGCTGATAACCTTGACACTTAAACGGTAGCTTCGTGAAGGTGGGAGTTCGGAAGCGACAAACAGTAGCATATGTTCAACACGTGTACAAGATGTTTCAGAAAAGGATGTCCTAGCCCGCATTGATGGGTAAACTCAATTATCTGCATACCCAAGGATCCGTTCAGCCAGGAATTAAAAAATTAGAAAGAAAAAGCCGTGAAACTGATACTTACACGTCTACAATCCTTTGGAGAGTCTCGTGATGTTCCGTATTCATAATCGCCAATCAACAATATCCTTAAATTCTGGATAGTATATCCGTGGTCAACTCCGACGGGATTCGAACAAAGCATTGAGAACGATCTGAGAATGACACGGTCAGTTACAGTATTCCCAAGATGAAGTCTAATCGAAATAGCCAGCGTACACGGTCCCTAATCCAGAATATGAGATTCGTCTGGTGGATCCCAGGTATTCTCCCGCTGAGGTGACGAAACTGACTTGGTGAGTGTCCCGAGAAGCCACGCACCCGGAGAATACCAAAAGACGATTGTAGCGCCACTGTAGATCGGCCGACGTAAGAGGATCATCACAATGAACGATTTTAAGCGCAGCTATTGTAAGTTCAATTTCAATGGCAGAAAATGCTTGCAGTCAACCCTGACACCTATACCAAATCTTATCGTTGACGGATTTGGATATATCGGTCTACCACCGATGACGCACGTCTCAAGCCATAATGATGAGGAGACGATTGTTGACGCGGATGTGCGCGATACTTGGGAGATCTCGATCAGTGCCGACAAGATCACAACGAAGAATCTGGACTGGCAGACATTTTTGGGTGCCTTCGGTGTGGCTGCAGGTTACAGCACCTGTGTGCGAGTTGTAAAAACTGCTACCCTATCATGAACGTTCCTTCTATAATTTGTCGTACTCAGACCATGCTCGGCTAACCCAGGAACCACCAGGGATGCGCTGGTGCATGGCGGGTGACAAGGCCAATGGAGGTGCATATAACGACCATCGCCGCTTCCACCCGTTTCGAGATATGAGTAGGGACTGTACTCGGAACCGTAGGAAAGTTTGACGCCGACACCGTAATCGCTGCATTCGTAGTCTTGAAGTTTAGTTATTAGCTGATGGAAATAAGATTTGCGAATACTCCACGCACCTGCATAATTGAAGCCCATTTAGCGCTACCCTACAAACAACTTCTTTCATTCATGCGTAATCGAAGGAAACGATCTCTTTAAAAAGTGCGTCAGGAAAAAGAGCAAGAGCTTGACTGAAAGCCTTACCGTCGCCTCATTAACTCGAGCTCGCCGTGACTAGTATCAGTCAGTAAAACACTGACTTGAATCAAGTTTGCGCTTACCACCGGATCCGCTACTAGACAGAGTCCGCTCGGATCTCCGGACACCATACCCGCGCCTCGCCCATGCTCAAAATTCGCTACCCTGATATGAAACGAGTCGGTAATGTCTTTGCCGTCAGCGCAAAAGACACCTTACCTTGCCTTCCTGCCGTTCACCAGGCTCTACCTTTGATGCTATACATCCTGAGTTTGCGGTGGGTAAAATGTCGTCGCCGCCGTTTTTGCTTCCTTCGGGACATATGCATGCAGCTGACGAGTCAGAAAGCAGAAGCATCTTGCGAGACGATCCACTGGTATCATGGGAGAGTTTGCGCGTCGACAATGTGACAGTATTCGTAGTCTTGAAGCCTAGGCTGATAGTGATGACTAGTTAGCGATATCAAGGAGAGTGTGAGTGGCGTGCACACCTGGCGAACACAGCGCCATCCAGACGTTGAATAAGGGCCGGATTCCGGCACACATTTCTGGGAAGGAAGCTGCGCAGAAATTCGTAAGGAGGGAAAGGATGAGCTTTGATAAACAGCTTACCTCATTCTATCACTCCAGCGGCGTGTTGATCAAACTGGTATTCATAGTATTTTTGTCTTGAACTGAGAACACGGGAGGAATCAAAGTCTTGAGGAATGGAGAGACCAACGCGTTAGTGCGGGTATATCGTGGTCATGAGCAAAAAGTCAAATCAAAAATTGATGGCGATCACGAGATCACACTCAGCTTCAGCTTCAGCACCGACGAGGAGTTCAAAGCTAAAGAAAAACCCATCGATGGAACGTGCCACGACGAAGATAATCATCGATGACTAGTGAGAAAATGAGTAGAATGACGCAGGAGATGGAAAATGAGGAGGGAGGCCACGAAGAATAGGTGAATTATGTACTTACGAACCCGGCGGTCAACGATCAGTGTACTGGGAGATGGGGTTTGGGGCGAGGCGACGTCTACTGATCCGTGAGTACAGTCACTCAGTATTCATGAACCTTACGTTCCACGACTAACTTCTCTTTCCAGCGAAAATTGTTGAAGGAGCACTCCGAGAGCAGACTCTAATCACTCAACATTTTGACGGCCAGCTGCTTTGAGGGACGCTTTCTTGGGCACCGATGCTGGACATGCAGCGCTCCACTCTGAAGAAAAGCAAAAGTAGACAACGAGAGTCATGGTCAAGATCACCTACCCGTACCCTTCATTTTTCTTCTTCCACGTATAATTTTTAACTTTCAGCAAAAGTACACGGGATTGTATCTGCCGGACATTTTTACTTTGCGTCATATGGTCTTATAATGTACCCTTGACGATAAATTAACTCGAAGTACAGGCCGCATACTCGTTCTCTTCTCAGCTGACAGTTGTCGCTTACCTTATACTCAGTGTTGGAGGATATCCGTACCGTATACCATTTCTTTATCTTTTATCGCTCGTTCCTACTTACCATTTATATATCATACCGCACCCCTGTCCTTACTCGATCACTATATAGCTCAGCCGTCGATATCCTTGTACCTCAGTCGTTTCACCTTCGCTGTGCCCGACTGAGGTACGTATACCTCACCGTCTCCAGTCTACTGTACGATTTCGACCGTTAATTCACATAACGCGTAACGGGACCCCGTGAAGTGAAGTTATCGGTAATTCGTAACGCGTAACAGGTCCTTGTGAAGCTGTCATATCTTGATGACCAAATAGCCTAATTTCCTTGCGAAAATCTGAAAATTTCGCCTCCCACATGTATTATTCCGATGCAGAATGTATATGCATCGTCTACCCACTTCTGTCCATTCTTGCACTCGTCTATTTCGCTGCTCTCTTCGTCCCTGGCCTCTCCACTAGCCAGCCGGAAGCAGGGAACACTACCACCCAAGAGAGGAACTACGACGGTTCCTTCGCTCCCTGGAAACTATCTTGGACCCGGACAAGCACTGTCCAACAACCGTCCCAGAGTATTGTCCTTGCCTAGACAACGTACGACTTCGTTGTCCGATTCTGATTACCTTCGAATAGCCGGTCTGCGGATTCGGGAGCCCCTCCCAATGATCCTACGACAAGTGCACCTGGGAGCTGTTCGTTGACCGGTATGACCGGAAGGGCTAGAAGCTCGGCAAGCATGACCCGTTATGTCGACAAGGTGACCTATAAGATTGGTACGTGCGTTCTTTCGTGATCTAGGCGCTCTCGTTACTTACCTCCTACCGCAGACTGTGCTTGGCCAACGACATGCAACTCCTGCCAAGGTTTGTATTTGAAACTCGTTCTCTTCGACTGTTCATCAGCATTGGGGTTGTTTTTTTATAGTCTACACCCTCGAAGAAGCTGCGGAACAGTTCATTTGCGCCCTCTTCGAGGAGATCGCCGATATCGCGACCTGAGGATGATTGTGTCGACAATTGGGTGTATAGTTCTTCGTACTGGAACATCTACTACTAGGCAACGGGATGATCACAACATCGTTCGTTCGGACATGTATGATTCTTGGATTTCACGCGTAGGACTTTTTTCTGCTCGGTTGTATCTTGGTGAGTGCCGAAATGTATGTTGACTTGCCTAAACTCGCGAATGCCTTTTGAGTCCTGAAAACAACTGTTCAAGTACGCCATCCCGTTTATAATGACGGGAATGCTGATAACTTCGCCTTTCCCAAGGGCACTGTTATTCAGGCGACAATTAGAAATCATCACATCTTTATTGGATGTAGCTCCCCAGTCCTCGTTGGCCCTTAACAAGATCCTACAGAATCTTCGTCATTTTTTGATATCAAGTATCATAGATTGCACAATCGATGAAGTACTGCTTCTTCTATCTTTTAAAATTCATTTGGAGGAGCTGCGACGATGTATGGCTCTACTTATCAATAACTCCGAATATTACTGGCCGCCACGGCCCACGACCCTCACGTACTATTGCATTTCGTTCAGAGGACCTGGTTTGGTTAATCAGTACAAAAATAGCGTTCATGTCCTTGGCATTAGCTGCACGCTTCGTTCTTGGCTCAAACCTTGGCCAGATTGGCATCGCATTCAGGGCTTTCCTGTATCCCGGCGTTCCTGGACCTTGTCCTGTTATCTATCTATCTATCTATCTATCTATCTATCTATCTATCTATCTATCTTCGATCACTTGTGCTGATTGACCGCGATTTATAGGCTCATTTGTCTGGTCAATTGGAGTCGTAGCGCTCATTCATTTAGAAGTCGGCTTCTTTCACTGATTGTTCACTGACCAACTTTGCTTCTAAACGGTAAACCTGTAATAAACTCGAGGGGTGTTTAGTTCATAACTCCGTCTTACCAGGGCGGTACTCCGTGCTTCACTGCTGGGGCCCGTTGGTGTTTTTGCCTGAAAGACGGCAGGTAAACACCGGCATGTGTTTGTGTAGATCTTTCCGAAAGTAAACACCGCGATGCAATTAAATGAAGAATGACTCCCAGTTTTTCGTACTGTTCCTATTTCCGTGTTAATGCAAGTATTGTTGTAAGAAAATACCTAAATAAGGAGATGCTTTCATTTGGTCCGTGTTTCCTATCATGTTCTTTGTCCAAAAACACAACACCATGTGTAAAGATCGGTGTTTCTTGCGGTATTTCTGGTAACAAACACCCGGTCTTTCCTTTGTTCTGGAGGTGTGTCCTACTACAAACACCTCAATGAAACACCAATCATTACACATGGTGTCGTTGCTCGGGTGTTTTTGGACAAAGAACATGATAGGAAACATGGACCAAATGAAAGCATCTCCTTATTTAGGTATTTTCTTACAAAAATACTTGCATTAACACGGAAATAGGAACAGTACGAAAAACTGGGAGTCATTCTTCATGTAATTACATCACGGTGTTTACTTTCGGAAAGATCTACACAAACACATGCCAGTGTTTACCTGCCGTCTTTCAGGCAAAAAACACCAATGCGCCCCAGCAGTGCTTATTGACTTCGCAAACTCATCATCCAACACATCAGCAATTTTTTGCAGATTGATTTTGTACCCCATTGATCGATTTCAATTATGGCGCGGAGGACACAGATGGGGTACAGGGCTTCAACTTTGAGGTTCCTTATTGCTCTAAAGTCTTTATTATCTGTCTTATATATAATGAGCTGGTGGCTTGATGATGAGAGGCTATAGTCCCCTTCGATATTCACTTCGGAGTCACTGATACTGCCATGACCGCTGCACCATATCCCGGTACTGCTATACCAGAGCTTACCGAAGACCAGATCAAAAGCATTTTTCTTGAACTGAACTACCAACTTCACTCGGTAATGTTAAATGCATTAACACACGGTGAGAGTAATCAGTTTTATCCGCCGGTGGTAGTACACTAATCATCATGTTTTTCTTTGAAGGAATATACACCGGCGTAGTGGCTGTCACCTTATGGGCCATTAGTTTATGCTTTTTGTTTCCTTTGACGTGCATCCCTCTGATGTGCTATGACCAGCTTCGAGGGAAAAGCCCCAGAATAACAGGAGACCATATTTTCTAGTGCTTACTATCCTGGTTTTGTATCTTCTGGCGATTGGAGGCCTCTATGGCGAATGGTCAATCACCGTCTCAATGCTTATCACTAACAACAGAAGCTTTTGGATGGCATTCAAATATATCGATGGTACTCCCACCGTAGCATGGGTTATAAATATCACTGCAATTCTGAGCACAATTCTTGCTGATGGTACGCTGGTATGGAATTGATTGTTCATTATGAGGGAGTTTTAGCTGATAAAGCTCTAGATATGGCGTTGCTGGACTGTCTGGGGCCGGTCATGGCGCGTTGTGCTCATTCCAATTCTTTGCACTACCTTGGCGGCGAGTATGTCATAATCTCAACAACCTTTTCATGGCTCATCAAGTGTTAATGTAAACACAGTTAGCAGAGGGATCGTAAATTATTACGACAATATCGAAGATACACCGCCCCGAGCCCTATACATGTTGAAAATTGTCAACTGGGCCGTGCTATATGCCTCACTGATACTGGCAACCTTGCTATGGTGTACGATTTTCATTATTTATCGTATTCTGAGAGTGGGCGGTGTCACTGCAGGGATGCGTGCATATCATAGAGTGATAGAGCTGCTCGTAGAATCTGCAGCTCTTTACTCTGCCGTGCTGGTCATTCTCGTAGTGCTGGAAGTTCGTAATGAGTTAGTCGGAGGTTATCTTGAAGAGGTGGCGGCTGCGGTGAAAGTGCGTCTAACCCTTTTCAACTTGGTAATTGCTACAGCCTTTCTTCTAGGGAATTGTGCCTACAATTTTGGTCGGCCGCATTGCAGCAGGACATGCACGCCCAGACGACTCCTGGAGCGAAAGTACCAGGGCATCTTCTCTTCGATTCGGAAATCATTCAAGTTCACAAAATGACGGTGCTGATCCTGGATGGAACACATCTTCACACTTAAGACCAGACTTGGAAGAGGGCTCAGAGGGCAGTATGTAGAGAAGACTGAGACTGATAGGAAATTTTCTCGATGATGGTTTTTCTTTCATTGCTTGACTTGCGTACTCGAGGTCCAGCGCTTCACTTTGTACAGATAACGAAAATATGTCCGTTAGGTATCAGGGTAATTGACAAGTACAGAGCTTCGTTTCTTGTCGCCGTCCGTCGACCGCCGACTCTGTATTGTAGCCCGCCTATAATGGATCCGTCCCATTTCGACCAAAAGTATAGCATCAAAATCTGGACAAAGCGTAAAGAAGGGTAAGAGATAGAGAGCGCCCAGTGGCGAGTAAGTGGTTCAACGGGGTATCTTAGTCACCCAGCCCGCACGTATGCACCGCATTCTCGTCAGACACTCAGAGCGAAAAGAACGAGTAGAGAAGAGGGAAAAGAGAAGAATCTACAGGGGAAGTAACCCCAGCACTGTATATAAGCCGGAAAGACACTGTTCCTTGCTCTTCAGCGTCGCAGATAGCATCGATGGCACTCTGGAAGGGCGGCTCGTAGAAAAATGTTGTAATGTTGAGAAAGACCAGGTTATTCACGGCTATTGGAAGAAAGGGCCAGGCCCGAAAAAAGGAAAGCCGTGACTGTGACGGTAAGAGGTTGTCAGTGGCCAGGCCGGCCGTCGTCGGGGGGTTGTCTCACAGCAAAGAAATAAGAGCCTCTTGAATCATTCTTTCCATCACGACTGCAGAACTCACTGCGAGTAATTCCCATCACATCGAGAATGGCCTCAAGACGCGTCCTCTATGAGACCCGCCGCTATCGTCATCAATGGACTGCTTTTGAAGCGAGTACCCAGTGATACCTAGCTGAGAAGATATCTTGCGTGGACCTGGCGACATCAAAAGTGGGTCCAGCACCATCTTCATTGTTGCAAATGGCTTCACAGAAATCATAGCTACAACTCCCTCCTAGCTTGTCCGACCTTCTTCTACTGGCGGTGAGCGGCTATATCGACACTGATGAGTGAGCCCATCAGCTTGGAGGAGCGAACCCGTCCCGGCATCCAGCGAAAATTGAGGCAGAAATGTCGCAGAGTCCGATTGATATGCTCAGTGCCCATGGTGTGGCCAGGGAAGAGGGTACGACCGACCTGGCATTGTCGTTGTCAACGCCGATGGACTGACCGGCCGATGACACATTTTTGTATATGTTATTGCTCGGTCCATCGTGTCTGGCGCGACGGTGCTGGGTCTCTTCGGCCCTCCTGCTGTGCATGAAACTCTCCAAGTCGTCGGATTCGACATGGAAGTCTTGGATACCGTACGCCAGAGCAGTTCCCATTCTTCCGACGCTTTCCTATCGTCGTAACTTTAGGATGATCAGCAGGAACCATCTACCCATTCATGAGCGTCGAAGCCGAGGGTCGGTGCATTATTTGGAACCTCGCAGGGGATGTACAGATTGTCGCTCATGACCAATCGGTGTCGATGCGAATCAAACTTTGCCACGAGGTTGTGCGTTGTTTTCTAATTTGTCACATCATCAGCTGTCGATCTCCAAGCTTCTGTTTTCGGCAAGTAGGCCTCAGTACTTCGCTTTTCTGATCCGGCTCTAACTTCTAAGACTTGCAGACTCAGGCGCAATCACGCTGTCTTTTCGCTCGCATAGATATCAGCCGACCCAAGTCATGTCAACATCTTCTCGTTCAGCTAGCGATCGGCGAAAGCTATTTAACGGAATGTACCGCTTTCCCGTTGTCCCTCTTTTTCACGAGCAGACCTGCTCATTCCCCGGTATACAATCCTTGGAGGTCTTAGTTACTGCTGAGACACTATTACTTTCCATGGCGCAGGGCTGGGCATTATGGGCGTCCGTGGAAATCCTTGCCGTCCTCGGTACTAGCCTTTTGTTCGCAGCCTCTATTCTATCTGACTCAATGATCAAGTGCAGGTCATATGCCAATGTTCCCAGGCTGGTCCAAGAGGAACGGCGCGACGTTCTCGAGGAGTGCAAAAACCGATCTTGAGATATGCTCAATAGCAAGGTTTTGGGTAGCTTGGACTTTGATTGAAAGTCGTTTCTGATGATCGAACGATCGGAAGAAGTCGCATTTAATTTATGGAAGGAATGGTTTATGTACAACAACTATACAGTACGTGCACACGAGGCACTCTAACCATGCAAAATCGATTTAGTTGGAAGAAAACTTGGCCGATGGCCTCTCTCTAAGTAAATAAAAAGAGTACTGGTAACTTAAGCATTTAACATAAGATTGCCAAGCGACGAAAGGGTGCCATCGTTGTTGTAGAGGCACGATCCGGTGCCAACGTTAGAAACGGCATTCCCGTCATTGGAGGACAGGAGCGAGGGCGACGTCGCGACGAAGGGGAAGTACAAAGTGATGTAGTCTTGAGAATCTAGCCAAGAGAATGCCTGACATACTGAGGTTTAGCTTGACCTCTACAACTGACTCGATCTGCGTACCTGGCTAAAGAACGATGCCCTTGATAGACGAAAGAAGTCAACATCTTATGATAATCTAGATAATTGGTCCTTACTGAGCAGAGGCACCGCCGGACGGGTTCGTCAGGGCGAACTCGGAGATAACAATGGTGTAGCTCTGGGAATGTCCCGTAAGTCGCTTATTTCGCATGAGAATCAATGAGGACTAACGGGGAACTTCGCGCGCGCCTTCTGGACGTAGCTCTGGAAATCAGAAAAACTCGTACTGTAGGTTTTGGTTTGCGTAAGCGCTTGCCTGATTACGCGACGAACGAAAATCACTCACCCATACCAATGCTAGAAAGTCGTAGGATTCAGTTTCGACCAAGAAGGCATAATGAGATTTTCAGAACATACCAGATTAATGTAGTCGGCATAACATCGACCAGCACACGCGCTGATCATTTGCGCAAGCCAGTCGAGACCTTGACCAGACGAGGAGCTGGAAGTAACCGCGGGGAAAGCCTTCTTAATAGCCTGATTTTCCAAAAGTTAGCCTCTAGTTCCAAGATACTGCGAGCTCTTCACGCTCACCAGTGGGTTGATGTACGTGATATACCAAGAAGCGGCAGCACTGGGACTGATCCCGGAAATATCAGGTTCATTCAGGGTGAATACGGCTAGTGTTGGAGGGATGAGACCTTAGACGGCGAGTCAGGCAATTAAAGGACGTACTAGCCCAGCCTTGAGCCGCATGTCGGGAAGCCAGTTGCGAGATGGGGCTTGAATCACAATCCAAGCAACGTTGCATTCCGACGAATCCCAACCCTCCGTTCCCATTAGTAGAAGGGGGAGCGTAAGTTTCCCAATCATAGCTATACTCGAGGTGAGGGTCGATAAATGCATATAGGAAAGTTTGACGGACATTGCGACAACCTGTGTGTAAGTAATTAGATGGGTTTGGACGACGGCAGAAGATCATGGTTACAAATTCACCTTCCCATTCCCGGTGTTGAACCTTCCGGGATCCCTGAGGAAAATGATGATATAAGTTTAGGCACGTCGAGAAGAAAGTATCATAAATCGTACAGAGGGCTGTTGTCTGTCAACGAGTAAAAAAGCTGTCAGGCATAATGTCAACGGTCCAGTATTTTAACGCACAATAAGGCCACGCGAGACCGCGTTTTCCAGCATTGACTGCCGAAACGAAGAGTGCGATGAGTGACAAAGTAGTGAGCATGACGGGTAATTGCCAAGGAGGGGCTTTCGATGTCGATTGAAGGAAAGCTGGAGAGACCAGGTATTGGATTGCGGGTATTTAAGCTATGAGAGAAACCGTAACGGCACCATATGCACCAGGTAAAAATATATGATCGTCGGCTTTTAAATAATCAATGTTGCTGCATGGAATAAGGTGAATACGAAGAGGCGGAGCTCCTTGACCGATGGTGGGAATAGTCATGCCACCGGGATATCACAATGAGCCTGGATGAGAGTCGAAAATACCGGGACGCTTGAGTATGGCCAGTATTCCTGAAACCTCGACCAGTCACGAAATCCGAGATTAGAGGGAAACACGTCGGGTACCCAGCCGACAGACGAAAAACAATTTGAGAACCGTATGACCATACACACCCGTGATTTAATTGATAGAGTAGCACGCTCTTTCAGGTTGTTGCTACGCAAGAAAACAGCATTTCAAGTTGCCTGGAACGTTGAAACTTGAATTTCCGCATGGACAGAAAATGACTAGATCTTTTCCTACCGTTTCATCTTCGAGTTGATACATACTGCCGTCGTGCAGGATAAATGTTATTTCTCGGCCGCTGACTCTGGTCTGAGACTAGAAGAAATAAGAGTGGGAGGGAATCACGGAAAATTGATGGAATCATTGACTACAGGGGCTTCGGAAAAATAATGGTTATATCAAGTGAAACTGACGGCCGTAGAAAGATACACTCGCCGGAGATACTTGGGCCCTTCTACGCTGCAGCGAAGTCACCTAGACCATATTGGTTCTATTTTATGTCTTTGTTCCCATATTTAGCGCAGCTAGAAGCGTAGACGGGCATCAAGACTGATCATGAAAGTATTGCTTCAAAGAAGCTGAGGTCACGAGCCGACGACACAGCGAGGCGCCCCACGTTAGCAGTGATTGATCCGGCTGTAATGTCATCAGACTAGCGACTTAGTCAAGATTAGAGCCAATAACCTTGACACTTAAACGATAGTTTCGTGAAGGCGGGACTTCGGAAGCGACGAGCAGTAGCATATGAATGTTCATCACGTGTAAAAGATGTTTCAGAAAAGGGTGTCCTAGCCCGCATTGATGGGTCAACTCAATTATCTGCATACCCAAGGATCCGTTCAGCCAGGAATCAAAAAATCCGAAAAAAAGCCGTGAAACTCGTACTTACACGCCTGCAATCCTTGAAGAGTCTCGTGATGTTCCGTCATCATGATCACCAGCTAACAAGATCCTTTCTGGATAGTATCTCGGTGGCCACCTCCGACAGGATTCAAAGAAAGCATTGAGAGCGATCTGAGAATGCCACGGTCAGTTACAGTATTCCCAAAATGAAGTCTAATCGAAATAGCCACGTACACGGTCCCTAATCCAGAATATGAGAATCGTCAGGTAGATCCCAGGTATTCTCCCGCTGAGGTGACGAAACTGACTTAGTGAGTGTCCGAGAAGCCTCGCACCCGGAGACTACCAAAAGACGATTGTAGCGCCACTGTAGATCGGCCGACGTAAGAGGATCATTACAATGAACGATTTTAAGCGCAGTTATTGTAAGTTCAATTTCAATGGCAGAAAATGCTTGCAGTCAACCCTGACACCTACACCAAATCTTATCGTTGACGGATTTGGATATATCGGTCTACCACCGATGACGCGCGTCTCAAGCCACAATGATGAGGAGACGATTGTTGACGCGGATGTGCGCGATACTTGGGAGATCTCGATCGGCGCCGACAAGATCACAACGAAGAATCTGGACTGGCAGACATTTTTGGGTGCCTTCGGTGTGGCTGCAGGTTACAGCACCCGTGTGCGAGTCGTAAAAACTGCTACTCTATCATGAACGTTCCTTCTACAATTTGTCGTACTCAGGCCATGCTCGGCTAACCCAGGAACCACCAAGGATGCGCTGGCGCATGGCGGGTGACAAGACCAATGGAGGTGCATATAACGACCATCGTTGCTTCCACCCGTTTTCGAGATACGAGTAGGGACTTTACTCGGAACCGTAGGAAAGTTTGACGTCGACACCGTAATCGCTGCATTCATAGTCTTGAAGTTTATCCGTTAGCTGATGGAAATAAGATTTGCGAATACTCCACGCACCTGCATAACTGAAGTCCACTTAGCGCTACCCTACAAACAACTTCTTTCATTCATGCGTAATTGAGGGAATTTAACGATCTCTTTACAAAGTGCGTTAGGAAAAAGAGCAAGAGCTTAACTGAAAGTCTTACCTTTGCCAAATTAACTCGAGATCGCCGTGGCTAGTATCAGTCAGTAAACCGCCGGCTTAAATCAAATTCACGCTCACCACCGGATCCACTAGACAGTGTCCGCTCGAATCGCTGGACGCCATAGTACCCCCGCCTCGCCCACACTCAAAAATTGCTACGCTATGAAACGGGTTGGCAATGTCTCTCGGCCATCAGCGCAAAAGCCGCCTTACCTTGCCGTCCAGCCGTTCACCAGGCATCCAGGGTTTGCGGTAGGTAAAACGCCCTCGTCGTCTTTGCTTGCCTTCGGGATAGGCACATACAGTTGACGGTATTCATCTTGCGAGACGATCCACCGGTGTCGTAGCAGAGTTGCGCGTCGACATTGCAATCACTGTATTCGTAGTCTTCAGGATAGTAATGATTGGTTAGTGATGTCAAGGAGTGAGTGAGTGAGTAGCGTACGTACCTCAGCGCCATCCAAACGTTAACTTAAAGTTGGCTTCCAACTCACGTTTACGGGAAGAAACTGCACTGCAGAAATTTGTAAGGAGGGAAAGGACGAGCTTTGATAAACAGCTTACCTCGTTCTATCACTCCAGCAATGCGATGGTCAAACTGGTATCTACTATTTCATCTTGAGCCGAGAACACGGGAGAAATCAAAGACTAGAGGTATGGAGAGACCAACGCGTTGCGGTGGTAAGCGGCATAAGTCAAATGAAAATTTGAAATCAACAGCTGATGGCGATCACGAGATCACGCCTTCAACGCCGACGACGGCGAATTCAAAGTCAAAGATTCAGAAAACCGACGACGGAACACGCAACAAGGAGGAATACAGGACTCGATGTCGAGCAACAAAATGAATAGGATGACGCACGAGAGGAAAAATGAGAAGGGAGGTCACAAAGATTCGATGATTTCTACGACACGATGAACGAACCCAGCCAATGATCAGTGTACTGGGAAACGGGGTTTGAGGAGAGCCGACGTCTGCTGATTAGTGAATACAGTTACTCACGAACCTTCCGTTCCATAACCAACTTCTCTTTCCCTTCAATTATTCCTCCACCGTCGCGCGCCCAAAGCTATTGAAGGAGAACTCGAACAAGCTCTAATAGTACTGATAATGACTCAAACGTTGCGACGGTCAGCTGCTTTGCGAGATATTTTCTTGGGCGTCGACGTTGGACATATGGCGCTCAGCACCGAAGCAAAGCAAAAGGAGACAACGAGAGTCGCGGTCGAAATCATTTAGCCCCGGCCGTACCTCGTACTCTTCATTTCTTCCTCCACCTACAATTGGCCCAATGTCTGACACGATGAAAAAAATTTTGTACATCATTTCTTTCGATGTATTTCTCGACTGATCTCACCGTGGTAGGATACAGTCCTCCTTCCAAATTCTCCGGTATATAAGAGTATCCCTGTAAACGCTAGAAAACTCACGGAAGAGGACGTTCCCACTATGTAGACCGAACCTTCTACTGTCCCTGCTGTCAGCCTCATTTTTCCCTTCGGCAGCTGGGACACTCCTGAGTCCTTTTAACTAACAGTCTTCCTAATGTGTTACCTCCATATGAGTCCTCTATGCGCGAAGCCGTTTGGATAACATGTTGACGATTGGGAACGCCAAAGGATATATCAGTATTTTCATTTCCCATTTGATTTCGTTTTGTTACCTTTGCAATCAGTGCTCTTTGTTCTTCCTGTGAGAGGCTTACACCACTGGTTGGAGTATCGTCGGCACCGGAGCTCGGAGAATTACAAGCCCTAAGTTGATCTAGGTGTTTTGAGGTCGAACTCGAGGCAAGCGGTGCGCAATTAAAGCGAAGGGATATTAGCCCTGGAGTTTGGAGAGTCGAAAACTGGAAAACTGGATTGATTGGCCATCTCCGCTGATACAGCTCAGGTAAATAGAAGTAAACTACTCCTACCGACCTCGATGGCTCATTGTAAAAAGTAGTGACGGTGATAGCAACATTATCTACTAGCGCATGAGCCCGAAGTGATAGCGAATGTGCACATTCCCTCTAAATCCTGACAAGCTACCGTGATCCTGATCGTCGCAGACTAGCTGCGCCTCGCTGACATCAGCTGCAGATGATGTCGACCCGGGATAACGAGGGTCAAGAAATATGGCTGTCACACTGCAATGGCATTACAGAACGATAAATGCCAATGGAGGTTGCAAGGATGCGTGGAAGAAGAAGAAATGAACTGGAGGCAAATCCGCGGCTCCTTGAACGATATCACTCGAAGGATAAGACAATTCCCTCAATGACATCTTCCCTGGCAAGGAGGGACTCGTGCTATAGTCGAAATGGTGCAATGTTGTGAAAAGAGGGAGGACTGCCATGTAAGACATAGCTGAGACATTGCGACAAGAACAGTGTTCAAAGTCAATAACGAGTTTGAGCGAAAGGGAGTGTTAGGGATGAAGAAATAGCGAGGTATGAAGTATTCGTGGTGGTGGTTGCTCGTGGAACCTTTGCTCATGTCGAGAATGACTGATGAACCAATAAGGTATGGGTAATCACTGACACGGCGGGGTTGAAGGGCCGGAAGCACAATTCAGTGGCTGTGCATTCGGTCCGGTCACTACGCGTACTTTGCCGCGTCACGCACCCACAGTCCAAGTTGACCTTTCACTTGAACCACCATTAGAATCTCTGCGCAAATTGGCGCGTCGTAACGCGCAACTGGACTGAATACTCAATCTGAAAATGTCAAATGCCAATCTACATCATCTGACTTTGTCCCGGCATTCCAATGTACCAGGAACTCACAGCTCGCGTCCCACCACAATTAGGAATTCTGTGAGACCATCTGGAAGCTCAACCTCGCGCCGTCCAGCTGCTGCTTATCGGGTATTTCAAACTCCTCTACTTTTGCTTAAATTGATGAACGATTTTAGGACTACCTCGACGCGACTATTAAAAAGTTCAATTTTAACGGCAGTTACACCTGCAGTCAATCTTTCTCACAAACACCCACACCAAATCTCATCGTCGACGGAATCGGATCTATTGGTCTACCACTGAGTACTCGGGACGCGCGTCTCATCATTGATAACGTGTCTCAAGCACCTTACGGTCATAATGAGCAGACGATTGTTAATCCGGATGTGCGTGATACTCGGGAGATCAGCGCCGATAAGATCACAACGCAGAATCCGGACTGAGAGGCGTTCTTAAAAGATACCGTTGTACCTTCGGTACTGCAGGCGCTTGGTATGCAAGTCGCAGCACCAGTGTGCGAGTTATATAAACTGCTACTCTATCAAGGTTCACAGTGCGTATTTGTATTCTTTTTCTCGAGCATTTTTATAATTCCTCGCACATGCAGCTTCCATCCTCACCAAGAGTACGCAGGTGTTATTCAATGCATCCTGGTCACACAATTCTCACGAAACCTATAGCACCGCGAAAGGCCCAGGAATGTTTGCTACCATTGTCATTCTCCTTCCATCTGTGTACACAGGTGGCCAAGTTCACGTATCCCATGATGGTACCTCCCAAGTATATGACTTTGCCTCAAGATCGGCCACGTCTACAGCCGTACTTGCATGGTACACCGACGTGGTACACGAAGTCAAACGGGTATCGTCTCGCGCTGACATACAACCTGATGCAAACAAGCGGCGGGCCCGTACCCGCCCTGCCTGATACCACTTCTGCGGCTCAAAACCTCAGAAGACTCCTTCGAGGATGGCGACACAGTAGTGATACCATTGGATATGTCCTGAAGCACACATACAACATCATCGAGCTGCGCGGCCACGGATTGTCTGTGCTTAAAGGAGAAGATCAACAAAAAGTGATGCACCTGCTCGACGCGGCAGCAGGATCGGGATACGAATTCCGACTCGGGAGCCTCCAGTACCACCAGTCGGGCCAGCCTGATGATGACCAGGCTTCTCTGTATTATGAGAAACGAGGATGGTATGATGAGTATTATTACCCGAAGGCGTCAACGAGCAGTGTTCCGAAAATGAGCGTGGTCGAGACGACAACCCTGACAGTGAGCAACACTGTGGACTCGGAGGGAGATCCGGCTCTTGGCGTAGATTTGATGACGAAGGACTTGATTCCTGTAAATCCGTTTCGCGGTCAAGTGCCCGACAGGAAGGAGTACGAGGGATATATGGGAAATGTATGTTTTCCAGCTACCATTGTCATGCAATTGCGCTAATGATGTATTTTGTTGCAGTACGCCGGCTCCATGGATTACTGTTTGCCTCTTCATTTGTAAAAATTTAACAACCCTCGCTAATTCGTGCTTGCAGATTATCGGAGAACGGCTCTCATTATCATTAATAATGCATCCACCAGAAGTTGAAATATTTCGTATCCGCAAATTTAAAGGCAAGACTTGTTTGTTTTTTAATTTGTTTCGAGACCGTACTTAGAAGGTCATATAAGGTCTGGGAACAGTCATGAGGTACTCAGAAAAATTCATACAGCAGCGAAAGATAGACGAAAGAACAGGGAAGACAAGTCCTTGTGGTAACTGTAGCATATGAGTCAAGGGTATGAAGCTGGGGGGGGGGGGGGCGGCGGCAAGTTCGACTTAAAATGGATACGAACGTTTATGTACCAACCCGTACAAGGTTCGTGCTCAGATATCATCTGCTTTCTCTCAGCGATCCTCTGCGTGCGATCTCCCTCCTAGGAGTCGTGTTCACCTTCGACCGATTGAGCTTCCACGTCACCATAAAGGCTTAGAATACTTATCGAAGTGCCTTCCTGGGCACTCGCCTGTGCCCTTGCCCAAAGCGGAGTGATGCCGTTATACCATTATACTGCCCTCCCGCGAGTCGCCAGGACGAGCATACGCTGCAGCTACACGCCCAACCAGGAGAGCCGGGGCAACAACCTACACAAACCAGAGTCAGCTAGATAAGCAAACAGAAATAGAACCAAAGACACGGAATAGAGAGTGGGCGACTCTATTGAGACTGCGACGACTTGCTGATAGGCTCCGAGTCCTTATTCTCTCGTCCGTCCTACAATATAGACACGGAGTATGTTCTACAAGGTTCTGTCGTCCATTAGTCGTTGCTTACGTGTAGGATGAGTGGCACAATCTTCATTTCTATGCAGGTATCACTTTAGAGGGATGGATTGATAAATCATTGTGGCGGTATGCAAAAGCATCTCAATTGACGTTCTATTTTATCGTATATGAAACGCGCGCGTGAACTCCGATCTGATGAACTCGAAGTCGTCCTTGCTGTAAACGTTTCAGGAAGAGTGAAAATGATGGGTATGGGACTAAGCGCCTCAACTTTAGAACTCAGCTCGATTCCTTTGAAAAACCATCTTCCTTTCCACATATCCACAATGTGGCGGAACACGTATTATCAGCATTCATTCATTGCTGCGATGCTGAGAACACCGAGATTCTGTGTATGCATGATGGCTATACGGCCAGACCCGAGTTCAACTTTCCTGTTGGAAGGCCAGTGGCTGTGCAATCAACTCAAAGCCGGCCCTACACGACGCGTTCGACGCGTCATCCTGAGCCAAGAACCATACACATTGGATTACTCTCCGTTCTCAAATTGACGCTCCGTAAAACTTGACCTAAATAGACGTCTGTCCGTGGACAAGCTCAGACATCATCTCAGTCCAATCCACCTCTGTCTTTATTCCCGCATTCCAACACGCCAGGGCTCGGGTCCGACCTCAAATGTGAATTCTAGGGGCCCCTTGCCGTTCAGCTGCTTATCGAGTATGTTGAATTCCTTTATAAGCACTGGCGACGCCTATGTCAACTCTCCCCCGATCTGAAGAGAAATACCTTGGATTCACGTCTCTCCCGCTTCTGACTTTAATGATGTCCATTTTGTCTTCTCACGTTGATTCGCCGAGGTTTTCAGAGGGAAAGGAGCCGCACAGGGAAATTTGGCTTATGAGGTGTGTTAAAAATGATATCCACGACGGCCTATACTGAGCAGAGTCCCATAGCACACCCTGTTCGATGCAACCTGCGCCTTCTGATCAACCTCAATCATCAACGCTACATCAGCAATAGCCCTTCCTCACTGGCGCCGCTACAATACTCCTTTCAACAGGCAAGCCTCTTTCAAATCTGTTCTCATACCCATCTCTAAGTTCGTACTTCGTAAACAATGGTTTGTATATCGTCCGCCTTCAATCGAGATTCTGTTTATTTCTTTCGTCCTGTGTGCAACCTTCATCTACCTCAGGCTGGCCATCAACCCCAACTTTCTCTCCTCCACACCTGTCCCCTGAGGCTGTGATATCCTCTGCGGTCTTCCCTCCTTATGTCGGCGATCCGAGTTCCATAGGCTTCTCTCGTTGATATTCATAGTTCTCAGGGGGAAGAATTACATGCAGTTCATCGTATGTTTTCTTTGTGCGAACGATATCACGATACACTGCCCGAGTTTTTATCTGCTAATGCTTAGGATATGGGCGTCCTCTGTCGGCGATATAAATATGCTAATTCAATCTACCTATTCGGCGTCTATCAATTTAGATCTTGTTTCCGCTAGATCGCAATGCTCTCCTTGATATCGGTATGAGGGAGGGCCGTAAATAGTCGAGTCTGTATAACTCTTTCTAGCTGCCTCACTAAAACATTGCAGTGAGATTGACTATTTCTCTCGTCGTCCATGGTCCTGCAAAGATTACGAGTCTCGTAAACGGTTTTAGAGCGACTATTTCCAGAACGGGAGAAGCCTTCGCATCATCTTGCCTTCTATCACTGTCGGAGAATCAAGTTGACTCTCTCTAATCTACCTGCCTCATTCATTCATTGATTCTTGCAGCTACATCGAATGACCATTCACTTGGAATAATCCCTTGTTACTCGTTCATCTAGATTCTTACGTGCCACGGTCGATTCAGCACTCAGAAAAAATAAACCAGAATATTCGGATCGCCTTTCTTACATCAATGTCCGAAACATCTTGGCGTATCCTCAGGTCGCTCAGCCTCATATCAAAGAATGCGCGGCAGAGGTGTACAAGGATTCGAACAGATCCCTCCGGCGCACTGCATCAGGGAGAAGATGCTCCATATAATTGGGGCATACCGCGTAGTACAACCCTCACAAGCTGTTCCTTCCCATACTGCTTTACCTCTCCATTTATTACCATGCAAGCAAGTCTTCCACCCGATATTACCAACGCCGATATAGAAAACATCCTTTCTATTCTCGGATCTGAGATGAATAGGGTGATCATCGCCGCTCACTTACAGGGTATGTACTCACTCACTCCGCAAGATGTTCATATCTAAGCTTTATTGTGACACCTAGGCATATACTCCGGTATTCTCGCTGTTGCCTTGTGGACGATATGTAAGAGAAATCCACACGCATATGCTAAATCCAACTTTCCAACTTGAACAAAATTACAGTTATGCAAAAATCTCGACCGGTTTCACATGCTATAGTCGCTGTCATCATCATCGTCTATATCATGACGCTTGCCAGTTTTTCTCTCAACTGGTCAACTGTGTGCTCGGCATTTGTGGAGAATGGCGAGAATATTGTCACTCAATTTATGAGGTTTTACAGTCCACAAAAGGCAGTTACGGTAGCGGTGGGTGCTATGGGCGCGATCGCTACTATCCTTGTCGACTCTACCATGGTGTGTCTAAAATCTATCCACTGTTATCGTCACTTCAGCTTACTGTTGTTCGAGATATGGCGTTGTTGGTTGGTATGGGGACAGTGCTGGCAAATCGTTCTCCTTCCTGCCCTCTGCCTGGTTGCCAGTATCGGTACAGTAATTTACCCCACTCGTTATTTCCTTTCGCTCAGCATGTGATGCAGTTTTCAAAATCATTGTAACACATCAACAGTATGCCGGCAATGCAAGCGCGTCCTTTATCTTTTCAGCGCTCTATGCATCTTTAACTCTGGCGACGACAACATTGTGCACATTGCTCATGACTTACCGTATTTTGGCCGTCGCACGAGCGACAGAGGGAGGAGGAAGCGGGCCTAGAGCCTACCGTCACGTCATTGAAGTTTTCACAGAATCGTCAGCTCTATATGCCGTATCCCTGATTTTATACGTGGCGTTCTTTGCGTATAATAACGAAGGTACCTACTACCTCGATCCCATAGCCGGATTCACAAGAGTACGCCACCTTATTGTCCTTTCTTGTTTTGATAATTCTCAAAACATCGTGTGTAGGGGATTGCTCCGACACTGCTTTTTGGGCGCGTCGCAGCGGGACATGCTCGCCCGGACGATTCCTGGAAAGGAAGCGTGATGACTTCACCGCTGTGCTTTGGGCAGAACAAGACTGGCACAAGCTCCCAGGAGGATTCTGTGGTTCCGGGTCCGAGTGGATTTGAGGCTGATCTCGAAGCTCAGCCAGACAGGCTGCGAGAAACTCCGGGAAAAGTTGAACACAGTCGTGTGGACTTGCAGGAAGATATAAAATGACAAGGAGGTGAAGCAGAGGATCCTTCAGGATTCGCTGGAAACGATCTAGACTCCTGAGGCGCTCATTATTATACCGATTCGTTGACGGTCTTGGAGAAAACGACCGCTATCTTTCGATATCGTCTTGATAATATCAATTTGTCCATCTATATTCTGTGGAATAATGATATGCTCAGAGGCCTAACTCTACTTCCGGCAGAGATGCCCAACGAATCAGCACGGCGTTAGGCAGCCTCACATCCGTTCATCCTATACCACTTCATAGTCTATAGGCTGACAACGATGTGGCAATGATAGCGAGCTACATAACGTGAACTACAGAGAAGTCTTTGAAACAAGCAACAGTGCTGCTACAGGAACATTTGTGGCGTGAGACTATCACACGTGATCGCGACGCGCATATATTATTAAATTTTGAACTTTGACATCAACTACTGCTGCTCCTTGACGCACTCAGGCTAAATATCATGTCGTATCAAAGCATGTACGCTACATTGAACCATGCTTCAGCCTCAGCGGCCAGTGGCCGTTGCCCTACCACTTTTCACGTATGTCAGAGTCGCTTTTCCAGGCTTTCCTTCTAATGATTGTCTCAACTATAGGAAGCATTCAGCAAAGCTATGGCAAATTTCATGCTCAGTGGCAACTACGCGTGCAGCGAAACCTTCCGACAGACACCTACCCCCAACCTTGTTATTGATGGGATCGGTCCCATCAATTTACCCCTCAGCATGCGTGACGCGCGTCTGATTATTAGTAACGCATCTCGGGCGCCTTATGGCCACAACCAGGAGACGATCGTGAACACCAACGTCCGCGATACGTGGGAAATCAATGCTTCTAGGATCACCCTACGTCCCGGCTGGCAGGCGTTCGTCGAAGGCACGGTACTGCCATCCGTTTTGCAAAAACTCGGAATGCAAGTGACAGCGCCTAGATGTGAGCTCTATAAGCTGCTTCTTTACCAGGAGGGTTCGCAGTGCGTATTTTGAGTACTTGTCAATAGTGAAAATCACTAATGGATAGTATCATTAGCTTTGCTAGACACCAAGAGTGCGTCTTCTTGGCTGTATGTGTATGATGTGATGTGAACCTCATTTATATAGTACCGCGAGAACCCCCGGAATGTTCGCTACAATTGTTATTATCCTCCCATCTCGTTACGAAGGCGGAGAGGTTGAAGTCTCCCATGCCGGCTCCTCCCAACCTCTAACGTTCGACTTTGCCTCGCAGTCCCAATCATCGACGACCGTCCTCGCCTGGTACACTGATGTCCACCACGAAATCAAACGGGTTACGTCTGGTTACCGCCTAGCCCTCACGTACAATGTTATCCGATCCCCCTCTCGAGGAGCCGAACCTCTGCCTACCCCTCCTGATGTCCTAACGATTGCAGTTAACAATCTCCGAACAATCCTCCATCGGTGGGCAGAGTTGCCTACTAATCGGCGACGCACGTTCTTCGCGTACATGTTAACACACCAGTACAGCATCGATGACCTTGAGGACAGCGGACTCGAGGCACTCAAGGGAGGCGATAAACATAAAGTCGGATATGCCCGGGATATTGCTGAACAGTTGGGGTACGTGCTACGCCTTGCCAGTATCAAGTACCACGAGCTGGGTGCACCAGATATTGGAGCATTGGCGGATGAAGTGCACAGGTACAAGCGGAGGCGCGGCGAGGATGTCGAGTATGCATCACGCAGGGACGATAGGCTTGACGACGAGATTCCAGAGATGGATGAAATTATCCAGACATCGATGGAGATCGACAATGTCGTGGACCTGGAGGGTGAATCAGTCTCGGAGCATTTTGATATGAGAGTGGGGGATTTGGTTCCGTCTAGTCCAAGTCAGGGTGCAAATCCAGTTCAAGGCATGAAGCCAGATGAAACAGAGTATGAGGGCTATATGGGCAATGTATGTGACCTTCCTTCTTTTGAAGAGATAACCGTGACCTGATGCTGTTCATTACATAGTATGGTGCCGAGCTAAACTATTGTGCGTGTTTTATTTTATCTTGCTTTTCTTGTAACCTAAAGCAATTTTAGACTATCACAGGACGGTTCTTATCTTTGTTCATGACGTCCCAGGCTGAAAGTTGCGAGTGTCGAAAAGCTTGACTGTATGACTAATTCCTTCAAACTCTATCGTTGTAGTGTTTCTTCTGCCTTTCATCTCCACCTAGGTCGCATATGTATGTACGTATATACTCCATCCAACATCAATGGCTAGAACTTGCTTTCACCTAAATGCTTCTTCCTGCTTACACGGTGCCCTCGATTGTCATCTTAAGTCACATACCCCGGGGTCGTATTCCTACAATGCGAAGCAGCACCTCTATCTTTTGGATTTTCTTTATGCCGGCTGCTAATTGAGCATCAGTTCACCTCACACCTACTCCATTGCGATGACCTGAAGCATCACATATTACTATCAATACACACAACATTGTGTCACCTCTGAATCTCTTTAGTCACTATCGCATCCAACGACAACCCTCCCAGCGAAATCTCCCTCCTCAGCTCATTCTCCCTCTGCATCACGATCCTATTCGAATGGTCCCTCTCCGGCCTCATCCTCGACGGATGCTGATTCCATATCTTCTTCGACTCATTCACCGACACCCGGAACCGGGTCATGATATCCAGGGCCCTGCGAACAGTGAGTCCCGGGCGATGGAAGAGATGCTGTAATGCACTGTTGAGGTATTCTGTCACGAATCAGCGACAAGAAAGTAACAGGGTACATAAGCGACACTCACGACAGTGGTGCTCGTCGTCTACCGGATATGCCTCCGCAGCTTGTAGGTAGTATTCCCCCGCGAACTGGTTGTTCTGCTCTACAGACGAGCCGCGTCTGGCGAGATCAGAGTGATAGAATGCTTTACAACTAGAATCAAGTTAGGTCTGACTCATCGGTGATTTAGAAACACGTACGCGTAAGCACTCCCTCGACAATAATTGTAGAATGACAACTTAAACCCCGGATCTGCATTATCACCAGGGGCAGGATCCGTCTCTAGGCTCCTCAGCAGGATATCTGCCTCTGCCGTCAGCTTCTCCGCGAGCTTTGTGTCCAGCCGGTTGAAGCCATAGCACTGAAAAGGCATGAGTACAGACAAGGGAACAGCAACAAGTCGCACCCACCTGCAATATCGACTGCAAATACAGATTTCGCAATCCCCGAATGAAGGACTCGTCAAAGACTTCGCCGCGCACAGATGCGGGAACATCTTTCCACAGCTCCCGTCCCCACTCCACGACTTCAAGGCATCGACCGTAGTATTCGTTCTCCGAAACGACATTACCATCCAACGCTCCTTCTATCTTACCCCGAAGCACCCAAAATCTTTGAGAAGACTGTCAATTGAGCTTCAATACAACTCGGGAGAACCGACCGGATAGTCAGGTCGATGTCTGGACGGACGACGTCCCATCCCTTTTCGGCCAACCGTGAGGAAACCTCGCGTTTCAGGTAATCAGGCCCGGCAGCGAGCCAGGGATTGTGTCTTTCGCGTTCAAGTGTTCCTGGCAAAACCAAGCTAGTTAGACGGAGGCGGAGGAAAGGAAAGTCCGCGGAAACCTACCAAGACGGTTGTAAGCGCTGATCCACAGCGCTTCTTTTTCCATATGAAAAACGCGATCTTCCCTGATCATCCCGTTCACCAGGTGTTGTAATCCCTAAAATCATCGGTGAATAAGGATGCGGATGCACAAAGAGGTAAACCGTACGTTTTCTTCTCCTCTGAGAGTTCCTCCTGCATCTAACGTCACTCCGTTCATGATTCGCACTCCCTCTGCGAATTCCTGACAACACAATGAGGGAGGTCAATACGATACAATGAGAGATCTTACTTTATACGCTCCGTGAAGTACCCAAGCCTAGGTGTCGTCCAATCAAAACGTTAATAAAACAGAAACATGCTCCTTACACTGCTGCTGGTATTACCGGACGCCTCCAAAGCTGGGATCATCTCCCTTGCTACTTCCCATGGCTGTTGGCCATCTCCATCTCTGTAATAACGAGTGTCCATCGACCGATCACCGCCGCTAGCTTTGTAGTGCAGGCGGTCGGTGGATTCATAGAGTCGTTTCTGGTACTCTTCACGCTGCTGCTCTTGCGTCGGAGTAAGGTTCTCGGTCGGAAGAGTGTCCAGTGCGCGCTGCCATGCCAACGAGCTGGGAAGATACTCCTTTAAAGCCTGTGAAGGTAATGAGTGGTGTCGAACTAGAATCACGGACGATAACAGCACGAAAGCACTAGATCTTTTAGTGCCTCGCTCTCTTATCGAGTAGTGAGTTTACATTTGTAGCATGCACAAATGCACGTCGATCATTCTCAATGACGCCTGAACGGAATAAGCCCGAAGGAAAGGTGGTACTCACATCGTAGGCAGTGGCAAGCCTAGCCCAGGCCTTGTAGTACATCGGGTCCAGTTCCGTAGCCTACGAAAATGGGATCAGATGAGTAGAAAAATATATCTATACGCAAAGAAGTGGAAAATATGATTCTATGTTCAACCGTTTGAGCTGAACGGGGACATTCAGAAGTTTTCGCCACGCAACGACGAAAGGAGAGCTCACTTCCAATCTGTCGGTTTTGCAACCCTCGAAATGAGATGAGACCCAAAACATAGGAAATGTTCCATGGAGTTGACTGCCAGTGACACAGTGGTCATTCAGTAGGACTGCGCCCCTCCGTAAAATGGGACGTTGAAGGTCCAGAAACCATCGCAAAGAAATTGACACCACAGCTAAAATATTACACTCACTTTACGGCTGTCTCCAACTGAATCCAGGCTGATAGTGATATCGTTATGACGCGAAGCTTGAATGAAAAAAAAAAAGGCTCACTACCGCTTCATCGACAAATGGCAAGCGCTTCTGTTTGCCCACAGGATCGCATTGGATTCATCGAGCTCGATTGCCTCTGTGTACTTGACCAGAGCTTCGTCAAATTTGCTCTGAATGAAGAGCGCATTTCCTTCTTCCTTGAGCCGGGTCACTGCATGCGCTGGCATGGTGGTGAGTAAAGAGCAAAGTTAAAGAAGCAGAATCTGGGCACCCATGCTTGCATCAGGTGAACAATAAGAACCCGTCGGGAATCGGCGCCTCCTTGGGTGCCTTGATGCCATCTGCCACGCCTATCCTGGAACCACGACGACAACGCGACGACGATAGCGAGCAATGTCGGTGGCGACGGCGACGGTGCTGCCCCGAGAACCCAGATTCCCCCATCTGCTCCCCCCAGTGCCTCGTACACATCCTATGCCACTTCGAAATGCCGGCTACGAGCCCATGTACGGTCGGATGAATGAATACCGTGATCTGCAACGCGAGATGGATGAACTGAGCGAAGAAGAACGCGAGCTAGAGGAAATGGTACGCACCCTTTGCTTTTCCACCAGTCCTTATTGCTCAGTGCACTCCTCCAGGATAACAACATCCGCATCCGTGGTTTCAAGACTATCGTGCCAATCGGACGTGTCAAGACGCAGCAAGAAGAGAAGCAAGAGGTAAGGGTGGTGCTGCTTTCTCGTTGGTCGCCGTAGTAAAGGACTGTAAAGGCAGATGAAGCCACTCCGGAAGACGACGAAGGAGATTCTGCTATCTCTGGTGGCCCCCCCTCTGTAATGGAAGGTGAAGAGGAGGAAGAAGAAGAGGAAGAAGAGGAAGAAGCAGATTTAGATGCCAGTATGGAGGATCTGGATGACAATTCGAGCGAAGAGGAAGAGGAAGAGGAGCAAGGCCTGGACATGGATATTCCCGAGGATATCGACGCCACACACTCATTTTAGTGAGCGTCGTGATAGATGGCGGCAGCGAGTGTCACTGCAAGCGCACTGGCCCGGGAAAACTTTGAAGAATATCATGACAGAGGTCAACAGAATACTTTGACGGCAGCCTGACAACCTCTGTCACTCTTAACTTTGCGCGTTTACTCGTACATAAAAAGCTCGACCTTATTTGATCTCCCGGTCTCTCTTGGTTCGTCGTCGACGCCTTGAAATACTGGGATATTGGGATACAGATGGACGACGAACGAACACTATGTATAATAGTATCATCAAATGTACAAAGTTTTACACTACAGTAACAGCTAATACTACTTTATCACAGGCGGGCCACTGGAGATGGTTTAATAACGGAATTTTCCGCCAGTTCAAACTGCGGCGTCATCTTTCTTCTCATGGAAGAAGCTTCACAAGAGTCTAACTTATGCAAAGCACGCCGTTCGATCACATCGTCAATCAATGACCGTTCGACCGTCGATTGCGCATGCAAGTGAATATCTACCGATGCAAGCTTCGGAAGAAAAGTACTGTCGTCGAGCAATTTCTGCGCAAACTGTTGTGAAATAGGGTAGTAAGCCCTCAACAATGAAACCGTAGGCTCGCGGACGGTCAAATGCTGCAGTTCTTGTAAAGGGTTAAGGATTTCTATCAAGCCCTGCGAGCGAAAGGGAATCTCGTCGATGATGAGATCCCGAAGCGACGAGCAGCACGTGCGAGTGAACGCCGCAATGGACTGATGCTCGACTACAGGCCAGGCACCTACATCTATGATGGCCAGGGAGTGGAGGGAAGGAAGACGTAGTACACAGAGATATGTGCCGAAGGATCTCTGGGATGCCTGAGAGATGCATAATGTGAGGGAGGTGAGACTAGGTATCTGAATGGTGTTGATGCTGTGGTTTACCGATGATGGAGCCACCACGAGTCTCTCGAGATTCATGAAAGGCCTCAGACATGTAAGCCCATCAATTGCAAGGTCAAAGCCTGTGCCAGGTTCCAATATTATGTTTTTAACTGTAGAATACAGTGGCCCACGGTGACCTGGAACCTCCAGCAATGGACGCATGTTAAATTGAAGAGTATGGAGATTGGGGGCTTCGTGTAACCCGAGTAACCTGCCAACTTGAACGCCTCCCGATAACGAGCTTGTGACACATTTCAAACTCTGTAGCATGCCCATGTTGCAAGAAGCCGGAGAAAGGAAGGGATAGATGTGAATGGAATTGACGAAAGAGCCGACAATATCAAGCTTTTGCCATCGATGAGCGTTGGTATGCAATAGGGCATACATGCCAGGAGTGAAGGGAATGTGGCGACCGATAGTGTAAGAATTGTTGTGAATTGTGATGGATAATGGGGCAGTTCGAGATCGTTCAATGTACACAGCTAGAAGCCGTTCCTGCGGTTCTGGTGGTATAAGCTCGTTTAACATACGTAGGTAGATGTTGGACCATAACATAGGATATGCCAACGCGGCTCTGCGCCACGCCGAACAGACAGAGGAAAGGCGCAGAATAATGCACTGCTCTCCCTTAGGGTCCATGGCCTCGCAAATTTCTGCGAAAATGTCCCCTAGAACATCGAAGGAGAGACGTTCAACTCCCATCTCCCGTACTTCTGTAGTGACAGTGAGTCAGCCGCGCAGAAAATACGCACAGAGATTATGACTCACGAAGCTTTCAAGTTCTCCTTGCTCCCGATAACAGAAAGACGCAATGCGACGGCAACCAAGATGTTTGCTTATCGCTAAGCAGGGCTTCTAGAAGGCACAAGATAAACGATATGAGGAGAGTACCAGGACGGCCGTCGGGAAACAGTATGAAATGTGATGATAACAACAAGAGGCCGTGGAAGGGAGTATTGGCCGGATCTTTGTGGACTTGAGTGGCTCTTCAACAGGAATTCCAAGAATTTAAGCGAGGTCAATGAGCACTTGTAAAACTCATCTCGTTGACTAGGGAAGGAGTTGAGAATGATGATCGCGTCTCGTGCGCAAACCTTATTTTTTTGACATCTGCAGAACGTCCAAATGGGTATATTTCAAACCTCGACTGCTCGCCTGTCAAGAGATTTGAGGACTTTTATTCTGATCAGTCTGCGTAGGAGAGACTAATGAGGTTTGGCCGCCTATTGGCAATTATCATTTAATCACAATTCACGATCTTCGCGCTGCCGTCTGCTATAAGAGACGACCGAACGATAGCCCGAAGCTCCAAGGTCCAAAAGGTATACTTTCCGCACTCGCAGATTGACCAACACAAGTCAGCATTAAACTAGCTTATAGTGAGTATGATAAGTAGATGCAAAAAATTTATCGGCGTGCAATAAGAAAATAAGTTTGCAACTCCAATCGCATATTACAGGCGGACCGCTTCCTGTTCAAATAAGGAATCGCCCTTCTGCTCAAAGAAGAACGTATCGCGTGCGTCAAGGTAGCGAAGCGTACATTCTTTGACTGTCTCATCGATGATCGACCGCTCCACAGTATGTAATCAACCGAGGCAAGGCTCGGAAGGAAATGGGCATCATGGAAATTCAGCAGGAACTCCTCCGAGACGGGGTAGTAGGCGCTCAACAATGAAACCGTTGGCTCATGAACGGTCAAATGTCGAAGCTTACGCCGCGGCGCGAGAATTTCGGCCAACCCCAGGGGTCGAAGAGGGAGTTTGTCGAAGATGAGGTCCTGGAGTGATGTGGCGCATCTACGGACGAATGGGACGATAGGCCTGTGGTCGACGGCATTGCCAATGTACGTTCCCAAGTACATTAGAGCGAATGAATGGAGGCGAGGGAGGGATAGCCCATGTAGATACGATCCAAATGAAGCCAGAGAAAGGATGGAAATGCATAGCGTGAGGGAGGTGAGCTTCGCTGTTTCGATAGTATCACGAGTCTTGATTGTCGCTATGGGAATAAGCGCCAGCCTCTCGACGTTGAAGAATGGTAAGATGGACGACAGTCCCCAGCCACCAGCCGGACGATTGGGACTTGTGCAGCCTTCCAATATGACGAGGTGGGAATATTGAATGGGAAGCACCCACTGTGAAACCCGATCAGGATGATAATCAGCTCGTTTTAGGCTGATGAGCAGCCTTCATTCTAGAGTTGGATACTATTTGGTTGATTTCACTTCAACCTATATATTGGATAATATCTTGCAGGACTCGTAGGATAATTTCTCATCTTCCTCTGGTTGATGACTTAGGCTGATGCCCGAGAATATTGTAGGGCGAATTTTCATCCTCTCAGAGGATGATCATCGTCCAAAGACTGGTTGGGACAGGTAAAAGTGTTTTATGATCATTATATGTACTAATAGTACCTGTACACGACCACAGTGCAGGTGGCCGGCGATGCCGCTCGGTAAGGGCAAAGTCGAATCGCAAATCTGCAAACGAATTGAGCGAAAGTTTCTCCAAGTCCATTCGAACTCCGTTCGAACTCCGAATGGATCACGTGAATGTTGATTTGGCGCGAATTCAAAGTCCGCCTACTCCTTGATCCTTAGCTCTTCTCCTTTACCACCTACGGTGCTGGTTCACCGGTATCCTAATCTCGTCCTGCTTTCTGGGGGTTCTCTCGGCCTGAACGTTACTTCTTGGTCTCCTCTGAATTCTTGATAGTCTCCTTGCTAGTTTCTGGTCTTCGTAACTTCGTGGACTTAGGCTATCACCATCGCACATGGATTCCTCGATACATTGGTATCGGCAAGCCTGTATGCATTCCATATTAAAAAACCACATCTGGCTAACATTGTCGTACAGCATCATACCATCTCAAGGTCGCCTTCCAAGTGTGTCGCCTCTTTTTGCACGCCTTTGTATTACTGATTCACAAGTTATAGTTATAGTGACCAATTTCCTGTCTCTGGTGTGCCAGCCACCACGCTCCCTGCGACTGGCTTCTGTCACTCAAATCCCGCGTATCAGGTCATCCCGCGGCCTTGTTACGTGTCACGGAAGATGTCAAACGGAACTCGCTGAGCGCTGGGCTCTTAAAGGTGGTCGGATTACTGTCACCTACGTACAGTGTCATGATGTAGCGTAGCTTGCAGCTCAAATGCAATGGTTTTTTTGTTATCCCTGCGTGATCTGCTAGATGTTGGTTTACATTCATGCAATTATTGGATAGAAAATCAATATAACATTGGTTGTGAACGCAGCCTAAAGTTGACTGAAAATCATCCAAAGACACGGTCCAGCGGCTCTGGCGGGCGTAGGCTGAAAGTGGCCATTTTAGGATGAAAAACAGCCTACCGAGCCTAGGTTGATATTCAGCCTACAGGCATCCTAAATCGGGCTCATTATCATTCTAAATTAGACTGAAAGTCTTGGTTGATTTTCATCCTAACTCACCTTCACAGAGCACCGTATACATGTGGATGTGGAGGGTATGCAAGGCAATCGCCTTTTTCCATTCAAGCAAGTTGGGAAGAGTGGAGACAGAGCCATTGTGCATGAGTTTGAGGCTCTTCAGCATGCCTATTTCGCTGCAAGGAAGGGAGGAGAGCAGGCGGCGCATGTGATGTAGCTGGGCATGACATCCCACGATATCTAAACCGCGTCATCGGTATCCGTTGGCGCGTAGGAGGGCGTATATGCTTGGAAGGGAAGCTGACGGCTGTACTTCAAGTCGTACGCGAACCTGTTGCTGCGGATCGTGATGGACAAGGGACGAGTCCTGGAGCGTTGGATGTATAGGGACAGTAGGTTATGCTGAGCCTCCGCTGAACGGAATGATTCCGCTCTGCTCAACATTGGAAGGTGGATGTAGGACCATAGCTTGGGGTATGCCAACGCGGTATAGCGCCATGTCGAGCAGACACGTAAGAGCAGTAGAATAGTGTGATGTTCTCCTTGGTGGTCAATGGTTTCGCAAACTCCCGTAAGGATGTCTCCCAAGGCGTCGAAGGAGAGGCGTTTAACTAGCATTCTGTTACTGTACAGTGAGCGAGCCGTCAAGACATACGAGATTACGACTCACGAAGCTTTCACCGTAGCATAAAGAAGCACGATCAACGTTGGACTTTATGAATTATAAGAGGGGAGATCGGGAATGTATGCAGGCTGACGATCTGCGCATGCCACAGCATTGTGAAGTAGATCTTGACCAGGCTATGCATCATTCTGGTGTTTTCACCGCACTGGTTCAATAGGGTTGCGGAGAATTGAAAGAACATCAATGGATGATGCGGATATTTTAAGGAATTGAAATGGATATCAACGAAAGATGGTCACCATGAAGCTGTGGTGTGGACGGAGAACTGCAGGATTCGCTCATCGGTATCAGAGATATCGTGACAATAAGATGCCGCGTCCAAAATGACACCAATATCGGGGATCCATGGCCAGAATCCAAATATAGAATGTACTTCGCCGTTGATTGCCTTCGCCTCGACCTTGCCTCGACCAATATTTTCGCGAGGATGCCGATCGTAGGGATGATTTGCGACTGGGACAAGACGCTTCGTCTAGTGGTGGCACAGCTGCCGCTGACGGAGTGTTTTCTGATGATCAGTCGGACGAGTGTCGAAGATCCGATGATACGCTGCCCATTTGGTTTAAGGAGGAAATTGTGAGCAATTGTCGACCAGCCAGTGAAGGTCACAAAGGGACCTCTTATCCAGCCGGCCCTGGTAGGGAGATCACTTCCGAGTTCGCGTGCTTGTCTACGCTTCTCCTTTCCATCGTCTAGCTGATTGATGTTCTATAGCCTGTTGTACGACGAGTAACAGTCCGACCGGGTGGTTTAATCTGTCGTTATCAAAACACTGCATACGCTCAACTGAAGACCGTCATCTACAAGAAATTGATAGACATACATATCATTGCATAGCTTCCAAAATCCCCTTACGCGGAATCGTTGAACACAGACAGGGTGAAGAATCCCTTCATGGTCAAGGGCCGTAGTTGAGGGATATCTTCCAGGTATTCGTTGATCATGTCTGCGGCGTGTATGCAATCGTGATTGTTCACGCCTACCGGAGGTTATCCCCTACTGAGAACGAGGAAAGAAGAAAGCTGTACCTTGTTCCGAACGTGTAGTGAATCTCCAAATCGGTACCTTGGCAGGAAACTCCACCTGGGTGTCATCGAAGAGCTGTCCACGCTGGAATTGGCTCCGCAGCCTGAACAGCAGCGTCCCAATATCAGGGCTCGACGTTATACGTTCTGCTACGACGGCCAGGTCCAAGTCCCTGGTATAACAATGAACTCGAGAAAAGAAGGGAAGAACTCGCGGACATACGGAACAGGAAGAGTCAACCTAATCACAACGCTCCCAAATACCCCAGCACGACTCCCAGTAATAGCTGACAGGACCTTCTCGCGTGTATGGACTTGTTCAGAGGTTGGTTCGGCGTAAGCAGAGTAAGTGGCGATTTCCTCGTGAAAACTGTCATACCTGCGACCTAAACCAAGAAAGACGGTGGGTTATACAAGCCGTCCATAGCATGTAGACCATTTCCGGTATGCTTGAGGCCGACGAGGCCTTCACGTAGGAATTTGTGAAGCTTTATAGGATGGTGCGTCGTTCAGGTCCTCCTGGTCGAGTACTAGTTGTAGGTTTGTTGGCAAAGTTGCAGTGGAGATGGTGGTGGTTCATGATCGAGCCTCCGTCGCCGAAAATCGTGAGAATTTTACATGGTAAACGTCTATCAGTCAACTCTTCTTCTCCGACCTTGACGATTCCACATCTAGAGCTTCTCCCACAGTGTCTTGCTTGACGATAGCACGCTGATCCACATTCACATACATTGACTAAAAAATAAATGCATATAAAGTTATTCGCCATTAACGCCTGAGCTCAATGATAGAATCTTCGTCAGACTGGTTCTCCATTTTATCACTGCCCTCCTCTTGTTCCTCCACACGGTTGTTACTTCCCCTCCCGGCGGACCGAGCTTCGACGTCCTCGTCAACCGCCATAGAAAATCCCAGAGAGCTCTTCTCAGTCTTATCCTGCCCGAAGCGCAGTGGTGAAGTCATCACACTTCCCTTCCATGAATCATCCGGGCGAGCATGGCCCGCTGCGACGCGCCCCACAAGCAGCGTCGGAGCAATACCCTACAACCACGCGTCAATACACCTTTCGAACGAGCCTGGAGGAAACATACCCGCGTGATCCCCGCTATAGGGTCGAGATAGTAGAACGCGTTACTACCGTGCGCGAATAACGCCACGTATAGAATCAACGGGACAGCATACAAAGCCGAAGACTCCACCAAGACTTCAAGGAAATGCCAATACGCCCGGCGCGCGCCTTGTGCTGGGGCTCCTTGCGCAACAGTCATAACCCGGTAGATCATGAGCAAAGTGCACCACAGAGTCGAAGCAAGAATTAGGGAGGCGTAGAGTACTAGGAGCCTGAAGTAGCTTTGTACCGCAGAATACGGTTGGCATGTCGTGAAGATTTTTAAGGCTGCAATATCGGTGAGAGGAGATAATAACGGAAGAGAAGAGTCACTGTACCTGCAGCGGCAATGAGAGAGAGGGTAGGGGGGAGGACAACTTGCCAGCGTCGTCCCCAGACCATCCAGCATCGCCAGATCTATCTAAACCGTAAGGGAACGATAATGATGCGAGCGTACAGATGATGCTCACCATCGTAGTGTCAACAAGTATAGTGCAGAAAACAGCAAAGACACCCGTCACCACCGTTATCCACCTCAGAGGATTCTCAAAGTTGGTAAATTTTGTCACGAGGTTCTGTCCATTGGTGACCAGGGCCGTGCGCACAATCAACCAGTCAAGGGAAAAATTTGCACAAGTCGTGATATAGAGAGCGACGATAACGATGATCATAGGTGATCCGATAGGTCGGGTTTTGTGCAGGTCTGCGGGAGACTGGGATTATAGTATTACATATACAGGGAGGGGTTCTGCTCACAGATATTCCACAGGGCGACGGCGATGATACCAGTATATAATCCTAAGAAAATTTAGTTTGGATTCGAGGCATTGGGGGACGCGTACGTACCCTGCAAGAGCGAAGCGAGGATCACTCTGTCCATCTCAGAGCCAAGATCATTGAGGAACTTTGCTTTCTCGGCATCGGTAAGACCTGGTGGAAGACTTGCCTGCATGGTGAGGACGGGGGATGGCTCATGGGGATGGCTCTGCGCGGTCTCGATTATGTAGCGGTCCGCGCACCAGGTGATGATTACCAGTCGTCCTTCTCTTGATGAAAGGTAAATATATGACCAGCAGCGAAAAGCCCTCTACGACAAGAATCGTGATGAAAGGTGTAGATCAGCAAATGTCAATCTGCTCTTTTGACATGGCGTGCAGCCAGGAGAACTAGTGTGGACGTTCCTTGCCGGATCCCTTCGACTTCGGTTTGCACTCGAACATTGAAACTGATATCCCGCTCATTCGGAATGAGGACACAGTTGAACTACGAGACATCGCCTCAACGTCCTGATCCGCGTGTGATTTACGCTGTGTGTGTTGGCAATATCACCCCATGGCACTACATGACGATCAGGGCGGAAATGATCGTGTGTGAATACAGATGCTTACCGCTCCACTCACTTTCCGACGTGGGCTCAAATCTCAGCGCCCGCACATTCCATGCCCATACAAAATAACGGCTTTGGCAGTTCGTGTAAAGGAGAATAGTAGAACCGCATATTTGGGGTATACCGGATGTGCTAAAGGCGCAGCGATGGAGGGTGTTAATTGAACTTGAAAACTTGGCACGGGTGAAAGAAGATCTGTCATAGGCATCACGGCGGCGATTAGGCCCAACATGATTTCGAACTCAAATCTTTGGCAGGGCGATGTTGTGGGACCGCAGAGTTGACTTCTAGGGCGATAAATACGGTGCAGAGAAAACAGCTGTGGTAGGATTCGGCGAGGTAGATCAAGGTCATATACAGGATGAAAAAACAGACGGAATTGCGATCGAAAGTTGAAGAAGATGCAAAACTGACAGACTTGTAATGCACTGAGCTCAATGGGCAGGAGATGACACATTGGGAAGAACCCTGCTTGTTAAACGGTGTATCGTATCTGTCAGAGAGAGATAAGCTGAAACCAAAGCATTCACTCTGCGCGCGTAGTGGGAACGTCCTGCTGCGAAGGCCCCCTTAGCGTTCACCGGGATACTCAATTTGCCGTTAATCGTTGCCTCTCTAGACAATTGGAGAGTCAACAGACCGTACATCAACGAAGCACGAAATACTCACCTTAGATAAACATTTAGATTGATGAAGTTAAGATACCCTAGCGAGACGATATTCAAAGCGTCCAACCCACCCTGAGTGAGCGCTACGTCCTCGATGATACCAGAATCGGCCTGCCCAGGATTGGGACGACGATGGGATCCTCAAAGGTGCGGTCAAAGGAAATGTACTCGGTGGTGTTGATGTCAGCGGAGAGGACAACGGGCCCGAGGGTGGGGCTGGTGACTGCTGCCCATTAACGTCACTGGATGGGACAGGGAAAAGAAACAGTGTACCATTGAACGAGTCTAAATCGAGCGGAAATAAATGTTAGGAGGAAAAGAAGGGTAACGAGACGGTAGCGAGACGTACTCGGCGAGGTTGGGAATGAGAGATTCCAGCTGCACGGACGTTGGTCATCGATGAGGCTGATACTGAAATGACATACAGCTACTTTTGGAGACGAGGCCACGCAGAGCGTCGATGAGGTCCCCAGTCAACGAGGCAGGAGAACTACAGGCGCAGGCGAGGACAGAGAGTAGGGAGAAGCCGAAATTGGATTAGGCAGCAAAGGGATCGCGTCATGGAGAAATTTTCTGAGAGCTTGTGCTGGATCGCGTTTATTTTTCCGAGAACACTAAGGATGACCTATCAGTGAGGATCAGTAGGAGAAGGTTACGCGTACCTATGCAGCTACCCAGAAATCCCCGTCCATCGTACAGAGGTACAAGTTAGGAAGGTAAGGGAACCCAAGTGAGAGAACCAGTCATGTATACTAGTAGGCGGCTATTACTGAAAATTTGTGTTGAGTTCTAGCACGTTCGACGTTGAAATCTTTGCGATCAGATGCAAGCACGAGGTTGTGGAGACTGAGTACTGAGAGCCGGCTATCGGTAAGAATCCTGGATAATAGGATTACTGAAATCTCGCCGTAGTCGACGCCCTCTGTCATCTTCGGTTAGATCTGGGCGCCTGAGTCGTAGCTAGGGCGGCGCAGTTCCAGAAGATATTGAGCGTCATGGGCAAGATGCAAGATTGTCAACTGAGCTTGATTGTCATCGAAATAAAGACCTTGTCCAACAAGAGAGAAGGAAACGCAGTGCACTGCCACTGCCAGATCAGGAATAACGTGACACGAGGCTTATTCGACGCCTCTCGACTCCGAACCGCTTTCCGCTGACAGTGACTCTGAGCGCACTACGACCGACGCCGGCACCAAGATGAATTCTCGAATCCCTGTAATAAAGGGTACTCTCACCTTTAAAATCTCTGGAATGGCCCACATGTAAGTACATCTTTCCTTTCTGATCCTCAGAATCATATCACTGCTTCGACGCTTCGACGCTTCGACGCTTCGTGTTTCAGAAAAAGTACACGAGCTTGCACCATCAGACGCGTTTCTTTCGAGCCATATGGTCTTAATGTATCCTTGTAGAGCTTTAGCAGTGGAGATGCTCATGCCAATGCTTTCTCTAGAGGCAGGGCATATGGAATGTTAACGAGATGCCCTGGCACTGAATTTTGAAACCATCACTGCAACATGCTTTTGGAGAGCTACAAGAGATCATTTATCTTCAAGGGGGCGGCGGAAATAAAATCGCGCACATGACGTACATTTTCGTGTATAAGGCTGGACCCCTCCCCCCCTACCATATAGGGTAGTAATATAGCTATATATGGATAGCTTAGTAATACATTTCAATCAATATGATGACTAGTGTTGCCACGGCTCGGCTCGGAGTCATCGAGCCGTCGAGCGGAGTCGAAAATGACTGAGCCGAAGTCATAGCGACAACTCAGGCTTAGAACGGCTCAGCTCGGCTACGACTGAACTTTTGGCGGCTCGAAGCCGGTCGAGTCATTAGCAATTCCCAATTAGGAAATATATTTCATATGCTCTTTCTTTTGGCTTCGGTGAGGAATATTGGAAACGTTCATGGCTTGCACGACATGAAATAGCTCTAGAACCAATGTATATGTGTATATGGACAGTTACTACAAGACTAAAAAGAACTGGATTACATAATACATACATGCCTTTTCAGAACCCAGTTCTGAATACTGACATCATCACCAGCACTGGTGTTACAGATACAAAGCCGGTTCATGCCCATAAAGATCATATTTAAAATGTATCAATTCAAGAATGTCAATTAAATGCTATATGAATAATCCCTAAACTGTACACAAAAGCATGAAAGTGAAGGTTTACTCCCATTTCAAGATATCAGCATGTACATTGGGTATTGAGGTTTGCCCTTGAATATGTGGTATAGAGATGAACGAGTGTGAGAATTATGTGGGAGATAGCATGGAAGTACTGGTGGCTGGCCAAAATGAAGAAAGAATGTATCAATGTAATATTTAATCATTTCCTTTTCCAGCTGCTGGATGCTGTGTTGCAAATGCTGAAATTCAGCTTGACACAGATGTGTCAGCACTCAATTTCACATGGCAATATGACAAAGAGGTGCAAACAGCTGCTTTGGAAGCAATGTTGGATGACGAAATGGCAATTCCCACCGAAATCAATGAGTTTGCACACTCTTGGGATGTGTTTGAAGAAGTAATTGATGTCAAATAGTATTTACAATATATATCATTTCTTAATTTAGAAGAAGCCAGTGACTTGGCAAAAGTCAATGACTTGGAGCCAAGCCGAGCCAGAGTCATTAAATCTGGAGCCGTTCTGAAGCCGAGCCCTTTTGAGTTGAGTTGAGTTGAGCCAAGTTCCAACCCTGAAGTTGCCAGCCAGGTTGCTGTGACTTCGAAAAGGTATTGAAAAAGGATATAAAGCATATTGAATGCTTGAAAACCCTCACAATATATCCCATTGATATAAAACTATCACTTTATGCCTCATTAGAGCCTCTCACAGTGCTATATAAGGTAAGTTGGTGTCATGTTCAAGGTTGGGACCCCTCCCCCCCTCCCCACCTACTCTCTTTTCTGGAATTAGCCATGCCTCCCCCTTGTTTATCTTTTGACTTGTGCATTTCTAATATTTGTGACTATCTGACACAGCTGTCTCAGTCCATGCCCAGGGGTGTTGGGCCAATGGTACAACATGGTGAAGCTAACAATGACATTCACCTCACTCCTGTGACTGGCCAGTAATATCCAGGGGTTAAATACTCTGTAGTAATTTTACCTGTAATTGTCCCAAAAACACGCATGAGAAAACACATCAGAAAATACAATGTAATTTGATCCATATTTAGTGGGAAAACACATGGTAAAAACATCTGAGGTAATTTCATGTGTCATTACTGGAAGGAAACACATGTGAAAATATGTCTGATGTTTTTATTGGTATTTATATAAAGAAATTATGCATGTAAACACCTATGAAAACACAGAGGGTGTTTTCATCGGTAATAGTCACCTTAAAATATACCAAATTTGGAAATAATCTGCCCAGTTATTACTGATGAAAACACCCTCTGTGTTTTCATGGGTGTTTACATGCATAATTTCTTTATATAAATACCAATAAAAACATCAGACATATTTTCACATGTGTTTCCTTCCAGTAATGACACATGAAATTACCTCAGATGTTTTTACCATGTGTTTTCCCACTAAATATGGATCAAATTACATTGTATTTTCTGATGTGTTTTCTCATGCGTGTTTTTGGGACAATTACAGGTAAAATTACTACAGAGTATTTAACCCCTGGATATTACTAGCCAGTCACAGAAGTGCCTGGTGGCTTCGAAGATCAGGTAATACAATAAACTAGCCATGACAAACTTGAGGTACAGCTATACCAATCCTCTTTTCAGTTGTCACTCAACTTGTACCTGCCTAGAATTCTGAATAGCAAACATAATGCCAATGCACTCAAGCATCAACATAACATGCTAGTCATCTTGGTACTTACACGATGCTTCCCAAAGTTACTACTTACTTGCAAACTGTTGTGCATACTGATGATATCTGTGAAATGATAATCTGAACATGGCACAAGTTGATTGTGATTAGTGCAATGTCGTTGTGACAACCTTGCTGATTCTCCCTCCCTTCTTCAAACTCATGATGAAATCAAAATGTTGAGTTGAGGATTGTACATTCCAATCAAACACCTTAGTATTATAGTATATGGCACCATTCAAAGGGATTGGGTTGCTGTTTTGTTCCACATAACTTGAAACACTCAAAATTAGAATACATGATCACATGATATTGAAGGTGATCTTCTTTCCAGGGTGTTTTCAGCAGTATAGGAACATTTTGGATGTCCCTGACCTATATTATGAGGAGTATGATATGTGCTCTACATCTCCCATTCAAAATCACCCTTCCTTTACTAGTCTCCAATGGTTACTCAGACTGAAATTCCAGCCTGGCTTACTGACAGTGATATAGCTGAATTGACACTCAACTTTGATAATATATTAAATGCAAGACTACTTGTTTCTCAATTTTTTGGTGAGCATTCATAAAAGGTGAGATTTCTGAATCAGTATTCAATTTTGAACACATATAGGTATATACACTGGTATTCTTGCTGTTACAATGTGGAATGTTGGTGAGTATATGTTGTGTCTATTGTGTCATTAGACTGAAATGAATATCCTAGCTATTAGCAAGTCTCAGTGCATTAGATGGCCCATGGTTGTGGCCATTATTCTCCTTTACATTTCAACTTCTGTTGACTTTATCATTTCATGGTATCTGTCAGCTGGAGTTACTTTCTATGGACAAAACATCTGGATAAGATATATGAGTATCACCAAGAACCATAATATTCTGGGATCAGTAGGCAAAGGTACTACAGGCATTATCTGTAACATCCTTGCTGACTCTGCCATGGTATGTGTACAATGATGATGAATCATGACATGCTGGTTCAACTTAGTTGTTGCTCATCTCCATTCAAACTTTAGATTTGGCATTGCTGGATGGTCTGGGGACAGCACTGTTTGATTATTATACTTCCCTGTCTTTGTCTAGTCTCCAGTACTGGTAAATCATCTATTTCTTCTGCCAGTGTTGCTTCCTTTGACTCACAATTCAGTCTAGTGTTCAAAATTATAAACATTCACCAAGAGTTCATGGATGGCCCTGAAAATGACCTTAATTCACATGACCAGACACTTTATGCAACATTCAATCTAGCTACAACATTATTGTGCACTCTTCTCATCATCTACCGTATTCTAAGTGTAGGACGGGTTGCAACTAGTGGAGCAGGAGCTGGACTCAGAGCCTATCAGCATGTCATTGAAGTTCTGGTGGAATCTTCTGCTTTTTATTCAATATGTTTGGTGACCTATGTGGCCTGCTTTGCTAGAAATAGCATGGGAGAAGATTATGCTGATGTTATAGCAACAATTGCAAGAGTATGGAAATCCTATTCTTTGTGTAATATTTTCATTCATGAATAACACTTTAATTAGGGCATTGCACCAACCCTCCTTGTTGGACATGTTGCTGCAGGTCATGCTCGCCCTGATGATGAATGGAATGGAAGCATCATGTCTTCCCTCCACTTTGGGCAAGATCAGAGTCAAACAAGCACCCAGGATTCCATGTTCAGTATCAACCTCAATGATGATCCTGAAGCTCAGGGGGAGCAAACAGATGGGCTCAACTCTGAGTATGTTCATCAGACCAGCTTCCAGATGGTGAGGGTATCCAGCAATGATATAGAGGCCCAGCAGGAGGAAGTCGAAATTTGCCATGAAGCAACCCCCGGACCCATTGTACAAGGGTAATGATGATTGCCTTGGGGGAAGTCCTGATCTGCTTTCATCCACTTACCCCCCAATACCCTTTCTTTATCCCAACATAACCTATATTTTATATCCATCATTACTTCTTTGCTGGTCAAGACCTCTTCCCCATATGCCATTCTCATCTCTTATTCCATTGTAGAAGTCCTTTTAGATCTGCTTCATCCCTTCATTCCTTCTCCACCACCAGCTAATGTTTGAGGTACTTAATACCTTGTTACTACCTCCACAGACACTCATAGAATATGCCAAAATTATGGTCCTAATACTGGATAACGCATTACGTTCGCTAAGAGCCTCAAAGCGCAGCTTTCCAAATATCACATTCAAAAGGACTCTAAAAGTACAATATTGTGGCACCGATTGCATCCAGGCAATACTCGTACACTTCCTGCTTAACTTCAGACCACCACGCCACTCAAAGATCAATGCTCTTCCCTCCGGGCTGAGCGATCCTCCCGCCGGCTCCGAAGCCCTTGTGCTCTGGTTGAATGTCCCTCGTGGGCCGATTAGCTTCGGCTTTGTGGTGCGCAAACTCCCGCATCTTCTTCTCGTTCTCGAGATAGCCATGCTGCTTCTTGTCTTTCTTCGGCGGCAGCTCCTCCTGGTGGTGCGGATCATGCCGTTCTTCGCCCGCAGCGGGAGGTCCGGTTGGCCTTGGGTAGTCCAAGACGGTGTCGTCGACGGCTCTGGCCGGTGTTGGTTCAATCGTCCTTCAAGCGGAGAGAGTGAACCGGCAATAGAGAGAGAATTGAAGATACTAACGATGTATCGACGTGTGGTTTATGCCTTGCGGAGAGCGACAGACGACGGCCTCCGACTTTCACTGCACAGGCAGAGAAAGTATGATATCATCGTACACTGGGACCCACAAGTTAATGAACAACGGACTTGCCTGCGGGCGGGTGCGGTATCGAGACCTCTGGCATAGTTGCTGAAGTGACTGGAGATAACGAGGGGAAGGCGTCCGTTATAGTCTGTTATATAGCCAACGGTTCACGTGTCGAGATCAAGCCTGGAACTGAATGGATCATGGGTCGCAATGATGAAACAGCGAGCGTCACTGTCGAATCCAGGCCAACGGTAGTCGAACGACAGTTTCAATGTTAGAAGAACGTTTGATTGATGTCCAGAACCCATTTGTACACCACTCGCGAGGAAGCTGGGACTGTTCTATAGTTAATTAGCTCCGGACGAAAGAAGAGCATGTTCTCGTCGAAGTGAGCATGTTTCGAAGCGAAGGAATTGGTAGATATTGAGCAGGTTGACGCGACGGGCCAGGTATGTGTGTGTAACACGATACATCGAGGCCAAGGTTGACATTTTCGTGTCTAAATATGGCCCATTCTTCAAATTCCCACAGCTATCTTCAAATTCTCACGACAATCAAGTTTTCGCGGCGATCACAGGCTTGATCACGAACCACCATCTCCACTGCATATCCCCTGCTTTTTCGTGTTGCTCTACGATCTGCTCAAGGCTGGACGCTTCGGGTCCTATATGCCAACGAGCGAGCCGTGTACAGGTGAGAAGTTACATACAACTCGGCCGAGAAAATCTGAAGCAACGACGTTCCAGAGCAACCTCCCATGTAACCGCGCAGGTTCGTACGATGACCTCGTCAGCCTCAGATCTACCAGAATCGGTGTGCACGCCATGGATGCCTCTTGCTCAACCCACCCCCTTCCGTGATTTAGATCACAGGTATGGTTATGTCTCTAGATTTGTTCTCGACACTTACGACCAACAGACTCCATGAAGAAATCATCGCTTACTCTACTTATGCCCAACCAACCCCTGAGGAAGCACATATACGCGAAAAAGTCTTTCGCTACATTGAAAACGCAGTCAGGGGCACTATTCCTGGGAGCCGCGTCGGGGTATTTGGAAGCGTCGTGACTGGGTTGACTATTCCCGTTCCGTATGTTCTCGAGTACATTCCTTCTTCCTTCAAGTTTATTTCAATACTAGGGACTTGGATCTCGCCATCGTAGCAGAACGTATGACAACGAACCGTGATATCAAGAGACAGCTGTTCAGACTGCGGGACAACTTCCAGCGCGGACGGCTCATCGATGACGCCCAGGTGCGGTTTCACGCGAAGGTACCGATTGTGAAGTTCACTACGCGTCCGGAGTACGGTATGTCCTTCTTCGTCTGTCGCATTCACGCCCCCCCTCAACAATTGATAGGCTCGATAAGCGTGGACATTGGTGTGAACAACACCGATGGCATACACGTCGCGGAAATGATTAAAGAGTACCTGGCACGCATGCCTGAACTGAGACACTTGGCGCTTGTCGTGAAGGGACTCCTCGCCCGGTCTAGCTTCAACGATCCCGCTTATGGGGGTTTGGGAAGTTATGCGGTTGTTTGCATGTGTATCAGCTTCTTGCAGGTGAGGGTCTCTGGCGAAGCATATACAGTATTCTGATCATGTTAGATTAATCCACCTTCGGAGTCCCTGGGGAAAGTCCTAACTGACATGCTTCACTACTACGGTGTTTCATTCCCATACGAAACATCGTATATCTCTGTGAGAGAAGGACAGGTTTTGCTCAAGTCGAGTGCGGCGTGGTGTGGAACTGGCGATAAGCTCGTCATTCAGTGTTTGAAGAATCCGGGTAAGACGATGTCTTCTTTTCGTGTCGATTACTGACGCTGCTCACTAGACAAGAACATAGCCGCATCGGTGGGTCGCGCAGCGCGGTTGCGTGAAATCTTTAAAGATGCCTATGCAAAGCTTTTGGAGGCAACCATCGAAGACCCCGTGGTACTCGGTACAATTGTAGGCTACCCGCAGAGCGTATGTTCATCTTACTTTCAAATTCACTTCCGTTCTCACGTTCTACGTAGGTGCTTGACCATCGGGCGGCTATCAAGTCGCTGGTCGAGGCACAGCCGCCTTCCATTCGGGCACCAGGACGCAATCGTCGCGACAGCAGGGACGATTCGAGTTACCGAAGGGAGCCCAGTCGTCGTGACGAAAGATATACCAACCGGGATTTTGATCCTCGCAGTAATGGAGAGCGGACGCATGGTAATCGGAGTGGAGGAAATTTTAGAGACAACCGAGCAAGATATCCAAAAACGTGAAGGAATGAAACGGTCTCTTTTTGTGTACATATGGACCGTAGAATGGTTCTTCTTGGACGTGACGACTTGCTGTACATCTTATCCCAATATCCAGGCCAGGCTATGGAGCGGTATAGGATGAACGGATGTGAAGCTACTTAGGTTGCATCCCATTGTCGCAGAAGCGCAGAGTATAGATATGATGCCGTCTTGAAGTTTACCAGGAAGTGAGATCAAAAGTCGAGCACGCAATCGAATGGCACTGTTTTATCCATAATTCAGAGAATGAAACGAGTCAAAGAAAGGGTAAAGTCGGACCATTTGTGCCGATATTATTTAAATAATTACTTCCCGAGTCTAGACCCTAAATACTATCGTTGCGCTTAGGTTGCCAGTCCCTTCAACCAATACCCCAACCGATGGCTATGAATAGACCCGGCGAAACATGCCCACAATACCAACCGCGCGAATACGAAAGGGGAGTAGCAGAGGAAAGACTACGAGAGGAGTTGGTAGTAATGAGACGCGAACTCTTCAAGGAGAACATCCCAGGATGGTCGCTCCTCTCACCTCAGGCCTTGATGCCTACGACTCTCCTTGAACGCATTACCGTCAGCTCTCCACGTTAGACGACGTGGAAAGGGAGCTCACTAGGGCATATGCCGACATTTGGGGCCCTCGTATTCCGGAACTCGTTGGGGAATGTTCTGTCTGGTGCACGACAAGGTCAACTGAGGTTGCCGCGCTTCTGTATATATTGACGGGTAACCCAAATAACAGAAAATAGAAATAGATTAGGACAAGTAATGTACGAAGTTCCGTTCCGAGAGTCGCCGTCATTCAGAGCGGTATTTGTGGTTTACCGACCAATCCACTGGGTTCCCACGGCCAGTTAGCTGCCATGCCGTCCCATGCCGAGCAGTTAACTGCCACTTCCTTATAGGGAATGCGAGTTCGTTAGCTGCTCCCGGGCTCAATTTGTGGATTTGGGCCTCGATAATCAGTACTTTATATCTAATACATGATTATAATACTTGAGAGGTCTTCTCATCAGAATTTATTTCCTCGCTGGTGAGAAATAGACATCGGGCAGTTAACTGCCATGCTTCGTCAGCCAAGTTAACTGCCATCGGTCCGATCCGGTCCGACAGTTAACTGCCGTTTGGCTCGTCGACGTTCACTGTGTTCTCTCTCTTGCCCTGTTTACATCAACACTAACAGAAAAATAAGTGATATACTTAGGATGGTCTCTTATTAGTTTCCTTTAATAAATGCTCTCATTTTGCTCATGTCTGACCACCCTAGTAGTCCTCAGAGCCGCCTGCATTCACTGCTTCCATTGGTCCAGGATCATGAATTTGAAGCCTTCAGTTTCAAGGGAAAGTATTTATGAGAATAGGTCCAACTCTTCCAATAATTAAGATAGCGTACTCATCATAAATCTGAATATTGGTCTTCCAATAGTCTCTTAAGTCTCTCAGACGGATTATGGCACCTCAAAATATTATGAAATGCAGGACAGCATCGAACACTCTGTATTTTATCCCGCAGAATGTATCATGGGCGCGGCGCATGCGCCGCACCTCCCGGTGGAGGTTCTTGACTGGTCCCGGGATTAAACTTCAGCTCGGTGTAAATTTACATTGCAGTATCTATGTATGAATAATTTAAATTTCTACTGAAAAGAACTTTATTTCCTTCAAAATAGAGGCAAAATTTCGCTGTTGTTGCGAGATAGACGAGTCGACAATTTCACTAAACACTGTGGCTGTGAAGGCGAATATGGTATGGGAACCGCTGACTAACCTTCCTTTTTTGCATTCTTTTTCGTTCAAATTTGGATGGGGATACCCAGCGTATTGAACGGAAAACCGTATTTGTTGATTAGTACAGAAAGAAAGAGGGTTTCGGGTAGTCGGCTACCGCCGAAGCCCAATGAATCCGGGATAGTGACCGCCATTGATGTCGCGGCACTTCTGTTCATATAAACATTGGTACTAGGGCGGCCATAGAAACAATGTCGATACGGCGCTTTGCTCTGTAAGTAGACGTTGTGACATCCCTGTTCATTCTAAGATCAAGCAGTTCCCGTCTTGAACAAGAAGCCAAGGATATGTTGATCAGTTGAATGACTCGGCCAAACCATTCAAGGGTTGCCTGTGGTGCCGTGCCCACCGAAAATAAGAGCAGAGGTCAAGTTGAGCTAGAAAAGGGATGCGAGATAATAGCGGAGCCTCATGCTTGATACCTAAAACAAACGGTGAGCGATTCGTAGCGGTAGTGATGATAAGGAACATACCGGAACGGGACCCTGTCGAAAGTCGACCAATAGTACACCGACCATGACAACGTTCTTAGGCACAGGCAAGTCATGGTAATAAAACAACTCTCATTCGTCGACCCGTCATGCGTGTAAAGAAAGTATTTTCAAAGTAAAACTATGCATATCAGTTACTTTGTCTGCGAGCTGCAATGTTCATGAGCATGCTTCCAGAGCGGAGCGAAGGACTGCAGCCTCACCAGTATAATGATTACCAGTAAGGCTGCTGTTGTTTATGACGACTTTGGGTACAACTCATCCTTGGTTAGAATGCCTTGGACCCCGGTAATGAGCCGCGCTGCAGAAGTAGAAAAAAAAACTCCAACATACCAAGCTCCTCCCTAAGCGGCTTCAGTTCTTCCAAATACGCCTCGTATTGCGCCTTGTTTTCAACCTTCTCGCTGACACCCTCAAAAATCCTGACAGCAGTCGAGTAGTCGTTCACCCTCCTAGCAGCCTTAACAGCAGCCTCGATGACAGCCGGGCTGGGGACGAGGTCGTGGGCGAAGCAGTTGTTGAGACCGCGCTGGAGCTCGAAGAGGTCCTCAGCGTTCTGGAAGAAGGTCACGTAGCGTTCCGAGAAAGCCTCGAAGGACTCTTGGTGGGCGTGGGCGTAACGGACGGGGGTGGTGCGAGGGACGGCGGCGACCTTGAGGGCCGGGCGGGATGCGAGGCGGAGGACGGGAAGGATTTGAGAGCGCATTTTACGGCACTACAGTCGACGACAGAGTTAGGTGATAAGAGACGGGAGGGAGGGCTGGCGCTCTATTGATCATTGTTTGCCACAGGGTAAGATCGGGAAAAACCGGCCGGTCTGGGTCCATTCTCGACCGCCACCATCCTCCGATTCCGTGTTTGCCTCTAAATCGAATCATCTCTTCGCTTTTCAATCAATTTTCTTCGGCAACTCTAACGTCTGTATTCTTGACAACGGTAAGCATTACACTAAATTGCATAGCATCATGCGTCATCAATATATTATCATAGTTTCCGCCGTCTGATGCTCGTATTGATTTCAAGGAATGTTGATCTTGCGCTTGAGCGTCCCGAAATTTCTGGAAAGACGACTTGGTAGCTGACCAACTGATGGATGATTCACCATCTCTACGACAACTCCGCCTTTTCCTATTCCTGCTGCTGCACCGGTAACGTCGCTGCTTCGATCCCACTCAGCATTGCGCAGTCTGGTATGTTTATGCATTGCAGTATCGGAAAACAAGGAACTGACGTAGCCATTTGTTCATCGCATAGCTTCAAAACTAACGTTGCTGATCTGCAAGAGCCTGTACTACGAGTTCCTGCTTCATCTCCAAGAGCATCGCCATCGACGTCATCCGGCGTTTACTCGAGGCGGTATAATTAATAATACCGCACATGGCTGTTCCAATCTCGGAGGACAGAAATGTCCGCGTCCGTTCCGTTACATGACGTCACTTACATCACCTCCCGAGCCTTACTGCTCCCTCAATGCTATGCAGACCAAATATGCGCCTGCAAGTGTCTGCACATGCAAATCTGCCTTGCATGGGAGCACTGCCTATCTTCTGACGATCCGTTAGAGTTTTGACAGGATTTTCGTCAGGGCGGATCCAACGGAACGATCGAACTACTCCAAGATGTTTATTGCATGCCGGCAGCTCAGCTTTTGTTGACCTGACTCTTCACAATCCGTTTCCTTGTGGTTGAAAACGCAAGCATATCAGGCCGTGCGTCACGAATGTCCAGGGAATTGTGGCGAGCGAGTTTTGGACTCAATCCATGCGTTGCGCTTCGCCTGTTGACCTTCACCGAGTCCGAATCGCGCATTCGTATCGAGCACTGAAGGGAAATTAATTTGTATCTTGACAGCGTACGCTCTATTCGACAGGTGTCTCTAATCATCCGTTCTGCCACCGTCCACGGCGGTCAACGAGGGTGCATGCATGGTCGGCACTACCAGGTAATTTCCAGGGGTAATGTCCCTCGATATGCTTCGGTACGTATTTGTCTCAAAGTCCCACGTTTTAGCTGCAATCTTACTTTCTAAAGCGTCCGGTGGATGATCTCACATTCCCTCTTTACCCTTGTGTGTTCGCATCCCAACGCAAAATTCGTCACCGCCCCACAGAGCAAGGGCTGATTCATTCATTTGTGTTTTCAACGAAGCAGGAAAGAATTGCACGGCATTCTTGCAGTGGTCTTTGCGCCGCTGTATTGGCGTGGAAAGTTACAACTCTCCACACAATAGGCTTGTCGCGTCATTTTCCCGTCATCAACAGACCTTATCAACGGGTGTCTCATCGATTGCATCCTACGCAATGCTATTACGGTGGCTGGGGTGCAGCCAGTGCTCAACTGAGCCAGTACTACCATTCAGACGTCCATCATCCATACTAACTACCCTTCATCAACACCAAACGACCTATAGATAGTTACGGGTCAGCGGTCCGTGGCTCTGGAGACAAAAACTATCCCGAAGGCACAGTCCACATATAGATTCCGTATGTGTTTGACCCTGGCGCCTCATGATGCCAATCATCTTTCTCCCTTCCCTTCGCGGCATCACCTTCTCACCGTTCGCTTACTATTGCTTACTCCGCACCATCGCCTTCGTTCGCGCCGACGGTTCGGTCCTTAGATCGGCACTGCGGGAGCCTATGACGTCAGGGGGTGGCAGTACATCACCGCTTTTGATAGGCGTGGCTGTGCGTCGGGGTCGGTTTTCACTGCAAATGCTCCTGGTATTTAAGCAAAGTGACTCAGATCCGAGTCATCCTCATTCAATCTACAGCTTTCCCTCGATCAAGTCGATCCGTCCCATGTCTTCTTTTGGAAACAACTCCTCCGACTACGACATGACCAACTCCGTATACTCGTACGATCCTACACCTTATACTGTGGAGTATCAGCAGGTTCAGCAAATGAACAACAACAACAACGGTGCTCCTCCCATGCAGGTTAACACTTCCTCATACCCTCCCTCCCCTCCAGCTTCGATGAACAATGCCTACGGCGGCGTTCGGAAGCGTCGCTCTCCCATTGCTTCGAGCTCCCTTGGACTCGACGCGCCTACTCAGCCCCGTCGCTACGTCACTCCTTCCGTTACCTCCAGGAAAGAGATCCCCGCTTTCTTCATGAGGAGGAGGCCCCAATCGATCCCATCCGATGAGGAGGATGAATTGACGGAGGAGCCGCCTGCGGCTGGTGCCACAGACCAAGAGAAGGTTGAATACAAGAGGCGGCAGAACACGCTCGCGGCTAGGAGGAGCCGTAAGCGCAAGATGCTCTACCAGCATGAGCTGGAAGAGACGGTTAGAAGGTTGACGACCGAGAAGGAGATCTGGAAGACTCGGGCCTTGACATTGAGGCAGCTCTTGCAAAGTCATGGAGTTCGCTGCCCCGACTTTGAAGATGCATAAATCTTTCCCTCGATACCTTTCCGTCGTTTGGCTTGATACCTTTGGTATCAGCAGACCCCTTCGCTCAACTGCGCAATATTAGGTGAGGCTCATTCTTTTAGTGCTTATCGCTTGTTTCTGACGTACTCCTTTTCTTTTCAGATGGCATACTGTTTTCGCACCACTCGAACGCACCTATAATAGGGCCGTATATCTGTGAATAATACTTCGCCACATCGAGCACGCCGCATCCACACACATGGACACTCCCGAGCCATGAATCTGTCGATGCATCATTCCCCTACAACCACTCCATCTGTACATGAAGTACACCCACCTTTGGACTTCCACACCCGCGCGTTTGTTAGTGTTAGTGTTATACATATAGACCGCGTATTTGTACCGGTCGAACAGGGACTTTTCGTTACTACTTTTTCTTTTCTTTGGACTTTGGAGCACATTGGGTTGTAATGTAGCATAAGGGTTACATAATTGTTCAATCATATGGATTTCGTTCTTCAAGTCTGAGTGTGAGATTTGTACCGGTCAAATTGAGCAGACTGTTGAAATATTTCTTTTATCATTGGTCGCAGCACAAAGATTGATTCCTGATTGGCATAGATCCAATTGTCGCATTCAACTTCATCAGAATCTGATATCTAAAAGGCAATCCCTTCACATGTGCATCAAGCGCGTGACCGTCAACTCAAGGTTGCACCCACCTCTTTCGGAATGCTTTTACCCAGAACCTTCATCTCTCGCACGCGAATATCGCACAACAGAGGCTCACTACACATCCTAAAGGCAATGTCGACAGCTCGAATCATCCCTCACGACCCCAAGGCGACATCGGAGCTCTGGGCTAGCGCTCCCACAGGGGAGAAGCCAGCGAAAGTCGGCACGACCAGGGTATTCTACAACACCCCTCCTAAGCAGCTGACCGCTCTCTCGTCGCTGGGAGATGGCTTTGAGAAGAAGACAGGCACTGCGAAGCGGGAAGTGGTGAGGAAGGCGGTGGGGAGCGCTGTCAAGGCGGTCAAGGCCATCGATGGTGTGAAAGACGTGAAGATCGATGCTTCCCTGGACCCCCATGCAGCTGGTGCGTAGCCTTGTTTTACACCCTTTCTTGGTCGCTGACGACCTGATGTAGCTGTCGCGGCACATCTGGCGCAGTACTCGTTCACGTTGAAGACTTCTCCGACTCCTTCGAGATTCGACCCGAATTTGAAGGAGCCTATCCCTGAAAAGTTCACCCTTTCTCCTGAGCAGAGCTCTGAGGAATGGGATCGTGGGGTGGTGTATGCGGAGTCGCAGAACTTTGCTAGGACTGTGAGTGGCTACCTCTTGAGATATGTGGACCATGAAGCTAAACGTTGGGTACGTCTATAGCTCATGGAATTGCCAGCTAATATCGTGACTCCGACGGTAAGTCTGTCTTCTCGTCTTGCCCACGGAACGTTTCTCTTCTCTTTTCTGGTGGAAAATGGCGTACTCAGGCTGGACAGCATACCATTCTGTGATTCTTTCGCGCGTGCTGGTTTTGCCATCAGATAACGAGAATAGCCGTCTCACTTCTCTCAGCCAAAAATACCCAATTTTATGTGAAGAGGTCACCACCCTTTGTTTTTGGTTTGAAACGAAGGGAGACTGTTCACCTTTCGAAAGATTTACCACACCTAAAAGAAAGCCTCTTTACTTTTATTCTTCTCAGAGACAATCCCGCGTCGCAAACAAGCCAGTGAAAAGTCACGACAGTTCCTGAGCCGCTGTTTCTTACCGAGACTGCGCGTTAGACCGCCTTACTCACTAATAATGATTGATTTCAGGCATTCACGGAACGCGTCAAATCGGCGTTTGCTGGCATCGACAACGTCGAAATCTTCGTTCGAGATGAAGGTATGGAAGAAACTCAGAATCACTGATCATCGTGCTCAATACGTCATACAGCCTGGGCCGAGGAGAAAGGAATGCGAACTTTCCTTTCCGTGACCCATGGCACCGCGGAGCCCGCCAAGTTGCTCGAAATGTTGGTTCTATTCTCAATATCCTCCAACAGTTGTACTCATTGTGTACAGTCACTACAAGGGTGCCCCCTCCAAGGACGATGCACCAGTCGCTTTCGTTGGCAAAGGTATCACTTTCGATTCCGGAGGAATCAGCTTGAAGCCATCAGCGGTCAGTGATTCTGTGATGAGCTATGGGTTTAACGAGGCATTGACGATCACGTTCTACAGGCTATGAAACTGATGCGCGGTGATATGGGTGAGGATCCCCGGATCTTTGATGACAAGAGCCACACAGCTAATGAAATCTCCACAGGTGGTGCCGCCTCTGTGGTCGCCGCCACTCTGGCCATCACGAAACTCAAGCTTCCGGTCAACCTCATCACTATCACTCCACTGACGGAGAACCTTCCTGGAGTAAGCATTTCGCTGCCGTTATCAATCCACAAGCTGGTGTGTTTATGATGATATCAGCCAAGCGCGACCAAGCCTGGTGACATGTGAGTTTCCTCTCCTTGTCATGCGACTCCATAGACTGATGCCAATGGGAATAGAATCTATGCGATGAACGGTAAAACGGTTGAAGTCGACAATACTGATGCTGAGGGCCGATTGGTTCTTGCTGGTATGTTCCCAGGCTTTATACTTTGCCATTGCTCACCTGCTGGTCAGATGCCATTTACTACGCATCATCCGAATACAAGCCCCACACCCTTATTGATGTAGCTACCCTGACTGGGTACGTACCATTATCGATCCCACCTCTTCCTCGTTTCGGGCTGATCACCTCCTTAGTGCCATGGACATCGCGCTTGGAGACCACATCAGATAAGCTCTGGGATCAACTCCGCGTCGCGGGAGAGACTGAATTCGATCGATTCTGGCGTATGCCATTGGACGAGGATTATGGTCCTCAGATCTATTCGTCGAATGCTGACCTATGCAACGTGAATAAAGTGGTCATGCTTCATTCTTGCTTTGCTGATACAATGCATTTAGACCGGCGGAAGACCTGCTGGTAGTTGTACGGCAGCACTTTTCTTGAAGGCGTTTGTTGAGGGAATTGATGGTGATGAGCCTTCCTTGAAATGGGCACATATTGATATTGCCGGGACTATGGAGGTAAGCGCGCTAACCGGGATACTTGTGTGACTGCAGGAATGCTAACTCATGCATCCTAGGTAACCCGGCCCACACCTTACCTTGAAAAGGGCATGACAGGCCGGTCTGTGCGGTACGTGCATTGATTTGTCAAGGAAAACATTATTCATCGTGTTTTAGCGGTCTGATTGAGTATATACGAAACTTGCAGTAACTTGTCGAGGTATCATAGTAGCATAAAAAGGAAGGATGAAAAATGTTCGTTCGCATATGTGTGTGGAAACCCTTCAGTCAACCCAAATCGGCTCCACTTTCCAGTCAGCCTTGGGGTGGTATTTTCCTCCTGGAACATTTTCAGCCTCCATCCTTAATTTCACTGAACGATGGACTTTGACGCCCTGCATCTTTTGTCGCGGAATATGCCTTGGGCTACCTGCGTTCACGCTGTGGAGGGTGGTCAGAGCTAAACTTGTCGTCGAGAGATACAGTGGACATACGTCACGGTCTTGGACCAGGTGTCATCGTGCTTCTGATACCTTATTCTGGCTGGCAACAACTCCAGGATCCACCAGGCAGGTACAAGGGAGAGCTGATCATACAAGGGGCAGAGCGCGTCTTTGAGATCTTCTGTTTCTTCGCAGACGGTGTCGCTGCTAGACTCGGATGGGGATGGAAGGCTCGTAATCGGTGGCGGACGAGGCTTCACGACCGGGTATAGGTTTGAAGGCTCTATTCCAAACGGCTTGAGCATCTCGCGATGGAATAGAATACCCGTGTTGAGGAGGAAACATTGCCTGATCATCCAGCGTAAGGGAATACGTGCCAAGCTGTTAGTAACGTCGTTGCCGACGGACCCTCCGCCGACGTCTGAGAAAGGGTCAGTTACCGTGCTTGTGAGACGTAAAAGTACAGGTACGAACCACAATGACAACCTGAGAACCACACTTCTTCCACATCGGTCGGCGTGTTGTCCCTGTGGCAAGTTGAGGATGCCTCAAACTCTCTCTCGTGCTGGATGAGAGACTTCTGGTGGTGTGGCTTTGGCTTCAAGGACTGTTCGTGACGCTTGGGCGGCGGCGCCTTGGGCATTTCGCCAGGCTGTACACCCAGCTGGGCAGTGGCGGGGTGAACACGGTGCCATAAAGCGGGTTTGAAGCGGACGCGGCGTTCATCCAAGGACAGTGCATGACGGAAATGGCGCACGTGCGTATTCGAAGCGGTGAAGGGGAGGCGGCGAGGAATGATCCCTACCGAATCTACAGTGTCCCTGTCGGGGTGTCAATTGACTGTAGATGCAAGGTGAGAGAAAGTTTCTCCTACCAAACGCCTAGGAATTCAATGTCGACGTCGATGGAGAAGGCCTTTTTGAAAGCCGCGCTTTGGGCCCAGCCTAGGTCGTCTTCGCGCGAGTACATGCGGTAGGCGAATGGAACTTGTTGGTGGTTGCATCGAGGTAGAAGTCCGACCTAAAGGCGATATTAGTATAGCGAAGTTCTGCACCCGGTATAGCTATCGTACCTTGTGTATCCTGAGGATGTCCGGATTAGAAATGCTATCTCAAGAGAAGTGTGAACGCCGACTTACATCCCTGCAAGCGCTCGAGCCGTCTAGACATATATGGTCAGAAACGGTGGAGATGTGTATCAAATTATACTGACATAGGCACCACGGGAGAACCTATGTACATTTCAGTTGACATTGACCAATGACAACGTATTGAATAGAGAACGCACCCAAAAATACAGATCTTATCATTGGCTTCGTCTATGTAGGTGTCATGCGATTAGCGAGGTGAACGTAAATGGATAAAATCGTGCATACAATTTTGCATGAGGAATTCGTATCCACCTACGGAACTTGGTTAACCAATACAATTGACCGGAAGCGGTTACAATTACTTACCCATAACATGTGCGTCAAGATGAACACCAATCATGCTGTCGATAATTCTGCTGAACTTTGCAGCTATAGGCGAAGCTATCTCAGGGGCGTTATACGTCCCAATACCGGCCTTCAAGGAACTGTCAGGTGATAGATAGGAAGAAGAGAGTGACACAATTACCTGGTAATACACAAGCTGTTCTTTAGGATCATCCTTCCTCAACAGCGAGAAGAAGTTGACAACGTTGGAGTTCTACGTCGACGTGGTGAGTTCCTGAACTGCGCAAGGGTTGGATGGACGTACATCACTGTCGAATTGATCCCCTAAACATCATGAAAGAGTCAGTTGCGTTATTTCATAGTTCCGACAGGACTTACCAGTTCCGTCAAAGCAGAGGACGAGTGTCCTGTTCAAATGGTTCGGGGGGATAGTTGCCTCGAGCGAGAGTCCTTGTAACGAATCGGTCTCTCCGTTCAGGGAGGAAACCTTTTGGAATTCAGGATATTCGTCGGCAACCTGCGTCTGGGCGGAAGTCGTGCGAGAGTGTGAGGGTGCGGTAGCCATTGTGGGAAGAAACAAGTGATGGCGCTACTAAGACAAAACCAGGCTGCTTTTATACATTGGACTCAAGGCCTAAATCCTCGATTGCCGGACGAATCCACCGGATATCTTCGATAGCCTATGTCCTTCTATCAATTTAGTACGTAACCATTCCGAGTGTCAACGGAAGTCCATTGAGTGACAGGTAAAATATTCACGGAACACTAAGCAAGCATGGGCGTAGATCGGGTATTGAGATACCATCGTCGCCCTATCATTGAGACGTCCGTCGAAGGAGAAGCCAGGAGCACATGGGGCCATTCGTCCTTTGCTGGTAAGTATTATTGTGGCTTCGTCAGTACCCACCAGAAGCTGGTGGCGGGAAAGGGTCTGAATTGCTCAGATGACAGAGTGCTCGCGTAAGATTCTTCAGCTGCAATTCAATAAGGGTCGGTGGAAAGATTCGACGAGTGTAAACATTCATAAGCAGCGAGCGACAAGTTCGGAAATTCTGAATGATCGGCAGAGGATCGATGTAGTGCCTTGCTTGGCAAAGTCTTCCAGTTGCTTGTCCTTATTGTCCTGCAGCCAGCTGTACAGTTGCTCTCAGCCACCGATCACTTGCCTTTTTCGAGAGCGTCCTCATCGTCGCCAGCCATACCTTCAAAATGTCTTCAGATCTCCAATGGCTCCTTGTCCGCGTTCGTAGGCTGTTTTCAGTGTATTCATGGGACACAAGTACTGATTTACTTCAACAGAACAACAGCTCCTTCATTGTGAAGCGAGTTCCCGAAGGGCCCATATTCTCCAGGGAGCCTGTACGTTCGTCTTGATCACTCTTTCCGGCTTATGAATCTCGAAATTATGCTCAGGGTAACCTACGGAACCTTCACTCATACAAGTACTCTGGCCTGGCCAATGCTAAGGTGTGTAGCATGTTTCGTATCTGACCGGAAGGATAATGAACGTCCTTGTATTTTGCAGACCATTGATGTCTCTGATTCGCCCGCTGGCGTGAAAATCACCACCCGCAAGCCCAAGGCTTCCCCCCATGCCGTCGCCTCTGCCAAAGCAGTATCTTACATCCGCCCACGATCGGGAACACGCCGTGCCCTCGGTATTGCCTCGCAGTCCGCGAAGAAGGGATACAGGCCAGACCTCCGAACTGTGAGAAGTTCTTCTCTTCGATTTCTTTCATCCTTTTCTCTCTTTCACTCCCGGACGCACTCTCGTTAGAACCCACTGGAAGTCACTGAAAAGTGCATGAAAGCTGGGCGTGGACACGTTTGCAATATCAATTACTCCTTCAGAGCCGATCAAACTCTGTTGGATACCTCGCCATGTCGCTATCGGTGGCCCGCTCGTTTTACTTTACGCGACTCACCGACTCTTTGGCGATAACATTTCACATTTCTTTTCCTCTTTCATCATCGACAGACATGATGCTAACACATTTTTTAAATCCAGGCTACTCTCGCCCGTGTCTCTGCTCTCATTGCTGCCCAAAAGGAGCCCAAGCCCTCACCACCAAAGAAGTTGCGTGGGAAGAAGGCCAGGGGTGGTCTGGAGTAGATTTGTGATTTTTTTGACATGCCTGTTTTCGAGTATGCTTCCTATGAAAAAAAATGCATGTCTGTTTCAAATCCTTACGTTGCATTCGAAGCCAAGGTAGCCTAGGCATCAATTCACCGATCAAGAAGGTCAATGCTGGTTTGGACCAGCTCTCGCAAAATGCTTCGACTTGATTACGATGGAAGACACTGGGCGCTGTCACATTTCACATTCACATCCAGTTTGGCACTTAGTGAATGGCAGATGACTTTGCGGGACGGATGTGGATGGCACTGTAACCTCTCGTATTGCTCTCCGTTGTTACTACATGTCTGGATCGCTCACAGTTGCCCTTTGGCTCACGGTGTCGAATGGATGTGTTTCGGTTACAGACTGGATTTTCTACGCCCTGCCAAGATATTCCGACTATCATAAGCAAAGGACGACCTCTGTGCAAAAAGATTGCTGTATGTTGACAGGTGCCATTTCACGCTAGGACTTCTGAGATACACTAATTCATTCGCGCACTTGTCCACTTCCTTTCCGAAATGATCATTCAGACACGGTGTTGCGATATAGCGACGAGTTTCAGGAAATATATTCCGAAACAGTGGCCCGAGATCTGTAAGGCTTCGTCTGATTCTCGATCTCCTGCGCCTTCCCGGTGTATGTACTGGGCACACTAGCCGCTTAACTTCCGAGGTCGCCATCCCCGCGTCTGTCGGGTTGCACAGCTCTACCTTGTGATTCTACCGGGCTCTCTGAAGACCGGCAGGAGAACAGCTGAACTGACGCTAGGGTCCACAAGTTGCACGTCGAAAAAAACCTCGATCATGCCAAAAAATGCAGGCAATCTTACTCCACCTTCCCATCGTTTTGGGCACTTTTGGCTTTGAAGAAGCCCCGACGACTGACAGAACCATCTTCCTTCGTTCCTCGATTTATCAAGCATCTGCGAAGTGTCAAAGTTGCAGCTGCTTTTCCTTCGTATCCACTGGATGTACCGACTCCACCTCTGGTTTTCCCGGCTGTGGTCGAGTCAGACAGTGACGACTCGTCGCTTCGCTATTACCGTGACTGGACCCTTGCAGGTGAGAATTGAATAACGTGGTTGGGGTAATAGAGGTGTCCGATATGGTGAAGATTCCCGATGCGGTGGGTTTCAAGTGAGAAGAGTCCATAAGTACCGAGGGGATTGGTAGATGAAACGAATTTTCTCATCGATCGACCAGAAGTTTTGGGAGGGAAATTCCAAATCTGTGGTCATTTCCTCGGAAATTAGGTAGAAGGATTCTATTAGAGTATTATATTCTTCAGTAGGACCTGAGCTGCTAGGGAATGGTACTGGCGTGTAAACTCGGAGAAGTGTCGTCTGACTCTCGGCGCGCCTTCGCAAAACTATTGATCAATTTCTGGGAGCGAGACATACATACTAGATGAGTAGATGGAATAGTGAATCGGTATATTAGAACAAAATATGAAGTAAAACGATAAAAGATTGTGGCCTCTAAAAGTAGATAAGGCTCGAAATTGACACTTTTCTCGTAAATCAATAATACTACAATGTATTAGATCCCCTCAAATTTACCCTTCCCACGTTGAAATCTACGTCGTGACCAACCCACTTGCATATGCGTTCAAAATATGTTCGCGACAAATTTACTGGCGCTTCGGAGTCCGTCGGCGTGTCTAGTGTCATTGAGCGTGCATCCTCATCCCCCTCCTTTCCCGAATCCATATTCACCGATTTAACTGGCGTACGCGGTACAAAATCCAGCTTTTGGCCCGTGCAGAGCCGCCCAAAGTACGACTTTGATGGACGTGCTGCAGGCGGCGTTGCATGTGCGCGCGTGCCGTGTGCTGGTGTGTTATTCGATTCTGTAGAACATGGCGTCAGGATGTTGATATACAGAATTCATCTGAGTATGCACGTACCAGGACTTCGAGTTACTATCTCCGGTCCCTTCTCTGCTTTCATGTTGAAAGGCGACTTTGTATTCTTGCTACGCGACCGAACAGCGGTGGGACAGTTGACTTGTTCATCGTCAGATGATATCTCGATAATTTCGGAGACAGCAGGAATGGCCTTGGCTGTTGAAAAGTAACTATAAGCGATCATGATGTACCTGACATAGGAACAGGACGCGCACCTTTCCCCGTATTCGTTCGGCGCTTCTTGGGAGACTTTGAAGGAACTTTCGCCTTTAGGCTTGACATGGGCAAGCTCGAGGCTTTGCGTTTCCCTGGTCTAGCTTCCTTGTTCTTGATACCGTCGGTACCGCTGCCGCCGGTCTTGCCTAATGGACGCGTTAACTGATAGAGTAATGCAACGGCATGTACGAAAGAACTCACATCCTATGAGAACACTCCAATGCGGCAGCTCGTCGTCGGAATTCATCCTGACACTGGAAGCATCGCAAAGAAGAAAGAGATAAGAGTCAACCTCAGACGAGCGGAGTCAGGGGGCGGGGTATTAGAGGTCTTGGCACTGTTGCCGCGGCGCGGCATATTTCGGCTGATGCCGAAGCCGTGTCCATGCCGCCAGCTCCTGTCTGCTCGCACCGCACCGCCACCCAAGAAGATTTGTATTTCTCTCAAGAGCAATGTGTCAGTAGACTGTAATAATGTGTATTCATTGCCCGAGTTTTCTCGTTTTCAACTCCCTCCTTCAGTGCAGTGGATTCGTGAGCGCGGCATCTATCAAGCTGACATCAGCCGTGCCGCGGCAATACGTGTTAGCGAGTTGCCGGACCAGTTTGGGACCAGGAGCTAACTCCGCTTCGAACCTTGCACCCACAAAGATCCACTCGTACTTACGTGACTCTCTATTTTCGCTGTCCGTATGTCGAGACGCCACTTTATAACTGCTAGGACGTCTCGTTGTCCTGGCATTAACGCAATCTTATTTCGTCTTGGAGGCACTCTTCGATTCTCTCTGACTCCAGGCTAGTCTCTGCGGAAGGATCACGAATGCAAGAGACAATCGGTCACGGCCATCCTGGGCATCCAATATCCACCCTGTCTCTCCCATTGTCTTTGTCTCGGCACCCGGTGTATTCCCTGCCTTTTAAAGGCCCTACTTATCGACGGACAAACATCAAGTTGATTGCTGTCGCATTGCGTCTTCTGGAGGACTTGGAAGCTTCGTGAGTCGTAATCTCGTATGTCCTGACGGCTCGCTCACTGTACAGTAACAGAATGCTAGTTGAGCGCCTCTCCTTCGACGCCTTGGGAGACATCTTTACGGGAGTTTGCGAGGCCATTGACCCACAAGGAGAACATCGCACTATTCTACTGCTCTCATCCGTCTGCTCGACATGGCACTATACCGCGTTGGCATACCCTATGCTATGGTCTTACATCCACCTTCCAATGTTGAGTAGAGCGGAATCATCTCGTTCGGCGAGAGCTCAGCAAAGCCTACTTTCCCTGTACATCCAACGCTCCAGGACTCGAGGATTGTCTATCACGATCCGAAACAACAGGTTCGCGTACGACTTGAAGTACAGCCGTCAACTTCCCTTTACCCCGAGCATATACTCCCTGTTACGGGCCAACGTATACCGATGGCATCGACTGGATATCGTGGGATGCCATGCCCAACCACATCATATGCGCCGCCTGCTCTCCTCCCTTCCTTGCAGCGAAATGGGCATGCTGAAGAGTCTCAAACTCATGCACAATGGCTCTGCCTCCGCTCTTCCCAACTTGCTTGAATGGAAAAAGGCGACTGCCTTGCATACCCTCCACATTCACATGTATACGGTGCTTCCCATTCAATGTTCTCGCTTCGTCAAAAACCTCATATTGGAAGGCTGCACAAATCCAGACCGTCCAGCTGGTGGCGGGGGACTGTCGTGCATCTTACCATTCTTTAACGTCGAGCGGCTGGTGCTCATTCCCATAGCGACAATCAAGACTCGCGGTACTATCGAAGTGGCGAAGCTCACCTCCCTCACACTATGCGTTTCCATCCTTGCTCTGACTTCATTTGGATCATATCTACATGAGCTATCCCTCCCCCGCCTCCATTCGTTTGCTCTAATGTACTTGGGAGCGTACATTGGCAATGCCGTCGACCACAATCCTATCGTCCCATTCGTTCGTAGATGCGCCTCATCACTCCAAGACCTCATCTTCGGCAAACTCCCTCTTCGACCTCTAGGACTAGCTGAAATTCTCACACCGCTGCGGGAGCTCCGACATTTGACCGTTCTTGAGCCAACGGTTTCATTACTGAGCGCCTACTACCCCATCTCGGAGGCGTTCCTGCTAAATTTCCATGATGCCCATTTCCTTCCGAGCCTTGCCTCAGTTGATTTGCAGCTACATAGCGCATCACCTGTGGAACGGTCAATGATTAATGGGATAGTCAAGGAATGCACTCTTCGTACCCTTGACGCAGGCGAGGCGTTCTTTTTGAGGAGAAGGGTGATTCCTTATTTTGAACAGGAAGCGGTCCGCCTGTAATATGCGATGGAGTTTCTTATTGCACGTCGACAAATCTTTTGCATCTACTTATCATACTTAATATAAGCTACTTTAACGCTGACTTGTTTTGGTCAATCTGCGAGCGCGGAAAGCATACCTTTGAGACCTTGGAGTTTCAGGTTATCGTGGGGTCGTCTCTTGCAACAGATGGCAGCCCGACAATCGGTTACATGATATAAATGATAGTTGGTAGGCGGCCAAGCCTCATTAGTCTCGAGTCCTACGCAGACTGATCAGAATATAGATCCCCAAATCTCTTGACAGACAAGCAGTCGAGGTTTGAGATAAAGAGTCTGATCGTATTTAGACATGCCTTATATACCCATCTGGAAAATAAGGTTTGCACACGAGGGGGGTTCAAGAGGGTTGAAGTTGTTCGATCATGTCTCTCTCTTCATGAGTCGGCCACTCCTTCCCTAGCCAACGAGACGAGAGCGCTCATTCATCATTGCCTTGATTAATTTCTTGGAACTCCTGTTGAACGTTGACAACGTTGAAGAGCCACTGTCAATTTATACGCTCAAGTCCAACAAGGATCCGACCAATAATTCCTTCCACCGCCTCTTGTTGTTATCATCGAATTTCGTACTGTTCCCGACGGCCATCCTGGTCCTCTCTGCATATCGTTTCTCTTCTAGAAGCCCTGCTTAGCGACAAGCAAACATCTTGGTTGCCGTCGCATTGCGTCTTTTTGGTAGCTTTTTGGTATCGGGAGCAAGGAGAACTTGAAAGCTTCGTGAGTCATAATCTCTGCGCCTATTTCCTGCGCGGCTAACTCACTGTCCGGAAGTGCGGAAGATGGGAGTTGAACTTCTCTCCTTCGATGTTCTAGGGGACATTTTCGCAGAGATTTGCGAGGCCACGGACCCCAAGGGAGAGCAGCACGTTATTCTGTGCCTTTCCTCTGTCTGTTCGGCATGGCGCAAAGCTGCGTTGGCATATCCTATGCTATGGTCCAACATCCACCTACGTTTGTTGAACGTTCTCATACCAGCAGAACCGACGGAACAGCTTCTAGCTATCTACATTGAGCGATCTAGAACTGCCCCATTGTCCATCACAATTCGCAACACTTCGCACAATACCGGTCACCAAATTCCTTTTACTCCTAGCATATATGCCCTCTTGCATGCCAACGCTCACCGATGGCAAAAGCTCAATATCGCCGGCTCTTTCGTCGCTCCCTTTCACCTCTATCGCTTGCTTTCTCCGGCTTCTCGCAACATGGGCATGTTACAGAGTTTGAAGTGTGTCACAAGGTCATCCGAGAGAGGCCTTCAAATTGACGGGCTATTCGAGTTACACAAAGCCCCAAATCTCCGTACTCTTCATTTTAACATGCAGCCATTGCTGGAAAATCCAGGTTACGGTTACCGCAGGCCGACGCCGTATCCTACAGTTAAAGACATGATATTGGAACCTGGCATACGCCTTGACCTTGCAGTTAACGGGCTTACATGTCTGAGGCCTTTCCCGAATCTCGAGAGACTCGTGATGGTTCCATCATCGGTAAACCACGGCAATAGCACCATTCAGATACTGAATCTCACCTCCCTCACATTATGCATCTCGCAGGCATCCCAGAAATTTTTCGGCACACATCTCTGTGTACTACGTCTTCCTTCCCTCCGCTCCTTGGTCATCATAGGTGTGGATGCCTGGCCTGTAGTAGAGCATCAGTCCATTGCGGCATTCACTCATACATGCTGCTCGTCGCTTCAGGATTTCATCATCGACAAGATCCCCCTTCGCTCGCAAGGTTTGATAGAAATCCTTAATCCGTTGCAAGGGCTCCGGCATTTGACCGTCTGTGAGCCTACGGTATCGCTGCTGAGGGCTTACTACCCTATCTCACAACAGTTTGCGCAAAAATTGCTCGATGATAATACTTTTCTTCCGAAGCTTGCATCGGTAGATATTCATTTGCATGCGCAATCGACGGTCGAACGGTCATTAATTGATGAAGCAGTGGAACGGCGTGCTTTACACAAGTTAGACTCTTGTGAAGCTTATTCCATGAAAAGAAAGATGACTCCGCAGTTTGAACTGGAGGAGGGATTCTGTTATTAAAACATTTCTGACGGCAACAGCTTATGCTACCTTATTGTAGTCGGGCCATATAGTGTAAACCGTTGTACATTTGATCATACTATTGTACAGTGCTCGTTCATGTATTCTAATATTGGCATATAAGTATTTGATAAGTATTTCAAGGCATCGACGACGAGCCAAGAGAGACCGAGGTATCAAATAAAGTCGAGCCTTTTATGTACGAGTTAACGTGTAACGGTTAAGAGTGACAAGGGTTGTCAGGCTACCGTCAAAGTATTTTGTTGACCTCCATCATGATATTCTTCAAAGCTTTCCAGCACACTTGCAGTGACACTCGCTGCCGCCAGCTATCACGACACCCACTAAAAATGAGTGTGCGGCGTCGATATCGTCGGGAATATCCATGTCCAGGTCTTGCTCCTCTTCTTATTCTCCCTCTTCGCCTTCCATTACAGAGAGGGGGCCCACCAGAGATAGTAGAATCTCCTTCGTCATCTTCTGGATTGGCTTCATCTGCCTTTACATTCCTTCACTACAGCGACCAACGAGAAAGCAGCGCCACCTTTACCTCTTGCTTCTCTTCTTGCTACGTCTTGACGCGTCCGATGGGCACGATGGTCTTGAAACCACGGATACGGATGTTATTATCCTGGAATGAGTGTGGGACAACTTGTAACCAAGTCCTCGTATACTCAGATGCAAAAATAGCAACCGTTCTGATACCTATCCTTTTTGGATGGTATTTGGATGGAAACATGCACCATTAAATATGCTATAGAGTCGGGGCTAATACACCATTACACGAACTATGAATGTTGCAGGTACTGATATGATCTTGCTATGGCATGCCTAAGCTATAATCGGACCACGTAAATTCATACAAAATGCGAGCTGGCAGCGCAACCACCGGGGGAGCTCTTTACATACATACCAGTATCTGTATCTCAATTAAGTTCTATCGCGGTTGAGTCTCTTGCCAGTACTAGCTAGTAAACAGTTACACGAAATGATGAAACTCTTAAGGCAAAGAATCAGAATGCATAGCCAAGATGTTTCAGGTGACCACACAAGTTGCGGAACATTTATCTCTCAGACAAGGTACACAAACTAAGAATCTCTCGAGCAGCCAAAAAAACTTGAACAACATTCTTATGAGGCACCAAGGGAAAGCTCGTAGCTATATATAAACATTAAAACGTCGCAAACGAAGGAAAAACACTGGGACACATACGTCGTTGTGACATTCTTCTGTTTGAGCCCAGTAACATCCAGCGGGATACCCAATTTGCCGAAAATAGTGGCCGCCCTACAAATCATCAGCATCCCAATCGTCAACGTCAACACCGTCCAAGACCCACCGCAACTTGACGTCGGTATCAAGCAAATCCAGAAATCCCAACGGGATGATGTCGAGCGATGCGGTCACGCCTTGGGTGAGCAGCACATTCTTTATCGTGCCTGAATCCGCGGTACCGAAGATGGGCACGACGAGGGGATCGGAGAACGTGTGGTCGAAGGAGGCGAATTCGGTGGAGTTGATTCCGGCGGAGCTTGTGACGCGCTCGAGGGTGAGCTCGATGGGGAGGGGGTTCTTCACTGTTCGGGTACGCGTTAGGGAGATGGGTATGGCTGGGAAGAGATCGCACCAGTAAACGCGATGCTGAGTTGATTAAAGATCAGTTTGGGTACGGCGAAAGGGAAAGGACGACATACTCGACAAGATTATTGACGAGTGTGTCTAGCTACATAAACGTCAGCTCCTGATATCGATGAAGCTGGCAACGAAAACGTACAGTGATAGTCACGCTAATATTCGACACTAAGCCGATCCCAAGCCCATTGATGATGTCCCCAATCGAAAGATCGGTCGAAGTGGGGGCACAACGGACCAAGGCAGCCAGGGAGACGAAAAGCAGACCGAACAGCATTACGCACGCGGACGAGGGGAGCTTGTACTGAGTGCATCCAAGTTATAGCCAGCAGAATGGACCGTATGACGCGACGAAGCCATGTGAAATCGTCAGATGATACGAGCGCGTGTGGACCGTGTATCCTTCCATGAGAATCTGAATAGCGAGGATCATTGAGAACCGGTCCAAGAAGCGAGAGACGCATGTGCAGGGCCTCGGAAGAAATATGAGAACAAAGTTTGCTTGCTGGAGGACTTGAACTTTGAAAACTCGACACAGGGCTGTAGCATGGTGGAGAAAGAAAAGAGAACGCGAGCCTCGTGGCTGGCACGTTTCTGATTACCTCAGCACACCGCCAACTCTGACTGCGAGTGGCAGTGTACCACGACGACTTCTTTGATCTTACGATGGGTCGCTGGACGCAATACGATGAAGTGAGTGACCTTTTTCATAGATTTCCCTCATGCTGAGCTCTGCTAGGACTCATACCGCCTGCCAGAAGGCATGGAACGCATTGGCTACGACTCGGACACCCAAACATATTTCTACCGCGATGCGAATGGAGACACATGGAAAGGCGCAGAAGGCGCAGAGTATAGCGAAATGACCCGTGGTGCGTACAACTATTTAGATGCATATATACTGCTAGCTGAGAAGCTACAGTGTCCGGCGCTTCATCAAGCACCGAAGATATCGAAGCCGCCCCTCGTCGCGCAGATGGGTATCAACAGCTTGCAACTGACCTCGTACGTTGTTCTCATCACTCAACCTCCCTTCCTCATTATTCTAGGATCGCCCTGTGGTCTCCACGACCTACACCCCCAACCCCAGCGCCTACCGCACCCTCTTCCCATTCTTCCTCATCATCGCCGTCGTTCTCCTACTCGTCTGGCGCCTCATCCTCTCCCCCGGCTTGTCCGTGCCGAAAAACCCGTGCGCGCAGGGTATGCAGGCGTATTGGGTCCAGGCAGGCGACTCGTGCTGGGAGATCGCGACTAGGCATGGGTACACGCTTGAGCAGCTGCAGGGCTGGAACCCGAAGGTGGAGTGTGAGGTGTTGATGCCTGGGACGACGGTTTGCTTGCCGGGAGAGAGCAAGTAGGAAAAGGGAGAGTATTTATTGTGCATCATTTGGTGGATGGATGGATGGACGCGTGTCTCAATATTCATGTAGCTTATTCGCATGATCATTCTATGTAATATTTAAACAATAGACTATCATAATATGCTACATCTGGCATTGCATCAAGCTCAAGCTACAAGACTCGTAGTTCTCTAGGATGTTACTTGCTTCAAGTGGGGCCAGTGCCCAAAAGAGTAGCGAGGTGACGGGAAGTATTTCGAGGTCTGACTATGAGTCCGTGAAGCCCGCAACGACGATAGAAGGTAGAAATGGCAATGCAAAGGAGAGAAAGAACCCAAAAGAACGTGAGAAATACCTTGCAAGTTCAAGCATCTCCCAGCTTCCGCGAGAAGTCGTGCCGCGGCTACACATCCAAGATCGAACGTCATAGGATTGTATATGTATCCATCTATTATGGGGGCATAGCTCAGCTGGGAGAGCAACAGACTGAAGTTTGTTCTTCTGGAGGTCCCCGGTTCAATCCCGGGTGCCCCCAATATTTTGAGCTCAACAAACGCATCTTTTTACAAAGATAGCTTCGAAGAATCCAAGTAGGTACTGTAGCAAGAGCTTAGAAATGACTAATGAAAAAGGAGTGAGACTTGCGTTGAAGTCGCGACGTCCTTGGCGCAGTTTTGATATTTCTTATTGTTCTTACTTTTAGGTACTCGATTAATTGTCGTTGGTTCATAGGATTCAAAGAACTTACCACTACCCCCCTACAGCCGTTCGATACGGCAGGTGTGCTTCTCCTAAATGTGACAGCTGCGAAGTCAACAGTGTATGTATACACGGTCTCAAACCTATATTTGCTGCGCGACCCCGTTGTTTACGAGCTCCGCGCTCCAGGTTTCAAGTTGGGGAATGCATGATAAGATACTGCGCGACGGTTTCTCGACATATTCGGATCGAAGGTACTTTCGATTGCGAATATCGCACGTACTCCATGTAAAAACAGGTAAAAAAAATTGAATGATATATTTTTTGAGAATGTATGGCTTGTACAGGTGAGGAGTGGGAAGAATGGTGAGATATTCGAGTTGTACATAGGAGCAGGGAGTCTATACAGAACTACAACAGTGGGATGATGGAAGTGAGAATTGTGACACGGGGACTTGGAGAATGAGGCGGCATGAAGGAATATCTATACAATGGTGCCGATGGATACGTGGTTAGTTTAGGAAGACCCCGACGCTTCACCGGAAGACCCCTCATCCGAGGGAGACTGAGAGCTCCTGGAGGTGCGTTTGCGAGGACGTCTACCTTCCGGATTGGTGATATCAATGGCCCAAAGACCGCCTCTTCCAGGTTCGGTCACGGTACGCCCCATATTCCTGAAAAGATCATGAGAAGACAAAGCGTGCTTGAGTGTTTCCTGTCAATGAATACGTTGTCAGTTCCTTCAGCCGTCAAAAGCAACCGTGGCATTCGGACGAACCTTCAAGGTACCCTCATTCTGTTGGAAATACTCAAAGCGCGCGACAAGAGCAGCTCTGATCTCAGCCGTGGAAGCCTTCTGGTGTGGGTGACTGTAGATCGCAGCCGCGGCTAATTGGATGATAGTGTAAGGAGGCCTTCCAGCCCTGTCCCGCGGATCAGTGAGGCTTTCAAGACGGACTGGGGTCCCGCGTGGAAGATTGAGGAACTCGCGTAGGTAGTCTCCGGGTTCGGGTAAATCGTATTGAGTGTCGGCCCTTGCGAGGAAGGGTGTGGAGTCGGGGGACTCGCGTTTGGGGATCGCTTGGGGGGACTGCTCGAGAGTGTGTCGGCGGTAGTAGCGAGGTCCGGGATCTAAGGACGCGAAGGGGGATGGAAGGCCGGTTACTGCAGTGACGTATCCGGGGGGATAGGGTGCAGAGGTCGAGGGGTATCCGCCGGGAGGTGAGTTCGGTCCGCGCTGGGAAGGGGCAGCCTCGTAACCCTAAAGTATTGCTCAAATGAGTTCAACGTTCGTCCATTACGACGATGTACTCACCGCGCCGCGAGGGTATCCTGAAGCGTCGTAAGTACGCGCCGGTCCCGGTTGTCCTTCATACTCATATTCCTAGAATAGTATTATTGTGTAAGCCCAACGGACTTCGCGTCTTTAATAAAGATACACGTACAGGTGCGAGAGAGCGCGTCCACATCTCATCATGGGCGGGACTACTTTGTCCAGACGCCTCTGGGGAATTCCCTTGACCGGGAGACGGCGCCAACGGAGGCGAGTCAGGATTTTGTATTTTCATGCCTCCGCCAGAGCCGGGCACAAACGGCTGGTCATCCTCTTCTCCAGCCCTCGCATAGGAACGAGGAATGGGAGGGTGACCAGACCTGGGGCCGCCATAGGAGGACATAAATTGGATATGGGAAGCAGGATATCCGGAATACATGATTCCTGGTATCAAAGCTTAAGTCAGTCGCGTGGATGGATGCCGCAGACACACGTACAAATGATGTCCGTGCAAGGCTGAATGTAAGAGAGGAGATTTGGAGAAGAGTAGCAGATGCTAGAGCGGTGTTGTGGGACTACTGTTGGGGACATACCGTGCCCCCACAGCTGGCTTTTATACCGATATGACCTACATCTTTTGGGCACTCCATACATGGCTATGTCCACGAATTGGTTCTGAGCCGGTATCCGACGATTGGCTCCGAGCAGTTTTTCTTGATAAGCTGCTCGAAAATATACCCTATCAAGAAGTTGATGAGAAGGACACGAGGCAACACTTTCCGGAGTTGGACGATGTTGTTGGGGTTCGTTGGTGCATATGTACATCGCCGAGGTGCCGAAGGTGAGATAGCCATATCTGTACCTTCCTGTCAAGGTAATTTCGTTTGGAGGAGTCGTTAGAGTTTGTCGTCTGTATTGGAAGAGCAAGCTAAGCCAGAGAGAGACATGACGTGAAGAAAAGGCTGAATATAAATACTGTGGGAACGAGGACACCCCGACAAAGTCACTTGCATACTTATCAAAAACCACACCATTCTACTTGACGAAGTGGGTCCAATTAAATGGTGGCGGTGATAGCAAGGGGTCCTTGCCGAAGTGGGTCCTCGTTCCCAAGCAATCCTAAGCGAGACACGTGCTACCAGACCTTCGAAAGCTTCAACGCTGGCCTGTCTCCGAAATTTGTGCTACGATTTCGAAAGAATACCCAGGACTGCTTCAGCGAAGTTGGTGGATATGTGGTAACGAAGGATATTGCGAACCGTGCTGAGCCATGCTGCGAGAAAAGTGTTAAACTGATAGACGTTGAGAGCTGTGACGAATTAAGCCCCTAATCTACATGAACAGGGCCCTCATCCACGTCAAATCTACCTCTGCATTTCTGTGCTGGGTGCTGGGCCATTGTCTCTGTGTTGGACATTCTGCGTACGTGCAGTGGATGTTGTAGTTGTTGATCAAGGTCGAGTCGGCCCGAGAGCATCCGGCTGCAAGCACGCGTACACAACGCGTTTGTGGCGCAACCGCCACATGTAGCAAATGGTCTCGTCTACTCTCCCCCTTGAGCTAAAAGATATTACAGCATAATCCTAACTCAATGCGCTTGAATTTCGGCTATGTAAAATCAAGGGGTCCTTTTCTACGGTAGTTAAGACGGATCTCAACTCTTCCCCGGAGATAAAAGTGCAAAGGATATAGCGCAATGATCGTGACCAATTCTTATTTCACAAGGTACTAAGTTGAAGGAGACAGCGAGAGCGAAATCAAGTTGTATTACCGGTACCAATCATTCCACAACTAGCTCGGCAACTATGTTGGCTACCTCCTTTTTGCTCATGTCCTCTGATACAGGACTCATGGGATCCAACGTAGGAATGGGACCCGTGAACCAGTAGATGCCGCCATATTTTGGGAAGTAGTACCATATCAACGAGAAGATCGTGACACCTCCCAGCACCACTACGGAGTAGTTCATGTCTTGTACAGTCGTTTGAGGAGTCGTCGGGAACATGAATACTACGCTCGTGAATGCCATGAACAGTACAGCTATCAGCGCGATCGGAAAGCTCTATACAACGAGAGGTCGTTAGAGATGTGTAGAAGTAAATACGATTCACGAAGACTAACGAAGATTCCGAGATGAAATGGTCCGGGCTTGAAGTCGTTCTGTCCGATAAAGCGGGCAGCGATCGGGATGCTGTATGCGACGTACAATGAGATGACGGATATAGAAAAAACCGCGTTGATAGCATTCTCCCCGGCAAAAGAAAGTAAGCCTAGTAATATTGCGAATCCAGCGTCGAAAATAACGGTATTAACCGGCGTTTCCGTGTAGCTGTTCATTCGATATAACCAATTGGAGAATGGAAGGGCTGCATATAATATGTGAGTCTGATCTAAGATGTCCATGACGAGAATATCATACCTCGATCTCTGCTAAACGCGTATGTCTGTCTGCTGGCTGCTAGAAGCTAATGAATGGATATTAGAAAATATTCTCCATTACCAAGGATGAGCCTACAATACTGGAACCCATCATGTATCTGCCAAAGGTAAAATCAATATGGCAGCGAGAGAGATGAAAGGGTCGACGCACTGTACCAACACAATAATCGCCCAGATACCTAACGTTCCTTTCTGTCCAAAACCGTTGAACAGAATCTGCGCCATAGGCTGGGCACTATCATATATCGCCTGAAGATCCGAGCCCATACAGAAAGCAAGGATCATGTTGATTGCTGTAGATTCACCGTGAGTATGAATTATTGGTATTCGCAAAAACACATACCCCACCCCAACACTCCAGCAATGCCCACCGCCAATACGATTGCCCAAGGAACGACAGTGGTAGCATTTGACGCTTCCTCGCTTATGTGGACACTGGAATCGAATGAACCTATAGCACGTTTATTCATACATTATGTCTTTTGCCGTAGCAGTGGAGGCGTACCAATAGTCCAAAGCGGTGCCAAAAAGCTCAATATGAATGCAAAGCCTTCTGTCCATCCGTTGACTATGCAAGAAATGATAAGCAGAGTATAAACCGAATCCCTAAGACAACGCACGATTGACAAATTCGCCTAATGCAAAGTGTGCGGTGTTCTTAAATTCCGACGGAGTAACGATAGGCAGGGCGATAATAATCCCGAGACAGAGCCTGTCAACGTTATCGTATTAGAATATCGGAATGATGGAAAGCGCTATCACTAGATAAGAGCAGAGGATAGAATACGTACAGGACGTTGAGGGCAACGTACACCGACTGCAACCTTGCTAAAACAGTTGTGCCTAGACAACAGCCCACGATGTGAGTGAGACTAATGGCTACATATACACCACTGGCAGCCTTGAATTGAGAGTACCGTAAAAGAGAAAAAACGAAGATGACGCACAAAAGCTGGGCATTCGTTGGTTCGAAGCTTTGGTTATGAGACCCAATCTTGACCGCAGCCATGACTTGAACGGCGCATCCCCAATTAATTGAAGCTACACTTGCTATAGATCCGATTGTATTCATATCTAGGTCGGGTGTGTAAGGGTACACTTTGTGTGAGGATAAATGGAGAAACTAACAGCCGACTATCCAACAGAGCAGATTGCGCCAACGGGGTGATGAGAATGAGTAGGTCCAGTAGTACAATCCTCCTGAAGTAGGAGCAGAACTGGCTAATTCGGCCATTGCCAGCGCAACACACAGTATGAAAATACCCGCAACGGCCTACTTGGCTTCTTTATCAGCATAGCCCCATTATGAAAGTGAAGACAAGAGAAACGTACCCCCAAACCATGGCTGGCCCACCTCCGTTGGGAATCGCGTAAAAAAGAACAGACGATATTGAGGGCACCAGACCGATGATCGAGAACGCGATTCCAAAAACCTACAATGAGGTTGGTTAATACACTGGTATTAAAGAGAAATGAGATAAATGAGACGCGCCTCTAGAGGGATAAATGCACGCTTGAACTCTTGCTTATAGCCCAGAGCTGCCAACCGCGCCTCGTCCGCTGCATTTACGGCGTCCTTTGAAGACATGCCGAAAGATGAAAACAGAGTTGTAATATTGCGCTGGGTAGACTATATGTAGAATCATACAGAGACCGATTACGCATCGTTTTTCCAAGCGGACCACATGAGAGATAGAAGCCTAGAGACAAGGGTCACGTTCGGGTCTGAGTATAGATAAGCCTGCTACCCCAGATAGGCGCCGAAGAGATCATAATACAAGGACCTCATTCTCTCTGCAGGAATGGGAAAACCAAACATGTGGGAGGAAGGAAGGCAGGTACATATGTATATTTTTGTGGAACTGTGTGGAACGTTCAAGCTGAAGATAGACGTACAGCCACCGGCAATTTTTCAAAACCGGGAATCAAATTTATTTGCCGCAACTTGGAAATATCCACTACCTACATCCTCTCGTCGCGCTACTTAAGTTCCTCGTCTGTATTCAAAGCACAAAAAAGCTCTTTTGCGACTGTCCGTAGGTGTCCGACTCGCAGCTCCGCTACCGGTTGAGATCTCAGCCGTGCCGTGGCAAGGAAGAGGGCGGTTGTGCATGCGGATATATGGCGGACCCCCTCACTTCCTCACTTCCCATCCAATAGCAGCAAACTGATGATCAGTATCGGTGAGTGCCCGGTGCATTTAACCCTTTACTTTCCGTTAACCGTCTTCGAATTTTTAGTCAAGTGTCAATGAAAGCTGCCGCGGCGAACCGTGATAAGAAGTCATGAGCACAAAAGACTCAATTGGTGCCGCATTGCCTCCTATCTCATGATCAAATTCCCGTAACCAGCTGAGAAGTACTAAGATTACAGTTTTGACCACCGGAACTTGGGCGGAATCCATTTATGATAATATTGCATCTCGCGTTCCAGTCAGGTGATCTTGCCATGACTGCTCAGTCATTCAATGGGAGCAGAGGTATTTCAGGAGCCGTGACACGACGTTCCCACACCGTCAATGGCTTCTACCACAGTTCCTAGCACAGCTACGGAGGTCCTGAGCTCCCCCCATGTTGTCCCGACTACTTTTAAACACCCTTTGGACCCATTGACTCCTGACGAGGTGAGTTTACTTCTAATGTACCTATCTACACCGAGATAAACCTTCGCCTCAGATAGCAACTGTATCACTATCAGTCCGATACCACGTCGCGAGCAAGACAGAAATCAAGGCTGTCAAATTCATCACTACATACCTCTTACCGCCTCCCAAGAAAGCGGTTCTTGCCTACCTTGGTATTCCTTTGACTCCCGGCGGGCAACCTGAGGCGCCCACCCCAATTATCCGGAAGGCCGAAGTCGACGTACGTGCTATGACCTTTGCTCACGAACGAAGCTAATGTTCTGACAGTTCCTCGATGTCGTGAATGGGTGCGTAAACTCAGGTTTGGTAGCTACGAAGACTTGATTCATCGACTACAGTGACGCCTATAATGTCACCCTTGCTCTTGACGGTGGGAAATGGGGCGTTGAGAGCCTCGAGAAGCTTCCGGAAGGCACTCAGCCCCAGATTTCTGTTCAAGAACTCGTTGTGTGTGAAAGGATTGTGAAGAGCGACGCTCGGGTGCAGCAATTGGCGAAAGAAGTCGGTAAGTAGACTTGGACGTCATATCTGGATAGTTACACAATCTCATTTCTTCGTAGGTGTTCTTCCCGAGCAAATTTTCTGTGATGGCTGGTCTATTGGCTACGACGACCGTTTCCCTCAGAAGCGCCGTATTCAGCAAGCGTTGATCTTTGCGCGGCTTTCGGAGCATGAAAATCTATACGCACATCCACTAGTGAGTGCATGTTTGCAGCTGTAAAATATCATGCTAAGGGATTCCTGCAGGACTTCATTGCCATTGTAGATGCGAATGCCGAAGAGGTCCTACATATAGGTATTGTCGCATCTTCTTTGGGTTTTGTATATTCCTAACACTTCAACTCAGATTTCCCACCTCATTACAAGAATACTGCTAACGGCGCGTCCCTCAGCGCACCCAGCACCAAGTTTCCCGAACTCTCTAAAGACTCATTTACCGCGACAAGTCGACCACGGATCCCTCCTCCTCAAGTCGTTTGACTTCCTTCCCGATCTTATGGAAAAGAACGAGGAGAAGTTCAAACCCAGAGACGATATCAAGCCTTTGCACATCGTCCAGCCCGAGGGTGTCAGCTTTAAGCTTGATGGAAATGAACTGGAGTGGCAGAATTGGAAGATGCATATATGTAAGCCGTCATGGTGTTCTCGTTCTCACTCTACTAATCATGCGACGCTAATAGCCTTCTCTCACCGCGAGGGCATAGCCCTCTCTACGATCACTTACAACGACAATGGCGAAATACGTCCAATTATATATCGTCTATCGTTGGCGGAGATGGTGGTTCCTTACGGAGCTCCAGAATACCCGCATCCTAGGAAATTCGCCTTTGATACGTGAGCTCTCTCTTATCCGCTTTGATAATCAGAATGTCTGATTGAGACAGAGGTGAATACGGTATGGGAACAATGGCCAATGAGCTATCATTGGGATGCGACTGTGTCGGTCAAATCCACTATTTGGCGCGTTGAATTTTACTGGATGCTATGGAAAATCGTCGTCTGACAATGAGCGTAGCCTGGCGCCTACGTCGGCCACGATGGAAGTGCAGTTGTGATCAAGAACGCCATCTGCATTCATGAGGAGGATAATGGTGTTCTTTGGAAGCACACCGATTACCGCCCTGGTGGCCGTACACAGACCGTTCGCCGGAGACGACTAGTCATCAGCATGGTCTGCACGCTGGCCAACTATGGTTCGTACCATATTCGCACTACTACTACAAAGGCTAAGACTGAAATCATCACCTACAGAATACATCTGGAACTATCATTTCTACCAGGACGGCAGCATCGAGCTCGAAGTCCGCTTGACTGGTATTCTTCAAGTTTATGTAGCGGAGACCGACGAACCCATCAAGTTTGGCACTAAAGTCGCACCTAACGTCAACGCCCATTACCACCAGCATCTCTTCTCGATCCGCGTAGACCCTATGATCGACGGAATCAACAATTCCGTGGTGGAATCGGACGTCGTTCCTCTCCCCAACGCCTTAACCGGCTCTGACCTCAACTTTGCCGGGAACGCGTTCATCCAAGAGGACACGGTGTTGAAGAAGGAGGCCGGGAGACATTGGGATTGGGAGAAGGAGCGGAAATGGAAGATCGTCAACCCGGCTAGGAAGCACTACAGTAGCGGTAAAGATGTGGGCTACGTTGTCGGGATTAAGGGTGGTGTTACGCCGATGATGGCGAGGAAGGACGGTTGGGCGCTGAAGAGGGCGCAGTTTGTGAACTACCCTGTTTGGGTTTGTAGGGATGTTGAGGGTGCGAAGGGGAGCAGGATGTGGCCTGCTGGGAAGTATGTTCCACAGACCAGGGAGAGCCCTGCTGATTCGATCGGTGCTTGGGTGAAGGGCGAGCAGAACGTTGAGAATGAGGATATTCTAGTGTACTTGACCATCGGTGAGTACTTTTGCGCCAACTCTGACATCCCTTCACGTTGACTCTGGTGCATAGGAACAACGCATATCCCTCGTCCAGAAGACTGGCCAGTGTACGTCTTTGTATATTATCTTACCAAAATGATATCTCACACGTTCTATAGGATGCCTGTTGAGCATCTAAGCATCTCTCTCAAGCCCCAGTCGTTCTTTACAATGAATCCTAGCATGGATGTTCCGGGGACTAGAGATCCGAAGAGTGTCGCTGCGTTCTCTCAAAGAACTGTCCCTAGTCATGGACACGCGGGATGTCATTGAATCTTTTTGAACGAATGTGCTTAAGGTGTATTTCAGGGTCTATGTAGTAGAAATTCTAAATGTAAAACAGTGAATGATTTCCAGGCGACAAACTGCGACCCTCGCGCAGTTCTTTATTTTCTTACCTGCAGGAAGGTGTTCACGCGACGGCTGAATGAAGTTCGAAAGCATGTCAGCTTAAGCACTTGTGTGCTTTCCTCGTCTGAAGACGGAGGGTTCGATCTTACTGCCAAATGATTGTAGTTGACGCTTCTCCCATCTGGACATCCACTCGGCTCTGCAAGGAACGAAGGAGATTGTCATTAAGTTGCATGATTACGATGAATACATGAAGCTAACAAGGAGTGTGGGCCGCACAGATGCGGAATGAACGAGGTTGAAGGTAGATATACAATATTGCTGCACAGACGGAAAAAATCCAAAGACGTTTTAGACGAATTAGATATTAATGCCCGACTTAGCGTCTGTGATAGCATGATCAACATCAAGAAGAGTGTAAGGATATTTCTAGTACATACCTTCCGTGACAGACATCGCCATCGTCTCCACGGGTGAGGGCTCACGCTCACGCTTTGGCATTTTTGACTGTAGTTGAGCATAGAGTGCTTCATCCTTTTCGCGAGCGCGGTCAATGTCAGCTTGGACTTTGACTTTTATTCGCTCGCGATAATCCGCTTCAACGCTACAATAGTCAATACATCACGAGAAATTTTCAGCAGTGGACAACGGGATGCGTACCTTTTCAAAGCGTCGAGCTCGCGAAAGAAGTTCCATGGGTCATTGATCTGCTTTACCGACTCGATATCTTCTATTACTTCGATGACAGGCACGGTGTCTGGAGGAGTGACGCCGAACAGGTTGAAACCCTGGAGAGGATCGTCGGAGAGGTCTCCATCGTAGTTTTCATGGTCTGGGTGCAGACAAGGTATCCACCGCAAGACTTTGTCGAGTACCGAGCGAAGGAAAACCGACAACTTGGAAGGACGTTTCGACGCGATCGACGGAGCTCCACTAGCTTCAATAGTTTTATGAACTGAACCATCGTACTGGCTTTCGGCGTCGCGTTCCGATGGAAGAGGCAAAGTAACCGTAGATGCTTGGTGCTCGTACGACTGGGCATCTTCCACATCACCAGCAGCATCTCCTGCAAGTAAAGCTTCTTGTTCGTTCCGGAATGCATCCCTACGTGCCACATCTTGGAAGTGGTAGATCTCCAGAAGCCGTTCTTCGTGCTTCAATTGGTATTTAGGATCAGGCCACGGGTCCTCAACGGTAAGATCGTTTCGAACGCGACAATGCGTCGCGGTAAGGCTAGGGTGGTAACAGTCTGGCCAGGGGAGAGGCAGCATAGGGTTCAGTGGCAGTCGCGAAGGCGGGTTGAAACTGTTCGGCAAAATCGGAACAGCCATGTCTGAGAGTATAAAACGATCGGGCTGGCCATCAGAAAGGCCTTGTGAGACCAAGTTCATGGACATCGATATATATTCCACGCCAGGCAAGGGGAAACAGAAGAGCCGGGAGACGGTAAAGGTTAGCTGAGGGCGAACCTCTGCAAGCTGGCAACAAACGTACGTGTGTGACGCATGCGACATAAACTGTAGTCTTTAACGCCTCACAGGCTTTGGTAACCTCCGGATCCTTGAGATATTTGAGGGAAGGAACTGGATCGAGCTTGAAAGCTATGTAGTCACCGAAATGTGGGACGACCATGACAGTGCAGCCTAAGAATGGGAGTAAAATGTTTGAGTGAGAACGTCGAGGTCGCCTTTTGAGTCCTGAAGAATAGGGAGGTGGACACCAAATTCATGCATTGTTCTGAGAAAGACCAAGATACGACAATCGAATCAAGGCGAACAACAACAACCACCATCACCGACCCGCTCCCGGTCCACGTTCGCTGTTGCTCCGGCACTATGAGGCCTTACAGACCCTTCCGTAGTCGTCGATAGTTCGTGGGTCACGCATAACAACCACCAACCACAACCACAACCAAAACCAAAACCAAAACCAACATTTTTTCATCTTCTATCATTCACCTTCGACTACTGGCTCACTTTCATGCCAATTTTTACTTTTAACCTTCGGAGACTCCATGCGAAACCCTCCACCTATTCCTCTTCACCGTCATGATCCCTACTAAATTGTATCGACATCGACACGCAGCAACCCAACGACATCCGCAACCAATGGATTGCATCCAACCATAAATCCCTTTCTCCATCCCCTTCGTCTGGTCGTTCTCTGACCAATCATCTTTCTGATGCTTCTTGCTGAGGCATTTCAGGCCGCTTCGCCTGTGCTCGCTATGCGCGCCGTTCCCGCCCCAGCACCCAGCTTGTTGATGGCCCGTGCGCTCCTTACCACGTGGGATTGCCGTTTTGGGTAGGAATCTGGATCTCCTGGTTGATGACGGACTCGGTGGATTTCATGCGATTTGTTTTTTGACCTTTTCTCGTACCCATATCTACTTAGCTAGTCTCATAGTTACTAATTCGGTCCGTCGGGAGTTTACTCTTAGCTTTAGTTAGCGTTGGCGGCTCTTCAATTGTAACATTGTAACAAAGTGACGGCAATTGCCGAACAACAAGATGATTGGGCCTGCCTGACCACTGATTTCATTCACTGCTGGGGCCCGTTGGTGTTTTTGCCTGAAAGACGGCAGGTCAATACCGGCATTTCTACAAAAATACTTGCATTAACACTAGGGCCTGTCGCAAGCGCCGACGGTGACCTTGCTTGATGAGGGAGCTATTGGTCTGAAGTCGTAGCTGAAGTGGAATCATTTTCAAAGTACAGAAAGCTCGCATGGCGGCTGCAATGCAGCCGCCAGCTTGCATTTTATCCCTTACTCCAAAGATTTTTTTTACTAGCCACAAATAATTGTTTTAAATGCTATTTCCGGTCGTTAATATTTACCGTTTAATTTACCAATTCAATAATATTGATTTATTTGTCTATGGCTTGGTTCCACTGCCCACTCGTTATAATCTTCAGATGTCCATAAGGTCCGTCAACCCAACACATCTGCAGATTCTGGTCACGTTGTTTACTCCACCACGGCAAACGCAGTACTGGTCGACTGGGCACAAATGGAATGTCTGCATTTCTTTCATTGATACACACTTTTAGTAGACATAGACGCATTTCATTCAGGCGAAGTGCATGGTATCTACACGGCTATCAAACATCAACTAGGTATATATTCGTTTGACCAACTCCCATCTTAGGCCTGAACTACGTTAAACGAGTGTCAGCAATAAATTTTCAGTATGGCATATCTCCTCACTCACCTCGACAGTATAACATCCATACTGGGCCCGTAGCGACGGCAGAGAGGCCGCGTTCCAAGAGATTCAGAATTTACAAGACCACGCATTGCGTGCGCTCCCACAACGATATACTTTGGTATATACACTTCAAGAGATTCGAACCGTCAAAGCATCGGCGCTGCTATCCATTGGTGGTTTCACGACGGCGACCAGTCTGGTGGAGTCCAATGGTGGGTTAGCATTTGACCGCTGCATCTAACATACGCACCTCAGGCAGCTACGCCAACAGCATCTACCGACAATGCAAGCACTACTTCATCGATGTCGTCCAATACTTGTACGGCTCGCTCCATGTTCAAAACCTGTCGTTGGGCTTCCCAAGATGCGGTTTCGGGGGTGGCTAAGGGGGGGGATTCCATCGCAGAACCTTCAACGTCGAAGATCTCAGCACTATCGACCACATTCGCTACATGCCCGTACTTACGGCTAGCTTCCTCCCACTGTTCTGCAAGCAAGACTTAGACTTAGACGACGAGAGAACGAATATTAAGATGAACTTCACGTACCTCCACAGCAGATGATATCTCTGGCAGCGTTCAAGGCCTTTTTCAACCAATTACTGCACACCATCGTCGGCGTTGTCTCTATCTGGGCGTCGTCGAACTCACCCTATGCATCGAATACCGGCGCGAGCTTGGTGGGCATTCCCTCGGTTCATGCTGGTGGCATCCATCCCGTCAATTCTGCATCCACCGAGTATCACCCATTGAACTCACCTTTCAGACATATCCGTCGTTCTTCAAAATTTCTTGAACAGATAGTTGAGTTCAGAATGAGATGAGAGTGAGCGTTAAAGAGTGAATGATGGTCAGCAGAGCATGGGAGCGAAGTCACTGACTCACTGTTTACCTTATCCTAGCCAGTTCTGGCACAGCCACCCAACACTACAGTGGCTCATTGGGCTACCATGCCACCATCCTACGTGTTCCTAACCACCCGACGACGAGCTCAGTACAAATTTTCGCCCTTCACAATTGGTCGGTGACTGCCGGCAGATAATCGCATGGTCTGCCGGCGGCGTCCAGATCTATAGATAATCGGGCGCTAAGCCGGCGGCACAATCCCGCGGCGAGTTCGGCACACCTTCCCATTCTCACAAGTACGTCGTTTCGCTGTGCTCGTCTCATGTGTCTGCATCGACTACGCCGGACAGTCCGTCTGTCGTATCACAGTACCGTCGGCGGGATGACTCCGGTTCGATTTTGCACAACGCTGCAGAGTGATGCCACCATCTGCCCACTTCGGTCCGTGTGCTCCGAATGCTTTTAGACTCGCGACTCATGCTCTGTGACAACGTTTGATACACCCTATTCCTGGTATCCCTGGCTTTGTTGGTTTGGGACTGCAGTGGAACATGCAGTTGATATAGTGGTATACTCTGCATTGGATTCGTCGCGTATCACGATGTTTACTCTGATTTTATCTACTGCCCCCATCTCCGTAGCGTCCTCCAAGGCCCAATAGGGCCTATACTCGTTGACTTGTATGGCGGCAATGTCCTCTTGGGATCGATGGGGACGTAGCTTCCATCCGTGCTTCAAACATATAGGTGCTTTCTTCCATGGACGACTGCCTTCAACCTTAGCGGTAATCGGTCTCTCTGCTACGCTACCTCCTGGTCCTTCTACCGTGTCTGTCTGCAAGAGTCTCGGATTCACTGGAGATAAATTCCATATTCTTCGTCGATCCAATGAGCGACCAAATATCCAATTCATCATTGAAGTACTGGGGTCGGCTGTCTCAGGCAACGAGTTCCCCCAGCTTCTCTCTTATCTCTCCAGCGGACGAAAAACAATCATTCACTGCAGATCGAAGCTTTTCCAGGCTAGCTGTTGTCATGGAGTCGAGAGCATTACAAGTGGTCGAATTAGAACAACTGAAGCCTATTCTGCACAATACACGCTTGACGTCAATGTGAGAGTTGCATGAGAACAGCCATAGGGACATGAATAAAGCTAGATGTCCATTTGCGAGTTTATTGCGACTGAGGATCGCAGAAGCAATGGAAGCGACCTGTATCTTTACAATAGTAAGAAAAGAAACTATTAACAAATGAGAAACTCGACGTACTGTAGGGTGAGGCCTCCGTCTTCGAATAATGTCCTGTCCTTTCTTGCGAGGTGCTGATATACATTCAGTGATGTACCAGACACACTTTTCTCGCTGCTGGAACATCATAGCCAACCGTCCAATACCAATGGAACATCCATCTGTGTCATCGACGTGATTAACGTTTCAACAGGGTCTGGACAACAGGTGTATGGTGAGTAAGAAATGGAAAAGAACTCTTCGGTTAGGATTTCCTTGCCTGGAAGTTGAATGTGTATGCTTCAATGATACTTTCGACGTGATTGTAAGTTCTACACGTGCAGAGCTCCATATATGCGCACATATTTGTTGGGATCCTTGTTATCCTGAACATATATTTTAGTACCGATGAAAAGGATGACGTCCAAAGGAACTTACAAGGTAAACAGCGAAGATGAAAGTACGCAGGTACTACTTTTGAAGGGCATCAAATACTCTGTATTCCTACAAGGAGATCAAATGGCGGTAAGTGGAGGATAGAAAAGGGCACTCACCAAATAGTTCAGCAACCGATCAACTTCATCGGTATAGCCGCGTGTCATCGTCTGGATTTGTGCGTCGGACACAATTATGTCTTCGATACCGCTTGAAGCAACACATCATGATTTTGAAACTATTGACATTCTGCTTCTTCTGTAGGTCCAGGGAGGAGACACTTCCCGACATCTTGCGAGGCGCTCTCTTCTGACGTGACGAAATGACCTGCGTTGCGCATCGGTCTCGTGCTGACGACAGCGAAGAATAAGGCTTACTTTCTGAGGAGTTGCCACGAGATAGAAGATCCCTGGAAAGTCATGAGGAAACGCATTGCACGAGGAAGAAGATTGTACACACCTCATGAAAGTTATGCATCCTGATCCTGCCTTTAACAGCCTCTGAACCGATACCAGACTCTGCGCAGACGAAATGGCTTGCGTCTCGGTCTTATTGAGCTGGTTGGCAGCAGGGAGGACATATGACAACTTACCGTCTGGGCCAATATTTCCTTCGACAAGCAAAAGCTGGCCTGACGACTGCATCGTTCCTTCGTCCATTACCGCCACCGTGTAAGGAATGTTCTTGCAGACAGTATTTCGGGGACCGTCACTGGGATGAAGAGCAGTCCAGCTGTAGCAGGCAAATATGGCTGCAGTACTACTCTTGTCTGGCTCTCTTCGTATGTGTCTATTTCCGCGATAACTTGCATCCAGACACGGTTCTGCATAGCAAAGGGACCGAAATCGTGTCGGTAGCAAAAGAGTCGTCATTGTCGTCATTGGGCAAGCCAGATAGCTGGCTTCGAATTCCGAAAATGTCACCATTGGCATGTGATAATGACGCGACGCGGTCATCATGTGATCGCTATAGATAAGGCAGATATTAATAACTCTCGTCAATGCGGGCACGGCCGGCAAGGTTTGAAATTACATAATCTTTTTAATGTTTTACCCAATGATAATAAGTCTTTGCCTTCAATCGTTATTGATCATGGTTGCAGCAAGGATATACCTCGTACGATATGGGGAGACTGAAGCTAACAGGGGGAAAATGTTCAAGGGCAGCTTGATACCTACCTGAACAAGCCAGGCATACAGCAGGCGACGTTGGTATCCGACCTAAGGTATGCCTAAAAAATGGGTACTAATTAACATCGGTTTATTAACACTGTTATAAACGTGTTGATAACAAGTTAATAACAGGGTACCCCAACGCACCTTGTGGATAAAGGTGAATAATCAGGCTTGTGACCGCCGTACCGTTCCACTCTGCTAGGCATCCCCCTAGTCATCAACCTCATATGGGACATCCTCCGAACCGTCCCCTACAACTACTTCACCAACGTAGAGCTCGTGTTCTATGAAGGAGAACGGTTCATCGGCCTTTCCCAGACCGAAAGCCTTCTTTTGTTTTTCAAACCAATTTTCGACGTCAATGGGTTTCTTCTGATTTTCAACCCATTTTTCGATGTCGATGGGTTTCTTTTGATTTTTGTTCCGAGGTTTAGGTTGGGTTGCAGCTTCGAGATAGATAGCCAGTTCCTGATGTGAGGTCAGTCCTCATGAAAGTATTTAAGATTTATGGCAACATACTAGTTCTAGCAACCGCCAGCCATCTTCCCCTTGAAAATCATCGGGAAACATACCCTTCCATGCGCACTGTGCAAGATTCCACCAATCGGGTAGATGCACTCCGGCTTTGGCATCGACATAGGTTCGAGCGAGCTTGGCAACGAACGCAGCCCGGTCACGCTTTTTCAGGAGGCGGATTAGTATCTAGAATGAATGAATGATGAGAATATCCTAAGTGATTGTCTGATGGCACTTACAGGTCCCATTGAGAAACAAGAGTGGTATTGGTATTGGTATTGGTATTGGTACCGGCACAAGGTGGTGGCAAGAATAGTAAGAATGTTTTTTTTGCCAGTGGTCGGCATGTCATGGCATTATGGCGGCATTTGGTAATGGCCAGACTGTTCTACGTCGCAATCGAGGTATCCATGACATACTGTTACGATGTTCAGACCAGTATTCGCTGTACCCCAGACTCGTTACTCGTCGTGATCGATTATTATTTGTGAATATTAGTTGTGCTGCTGCGAGTGTAGTTTGGTAATTTTATGAGGAATAACCAGTATGGCCAGTTAGGGGATGTTGTCAACCGCCTTATGTTGATCGAGAGAGGCGTCAGTAAATAGGCGACTGTAAAGGAATGTGTACATAAAACATGACTGTTCGATCCAACATGAATAATAATTATAATGGGCAAAGAGGACTAACGAAGACAATAGATGGTAGGTAAACTGTTGAAAAGCGGATTGAAATCAGGCGCACAAAAGTTGATTAAACAAGGAAAAAAGAGGTACGTCCATGAGAGAATATCAGCGTCCACAACTCGCCTATCTTCGTAGGTATCTGCTGCTTACTTATTACATGCTACTTTTTGTGCAGGCTGCCCCTCGACTTCGTCAGTCGCTTTCCTTTTTTTCAATCCCGAACCAGTTTCTGTGTGAATTTGAAGCTCAGGCGCTGTGTCCTGTGTCTCCTTGGATCCAGCATTTCCAACAGGTAGCTCTGTAACGGATGGAGCGGCAACGGGCGCAACCGTAGCATCACCTGTCTGGCGAGTGAACAGGGCTGAGACTGGAGGGGCGGGTCTGAACGGGCGCAGAGGTGGACGTTTGGGCTGAGTCACACTAGGAACATTGTCGGCTCCATAATCGGGAGGGGTTGCGGGCACTAACACCCTGCCTTCGGAATACTGGGTCGAAGAACCTCCCATCATAGGGTTGCCTGCTCCATTGGGAAATCCTCCTTGTGCCATCTGTGGGCTGGGTACTGATGAACCCAAAGAACTATAGGTGGGGGAACCGTACGACGGAGACTCGTAGGTCGGAGAACCGTAGGTTGGGGTTGTATAACCATTAGACGGTAATGATTGGAGGAATGATTGCTTCCATTGTTCGAACATGGCCGCGAGTTCTGCAGATGGTGAACTTTGTGGTGACATCTGTGGGGTACCTAGGGCAGGACTGACCGGTGCACTGGTCGGGAAGGGAAGGTGACGTTGACTGAGCGGGAAGGGCATATGACCAGGTGAGAGGAATATATCACCACTGCTTTTGGTAACAGCCTTTCCTTGTCCGTTGCGCCCTTTAGTAGGTGATGACATGGGAGCGAAAGGACTTTGTAGACCTCCATAATTGGGTGTATGAGGCGGTGTCACAAGCTGCAGTTCTGATCCATGCAATACGGTTGAAGTTTGCAATGGGGAAGGGGAAAACGACTGGTGACTGTAGCCAGGACTGCCTGCACCAGGTCTGTATGGCCCATTTGTTGTCTTGTATGGGTTGGGTGCCGGGGGTCGCGCATTCTTCAGAATGCAGATTTGTTTCATGATAAGGCTTAACGTATCTTGAGCAGGTTGGTCGTTGCGTTGAATACGCCAATGCTTAAGGGAGAAATGCATTTCGACAAGAGCGCCTGGGATAGAAATGCTTCGTCAGTAGATAGCAGACGATATTGTGAATAATGCATATACCTTTCAGCGGTGCTATGATTCGGTCTGGCTCGATAAAGTTGTCATTCATATCGAAGACAGGTAAGGCCTTTATCTGGTATCGCGTTTTCAGCTTGTTAAATGGTTCTCGGTACTCTTCATCCACAACCCAATGCTGCATGACAGGGTCTAGCGGTTTGGTGTTGTCCTGTTATGTTCTGAGTGAGCTGATAAAATCCATATGTTCGGTACTTCATAAACGTACCCATGGTTCAAATACTGGCACTCCAAACTTGATAAAGACCTGACTGCCTTCAGCAGATATCGGATTTTGTATCTTTCTGCTCCCAGAGAGTAGCGCAATGGCGCTATTGAGCCTTCCCACCGAATTCCTCCAATCTTCTACATAGAGACTATGGGATGGTTCTTCCAGAGTCAGCGAGAACTTAGCCGTTGACATCGGATTCCCCCATTTTGGATTCCACCCGCCTAAACCCTCCATCCACATACGGGAAGGCATTACTTCACCAACGATGATAAGGGAAGCCTCCAGATTTGATTGTTCGCCTTCAGCGTTCACCGATGTGACAGGTGCAAGGACATGTCCATTTCCACCCGATGTCCTCCAACCGAAGGTCCCGGTGAAGAGGGGACTCCCAAGGTACTCCTTGTAAGTATGGAGTTCCTCTCGGTGCAAGGTGATGTTTTGTGCGGCCATAGGAAGAGTGGACAAGGTTCATAACTCTGATTTCGATGCAACTTATATGGATACCATCTGTCGGCGTTCTTGGTCCTGGTGTGGCATCGTTTCAAAATATTCGGCAGAATTAGTGAATTTCTGAACAATAATGACATATTGTGATCTCCGTCGCAATAAACAGGCCTTCGAGCGAAATAAACAAATGAATCCCCGGCCTCCAGTAGCCATTGTGCGACTGGTATATCAGATATCAAGGTTTCTGTTCTTCCCTGTGTTTTAACCGTTAGCATATTGATCTTGGTACATGACGTTGTTGTCCATCTTACTTTGCTATGTATGCAGCCATGTAGCGGAGCAAAGTAGGTCTCTGTGGTTCGATGATTTTGGGTTTCTGCGGTTGTTCTGATGATCAGGGTAAGCGGTCAAGGACTTCTGCACAGTGGAAGAGCATACGGAGAGCAAGTAGCCTATCCTGACGGAAAAGAGAATGCATAGTAAGACCGTGTATCAAGCGGCCTGCCTCTCCGCTCTGGGTACTGTTGGACTTTTGGCTGGTTGGGTGCATGGTGACCTCAATACCAGACATATCATCTACGCCGCATTATATATTGTTATGCAACATAGCCCATTCACACAGAGGCCGCTTTTTAGAATCGGAGATGTGGCGCACGGAGTGCGTTTCATGGCAGTTTAAGGGAGATCGCAGAATCTGTTATAAACGGCGTTTGGGGTTGTTGTTTCAGGCAGTCCGTCATGGGCAGTCATCTTAGAACAACCACGTTGACCTATTGCATGAGGTTTCTAGATGACGAGAGCAGTAAGAATTCTATGCATAGTCCAATCATTATCGACTTACTTTCACTTGGAATAGGTGTTCGGGTGGAAGGAAACACTCTTCACGTCACAATCGCACAATCACTCAGTCTGCGGCACGTCATCCTTCAAATACTCAACTGGTCTGCAGAGGTCCAGGAGATCAACGTCTTGATGCATATTATGTGCACCTGTCTCAAAGTCAGCGCAAGGTCATTTACATTCAGGACTTCAGCTTACAATGTCTTGCAGCCGGTAAACACTGTCCTTATCGAGGACTGTAATACGTTGCAAGCCTCAGCCCTTTCGCGCGATTGGGTCCTCTTCCTTTGGCTGAAGCCAGAGGAATGTTCGCCTTTTACAACGACGGACGCTGATTACGCCATAGCCATCTTCATCCCCTCTGAAAAGTCATCGAATAACCATTATCTGAGCCTATCTTACGCGCTCCTTCATTTCGTTTCCCGATCTGCCACGATGGATGGAAACCAGTCGAAAGGAAATGTCGTATCCATCGCATACGAATTTAACGAGACTGGGGCGTTTGCCATTCTTCTTCTAGACGGAGGTTTCAAATACACGTGCGAAGAAGCCGAGCATGCAGCCCGAGACTATCCAGAGAAATATATGGCTTCCCCCCATAGCATCCCTATGTCGACGTGGCCATTGTTTGACGACACTTGTCTTGCCTTCATGAAGGATGACCACGTCTTGAATCATGTTTTAGAGCACATAGGGTAAGAGTTTTTCTTTGCGCTGTCAAATGAGCCACTGATGTATGCCGATTCAGAATAATGGGGCGCATCTGAGTAGTTTTATGTAGTTTTGACAGTTTACATCGAAGGCGCGACGTAGTATGTCTAAGGAGAAGGGTAACGAGAACAGTTTATTACATGGCAGTATCCAGATGCAAACGTCAGTGTAAAACACCAACGCACGACAGCCCAAGAAAAGTAGCATCCACGTAAAACATAGATGTGGCTGAGACGAAGTGACAGCGCCTGCGGCGCGGCGCTTTTGAGAGTTTGCGGAAGATGCCGTTCTAAAGATTCCAGGATTCTTCGGCACTGGGCCGGCAACACCCTCAATTATCAAACGTTTACGAAAAAAGTGTCCATGACTTTGACAGACATGATCATGTGATGATATTGACTACCAAAGTGCGCCTCATTTCCTATCATAAACAGTATGGATTGAATTAAAACATTAATTGAATATGATATATCCATCCTTCTCCAAATTACGCAAATCTGCATGCTTCAGCAGAGTCTTCTCAGAAAAACATGTGAAAACAACACGGCGACCAGCCGTTATAGGTGCATTGCAGTGCGCTAACAGCTGTGTCCTAACAGCTAAAACTTGGCCAGGTTTCAAAGGAATGCGAATGCCAAGCTGCGGGATACAAAACTCGCCTCCCTCCCAATCTCCTACAGGAATTATCCATGTCATAGTACGGATGTCATCCGAGAAATCCAGATGAACGTGCTCGCTGGAGCCATCTTTCATAGCAATACAAAAGAAGGCCGGTCCAAAGTTCAGGGCTGGTCTCTTCTTGTATGCCTTCTTAAGGCATCGTTGAAGACGATGATGTGCTCTAGGAGAGGTCATACAAGAGGAACATCAATTCGATGGGAAAACGTACCGGATGCTTCGGCATACAAGTTGAGGGCAGTCCTGACACCAGGCTCTGACAATTTTCAGAAAGATGTGGCGCTTCATGTACTGAAGTAGATCGTCCAAACGAGTAATTGTGGTGGTTTTTTGGTGTCGTGCTTCCGCAGTTACTGAGGGCCGCCGCATCGAACATTCCCAAGAACCAACATGCAAAGCACGTTTGGAAGAACGAGGATCACGAGAGCGAATCAAATACCAAGGCTTTGTAGCCATCAAGGCGTCGAAACGGGCAATGATCCCGCGTTGAACAGAACGTGGGATAAACCCGTTGTAGAGTTTGAAAATAATGGGGACAGCAGGAAGACCTGGAGTGGCTTCCAGTTCCTTCAGCTGGTCGCAGCTGTTCATTTGAAAATTTTTATTATCGATTTCAAGAATGGGTAAGGTTTTTGGGTCCTCAGGGTACTTCTGCGAGATGATCTTTTGCACCATCGCTTGGTTTTGTCGAACTTTGAGAAACTCAGATGGGACGTGGTCAGTCGTTGTAAACACTAAGAACGCTATCAGCTGTAGAATATATGAATTAGAAATTTTTGACGTACCTGTATGCAGCCGTGCTGTCTCTGCAGCTTTTGCGGGTCCTCCTTTTGATATCCATCGCTGGAACTTCTGTTCCCGTTTTGCTTTTGAGCGACCGCCATGGTGGGGTCTCTGTGCACGTGCCATATGGAATGGTGTAGATGGTGGTATGGTGGAAAGAGGTGTTCGCCTAGGAAGAAGACAGCTGACATTTGCACATCAACGTACGCATGTCATGTTGTCCACCTAGTAACAGTGCCACATCTGGACCCCAGCCCCGGCCAAGACGTTCGTCGGGGGTGGCGCACCAAAAGCACAGCTACATCAGACGGCTTCAAAGCCGTGATCTGGTAATGTACGCGGGTTGGCAGCGGAGTATGCAGGAAAAGAGACGGAAGTGGCCATTGTGGGAGCGACATCCAGTGCATCACTTATGCATCAAGCTATAGATATGAAACACGGCGAGTGACAGTAGTTTTCATGGGGAATGAAGGCCTATATTCAACAAATGTTATAAAAGAATGTGTAAGCACCTAATGCGACACTGATCCCCAGCATGAGGAAGCCACCACCCCAGGAAACTATGGACGAAATAGTAGAGTTCCTGGGCCCTCACGACCATGCCAGTTTGGATAATCTTGCGCTCTCAAGTAAAGCGTTGCAAAACAGCGTCCTACGAGTTCGTTGGAAATGCGTAACGATCTTGGGCCTCTCTACACACCCAGATAGTATTGCCGACTTTTTCACTGCATGACCCAGCATTGCAGTACACGTTAGGACTATCCGCTTCAGAGCAGGTGCCTTGATAGCGAGTCACGTAGATGGCTTGGAGTGTCTTGCAGTCTGCTGCACTAACGCCAACAAGATAGTCCTCAGTAAAGTGAACTTTATTCATCACAAGGACCTAATCTCGTTGTTTGTTCTTGTCCTCCAAAAGTTCAGGACCATAGAGTTCTACCAGTGCACTGTGACAACCAGCGTCTTCAATGCCCTTGCAGAAGGTCAGTTTATCATGATGATAGTCTAAAATGTTGATACTTACTCATGTTTTCTGAACAGGAGCCAGTAGCATATGAGAACTCCGATTTCCCTTCAACAATATTGCACATGTTGGTAACGGGACATTGTCGCCAAACGCCCTTGCATTTTTCTCCAGCATAACATCCTTGTTGTTTGCTGCAGATGGGGACAATTATGATGGTGCTGCGATGGAATACCCATGGTTGGCTAGCGTGAAGTGGCCCAGCCTGCAGGATCTTTATGTCAAAGCCCACGATGACAAGGGCATTGCATCTGCGAACGATATACTAGTTGCAAGTCCATCTGTTCAACATTTGGTGCTTCACATTTGTCGTCAGTCATCCTCATATCTTTTCAGGAATTTAATTCTGATTCTGTTCACAGTGTATGTGCATGTTGACCAGGGCATCAAAGTCGACTTCTCATGTATGAATAGCATGAAGAATTTAGCACTGACGGTGGACTTGAGCGGCATTCAAATGATTGCAGGCAGTCTCTCGACATTGAAGGGACGAGTTCTCCGGAAAGTAACCATAAACATCTACGCTGCCTGGAATGACGTGGACGACCAAGACCGAAGTGTCATTGGTCAATTGGACAGTGCTCTAACGCGGCTCATTGATCCCGAGAGATTCCATGGAATGGTCATTGGTTCATACACGATAGATGACAAGTACGACGAGAGTAGGAGCCGATGGTGCATCGAGAACTGTTTCCCCATCATGAGAGGGGCATATGGCATGAAAGTGTGCGTGCAGTAGATGCAGCTAGGACTTCCGATGTGTTACAGTCTCCTAGTAATAGATCTGAACCAGGGATTCACCTCGTAAAACGACGGTGGTACATCGACTGCTGTCCCATCATTCTCCATCTCGTCATGGGTATAGCGTTACAAGTTTACAGAGTCCGACTCTGAGAAGTGATCACCTCACCACCCCCCGACATATTTATCTCGCACGTCAAACACGCTCACGAAATGCCAAGGACCGAGTCCTTTTCAGTGTCTCGCCTCTGGATCACTCCTGTCGTTGTTGCCTCCAGCTCCGACTCTTGCTCAACTGCTCACGCAGTTTCTCATACAATATACCTTTCTCGTGCAACGGGATATCCAAGTGGACCATTGAAAATTCAAAAATCCATATTCAGCTCGGTGACTGAAAGTGACTTAGCGAACACCTCGAAACCATGAATATGATTGAGAGAATCACCTCGTGAAACGACGGTGATGTCTGACCGCATCCCTCGTAAAACGAAGAGAGCAAAGTGGTAAGGACAAGGACAAAGTACCGGGCCGCTATGCCGGGCACGTGTTAACCTTTATGGCGCTGAATCAGAAGTGTAAAGTTTGCTCTTGTTCACCATACGCAAATTCGAGTTTTACTTGAATTTCTTCATATCCTTTATCCACCCTGTATTCAGGCTCTACATTGGTCGTATCCAAACTGACCATTCAAATCAAACCCGTCCGTTGGGGGTGCAACGTCCGTGCTTGCCTGCTTCCTATTCTCTGTCCTACAGGCGGGGACGAAGCCCATATCACAAGTGCAGCTTCCCTTTTGTTGAAAGAGTAGTGCTGTGGGTTGATGCCTACTCTCATGGGTAGGTGCAGCTGCTAATACTGATTCTTTCAGCTACTATGTCGGCTTCAAGCCAAGTTCCGGATTTTTTGAAGGCAGAGTACATTCTTCCTGAACTGGATCGAAGGTAGGGATCCACTTTTACGTTTCCCAGCATCGATATTGATGGTCAATGAAGGCATTCAGAAAGGAAAACTATAGACGCCTTCGACGGTCACACTTACTCCGGCACTTACTATGTGCTGAACACCAACATTTTGGAACCCATTCCCCAATGCCACGACCCACTCCCTGATCCCAATGTAGCTTGGCCGAACAAACTTATCCCGTATATGCGTCGTCGGTGAGCATCCTCCATAATGCCATACCAAGGTTTTGTCCCCCGCCAAACGTATCTCGCAGTTCATAAGGGATATTTGTTCAAATGCCTAAACTATACCCATGATTCCATTCCTGTAGTGGAATTTGAAGGTAGATGGCAAATGGAGCCTTCCGTGCAAAAGGAGTGGAAGAAGCTCGAATATATGCTGGTTGAACTAAGGCGTATTGTCGAAGACACTCGAATACCTTACCATGCGATGGATTATTACAGATTTCCTTTGCCCTGGGAATATGGATATACACAGTCAAGGCTTTCCAAGGATGCAATGGCAGGGACAGCCATGCGTGCCCGGGACGCGTTTTTCATCCTCGGGGCGGAGATTTCTTTCCTGCTGCATTCTTTGACAGCTGCGCCACACAGTGTACGCGATTGGGAGATCCCTGTTCTGGACATGTTCGGAGGCAAATGGTTAGACTTGATACGCGAGTCGTGGATATTGTCGCGAGGTGGAGGCGTATGGAAGGATAGTACTTGCCGCCGGGCGACATCAGCATCGGACACTCCGCGTCTAGGTGTCTACTTGGATGTCACTACTCCCCATTTTAACTTCTACATCTGGGCATACGTAGAAGCAGGTGTTCCTGTCTGGATTGACTGGGGGAAGCGACCCGAATTCTACAGTTGTAATGATCCAATTCTTACTGAGACGTTCGGTCCCGCACAAGAAGCTGATTATACCAGACAAATTGTCAAGGCCCTTTCCCATCATCGTTGCCATGTTTTGCCGGCGCGTGAAGACATTACCAAGGAGAAACACCAATCTGGTTGGGATGGCTCGCCTGCCTGGGGCTCTCCCGTTGAAGATATATCTGAGAGCAGTGCATGGAGTGATGCGCCTCTGCCCCTTCCCGTTCTTATCGACAAGGTACAATATGAGCCGATACCGAAGGACTCCACCTCCAACGTTACCACCGGACAGAGGCTTGGGGAGACGTGGCAGCAGTTCTTTGAGCGTGTCGAAAAGACAGAACGGAAAGCGATTGCTTCGGAAACGCCTTCAGAAAAGCAGAGCCGTTTAATGCGGATTCATAATGCAACGGCAGGCCACTCTCCATCAAAAAAGACCATGGTATTTTTCTGGGACAAGACAGACGAAAAGGACTACCTAGTTCGTCAGCATATACCACGAGACCGTGTTGCAGACTACTGGGATGACTACGTGCCCTCTCAAAGGAGATTTAGCTGGTTAAGGAATTGTTGGGACCTCAACTACGAATTTGATGCAAATCCGGCGCGCTCGGCTGAGCAGATAGCCAGAGATGAAGAGGAGCTGTTGGACTTTTTTGGAGAGTGGTCAGATACAGCTTCGCATGACTACGATGAAGATGGGTACCCACTGGAGCCTAGGCTGAAGGATGCGCTATCCAATGTCAGGACGGGTCAGCATCTTGGAGAGTCATGGCAAGAATTCTTTGAACGCATTGACATAGCAGAAGCCAAAGCTATTCAACAGGAGACTACTTCTGAAAGGCAAACTCGCTTAAAGCGCATGCAGGAAGCGACGGAAAGCCATTTTCCGCCTGGTGCCAGCATGGTGTTTATATGGGGAGAGGTGGTAGGGAAGAACTACCCGGTTCGCCAGCACATACCTGAAGAATACATATTCGACCTGTGCCACGCATATGCACCGTCACAAAGACGGTACAGTTGGATGAACAACCAATGGGATCTGATCTCTGACCTCGACCCTTCGGCTGACTTCGACCAAGATGATGTCTGCAGTCCCGATTATGTATATGAACCTCAAAGTCAGTTCGTGACACTCAAGGAATGGAACAACCAGTATCAGGATTTATTTGAGCTGGATCCACAATTGTTCATTCCCAAACACCTTGATGGTCTGACACTGGAAGATGTTTTGCAATCACGATTCGGTCTAAACCCTCCGTCGTCAGTGCATTTTCTGCGGAGGAATCTTGATTCCAAGGAAATCGAAAGAATACGACAGAATGTTTCATGTGGTAAAGCTACCCGCGACTCGCACCACCCAATCTCGGACAGTGATCTAACTCGCTTGGGACTGGGACTACAGTGGTTGGCCAGGGCTACTGAGAGAAATAGTCAAGGAGAGGCATTCCCTCTTGCAGATGCCTGGTGGGATATCCTTCCTGAAGGAGAGCCAGAACTGTTGAAGCAAATGGATCCTGACCTTGAAGTTGAATGCGTACAGTTCACTTACCTGGACTCTACCCGTTATCGTATCCGTTTTAATCGCGGTGGTCTTTCAGCATATGAACTCGTGCTGCACTGGGCAACGGACCTCTTATATTGTCTTCGTCTCTGTGAAGCCCTCAATATCGATGACTTGGTGGCGCAGTTATCAACTATAGGATGCTCATTTTCAATGGTGGTTCAGAAACCCACTTTTTCCGTCATTCCTCTACGGCCTCGGCTTTCTGAGGTTGTTCCGCATCGTCGGCGTGGATTTGTCCCCGATATTTCTGATTACAAAAAATACGTTCAGAGAAGGGCCATGTTGCTCTCAAGGCCAGCGGTGGCGCGCGCCGCTATACTACATGGTGGATTGCCATGGCGGATTGCTATGGAGCATGTCAACCCTGACAATGTATTATTTGCATCTCTGGAAGAAGTCACAAAGACGGGGGTGCATCATTGAGTGATTTCGTCTGGTCAGGATCTGGATATGTGGGAGGACGCGCTGACCGAACATCAAATTGACATTCTGTGTGGTGTATACCATGTTGAGACGTGGTACATGGGATCAGAGGATACAAAACAAGATTTGTCTTGGTTTCCAAAGCCGAGTAGCTGGCGCAGTAGTGGTTTGGATGTCGGTTTTTGGAGTCCAGATTGTGAGTCTTGGTACAAATTACGGACGGAGATGTATCTATCAGGTGACACTAAGGCAACATGCCTAAATCAAGGTGAATGGAGGCGGAGTATACGATTGTGGAAAGCTGCACAGAAAGTTGCACAAGGACTCGAGGAGATATCCACGAAATTTGCCCATCTATATATTATATGACATTAAAATATTTTGTAGTTTGTACCAGGGCAATAGATACATCTATGTAGAGTAGGGCCAATTTGTAACGGCTGTAAAAATGTATCAATAATCAAAGATTAGATCCTTAGATGATAATGCTGGTGCCGCACAGACCAAGTCACATGAGCAGTTGTTGTTAATTGCCCGGTGCCGGGCCGGCTTCGACGTTCCTTGCCACTGCCACCTGCTTTTGCACCTAGTGCGATCTTCAGTTTTACAGAAGATCTCCGCTCTGTGCATTTGCTTCAATTCAGGCCAGGGCTCGCAACCTTGAGTTTTACTTAAGGTCTCCATTGTCGGCGCTACGTGCCATATATTCATAATGAGGAAGACCTCGGTTCTACCTTAATCCCTTGGAACTACTGTAGACACAAACCGTCGCCGACCAAGTCCTCTCATGCATGGCATGAAGCTACGAGCCCACCTCATAAATTCCATATCACCCTTTCCATCAGCAATAAAGGTCTTTATGTCCTCGTAGGTAAAATGAAGAGTCAAAAGCTTTAAATCCCCGCTCATAGCAATCCCATATATGACGCGATCTAGGTCGCCAAAGTAGCGCTTGGCCTCTCCGTCGTTCTCGCTATAACGGAGCCGGATGATGTGCAGGTGTATGTATATCATCCGTACCTCCTTCGATTTAGTGGAAGTCAATGTGTCCAACAAGCTTTGGAAGTGGAAGTCCGTGCACGTCCACTCCATTACTCGTAACTTTTTACAGGCAGACAAGTCTACTGCTTGCCGCCATACAGGCATGAAACCTAAGGTGATTGTGAGGCTATGTTGAGTTGAATAAGGCTAATATTTCACTTTACCAGCTGTGGAGAACATGACCCTCTGAAGAGTTGATGCGCTCGCGTCTAGGACCTCTTGAAATGCGATGAGATCATGGCGAGTCATGACTTGACCGGCCAACCGATCCACCTCATGTTCTCCCGAAAACCACCTGCCCACCTCCAGTGCTGCCGCATTTTCCAATCCGCTAAAGTCCAAGGAAACGCCAGACAGCAGGGGGAAGTTCAATATGTTGGTCTTCCAGTGCTTCGGGCTGGGTTCAACGAATGTCTGGCCACTGATTTGGATGGTCCGAATGCTATCCATTCCATTTACCATTCCCTCCACCTCGTCGAAGAAGAGAGCACAGCATGTGAATATGATGTGGTGAACGTGCGGAAGTCCTCTGAACTGTTTGATGCCAAGGGCGTCTACATGCACCATCTGGACTGTCTCAACATTTGTGAGCAGTCCAAGGAGGCTCGTCATCACATTGACGTCTATGTCATTCCCACACCAGGTCACCTTCCAGGGAAAGATAAGTAGGTGTTGCTGGTCTGGGTTTGAAAAGAACTCTATGGCCTTGTAGACGTCGTGGACGGCCAGTCCACTGGTGGAATCGATGACACCGCCTAATTCGAGAATAGGAGAAGATGGTTCACGGTGGACGTAGAGGTTACGAAAGACTCGTTGACGAGTGCCAACAGTAAATTTGCTATTGGCGAGGAACATAAATAGCATAAAAGCGAACCCTCTGGTGAGGTATGGGGGCCCTGGGGAGGGGGTAAAAAGGGTAAAATAGTGAAAAATAGTGGAAAATCACCGAAGATTCGCGTTTTAGGGGTAATACGTGCATCGGATCGCTTTGAAAACTTGACCAATAAATTCCCTGACCTTGAAAACCCCTAAACGGCCCCTCTACAGTACATGTGGCGCATTTTATGGCTAGGCATAATCGGGAAAATTGGCTTTTTACGGTACTGCGTACATTGGATCGCTCCGGGGATGTTACCAATCGATTTCTACACTATGAAAACCTTAGAATACATCTTCATATGCTATATATGACCACCGGAATGCGATGAAAAATAGGGGATTCGGGGGGAAACATGGTTTATTTTGTTTTCTAGGCATCGCATCGGTCTGGGGACATCACCAATCGATTCCTCGACATTGAAAACCCCAAACGACTCTTGGTTACATTTATGGAGTCTCAGGAACGATGGAAATAATGATGTAACAGTTTAGGAGGAGCACATATGGAAACTCGCATTTCTGAGCTTCGGAAAACTTCGGAGTTGTTGCTAATGGATTTCCTGACCTTGAAAACCCCCAGAACACCACAGGAACACATTTAAAACCTTTGAAATCCGTGGTAAAAAAAGTGATAGTGAAAATATGCGAAATACCATATATCTCGCCTTTTTGAGTGTTGGGGATGGTACTTCTGGTATAGAATACACGATATATATTGTATAATAGTGTGTACAAAAGCTTAGGATGATCCTAAATGTATTGGAAGAGATATAAGGAGATCTTTCTGAAAAAAAGGAGGAGCACCTCCCAGATTTCGAGTTTCTGGTCATCCCATGGCCTGGAGACTATCAGATTCGGATTCCTGGACCCAAAAAACATAAGACTCATCTATCATCCCTGGGGGTCATTTTTACTAGTGCATAATCCATGCACACAGCATATCTTTGTGCATAACTGAGTGCACACTTATTACTTCGGAGTTTTGACACATAAACCCCAGGGATGATTGGTGTTCCTACCATTTTTTGGGTCTAGGAATCCGAATCTGATAGTCTCCAGGCCATGGGATGACCAGAAACTCGAAATCTGGGAGGTGCTCCTCCTTTTTTTCAGAAAGATCTCCTTATATCTCTTCCAATACATTTAGGATCATCCTAAGCTTTTGTACACACTATTATACAATATATATCGTGTATTCTATACCAGAAGTACCATCCCCAACACTCAAAAAGGCGAGATATATGGTATTTCGCATATTTTCACTATCACTTTTTTTACCACGGATTTCAAAGGTTTTAAATGTGTTCCTGTGGTGTTCTGGGGGTTTTCAAGGTCAGGAAATCCATTAGCAACAACTCCGAAGTTTTCCGAAGCTCAGAAATGCGAGTTTCCATATGTGCTCCTCCTAAACTGTTACATCATTATTTCCATCGTTCCTGAGACTCCATAAATGTAACCAAGAGTCGTTTGGGGGTTTTCAATGTCGAGGAATCGATTGGTGATGTCCCCAGACCGATGCGATGCCTAGAAAACAAAATAAACCATGTTTCCCCCCGAATCCCCTATTTTTCATCGCATTCCGGTGGTCATATATAGCATATGAAGATGTATTCTAAGGTTTTCATAGTGTAGAAATCGATTGGTAACATCCCCGGAGCGATCCAATGTACGCAGTACCGTAAAAAGCCAATTTTCCCGATTATGCCTAGCCATAAAATGCGCCACATGTACTGTAGAGGGGCCGTTTAGGGGTTTTCAAGGTCAGGGAATTTATTGGTCAAGTTTTCAAAGCGATCCGATGCACGTATTACCCCTAAAACGCGAATCTTCGGTGATTTTCCACTATTTTTCACTATTTTACCCTTTTTACCCCCTCCCCAGGGCCCCCATACCTCACCAGAGGGTTCGCTTTTATGCTATTTATGTTTATGCATATACAAGTACCATCCCCTGACCCACCCAGTAGCCTGAGGAAGCCAAAAATGAGCAAAAATGCGAATTTTGTCTAAAAATGGCCTGATATTGATGCCATCAATGCCATGGCACAGCCAATTCTAGGTGCAATTGATGGGCCAATTTGACCAGCCCAATAAGGAAAAAAAAGCGCACCAAAGCGCACCAAAGGGAGGGCCCAATTGGGATATTATAAATCTAAGAGAGGGAGGCCATATAAGGAGATGATTATATAAATATATAATGCCAGTATGGTATAGTGGTTAGCATGCACACTTTGGCCATGTCATGTGATATTATTGTAAATCTTTTTAAGGTTCTGGGTTCAATTTCCAGAGTTGCCGGATTTTCTGATAATCACATGATTTAGTCCGGGTTTCTGTGCTGACTAATAGACCATGCAGTACTGCGAAAATACCCTATATAGGCTGGTGTGTCAATTGACAGTCCTGATACATTAATTACCACTGTCAACTGACACATTTCAAGCAGAAATCTAGCAGCCCAGGCTGGGCGAGGGCACAACTTTGAGCCGTCTCTATGCTGTCCGCGGCTGCGAGTGTCACGAACTCGTCGATGAGCTCTTGCGGATAGGGCTGGAAGGGCATTCCTGCGCAGAGGGTATCATAACGGGCATATTCTTTGTCTTATATATGTATTCTGATGGTAATGTCGGAAATATGTTACCTTACCTGGTCAACATACAAGCACGTAGAATACATGAAACATGTTATTGTGGCGAAGGTCCCACGTCTCTTTTGATGGCCGTTTGAAGATGTGTACAGGGACGTTGAAACATACCCCCTTGTCCCAACACACACATACACATGTACTTCTTAACCAGGCTTGCGTACTGCTTCATTTGTTACCAAAATGCTCCTCCGCTTTCCTCTCGCATTGCGCGACCAGTTCTTATGGTATGCAGCTGCTGTTCGCGTCGATGCGGCAGACTGTACACTTGTTCGCACGGAGGGACTCAATTCTCTCGCTATTCATAGCCCAGTTCTCATTGTAGATGAACGCTCTGCTCCGCCCATGTCTAGCCTTTACAAGTGCGAAGGCTTCATCATTGAAGATTTATCCACTATTCCGGATATCCTTCCCTACGTCTCAACCGTTGTCTTCCAAGCCAATTCCGCCAGCCCTTTCAACATAGCTGACACTATCAAGGTTCTCTCACTTCTACCCAGTGTGGATCACCTGGATTTTCGTAATATCGAATTTGATATGTGCAGTGATCGTGAACTCGAGGAGCTGTCGAAAGCTTGTCAAAATGTAAACACAATCACAATGCTTTCCTGCACAATCTCCACCGACAGTTTAAACGCTTTGTTACTGCGTAAGTGTGGTTGATTATACTGCTGGGAACTCCAATAACAATGTCCTAGATGTGTCTCACATTTGGAATCTGGAGTTTGGGCGCGACATGGTTTATGATCTAAGCGGCCTTTCATTAAAAGAGCACGTTGCCATGGCTCTCAGTGCAATCCGTGCAATCGACATGGTCGTTCGCTGTGGCCATGATTGGTACCAATACATGTGGTTAAACTATGTCACGTTCCAATCACTCAAGGTCATCAGGTTTGCTATGCAGGACGATGAAGCAAGACATGCCCTAGAATTACTTGTTGCTTCATCAGTCGCTGTGGAACAGCTTGAAATTTGCTTTTACCGTAAGTCTTCTTGAATTTGTTTCACTGCTTCTATGTTGCTTACCATGCGCCGCTTAGCTTTTCTTTGGCCCGCACGAAGCTCAATGAAACCCAAAAACCCGTCATTGAAGGGCTTAACTAGCCTTCGCACATTGATCATCATTGTCGATACACATGGCTGGGAGTTGCTCTACCATACGTTGACAACTCTGAATTTGGCATCACTCGAGAGAATTTCACTCCGATTTCTCTATTTTCCGAAGTTTTTCACAGCCAAACATTGTCTTACCTTACAACGCATAGACATGGACATGGCGTTATGGAATTGTGGTCGCACTAAAAAATTGACCTCTCTTCGCCTTAGTTGCACATTGGGTGGATATTACAGTCGATGTGATGCAGGCCTATTCGAGAAGTTGATCCAGGAGGGATTACCAAAAACAAGGGATTTCTTAGGGGAAATAATTTGCTGTGATTACTAGTGCCAGGATAATTGCGTTGAGCTTAGAGTTGCCAAATCGCCTCAGTACAGATCAATCCTGTTGAACCTTGTTCCAAACTTTCGGTTATATGGAAAGAAAAATAAAAAATAAAAACCTACTATGTGCCTTCATATGAGTTTCACCTTTCGTTGTCGGCGTTACCTTACCTTTCGTCAACGGGGATCTTGTCCCCGCATCCTCCGCAGCTTGCCACAAAATGAAGGCTAGATTTCACCGCTAGTGGGACAGCCCAAACCCGTACGCCATATAAGAACTGTTCTCATTTTTAAGTTTATCTGGCAGCCATGTTGAAGCGAACCCGTAGTCTGTCATGCCCCCTCCCTCTCTCCTATTCGAAGCGCGTGCGCTTGGATTCAATCCATGGTTATGTCGTCACCATGTTCCCACGGTTTTCCTTGCGGAAACTCCCCCGTCTACCCATAGAAATATGGACGGAAGTGTTGAACTTTGCTGTCCTGCATCACGGTTGTTGTGGCGGACGCAGAGATTTCTGCTTTTACTGTGCCAAAAATTTTTCTCTCATCTCACGTCTCTTCCACGATATCGCCCAAAGACTTGTCTTATCCGTGGTGACTATTCACTGTGGAGAAAACAATATGTTTGGGTCGTCTCCTTCTGTCCTTGCTGCACACAACGCCCAAGAAGCCCTAGACTTCTTTGGCAGACCCCAAAATGCGAGTCTGATATGATTTGTGAAATCCTTATCGGTTTTAGGCCTTTATCCACCACCCCACGATACCTACGACAAAGCCAAGAATGTTGTGCTTCAGCTTATCTCGTCGTTCAGATATGTGGAGACCATAGAATTCGACGCCGTCACTATCGACTTCCTTCCTCTTTTCATGGCTGAATACCCCCATGTGAAGAATATCCGCCTGGTCAACTGTCGGTTCTCCTTCTCCACCCTGAATATCTTTGTCTCTTATTTCAAGGTACTCGACATGCTTATATTCGATTCTCCAAGCTGGCCACTATCAGCAAATTCGGCATTCAACATGCTGGTACAGAACGCTGGTCAGGAACATGGACGTAGTTTGGTTGTTGGACATTGTGATACATCATACACCAAAATTCGGTGTCTGGTGTTCCATGGCATGTCCTCGCATATTGCTCTTGATTGGATGGGTTCATCAGAGGCCTTTTTTGATGCGCAAACGGTGTCTGCTATAGAGATTGAACACTGTATTGATCTCAGTGGCCTTCTGGCAATTTTGTCCGGAGGTGTTCCCAACTTACAATGCCTCAAAGTGGTCAACTGGGGTAAACTTTCCTCATGCTATGTCTCTGCATCATATGCTAATTGAAGCAATCCTTTCTAGATGAAGCAGACGTAATCTCCTTGGAACACCTCCTGCGCTTAGAGAGCCTGACACTCTCTACGCATTTGGTGGATGCTCACCACATATCTTATGCCATTGATTCCCTACTGTCTCCCTCCAACATCTCCAGTCTCTGTATCGTTCTTGAAGCATTTGCTGATGAACATGATACCTTGGCTCCAGCCTCATTTGTGCAACTTTCTGGTGCTCTGGCTGCCAAAGCCCCGCATCTACAACGATTTGAACTGATATTCCAATGGCTCAGATTTGTCCCCATCGACATGTTCATTTCACTTGCTAGAGCAAGCCTATACATTTTCCAAGATCTGCCGATTTCTATCATTGCTAGGGCATCTCCCGAGACTATGAGACAGAGTCTGACGATTGACGTTCTTGAACCTGATGAACAAGAGCTGGTTCGGGCTCCTGTAAATGGATACACTGTCAGAACGTGGCAGTGTCTTGTTCACAATCATGACCGACATGATAATATGCATGTCCAGGGTATTGTTCTGCACTAGGTTCTTATGATTCTTGAAAAGCATAAAGTATGATGGACATATTTTATTATGGCAATACTTTACTTACTACTTGATAGGGACCGTTGCCAGTACGACACGTATTACCACTACTACCACTACCTACTTGAACATGCTTTGCAATTTACTACGTAACTTATGGCATGAACAAGACCATCAGCTTGAAGCTCGCAGCGCTTGTTATAGATAATCAATGGCCTGACATATTTGCATGCTACACGGATGAAAATGTTCTTGTCGCATTCCCCTTACCCTGAAGTGTTGTTACCTTGACCTTGTCGTGAACAAACGATCTCAACGTGGAAATTGAAACCTGCTGATTTCGCTGTAAGGCTGGGAAACTTGGTGTAAACCAAAGATATGTCTCCTGGCGAATTCTTTTGAATGCAAGAGAGGCTTCAAGGATTCTGACAGATGTGTGCTGGATTAATTGAAACGAATGAAACGGTAATTATGATTTAATGATTAGGAAGATGTTTTGGTGCACAGCCTGTACTGGATGTGCACATCGCGTCATTTTCACTTTGGTTTCGTCTCTTCCTTCGTGGATTTGTTCGTTCGACCTCCGATTTTGCTTTGGCGAGTTCGCACTGATCTCGTATAATACGTCTGTGGGGTTTTCAAATATGCCGATGTATGAATAAATGCCTCGGTGCTGGCGTGCACCCGTCAACAAAATTTCAAACTCAGAATGCAACTTTCGCTTGAGCCGTGAATTAAACGTCTCTTTGCTTCCTGCTTTTCTTTATAACTGGTGCTGATGGCACTGGAGACGCTCGGTTAACTTTGCTGACTCTCTGGGATATTGCTTGATGTGTTAGATATATAACCTTTGAGTTGGCAACTATCGGAGACGCTTGGGTAACTTTCCCGACTCTCTGTATTTAGTTCAGCCAATTCAGTCTGAGCCAGAGATGTTAATAATGCTTCTTTATCTTGCACTTACAACATCAGCCAGCTATGACAATTGTGCCGTTTATTCATCTGAGGTGGCACGTAGGGTCAAACGGGTGGTTATGTGCCTGGCCAAGCGATCATTAGGCAAATCTTCTATAGGGCATTGGCCACTTTATGACACGTAAATTTCTAGGTCCAATATATGCCGCTCTAGGCCACAGTCATTGAGACCGAGCAGGATGTAACAAGCTTGTAGTTTTCTCACCGTGTTGCTCAAGATGGACTGCCAGGTACGTTGTTTTCTATCTTATATATTATTTGTAGCTAACTTACGTTGTACTCTCATTAATCAGATAGCTGCGTACCCTGCAAAACTTTATTACTTCCGACATCGACTCACCACGGACTTATATATCGCCATATCCAGGGCCATATAGAGCCGTGGGCCAGAAATTTTTGACACGCATGGCAGTGCGCACTTGATAGCCGCTCGTTCCCAGGTCACATGATGTGGAATGGGAGAATCCGACCAGCATGGATTCAGCTTGTCAAACATGTGTAAATAGTTTGCTGGTGTTTCTTCGTCTGAGCTTCCACTACAAGCTCAATGCCTTCGTTTTACGAGGCATGAATTTACAGAATGTCTTCGTTTTATGAGACATATACTATAGTTTGATCAAGAACATGAGCAAATGCAGTTTTAAGCGGTAAATTATGCAGCAGAAATTTTTTGTCCATGCGCCTCTGTCAGTAATGGTAGACTGTCCCGCATCCACTTTCTTCATACTGCAGCCCCATCGCAACGTCTCACTGTCATGCTAGCAAACTCCTCTGGGTCAGTGCAATCAACAATGACATGGTCAAATGCGACCATTGTGCTATTTGCAATTTCTGTCTGCAAAGCAAGTACAATGCTCTGCAGCGCCGCATGGGTCATTGTCGAGATGCCTTCAGTAGCAACGGATAATCCAGTCTCATCGACTGTGAGAGTCAGGTTGCGGAGATAAATCAAGTGACTCAAGTCTAGCACAACGGTAGTGTGTAGTTCTTCGCCAACTAGTTGGTCTAGGTGAGCGTTCTGAGATCTGAGAATTTGTATAGTGTACTTACAAGTTATCTTAAGGCCTAGCGCAACTGTTTGAGGCGCCCTCAATAATACTTTGTTCATGACATTGATGCCATGTTTATCGGAAATCGTTAGATCCAGATGTTGCAGGCGATCAAATTCAATGTCCTTCAACCATTGATAGTCCAAGGGGAGGCCTGGGAAGTCTCCTTCACCATCTGCCGCAAATTCAAACGATAAAAGGTGTGAAAAGAAGGCACGAGCGTTGGACGTCAATTTGGTTTGATCAACCGATGTATTATTGCCACTAGGTATCGCCAAGTTGTCGAGGTTTAGCTGCGCTATTTAAATCAAGGTGAGGTTTTGAACAGTACCATGTAACCATCAACTCACCAAGCATGTTAAAGACATTTGCTGACAACCATGAATTTTCGAACCGTAATGATGTGAACGAAGTCAGGCGCGAAAAGAGTGTCGGTATAAAAGGGCATGGGATCACAAAGAGGAAATCTTTGAGCACCATCTTCTCTGTTCGAGGAAGCAGATCAAGCACTCGAGTGACACTAGTAAAGTGTTTCTCAGGGAGTGAGAGCGCAAACGCATGTAATACGATCATTTCGACGTGGGCGACATGTCTTGAATCTCGTTCAAGGATGCTGGCAATAACAGAAGGGTGTTGGTTTGGGTCTGCAGATCCTGGGACCATAGTCAGTGTGTTCCAATGGCTGGCTGAGCGTGTCAAGTACATTGGTCGACAAGAGACTGAGCAGAGGTGCAGTCATAAATTATTAACATTGATTTATGACGTTCTGTATAGTTTCATCGGTTTGCAAAGGCCGTTTCATGTCTTTCCAGAACGCCTGCGATGTGGTCGGACGCGCAGGTCATTAAGGGGGTCACGCTTCTATTTTTTTACATTCTAAAGTCCCTGGCGTGGCGTCGGCATAATCCCCAACTAGTTTCACAACCGGTTGTACCATTGATCGTCTGATAGACTTGACCAGTCTCACCGCTGCCAGTTGATGATCAATGTGAGCCGTGGATACGACTGGAACTTCACATAATGATCAGATGCTCCCTTACCGACAAACTTTCCTGTGACTTATTCCACCTTTTATACTTATGTGACAGCAGTTCCCACTCTATCTGATTGCCTTATCAGAAATTGAGACATACTCAACTCGTGCCTCAACGCGTCAATCCAGATTAACCAGCATTTACGCAGGAATGTCGGATGAAATTCCTTATTCTCAAATCATGCTGTCATGATCAGATTTATCCCTGGACTGTAACGATTCTCACCGTCTTTGCAGGGTGGTCTTGCTGTCAGAGCGGGCTCCATTGCCGAAACCGCAAGTCATTTCTGGTCAATGCGCAATACATGCTTTTCAATTCAATGAGCGCATCAATAGATTCTATGTTTTCCATATGCATTCTACCCTGAGTCATGTCCTGTAACCATTTCTCTCTAGAACATGCGCTCTTTGAGATCGCCGTGATTATCCCTTGGCTTGGGTGTTCTTAACACCCGAAATATGACCAAAGATCCGTTACGTTTGCACTATTATTCTTCCCATCTGCAGAAATTTCGCTTTACCGAGATGAACGATAATCTAGGCGCCTATGTCTGCCCTCATTTCTCTTGCAAACCTGAAAGCAAAGTGCGGAGAGCGGCTTTAATAATGTCCCACCACTCTCCTTGCATACGGTATAAAAATGAGACCGTATTGCACTTGTAAAAGCCACCATTGACAATGCGCACTACTATGATCCGTCTTCCATTTCGCTCGACACAATCTGGCAAGTCATATAATGCCCATAATATGTATTGATATTGATATGCTTTTAGCAATGCCAGCAAGAAAAGACCGACATATAATGTCAGGGTTAACTCTCAAAATTCTATTAGAGAGTGCTGCCTGCGCTTCATCCAGAATGGTTTCATCGGTTTTAAAGGCTGTTACTTTCAATATCAGAGTAAGCAACGAATCTGTTTGAAGTTTCCTACGACTCCTGACTGAATTTCCAGGGCAACATCAACAGCCAACAACAGCAGGAGGTGCCTGGAGGTTACACCGCCCATCCCGCCACATTTGTGTGGCGCCCGCTGAGCCAGCTCTTGCTCAGGGCAGATCGGCCTCCATCTTATGATGGTCACGAATCGAGTACCAAACAGCAATTCGCTGTCACTGTTGTGACTCCGAACATTGCTGGTAGAAATACCGATGCGGCGGGTGCCTTGGCAAATGGGCTCGTCCAGTTTGTCGTGGCATATTTCTCCTTCAATAAGGCAGATCTTAAAATAATCGGCATATCCTACCAGCTGGATACAACGTATGGAGTAGCGGTAGTCATACTACAGGGAGGGTCCGCAATATATCAAAGAATAAAAGCATTGGCAGACGCCAATGCTACATCACCATTCCGTGACGCTTTTGAGACCTACCATGGTGGGGAGACGGCATATTCTCCCCATCATCTGTATGCGCAGTTACTACAAGCGGAGCTGATATCGAGGTCAGTTTCATCTTCTTACACGTTTGAATCTTTATTCACACTGAACATAGGGACTTGATCATGACGTATTAAGTTATTTTTTTAATGAGCTTTGCCGCGGCGGCAATCTATTCATTCCTTTTGCTTTATTTACAGTATCTGTAAAATTGCTTATAATCACTACCTTCTTTTACACCGTATCTCTTGTCTACCTCTCATCATGTCCAAAACCAGAGACCTCCTCTTTCATGATGGCACACCGCTCGACTCTGAGTTCCATTTTTTCAAAATGCCAGAGCTCATCAGTATTGTCCATCCAATATCGTACTTGACGACTGAGCTCAAAAGGTCGAAACTCAAGTTGTACCAGCATATTGTCGGCAGATCAGTTTTGGAGCAGGAAACCATACGTGAGGCAGCTCGGAAGGAGACGGGAAAGGGTCGAAAGAGGAAGAGAATGGATGCGGACGGAAACGGAAGAGGTGGTCGCCGAAAAAAGGCTCGCATGGCTGATGGATCTACTGTTCAATCTTGCCGCTTTGCGGAAGATAGCTCTGGAGTTTCCAACCATGAAGATACAGATGATTTATGCGAAGGATCTTTCTTGAGTAGTGCCACTCAGGAAATTCGAAAACAATGTATCGAGATGTACATTGAACGAACTGGAAATGCAGCATTGTCGCAATCAGTATGCATGGTCTGTGCCCAGATCAATTTCCAACAGCAGATGTCGGAAATCAGTGTCGATGACATTCCAAACAGGCATCTGCTTCACCCAGCTCATCCGCATCCTCACCACATCTTAACAGATAGCATGCTACTTTATGAAGATGCAGTCAATGGCAACAGAGGCTACATATGTTATGGATGTATGCAGCAGTTGGAGAAGGCAAAGATTCCATCTTTTTCGCTTGCAAATGAAATGTGGATAGGGCATGTACCTCACTGTATCTCTATATTAACTCTCCCTGAGAGAGTCCTCATTGCTCAACATCTGCCATGTTCGTATCTCATCAAACTCTATCCCAAGTCTGGTCATGCCGAACGCTGGGAAAAGGATGATGCACTATACTCTGCCTTAAAAGGGAACGTCTGTACGCATCCTTTAAATGTCAATTATGTGGCAGGGCTAGTTGCAGGTGAAGTTATGCCTCTTAACGTTCAGGTTTTGTCTGCAGTAATTGGTGTCACTTTTGTTACTCCAAGAGGTTCTGTCCAGCCATCAATACCAGGTACCATGTTAGACGTTCAAAGAAATTGTGTAGCTGAAGCATTGCGGTGGCTAAAGGAGAATAATCCACTATATCATGATATCTATATATCGTCGGAGCGGTTGGGACTACTTCCAGAAGGTGGTATTCCCAAAGAAATTTTGGCAACAGCACGTTACTCTCATGACATGGCTGGATTAGCCAGTGAACAGGATGGTTATGTTCCAGATCAAGATGGAGATGAAGACTTTGGTTCGTCGCTAACTTTATATTATAGCAAAATTACTCATGCTTTTTTTCAGTTCATGATAAAAATGTTCTCCCTGTGTATGATTCTGGTGATCCTAGATTTATTCGTGTGGAAGACGAGCGTGACGAGACAGAAATCAATGTAGATCCTGGTAGATATTCTTGTTTATAAATACGCTGTTCAAAGTCTCATGTTGGATAAGGTGTTTTTCTTCTGCATGCAAATGGCATGATTGATGCAAATGGCGACAATATTCCAGACCAAGACATCATGACCCATGCGTTAGCAAATATGGCGCAAGATCCAAATGTCAAACCAGAGAAAAAATATCTTATTCAACATGGGAGCGCATTTGTCAACGAGTATGGTCGAGTTGATGAGATTACAGGAGAGAGAACCGATGGTGGACCTTTGAATCCCAATCACTTGTTAGGCGCCTTTCCGTGGTTGTTTCCGTATGGGAAGGGGGGTTTTGAAGTTGCGCGGCCTGTCAATGTGACTTATGAACATCATTCACAATGGGCATTGCAATATGCAGACCGAAGATTTCGCAAGGACTATCATTTTGTATTTCAGGTCTGGGGTGTTATGCACAAACGGAACATCTGTCGTTCGGCTGCTCTGCAAATTAAGAGATCAAGTTTTATACATAAACGGGGAGCCATAATGAATATCACACCTGAGGATTTGCGGAAGGCGAGTAGGGAAGAAGCAAGGAAGGTGCCATTTTCACATCCGGGGATTCAGGCTCTACGAAAGCAACTATCAGCTGTACGAGTACGGGTTCCTGGGACTGATGAATCCAGGACCAGTATCTGATCCAAGATATGGAGCACAAATCTCATTTTTAATCCGCCTAGTCTTTGGATAATGCTTAACCCGTCTGACTCCCATGATCCTATTGCCCAAGTTCTAGCTGGACAGGACATTGACCTGGATAATTTTGTAAAGACAGCCGGTCCAAATTCTGCTCAGCGTGGTAGGAATATGGCATCTGACCCTTTTGCGGCAGCACAGTACTTTCATTTTGTCATTGGTGTTGTTCTGGAAGAATTATTTGGCATCAAAGGTGGCAGTCGGGGCCGGCCTATTCGCAAAGATGGAATCTTTGGTTGCGTCCAGTCATATATCGGAACTGTTGAATCGCAAGGTAGAGGTACCCTTCATCTTCACATGCTACTATGGTTAGCTGGAGCACCTAGTGCACAAGCAATGACAGACGCCTTGAAGTCAGTACCATTCAGGGAAAAGGTCAAGGCCTTCATCAGTGCAAACATCCATGGTGATCTTGGTGGGCTTAGTGGACGCCAAATTGAAGAGATGTTGAAAACTAAGGAAGTGTCATATTCACGTCCAGCACATCCCAAGAAAGTGAATTATGAAGTCCTGCGAGACGAGGATACAGTCAAGTTGGCATGCACTGTACAGCACCATAAATGCATGCGAGGTGTGTGTATCAAGATGAGAGGGGGTCACAGAGTATGCAAGAGATGTGCACCATTTTCTGTGTCATCTCAAGCCTGGGTTCTGCCGACAGGAGAGTGGGGTCCAAAGAGGTACTCATCATTTATGAATGCATGGAATCCAGAGATTTTACAATGTCTTCGTTGCAACCATGATATTAAGCTGATTACAAATGCAGTTGATACGAAGGACATTACCTGGTATATCACCAACTATGCCACGAAAAAGCAATTATCATCATGGAATGCTTCAGCAACTTTAGCAAAATCATTAGCCTTTCAGCTGAAGAAGGACAAACATATCTCAGAGTGTCGGGACCTTGGAAAAAAACTTGTACAAACATTCTCGCATGCATTGAATAAAGAACAAGAATTCAGTATTTGTGAGGTCATCTCTCATATCATGGGCTGGGGAGATCGCTATATCTCTCATCACTATGTTGTGATTTATTGGGATGTAGCAACAGCTGTATTACGAGATGCTTATCCCTATTTAAAAGCAAAAAAGTATGTCTTGTCTCTGAAAGTAGTTATATATTACTGATAACATTTACTTATGAAACAGGGCTTATAACCAAGAGACAGTCATCCAGGCAAATGGCCAATCAGAATCCTTATCTGGAGAGGTGACAATGCCTGTTGAGGTAGTCAATGGTCAAATGAAGTTGAAGGATCAAATGAAAGAATATTCAGATCGAGGAGATGTGCTTGAGGATATGTGTTTCTTGGACTATTTTCTGGAGACATATGATGGCAAGCCACCAAAGAAACATCAGGATGGCTCTGAAAGTGAGGCTCGTAGTCAAAGGGTACCTTATAGAGAAGGTAGTGGTAGAGGAAAGCAATGTCGTGTTATTCGCCAGCCTGGCCATGAGACAATACCACAATTCATTGGAAGATGGTTTGCACGACGTGATCGACCTGATATTTATGAGTACTACTGTGCACAAATGATGTTGCTCTTAAAACCATGGAGAACAATGGCAGATCTCAAGCCTGCAGAAGTGACATTTGCTGTAGCATTTGCTGAGGTTGAAGCCATATTATCAGCAAAGCATAAACGAGTTTTAGACAACATTCAGTACTTTCATGAGTCGTCAGATGGAGCTCATGCAAAGAAGCCAGAGACAATTATTGGTGCTGGTATGCTGAGTTTAGATGAGGATGACAGGATGGATATAGACATTGATAATATGCTGGATGATAGGGAACAGAATCAATTTACTGAGGTAGATGTTGACATTGCAAGAAGTGAACGACATCCAATGAGGGAGGTCCATTTTGGTATTGATGCTATAAACATTGCTGAGCAAGCTGGAATGTTCAATGAGATCTGTTGTGATACTGCACTACCATCAATAGCACCTCGAGCTGATGATGCAGATATTATGTGCTTTTGGCAATGGGAACAAAAATTGAAAAGCATTACAAGGTGGAGAGACAAAGATCTGGGGCATTCTACTCCAGATGATAGAAACATTGTGAATCCAATCAGAGGAGAAGGAGAGGTTGAGCCTGGAGGGTCAAGTGAAAGAGAGCCACAGGCACCACCAAAAGAGTGTATCCTCTTAGCAAAGCTGAATACAGAACAGAAGATGGCACATGATATTATTGAGAACCATCTTAAAGCCAGTATTGCAGGTCGAAGTCCACCTCAGTTATTAATGCAAGTTCAGGGGCAGGGTGGTACAGGAAAAACAGTTCTTATTAATGCAATAACAGAAACATTTGAATACTATAGAGTTGAACAGAAGCTGGCCAAAACTGCAACTTCAGGCATAGCTGCAAGTTTAATTGCTGGTCAGACATTACACTCTTGGGGAGGAATTCCTATTCATCCTGGAAAGGATGATGATTGGCATATGAAAGGTAGCAAAGCAACTGAGGCAAAACGGAAATCCAACATGGTTGACAAAGAATATCTTGTTATTGATGAATGTTCAATGATGACAAAAGATCTCCTTGCATTGACATCTCAGATTATTGCAAAGCATAGGTCTCATGAAGGTGGAAGTGGTCATGAGATGTTTGGAGGCATGAGTGTTATACTTTTTGGTGACTTTCATCAGTTCCCTCCTGTTGGCAACCCAACTGCTGCTTTATATCATTCTAGTACTGCTGGTGCAACTGCACGAAGTATTGTTGGGCAGGCAATATATGAGTGTTTCACAACAGTTGTTACTTTGGTCAAACAAAATCGAGTAGAAGATGGTGAATGGAATTCTTTGTTGAATAGGCTACGAACTGGAGACTGTACTGAACAAGACATAGAGGAGCTTCAAAAGCTTGATGTCTTGAAATGTCCTGATGATAATTATTCCACCTTTCCATGGAACTCTGCAATCCTGGTTACTTCCCGTCATGGTCCTAGAGAAAGATGGAATGCTGCTACTATTCGGAAGCATTGCAGATTGACTGGCCATCGGTTGTATATTTGCAATGCAGAGGATACTAAGGGTCAAAATAGAACAGAGCTGAATATGGAGGAACAGGTTACTGTTGCAGGAATGACAATGAAACAGAGTGGTTGACTGGCAGAGAAGGTGGAAATTGCTATTGGCATGAAAGCTATGGTGCTTATGAATATAGCAACAGAGGCAGACATCACTAATGGGACAAGAGGTACCATTGAGAATATCATTTTGGATAGCCGAGAGAGTGATATGCCAAATGATTCAGGAACTGTCGAGGTTGAATTAAAATATCCTCCAGCAGTCATTATATTCCGACCAGATCATGCCTCTGAAGAATTTGAATTTGAAGGGTTGGCTAAAGGTCTTATTCCTATTGTTGCAAGTGAGGCTGGGTTTACCATTGATACAAGGCAAGGTAAAATCCGTATCCATCGAAGACAAATGGCAATTACACCTGCATATGCATTTACCCATCACAAATGTCAAGGACAGACAATTGAATATGTGATTGTGGATCTAGGAACTCCACCAGGTGGTGGACTTAGTCCTTTCAATGCCTATGTTGCACTCTCACGCAGCCGTGGTCGGAAAACCATCCGTTTGTTGCGAATGCCAAAGGATAGTGGGCTGTTTATGAAGCACCCTTCAGAATCATTGAGGAATGAGGATGAGAGACTAGTTCGTCTGACTCAGAATACCAGAAATCAATTTTTAGGTGGCAAATTTGTGTGGTGAGAAACAGGTGAAGTACTTCACTTCCATTCTTATATTTATGCTAATCTAAAAAAGAAAGTACATACGTGCAATGCCAATCTGTCACATCCACATTTACTTAGTCAAAGTGGGCTGGCACCTGATGTTGGATCCTTGACTGCATTTGTGATTGTTGGCATATGCAGATTCACTGGGCACAGGTGTTTGGGCCCAATGTTAATACAGTTGGGACTGGGTAGGTGGTGAGGGTGTTGGAGATATTGCAGAAAGCTGCAAGAAGAGTATAGAAGGTTCAAGTTAGCATAATGCTGGATGACCTTGGGATCAATACTTACTGCTTATGGACAAGTTTAGTAGAACATTCTAGATAGTTTTTGTAGTATAAATACAGGCTCTATAGGAGCCAGAGAATACAAGTTTATTAGTCTGGCTTTACTAGCCACTAGTCTACCCACTGCAAGCCTACCATTTCCAACAAAGGGCATGGTGCTGATTTTTGGGATAACAGACAGCATAAAAGGTCATGGTTGTTGTTCTAATTGCAACTGATAAGTACCATTGTATCAATACAAACCTGCCATCCCAGCACCTTCCTTTTTGTTCAAATACTGTACTATTTTGACCATATCTTCATGGGGTGTTACATGTTATGCACATCTTCACAGGGCCAGATCTTCACAAGCAGTTGTCACCCATTACGGTCAAAACACATCTTCATTTTGTCAGCAGATTATAAGTAATCAGATTAGATAGGGAAAAAATGTGCCAGCTGTGCAACAAGAAATATCTAGTTGCTATCTAAACAACACCAATCACTTCCAGAAAAACCTGAGGAGCACATTTATACTCAATAGATGGATCAAAAAGGGAAGACATGGAGCAAAGTAACCCCAATAGTGCATCGCACTGCTACAGCACTGACAGCAAAATTTTGCACTTTTGACTGCTCAATCCAAGTTTTTTCAAGTGCAAAATATATGACCTTCATTGGGCACTGTTATGTGTTACGATCTTTGCCTATCTTCACATAACGGACCCCTGTTATGCGCTATGTGAAGATATGGTTGAAATAGTACAGTACTGTTACTCAACAGATCTTGAGCAGATCTGATTGATAATTAGCTGAGCTCCCAGTAGCCCTAACCATTCACCTCTTTTCACCCTCCCTATTGATTTGTTGAGCATGCCTCCTGGTGCTCCCTGCCCTCTAAGATCTTTCTGCCTTCCATGCAACCTGTGCCGCATGTTCCGCAAGATTTTTGATCCCTTCCAGATTAGGTTAAGGGGTAATATAGTAACCTCCCTCATCATCTTACATTGTCACACCTTTACTCATGAATCTTTTATTGAACTCATAGCAGAGCAATAACATGAACTCATGTCCATAGATATTTATTACATAGGATAATATACTAAGGGTCCATACTTAATATTTTAGAAATAAAAAAAAATAGCTCGCCATACACTGGGCACAGTTGGGCATAGGCATTGACAGCTGGCATCGCGTGTGTCATCAATGGCGTAGCATCCACCTACATCCAAACCAACGATTTCAGGGTGGTCAGACGAGACAGGGTGCCGGTGGGATGAAGGAGAGGGCCGGGGAGGTGTCAGTGCCCGTTTGACAGCGATGTCGTGGTCCCAGGCGAGAAAGGACCTCGCCTTTGAATCCTCCGGCATCAAAAACGGGGGTGATGAGGATGGGGTGGTGGTGGCTACGCTGTAGGGGTAGGTATAGGGCAGAAATGGCAGGGATGGGAATGAGGTGGTGACGCCCAGCGACGGAAGCATCAGGGGCAGTGGCGCACAGCAGGGTCATGTTCCCCCACCCAAATAATGGGGGATACATGACTCTTGAGGTGTGTGAGGCACGTGGGCAGAGTGGGGGGGAGAGGGGGGCGTTGTTGGCTTTGGGTGGAGTGGGCAGCGGCGGGCAAGCAAATCATTGTATAACAGTAATTCTTGTGGAATTTATAGCGACCGAGGGTCCTCCTTCGATGTCCAGAAGGGTGTGTTCGTCGTCGCTGTCATTCGGCGTCGGTGTCCCGATCTTTATCCCACCATCCTGCTCGACGTCTCCCGCCCTCCTAGATCCTCCATCTCTCCTCTCCTTCCGGGTGAGCCCTCCCCAGGACAACGCCAGGGCCCCGCCTCGCAGTAGAAATCCACCCGTCCCTGTAGTCGTCCTCGTCGTTGTGCTCGATGTTGCTGTCCTCATCGTCGGTTGTACGCCTCGTGGGCCCTCCCATGCCGAGATGGCGGCAGATGTCAGATCCCTGGACATATAGTACACTCTTGTAGTGTGCGAAATTCGTGTGCGAAAGCGATTGGCCCCAATGTCAATGTGGATGCTACTGGAGCGGTGGGATTGTGAATTTGGGTTGGTTTGATGGCCCCTGGCGGGTGTCTATGGGCATAATCGGCGTCGTCGAGTGTGGGGGTCTCCAGAACTATTGTTGGAGATGTCGTCGTATGCTTCCGCCTCGTTCGAGGGCTTACGCAGGTGGTGGTGGGGAAGATGTAGGCTATCTGGGGCTCTTGGGGCCACCAGACGAGGCAAAGGTATCTAAAATAGAATAATTAGCATTGAAATAAATCAAACATGGATTTCCGCACCAATGCAAAGTGTTTGTTAATATTATTTATCAAAGCCACAGCATTCATGCAGAGAATGAACTTTACAGACAAGCTAGTGTTTGTTAGTATTATTTATCAAAGCTACAGCATTCGTGCAGAGAATGAACTTTGACAGACAAGCTAGTGTTTGGTTGTATTATTTTTCAAAGTTACAGCATTCGTGCAGAGAATGAACTTTGACAGACGAGCTAATGTTTGGTTGTATTATTTTTCAAAGTTACAGTTTTCGGGTGCATCGGCCATACTAAAATAGGAAGGCTCTCACCATGGGTAGACCTTCTTTTCAAGCAAGGTAATGCAAAATTCCTGTTGAGCCCTGGATGTGTTTTGGCGACCACAATTTACCGTACACGGCTGAGGCTTCCGAAATCGAGAAGCTGGACGCGTATAGTAAGGAAAGGCTGAGAGACTTCAGTTACAAACTTGTGAGGGATCATGCATATCTCACAAAAGTCGCTATTGCCCTCAGAGATCATGAGGCGAAAGTAAGACTTCGAACTTCTTTCCGTGTCAGTACAGGCTCGACATCCACAATGCTCTTTTCTAGTACCTATCCCAGAAGAAACGCCAATACGCTTCTAGTCGTAAATCATTCAGCTTGCAGCGCCTCACACAGGGGATCAACGTGCGTGCCAGTGTCCTTTGTATGCTACCGGAATAAATGTCGACATCTCCGTTCAGTCCATGCGGTTCACCGACACAACTAATACTGTCTCCGTGAGCGGGATATCCTTTTCTCGGGTAGTTCTGAGTCTTCTAACAGTTGTGCTTCAAGATCGTACCTCCGGCAAGCCTTCCGTTTCTCCGAAAAAGACCGCTGCCTCTGCCTATAGCATGTCCTCAGCACGTGTAGTGGTTCTCTAGTTCAATGCATCCGAACGATAACCTTATGCTTATTTATTTGTAACCTCTGTACACTGAATAATTGATAATCTCTTCGAGCTACATCGCTGGCGCCGGGTGGACAAGGCCAAGGCCTACTCAGTCAGGAGCCTGACGAACTGGTCACTTAGGATGGTATTGGCGTGGAAAATTTGGATCCTCGGCCATCATTGCATATCCGAGTCTTATCATATGTAGACGCGTGCGCGAAAATGTCAACTTTAGCGACATATCGCGTTATAGTCCTCTCGAACACGATATTTTGAAGCAGTCCTACATAGCCAACGCAATGCGGTTATCCAATATTAGAACCATAAATTTGGCGCATCCTAAATATGAGAGTCTATGAGATACTTCAAACATTAATCGCTGTTGAAGAATGAATGGAACGAAGCAGATCTAAAGGGACCTCTATAATGGAATAAGAAACAAGAAGGGTATACGGAGATGAAGTCTTGACCAGCAATGAACCAACGGTGGATATGTAATATATGTATGAGTCGTGACCTTGGGGATAAACACAAAGGATCCTCGGAGACGTGTGAATGAAAACAGGTTACGACTCCCAGCCAGGCGATCATGGTGACGGTACAGCAGGGTTTGCTTTACGATCAATCTCAACTTCCTCTTGCTGAGCCTCTACGTCGTCGCTGTATACCCTCTGGAACCTCGTCTGAACATGCTCAGAATCCGGCTCGTCAGTTTGCTCCACCTGAGCTTCAGGATCATCATCGAGATTGATACTGAACATGGAAGAGTCCTGGGTGTCTGTCTGATCCCGATCTTGCCCAAAATGGAGCGAAGACACAATGCTTCCTTCCCATGAGTCGTCGGGCCGAGCGTGGCCTGCAGCAACCCGTCCAACGAGGAGGGTCGGTGAAATGCCCTATTATAGACTGTTATTCACATATGAAAATCAGTATAGAACCTCCATACCCTGGAAATTGTCGTTATGACATCAATATAGTTTTGTCCTCGGCTATTGATAGCATAGCAGACTATATAGACGATCAAGCATACACAATAGAAGGTGGAGGACTCCACCAGGACTTCGATGACATGCCGATAGGTTCTAAGTCCACCCCTGGTCCACCGTTTACCCGTCCTACACTCAGAATACGGTAGATGATGGCCAGAGTGCACCATAATGTTGTAGCGAGTGATAACAATGCATAAACTAGGAGATTGTGTACATCAGGAGTGGTTGCATATATGAACACCAGGTGTATGTCCATAATTTTGAAAACTAAGACTGAACTGTAGGTCAAAAAGGAAGTGACAAGATAAATGGATGACTTTACCAATACTGGCGACTAGGCAAAGAGTGGGAAGTACAATGATTAAGTAATGTTGCCCCCAGACCATCCAGCAACGCCAAATCTGGAGTTTCAATGAGAGTAAGTCATAACCCTGATTTCCATTATCATCACACACACACCATGGCGGAGTCGGCAAGGATATTGCAGATGATGCCTGTAACGCCCAGCCCTACTGATTCCAGAATATTATTGTCCCGACCGGAAATCAGATATCTGATCCAGATATTTTGTCCGTGGAGAGTATACGAGGACGTAAGTGACCAATTCATGGCAAACCCAGCGAAACTCGTGATGTAGAGGAGGATGATGACCACAACCATGACTTGTCCACTACGCCGAGACTTTCTAATAGCTTGATGACTCATTTCAGTCTTAATAACATAACAGACACAACATACACTCACCGATGTTCCACATCGTAACAGCAATAATGCCTGTGTATATACCTAAATATGTCCAGCAAGAATGGATACTGACTTAGTAGAAATCCGGACCTTGATAGATAATACTCACCGAGCAATAGAGACCAGAGTGTCCTTGAATTCAAGAAATCATCGAAGATATTCGTCAAGTACGCCATATCGCCGTCGGTAAGCCATGCTGGGATATCAGTCTGAGTACCCATCGCAAACTTGCAAAGGAAAGGCGGTTTGGAATGGGAGATGTACTTGGGAGTCTAGTACACATCATACTCCTCATAATATAGGACAAGGACATCCGACATGTTCCTACGCTGTTGCAACGGATCCGAGCATGGAGGGAAGATCATTTTCGATATCACAACGAAGGGACATCCGAAGATCTGACAATTACCGTTATTACAGTATTCGAGAATTCACCAGGTCTTGCAGCTTGATAGGGGCGAAGGACGGGCGCTGATCGAGAGGACTACCAAGCAAAGGAAACTTTCTAAGCACCCTTGTTGTGCATTGTCGTAGTGACGAGCAGGAGATCCCGGTATGAATCAATCGTGTCTGTCATCCACAGATGTAGCGACCGTCATCGAAGTCAGTATCGGGGAGCTACCATCCGAACCAACTGCAAATTGACTCAACTCTACCAGTAGTTTTCGCTATTATAATTGATTGAAGACTCAGCACTTGGTACCGGTGTCCATGCTTGTGCTCGTTGTCAACGATTGCGCATTAAAGAGCCGTGCCAGCATGGGAGATCACTCTTATTTGTCGTACTTTGATGAGCCTCGAGTGACGAGACATGAAACAAAATATCGAGACATTTGGGGCACATCAAGTCGAGGATTCAAAGACTCTGTATTCTGGACTCAGAATCATGTCGTACGGAGCAAAACAAAACCCAGTCGTTTCCAATAGCAGCAGATGTGAGGGGCTCGGTTGGCATGTTGGATCAACGATCCAATGTTATGATTCCATCGCGAGACATTTGCAGAGAGAGGGAGAATCAACGAGGTCGTCACAACGACATCGCGTCTTAGCTGTGCTTTGAGGTTTGTCAAATCAGATACAAGCCCCTGTAAATTTTCTGAAACGCGATATCATTCTGAGGAACAGAAGGGAAAGACGTACAGGTGGGCTGTCCGGATTAACCACGTGTGAGAGTTCCACTTGCTATAGGGATCTGAGAATTTATTTGGGCGCCAGTGTCGGTCCTAGTGCGCTAAGTGGAAAACGGTGAGTCGAGTTGGATCAATGGATGCGTCGAATAGCAAGTCCAGAAGTCCGTTGCTGTACTCCACACGCAACGTCACCATCCTCGAGTTGGAAAAGCAATGCATTGAACGGAGGGACCAGATGCAAGAGAGAGGAGGAAGCCTGAGCATTGGCCCGCCACCGCGTCTTAGTAGGTAGTTTACTTAATTGGTAAGAGCTTCGCAGCCGGCTTCTTCCCTCTCTCACGTCTGCCACGCAGACACTCTTTCCGCCGTTCTGGTGTGTAACCGCTCTCGCACGTATTCAGACTTTTTCTCTATGTCTCGTGAGTCCTGAATTTCCATCCTTGGCTCGCTTGCTGAGGTCTCAGGTCTCTGTCATAGTCTCAGTTTTCATTCTTAAGCCTGGTACAGATGACGAACTCCCCAACGCTCTCCTCATCTTGCCAGGTGTGCTATGTCATTTTTGTTACCTTCAGCTAACACTCTGCTCATCTTGCCAGTGTCGTTCCTGCATTGTAGATAGTTTACTTATTGCGGTTAATCAAACGCAGAATCCAAAAATAAAAAATAAAAATAGCAAGTTACGTTATTCCTGATCTCCGGTAGTGGCGGTGCATCACGTCCTGCTCAGTTAATGATCTTGCCCAGGAAATTTCCTATCTTCTTAGACTGCGCCGCCTTGGCTGCGAATAGGACGCCCAGATTCAAGCGAAGATGACGTAGAGGACGCCGACTGCGGCGGCAGGATTTCAGCAAAACTGTTATCCAGGATCCTTTACAGATTGCCCACTCTCAGTCTCCACAATCTTGTGCTTTGGCCTCATCACAAGACGCAATGTCAAAATACTACAACCTGACAAATTTTCAGTCGTGGCCGCCTACTACATGACCCGTTCTCTAACTCGGGTTTTATTGCCCTCCGAACCACCACTGTACGATAGATAGGGATTCCTAGGTAACTGCCTAGGTACGCGTAGCCTCACTTCTTCAACTGGTCCTCACTGATCCATCGCCCTTAGCGTTTTCGGAAAAAAAAAAGGGAAACGCTCTCAATTTTTTCTCCATGACGCGATCCCCTTCGCTGCCTATGAATTCGATGCGTCCGACACTAACGCCTCTCATTCGCACTAATGTTGTCCGGTTTCTTCTTCCTCTCTATCCTTGCCTTCGCCTATGGTGCTCCTACCTCGTTGACTGGGGACCTCATTGACGCTCTGGGCGGCCTCGTCTCCAATATCAGCGTCACGATAACTGCATGTCCTTTCGTTATCAGCCTCATCGATAACTAACGTTCGTGCAGCTGGAATCCCTCGTTACCAACCTCGCAGAGTACGTTTCGCATCTCTTCTTTTCCTCCTAGCACTTATCTCCGCTCGATTTAGTCTCTCGTTCAATGGTACGCTCCTTCTTTTCCCTTTCCTATTCGGTGGTGTTAACGGGCAGCAGTCATCAACCCTCTCCTCGTCGAGCTTACCATCGAGCGCGTTGTCCTCTCCGCCGGCATCAACACCACCGAGCACATATCTTTGATCACACCTTTGAGGATCCCATCGTCGTTCCAATCCTGGGCACGGCCAATTCCGGTATCATTGAGGACATGGCTCTCACTCAGGGTGTGTTAGCCACATTGGATATCGTCTCGCAGGGGGAACTTGACCTTATCAATCTGGATGTTTATCTAAGGCGAGTATTCTGTGTCTTTGTTGAAATCCGGTTTGTTGACTACCCAATTGTGTAGAGAGACAACGATTAACGGGAAACTGGGTATCCCGGTAAACGCTACGGGGCTAACGCAGGAGGACGTTCCCACTACGTGCATAGAGTAACTTTTTCTTTTGCCTGCCTCCAGCTTATTCCCTCTGACAGTTACGATACTCCTTTTCACAGACAGGGTTCTTCCTGATGTGTCGTCTCCTGCCCGTCAAGCTTCGTGCACTACAAGTCCCGTAAACATTGACTTACGTATCAGTTTTACATCTTCTGAAGTGGTCAATCGCAATTCACTCTATTTTCTATGTCCTTGATCTACCTCGGGTCCATCACCGCAACTGTTTTTTCTCTGCGCCGTATTCATCGCCCTGCCAAAGATTCGACTTGTAAACCACGCTGGACCTAGGTCCGGTCTGATTAATCGCCACCGTGCTGTTTATGACAGATCTTCTCTCGTGCCAAGTTTTCAAGTTCGTTTACCACCTCCACTGCTGCGCCTTTAGCACGTCGGTCAAGCTGCAAATAGGTGGTTCTACTCTTCACCTTTACAGAAACCACCAAAGTCGTTAATTGTATGGACATGGTGTGTGAGTGCTGAACCTTGAGCGTACATCGGAAACTGAGTGGAGCGGTAAACATCCGTATTCACACATGATCATTTCCACTGATCGTCATGTAGCGCGCCATGTGGTGGATATGCCGAGCCAAGATGCGTGTTGCCAACACCCACATAGCGTAAATCTCACGGGAATCAAGACCATGCTCGACGCTGAGGCGATGTCCCCTCGTTCAACCGTGTTCTCATTATGAATGAGAGGGATACTGGTTTGTATTTCCGAGTGCGAACTGATGTCGAAGGGCTCCAGCAAGGGACGTTTATGCTGGTTCTCTCGGCTGGACGGGAACTTGGATTCACACGCATCATGTCAAAGAGCAGATTGACATTCCATGATCTTCATATTCGCCACGCTTCTTGTCGTCGAGGACTTTTCGCTGCCGGCCATATATATACCTTCCATCAAGAGAAGGACGACTGGTAAACATCGCCTAGTGCGCGGACCGCTATATACTCGAGACCACGCAGAGCGACCCTCGAGCCATCCCTCTCTTCACCATGCAGGCAAGTCTTCCACCAGATCTTAGCGATGTCGATAAAGCAAAGATCCTTAATGATCTTGGCTCTGAGATGGACCGAGTGATCCTCGCCTCTCTCTTACAGGGTACGTCGCACGCGTCTACCAATGCCTCGAATCCAAACTAAACTCGCCTAGGCCTGTACACTGGTATCATCGCCGTCGCCCTGTGGAATATCTGTGAGGAGCACCCGTCTCCCCATCTATGACCCTAAATCTCAATCCCCCCTCATGGCAGATATGCACAAATCCCGACCGATCGGACCACCTATGATCATCGTTATCGTCGTCCTCTATCTCACGACCTGTGCAAACCTCTCCCTTGACTGGTTAATAGTGCGCACGGCCCTGGTCACCAATGGACAGAACCTTCTGACGATATTCACAAACTTTTCGAATCCTCTGAGATGGATAACGGTGGTGACGGGTGTCTTTGGTGTTGTCTGCACTATACTTGTCGACGCTACTATGGTAAGCACCATCTGTCAGCTCGCGCCGTTTTTTTTTCGGCTTACGGTTCCGATAGATCTGGCGATGCTGGTTGGTCTGGGGACGACACTGGCAAATCGTCCTTCTCCCTGTGCTGTGTATGGTTGCCGCTGCAGGTACAGTGACTTCTTTCTCCCATTATCATCGCCTTTCACCTATATCACATACAGCCTTAAAAATCTACGTAACATGCCAACCGTACTCCGCGTTACAAAGCTACTTTCAGTATCTAGTGATCTACGCCTCCATGACTCTGGCTACGACGCTGTGGTGCACCTTACTTATGATCTACCGGGTTTTGACTGTTGCACAAGGCGCGGAGGGCGCGGGAGCGTATCGACATGTCCTTGAAGTCTTGGTGGAGTCTTCGGCTTTATATGCTGTGCCGTTGATTTTTTATGTGGCGTTCTTTGCACGTCGTAGTACCGTGTTCTACTACCTTGATCCTATAGCGGGGATCATGCGGGTATGTTTTCTCCAGGCTCGTCTGAAAGGTAGCTTGACAGACTGTGATTGTAGGGTATTGCTCCGACGCTGCTTGTGGGGCGCGTGGCAGCGGGCCATGCTCGTGCAGATGATTCTTGGAAAGGAAGTGTGATGACTTCGCCACTGCGCTTCGGGCAGGATAAGACTGAGAAGAGCTCTCAGGAATATTCTATGGCGGTCTATGACGACGTCGAAGCTCAGTCGGGGAGGGAGAGTGACAGTCGTGTGGACGAAGAAGAGGAGGGCAGTGATAAAACGGAGAATCATTCGGAAAATCCTATCATTGAGCTGAGGCATTGATTGTATTGGTGAATAATGTTATATGTATTTGTTTTTTTAGTATCTTTTCTGTCTGCGTATTCTGTATGGTTGACAGATATATGTTTAGGTATATATGACTGTAGATTAGCAGGAAAAAATGGTCTGAATACGGCATCGTGAAGGTTAGACAGAAATCCCGGAGTATCTTTTCTAATCGCTCATGCTAGTCAGTGTGTTTCGACGGAAACCCTTAAAGAGGGGGGATTGCTTTACATGAAGGTTGGACAAGCGGGTGCACGCGCGAGAGCATACACTTCATGTACTCAATTCCATGCTGAAGTAAGGTGGAACCGTCGATGCGATAGGCTGTATAGGACAGGTCATGCTATGGGTCTGTGCTCAGTATGGGCCGGCTGGAGATTATTTAACGTACCTCATAGGCTAAATGTCCATGTGCGGGGCAGGTACTTTCCTTCCATTTGTCGAAATAGCAGGGGTGATTGGGGACGCGATCCCTTCAAATCGAGGGATAGTGCCTTGACGCCGCTTGCGATGGGGCGCCTAATTCTTCGTTCTTCGTTAATGATCCTCCCTTAGACTTGAATAGATCGTCTAGATTTCAAGCCAGTCCCTCGACGTACGAGGAAAGAGAGAAAGACATCTTGCTTTGAGTTGCGGGGGGATGTTACGGATGTAGGGCGTGTGTACAAGTTTAGCTGATACGCTAAGTGGCGGATGAAGTCGAGGTTCGCCTGATGACGATGAAAATACGAGAAGTCTGTGCGACTTGGTAATAGACTTGAGAAATGAGGCCTGTTACTGGAAGAGTATTATGTTTCAGGGTTGCGTAGGCAGATAAATGCATAACTCCCGACCCACGGGAGTCCTATAAAGCTGTTTTTTTGGCTGTCGTTAGGGTGAAAAGGAATGGAAGTGAGAAGAATACGCACAGAAGAGTATAGCAGAGTCGTCGTGTTTTCACCCACGCTTTCAGGGTCAACCTAATAACAATTTTACGATGCATACTACACAGTCACATCCCCCATGTCCGCGTCCGTCGAGGACGACGCCGCCCGTTGAGAAACTTGAAAGTCTACCCAGTTCAATTGTGGGCCATCCAATGGAATTTGTAGTTTGTTTTTATCAGCTAAGGCTAAAAACTCAATGACGAACTGCCTGCCATCCTCGTCCTCGCCAACCTCAAGTCCTGACAGAAATGATTGCCGAACCCAAGTGTAAAGCCAGACCGCAACACACTTCCATATTGATTCAAAGCCCGGTTTAGCAGTCCTCTCTAGAACATCAAGAGCCAACATAGATCTGTACGCAATGGCGTCTGCGGTTGACCCATGAATTGCCTTTTCGGGGAATGACTCATTCATTCCACACCAGAGGAGGCACCAGGCAAAGGATTCAAGGTCATGTCGATACATCCGCTTAACCGAACCATCGGCCCTCTCCAGCAATTCCAGCGCTATGAACGGTCTTGTTCCCATCCGCTCCCAGCATTTTTTCTGTGGTGGTGCATCTCCAGGATTCAAGAGGTCATAGTCATTCAGGATTGCCTTCCCAGTAACAGCATCGTACATCAAATTGCCGATACTGATGTCGCCATGCACTACACCGATGCGCCAGAGCAGATAGTGGCCTGCAACCAGCATGTTGTCAGGAGAGAATAACGCGAAAGGAATAAAACATACAACGGATGAGCTCCCAGGACGCTTTCCGGAAATCCTATGCGCCAAGGTCCTTGATAGGGAATAGTTTGTGGCAAGCCAACCGGAGCAGGGAGTGTAAGGGCTCAGCACCGAGACCGAGGAGTTGACGAGCCGAACCTGGGAAGACTCGGGAACTTTGTTGCGGTACGGCAAAACTTGATGATCTGTTTGGCAGAGTATTCGAGGCCTTAAGACGATTGGAACACCACCTCTTAGGGAGAGTCGGCGTCAAACCAGGACTGAAAGATGTTGAGGTGATAACGGGAGCATCGGATGATGCCTAGTGGGGCTCTTGACGAGCGATGGACTGCTTGGAACCGTCGAGAACATGCAACGTAGCTGCGGACCAAACAGAGGTCACCAAAACCGGTAGAGTGGTCTTTACACCGTCAGACAACTGCCCGAATGTTTGGCGTCCCACAAGCCCGAAGAGCTTTCCCTTTGCTTTGTAGGATTCGAGGCAGAAGGAGACGGGTCCGTTCTCTGTCATTTGGATGTCAGATAATACCAACATAGCCGCTTCGAGCCGTTGGAGAATAATGACCATCACTACAAACAGTGGAAGCAGTCCGATGATGTCGATAGGTTGTGTCACGATGCAGCCTTCGGCATCGTACCAGCGAAGACTGAGCATGTTATCTATTGATATCATGTCAGTCTTGGTGAATGCGCAAGAGTAAGAATACCAACCTTCAAGTAGAAGGACAATGCTATGCGTTACACCCCGCGCCGCTCGAAGACGCTCGATGGCATAATACGCGCATTGAATGTCACTGGTGAAGTGGGTGGTATCGGGCAAGGAGTGCAATGTCTTGGACTTCTTCTGCGAGGAGTTGGTTCTAGGCGTATCCTGTGCCCCCTCTGCCTCCGCGTGAATAAGCTTCTTCTCCGAGGCAGCCCCTGTAAAAGGACCCGAAGCTTGACTGGTCAATCGACGTTCAACTTTGCTGTTGTAGTCGCTATACTGCAGAGTATCAGATGCAGGAGTGGAAGAAGTTGCAAGTAGAGTCTGATCTGATATCAGAATTCGAAATTGAATGAGGAACACACTGCTGCCTAGCACTTGTTTCTCGGACGTAGCCTGATCAAGCGGTGAACTTTCGATGACTCTGAACGCCTTCAATTCGATTGAGAGATGAACGTCTGACCAACTTGTCTTTGTGTCGGCATCCTTCCGTACCTGCTTCCAGTCGGTAGACTCGGTCGCTACCGAATTTACCAAGGATCGATAATCGAATCCCTTGCACGTGTCGTTCAGGAGGTGGGATAGTTAGATGATGATATTATCAGGCTTGCGCTTCGTGGTCGGCAGATCCATCTCGAGTTGTTTGGATTCAATGAGATCATTTGGAATAACGATGATTCGGTTGTCGTCGCATAGGCATGGCAGCAGGCCAAAACGGTGCTGATCATACTCAAGCATAATGGTATTCATGGTGGTGGCGATCGGGAGGTAGCGCTGACTTTCGGACTTTCCCTCGCAGCTGAGAGGCGTCAGTGTATACATAGTCAAAAGAGAAGTCGTTACGCACAAGGTCTTGAGGCTGGATTTCATTTTTTCTGATGTCTCCAACCGGATCGATGTCTGCGAGGCGGGCGATGTTAATTGTTCTGGAAGACTGGAATTGCAGAACTCGACAGCACTTTTGAGCATCTCTTCAAAGAGTCCATCAGCGTCGGTTTTGGCTTTGCCTAAGGTTACGACATCCTTGCCGCCAACAGAGGAACCGAGCAATATAATTGTAAGCAGGGCCATGAGCGCTGAGCAGCGATACGGACTCGACTTTTTGTGTCTTCTACTAGGTCGAGTTCAACAAGCTTGATACTGTCTAGATCGATCTAAGCCTCTAAGAGAAGCAAAATAGAGGTCACGCACCTCTCGTCCTCGTTGGAGAAGCCATCCAGCGTGGTTTCAGGCGTTATAGACGCGACTTTAGGTCCCTTGACTGTGGATGTTCAGAGGGCTCGACCTTTCTGGGATGCTCACGTGGACCTTCGGATGATTCGGCCCACCTTCGTCCATCTCATCTCAGCCCGACGATATTCCTCTCCTTCCTTTCCCTGTACCGTCCCCGAGTGTTCGTTGTTCCCGTTTCCGTGTGTCGTTGTTTCATGGGCCCGAGCTCCGCTGCTGATGCCGCACTGTTTCTCGAAATGGTGTGCGGCACTGTTGCACTTGTTCGGTGCTTGCGCTTTGTTGTTTCCATGGGCCCAATTTCTGCTGCTCTTGCTGCAGCGCTTTTTCTTGGATGGCGGCGTGCTTGACTTGGTATTTGCGTTTTGTTGGTTCCATTCCATAGGCCTTGCCGTTCCTGCTGCCGTGCTGTTCTTCGAAATTGTGTGCTGCAACATTGCGCGTTGGTGCTTGCGTTTGGTTTCGGTCGTTCCCGCCCTGCCAGTTTTTCGGTCCTCTATGTTGCTCGTGGTCCATGCGTATGACTGTATGTTTCACAGTGTCTCACCTTACATGACCACATCCACTTATGACGTGCCACTTCGGAATGCGTCGCTGGTTCTTTGTGTTTTTTTTTTTTGGGTGTTTTTCCTATAACACTTTAAATCCGTGAGACGTCCTTGGCTGGCAACTGAGGGTATCACAGCGGCATGGAGTGTTGTAGTCTGTGACACGTTTAGTGGCGGCACAGAATCCCGGCGTTCCTTTTCGGGACCTTGTCCGGTTATCTATCTGTCTATCTTACACGGCACGGTACCTACAGGCACGCCGCCATCAACGTTCAACCGCTATGCTAAGTAGTAAAAGCCGCAGCCAAAATTCGGTGTATTCGGACAAGGAAGCTGGTGACTCCTCACCAAGAAATAGAATGTGGATCCCCCGGCGACCACCTGTATTCCAAAAACCTACAGTCGTACCGGTGAATTGTTCCATCGAGGTCACTTTTTTCCTTGACAAAGGTCTATGTTTCTCATTGAACGGTCAGCTTGAACACGGGCTAAGTGTAATTGTCTTCATCGCTTCACCACTTAACTTCCTTGGCGGAACTGAAATGTTTTTTTCTATGAGTATAGACTCTCCCGCTTCTGACGAGACTCACACTGGCGGCTCTCCAAAATTTACTGTTCCCTAGGCTGACGTCAATGCTTCCCCCTGAATCTCTTGCGGATTGACAGCTTTCAAGCCTCTTTTACTCTCCTTCAACAGATGGATCACTTCTTCTTGGCGTTCAGTCTCTCAAGCCGGGCCTACTCGGACGATCGATATCTAGGTCCTATCCCCCTTTGTCAATGACTTCCGGTCTTCAAATTACAACCAACTCTTAGCAGCTCGTTTTACTGTTGGTCCTTGGCATACCCAAAATATATTTGTTCCACTCAGCAAGGTGATGTTAGATCTCTATTTTCCTCGCTCTGTCTGAGGCCGACGTTCCGGTCTATGGTGTCTGGTTACCACCACAGGCACCCTTACGGTTTGGCAGCGTTGGAGTGGGTTGTGTTTGGCCTTCCTTCATCTTGCGTAGGCTGGTGCTATGTTTATCTGACATTTGTCGAACAAGGGGTCTTCGAATAGATATAAAAGGGCTCTCAATTCGCCTACATTCTCCAGACAGACACATCATCCTCGTTTATCTACTTTCCCACTACCAGCTCATTCATCACGATGCGTTTCTCAGTTGCTGCTCTCCTCCCTCTTGCGGCCCTCGTGGTCCCCGCCCTCTCAGGGTCCGTCCAAATTAGGGGCGATTCGTATGGAGGTGTGGGAGCCAGTATTTGAGCACAAGGACGACTTCAAGGGATGGAAAAAGGTCAAGTACACCCCCTACGACCACAAGGATGTCGACAAGGTCACCTTCGAGATGGGTAAGTCCATTTCTTCAAATTTTCGTTCTTGTCACTGACGTCGTCTCCTTTAGAATGCAAGAGCTTCTGCGAGAAGGACGAGAAATGTAACTCTTGCCAGGGTATGTCTGATGCTTCCTTTTGCCGAGACGCCCGTTTTATCCAACGTGTTTTTTCTAGTTTATTCGCATGATGAAAAGGAGGAAAAGTTCGTCTGTGAGCTGTTCGTGGAAATCATCGACATCGAGACCCGGAAGGGTGATTGTGATGATGGCAAGGGCCTGAAGGACGGCAAGAAGGGTAGAAAGGACGGCAATAAGTACTATGACTCTTCTTGCTGGAACGCCCGCTACGGATACTGAATCCGACGAGTCTCCTTACGCACGGTGACGATCAGTCTGTATGTATAGTATTATATACTCCCAATGCAGTTCATCCTAGTCTTTTCCTGGCCAAAGTGTAACGACGAAGTCATGCAGAAAGTGACGTTTGACTGCAGAAGAAATTTGGAAGAAATAGTAGTGACTAGTCACCCGCGGTCGGCCGTACGTGTGCCGATCATCAGGACCGCTTATGATAGACAAGGGCCGCAATCGTAACGCTTCTCTCTCCAGAACCAGAAACTGCCTCCGAACCATTTATTTTCTTTGCCAATTCGCTTTGGAAGATGCGGCAGCGGATCGTTATTAGGCAAAGGGCTCCCGATTAGGGGCACAACCAATAACAATAAGTACCTATTTATAATGGGACCCTCTATTTCTCTCTTTCTCTTCTTTTCCCTTCCGACACACGGACATGTACACCGACGAGTCTTTCAGAATCAAGACAACGCGCAAGTACGGAAAATGCGAGCGAAGGATCGTCAAAGATCACAGGACTCGGTTGGATGTCAAGGAGCGAGAAGAGTACAAGACGCCTGTCGTCAATCCGTATGTTGTCCCGCCTTTTGTCTTTGTGGGTCTGTTGACGATGTTTTACTTAGAGGCACGTCTGGAGAGATCGATGGACAGCCTGTGGGTACGCGATACGTGAACAGAGCGTTGCTTTTGGAAGCGGGGATGCATGGGAGTATCCGACGGGGGATCTATTCGTTCAAAGAAACCGCGCGGTCTGTTGTATTGTGAGTAACTGGCGATGTTGGTTTTTGCTGCTAACATTGTTGCAGGTCGGGCGGATACGAAGAATTTAACAAGGATAAGGGCAATAAAATGTACGCAGCTCCTGTTCCCGGCTTCTAGTCTAGCCTGACGTCTTTTTTGTAGTCGCTTGTGCGGTGAAGGTTCGTTACTGTATGTCGCCTTTCTGCATTTGTTAGGTGCTGATCGGATGTTAGGTGGACGAAGCAAGGACGGGAAGATGCAGGTGAAAGACCAGGAGTACACTCACGGAAACAAGGCTCTGCAGGTATGTGCTCTTTCATCTCCTTTGCCTTGGCTAATATCTCATAGAACGCAATGCAGTATGGCGAGCCTGTGCGTGTTACTCGGGGATACAAGCTTGATTCAAAGTACGCCCCAAGGAATGGGTAAGTGCACCGCTCTCTTTCATAGCAATGATTGACTTGCGGCTAGGTTCCGCTACGACGGCTTGTACATTGTGATAGGATGCTACGAGAAACGGGACGAAAATGGATACAGGATCATTCTATTCAAGCTCGAGGTGCGAAATTAGCCTTCCATTGCTCTGCAATGCCTGAATTATTATATAGCGCCTTCCTGGTCAACTCCCCATCGGAACTCAGGGCGCGTTCTGGGCCTACCCTGACTCTGATGTTCCCTCAAGGACGTCCGCGCTCACCTTCCCGTCTGATTGGCAACGGATTTCCGTGAACTGATTGTTTCCCACTCGTCGCTTGTCGCTGCAATCGAAGTGGAGCACCATGAAGAAAACTACTCAAGAAAACTACTGTGATGACACTCTACAGTACTCAGTCGAATTGGAATGCCCATACTCCGTCCCGACAGGGAGTCTCCGAGTACTTACTCAGGATAGCACCCTAAATCGACGTTGGCCGCCATTTCCATCCCTACATCCTACTCCGAGTCTTCATCTCCCGCAAGAGATCAGGAAGCACCGTCGGCGATCCTCCTAACCTCAAGCGCCAGAAACTGCCCGGTACCCTACTCGTTAAAGTCCAATCTCCGTCACCCTTCTGCGGAGATCGGGTATCGAGCGTGGTCCTCAGAAGGGGAAGTACAGTGATATCGAGGACCAATTATTTTCTTTACAAAACTCTCATTCTGTCTATCATCTTAAGCTCATCACTTTCTACTATCTTGTACTTACTTTCATCTCGGCTCACCCCACATGGCTACGCACTCTTTACTTCTCTATATCTTCCTTCACGAGAAAATGGCATGGTATCTCCAATACAATTCAAGTCATCCATGTTCCTCGCTACTCGAGACGCCGTCTGATTGATGATGGAAGCTTCCTTGACTGCCCGTGAATACGAGACCCTGGAGGCGCTTAAGAACCTCCCTCACGAGGCGACCTCGAGTCACTGCCTTGAACTCCCACTTCCTACACGCACTAAGCCCCGCCTTCCACACACTCTGCACACGAGTAATTGCATTGAACTCTCACATATCTTTTCTTGTGTACATCCACCCGAATGCCAAGACGCCGCACTTGGATCTTCTTCGGAATCAGCGCAATCGTTGGTGCCGCCTTGACGCCCGTCATCGTGCCCCCATCTTGGGTTGGTTCGGCTTCGGTGCAGCAGGTCCCGTCGCTGGTGAGTTAAAAAGTCATCCGAGTACTATCCTCCAAGTGATGATTATTGGCAGGCAGTCTTGCGGCGGGAATCCAAAGCGGCATCGGTAACGTCGCTGCTGGGAGCCTCTTCGCGCACGTGCAGTCTATGGCGATGGGAGGCATCATCTCGGCTGGTCCGTATGTGATTTTGGGAGCTGTTGGAGGGGGTGTAGGGTGGGTTGTGGATCGGATTCTGAGATGGTTCGGCTGGTGAGGGTGAGTTTGGTAACTTGTATCCGATATTTCAGCCCATGTACTGAGTCAATTTTCAGTATTTCGATACTGGCCGCCTTCCATGTACACCATCCTTCCATCCTATGCGCCCTCAACTTCTGTCGGTATTTCGATGCTTCTTCTGTGCTCCTATCATGTCTCTCTTCCGCCTCCGCTGGACCATTACATCTGTACCTTTTTTTATGACATTTTATCTTCCTAGCTGAGGACATTCGTGTCCTCCTAGTCTACCCGTTCAGTACTTAGGTATTGCTTCCAGTTTCTTCTTTTCTCAGGTTCTCGATTTCGGAATATTAGTATTTCGCTCCGTTACATTTGCACCTTTCTTACGATGATTCACCTTCTTCACTCTAGGAACATTAGTGTTCCTGCTTGTTTTGCCAAGCATGTTTTCTGCTATCTCGGTACTGCTCCTAGTTCTGTCTTTTCCCTGTGCTCAACTTCGGAATATTAGTATTTCGCACTGTTACATTTGCATCTTTCACCTTCTTACTCTAGGAACATTAGTGTTCCTTCATGTTTTTCTGGGGAAGTTTACTTTCCGCAATACGTTCAGTATCTCGGTACTTCTAGTCTTTCCCCGTGTATGCTTAACATGGAGATATTAGTATCTCGCACCTTTCTTACGAAATCTTATCTTCCTACCTATAACATTCGTGTCTTCGCTTGTCTCGCTAAGTCTATACTGCTATGTGTTCATTTTTTCGATCCTGCTTACAGGCTCGTCTTTTCCTAATATGCTCAAGAAATACTGGCACATCCGCGTCAACCCCGTGGCGCATGATTCGGAACGTTAACTTGAGGCTGGTTCGGGAGTGCGGTCAAACCCGTTGAAAACTGACACCTGGTGGACAACGCGTTGGTTCGAACTGAGCAGCTGCCCCGAAGAATGACGAAATAGGCGGACGAAGCTGGATAAAATAAGGCAATATCGATAAATACTGGTCGTACTTCAAGACCCTCAACGAATCTCTTTGATGATGCTCGCCTCAAGATCATCCTGAGCTAATCCCAAATGGACCTCTGTAGCCGCGCTGTCACCCTGCCTGGTATTTTCCCGCAAGTCCGTAGAACTGTGCTCGACTTCCCTCGGATTTCCTGGCTGAGCTTCGAAATCATCCTCAAATCCACTCAGACCCGGCACTACTGAATCGTCCCGGAAGCTAGTCCCAGTCTTTTTATGCCCAAAATCTAACGGCGAAGTCATCACAGTTCCTTTCCAGGAATCGTCTGGCCGAGCGTGGCCCGCTGCGACACGCCCCAAAAGCATCGTTGGAGCAATACCCTGCATACAATGTTTTGAGAATCATCAAGTGAGGAATGATGACAGGTCGACATACCCTTGTGAATCCGGCTATGGGATCAAGGTAGTAGGTACCTTCATTACCGCGTGCAATGCATGCTACATATATAATCAAGGATACAGCGTATAGAGCTGAAGACTCAATGAAAATTTCAATGACGCGACGATAGGCTCTAACTCCACTTCCCCCTCCATCCGTCGCTCGTGCGACAGCTAAAACACGGTAGATCACGAGCAAGGTGCACAATAACGTCGTCGCTAGAGTTAAGGCGGCATAAACTGCAAGGAGGGCGGAACCGTTTGCAGCATCGAGATACTGTTGCTTTGTTACGAGGACCTTACACACTGCAACATCGTTAAGTGAAGGGAATGATGGATGGGGCAAAACGCTGTACCGATACCGGCAACCAGACAGAGGAAAGGAAGAAGCACGATTTGCCAGCGCTGTCCCCAGACCAACCAACAACGCCACATCTCGAATAGCAGTAAGCTAAAGTCACGACGCAAGCAGGTATTGTTTCTTTTTGACGCACCATGATGGAGTCAACAAGGATGGTAGAGATCGCGCCCATGATGCCAGTCGCCAATGTCACTGCCGTTTGGGGATTCTCGATCCTCATGATTTGGGTCAAAATGTTCTCTCCGTTCTCCACCAGCGCCGAGCGCACAGTTGACCAGTTGAGGGAAAAACTGGCGAATGCCATGATATAAACGATGATGATAATGGCGACCATAGCAAGCGCAACCGGTCGAGACTTTTGCACGACTGTGATTTCCGTTGAGATATGATTAGCATGTGTATGCAACTTCTTCTTACAGATGGTCCACAGTGCAACCGCAAGAACGCCAGAGTACAGGCCTAAACGTCGCGTCAATGCTTAGACATGAGAATCTTGTGTAGTGAACACGTACCCTGCAAGTGAGCAGCGAGGATCACTCTGTTCATCTCAGAGTTGAGAGTAGAAAGGATGTGTGCCACATCAGCACTGGTGACATCAGGTGGAAGATTTGCCTGCATGGTAATAGATGAGAAGTGAAAGCAGCAGGGGAGGGAGAGAATTCTGGGGATGGTACTGTGTAGTGCGCCTCGATTATATAGAGTATCTCCTTCTAGATGCAGTCCAGGAGTCTGTTAGAATTCCTGTCCATAGGACAGCCAATATCTAGATCCTAAACGCATCCTTTGATATGACATCGAACGATCCAATAATCTAAGAAAGCTGGTGACCCATACAAGGAATTCTCTTGACACATGAAAATGAGCAGCAAGGGGGGTTATCCCAAGTAGCGGATTGTTTGATAGAGCTGTGTGAATCAATATACGAATGAGGCAGGTGCATTAGAGAGAGCGAACCTGATTCTCCTAACGTGATGGATGGCCTGATCGTGTGAACGTGCCCCAGTTTGAAGATAATCCCTCTGAAAACGTCTACAACAGTCGTCAGCCTCGTAGGATAACAATAGAGGGACAGTCAATCTCACCTCCAATGTTTAAGTGAGAGAACTGCTCTCTCTCGAATGAGGCTATACAGTCTTGCTTATTCACACTCATCATGGCATCCTGATACTGATATCAAGGAGGGCACTTGGATCGAACTGAAGCAAGATGTCTCGATGAAAAAGCCTACACGAACGTTGCAGCTGCCGGCAAATACACCACCGTCTTCCCGTACAATGGCAAAGAGGAATTGAGCAGTGTATCGTGATTTTACATCACCAGGAGAAAAGATGCGAAAAACCACGTAAAATTTCTCGATGAGAACATGAAATCAACAGGAGAGATCACGACAATGTCTTGAGGAGCAAGCGGCTAAGCCAGGCAGGACACCGCGGGGGAGGATCTATGGGGAGCGACGGTGTAGCAACAACGATAAGCGTGAATGGGGACGATGATAATATGAGAACTTGGCGGTCGGGATTGTGATCTCTCGAAGTAGTGCTGTGGGACACGCGAAGCGAATGTGGTCGTCATGACGGTTTGGCTGAGACGTGTGTCCCGTGCAGGCTATATCGAACAGAATATGCCCCTTCATGCATCAGCACTTCCAATTTCCATCCACGGTTTCCCTCTGTCGCTTTATTACGCCTGAAAGTATTGCGGTCCATCTACTAGTAGCGTTCCGGAAACATCAAGTTAGGATGGTATGGAAGGAAGGAGCAAGGCAGCACAGTGAGAAGCTCGAGATAAAGCACTAGAGAAGAGACGCCGGTATTTGTCGGTAGTGTTTGCACTGGAGGACAAGAGATCCGCCACATTCTCTCAAGGATCTGCTCCAGTCACGGATACGCAGCACGCCATTGAAATCTTTTAAACGAATGCATTCAGGTCTAAGCAGTGAAAATTCTAAGGTAAAATTGTGGGATCCAATTGAACAACGTTGACGTTCCCCTACGGGTCCTTGAAAGATAGTGATATTATTTAATACCGTAGATAATTAGGAGGCTGTGTACAATCTACTGCCGTGATTTGAAATAACAGACGAATCAATGGTACAAGTCGCTGAACACGCTTAGATTAGGGTAGGCTTAGTATCTGGACGGGTGATAACATTGGCGATCCACACCTTTTACAGCTGACAAAGTGGGAGCTACCACCTCAAGAGGGGCTTTTGGCATTTTGGATTGAAGCCGGGCATGCAGTTCCTCGTCCTTTCGGCGTGTACGTTCTATATCGTTCTGGATTTTAGCGTTGACACGTTCGTGGTATTCTGCCTCAATTCTACACGAAAATCAGGATCGGGAGATGCGTCTGAGGATAACGGTTAATTGACATACCTTTTCAAAGCTTCCAGCTCACGGAAGAAATCCCATGGGTCGTTAATTTGTTCCACCGATTCCAGATTATTCGATACAACTATCACGGGTTTAGAGTCCGCAGAAGGCCGGCTGAACATGCTGAGGGCTACAATGGGGTCGAAAGATAGCGTCGAGGCGTTGTCGTCGTCGTCGTCATAGATATCTGCGCGTAGACACGGTATACAGGGAAGGATCTTCCCAAAGATCGAGCGAAGGAAGGACGATATGGTGAAAGGTCGTTTTTATTGGACTTCGCCAGTCTCCCCAGAGTGTCGGTCTTCAGCTTCAGTGGTCAATTGAAGGGACTTGGTGTCACAAAGCGAGTGGCTTTCGGCGTCCTACAAGGTGGGAAGAGGCAAATCAACCGCAGAAGCTTGACGCTCATCAAGCTGATCAAGGGTAGCGTCGTCCTCCATGGTGTCAGGGGCCGATTCAGATATTTTCTCCTTTTGCAGAATATCTCTGCGGTCGGCATCATCGTTGAAGTACTGCTGGCTTAGACGAAGACGATCAGGGACATTCAATTTGTGCTTGGGCTCAGGCCACGAGCCTCCGGTGTTGGTATCGTTTTTGATGCGACATCGTGTCACTGCCTGCGTAGGGTGGTAGCAGTCTGACCAAGGCAGCGGGTTGCTAGGCTTCATCGGCAAACGGGAGAGTGGGTGAGAGACATTGGGTAGAATGGGGGCCGACATGTCTGGTAGAATGAAACGATCTGGGTTACTGATAGGGAGGCCTTGCGAGACCAGAGTCACAGCGATGTTGATGTATTCAACGCCAGGCAAAGGGAAGGAGAGGAGCTGATAAATGGTGGAAATTAGTAGAATGCACGCGACGTAGGGCAGGCCGACGTACGTTAATGATACATGCAACATAGCTTTTGCTCTCCAAAGCTTCACAAGCCTTTGTCACTGCGGGATCATACAGATGTTTGAGGGAAGCGACGGGGTCGAGTTTGAGAACGATGTATTCTCCAAAGCGAGGGAGCATGGCGGAGTATGATACGCGTTCCAAACACGAAGACCCGAAATATAGAAAGGCGCCATATTTTGTTCCATTGTTCTTCGGAGGAAACAAAGAAAGGAAGGACGAATAAAACTTTGAACAGAGCAGTGGCAGGAGGCAAAGTTACCCACACAGGGCCACGCCGAATTCCCACGATTTTCGTGATCAAGAACCGCCACCAGCATACTCGCTACTTTTTCGTGATCTGCTCGATTCTAGGAACATCTGAACGACGTGTCAGCTGACAGAATAGCCTTCCTTGCAATCCTGTAATCGCACAGGCTCGTACGCGGTGACCTTGTCGGCCTCAAGATCGGTCCGCACACTATAGACGACTCTCATCCAACACATCGCCTTTCGTGATTTGGGTCCAAGCGGCAGGTCTGACAGGCTCCTCGGAGGAGGAGTCGCCCATTCTGCTTGCACCGAACCAACTGTTGAAGTCTTTCGCACCGTTGAACATACATGGATTCGCGTTGGGGTCTTTGGGAGCGTTGTGACTAGGTTGACTCTTCCTGTTCCGTATGTCAACGAGTTCTTCCCTTCTTCTCTCGACTTCATTGTTATACCATGGACTTGGATCTGGGCATCGTAGCAGAATGGGCCAGGATATCACGCTGCTGTTCAGGCTGCGGGGTCAATTCCGGCGTAGGCAGCTCTTCGATGACGCTCAGGTGCAGCTTCATGCCAAGGTACCAATTGTGGGGTTAAGATTCATTACACGTTCGGAATAAGGCACGTCTTCCCTTTTTCCTCGCGGCTGTATTGTCTCAATAGGTGATACACTCGATAAACGTTGACATAAACAATCTCGATAGCATACACGCCGCGGACATGGTCACGGAGTATCTGGAAAATATCCCTCAACTAGTGCCCTTGGCGGTTACCACGAAGGGATTTCTCGCCTGGTCTGTCTTCAACGATCCCGCCTTGGGAGTTATGCTATGACTTGTATGTCTATCAGCTTCTTGTATGTGACGACCTTCAGTTGAAACTTGAGCGTACAACAGGCTATAGAAGTTCAATCAGCTAGATGACGGCAAGGAGAAACGTCGACAAGTGCACGATTGCACACAAACTCGGAAGCGGTCTCGCGTCAATGTTACATCTGAAACGCTATCACGTTCACTAGTCGACCTTCCATTTGACGAGAATGGGCATGGCACATTGACTTTCGCCCGAAATATACTAGACGCTGATAGGAATATAGCGGGTCACGTAGACAAGTTTATTACCTTGTCACTTCGATGTGGGTTCTTTAGTATTAATAACACCATTTTGCCACCGACAGCTGCAACTGTCATCTTGCGATGAATATCACGTTTCGTCCTGGGATTAAGACCGTGCGAAGTGGGATACGCCATGAGTAGGAACCGCAAGGTAGCAAAGATACTAACCCTGTGGAGTCAGGTCAAGCCTACGTCTACCAATCGCTTTCTAGCCAGGAATTCGTAGACTTGCCCACTTGCTCCCGCCTCTCCAACTGATCCTCGAGCTTCGCTGCACTATTCACCTTCTTGGAATATGGTTGTCTGACTATATAACCGGACGAGGCATGTAACACCCACATCTCCCACTCGCCCTAATGTTCTTCAGTTTCGTCCTCTTCTCTCTACTTGCCTTTTCGTATGGTGCCCAGACTTCGAGGCAATTGGGGGATCCGGGAAGTATCCTCAAGCCTGTCTCCATTGACAGTATCATGGTGACTACGCATGTACGTCCTCTCACCCCGGCCATCGACATCTCAGCACTCATGCTGTGACAAGCCACTCTCTCTGAATCCAAACTTCGCTGAGTATGTCTCCATCCTTCTTAACCACCTTGCACTCATCTCCCCTCGACCCAGCATCTCGTTCAACGGTACGCCTTTCCTCGACCCTTTGCTCAACTACATCCAGTTCTAACAGGCGTCAGTCACTAACCCCCGCCTACCTGAGATCACACTCGAGCGTGTCATCATCTCCGCCGGTATCAACTCGACCGTATACATCTTCGCCGTCCACACCTTTAACACTCCCATCGTCATCCCAGGCTTCGGCAAAATAGATTCTGGCATGATCTACGACGTGTCACTTGCCCATGGCCTGTTGAAGGATGAGGTCATTGACCTAGGCTATCTTGACATATACAACCTGGATGTATACTTCAAGTACATTTTCATGGCCACTCAGTAATGGTCGATTGTTGACGAAGCATTCTTGTAGGGAGGCGACGATTAACGGGGAATTTGGGATCCCGCGGAACGTTACAGGACTTGAGGAGAAGCGCGTTCCCACTACGTGAGTATGCTCTCGTTCCTGCTAGCTTGAGCTTATTCTCCTTCGGCAGCTACAAATCTGTTTTTTTCACTCCTCCTATAGAAGGATCTTCGTGATATGCTACAAAAGCGGTTTAACTATACTGTATGCGAAGGAATTTAGTTCGCTTTAAGCTTGATAAAGTATGACCTCGACGTAGCAACTGGGGAATAAAAAAGAATATAAATCGATCCTCCTTTACATGTATGTTCCGATTTCCCCATAGCTCTATTGCGCCTGAAAATGTTGCGGTCCATCTACTAGTAGCGTCCGGGGACATCGAGTCGGGGTGGTATGGAAGGAGCAAAGGAACGAAGCAAGAAGCTCAGAATATGGCACTGGAGAAGAGGCGCCGGTATTTGCCTGTAGTGTTTCCAGCCGAAGCCACATCGTTGTTGCCAATCCCTCAATCAATTCCGAGTACATGCAAATGGTTGATAGACACGATAAGATTATAGGTCGGTGTAAGCGAATATGTGAGAGGTGATTAAGATAATACACTATGAGAAGTGGTGAAATTAATGAGCGTGGAAGGTAACGCGAAAAGAATGGCTCGGGGAAAAAACCTCAGTAAGATTAAAACCTGAAGACAGCTAGATTAAGCATCAGTATCAGGCTTTATATCTACGACAGTCTGATTAGCCTCATGCAGGACATGGGGGTATTTCTCCACACACCTTTGACAGAAGACAATATGGTATCCTCAGCCGAAGACTCGCGTTTTGGCATTTTTGACTGAAGCCGGGTGTGTAGTTCCTTATCCTTTTGGCGTGTGCGGTCAATGTCAGCTCGGAGTTTTGCCTTCATTCGTTCATGGTACTCCGCTTGGATGCTACAAAAAGTTCAGCACATTTGTTTGAACAACGGATGTCAGCTAGCGTACCTCTTCAACGCATCGAGCTCGCGAAAGAAGTCCCACGGGTCGTTGATCTGCTTGACGGATTCCAGGTCATCCAAGACGTCTATGACTGGCATGGTGTCCGGAGGAAGCGTGCCGAATAAACTGATACCCCAGATTGGATCGTCCGAAAAATCTTTGACGTCGTCATCATCCAAACGTGTGCGTATACACGGCACGCAGTGCGAAACCTTCTTGATGAGCCCGCGAAAGAGTTTGGACACCTTCGAAAACCAGGTTGACGGTGCCGGTAGAGTATCGTCGACTATGCTGGCTGGACGAGATTGAAGGCTTTCACCGTCATGTTCAGAAGGAAGCGGCAAGGTTACCACGGAAGCTTCACGCTCGTCCGGATGGTCTTCAGTAGCACAGTCATCTTCAGTGAGCGGCTGGTGTTCTTCTTGAAGAGCCTGTTTGCGCTCAGCATCCTCCCAGCAGTAGTCTTCAAGAAGGCCGTCTTCCGTTTCCAGCTGATACTTGGGATTTGGCCACGGGTTGCCAATGGTGAAGTCGTTTCGGATCCGACACCTTGTCGTAGCCTGTGTTGGGTGAAAGCAGTCTGGCCAAGGCAGAGGCACGGTGGGATTGAGTGGCGCGCGCGACAACGGGTTGGACGTGTTTGGTAAGACTGTTACGGCCATGTCTGGTGGGATGAAACGATCGGGCTGGCCAGGAGAAAGACCTTGAGAGAGCAAAGTCATGGCAACCTGTATGTACTCGACGCCGGGAACAGGGAGACATAGAAGCTAGAAAAAAGATAAAGAGGTCAGCAAAATGGATGCTGTGAATAATGTTAATGAACGCACGTAGGTAACACAGGCGACATAGGTCTTGGTCTCCAGAGTTTCGCAAGCTTTTTCCACCTCAGTATCCTTCAAAGATTCGAGAGAAGCGACGGGGTTGAGCTTGAAGGCGATGTATTCTCCAAAATGAGGGATCATGACTGCAAAAGAGCAAGGTGAGGAGATTGGATATTCTTGCTGCGTGCTTCACGCTCGAGTTTAAGTCCCAAAATATGAATGTCGCTGAGTTTCTCCATTGTTCTTGGAACAAAGGCACAACACGCGAATAAAACAAGAATAACGTGGGAGGTCAAGTTTATCCGGCAACTGCCGAGGGTACAATTGAGCGACTCAATTCTCTCGATCCTTATTTGTCGCTTATTGTCCACAACCAACTGTGACTGACTTATCCTCCTACCAGGTTACTTGATCTGATATATATATATAAGTGTTCATGTCTTTTTTGTCCAATCCATGCTTGCCACCCACCGCGTCTTCTTCCGTTTCCGAGTTACAGCATGCCATCCTCTATCACTATCATTCCTCGAAAGGACCCTCCCCCCAAGTTTCCAGCAAAACCATGCTGCGGTGACATCTTTGTTGTCGAAGAATCTCTGACAATCCCCTTTCACAAACTACTCGCAGTAGCGGTGAATACCGCCTCCATCAAAACAGCAGTGACCCCAGCTTGTCGTAGAATTGTCGAAACTATATGTTCTTCTTCGCGTTTTTCGGAGAAACTGGGTCGTCGACGTCCTGGAATCTTATGCCATGCTCCGCTTGGAGCAGAGGGCGACACCCGGCCCTGGTTATTTCTCATGGGGACCTTTGACGGTCACGACGAAATTAATCTTCCTCAAATATACCAAGACTTTGCGATCACCGTCTGTACTGATACAACCCGGGATGGGGAGGGCAAGTTTACCATACGAACGTCTCCTGATTGGCGCATGTTCCCTCCAACGAAGACCCAGTGGGTTGTCGTGATACCCATGTCACCGCAGAGCGGAAAGCTTCCGGTTGAGCGATGGATCTCCTTTGGCGACCAAAACATACCTTATATGATAGAGCCATCTGAATTCGCTAAGCTCACAAAGTACAGCAGAGGAAAGCTGGAAGAGTTCACTGGAAAGATTATGAGCGACCGAAACTATCTCACCAAGGTCGCTAAAGATATCCAGAAGCACGAACTCAAGGTCAGTGTTTCTCATCTTTTGCTTCAAACTCTGCAATGACCTTGTTCTCGTATAGTATCGAGCTCAGAAGAAACGTGAATATGCTTCTAGTCGTAGGTCATCAGCTCAAATGCATCACCTGCAGCAGGGAATGCGGGTCCGTATCCTGGCTTCTAAGGACAATCTTCCTTCTAATCACGTCTAATTTTAGTCCATGCAACTCACCGACTTCACCAGCATCGGATTTGTCAGTCGACTTCTACCACCATCATCCTCACGAGTCACCGTTCTTCGGGCTCCTCTTTCCCTTTCTTGTGCTCTTGGGTGTTCGTTGTTCCCGTTTCCGTGTGTCATTGTTTCATGGGCCCGAGCTCCGCTGCTGGTGCCGCATTGTTTCTCGAAATGGTGTGCGGCACTGTTGCACTTGTTCGGTGCTTGCGCTTTGTTGTTTCCATGGGCCCAGGTTCTGCTGCTCCTGCTGCAGCACTTTTTCTTGGATGGCGGCGTGCTTGACTTGGTGTTTGCGTTTTGTTGGTTCCGTTCCATAGGCCCTGCCGTTCCTGCTGCCCCGCTGTTCTTCGAAATTGTGTGCTGCAACATTGCGCGTCCTTGGTGCTTGCGTTTGGTTTCGATCGTTCCCGCCCTGCCAGTTTTTCGGTCCTCTATGTTGCTCGTTGGTCCGTGCATATGGCTGTATGTTTCACAGTGTCTCACCTTACATGACCACATCCACTTATGACGTGTTACTTCGGAATGCGTCGCTGGTTCTTTGTGTTTTTTTTTTTCACTTGTCCCTATAACACTTTAAATCCATGAGACGCCCTTGGCTGGCAACTGAGGGTATCACAGCGGCATGGAGTGTTGTAGTCTGTGACACGTTTAGTGGCGGCACAGAATCCCGGCGTTCCTTTTTGGGACCTTGTCCGGTTATCTAACTATCTAACTATCTAACTTTAATTTCGAAAGATACGAGTCTTATTCCTCCTGTAGGACCGCGCATCAATGCAGCGCTCATCACCTGGCAGGAAGCCCGTTGCATCTGTTTATAGTAAAGCTTCCACGCGTGTGGTCCTTTAATCTTGTCTTCAAGGCTATCTCATAATTTATTACTATGTTATCTAATTCCCAGCGTCGCAAAGATCGTGCAGCCTGAGTCTTCCAGTTCTGGACCGTTATGTGAAACTACGAGATGACGTGTCTCCATTTAAAGACTCGTGTTCAAGGGACATTTTTGCTTGCAGTCGAGCATCTAGTCATCCTTTTGTTGGGCGGATTCAATAGCGGCTTCAGTTTTGGCATTGACATGCTCGTGATATTGTTCTTCTATTCTGCGTGATGATAAGCGTATGCACGATGATGAGATGGAATCACAAACCTTTTGAGAGCGTCCAGGTCGCGAAAAAAGTCCTATAAGTTGTTGCCTTCTTGCACCGAATTTACATCCTTTGACACGACTATCACTGGCATAGTGTCCTCAGGCAGAGGGCCGAATAGGTTACTAATGACTACATATGGATGAGACTAGTGGTTCGGGTGAGCCAAATTTATTTAATACTCAATCTAACAAATGGCACATGCTTAATGTACAACAATGTTACCAGGACTTCCATTTATATGTCTCCTCGGCCGTCCATTGTTCCACTTCCCAACGTACTCAATCTCCATTTCTGCCATTAGTTCAGTGTTCAAAGTGTCGTTCAGTTGATTGTCTAAGAACGCATTGGAGAGCCGTGCGATGATATCCATGAATCTGAGGCTGGTCTTAGTCCGAATACATGGCAAGAGAGGGTAATCAGAAAACGATTCATGTCTGGCGCGCGAAGATATCACAACTCTGCTTACTGTAGTGCAGCCTCCAAATGAATGCCCGGAAAAGGTGATATTTTCAACGCACTGTACGGGTTCGGGCCCGTTTTCGTGGGCCGACCAACTGTCCCAGTCCACAGCAGATCCGTCGATAGTTTCTAGTAGTAAATCCTCATCTTTCCGTACAAGTGAAGAGAAGGCGGAATGTGCAAGGTATACTTCATGCTTCCGAAATGTCAGCTGGTCCTTCCTGAGTGGGAATAGACAATCAGACGGCGGGTGGTCCCGTTCCCATCTATATAAAGTTCAAATGTCAAGACTTTAGCATTTTGTTGTACGACTCACCGTACGTCTTCCTCTCGCAAATATCTTACTACTCTTGGTGTACGGATATTGTCGGTAATACATTTTCTGGTGGTGCAAGCAGGCGCAGTGCCATCTCGATGTTCAATGGCTAGGACAACATGCCCTGAAGCGGCTATCCGCGAGCATATCTGACTAAGAACAGAATCATCAACGTTTGATTGCCAGGGAAACAATGATGAGAATTGATGGTTACCTATAAGCGGTACTGCTGCCTGCGAGTCCATGAGAAACGATGACCAAGGACCATTGCTTCGTTCGCAGGAGCGGGGCATTGCGATACACAGGAACCTGTATTCACCTGACCATGCTAGTACCTGAATAAATGCTGCAAATAAGTACACAAACGCCCACAGAAGCCATGACGGGAAACGTTCTGTCTGAAGATGAGCGTAGGACATGAAGCTATTTGCACAGAGGCCTACGTGAAGCAAAATCAACAAAACCACGCCATGTTTCGTTCAGAGGTCTGTTTAACCAGTCAATTCCGAGTCTCAGTGTCCACGATTTATCAACCATGTCAGCGGGATAGTACGCGGTGAATGCGACTTCGTCTAGGACAAGAGCAGGCTGCCCATTGGGCAATCTTGCAGAGCCGTATATGCGAGATGGTCTCACGGGAGTAACAAAGGTCGTTGCACCGACAGAATAGGGATCATGGCAGTCAGGAAGATGGAAAGGCATCTATGATTGCCGTAAGCGCAGCTGTCAGCGTTCATAAAAGACCGAGCAATTTTCTACGCTGAAACAATCAATAATACTCTGAGCAAGTGTTAAACGAGCCTTAGCATTTTCTTATGTGATCATGTGACGACTTGCCCGAATTGTGGGAGAGAATGCACAATATAACATTAATCATAGATAATCATCCCCAGGACAGCATGGAATTGGCTGTATTTCTTGGTTCTTCAGCCTTTTGTCGCACGAGTTCAATATCAGCACTTCTTTGCTTTCATTCGCTGGTAGTACTCCGCTTCGATTCTAAGATTGTCAAATAGTCAGACTCTACATCCCGGCAATGCTAAATGGTTGACATACCTTTTCAAAGCATCCAGTTCACGAAAGAAATCCCAAGGATCATTGACTTTTTTGACCGACTCCAGATCATTCGATACAATCACCACTGGAATGCTGTCAGCGGTGACGACCGGGGCAAACGATGATGTCGAGATATCATCGTCTTCGTCATAGGAATAGGCCGGAGAATGGGAAAGACGGGGAACCTTCACGAACAGTCGGTGGAAAAACGACGAGACGGGGAAGCGTCTTCGAAAAGCGATCAGTAGTTGAGAACTACCAGCATCCCTACCCAGGCCGGCTGGGTAAGAAGTCCTGCTCTTGTCTTCGCTGGCTGATCGACAGTACGCGTTCTCGATGTCCTCCTCAAACCAAACGGGAAACGTATCGTTGGATCTTCGACACTCGTCAGACTCATCATCGGGAGATGCTCTGCCAACAGCATCAATGCCACCACTGGATGAAACATCTTGTCCAAGTCGTAGGGCATCCCTACGGTCAGCATCCTGGCGAAAATACTGGTCGAGGCGAAGGCGATCAGTGGCGAGCTCCATTTTATATTTGGGTTCTGGCCATGGATCGCCGACGTTGGTATCGTTTTGGACGCGGCATTTTATCGTTGCTTGTGTTGGGTGGTAGCAGTTTGGCCAAGGAAGGGGATTGGAAGGCTTCATTGGCGGTCGCGAAAGTGGGTGGCAAGTTTCCGGTGATATTGGCACAGACATGTCGGGCAGAATAAAGCGTCCCAGGTCACCGTTAGGAAGGCCCTGTGAAACTAGAGCCGCAGTAAGGGATACATATTTGGCGTCAGGCAAGGGGAAGGAGCAGAGCTAATGTATATTAGTGAGGTTAACACTCTGGAGTAGACGATGAACGTACATTGATAACACATGCAATATAAGTCTTACTCTTCAATGCTTTGCAGGCCTTCAACACCGCAGGATCGTTCAACGATCTGAGCGAAGCAACAGGGTCCAGTTTGAGAACGACGTATTCTCCAAAGTGAGGAAGCATGAGGATGGTGAAGAGGAAAGGTCAAGCATTTGAATTCACATTTGTTGGCTTATATGAACACTCTGCCTTTGTCCCCGAGTACCATTCGAGAGAACAAAGGCTAGCGACAAAGGCATGGTGGGCAACAGTTTGAAAGAGGCGCCGGCATTTGCCGACTGTGAGACGCCGCGCGTGACGCATCCGCTAGCAGGCTGGACTGAATTATTACTTGAACCATGGCCAAGCCTTGTCTTGCGAATTTTTTTCTCAAAGGGGGGAATGATGACGGATGCTAGAGTTTCCCGCTCGGAGAAAAAGGTTAGAAATTTTGAAAGTATTCTATAGTGTTTTACTATGAGTATGAAATAAGTACGCAGAAATCTATAACCTACATGGCAGCTGCAGGTGTGGAATGTCCAGACTTCTGCCTCTTCTGCGCCGGCTGAGCATCATCCGAGTCCTGCCGGGGCCGCTTGGTACTACCTCCTACTGCGAGTTGATCTTCCGCGCCATCATCTGAAGGCCATCCGTCCTTGCTAAGGGTCATTCGCCAGAAGGCTTCCAGGGCTCTGTGATCACGGAATACAACCTTTTCAAGGTCAATTGGTGGTCTGCGAGGTCTGGGGAAAATCAGGAATAACTCTGATTCCAAGTCGGTATCCGGTGGATGTGAGAAGTCCCTCCACTCGCGGATGGTAAAGAGAGCGTTCTTCGTCCAAGTGTCAAAAGGACCGCAGTCAAATTGAAAATTCTCGCCCAGACATCCCCAACGATTTGCCAGACCAAACTTCTCGACACCTCCGAAAAACTTCCCATCACCCAAATCTATGCAGGAGTCAAAGATATAGGGTATAAGGCTCCGGAGAACGGGGCCGACTTTGCTGTGCTGTAAGTAGTGGAGGCCGTGATATAGCGTAACCCAAATGAAGGATTCGAAATCGTCTTGGGATAGATGCTTCTGGGATCCGTCTGCAAGAAGCCTGGTAGATATGAATTGCCATGTGCCCTTTGCGTTGATGAGAAAGGGTAAAAGATCGAGTAAGAGGCGAGCACTAACCGTGGGCTTAACTTGTGGCGTTGCTTTGTCCAAGTCGTCTGCGTGTATAGCCATATCCCAGTCGTTCAATATGCCACGTCCTCCACCATCGTAATTGTCCTTTGGCGCCTTATCATCGTATATGGTCAAAATGTTCCCACTGCTAACATCGCGATGAAGAAACTTGCAAATTGTAAAGGCATTCTCATGAGCTAAGGTCAAAGTTATACCAATGAATGTGAAGGTCAACTTTCAAACATCGCCACTCACCCAAAAAAGCTTCGTATACAATTCTCATAAGCTGTTTCGAGGACTTGAAGTGACTCGGAGGCCGCCCAACCTCTTCTGTTAGGATCCGTTGGTGTTCACGGATGCAGAAGACTGGGGGATATGCTCTTAGGTTCCAGTCTTCGTTGATATACTTGTGGGAGGTAGTCGTCTGGCCGAGAATGACACCACCACAGACAAGAGTAGGGACATTTCGGACACCAGCGTCACTGAGGGTCTTCAGCATCTTCAGTTCGTGAGGCAGACTGGTATCCCGCCAAGTATCTTTGAAGAACCCAAGAGTTCCGGTCTTCATATCGTATACAGGAAGACCCAAAGTTGTTCTTCCCGGTATGCCTTTTGGTATAGCGATGGCGGGACCAGCAATAACCTCCCTTTCGCTGCCACCATCTGGCACGCGAATCTTCACGAACGTTGGGTAGCACTTCCGATAGATCCGGGGTCTCAGAACCGGTTCTGAAAGCGATGTTTCCTCGTCCGTGGCCGGTATCACTGTGTCGTCCATGCCTCGACCGCTATCTGTCAACGCATAAAACCAGTACAGAAACCCGATGAAATATTTGCCTTCTGTCGAGAGATCGAACGCACACGATACGACGGTGTAAGTTCTCTCCCATTTGAAGAAGCGGACGCCATCCAGTCCAAGACTAAGCGAGAACAGGTGTTTGCGATATTGCGCGTTCAATATCCGAGCAGCACAACTAGCAAGCCGATCGAGGTAGGCACTTGAAGACTCCGTCTCTAACACCCGCTCATTCAGGTCGTCATCTTTGAATCCACAAAGAGAGGATGAATTTCTGAATTCCAGCCCGAGATCCACTTTATCCCATCGGGTGGGACTGGTTTGTATGTCGAGACCAGAGTTGTAGACAAAAGCGTCAGTGACAGTGCTGTAGTCCGAACCATGTTCAACATTTTTGCACTCCTTGTCCAGAACAATCGAGAAGGCGGGAGAGAGCTCTGATGTTACGGCTTGAATCACGCTGGCCTGAAAAGTATCATCAAGACGTCAACCGTCCACAACCAGTAAACTCACGACCGCTTTGGCGTAGTCCTTATCACTGGGATATTTTTCGGGTGATTTGATCGACTGAAAGTTGTCCTGAAGGTGATTGGGGGAGCCCAGAACGAATTGACCATCTGATGATCCCATAAGGTCCTGGAAAAATAGTCCAACTGGCATAGGCCCGATCCAATGATCGTCCATTTCTTTCAATCTTTTTGTCAAGTGAGTTATCAGATTCTTGTGGAGAGTAATGCGTTTATTTATCTAGTGTTTAAGAAAGAAACCTGAGAAGATATTAGCCACACTATCCTTCGCAAGGCAAGAAACAGGTACCGGCTGTGACTCGTTGGCTGCTGTTTGTCCTGAGGGCAGTAAGTTCAATGAAAGTACAATCAAGGGCAGATGTTTATGAGGAAGCAATATTGCCACCCTCCAGTGTTTGGTACGAATGAAAACACATGGCAGGCGACGGTGTCCTGAGACCAAAAATAGACACCCACGATCACGTGGTTGCATAAGGGCAGGCAATCTGGCGTTCGCCGTTAGAATTAATAAGTAATATCTTGCTAAACTCGTCCCTCTACTCTGTTCTACCCAAAAACAAAAATTCAAGTTGCATAACTAGAGGTCCTTCTGGTCCTTCTGGTCACTCCTTTCAGCTCTCTCACTAGCTCTCTCACTACCACCACCGCATCTGAGCCACTGAACTAGCAACTCTGCACTGCTTACTAGCCATCTTGGGACTGTGGTGGCCATGAAGGGGCTCAGGATGTAGAACAGTAGAAGAAGCCCAGAGCCTGAGGGGATAATCCACCATGCCATCCCATGCCAGCGGAGGGTCCAGTCATCGTTGTCGCCAAAGACCATGGGTTGTCCGACAACAATGTCTCTTCGCGCGGTGAAAGTAAGAGTCCAGATATTGAAGGCAATCACACATACTACTAGCAAGAAATAAAACATTGTAAATAGCGACAACACATATATACTACACAATGTCTGCCTTCCCATAGTTCCTGCTTTGCGAGCCTTCCTCTAAGCCTTCCTCCAAGTCCGACGGCGTTGGACGCAAGGACAAATCGTCCTCAACATCTGCTCCAGTGCTACTGTCTTGGCTGATTGAATGATTTCCGAACTCAAGCGACGACACTGTGCTTCTCGAATCACCCCAGCCATCGTCTGGGCGTGTATGCCCTGCAGCAACACGGCCGACCAAAATTGTAGGTACAATTCCCTGAAAAGCGGCATCTGAGTAAGGTTCACATCAAAAAAATAGGACAATTACCCTCATCTCGACAGCTATGGATGTCAGATAATTTCCAACATTCTCATTGTGAACTTCGAGCGCCAACAGAACGACAATCATGGCAGAATAAAGAGCGGCAGAATCCACCATGACCTCTATTATTCCGCGGTATAAACGAATTCCTGTAGCAATGCCGCTGACTTTGAGGATGCGGTACACGATAAAGATTGTGCACCAAATCATAGTGGCTAAAATGAGCGAAGAATAGAGAACAGCCCAGTTGACAGACTCGAGGGCATAAAGGAATGATGCCGACCCATTATCGCTGTCCCACTGGGAGAAATTATAATATAGTACGAGGCCCCTGCTGACTGAGTTTATAATGAGTTCAAGACGGAATCATCTCAGTGTATAGTGGAGAATTGCTACTAAAGGCTTACCGACTCCCAGAGTAGTGCAAATAGTTGGAACAAGCACAACACGCCAAGACCGCCCCCAAACAGTCCAGCAGCGCCAGATCTAGAATGTTATTCTAATTAAGTTGGTTATACACACAGAAGGACAGGGGTCTTACTAGAGAGGTATCGGCGAGGATAGTGCAGAAGCAGGCAGCCAGTGCCCCGATGAAGTAAATTGCAGGAGATGGGTTGAATAGAGTTTCGTATCTTGTCCAAAAGTTTTTCTCATTAATGAATGACTGGGCCAACGGTATCCAGGTACTGAGTGTGCCGAAAGTCGTGAATATGTATAGAAGCAGGATAATGATTAGGAGGAAACGCGACCCTCGACCATGTAGACGATTTTTGCTCTGGGCTGTGTATGATTGAAAATTAGACGGGATAAGACCCGGGGAGGCAGAAGGCATATACCGATAGTCCACAAGGTCGTCACCATTACTCCTGTGTAGAATCCTGGGAAACGAGTTAAGTCGCAGGCAATCCATCCTGAAGCAGACCTTCCTGACCGTGCCATAATAATAAGAGGATCGTGCTGTTTAGTTGTGTATCCAGAGCCTGGTATATATTCCTGAGTTGGGTGCTGGTTAGCTCTGGGATATCGGACGCGGTATGAATCCCTGTGGACATTGAGGCCTCAGGGGGAAATTGAAGAAGGAATAATGCTTGCTTCTCCCAAGTTTTAAACATTTTATACCGACCGGACATGAAAATTTTCTCTTCAAGATGAAAGTTGATGACACTCCACAACAAAAAAGATGAACATTGAGAGAAAAAACACCGCGTTACTGTGATACTGAAGGCTATGTCAATACAGTCTGGTACCTGCAGTTTGAGAAATCTCGGCGCCTTCCCTGGGATGTCGAAGGAAGAAAAGAAGAAATTTGAGCGTTAAAATTCCTCCATGGCTGACGAAAGGTAGAGAGCACTGAGCTGTCTGAGAAAGCAAGCAGTGAATGAATCTGTGCAAGGCATCTCATTGACGACATATAGGCAATCACTAGTTCCTGACCAGTGGCCAGTTAGCGATGAAAACGGAACTCCGCAGAGAGTGTTTTTCTCCTGAAGGAAGTGATAATACCAAAAATGGATATAACACTACGAACAACTTACGAACAACTTACTTGGCGACACTGGGCTATGATATCAGGGAAACTTCGGTCCAATATGACAGTCATTTAGTACCGGATCGCATGAGAGACATCAGCCACCATGACTCGACATTCGAGACTACTTTTTTGAAGTCATATACTATTGTCAGTACAAGCGAGACCAAAGCATGGTGAGAACATACCAAAAGTTCCTCATCCACGATATCTTCACATACATTGCTTCGTGTTGTACATGAACTAGATTGTGACTCATTACTCAGGTGACTCGTTAATGCCCAGGAAAGGTTGAGTTGTAGAGGTGATTGAAACGAGAATCATCACACAGGAATGCTGTATCGTGGCTTGAGCTTGGACCTGCATCATATGATGGCAGTATAGTAGCGACACCGAAACAAGGATATACATGAGAGCATATCCTGCATAGCCCGGCCAGAACATCGTGGGCAGTGTCAGGTCAGCCATAGATAAGGAGTAGAGTCCAAGAAAGAGAGCCCAAGGTGTGAAATTTTCTCGGTAGAAGAAACGACGGTGAAGGACCAGAGCTGAGAAAAATGGCCCATCTTGAGGCGACTCTCCATCTTGTCCCCATCAAGTTCGTACCTTGAAATCACAGAATCTTAAGTAGTAGTCTGTAATATTTTATTCAAGAGAGTGACAACGGAGAACGTTCTGTGAAGAGAAGTATCGAGTATTAGTTGTAGCGAAGGCAGCCGCTCGGGAGTCAGTCTAGAGATCGCGAAAGATCGTGACATGACGTACCGTCTTCCGGTCCGTCCGGTCCTCTCCTTCGGGGCAGGCAGGCGGCACTGCCGCGGCAGGCACTCCTTCTAGTACTACCACCGGTACCGGTCTAGGTTCTACCACCACATCTAAGCTCAGTTCGTTGCTGGTAATAATGTCCTCTGCCTCGTCACCGCCTGCGACACTCGCTAAAATTTCGACTCAGTGACGAACAATCAAGGATCAGAGTATCGGTCGGCGCAACAGAGGCCCGACACAAAACATCGTGATACCCTTCCGCTTGTCTTGGCATACTCATACTCTGAAAGGTGAGTTTTAACAAGATAGTGCCATCGATGGAGTTGACTGGGCCTTGTTCTATACAACATCTCAACTACGCCATTGTTGCGCTCTTGTTTTTTTCCTACCCGAATTTTCTCCTGCTTTTCCCCCTTGTGTTGGCTCTCTCTTATAAAGCTTTTTTGAAGGACGAAGCCAGCATATTTATACTATCACCTCTGTGTTACCTCTGTTTATCTTCTTATCTCTATCCCGCAATACTCAAAGGAATGTCAGCTAACTTTCGCTCTTCGAAACTGCGCGCTCCCCCTCAGAATCAGCCATTATTTGCAAATGGTTATCAGGCCAGTCGGGTCAGAAACCTTCCAGCCCATGGAGACATCTACGTCGTAGATGAATCTCTTATCTATCCGTCTCAGCAGCTCTGTACCACCGCACTTCAAGTGAACAACGGCACAATACCATCTTCGCCTAGGTGCCAAAATCTCCTCGAAGAATCCATTCGCTCTTCTCAGGCAAAAGCCAAGTATCGCGGAAAACGTTGACCTGGTGTCGCATGTTCCGCTCCCGACATCCATGGATTCCGACCTTTTAGCGAGTCAGCTCGCCGTCTTTGGTTCTTTCTCATGGGTACTTTTGACGGCAGTGATGAGAACGCGCTCCCTTCTGTTCTTAGGGATTATGCCGTTCTTGTTTCCACGGACAGGGTTTCCGTACCCGAAAATCCGGACGTATTCCATATTCACACCAGTCCCGAATGGCAGACGTCTGGCGCGTCTCACCAGTGGCTGGTCATCATTCCGTTCTCTCCCACAAGCGGTAAAGTACCTGCTGGTCTCTGGATGCACCGCAACAATGAGACCTCAGAAGAAACACTATTCTGTGCCGCATGACGAGCAATTGAAGCTGGTTGAGTACAGTCGTCATAAATTAAAGGAATCTACGAGCAGCGTATCATACGATACAGCTTATCTAAAGACAATGGCAGAGCAATTAAATGCTTGCACAAAGGTAATTTGAATCATCTCTGTGCCAGCAGGCAATTAAAAAAGGTCATTTAGGGCAGCTCATCGAGTCGGCATACTAGCACGAAACATACGAGGAAGACCGTCAGAAGTACCAGGCCGTCTGTGAGTATACAATGCCTGGGTTTCGTAGATTGCAATGTCTAACTTTCAGTCTTCAGGTCGTGCCATCTGTTAAATCCTCAATGAAGAGTGTACTAGCAAGGAGATTCGCGTTTAAGGACCGCGCTCCATCCCTGGCTAACTTACATCTTCGCGCGATTCTTAGCTGCTGATCTATACATTGAATCTTATCGGTTGGTGGATAATTATCCACATAGATGGTACCCCTCAACTATCAAAGTCGGAGACGATGAGATTTCCTCGTATTACCGTGTAAATCCACTCGCTTCTGAACTTCACAGGCATTGGTACATTGTACTAGTATATAATTAAACAACTTCCAAGTTACGATACTGCCAGACACAGTTATAGCAATACACGAGCTGAGCGTTTGCTAGAAACAGAAGGCGCAGACTTGTTTCGGGACGATGAATCACCCATGGCACGATACTTCGAAGTACAGCCCTATATAGCACTAGAGATCAGAGACGTAGCTTCCTGAGGAGAGATGATTTGACATGCAGTCATTGTGTTTGTTGAATCGTTCAATCGCACGGACTAAAATAGAAAGACAATTGCATGATGAGTAGCAGACACGAGGTGCGAAAACCGACCTTCATCGCCTGCTCAAGTTGCTGAACGTTGGAATGGACTGTCCGCTGACTAGCGGCATAGGCCACCTGTTTCCGACGGCGATACTGGAAATTCACGTTGAGATCCCCGGAAGTAGTAGGATATAAGCAAGCGTGGAAGTATTTACCTTGGTTTCCTCATTCTGGAGCTCTTGTGCGACTTTTTTGAGGTAGTCACGTTCATCGACGAGTTTCTGGAAAAAATCATGTAGCTTCGCCCGGCTGTAGTCGGTGAGCTTCTTCAGTTGCACAGGTTCCACTGTGAAGGGAACGTTCGGTGGCCCATAATATATCCAACGTTCTGTGGGAATCACCCCGGTTCTTGAGGTCAAAGGAAGGGTAATACACCACTGAGTCTTCTCGGGATCAGAGGTTTGCCATTCTGGGACCGTACGGACGTAGAATTGGTCTTGGTCTCCGTCCTGGATAGGTCCAGTAGCGACGATGACGGCAACTCTTTGTATACCTCCGGGAGCGTAGACTCGTCATGACCGTCGAAAGTCCCCATGAGAAATAGCCAAGGTCCAGGTTGACCATTGGTTTGGGGAGGAGGACGACAAAGTATACCTGGCCGTGCTTTCCCTCGTGGAACACCTTTCTTTGACAAACGAGAAGAGCATATGCTTTTAACGATTCTTCGACACGCGGGGGTTGTTCTGACGGTGGCTGTCTCCAGCGCTGTCATGCACAGTTGATGAAAGGGATGGGTGAGGGACTCGAAGACAGAAAAAATGTCGCCATAGGGAGGTGGGCCAGGATTCTTTTGGGGAGCGTCGGCTCGGGGAACGACGGTGACGGAGAATGGCATGAACAGAGGACAGAAAATAGGAATTGACTAGCATTGTCGAAGCAGCTGAGACCATACATTATATGTATTCTCAAGGCAACAGTAGATGCAGAAAAACGGACTTAAAAATGTGTGAGCGTGGTGGCAGTTGCTCCGATGGGATCGATCTCGGCAAGTCCCGGCTACTCTTTGTTTCTACCGTTCGGCACGGTTCAACTTGTCTTATTCCTTTCTTGTTCCTTTCTTCAGTGGACAATGAAAGAAAGTATGGCAGGATCATATGTTTCAGTTAAAATGGGCCCTATCATCTCTCAACTCTCATCACCCGCTATTCCTCTGCATTGCTCGACACCATGCTTCCTCACTTTGGAGAATATATCGCGTTCAAGCTCGACCCAGTCGCTTCCCTCAAGGCCCTCAACGATCCTGAAGTTACAAAATCTTGCGAGACCTTAGAGACGAAGACCTATGTTTCCTGTGTAACTTACGTGTGTTGAATTGTTAATTTGAGCACTTATATTAACTGACAGTCGTCGTTTCTTAGCTCCTCTCCTTTCCTTTGCCTGGCGTCGAATATATCTCCGTGTCGATGACTCTTCTTTCAAAAGGTCTCCCTAAGGATGTCCCGGATCGTTTTATCACGTCGGACATGTCGGTGCCCGTATAATCCGCTTTCGCGACCACCACTAGAACCGAGCATGCCTCTTCCATGGCCTGACTGCTACCATCCAACACAGTCCAGGATGCAATGTCGTGTTTTTAACGACGTCGTCATTGGCGGAGCGTGGCCCGAGCCCAAGTATGGACTGAGCAGCCACGACCAGGTCCTCCTTGATGGAGATTATTTTGACGACGATTCTAACCGCAGGGAATTCTTGAAGACGGATAAAAAACCATCAAGTGATTCTAGCATAGGTGACAATGTTGCAGCCGAACGCAAAACACTGGAGCGGGACACAGAAAGCCAATACTGCCAGTCGGTAAGCGAAGGCGCGAGTCAGTTGTCTCTCCCGGTCGGCAGTCGAGACTCTTGTTCGGTGCTCGATGCTGAAAGCCAACATTCCAACGAAGCGAGTCAAAGTCATGACACTCAGCCAGCACCTGCTACCGTATCTACTTTCATTCTCTCTTTCCTTTCAAAGCTCCTCCCATGCATACCGTGTCTACGAGCAGACATCGACGACCATGAAGAGGTTGCATCGATATCACCTTCCGATCCAATCTGGTCCCATCCCGTCTTCGGCACACGCCCGCCCGACACCATGCCCGTCATCACCGTGCTGGACAACCTTGAGACGATAAAACCCGAACAGATCAACGATCCCTGGGATTTCTTTCGAGAACTAGAGGCTTTGAAAAGGTATGATTGTCGTGCTGTGTTCCGGAAACTCTTCGCTGACTCTCTTAATTGATAGAATCGAGGAAGATTATAGCGAGCGAGTAAAGGCAAAAGCTCAAGCTGCGATTGACCGTGCACGTCAAAGGGATGAAGAGCTCAATGCTAGGCTTCAATCAAAGATGCCAAAGCGTGTCTCTCCACCAGCGGAGGCGGTGAAGCTACCTCCTTCCAGTTCGGCAGGTATGCAAATTTACTATGACTTTGATATCGCTGAACGTAGCTGAGGATGGTGACATAGACTAATCGCACAGAGCTAGTCTTTGACTGCTTTGGACCGGGGAAACAATAGCCCAAACCTGAATATATGTCGAATAAAAGTTCAGTAGTCAGAGTCGCGTTTTTCAGTTGGATTTTTGATTTCCTGCTTTTCATGGCAGTTTCGAAAGACTAAGAGTTGGCGGAAATCGTTAACAGTTTGACATATGAACAGAATTGAGGAAGAGCCTCATCAATGGAAAATATATGTCGAAACTTCGATGTACTTGATTGAAACCCAGCGAACATGGCTCACTTCATTTGGCTGTACCCGCCTCACTGACAGTTTTTGTCCGTGTACTTTCGCATGGGCCCCTTCATGGCAATACAAATTATCAGAGGACATATCTGAAGTCTCGATTCTGTTTGTCCGTCAGATCCAAAAATTCCTGCAGAGCCGTCAGAATGCGTACGAGATGCACGACCGGACAGACCTTGTCGACGCGAGCCTTTTCCATAACACCATTCTCGTTCAATCGCTCAATATACATGTTGTCATAGACAGTATCAGCAGGTTCTGCATCTCTGCGTCGATTTTCGGCTGATAGCAGATACCGAATCGTGAGCAAAGTCAGAATCCGAAGAACGACGCAAACTCCGATTATTATCCAGGGTACGACATTACTAATTCGCATACCCATTAGCATAGAAAGACAGGTACTACTGACCTATAGGAAGACGCACCGAGGCTTGTACTTTGCCCTCCACATCAAAGGACCAACTGCATTGCCGATACAATACGCGGTGAGCATGATCGTATTGACGGTTATTCTCTTCGTGTGTCCCGCCGTCGTACTCGACAACCAAGAAAGGGAAAGCACTGCAGTGATCTTAATATCTGTGGCGAGGAGAGAATTCAGACATACCGAAAGCAGTGACCCCGAGGCCTACATTATCGGTAAGTGGTATTATATAATTGAAATGATGGAACCATCTCACCAGCAAAGAACAACGTCACTAGTAAACCAACTTTATTTTCCCAGCTTAGAAAGAGCATCAAGAACACAGCAGCGAGATTGGGTATCAGATACACCACGCCGACCCACGCTTGGCTGTTTGGTACCCGCGCTGCGATGGACGTGCCAGTCCAGACCGCTAAGACCGCTACAGCACCGGGAACACAGCCCAGGAGAGTAGTGTTAAGGTTAGAGAAACCGAACGACAGGATAATTAGCTGTCGCTGATTGGCGAGCGAATTCGGAATGTTGGCCAACACGGCAAAGAGAGCGAATAGCCATGTCTTGATGTCCGTTAGAGCTTCTATCATCCTAGGGTTTGGCGCTTGAGAAGAAGTACGACAAGCGTGAAAGGTGAGGTTTTCATACTGTTCTTTCTTAAAATGCTTGTTCTCAACACCTGTTTGATTTTCCTGTTCCGAAAGAGGGTTATTATAACTTTGAGAGGGCAGGAATATTGAATGACCTTCAGTCGCTGAACTGCAGAGGAGCGTTCTTCTGGGGTAAGGAACCACGCGTTTGTAGGAGAATCTGGAAACAGGAACCTGGATCGAGAATCAGCCATCCCGTAGAGTACTTACGAGGAGAAAGCGGAGTACCAGAAAAGGACCGCAGTCACCATGGTCAGAGCGCCCAAAATGATCATGAGCCTATGGATTAAGTATTGGATCATAAAAATATAGACACGAAAGGGCTTCGCACCATTGCCAGGCTGTCAATGAATTAGTTTTCATATGCAAGGTTCCGAAACTTATGAATCCGGAGATTACTTGTGCTAACACCTATTGGTCAACCTAAGTCGTAGGAAAGAACAAATACCTACCACTTCCATCCATCAAGACTACATAAGGAGTCAGCAAATATGGATGACAGCGAATTTGTACCCTTACACCAGTACCCGACTCTCAAAGTCTGCTCCGATCGTGTGTAGAACATGGAGGTGACAATCATAAATCCCGTTGTGATACAACCTTCAGACATTCCCAGGATCATTCGGACAACAAAGAGGCCGGCGAAATTCTTGCACGCTGCGTGCATACATAACGCAATGGCCCAAACCAAAATATTGAAGCTACAAGGAATAATATCATTCAAGGATCACTGGTTCGGAAAACGACATACCTCAGCCATTTCCCAACGGGCAGGCGTTGTAGACACAGATTTTGTGGGAACTCGAAGACGAGATAGCCGAGATAAAAGATGGTACCAAGCCTGAGGCCTTAACTAAGCGGACGCAATGAATCATGGAACTGGATGTCAAACCAGTTATATCTTTGAACACCGAAGAGTCCAGTGAGATAATATCGGAGGTATCATATAAGACTCACTGATCGGCACTTAGATGTGCATCTTCACTGTTTGGAACGCGAGGTCTAAAATAGAACACAGTTCGATGCGGGTCGCGGGCTTACAGGAGACCTAGGATGGCGGCATTTCCCAAGGTAGCTTTATCCATGTATTGGATTCTAGGCAACGACAGGCGGTGGTGAACGCGACGACGACAATGTAATAGCCATTGTCACCCACGCATACAGCACTATTTAGGATATCATCATTCTAGTTGAAGCATATCCGTAATGATGAGACTCACAGCACATTAGCGGAATAATATGGCGGTCTATTTTCCTCCTATTTTCTTTAATGTAAGATACTGTCAGAGAATAGGAACATGCCATACCTGATTCTTGTCGCCTCATAGCGGCTCAAGTCCCCAGTTTTACCTATCACGAGCACCGCCCCAGTATCTACTTGATTGGCAGAGATCTCGATGAGATGGGGATTACTCTTTTCCTCCGTCGAAATCTTTTCATCGTTCGTCGACGCCATCGGGGAAAGGGATAAGGAGGGATAGAAGAGCAAGTATTCGCCGTAGTATATATATATTGTTCATGTGCCTAAAAGTGGCGAGAGGAGGTCCAATCAGCACCCTTCTATTTGGAGGCAACGGGAGAATTGCATCAAGACAGCTCACTGATAATACTTGGGATCTCGATCTGCCGGTGGTCACTGGTAATTCGGTAGAATGGACGAGAGTCAACATCAGATGATTTGAGGATAACGGAGGCCAATATTACTTCCCCGGGGATCCAGTTTTTTTTCACATCGGAATTATTATGATAGAGTTTTGTTGAGCGAGCAGTCGATCGACACTGATTACAGTATCAAAGTTCGAAGCATATTCGCTGGGTTTCAATCAATTAGCACGCTGTGCGGCTCCGGCTTGACCTCCTCGATTGTCTTCTCTACACCTTCTCACCCTTATCGCCATATCTTGCAACGGAATCGGCCGCAAGGACCGCATTTCTTCCATAGCGAGGGTGGCTCGGAAAGGAAGGTTGTAGATCACGATACTTGCCTTGGTGATCAATATTGTTCAACTGATTTCCTGGCAAAGGAACGGCAGACGTGCCAGTCAAATTGAGGAAACCGGCGGATCCAAAGCACCACCTTCCAACCGCTGGAAAGAATGTATATTCTGGTGTAAAGAGGTGTAAAGTCACCCTTTTGCAAACCATGACCTTCCCAAGCGCAGGATCTTGGAACCGGAGGCTGTTTGATACGGTATTCAAAGTCTTACAGGTGCATGAAGTCGCGCATGGGCTCTACGGGGATCACCTGTCACTTGCTGTCCGTGTCCAAATTCTTTCCGAAATGTCCAGCAAGGTGCGCTGTTACCACGAAGCTTCACAGGATCCCCTTTAATGGACTATTCCAGGATCTGTGAGAGTGACCACTTGTTTCGGCGAGGTCTAAAGGTCGGTGAATACGCGCTTTGTCCAAATCAATGCCGAATCGCACCGCGTTGTCAATATGAAAGTCCAGGTGAGTCCTGTAGGTGGTGCGGTGCGATGTGTGGACAGACAGGAATCTAAGTGTTGCTTCTCGTCAATGAACAGTACTCGAGACAAGCGTCAAAATATACAAACATGATCGTTTACGTTGCTACTCGATGCGAATCCGACAGTTGGATGTAAGCACTTCTTCCGGCCCTGTCCGAACCAGTCAAGCCTCAGCGCTTCAGCCCTGGACCCTTAGCCTAGGACACCGTCGTCAGCTAGGGTGAAGCTAGTCATGTCATACTAGCCGGATCGGCAGCAACAGGAATTTCCGCCGTCTCTGTTTGCAGACTCAGAGAGATGCGCTTTGGCATCTTTGAATGAAACTTAGATCCCCTTGACGTGCACGGTCGATTGCAGCTCGAACTTTTTTGCCTTCACTCGCTCGCTGTAATATTCTTCGATCCTGTGAATCAGGAGCCTCAGTCTGTGAAGAGTTTTCGAAGCACGCACGATAATCATACCTTTTCAAAGCCTCTAGTTCAAAAATAATCCAGGAATCGTTGATCTGTTACGATTTTATGATCTCAAGATTGTCCAGCACAACGATGACAGGCAGGGTGTCCGGAGGACCTACACCGTATACAGAATGAGACTGGATTGTATTGGAAGGCGACATCGAGTCGACGTCTGCTCGTAGACACGGTATGCACAGGAGGAGCATTGAGATCACAGAGAGGGGGAAATTAGATGCAGTAGCAGGTGCTGCCTGAGAAACACGGCCATGACTTGCTCCGCTGACAGATTCGTAACCTTGGCTTTTAGCGTCGCGCACCGAAGAACAGTCCTGAAGCATGCTACTGAATCGAAGTTTCACTGATAATTGATAGTATTAGCTTTCTGCATCCTGCGTGAACGGTAGAGCCAAATTAACTGCTTGTTGGATACATCGGCAGTGACATGTTGTGTAGTGGCTCTTGCTCTGTCTTCAAGAGCTCCTGCGGTCAGAACCCTCGTCACAGTGTTCTCCGTCAAGGAGGACGTAAACATTCGTTCCATCACATAATTGAGCTCGGTTCTCTGGTACAGGCAAAAAGCTGAGCAAGGAATCGCCAGAAGTGCTTGAAGACTCACTAGCACCCGTACATAGTACTCTGACTATCAACATACGCCATTTTTTGCCGCTAGGATTTTATGGCTACCTCCGCCTGTCCCCATTGCAACAAGTTGATATTCAGAAAGCTCCAATATTGAAAGGTAGCATGTGCTGGACCAGAATATAGAAATGGAAAGCTTGTGCCCTATTCGGCGTTTTACATCGCGCTATTAACGTTGGAGAATATTGATGAGCAGGATGCCTAGCTTGACGACGCAAATCTTGTTTGTCTCCTATTCGCTGATATAACTACAGCAATGCCAGAGGTACTCAGACTCCACGGCACGCATACACCTATAAACGTAGCTTTAACATCAAGGACGACATCCTGAAATTAAGATGAATCACCCACCAGCAGGGAAGGAAGGTCGGCGACTCTACCGACTCTTGTCAACCTCTAAGCATTGCTGTGATGAGCTAGAAAAACACGGTATATCGTACGCTCGAGCATCGCGTGCAGCATTGAAGACGTTCATGGTGAGAAGGCAGGATTTGTTTGTTGCCGCGACCAAATAACTCTTAGCTTCATCGCTCGTCGTTCTCCTTCCTCCACAATCCGTTCCTTCTACCGTGTGCCTTCCCTACATCAACGGTGGATATCTCGAACACCTCAACCTCAAAATACGTCAAATCCGTGCCGCGACATATGTGATACTTCCTGGAAAAGATCCGTCGACCGCCGATATCTCGAAGCTGGCTGCTGACGATTGTGTCACCAGAAGCCTGTTTGACTCGGATCTGAGGCTGAAGGGTGGGAAATAACGCTTTGCAAAATTTGGTCTTTCGTTTTGGAGAATTGAAGATAAATCTTTGCTCCGACAATTGCAAGAAGCCGCTGCAAGAAGAGAACCGGAAGTTCGAGTAGTCGGTCAAAGCGGAGTCTCAGTCTGAGTTTGACTGTTGGCAAGCGAGGTAAACGACTCGGACTGATTCACTCTTTCCAAACTCTTTAATCGCATGAGTAAACAGAATATTCATGTCCGAGTCGTCTTCCAATATGCTGTCTTCGCCCTTGTGCAGCACGGAAGATATGGTGCAAGCAATTGCGACGGAGCGCCATTCTGTACGTGTCAGTACAGACAGAATCCAGGAATACGCTGACACACAATACAGCTTAATATACCACCTGAAATTTACGAGGAAATCATTGATTACCTCTGGGATAACAAAGATGCCCTCGTCGCCTGTTCCTTCTGCCGACCTTTATACCTCCGCACCCGCGTACACCTTTTTCACAGCATCGAGCTGAAGCACACGCCCAACGGCGAGCCGTTCTCCAAAAGTGTCCTTCCGTGCATCAAGAAAATCACGATACACCCGGGTTCCGATATCCTCAGCGTGACCCCGTTGCTATCTTCGCTGCCGAACCTAACTGCGCTCCGCCTCGATGCGCTGGAATTCCCCGATCCGTGGTCACTGCACCAATTCATCTGTCAGCTTCACGAGTTGACGAGTCTCGATTTGAGTCGTATACGATTCCGTCGAGATATTCTGGTAGAGCTTGGGAGCCTCGCGGGTTCATTTCCTAAGATCAACAAGATAACGATGTGCGGGACGTCGCTCCATGCTTCTGTTGTGGGGTTTCTCATCCATAGGCGGGCGCTACGAGCGATATATGTTGATTCCCTCCGCGAGCTTTGCATCAAGTACCCCGCTGGCGAATGCATGTCTTGCATATGCACCTTTGTGCGTGCGGCGTCGAGGTCATTGAAAAGCTTGGAAATCCGGATCCGTGAAACGGGTGGGCGAAACCCTTATTTTTCTGTAGAGTGTACACTAATAATTTGGGTGAAGAGATGTCGAGTTGGCCGGCACAGCTCGACGTGCTTCCCCTGACTATGCCGGTGTTGCTGATTGAGATGGACTACAATCACTTCGGTTGGCATGATGGGGTCATGAGATGGTTGCTGGATTCTCTGACCGGCGCTGATGGACCCATCATGGTGGAAACACTGACGCTGGTGGTCGTGCCTCCTCTGTATTTTAATGAATATGTTATAGAAGGCAATGATCGGCGGTGGGCGAGAATGTGGTTGAGGTTGGATGAGATCTTGACGGGTCCAGATATGAAGGTGTTTCGACGATTGAAGGTGACAACTATCTGTCCTCCTGGTGATCGTATTTATTGGGAAGGGTCGCATTTCACAGAGTGGGTTCGTGGAAAGCTCCCGCTGGTGAATGAGAGAAACATGCTTGATATGGATACTATCGTCGAGGACATAAGTTGGTAGAGTTTGTTATATTGTTCGCGAATTAGAGATGCATATCATTCACTTGATCTATGATAAAATAATTGGTAGTAGACGCAATACTTGTGCTCCTAAACCACTATCGCCTCCAAGACAGAGTCTGGGTAGCATAGATACACTAGGAAAGCATCTTCCTGACATGCCCTTAAGCCGTGACCGCGCAGGTCAGAGTCGAGCCAGGCTTCAGATACGTACACTTACGGCGTCTTCAGAAAAAGGACTCTTCATATACTATACGGTGAATAAAAAGGGTCGACCACTGTCAGGAAGATAGTACGAGGATGGTGCTGAGGAAGCGGGTCCTTATAGCTGTGAACACTTTCAAGGTTTGCTACCTGGTGCTAGCGCTCATAGCCGATGGTAGACGCATTAAGTTGTGAGAGAGAAATATGACAGGGAGCAGAAAAGTTACAAAAGTGATGAGTTCGCTCCTCTTCGAACATTGCGAGTCGCATCGACTGCCGGGGAGACAGCATGTTAGCAAAGAGCTAGAGACTGCGACGAAAGCACTCACGTTCACTCCATGGGCAGATTTCTGACTGGCAGCTTACTGTACTCTCTTATGGTGGCAAGTTGAGCCTAAGAGCTTGATTTCTTGCTTGAAGGGTCAAAAACGGCATACTTTCTTTTCATGATCACTGAGCTCTTGGACGACCATTGGCAAATATCTGCAGTCTACTACGACTTTAGATAAGAAGTCGTTCATCGTGCTGAATTGTGTGAAGATGTCCAACTGGGGTGGCTCGATTACAACAGGCATAGTAATTTCGCCCTCCTATTCCTTTGAATCCCGGTGAGTCGGCGTGAACAGCGGATTCTCTTTAAATGCGAGGGAGCGACACCTCGTCCCGACCGCCAAAGGTTCCCGTGAGATATAGCCAAAGTATGGAAGGCCCGGGGGGACTTCCGAGGATGGTCGGAGGAAGACAAACAACTCCGGTCGATCTCTCCTGCGCCGGCCTGTCGTGATAGATAACCTGGAAGGAGCACACATACCGTGGATGATGCTTTTGTTGGCGGGAGTGGTTTCAATGGAAGGGGCTTTCATGGCAGCCAGAAAGAGCTGATAGTAGAGCTGAAGCAGAAATCCATCGACAAGAAAAGTCTCGCCATAAGACGGTTTGAGCGTGGCATCTTCGTTATGGGGGATGCCAACCACGGAAAGGACATGAAATCACAGGAGAGATTGGACGGGCAGCAAACTCCGACCCATTCAAGGTCTCATACCTTGAATGGCCGGAGCGCTGATATCGGAGATCTCTCCTCATAGCCATCACCGCGTCGGCGCGCCGCGGCCTGAACGCCTCGGAAATCTGTGGTCAAAGTAACCTAATGTCATAATCGAGTGCACATGAAACGCACCATTCTATCCAACAGAATGCCTCAAGTGCATTGAGTTGGGCTAGGGGTGTCCTGGTGAGTAGGTATATGGCGGTTACGCACATGGCACATACAATATGAGGTGAGACGCGATGCTAGTGAGCACTGAGTACTGATCCTACGGTAGAGTGTAAGAATAGAACTATGTATCGTGTAAAGATTACGTTGAGGTGAATCTGAGGACGTATCGGACGAAGACTCTTTTGGATACTCCGTTCTGATGTCTATGCTTGTTGAGTTGCCAATTTAACCACGCGGATATTGAGTGCTGTGAGGATGCTTATAAGAACGATATCTGTGGCGGCAAATAGATCTGGTTACCGTGATGATTCCAAACAGAATGAGGCAACCGAATTTGACCGCAGATGCGAGAAGCTGTCAACGCACTCGGACGACCCCGTCCTACGAGCGAATCAAGTGTCAGTTCAAAGTTGTTACTGATGTTTCTATTACACCCCGCCCCATCTACTCCTCTTCTTATATGGCAAGCGAAAATATATACAGAGTTTTATGTTGAAAGCAGGAGATAGCTAGATATCACGATTTCAACATGACGTCACTCCAAGGACCATATCCAGCCGTCACGTGTCTAAGGTTAACTCCGTCATCCGACCTGCATCTCTTCTTCCCGTCTTCCACTGTGATCCATGACACGTTTTTGTGTTGGCACAGAATCCCGTTTTAGTACCTTGTATCTATCTATCTATCTATCTTCTATCTCAGAAACCACCGCAAACCGTCAGTAATGGTCCCTGGACTCTTCGAGGAAACGACGACTCCAGTCCGGTCTCTGGCGGAGAGTCTGATATGGAACCAGAGTAAGTCAATTCAAATACTTATCTCCTCGGACCGCGTTGATGATGACCAGGGACGCTAAAAATACTTCCGATGATGTAGTTGAAATACCATCAAATGCATCGCCTCTTGGTGTTCACGTTCGTCCACCATGACCTCCTCCAAGACACAGTACAATGTCGCTCTTCGCGGCGATGCGATGCTCACCAGTTCCAGATGGAACAAGGGCACTGCGTTCACCATGGCTGAGCGCAAGGCATTCGGTCTCACTGGGCGATTGCCGTATCGCGTCAATACCCTCGACGAGCAATGCCAACGCGCTTACGACCAATTGCAAGCCCGGGATTCACCTCTACGCAAGAATTCCTTCTTGCAGAGCTTGAAGAATCAGAACTGGGTGCTTTACTTTGCGCTGTTATCGAGGCATCTCAGCGAACTTGTGCCTGTCATCTATACACCGACCGAGGTGAGTGTTCCAGACTTGCGTACCAGTGGGCTTGCCACGTCGTCTAGATACGCGGGAACAGCAACTATCTGGTCTTTGTTTGGTCATCAATATCACCCACGCAACCGGCAGCTCCTTCCGTCAGGGAGCGTCAAAGACGCGCCCAACTTTCTGCTTTCAGTAAACTCAGGGCAACAAGGGAACATGGAATGATGCGGTCCTATTCAGTCATCCATCACTGCTAGAAACTCTGCGTTCATATCTTCTCTTCGGACTACACCGGTAACATCCGTCGTTGAATTCCCTTCCATTTTGCAACTCAGTTCTACGCGCCGTTCACGCTACACGACCTTGCTATCCGCGATGGTGGCAAGCCCATCCGCAGACAACTGACTTTTCTCTCAACAGGCCGATGCAATCGCCAGCTATTCCCATCTCTTCCGGAGGAGCGAAGGATTGTATCTGACTTTTCCTGATCAAGACACTATGGAGCAAGACTTTCTCGAGCAGATCAAAGGCCGAAGCATCGATCTGATTGTGTGCTCCGACGCCGAGGCGATTCTTGGCATTGGCGATCAAGGTGTCGGGGTATGCCTTAATACCTGTTTGCTACATCGTCGTGCTGATTCTGTTGCAGGGAATTGGAGTAGGTGTTTGAGTCACAGTTCAAACCATTGGATTTATCTGTTTTGCAGATCTCTGCCGCTAAGGCGGTGATATACACGTGTGTCGATTACCCAAATTAAACAGTGGATAGCTTCGATTGATTATGATATTAGACTCATCGGCGGCATCGACCCTTCCAGAGCTCTTGCTGTGACGCTTGACGTCGGGACCAACAACGAAGAGCTTCTCGACGACAATCTTTACGTCGTAAGCATACTGTTTCCAAACACCTGCGAAGGCTAACTCTGCTTTTAGGGCTGGCCCAACAAACGTATCAGTGGAGAACAGTATGATCAATTTATCGACAAGTTCGTTCAGTTGGTTCGAAAATATTTCCCTCATTGTCTACTCCACTTCGAGGACTTCGGCGTGACAAATGCTCAACGTATCCTTGAACGCTATCGGGACACTCATTCAGTTTTCAATGATGATATGTAAGACGCTCGAGTCGCTGATGTTATTATTTCTGACCTTCTATTTATATAGCCAAGGAACCGGCGCAGTCACACTCTCTTGCGTCATGTCTGCTATTGGCATAACGAAGACCAAGCTCTGTGATCAGCGATTCATCATCTACGGAGCAGGCTCCGCCGGACTGGGCATCACAAAACAGCTGCGTGATGCCATGGTTGCTACAGACGGCACTCCAGAAGAAGAGGCCAACGCCAAGTTCTGGCTCATCGACAAACACGGACTCATCAGACAGAGCACACCTAGTGTTCGGGAAGACCTTCGCGCGTTCATTCGATCGGACGAGGAGTGGACATCGTTTACCGGCGATGTCGGACTCCTGGATACAGTCAAGCAAGTCAAGCCGACGGTGCTGATTGGGTGCTCGACTCATGCGGGTGCTTTCACGGAAGAAGTCGTGAAAACCATGGCGGCACACTGCGAGAGACCGATCATCCTGCCTCTGTCGAACCCGAGCCGATTGGTTGAGGTCAATCCGGGCGACGCTAATGAGTGGACGGGGGGCAAGGCATTGTTGGCCACGGGTAGTCCATTCCCTCCAGCTAAGATGCCGAATGGGAAGGATTATATCATTGCCGAGTGTAACAGTATGTCGATTTTCTTGTCTCATCTACCTTTGTATTGATCGTCCTCTTAGATGCGCTGATCTATCCCGGGCTTGGGTTTGGTGCTATGCTTTGCCAGTCTCGCAAGATGACAGACACGATGATTATCGCGGGAGCGCGTAGACTCGCGTCTTTGTCCCCGGCGTTGAAAGATCCAGACGATGCGCTTTTGCCAGACTTTGGGGACGCGCCTCAGGTGAACTTTGAGGTAGCCGTTGCCGTTGCTGAGCAGGGGATCGAAGAGGGGAGTGCGGGTGTAGATTGGTCGAAGGAGGAAGTGCGTGCCAAGGCGAAGGCAAAGTTGTGGGAGCCTGTATATGCGGAGTATGTGTATGACAAGGACGGAGAAGTCTAGACATGGGGAAGTTGACGTGTAGTATACAATTAGAAGAATTGCTTATTTTTGGTCGTACTGATTATTGTCGCTTCGCGTGGTTTTGTAAATTTGGATTGTTTCTTTGACTTCAACCATAGCGAACTTGGAACAGACGCTGAGTATGATGCATTCACAACGACGGGCTCGATTCGGCATGGTTGTTTCTAGGAGGAGCGGCCAGCGTACCGCTCTCTGCGCACTTGTGAAACCTGAAATCGTGGAACAGCTTGTGGGCTATTGGGTCCTCTTTAACTGAGAAAACGATAACATAAGCACAATACAAGTTGTACTTTGAATTCGTACACTTTTTATCTCCCCATAGCTTGAGATAAAATCCCACCTCTACGAGCTCCCCACATAGCATCCAACTAAGAGGTTTTGCTTCCATGATGGCCAATGGTAGTTTGTGTTTGCACGGGGTAAGCTCCGCGTTCTTGAAATCGATAATGACAGGTTGGTTCCGACGCGGGTCCCACAGAAGATGACTTTCGATTCCGGCTCCTAATTGCCCGTGGCGGAATCCTGAGCAGTGCAAATCTTGCATCATAGACGCTATTGCCATCCTGCTCTCAAGCGTGTCGTGTGGCCCACCGGCACGCCAGGGAATACCACGGCGTTCTGTGATAGAGCAGACAACCGTACCCCCCCAAGTCGTCTCAGCAGTCCATATTCCATAATGGATGGGAACAATCTTGCCTTGCAAATGCTTGAGGTTGGTCGCATGAAAAGTGGCTTCCCTGATCAAATCCTTTTTAACGTCATCCGGACAGCTACCCGGGCCAAACTCGACGTGGACTGCCATCTTGATTTCGAAGAGAAGGGTGTCGGGATCACGCCATTTGGATCCATGGAAGCGGGCGGCGAAGTGGATTGGGCGGTCATTGGTGTAATTCTCCTCTCCGTAGTGGCACAGAGAATCGAGCGACATTGGCCTGCGCATGAAGCGAGGGTGGTCTGTTTCGAGGATTCCTTCGGGGAGTGAGTCAAATGTGCAGTTGGATATAGGAACGGGGAGAAAATGATTCTCTTTGCGGACAAGTTCTATTCGTATCTTGCGGAACGCTGAATCGGTCATACTAGAAGAAAAGTGAGAGATACTGAGACTTACAGACTAATATTTATTTATTTTTAGCAAAAGTGATAACTGAATTTGAAAATGGCGAAATAGACTTTTGATGGTGGCCTTACGCCGCCATGGCGAGCATAGAATAGATGCTGAGCATGATGGGGAACAGGAATTTCTTTGGATATCTCGCAGAGCGAAAAAGCTTATGGCTGCTGAAAAGAAAGGTCGCGTCCCTGATGCTGTCATGCCCGTCTGCCCTTCGTGCAGGCGCAAGCAGAATATTCTCCTCTCAAAGAAACCATTGCGATGCACGTCATGCAAAACGGCTGTAACATGTAAAGACCAAAGTTCAAGCCAATGTTGAACGGACACAGCAAAAAAAAACGAAAAGTTGCGCGCCCGACTCCCATAGCGTCTGGGACGTTATACTTGAACGCGTTCAGTAAAAATTCTTGTCATTTTACCGTCACGTTCTGGATATGGATTCTAAAAGACTAAAACAATCTACTGACTCGTCTATGCTCTATGCGGTTCTTACATCCTTGCTCCGCTCAGTCGACTCGTCGAGCCCTCGGTACAAGCGCCCAGACACCCACCAGCGTGCACATCATCGATACAACTCTAAACACAAACTTTAGTTTCAAACCTGTCGATACCCGAGACTGCTTTGCACTTACAACGGCTGCAATGACCGAATTCCATAACGAGATGCCAATAGACCCGTTACGAAGGGCAGGGCCGCCGATCCCGACATACCAATCCCGGTGATCCACCCGACACTTTCAGTGAGTAACCTCGCAGGCAGGATCCGTGTCGCGTGCCCGACAAGTATCGGGAACATGGGTCCCAGTAGTAAACCGACGAAAGAAATCTAGGAATACGTTTAGATGAGCAGTAGAATGATACGAATACAAACGTGCTTACTGCAACTCCGTTCTCGATGATGGAAGGAACAAACCACACGGTTAGTTCCAGTCTGTTTTATAATTAGCTTAGAATAGGATCGGGTCGCAATAGTTGGCCTGGCTTACGCTATGGCGAGTAAAGTGTATACAAAAACGACGCGGTGCTCTCCGACCTGGTCAAGAAATTTGAGTCAACCTCGACGACTGGGACTACCAGGTGCGAACCTTCTTGCTGAACCATATAAGAGATAGTCGGCCCAGAGTCAGTCCTGAAGAATGAACACATTTGACAAAATACCAACCAAAACAGTACGAACGATGCTCACCACCGAAGAACCCAGATGAGACGTATCCCGCGCTCTTTCCACCTTCTCTTTCATTGATTATAAACGTAACAATCCAACCTGATCAAGCCATGTGAGCACCAGGCAAAGATCTTGTGCGCGAATGCACCAACCGCCCAGAGTAACCTCAGTGCCAATATAGATGAGGGCAAAAACGGCAAGGAAATGCACAGCCTTGATGTTAAGGATTGAGCTGTACAAGTTTGCACCCCGCGATCCTGCAGCATCGGATTCCCCAGGCGCCTGACCCGCCTCCGCGAGGAGAACTGGATATACGATCAGGTTCTGATTCCAATCACATACCATGGCGGCTCACCCTCCTGCGTCTTGAAGCGGAACACCAATGCGAGGACAACCGAATTTGAGACCGCAATGCCAGTGGAGATGATGAAATGATACGACCAGTGACGTTCATATGAAAAGTGGGTGGCGACTAATGGCGAAACGAATGCGCCAACCCCTACGGAGTTCTGAGTGTAGGTTCGTCACCGATGACTAGATTGTTCACCGTATGCAGCATGAAGCATATTGAGTTTCGTCGTTTTATGCTCTTTTAAACTGCCAATGAGGCCGTTGCCCTGAGCGTTCTGGTTAAATGAAGGTCAGCGTGGGAACAAACGACATGTTCTCCTAGATATCTACCTGTAATGACATGCCAAACCCAGCCAGAGCGTACGCCATGACCATAACCGGGAAAGGTGGCTGCGGGCTCTCCATCGCATAAGATACAACCTGAAACAGCGAACCGATGAACATAATCTATTCGAGGTCTGCTTTCAAGCTTGACGAGCGAAAGGAGAGTAGACGATACCTTCCCCAAGCCATATCTTTCATTAAGATATATATTGGTTCCAGCACCAAGGATAAATCCCTGGTTCAGGTTGAGTTGCTATAGCCGTCGTACTAGGAAACACTCACAGAGCAATTGAAAACGAAGAGTAAAGAAACGATCGCAAAATTGATCTATACTCTTCAGTTAACGTATCGGGTGAGTGACATTGAGGACCAGACCAACGTGATAAGATTCTTGAATGACAGGGATCAATGGACCCGTCGTGCCATCGTTCCACCCCTCTGTAAAAGGTCAGCCTTCGGATGAACAACAGTCACCAATGGTAATAACACACCCAAGAAAAAGCACCAGCAGACGGCAGCGAACTGAAGATTCGCCTGCCTTTGGTAGCTCTTTGACCTTTTAGATTCGATGATCTGAGCTCGATGGTGGATGGCCGGGACGGCCACTCCCGTGCTCGTAGCGGTCGCTATACGAGACTTCAGATGAGCATCCTCAAGAACTGGTAAGCACTGTTCTGGGACGAGATCCTTGAGGGTAATGATATCGGCAGTGGAGTCGTCGCGGAGGACAGAAGGTCTTCTGGTGCGTTCAGTAAAGTATTCTGGAAGAGGATGTAGTTCGTAGGTCCCTCCATTGTCTGCGCTAGTTGAGATCTTGCGGGGTTGGCGACTAGGTGGTGCGGTATAATCGATCGAATCGCTAAGATCAACGGCTTCTTCGTCTGCTGGGACTAATGAAAGAAAAAAAAAGTCAGTCGTCTTCAGATAAGTGATGAAGAATCGAGAACTCACGGTGGCTGGGTCGCTCAACAACAGGCTTGACGGCTACAGAGAACGACGACATGAGGCAGGGGAAGGAAAATGACTCAGAGACTGAGACGGCAGATATTTATGCAAACTTATAGAGCCGCTATCGGACCCCGGGCAGACCATGAAAAATCAGCTGGTCCTTACCCCTGTACGGGGCTTGTTTACAGCCCCCTCTAGGATAAAAAACTGGTTCGATGATGCCTCGATGTATAATATCGACGCCGGGCGATAGACGATGATTGGTCATTTTTTTATACAGTGGGAAGAGATAGGCTGATTGGCCGTTTCAATCAACTCGATGGATCTGCGCGAGTAATAGTTGTTCGAAATGGAAAACATGAGTTCCGCCCGAGCCTGAACAAGGTCATGGGTAAACCTCGGATAATCTTACTGGTCCTCTTCATGTCGTATCATTCAGGTCAAAGGGTCAAGAAAAAGGCGTTAGCATGGATGATACGTAAACGGCAACGGGGCAATGGTGCGCTGCTCAGCTCACGCGCTTCGTTTTCGGAATCGGGACTGAATATGAAGACTGAACTGATAAGCAATTCGGAGAATGGGGCACCATAGAAGGATTAAATAACCTACAGATCTAATGATCCATATCGCGAGGTCAGAATGTCCATGACCGTCAGAGCGAAAGTTTCTCGCACTGAAAAGCGACGGAGAAAAATGCGTGGTGCTACAGTCAATCAACAAACCTTTCGCAAAGATTGTCAGAGTTAACGTTTACCGGTCACTGTTTACGCGACGAGCGACACTATTACACAATGGAAACGACAGGCGTAGAGAAATATGACATGACTTCCCTAACCGGGTGTCCATGGGAAAGTGTCGTTAGAGCACGGAGTCCCGATGAGCAAACAATTACCATGGTTGGTACTCACTGCCATCAATTGAACTGAGAAGGAGAATACCTTTCTTCGATACCGGACTGGGGATATGATGCACTCAAACTGGCAATATGGACCGATGAGAAGGGAGCTACGAAAAGTCTGGAGCCTGGGTAATGGTTAGGGAGAGAAATAATATTTTATGTGGCTGTGCTTTTCCTTTCTCCTTCTGCTATGTCGACCGGTGTCGACTTTGCGACTGCTGTCAAGCAAGAGGCTGCCTATCTTCGTCTTGTGCATCCAACTCCAGATGATATTCCTTCCTGTTTTCGGTTGATGGAGCTCGCCATGGGCTGTCATGGTACGGCGCTGTATTGACACCTGTTGATCAGCCAAGCTAAAGCGTAGTAGGCATTCGTTCGCAGGTGAAATCATGGTACCGACACGGAGAATCCTCACGGTGCGCCCATAAGCACGACGACTTCAAGTTTTGCCTTAGCATGAAATGGATGGAGAGCGACCAGCGGTACGATGCATGGATACATAGACGGGCGGAATGGTGGGCGAAGAGAAGGCTAGATAAGAGCAGCGAGGATGTATGGGCCATGCGAACGTTCGTTTATTTCTCTATCTCTGCATTGCAAATTCACACCAACACTATCCAGAGAGCCTCGAAAGGCTTTCCCCCGGCCTGTTACAGATGAGGAGATACAGCAGGTCCTAGAAAACACGGAAGAAACACTCATGTAATCGGCCGGATTTTTGTATTTGTTCACTCGACTTCCTCTAGCCTTGAGGCGTGCGAAAGCTTGACTCCTGCTTCTATGATTCTGTCTTTTTTAATTCTTTACGCTGCCGCCGAGGAGAAGGACCCTTCAAGCGTTTGATGATAAACGTGATATCTGGACGCAGGAAACAAAGGCCTGGTCATGGCTGATGCTGGTGTTCAAGTACGTATTAACCCCTTGTCTACCTGCATATCCTCTGAGAAAAAGTATAGGATATCGGTGGTTGAGGATTGTAACGAATTTAATGATCCCTAAATGACCAAGCGTCATTCTTATTGAGTTTCCGCTCCCCTCTAACCAATATTTATGGGGGGATATCTCTGGAATGAGACAAAACGACAAAACGGGTGAAAGAGCAATTCATTCTGCGTTGACCCATGGCTAGCTATCTTCTCAACTCCAGTTTAACGCGACAAGTTGGCATGTTTGTAGCACGTTGCATTCTTTTCAGAGCCATCCTTGGGCCTAACCTGTTCCCATCCTTCACGTTGCCCGCCGTTGCGAAAAGAAAACATTCACCCCTGCCGTGGGGCCCTCAGACCTTTCGTTTCGGCGAATAAGTACAAACCCTACCATCACCCCGTAGTTCAGGGCCTATACGACCGTGGTCCGTCAGCGAAAATTGGAAATGAAATTCGGTCAAGTGCGTTTTTCATCAGGGCTTTTTATGCTCGAAGACACCACGAAGGACCGACTCGGGATGGAGTCGGGTATCTCCTCCTGTGTTTCCAAGCCGTAGTATCCCCGAGACGATACCGTTGGATTCTTTGAATGCACACGGCACTAGTCAAAATCCAGTGGGATGATATTCTTTTCTCTCCGTTTCGAGTCGCAGACAAATGCTTCTCAAACACGTGGTCTGGACTATGGTGACTGCCGACAAAAAGGTAAGGTACATAAGGTATCATTGTGACACCGTTTGCTTCGGATCTGTAAAATGCACACGATGTGATTTCGCACAAATGGGACCACGGCCAAGGTATCTGTCGAGTCAGGTTCAGCGAGTAGTCGACGGTCCCGAAAAATGATTTTCCTCCCCGCCCCGAAATTTAGATTTATATGACATTAGACACCCGGGTCTGAAATTCTTGTAGTACGTTCGTCATTTCTCCTCTCTTCGGTCGATTCGTTTGTGAAACGTTGTCCAGTTGAAGTCACATCGCCTTCCAGTCATGGCATCATCCGTTTCAACGAAGCGCCTGTTTTCGGAATCATCATCAGCAAGCTTCGGGAACGTTTTTGCAAAAGATTCAATGTGAGCGTAATTCATTTGTCCTTTCTATCTTTGACTCGAAGCGCTGGGCCTTGGCATAAGGAAATCATGGGACAGTCAAACTTGGACCTTTTTACAGCTGCAGCATGGATCAATCATGTTTTCATCTCAATCCTTCCCTTTGACGTGAGCTTCAGACTCCTCATAGAATACGACTAATTACCATACATTTTAGGATGGGAACGGCCGACTAGGTAGAATCCTGCCCTCTGTCCCGCTTCTGCGAGTCCGACTGCCGCCGGTCTGTATTACACAGGACCAGAAGACGCAGTACAACAACATCCTGAATCCTGTCAGTTAGTGCACATTATAGTATCATGTCACTGTTTCTCTGATAAAAACTTTTCAAGATGAGATCTATGCCCCGTATTACGAACGATTTTGAGCTACTCATGAGCAAAATGTACAGGTCCACCGCCCTGCTATTGAAGCAGCTGCCAGTGTCACAATAGAGCAACAGTAGCGGGTTCCGAGTCCCATGTATTTAGTCATTATTGGTGCTCGCTCATCTGGGTCCTGAATAAGTGACTGTAGTTGTGGTTTTTATGACCAGGGGCCTACCAGTAGTACGCGTGCAAGTGACCCAAATGGACCGTGGGGAAGGCGCGCCGTCTTTCATAAGCACAAGATCGATGGCCTGGTTAAGTTGCCTCCACCACCATCATAATGGCTCGCCTGAAATGTTTTCACACATCCCGTCCGGACCTGAAAAGTTCTGCCGTTACCGTTAGTCTTATTTCTTATGTCTTGCAGCCCTTTGTCTGATGCTTCCCAACCAGACGCTACCCACCGACATGATGGGTGCAGAAGATAGCTCAAAACTAAAGGCGTCGCTGCTTGTCGATAATACAAACCTTTTGGCATGTGCTGCCTCTGCACGCCTGTGGGAACGTCTACTCGAAAAGCATCAAGTTCCGCTGTTGCTATTGTTGGTTGCGGATGTGCGCATGACGTTAGACCACTGCTTCTTGGCTTCGTACCATGAACCACCATCACCTTCGTTGCAGTCAGAGCAGTCATAGGCTACAGTTCTGCGACAGACACGCGATTTCGTGATGAAATCGCGTCTCTCTTTCTTCGCAGATCCTGGATGCCTGCGCTCCGTAGCAGTCATAGGCTCTGGTATTGCACCAGGCATGTCGCATTGGCTAAATCGTCTGCCTGATTGTTTGCAGTACCCCGAGACCTGCGTTCCTTTGCAGTCATAGGCTCTGACGCTGCGACAGGCGTGCCGTTTTAGTACGAAACGCACGCTTGCTTCCTCGCAGTCTCTGAGACCTGCGTTTTGTTGCAGTCATAGGTCCGTGCACCCTTACAGACACACTGTTTCTTTACCCAAACAGTGATCTGGGCTACAGAGTGCTCGGTATCTGCGTTCCCTGTCACCATTGTTCGTGTTCCGTGCTATGGTTTCGTGGTTGTGGCCCCCATCTCCTTGCTTCGTATGCCTGCCAGTCGGATGGTCCGTGCGTATATATGTCTCACCCTGTCTCAGATTCAGTAAGGTCATCGCTCGTGTAACGTCTGCGCCTCAGCGTTATTGCTCATCTTGTCAGAATGATATCGATTCCTTTGTTCTGCACTGTTCCCAGAAATTTTCATTGCGATACGACACCGAAGACTGAAGTCAACGGCTTTTGTGACTCACTTCCATTCATATCTCTTGGCACCAGTGGCCACACACCGAAAAGTGTTGGGGCGCTTATACCGTCCTCGGGTCAGTGGAGCCTGAGCGCCGTCGGTCCCGTGTGGTCAAATAATGTCTGTGCTGTTACTGTCGTCGCGATGTGGAGGATAAGTTCATGTCCTCTCATATTACAATGTTTCCTAACTAGTAGCAGGCGCTGCCATCTGAGTTTTGTCACAACGTTTTCCGCATCGCGTCCCCCTCCCCCCCCCTTCTCATCATTCTTATCACGCGCTCCCACAGGTTTTGTCGTTGTTTTGTCGGTATACAACTTCTACTCCAGACCAATGATGTTGGCAAGATGCATTTCTCGCTATCTCCACCTATGTCTTTACCAACATATTGCCGAATGATCATTTCCTCTCCTACGCATTGGCTGCATCAGCCTTGCTGTTAATGGAAAATCATCTTGGATGTCAGATCTCATTCACGCTCCTGGCCGCCTCCCCCACCCCATATACTTTGACGTGTCTCGTCATTGGCTACCTGTAGACATCGATAATCTCATCGAGACCGTTGAACGCTCCTGCTTGAAAGACATCGACGACTTCATGGCCTCATCTCCAAAGGCCCTGCTTTTGCATCATTGTTCTCCTCATGCAGCACATCTCCATAACAACCATGCCAGTCATTCGGTTGTGTCTGCCTTCAGTTCGTATCTCTTGGTGCCAGTCCCCGCACACCGAAAAGCGTTGATCCGCTTACTAACGTCCTCGCACACACTTGCTGTGGAGGTTCTCAGATGGGCAGAGCGTCGTCGGTCTTCCATTCCGCGGGATGAGGGCTTGTGTCGTTACTGTCGCTGGGAAGTGGAGGATGAAGCTCATGTTTTGTTATATTGCGAGGGTTCACATGACTTGCGTGAATTTTTTCATAAGATTTTCCGCATTGCGTGCAGCTCTCTTTCGTCTTCCTTACGCGCCGCTCCCACGGGTTTCGATGTGATACGGCTCCTGCTTCTGACAGACAAAATTGATATTCGGTGCTCGTTTGCTAAATTTGTCTACAATGTTTTCGGGATCTATCAGCGTCCCCCTGTATTTAGTCCATACTCAAAATGATATTGTACCCCTTCTCATCTTCTTCCGCTTCTGTCCTCACCAATGTACCCCACGAAGTGTCTCTACTCCGCGAGACGTACGCAACCGTGCGATCAAAACGGTACGAGCCTTCGCGGCCACAGCAACATGGCTCGCCATGTCAGGGCTGTGGACCCGGCCGTTTCCTGATTGGGACCTTGTGCCGGTAACAACACCAACACCAACACCATCCATCTATAGCACTACCTCTTTATCACGAGGTTTGTTGGATACAAGTTTTGTCAATATCAACTGATATTTCATCAGTTGCAAACGGAGATCCAAGACTCTAACCTGGCTTCTTGGATCAATGAAAGTCATGAAACAATCAGCTTGACGCGACGCGTAACCGATAGCTGTATACGCCCTCTCTTCCAACTTTTAAGACCGTGGCGCTAATCCATTTCCATAGTGCGATTGTCGATAGATTATGCACCCAGCCAGAACTGGTGGCCTGAACGCTTGAGCAGACCTTTCCCTCTTTTCAAATTGAATAAGGAAACACATTCGGAGATAGAAAAACTATGGAGTGAAGTAAGTGAGTTGGAGAATGCTGACCGGAACCTCAAGACTTTTCATTGCATACATACCAATGACATCGAAGGTGTGGGTGCATTGGCGGACTCCGTAGGTCGTGACGAAACTTGCATACGATCATTCTATGAGGCTAATAACAGTCATATCTGTTATTGTTGACTCGCGGTCTTTTCTCTCCTAATACTAGAAGAGAGACTGTGGTGTATACTGGCGAGCTCAAGGACCAACCTGAACTCTTTCTGCGTGTCCTACGGGGGACGAATAATGTCGGTCTTACAACTTGTTACCTACACACCGCTCATAGGGATAATTTACTCTCAACAGACTCTCGCGTGTCATGGAAATGGCCACTTCTGGGCATCTGACGCTGACACCCACGATCATATGCGAACTTCACCATACGATGCTGCAGGGTACGCAAACGGTATATCTCAATGATCGGGATACGTTCAAGTATTGCGCCGTCGGGGTGACGCGTCAAGCGATTCAAATCAACGTGACGGCACGACTCCCTACTAGGAAAATGATTCAGTTCTGCCCGCATACCGAGGTAGACTCCTACATGGCATACTTTTGCCATCGGTTCAATGTAAGTGAGTCTGCCCCATTTTGTCTAAATACGTGAATCTCTAACCTAACAGGCTTACGTGTAGATGCTAATGAAGAGCCTGGATGAAGGCCAACTCGACGTGTATGCCTGTGCAGCCTGGATCAGTCAGAATTTCATTGACATTCATCCGTTCGAAGTAAGTTTTGACATTTACTGTCTCCACCTTCGCACTTACCAAGCAGGACGGTAATGGCCGACTCTCGAGAATGCTCGCATCCATCCCCCTCGTGCGACGTGGTCTCCCTCCTCTCTGCATTACAATGGGTACCAGGAGCAGGTACATCAGTGCATTGAACACCGTGGGTCTCCCTCCCATTTCGTATTAAGATTGATCACAAATCGTCACTTCAGACGCGGGCCGACACAAACTCTGATTACAAAAGTCTGACACAATTCCTAGCGTTTTCAGCGGATATGTCGTTAAATGTATTTCGGGACATGGTGGGTACGAAATACAACGAAGCATATTTAGAAGACAGTTGTTATCGTTGGAGAGAGGAACTGGAGGGCAAGGCTGAGGTGGAAGAGTGGCAGGAATGGTAGTAGTAAAAGTTGTATCGATTTGCTGAGCTCTCCCATATTGCCTTGCCGATTCAAAGTCTCCCGTTCTTTTTTTATTTCTTCATCTAATTTTTACTTCCATAGTTTGGTGAATAAGTAATTGGTTGTGCTCGCAATGGGCGGGCCAAGTGAAGGCTGGATAAGTCACTAAAGGTGTATGGACCATGGAAACATTCATTTGTCTCTCTTTCTTTGCATCATAAATATACGCCAGTACTATTCTGGGAGTCTCGAAAAGCATTCCCCCGACCAGTGATAGATGAGGAGATGCGACAGGTCCTAGAAAACACTCATGTAATCGGCCGGATTCCTGTATTTGTTCACTGGGTTCCTACGAATTTGGATATTGAAGCCCATGGATCACAATCACTCACTTAATTATCCAGTGATACCCTCAACCCAACCCAAGACCGAGCTCACGGCCAACCCTGCTGGGTGGAACGTAGGTTCTAGTTGAAGGCCTCCGAAGCCTATTCTCATCAAGCCGATACATTGGTAGCCTGTAAAACCTATTTCAGCACTCACTAGCAGGTCGTTGTGCACACCTCAGTGGGAGGCGTTTCATCCGGAGCCATGCTCTCCGAAGGTGATTTGAAGGGTCTTTGGAGTTTTACACCCGTTGTCGGAGTCGCAAGCTTTCAAAGGATCATCAAATATATTTACGTTGGGCTACAATTTACAGAGCAGTCAATTGAGTGGGCTACAGCAACACAAATAATTCAACTTGACCCTTTCCTATGCCTTTGAATTCGTAGATACCACTATAAACAACACGTTGGTGCTGCAGGTCTTTCTTGAGATCTGCTGTCTGTTTCTCCATCTCGTACTGCAGGAATTTGTGCCCAGGTCAGTTCCATGTTAACGAAGGGAGCAACACGTACATCACCCTCCATGGTGCCATGGACTACCAGCACTGACTGTTCCAAAGTCGTTCGATTTTCAACGAAGGCGAGGCAGTGACAACCATCTTTGAACATGAACGGTATACCTTTCGGGTTTCTCAACCAGTGCTTGATGTCATTGGGTTCTCGGGCTCTGATGACAAGCCGCGGCGAAGCACCTGACTTCCACGTAACACGGACAGGAATATTGTTCCCTCTCGCAAATGAGATCAGCCGGTAAGGCTGCTTGGTCCACGAAGGAGCACCTTTGTGGAAGTCGAAAATATCATCCAGTACACATCCATCCTCCGTTCCCAGATGGTTTATGAATGTCCATACCATGGATCTTTCAAATTTGTCCTTCTGAGTTGGCATTCCCGCATCAACGGTTATGGCCTCTTTCATACAATCCTTGAAGACGGCGGTGTCAGAGGATCCAAGGAGTGACAACAACGATGCCGCGCCATACGCCTCTGTCAAAGAAACATCGTAGCGTACGTTCAACATGAAGTAAGCCGGTGATCGAGGATCGAGAGAAGGGAGAAGGGTGACTCCTAGTTCAAGGGGTTTGGCGGATTCGTAACTTTCAAGTTTAAGAGCTGAAGGATTGCTAAGCATCCATCTACAGAGAAGCCTAGAGACTATCTCCATAAATGTAGAACCTATATTGCCATCAGCGAAGATTAATAATGGAATATGGTCAAGTGCGGTTACCACTGAGGCTTTTACGCTCCAAGACGCCACACCCATAGGATTGACCGATGATGAACTCGGGTATCTCCTCCTCCTGCGCTTCCAAGTCCACAGCATCCACAGGCCGATACCCCGTCGATACTTCGAACGCACTAGACAAAATCCTGTGGTACGGTATTCTCTTGACTCCGTTTTGAGCAGCAGCCAAGTACATCTCTATCAGCCTCGCAACAAGGCGTGGTCTGGACACCAGTAAGCGGACAAAGTTCGACAATAGCACATCGGACTCACTGAGGATACAACCACTTCTTGATTCTCTCAAGAAGCCCAGGAGGCACCGCCTTCAGATGTCGGAGGATATACTCTTCCAAATCATCACTCTGGGGACGTCGGGTATTCGACGCGTAGCTTAACCTTGATCCCGGAGATAGTGAACCGACATTCAACATATTCACAGACAGTTGCGATGCCGCACACACAATCGCCTTTGGTTGTAAACAGGAGTCCATCATCTCGAGCATCCGCCGAAGGAGTGAATATCTATGGGAAAGCCAAGGATCACGAGTGGCTTTGTGCGCTTCATCAAAGGTGAGGCATAGGCGCGGCGAGTCGTTGGTGCCATGCAGGACTTCCTTGATCGACTCACAAAACTTGTTTGAGGACACCCCGGAGGCGCGGCAGAGTGTTTCCTCATCAAACGACTGTGCTACCTTTGCGATGTGGACGAAGATATCCTCCGAGTTCGCGAGGCGTGGCGGACAGGCTTGGAGCAGCAAGAGGCGACGGCGGGCATCGAAGGGGGTCACATTGTGTGATAAAACCAGGTCGAGGAAGTTGGCAAAAACATACATCCTCACATAGATAAGGACGTAGAATGCTCTCTCTGCCGCGTCGCCCCCAAAGGTACTTTTCAAAGTCGGGTCAATGGTTTCCACCACCCATTGGGCATCGCCTGAACCCGATGCCCAGGCCCCTTTCTCCTGAGAACAAGTGAAATAGATCAAAAAGTATTCTGCAACTGCTTCAAACAACAGTCTGGTCTTGCCATATCCAGGTAAGTCGATGACCGTCCTAGATATCATCAGAATGAAAGGGGTTATGAAAAGGGAAAAGAGAACTACGTTGAAAAAGACTGCCGCATATCTTCCTCCTTCGGGCGATGAAATACGTCTTTCCAGCCTGTGAGGGTTTCGTTGGGGTCACCGAGGCCAGCAAGGACGAGGTGGACTCTGTCCGCGTCCGGATGATAGACATTGGCGTGGGGTCCTTTCCTGTCGTGTCGAGACGAGAAGTGATAATCGAGGCTTCCCTTCGCATAGTCCTGCAGGATATCAGAGAAAGCGTCTATCGCTTTCTTGGACATCCTCCCGAGCTCTTCTGCGTCTGTTCTATCCTTGATGGTTCCTGGCAAAACGAGATGAGTGACAGGCCGATATCGGTGACGTTGGCGGCAAGTACTTCTCGTTGCTTGTAAATCATTATTCTTTACTTCTGTAGAAACAGACGGTGAGCAAAAGAAAAGGATCAGAACTAACAACGTACTCTCCCTTAATCTTCTGCCGAAAAACCACGCTGCAAGAGAAAGTATGGGCGCATATACGAGAGCTAGAAATGAAAGCGAAACTCAACGGTGTCTCAACAGCTTCTCATAATTCCCATCCACCCTTCCTTGTTGCGTGAGGTCGAAGACTTCTTCTGGTTCTTCTACAAGGTGAAGCCTTGGCTCGAAGAGAAGATTCTCTATTAATGTGTACAGCTTTATAGCAAACACTCTTGTGCGTATGCCGGGTTCTTTGGCCGTTGTTAAGTTATTTAAAATGATAGTGTTCAGGCAATCTATCTGTTCTTGCTCAAGAGATGTGCCTTCTTGTGCGGTCGTTGCCAAATGGTTAGAACATGTTACTCCAAGCAGAATGTAAGGGCCTACCTAGTACATCTTCTGGCACGCTGACATGGTTTTCCCCATCCATTCTGTTCACTGTGAGTGCTTCGGGCTCCTAGAGGGCTAACAATCAGGTGGATACTACGAAATGAAAATATACATACGATTTCAGTGGGATCTGTTCAGGTCCCTCGGAGTCGCGACTTGCAGAGAAAAATATCAAGGATAGTTATTTCGACAAACGTCATTGTCTTAGTCTCTGTCTGGCTATCCGCAGCTGTCGATCGATCAGTGGTATCGCCGTGTATTATTCGACACTGAGTTACAGTACTGGTGATATAGGCCTTACACTGACAGATCCTGGCCACGAGTCGTGACATGCGATTCCTGAGCTCAGTCGGAACAACCCGGCCAGGTCCAGAGTCCAACGCGACAAGTCACATCTGTGACAACTCGCGTTCTTCTTCTCCGCCTCTTGTCCTCTTGGTCCTGCCAAAAATGTCGACGTTCCCTATGGAAAAAAATTCCGAAACCGACTCCTCCTCACGTTCAGTACACAAAAGAATTAAAATAGCCCCTTCGAATGGCCATGAAGTGGTGTGCAGACAAACCTCGACGCGTCGCGTCGTCAATCTTAAACGGCGAGCAAAACTGTCGATGCTTCCTACTCTGCCTCTGGATATTTTGTTTGAGGTGTGTTCTTCAACGTTCTTCACTGGCACATGTTCACAAAGGCTGTTCAGATGTTCGGACATCTTCATCCATTAGATTTGCTCCATCTGACACGGACGACGAAGGAATTTCGGCGTGTCCGTGCGTATTTTTTGGTATTCCCCCCAGCTCATCTTGATGACTGTTTGTACAGTCACCCACAGGTCATCAATGACTGTCTGGAAATCTTCTTTGGCCAATGTTCCCGGATTGCCGCCTTGCCCAGAGGACATGTCCCACCCTGCCTGGACCAGCCTAATCTTTGACCATTTTTGTCATGTACGACTTCCTCAAATCAGTCCGCGCACTCCACTGAACATATAACACAGAAATGCTTCGCGCCGAATATTCGCAACGTCGACTGGTGTCTACGTGTCCGACTATGCTCAAAGTGTGCTAAAACTTGGTAACGTCACCGCTCTTATTCCGTTTATGGTATCCTCATTGTCCCTTTGTTTCCTTGTTTCCTAGTCTATTGTCCGAATCTGGATTCGACGAGACAAACAAGAGCGACAAGATTATCCTTCGTTCTGTCCCATTCCATAGCTGGCCGGGTCGTCATCGTAGGCGGTATTATTTCTGCGCGAAGGCCCTGATGCTGATAAGCATTACTAGCGAAAGAGAAATTCTGCTTTGTCAAAGAAAAGGATGCTTTCGTGAAGGCCTTCAACGCCTGTCAAGGGAAGGACGCGAGGAAGGAATTTCTGGGGAAGAGAAAAGCGGGCGTAAAGGCACGTAAAGACGTAAGTACGCACTTCCCGAATCCCCTCCCGCTGCTGACAAAAGACATAAACAAGCACGCGAAAAAATGCACAGAGTGGGCCGATTCCGTGAGCGAAAACCGGAGCAAAGAGCTCGATGACATTCGAAAACAGAGGAGTAAAGCGTGAGTGGGGCAATATTCAAGTTTGAGTGGTTTATTGACACCCTGCTAGCATCGAGACTAGATTGACGTCTCTGGGACACGGCGAAGAGATTGCATATTTGAAGGATCTTGAAAAAACAGGTTCATGGTCCGCAAGGAGAGAGCTGACTCTCTTCTCTGACCAACTCGAGGTGAAGCAGCCGAAGCCTCTCACCGACAGAAGTAAGCCCACCTCATCCCTTTCCCCAAAAATCACCAATAATCCTTGACTTTTTCCAGACTGGAACTCCATCGAAGGCACCATGCTCGACTATATGAAGGACGTCAAGACGCACCGCCTCAGAAAAGAACGAACGGAACTGCTCAGCGCTCGCCGATCTCTCATTGCAGCAGAATGGCGCTCATGTCGCTCCCTACTGGACGAATTCCAACCGGGTCTGCTGGATGTGTGGGTGTGGGAAGAAATGAAATACTTCATCGACCTGCCGTCGTGCATCGTCGTGACACCAGAGATGGTCAGGGATGTTATGACAGTGCGGCTTCCCGCCTTCATCGCGTCATGGTGCAATAGTAAACGCATCCAGCTGTGGTCTATGCTGGATTACGAAATCCGCGGGGGGCACTTTGATCTTATGAAGGATCTGCAGCTGGCGACATGCGTATTTGTGTGTACGGATCGACACGGGCTGCACCGCGACATGGCGAAGGCGGGGTACGATGCGACTGCGTGCAGTATGTGGTTCCCAGAGTATCTGCACCACCCTTGCAATGCGAGGTGCACGGTCTTTGATGAGAGCGACGAGGATAAGATTGGGAAGGGCGTGTGCGACCATAAAAGCTCGCGCTGATGCACGATTCGGAGACACGGATGACGCGTAGAAGGGAATGGTCGACAGACTCGCTGGTGTTCGACTACAAGGCCTCGCGTGTCGTGCGGAAGATCCTCAATACCTGCAACTTGAACCCTGATACTACAGTGGAGGAGCTGGACAAAGCTGACCCTCGTGTGGTCTGTCTCAAGTGCAGCTTTGGCGCCAAGTGTGATGGCGAGAGGATATTCCCTATCCTTACTTGGAGGACTGCGGTGGGTGACCAACATGGGCCATTGGAAGAGTGTCTGATCTTTTCTTTACAGGTCCACCATTGCATGAGGAAACATTGGGGAGACTTGGCGGTTGCATGGCAGCAGATTTCGGACGAAGAAGCAGCGGTGGTGAGGGAACTGGAGAAAAAGGAGCCGCAGAAGCGAGGTATACAGCCAAAGGCTAGGAAGGATTGGCGCTGCTCAACATGCGCAGGAACGTCGCTGGACAGCGGTCGCTTGACTTTGGTGGATATCAAGATACATCTAGCCAACGAGTGAGTGTCTTGATGTACTAAAGAGTTTCGAAAGTTGATTCAAATTTTGTCTAGACACGACGTAGATACTCCGGTCGAAGGTGTCGACTACTTCCGTGCGCTTGACTGGCCGCCAGAGCAGCCTTTAGTTGCGAGGATGGTTCCTAAAGCCGTCACTGTGGTTTCGGAGTAAAATGGCCGCTGAACGCTCTTGAACGATAATACCATCATTGGACCTGTATATACTACATATGTCATCCTATGCATCAATAAATCCTTCAGAATATGTTTACTTACCTGGCGCTTGACAATAAACATGGAGGTGACTCAAACCAATTTGGATCGAGCCCCGAAACAAATAGATACAAACCTTCCTCCTTCCTACTTTACTGTCTACATCCTCTATTTTCGATTCGACATGGCAGACGTAGCGACCCAACCACCGCCCACCGACACCATGGAGGGCATCGACGTCGTCCCCGAACCCGATGAGCCCCCCAAGCCCAAATGCGAAACCCTCTACGTTCAGAACCTCAACGAAAAGATAAAGATTGACGGTACTATGCAATTTCCTTTTGCCAAGGACTGTATTACTGACACAGAGAGATATTCAGTGCTGAAATCTTCATTACGGGGTCTGTTCAAGCCGTATGGGGTACTAGACGTGGTGGCGCATAGCAATCTCCGGATGCGGGGGCAAGCATTCGTGTCGTTTGAGACACCAGAACAAGCTGAGAAGGCGATGAATGACGTTCGCGGGTTCCCTCTGTATTCCAAGTCCATGGTGCGTTATTCTCGTCTCAAATGCGTTTCACATACTGAAGCAATATGTTTGCCAGCAAATATCGTTCGCACGGACACGGGCCGACGCAGTGGTGAAAAAGCTAGATGAGGAACATTTCGAAGAACACAAGGCGCAGAGGACGGAACATAAGAGTGCGTTGTTGCTTCTACTGGTGGTATCGTTGGCTGACTAGTGGTTAACAGAAGCGACGCGGTACAATAACCCACTCAAGCAGAAGTTCAAAGCAAAACGGATGGCAGCTGAAAGTATGTGTTTCCCAAGATTCTTCCTTTAAAGTTACGATGTACTAAGGGCTTCCAGTTGACGGTGGTGCCTCCCTACCTATATCGAAACGTCCCAATGTCCAAATGCCGGACGAGTACCTACCGCCGAACAAAATTCTCTTCTTGCAAAATCTTCCCGAAAGTGTTACAAAAGAACAGCTCGTCACCTTGTTCTCCCAGTGCGTTGCTGTCTTGTTGAATCTATGGCATGTTACTGATCCTATGCTGCAGATACCCCAATCTCCACGAAGTCCGTCTTATCCCGTCGAAGAAGGACATTGCGTTCGTGGAATATCTGGACGAGGGAAGCTCGGGCGCTGCAAAAGATGCATTGCACAACTACAAGCTCGACGGGGAGAACAAAATCAAGGTCCGTTCATCGTATGCTTTTGAGACGCACTTAACCATTTTTCCTGCAGATTACCTTTGCTCGGAAGTAGACTACTGTGCACAGCTTATGCCGTTTGCGTTGCACTCACTGTATCAATACTTTGATTTTTAATGATATTTGTTCAATTGATGTAAACGTCTGACTCGACAATAAAAGCAGCTCGAGATGTTTTGGTTGCATGATAACATAGCGACGACATATACAACGAGCATAAAACAGAAGGCGCGCACATCTACTCGTCTTCCTCATCGTCACCACCCTCCTCCTTCTTGGCAGCGGCAGCAGCACGCTTCCGCTTAACACGGCCAGGTCGGCCTCCACCGTATGGCGAGGTGAGGGCAAAGTCGATGTGCTTCTGGGAATCCAGACGCACAACGAAGGAGGGAACGTTGACAATCTGCTTGCCAACCCTATAAAGCCTGTGAGCATGGTATAATATATCTATAGCGCCTCGAGAAGACATACCGAATGTGCCGTTGCCTAATCAAAACCCGTGCATGATGAATGCTTTTAGCCAAACCAAGCTTGAAAACCTGGGTCTGAAGACGCCTCTCCAAGAAATCCTCAATCTTCAGGGCCAACACGTAATCGAGACGCATGCGAGCCTCGTCGAGCACACCGATACGAACGAGACGACGGATGAGAGCGTTACCCTCGAAAAGACGCTTGGGGTCCTTGTCGTCGAGCTTGAGCAGCTCACGGGCAGCACGACGAATCTTGGAGAGGGTGAGGGCGATACGCCAGATCTCACGCTTGTTACGGAGACCGTATTCACCGGCGAGCTAGAAAAAAGATGTCAGGGCTTATTACAGGTATACGAGAGATAGTCCAACCTTCAGCTCGGCATCGAGACGAGCTGACTCGAATGGTCGACGGGGGACCTTGTAGCTGTAAAAAGCAACATGGGGCACGGCTTGTAATCAGCACACTGCAACCCCCCACACAAGGTGGATCTTGAGGAAACTGGATGCTCACGTCTTGCTGTGGTTCCGAGGGGCCCTACGCAAAAAAAATCAGCACAAATTACGGATACCCAGAAGAGCATTACCTCGGCATTTTGTTTCTTGAGGCGGTTAGTGGTGGAAAGGAGCGACAAGAAATTAATACTACCGACGACGGTTAAGTGGACAGCGTGACATGTCACAACTGTAAAGTTGTTACTCAGCCACCCAGTGACCGTGCGGCAACACCCGAGAAAAAGTCCTTACTGACCACCGACAGCACTGTGCGTATACTTGCAATAACTCCAAGGGCACCCATCTCACCTCCCGACAGTCCTCAAGATGCCTCACTCCTTCGGTTACCGAGCCCGTACGCGGCACATGTTCAAGAGGGGATTCAAGGGTACGTCTTGCACGAATCTCCGGCCAGGATCCAACCAATATTTTTCGCAGAACATGGTGCTATCAAATTGTCGACGTACTTGATCAACTACCGTGTCGGTGACATTGTCGACATCAAGGCCAATGCGGCCCAGCAAAAGGGTATGCCTCACAAATACTACCATGGGTGCGTAGCTTAGCGAATTCTTGGGCGGTGGTGATACTGAGGTCCCTTGGTGCAGACGAACAGGCATCGTGTACAACGTCACCCCCAGCGCCGTCGGTGTCATCGTCTACAAGGTCGTTGGCAACCGATACATCGAAAAGCGTGTGAACCTCCGTGTTGAGCACATCCGGCACTCAGGCTGTCGCCAGGAGTTCTTGGACAGGGTGAAGCGCAACGGCGAGGCCCACAAGGAGGCTAAGGAGAAGGGCGGTATGTGTCATTTGCTTATACGGATTTCAATTTGTTTTGCTTATTGCTTATTTTCAGAACGTGTTGAATTGAAGAGAATCCCTGCCCTTCCTCGGGAATCCCGCACTGTGTCGACCTCTGGCAATGTGCCCCAGACTATCACGCCTGTGCGCTACGAGACCTTCATTTAATGGATTGTACTGCGTCGTTTTTGCATGTCTTTATTGCTGCTCATGCCCACATGCCGTCTGAAAATATGAAACCCTTTAAAAACATCTATTGGTGATACTGTGAGTGATCAGAGTGTGCGAATTTCGGTTTGCGGCACATTCTAGCTATTTATTGGCTTCGGGATCTTTTTTGATAGCTCGATGAAAGCATACAATTGAAATTACGAGTAATTTTATCTGTAGCCCGTGAGAGGAGGCCTTGCAAGGCCATAGAAACTAGCAGTGAACTTGGCGTATGGCTAAGGCACAGTGTAGAATTTCAAAATAAACAAGCATCCCGCTTGAGGTATGGAAAATGAGTGATAAATTGATTTCAGAAGCGTCGCCGGTCTAAGGTGTGGTGGTGTGTGGTGTGTGGGTACAATGCTACACTTATGTAACCTGATGGCCGTGGAGCGGTACTGGGCCAAATCCATTCGATTTTGATTTTCCGACGGCAAACCTAGCATGCCGAGATTAAGCCGGGCAGCGTGTTGTGAGAAAATATGGCTCGCTTAGCTTTTCTCGTTGTATTCCACCGCGTCATACACTTAAAATATTAGATCTCCTGCTTCCTCTGAGTTTAATACGCGTTCCAATTCGTTGCCCGAATCCCATCACGTTTGTAATGACTGAGTTGGTCGGTAGATTCACTACAACCTCATCCCCACCGCAGTCGTATATTTTTCGTCTATCTGCGAGACAGGCAATGTTGCGTGTGGCGATTGTTTGACGCTTGCACGTCGGTCATTGCTCGACACCTGGTCTGCCACATGAATTCTCCCCGAATATTTATCTTAACTGCAGATAACATCCAGGAAGATTATTCTAAAAAGTTCAAGGAAACGGACGGTAGGTGAGAGCTACAGAAAATCGTTCATGGTAATTTCGCACATAGCAACCACCTACGGTAACGTCAGCGAGTTCCCCGCCTATTTTTGCGGGGATTTAGAGTGGACTTTCGAGTTGTGGCGGCTAGCAGACTCCAATCGTCGCTTCCGCAGAACATAATAATAACCCCATGACGCGCGACGGCGACAAGGCTACTTAAGAATGCGGCTAGGCCGACCTGGAGCGTTCACATCATGTCAACGGCAGTCAGAGTCTCATCTTCACTTCGAGGACGAAGATTGTTGACCCTTGTCTCCAAAGTCCTTACCCCAGTACGTCTACATGATTCTATGTCGCAGTAACCGCTGAATCCTTACTCTGGTCTCAGACAGCACCCCGCCGCAGGATGGCCCAAGATACAGACCGCAGCTCAGTCGCGACCACAGTGGTAAGAGCGGCCTTTGACGGTCTGTCACCGCCAATAATTGATTATGGAATCGTAACAGCGAGAAGGCTGCTATGAAGACAACCAGAGCGAGGTTGAGACACTTCGAGTTGCGCACAAGATTGTTTCATTCCGTGTGGAGAGTTGACAAGGACTTCCTAGGAGGACACAAGACCAGTGCAGGCGCAGGTCCTAGATAGAGCAGACCAAGCCTGGGATGCTCCCGACTGCCCCTGGTGTGGCATATTCCAGCGGTGGAGGCTCTGTTGTTCCTCGAAGAGAGGCGTCTCACATTCGAGGCCCAGGACTGCACCTCGTAGTAGAGGCGTAAAAGTAAGTCGTTATCGTCCTTGAGCAGGAGACGGACGATGACAAAGGATCTTAATCCACAGCCGGAGCTTCTGGATCCCGACGACCGCGCCTGGTGAAAGCACAAAATCCCATTAACGTACATCATCCAAATCGCTGTTTAGCCAGCTGTTGGAACATAGACATTGTAGCGCTCTCTTTCTCCTTTATAGCTGTAGCTCGTTCGCGCATAGCTGCCGCTTTCTCTTCTTGTGCTTGTTGATACCTCTTCTTGCCAGCATCCCGTCTGGCAATCCTGTATGATATTATGATCAGTTTTACCCTTCATACATGAGATAGCGGCGAACGTACCGAGCTTGAAAGCTATCACCAGCGAACAGCGCCGATTCATCGAGCTCTACTGAGTCGTCACCCTTCTCCCTGAAGGACTTGTCCGCATCCCTCCTGGCGCGTTTCTTCTCCAGCATTCCTTCCCTCCCGACCTCCCTTGGCCCAACCATATCCTCGATGCGCTCCTTATCCTCTGCACGCTCCCTCTTACGCTTATATTTCCGCTCCTCATCGCGGTACTCTGCATCAATTTCTCTCGCTAGGACCAAGTCAGCCGGAGAAGGAAGCGTCGGCCCCTGCACACGCCCCGCGGAGGACTCTGCGAGAGGGCGGCTCTGCGTGGCAGCCCCGACGGACTCGCGCGCCGCACGGAGTGCTTCCCCGTCGGACTTGGAAGCGAAAGGCCATTTGTATGACGTTTGCGAGGTTGCGGGTATGGAAGAACTGTCCACGCCAGCATAGAGTTTTTCTGAGACGGATGTCAGTATTGTCAGCGAGAATGGTAGGAGCGTATTCACTTGATAGTTTCCCTCGATTCCAAGCCTAGGTTATGTTTGGGTTAGCGCTTTACAGAACGTAAGGAAAGGGTGTATTGTACCTTTACAAACTTGCGAAAATAGCTGTGTTACATATAAGACTGCATCGAACGAACATGGAGATGACTAACCTTCGGGCCCTCTCTCCAGATAGCTCATCAAAGTACTAGATATATATTAGCATATATCCAGGGTAAACGAAGAATTAGGGTACCTTTCCCTTCTCGTCCTTTAGCCAAATTCTGAATTCATCGCTCTTTTGAAAGTAATCCGTCTCTGATATTGGCAAAGCATTGTGTGGTAGACGACGCTCCTCGTCTTCCGAGTACGAGCGGGACCTTTCTCTTCTTTTCGAACGGCCAGGGGAGCGCGACCGTGAACGTGAACGGTGAGAGGTCATTGGAACTGAGTAAGGACAGTGCAGGACACGAGTCGCGCAAATAGGAGCGGCAAATGCCGAATGCTGTTTCCTTTCTAGGGAGTCGGGACCGCTCGACCGTGACGACTATTTGGTAACCGACGCTTCTTGGACACGACTACAATCTACCGCGAACGCGACCGTCGCAACGAGCACGGCCATCGAGGACGGCTCCACCGTCACCACCGGTCCATATATACTCTTCCTTACGCCAGCCTGCAGCCTGTTCCAGCTTCCAAAATGCCTTTCTTACGACCATTAGCCATGATACCTGTCGCCATCTTCGTCTATCTCATCATTCACCTCGACCTTCACATACAGCTCGTCAAGGCATTCTCAGACAATGGCGATACCCTAGATATGATTGCTTTCTCTGTTGAAGGGGAAAGAACTCACTTGAATGGAAATACACCGAAAACGTACTCTCGTCATATAGTAGCGGTCGGAGACCTTCACGGTGACTACCCTAGCGCGAGCAAAGTCCTGCAATTCTCCGGTGTTACAGACGATAACGATGACTGGGCTGGAGGAGTAGACTTCTTTGTTCAGACTGGGGACATTATCGACCGGTTCGTGATTTCTGCTTTTACCTTGACGTTCGAATAATGAATTCCTGACCATGCTGCAGAGGGATGATACTACACCACTTTTCAAACTCATGGACAAACTCCGAGAGCAAGCCCCCCAGAAAGGTGGTACCGTGCTTTCACATCTTGGAAACCATGAATGGATGAATGTAATAGGCGACTGGAGGTATACTACTTGCTCCAAGTTTGGGTCGCGTCTTCTTTCAACTGGCTTTCCAGATACGTATATCCCAGCGAGATCAAGACCTTTGGCACTGTCGAGAACCGGCAAGAAATTCTCTCCACTGGCTGGCTTGGACGTTCTTGGGCAGCAAATTACACCACAGCCTCTCGACTTCCTCTTCATCCCTCCTTGGGTCCACCGAACACGCCCTACCCTCCAAGTTCCTCTGGAACGTTTGGTTCGCTCTCCCATTCTGCGATATCGTTTGTCCATGGCGGTCTATCTCCGACATACCACGGCCTATCGCCCTTCCCCTCATACATCAACTCCCTCTCCGATTCTCTCTTGAGAAAACTTCAGTTTCGGGTACAGCCTAAACCGCACCCGCCTGGTCCTTATGTCGGACTTCCTGCTGGTCGGTATTCGTAGGGCAAAATGATTATCATTGGCAGTGGCTGATTGTTACTATTAGGTACCACACCCGAGGAAGCGGAGCTATATAGTTCCAATGGTCCCCTGTGGTATCGGGGCTGGGCGACCGGGACCGAGGAACAGGTCTGCAATGATGTCGAAGCTGTCCTTGAGAAGACTGGAACTCGAAGAATGATTATGGGACATACACCAGACTTTGAAGTAAGCGTTCCATTCGACCATTGAGAGTATTGACATACCTTCTCTTGTAGAATATCAAGTCCCGCTGTGATGGAAAAATTATCATCATCGACACAGGTGTGCCTGAATGTCAAAATGCATTTATTTCGGCTGATAACTTTCCCTCAAGGAATTTCACGCGCGTATGGCGGTGCTCTTTCGGCGTTGTCTATTCATTACACGCTCGAACCGATCGGAACGGCAGATGATCCTGAGAAACAGCAATGGGAGGAACGTGAACTCGTGGAAGCCTTGTACGCCGACAGAAAAGAACTCATCTCAGATGATAGAAGAGAAATCGCGGGCGATTTCCACTTGCGATGATATATATTCAGAACTTGAAATTGCACATGTAAATTATCATATTGTTGAACCTCGATCAGTTCCTGCAAATTTTGTCCAAGGGCTATCGAACTTTTCCATATTTCCTTATTCACCATCATCATCAAAGGGGTACCATTTGGGTGCCAGTACATATGAGTATCATTACACAGCACGGTAATGTGTATCAAGGGGCAAGAATGGACCCTTGTTCATAGTCGATGATTTGAAATACTTACCGAATAGGTCCCGTTCAGTACTTATTGGTTGCTCAGTATTGGCTGGAAACTTCGATGACTTTCCCACTTTGATTCGAACTACCATCTCGAGTTCATGGAAACTGGAAAAGATGCCGCAGCAAATGGCAAGAAAAAGCTTATCGTGCAGAGGGCTTGCGATGTTTGCCGACGCAGGAAGAGTACGTCTCCGTTCCCTGCTCTTTGCGAAAGTCTTTATATTTCTTTCCAGTTCGATGTAGGGCGCGTTTATTTACACCGAAACTACAGGGCTGAGATCGTATCATGCGGGCAGGTGACGGGACTCGGACATCGGGTAAGCGATGTTCAACGTGTGTCGCGGGCAGGTTGGACTGTACGTACATCGAGTCCATCAAGGTGAGTGTAGCGACCCCGCGATGCCCGTTCCCACTAATGTTGGAACTTAGGGCGCACCGTCTAAGCGGTCGGTTTTGCTTCACATTCTCTCAACATATCGCTCAACGTTCCGTTCAGCTACGTCAGGAGCCTGGAGGACAAGGTAGAAAAGATGGAGAACCTTCTTCGCAAGGTGCGTGCCGAGGTCATTCTATGTGGAAGAGATATCAACCGACTCTCGCAGATCCTTCCCCGGAAGCGGATTTGAAGGAGGAACTCGAGGCCGTTCAGACACTTCCAGAGGATGCCCCGAGTATGTTACCTGCCTTGGTACAATCCCTGAGCTTCGAAGAACCGGAAGTGGAGGACCGTGATCATGCACTGGAGAGAAACCTCGAGGAATTCGAGGAATATGTCGTAGGCTATCGGTATCATGGGAAGTCAAGTTCTCTTCAATTCGTTCAAGAAGCGCTGGATGTCAAAGCGTGGCAACCAGGAACGCTATTCAATATCACGAGTTTCAATTCTTTCCGACCCGAGTTTTGGGAATTTCGTCCGTGGAACAATCCCTACCGCTATGTCTCGCAAGGGATGAACTTCAGATTTCCGCCTGGGGATCTTATGCCGACGCTCATCGACGCGTACTTTATGTACCTGAATAACTTTCTTCCCGTCCTCCACCGGCCGACGTTTGATAAATCCTTGAGGGAGGGGCTACACTACAGAAATTTCCAGTTCGGGGGAGTCGTTCTGGGCGTCTGTGCACTCGGGTCCAAATACGTAGATGACCCCCGGGTCCTCATCGAAGGCGAGCAGTCAAAGGCGTCAAGTGGGTGGAAGTGGATATATCAGGTTACTAGCCGGCGTCGCTCGTTTCCTTCCTTGGATCCTCCAAATCTGTATGACGCGCAACTCTGCTGTGTAAGCCCGATATTCCTTCGTCTTATACGAGCTTTTGATGGAAGTGACAGCTTCTCTGTGAATTCTACTTGGGTTCCTCAGCACCGCAACAGTCCTGGACATTGGCGGGCGTTGGTCTGCGAATCGCGCAAGATGCAGGGGCTCACCGAAAGAAGACAACACGTAACAGTTCCGTAAAGAATACAGTGGAGGCCGAACTGTGGAAACGCGTATTTTGGTACTTCATACATTCGCCTCTCGGTCTCTGTTTACCTCTTGTATCAGGTGTCTTGTAAGTATCGATAGGACCCTTGGCTCGGCACTGGGTCGAGCGTGTGCCATTTACGATGAGGAGTGCGTGTAATCTCCCTCTTTACCGAGGCTTGGGCTGATTCGTCCTATAGTATTGACATCGACCTACCCACCGAATGTGACGATGAATATTGGGAACATCCTGACCCCCAGCAGGCCTTCAAACAACCTGTCGGCAAACCGTCAACCGTGTCATTCTTAAATTGTTACCTCCGGCTGACACGGCTGATTATGGTATGCATGCGCACTATCGTACGTCCTCCGGCTTCGCTCCCTCGAATAATCCTTGGCTTACCGGATGCAGTACTCAATTCATAAATCAAAAGTTCTTTTCGTCCTCAAGAAAAACTGGGAGCATCAAGTGGTCGTCGAGCTTGACTCGGCATTGAACAAATGGGTAGACTCTATTCCTGAACATCGTAGGCACACAGCCCTGTCTCTTTTTTATAGCTCCTCACTCTGATCTCATCTAATCCACAGTACGATGGGATCCCGATCGTGCCGACTTGGTGCATTTCCATCAATCCGCGTCCCTTCTGCTGTTATATTATCATCTCCAAATGCTCATCCACCGGCCCTTTATCACGGCCCCACGTAGCGACGTTGGTTTCCCCTCCCTTGCTATATGTACGAATGCCGCACGCTCGTGTTCTCACATCGCGGAGCTGCAAAGTCGGAGGAATGGTGATTATTTCCCTCCTGTATCCGGCGTAAGCTGTCTCACTGGCCTTGTGAGTTGTACTTATTCGACTACGTAGGTGCTGTCCTTCAACGCAGGAATCGTCCTCCTCGTCAACATCTGGAGTGGACGACATTCAGAGTTGGCAATTGACGTCGATAAAGAGATGGAAGACGTGCACAAGTGCATGAGAGTACTCGCAGAACTAGAGATGCGGTGCGTACCCATTGGTTTTGCTCTATTCGTGGCTGATTACAGGATGGAAGGTATCAATATGCTGGTATTTTATGGTATGTCTTTCTCCGAATTACTACTGGGCTACTGACGAAGGTCTTTCCGTTCTTCAGGGATATCTTATACGAGCTAGCGTCTGCTAGCGATCTTCCGCTTCCTGATTCTAGAGAAAAAGAACCCACCGAGTCCTCCGAATTTGCAGAGAATTCAGACTGGATGTCGTACACTGATCCTCAACAACAGCTATACACCCTACCGACAAACAGTATCGACCTTGGACGAATGCCCCTCCACGGAGAGGTTGCTCACATTTCTGATTGGTACAACGCTAATCCGTACGACTGTACTCCTGCTACTGCCAGCGAACTTGATGATGTCATGACAGCGATATGGGATAGGGCACCGAGTGGATTAAAGTACGTTCTTGTTTTGCTTGCATTGGATAGGGTGAACTGACCTTGGGTGTGATAGACCAGATGACTGGAGGGGCTATGTGGAGTTTGCGCAGAGTCAAGCTCCGGGAAGGGTGTTTTAGAGAGAGTTTGTTTGATCACAGAAGGCGGGATTACTGCAGAGCGCGACCTAATATTGGTCTTGGATAATTGTATCATTATAGTGAACGAACCTTGTATTACTATAGACCTCTGTATTCTTCGATCGGTATATATAAGTTTTTGCAATCAACGCGACTGCTGTCCAGAGCCAAAGCAGCGTCGTCCGAACGATTGGGCCGCTGTTGGGCATCGGGCCGATCCCGACCGTGCATTCACCACTGATACATTTCGACGGCCTACCCCCACTACCGAGTCACGCTTGTACCCCTCCCCACCATTTGCCGCCACCACCATCGTTATTGAACTCAAGAGTGATTCATTCTGCTGCCGTAGGGGTCCATATATCGTCCATTTTCAGAGTTGTTTCCGGGGTTATTTTCCTGATGCAGAGTACACGTGCGGACTGTACTGGCACGAATGTAAATGATTTTTGTTTGTCGCTTCGATCGCCTTTGTAGAGCAAGTCCTTTCGGACCGACCTCGAGGGGCTTGGCTGGGACATCACGCGCACGAGCAAGGTCTTACCTGGAATTGCAAAGGGTAAGATTGGAGCATAAACGCATATCTTCTTCCTACATTGTCCGGATGATATATCTAAGACATACTAGTCCGTAGATACGCTTCTGAAGTATCGCCACCACTGCGCCTGCTCCCGGATACGCGAAAACTTAGCGACACATACTTTCTCCAAAGGCGTGAAACTTTCGTCAACAAGTAGCATGGATTTGGCATCTCCTGTACTGTCAGACAGCTCTCAAATTCGTATGTGCGTTTGAATATATTGCAGTGTCCATCTGATAATCAGTTCGCACCTTCCAGCATCGTCGGTGAGCAGAACGAAGGAAGAGGATGATGTCGACATGGAAATCGCAAAAGGTAGGTCAATCCATTTGTCCGCGAGTGACAGATTCTCAGTTTCGCAATAGCTGCACAAGAGGACACGTCTCTTGAGGACGATAAAACAGAACACCTAAACGTCATAATTTTGGATAGTCTATCATCAGCCAAGGAATCGGGCAGACGTACAAGAGCGTACGATATACGGCTGTTCACAAGAATAGAAAATCTTCTCTTCAAGCCAAATAATTGCCATGACGATATTCCAGAGGAACTATACGACCTCACGGAACAAGGAAGGATGAAAGGGGATTTTAGTGAACTGTTGAAGAACCGTCGAGTTTCATCTTCACTTCTGATCCATACATGCGCTCATATTTTCACTTTCAGGATGGTTCATAGGCAGAAGACTGAATCTGGGTACATCCTGAACTCCTATCCTCTTTCTCTCGCTCAACGCCTGCCTCTATAGATACAGAGAATAAAATCTTCGAAATACGGAAAAGTATCTCCCTTCAATGTCGCCGATATCGACCTGTCACTTATTTCGTTTCCAGAAGAACTCCAGAGAATGTCCAAGAAAGCTATAGAGGCTTTCGCTGGTGTCCTGCAGGACTATGCAATCGGACGACTAGATTATCACTTCTCGTCACGGCAAGACGGAAAAGGACCTCACGCGAATGTCCATCATCCTGACGCGGAGAGGGTCCACCTCCTCCTTGCTGGCCTCGGTGACCCCGACGAAACCCTCACCAGCTGGGAAGACATATTTCATTCCACCGAGGAAGTACCACAAAATGCCTTTGCAACGTACTCCATTTTCCTCCTTTCCATCCCCCTCATTCTAATCATACCTAGGACGGTCATCAATATACCTGGATACGGCAAGACCAGACTGCTCTTTGAAGCAGTTGCACAATATTTCTTGATTTATTTCACTTGTTCTAAAGAGAAAGCGACATGGACATCGGGGTCAGGTGATGTCCAATGGGTAGTGGAAACTGTTAACCCGACTCCGAAAAGTATGTACGGGGGCGAGGTCACACAGAGGGCGATCTACGTTCTTATCTATGCGAGGATGTACGTTCTTATCTACTTCCTGGACCTGACATTATCACACCATCTGGCCCCTCTCGATGCTCGCCGCCGTCTCTTGCTGCTCCAAGCTTGTCCACCATGCCTCGCGAGCTCAGATGATCTCTTCGTCCACATTGCAAAAGTGGTGCAGTCATTTGACGACGAAACACTCCGTCGTGCTGCCGGGCAATCCTTGGATAAGTTTCGCCACTCCATCAAGGAGGTTCTGCATGACACCACTGACTCGCCGCGTATACACTTTACCTTTGATGAAGTGCACAATGCCACTCGCGATCCTTGGCTCTCCAATAGATATTCAATCTTTCCGCGGATGCTCCAGATGGTGGATTTCTCTTTGCGACCGAGGGCGATTGTGTGTGCGGCATCGGAAATGTCCGTCAATATGTTGAATATCGGTACGCTGCCCCCTGTATCAGGGGTGTCGAGCTACGCGTCGAATACGCGACGTCTCCAGAGGGATAATTTGGAAGAGTATGTTCTCCATCATCTGAAAACAGTGCCTCCCAGAGTTCTTGAGAGAATCAAGACATGGCTATTTCCTCGGTGAGTTACTGACGTATTACTATCGATTCCTGTCTGCTTACTATTGTTGTCCAGACCACGCCTTGTTGCGAGGCTGATAGAGATGTACTTGACTGCTGCCCAAAACGGAGTCAAGAGAATACCGTACCACAGGATTCTATCTAGTGCGTTCGAAGTATCGACCGGGTATCGGCCTATGGATGCTATCGACTTGGAAGCGCAGGAGGAGGAAGTACCCGAGTACATTTTTGGTCAATCCTTTGGTTGTGGTGTCTTGGAACGTGAAAGCCTCAACGGTAAACACACTCGACCATATTTCATCATCAACTTTTGCTGAAAGTCATACCATAGATCCCACATTTATGAGGACAATCTCTAGGCTCCTCTACCGGTGGATACTTAGCAATTCTTCAACTCTGACGCTTGAGTGGAATGAATCCCCCAAACTCATTGAATTAGGAGTAACCCCACTCCCTCCTTTCAAGCCTCGATCACCGAGTTACTTCACGTGGAGTGTGTGCGACGACGTAGCATTGACAGAGGCATATGGTGCAGCATCGTTGATGGCGCTCCTTGGATCTCCTGACATCAACGTCTTTAAGCTATGTATGACAAAGGCCATAATTGTCAATGCCGAACAACCAGAACTGGAACAGACTCAGAAGGACATTTTCGAGAGATCCATAGTATGGACACTCATGAACAACCTAGGAAAAGAGAATGGATGTGTACTCGAGGATATTTTCGACTGTCATGATCATGCTCCTCTGTGGACCAAGCAGCCTTACCGGCTGATCTCATTTGCGAGAGGGAACAGTGTACCTGTTCGTGTTACGTGGAAGTCGGGCGCCTCACCTCGACTTGGCTTTAGAGCCCGAGAATCTGATGACATCGGGCAATGGTTGAGGGACCCGAAAGGTGTTCCGTTCATTTTCAAGGATGATCGTCACTGCCTCGCTTTCGTCGAGAATCGAACGACCCTGGAGCGGTCAGTGCTGGTAGTCCATGGTGCCCTGGAGGGTAATGTACGTGTGTTGTTTCCTCCATTGTGATGGAACTGATTGGGGACCGATTTCTACAGTGCGAGACGGAGAAACAGATAAAAGATCTTATGAAAGGCCTGCAGCACGAATGTGCTGTATACAGCGGTATCAACGACTTGAAAGGCATAGGAAAGGGTCAAGTTGGTTTATTCGTGTTGTCGTAATCCGCTCAATTGACTTCGTTGTAATATATATTGATGATCAAAGCATGCGAGCACCATCCTGACAACGCGGGTAAACTCCAAAGACCCTACAAAGGATTCACTTGAATTGCGTGGCAGAGATAATAATATGACTTGCACTGAATCGTTACGCGATCCTAAGTAATGGAAGGAAGGAAGGAAGGAGTTTTCATTAGTGGCACTCGGACATAATAAGGAAATCGCGTTCCAAGGCTCTGTGAGACCTATAGGATTCTCCACCACCAGGCCTCAGCGCTGAGCTATGAGAACATCGACATCACGTCCAACTCAGAATCCGAAAGTTAGATGTGCAGGCGCTTAGGCTCCAGTCTAAAATGATAATGAATTTCCATATACTTCATGTGAGACGTGGAAGAATTGGAATATGATCCGGGATCCCTCGACTTCGAGAAATGCTTGGGTACTTTTCACATTGCACGAGCTCACCTCCGCCGTCAATCTACTTCAGTCTGAAACGGTGAAATCAAAACGAAATCATTAGGTTTGAATTCTCTATTGACATTTTGACCGTGCTTTCAATGCCGACTCTCCTCTTCGACATCAAGCCGGCTTAAGAGGGTTCCGACTGCAACTCAACGACCCTCCTTAACAACGTGGCTTCGAGCCTACATAAAGGTGCAAAATGCCAGCAGCACGAGCTTCTTCTACAACACCCTGTACGACGCTGACAACAACAGAAGCGGCAGGCCTGTCAATAGCATCTTCTGCGGTCATCAGATCGAAGAGCAATAGCAGTTTCTCTATGACGCTTTTGAGCGCGTCGTCCTCATTCTCCTAGTAACGTTTATACGTCATGATTCTTGCACGATGGAGATCAAACTTACCTTGACTAAGTAGGACGACAATTCACTTCCGAGGTACCCCTGAAAAAGTTTTCCCAAGTGGAATATGTCTGTTTGGAAGGGGGAGTAGGGCTCAGCACTAAGCATTTCACGTGCTACTGGCCTTGAATAACGCGCAGGGGTGCGATTCTCAGGTAAGCCTATCACAGTACAATCCGAGAGAGCAGAATTCTCATCGAAGACAGCAGCCCACTCCCAATCAGCGATGTAATATCTAATGGGAAATTGGGACCTGAATTTGTGGACTGGATCCCCGGGTCGATTTGTTGGGGTGATGAAACCGCCGGCAAAATTGCACAAGATGTTAGGAAGGGCAATATCCTGTACCGTTCGTTGGAGTGCCTGTACGAAGTAAAGTAGATACGTCGACTCACCCTATGCGCTACACGCTTCTGGTGGCAATATTGAACACCCTGTATCAAAAATCCGTGGAGGTCAGACAGGAGAACTTTTGATTATGATGCAAGTATACCTGGCAAAGCTGGGTGATAAAATCCAACATCTCTCCAATATCATAGAACCAGGGCAAGCGTGACACGGTAAAGACCAGCGGGAATACAACAAAGTGAAAGCGATCGAGTGTCAAACGATTGAGGACTGGAAGCGTGGGGTTGAGCGCTTCGTATGAAGATTGTCCCATAGACAGACGTTGCAGAGCCTGGATGTACTGGTCACCCCATGTATCACCTTCCACAGATGCCAGTCGAATGAGAACGTCCTGGTTATGGATTGTGCGAGCCGGAAAATGAATATGTCTCTTCGAAGATTGATGAATGTTATCTTTAGTACGACGCAGTCTGCGCAACTTGCAAGGAAAACATACATCAATGAAGAAACTCTGGGTGATGTTCCCTCCATATAAAGCAACATAATTGAAAGTACGGATGGGGCAGGTTTCATCTGGTGGGATGGCTTGAATTAAGTTACGGAGCTTCCACAGACGGTAACCTTGTTTCAGGAAGAATGTTGGAAAAAATGGCGTCAACCACAAAGAGGAAGAAGTATAGCGGTCAATGGGTCTTCCTTTAGCTCGCCATTCACTTAGAGTGTGTGGTAGAGATCGTCGGAGAACAAACAACGGCATGAGGTTGTTACTTTTGTGACATTTGAAGAGGAACACAAGAAACGGCGGCATGGATAGAAGTGCAACTGCGAGAGTCGCGAACTTGGTGAACGGCATGGGTAGGCGTCTGGTAAAAACGAACTCGTCGAGGAGGGTAAACATGACTGGAACGACGAGACGTCTCGATGAAAAAATTTGTCGGTTATAAATCGCAGTATGTACTTCCAGGTCTCGATCCTCGCTCCGAGTCACCGGCTTACTTCATGTTGAACGTGCGCGACGACGTGGCTTTGACAGACGCGTATGTTGATGGCGCTCCTTGGCTTTCCGGGAGCCGATGTCTTTAAGAATTGTGTGAAAAAGGCCATACTTGTTGACGCGGGAATGCTGACTCAGAAGGAAGTTTTCGAAAGATCCATCGTCTGAATATTCATTAACATGGCAGAGGATGCTAGGATTTGTACTTAATCGCTAATATTTTTGTTCTGGGCATCCAACGGGAGGGGCGAGGGACGTTTTCTGTTCGGCAACGATATTTTTGACAGACAGGTTGAAAAGGATGGCCCTCAAAAGAACGCGTCACAGACATACCAACTTGTCGCGTTAGATAAAAATATCTTCCTTGAGAAGATAGCCGACCACGGGTCAATGCAGAATAGAATTGCCTTTTCACCCATTGTCATCTCGCCCAGAGATAGTCCCAGGGATAATCCCCAAATCAAGTCTGGTTAGAGGGAGCGTATACCCGGCAACCATGACACATGCTCGTTATCCTAGACTTTTCTTAGAGGATATGCATAGAAGGTGTTGATACATACTTTAACAAAACAGTCTTCCACGACCAGGTTCGGGAGTCACGTTTATCACAAGGCCCTTGAAGAGTCTGCTCCTTAGCGGCAGCGTAGGAAACCAGAAAGACAGAAGCAGGGGCAAATCTTTCGCGTGCCTTGTGGGTAAAGGAAGTTGAGCGAACAAATACAGAATCCGGCCGATTACACGAGTGTTTCTTCCGAGGTTTCTAGGACTTGTCGTATCTCCTCGTCCGTAACAGGCCAGGGGAAGGACTTTTGAGGCTCCCTGAATAGTACTGGCGTGAGTTCAGGATACAGAGATAGAGAGGATAAACGGACGTTCGCATGGCCTATACTACATCCTCACTGTTCTTGTCAAGCCTTTACTTCGCCCACCATTCCGCTCGTCTATTGGTCCATGCGTCATATCGTTGGTCGCTCTTTGTCCATTTCATGCTGAGGCAGTCGTCGTGCTTATGCGCGCACCGTGAAGGTTCGCTACCAAGATTTCACCTGGGAACGAAGGTCTGCTATGCTTTAGCTTGGCTCATCGACATGTATCGGTATAGCGCCGTACCATGACAGGCCATTGCGAGTTCCATCAACCGGAAACAGGAACAAATATCATCTGGAGTTGGATGTACGAGCAAAACCGGTCCGTGACATAACCGAAGAAAAAACACAGCCACATGACTATAACTCTTTTTCAACAACACCAACACCATTACTTAGTGGCTCGCTTCGCTTCGACTCATTACCAGCTCGAATTGAGAAATTGTCCCTTCCAGTACATCATGCTGAGCAGTAGGTTTTCTCCTTCTCGGTTCGAGTGACGGTAGTAAGTGCACGCGCTAATTGTTTTATCCGTTCTCTGATGACACTTTACCCATGGAGGAGTCATGTTATATTTTACTACGCATGTCATTTCCATTATGCAACTGTGTCGCTCGTCATGTAAACAGTGACCGGTGAACATTTACCCTGACAAAAGCCTTGTTCAAGCTGACTGAACTGCGGCATCACGCATTCTTCTCCGTCGCTCTGCAGTACGAGTAATTTACCCTATTTCTCCTTCGCTATACGTAGGTTCTTCACGATAGGCTCTGGTTCCGATGAGAGCGAGGCGCGTGAGCTGTTCAGCCCACCCTTGCTGCGTTCCGTTTACATATCATCTATGCCAGCACCTTTTTCGAACGAAGCAACCGGTAGATTATTTGTTTTAGGATAATCGGGTACACCAAATCTGTCAGACATAATGAGACATTCAAAACCTCGTACTCATGTGCGCATGTCTCTACATCGCGTAACATCGTCGCCGTCGCCTCCTTTTGTGGGTCAGCATCCGCTGAGACGGCAAGTGTAGAGGGCCGTCCATAAAACTTCGCGTTGGGAAATCGCGGATACTGAAATGGAAGGCGCAAATGGTACGGCGCCGCAAGGCCTCATTCCAGACATGCATACGCTTAATGACGTACGTTTTCTCCAAAGGTGCGGAAAATTTGCCAACAAATAACAGGGATACGGGATCTACTGCGTCGGATAGCTATCAAAATCGTATGTCCATCTGAATATTGCAGTGTCTATTTGATTGTCGATCCGCATCTCCCAGCATTGGCGGTGAACAGAACGATGAAAAATGTACCAAGTGAGTCAATCCATTTCCCCTCGAGTGACAGATTCTGACCATTTCGCAATAGCCACAAAAGAGGGAGCGTCTTTTGAGGAAGAACGGATAGAATGTCTAAACAAGATAATTCTAGAGAATTTGCCCAGGGCTAGGGAACGTGACATACGCCCAAGGGCGTTCGCTATAAAGCTGTTCGGAGCAATAGAGGATTTGATTTTCGAGCCCAGCGATGACCTTGCGGATGGACCAGAGGACCTGTATGACCTCACAGAACGAGGAAGGATGGACGGGAATTTTGGCGACCTCTTAAAAGACCGTTGAGTTTTGTTCCTATTTCTGGTCCATATATGCGCTGATGTTTTCTCGGCAGCATGGTTTATTGGTAGGATATTGAAGCGCGGTACGTGCTAAACTCTGATCCTTTCTCTCTCGCCCACTGTCTGCCTCCACAGATGTAGAGAATAGGGTTCTGGGAAAACCGAAACGTAGCTCCCACAATGTCGCCGATATTGACCTATCGCTTATTTCTGTTTTCCAGAAGACCTCGAGAGCATGTCCAAGGCTGTCATGGATACTTTCTCTGATGTCCTGCAGGACTATGCAAAGGGAAGCCTCGATTATCACTTCTCGTCTTGGCACGACGGGAAAGGATCCCACGCCAATGTCTACCATCCGGACGCGGACAGAGTCCACCTCCTCCTTGCTGGCCTCGGTGACCCCAACGAAACCCTCACTAGCTGGGAAGATGTATTTCATCGTTGTAACGAGGAAAAGATGCGACACTCTTTTTCAACGTAACTCTCTTTCCTCTTCCTACCCCTCTCATGCTGATCATATCTAGGACGGTCATCGATTTGCCTGGATACGGCAAAACCAGACTGTTGTTTGAAGCCACTTTTTGATTTATTTCACTTGTACTAAGGAGAAAACGACGTGGACATCGGGGTCAGGCGATGTCCAATGGGTGGTGGAAACCGTTAACACGACTTCGAAACGGATGCATGAGGGCCAGGCTGCGCAGCAAGCATTCTACGTCCTTATGTATGCAAGGATGTACGTTCTTGCCTACTTCCTCGACCTGGTTTTATCACGCCGTCTGGTCCCTTTCGATGCCCGCCGCCGTCTCTTGCTGCTCCAAGCTTGTCCACCAAGCCTCGCGAATTCGGAGGATCTCTTCATCCACATCGCAAAGGTAGCGCAACCGTTCAACGACGAAACACTCCGCCGTGGTGCCGTGCAATCCATGTACAAGTTTTGTGACTCGATCAGAGAAATCCTGCATGGCACCAACGACTCGCCACGTATAAGCCTTACCTTTGATGAAGTTCACATCGCCACTCATGATCCTTGGCTCTCCCCTAAGTATTCGCTCTTTCCGCGGATGCTCGAGATGATGGATTTCTGTTTGCTCCCGAGGGCGATTGTATGTGCGGCATCGGAAATGTCGGTGAATATGCTGAATATCGGTTCACTATCCCCGGGACCATGGTTGAGCTACGCGTCGAATACCCGACGTCTCCAGAGTGATAAGTTGGAAGAGTATATTCTCCATCATCTGAAAGTGGTGCCTCCTAGACTTCTTGAGAGAATCAAGATATGGCTATTTCCCCGGTGAGTTACTGATGTACTACTATCGATTCTTGTCCGCTTACTATTGGTCTCCAGACCACGCCTTGTTGCGAGGCTGATAGAGATGTACTTGACTGCTGCTCAAAACGGAGTCAAGAGAATACCGTTCCACAAGATTTTGTCTAGTGCGTTCGAAGTATCAACCGGGTATCGGCCTATGGATGCTATCGACTTGGAAGCGCAGGAGGAGGAAGTACCCGAGTACATCCTTGGTCAATCCTTTGGGTGTGGTGTCTGGGAGCATAAACGTCTTACTGGTAAATGCACTCGACCTATGCAATGCTAATTTCGCTGACGTTCGTAAAGATCCTACATTCATGACAATGGTCTCCAGGCTCCTGTATCGGTGGATGCCTAGCAATTCTTCCACTCTGACACTAGACTGGAACGAATCTGCCAAACTCATTGAACTGGGAATCACCCCTCTCCCTCCTCTCGACCCTCGATCACCGACTCACTTCACATGGGATGCGGGCGACGATGTAGCATTGACAGAGGCGTATGGTGCAGCATCGTTGATGGCGCTCCTTGACTCTCCTAACATCGATGTCTTCAAGTTTTGTATGAACAAGGCCATAACTGTCAACGCTGAACAACCAGAACAGGAACATACTCAGAAGGACATTTTTGAAAGATCCATAGTATGGACACTCATGAACAACCTGGGAAAAGAGGATGGGTGCGTACTCGAGGATATTTTCGACTGTCATGATCATGCTCCTCTGTGGACCAAGCAGCCTTACCGGCTGATCTCATTTGCGAGAGAGAACAGTGTACCTGTTCGTGTTACGTGGAAGTCGGGCGCTTCACCTCGACTTGGCTTTCGAGCCCAAGAAGATGATGACATAGGGCAATGGTTGAAGGACCCGAAAGGTGTTCCGTTCAATTTTACGGATGACCGTCACTGCCTCGTTTTCGTCGAGAATCGAACGACCCTGGAGCGGTCAGTGCTGGTAGTCCATGGCACCATGGAGGACAACGTACGTGTTGTTTCCCCCATTGGGATGGAACTGATTGGGCGCTAACTCTTACAGTGTAAGATGGAGAAGCAGATAGCAGATCTTAAGAATGTCGTGAAGTACCAACATGTTGTTTACTGTGGTATCAAAGACTTGAAAAGTATAGGAAAGGGTCGTGCTGGCTTATTCGTGCTGTCATAGCCTACTTATTTGACCGCGCTGTAAACCATAGTCCATTGTAACATATGTATCTTGACGGTTAAAGCGTACGACTCTGACGACGAGTGTAAACTCCAAAGACCCTACGAAGGAGGATTTCATGCATCGAACGACCTTGAATTGGGAGGAACATGCTTCTAGGCCACGATCCTAAGCCATGGCACTTGGTTGGAGGTATTAATACGTACTTGGACTAAAAATTGTCCATGAAGATATTTTTATCGTCTGCATCCGGGAATCACATTTCTCATGGTAGGTAGGTAGGTAGGTAGTATGAAGCGTTTGACGAGTCCTGCCTTAGTTGCGGCATATATGGTGGATCCGAGCGGCAGTGAAAGGAGCGTAGGAAAGTTGTCAGAAGGACAGAATCAGAGAAGCAGAAGTCAAGGCTTCGCGCGCCTTAGCTTGAGGGTAGAGGAAGTCGAGCGAACAGATACAGAAGTCTAGTCCGCGATAAGCCCATAGCGAGGTACGAGCGAGGGCTTATCTTAGGATAAGATAAAGAAAAAACAGATGGCTATACCTTTAATTATCTACACGTGTAAATACAAAGAATCTGACAGCGACGCCGACGAGGTCTGTGCTTCACTGTCGACCTCTTCACCATCTACTTCGCCTTCGTGCCGCCCGTCTTTTTCACCCACCCACCTATTCCCTTCAGCGTTTGGTACAGCTGGATTCGGCCCTTCGCTCCCCGCAATCTGGTTCCCCAGACGCTCAAGACGTGGACCTGTTTCGCATCGGGATTTCGGACTCGGACTTAGCATCCAACTTAAACACTCTCACCCTTCCAAAATTGGCCTCGAGTCCATGTTCGCTGCCAGTGATCAAGTCAATTTCGGTATGTTCCGGTGGCGGTGTCTGAGTCTGCCAATCTTGATTTTGTCTGGTTCCTTTGTTCCCTTGAACAATGAAACGCAAAGTGGCAGCAGCATGCTATTCTCAGGGGTATTTATTCAAACTGGATCTCGCCAACGCTCAGCTTCAGGCTACTTGTCCGACTCGACCAGCATCATGCTTCCTCACTTTGGAGAATACGTTGCCTTCAAGCTCGACCCAGTCGCGTCCCTCAAGGCGCTCAACGATCCTGAAGTTACCAAAGCCTGTGAAGCATTGGAGAGCAAGACCTATGTTTCCTGCGTACCCTACGTGCGTAGACTTGTTTTGGGCCACATCCATTTCAGCTAACTCTTACCGTCTACCAGCTCCTCTCATTTCCTTTGCCCGGTGTTGAATACATCTCAGTTTCGATGACTCTTCTTTCTAAAGGGCTTCCCGATGCCGATCCTGATCACTTCATCACGTCGGACATGTCTGTACCGGTCTTACCAAACTCTTCCAGCTCTGATTCACAATCGCGGCCACCGCTGGAGCCACCCATGCCTCTCCCTTAGCCGGATTGCTACCACCCAACGCAGGCAAGGACACGGTGTCGCGTACGGAACGACGTCACCATTGGCGGAGATTGGCCTGAGCCCAAGTATCGACTGAACAGCCACGATCAGATTCTCCTTGACCGGAAGTATTACAACGCGGATCACAATCGCAGGGAGGTTCTCAAGAGAGGGCAAGAGCGTCCTTAGGCTTCTACGGATGCTGGTGTTGTAAATCATCAGTCAGACGAGTGCAAGATATCGGTTACCTTACCTCTCTCTGCAGAGCACGATGCGAAAAGCCAGCACTGCCGTTCAATCAGTAAATGTTCTCATCCATGCGAGGCCCGAAGTGAACATTCCGATAACACTAGCGAGGTCGAGAGTCGGCACTCTCGTTCCGTAGGCGACGCTGAAACCGAATATTCGCATCAATCAGCCAAGCCAGCGAGAGTCATACTCCCGAGACGACATCTTCCGCGGCCTCTTTCTTTAGGTCGCTATTTTCAAAGCTACTTCTGTGCTTACCCTGTCTTCGGGTGGACTTTCATGACGACGACAACGTAGCCTCGATTTCCCCTTCCGACCCAATCTGGTCCCACCCCATATTCGGTGCGCGCCCTCCAGATACCTTGCCTGTCATGGTCGTACTGGACGATCTCGAGTCAATAAAGGCAGAGCAGATTAATGATCCATAGGATTTCTTTAGGGAAATCGACGCTTTGAAGAGGTACGTTCATTTGCTAACGTCGTTCAAATGCGCCATCTGACCTCAGACTTGCATGTAGAATCGAAGATGTTTTCAAAGAGCGAATGAAGGCCAAAACTCAAGCCGCAATAGAGCGTGCGCGGCAGAAGGGCGAAGCACTTTATGTTCAACTTCAATCGAAAATGCCAAAACGTGTTACCCCGCCAGAGGATACAGGAGTACAATACATCTCTTCCGATCCAGACAGTACGTCAATATTACAGAAAAGCCTTTCCGAAGTTTGACTTTATCGTATTGTAGCCCAAAAATCTCAAGTTTGATACTCCTGGAACGTTTGTGCCTTAGTCGTCGAGACGTCCTTAGAGAATAAAGCGCTTCTGTAGAGATTGAAATATGCATGTATACATCTATCATTCCACGCACATTTTAAGGACATAACCTTGAGCTCGCAATTGCTACCCTTGGAGATCGGGCCGAGTTCCGACGATTTTGTAATAAGGACGTTCCCTCGCCACTCCAGGCCGACCAAACAAACTCGCCAAAATTGGCTGTCGTACTCTTTCCCTTATTATGCAGACATCATGTTCATGTCCCAAAGGCGGCGCCTCCCCAGTCCTCTCCTTTCGCCTAGCACAAAAGGACTCTGATACCGGCCTTCGGCTCATTAGCAGTCTCTCGAGCATTCGAGGCGGGCTCGAAAATCGTCACATTACTACTGGCAAAAGGAGGTCTGAAGACGGTATACGATGAAATCCGACGGCGGGTTGAGTACGGCCAGGTCTCTTTCGTAGACTTGGATTCCCTTCCGGGCCCCTCCAAAATGGACGACGACGACAATGTTCAAGCCCTCGAGAGCTTCTTAGATTTGACTCTTGGAACTTCCTTCGGTCGTCATCACTGACACCATCCTGGATGATGAAGGCCCTCAGCTGAACGCATCTACTCTGGTTGAGAACTTTCGACTTTTCGAGAGTGACACGAGTGCCCATTAGGTCTTTCTGACCATCAATCACCGCGGACCTGCTTATCGACACATAAATACCTTCCCTATCTGACAACGAGGGCGCCTACCGCGCAGATACGAATTCTTTTGCATACACTTAGCCATTCTTGACGTTAACTTCTACGAGGTACTCGCTTGTGATCACGAATGGAATGAAGTGGCGGTGTTCGTTATGCGCCTTTGGAGTCTTTCTTTGTAGAAAGAGAATTTTCTCGGTGAGTGATATTAGTCAATTGTGGGACGGTGATTAGACTGATGCGAATTCGGAAGGGGTGTCTCGTCTATTTCGTTTGCCGCAGATAGCAAATGTGTATCTTGAGTACGTTTCTTCTCCCAGTCTCAATTCCCTGTCAACATTTCGCGAAAAACGAGTCAAGTGAACGATCGCATAGCGGGAACGTTTGACGAATGGTAGTCCTCATTCAAAATTTGACCACGGACAAAAACGGTACATCTCTCTTTTCCACTCTTCTTTTCTCTTTGACTCCTCTTTCAGAATCGCTTTTTGGACAATCATCACCCTTGGTATTCCTCCATCCTCATCCCTGTTGTACTTCTTGTGTGTATGGCGCTTGGATCTGAGAATCTCCCGGCGTCAATGCGGCAATACCCATAGAGTTCAGCGGGTGTATGAGATATACGTGTCGGGATACTGGGAGTAGGTATGAGTGACGTTTGAGGCTGACGATGATGGAATGAGCTCAATTCGGCGTGCTTGGTATGATCTATTCCTCTTTGTTCATCAGAAGCTGACCCTTTGAATCTATAGACCGCAGTGTTCGAGCGACGGCAACCTCAACTATGGCATCCGTTTCCATGAGGCCGATTCGGAATATACTACGAGTTGAGATTCTCCTATCTTTGGCACGAGGCGACTATATATTCCTCCTCAAGTTCATCAGATGGGCAGTGCGCTTTCCTTGTTCTACATCGGATCAATGGAGTGGATCCTGCGTTATGACAGTCAATATACTTTGTGTCCCAGGCTAGCAAGAGGATAGGTATAGCATACACCACGAATGTGTCGCCGGTACTGATTGATGATTTCAAGTCATCTACAATTACCGCGAGACCCGTGGCTATTCCAGGACAGTTTCAGAATCCCACTGTCTGTCAATTTCTAAGATGATTCTTCGTCAAGAGGGGAATGCTTTACAGGATTACGAGCATTGGATGTCGGAGATCTCCCTCGAATCAAGGTGATTGCGTTCAATGCTTTCCTTGTCAGACATGGAGTAGGTATTGCTTCTATTCAGTACATTGCTGCACAGCGAATTTCCTGTGCTTTGTGACGTGTATATTGATCTCAAAAGACTCAGCTGAGCGGCTTGGTTCAGTATACACTGATACCCATTCATCTCGCGATCGAATCGCTAAACGCCTTTGGATATCAAAAGATCTGATCAAGCCACAATTCTGAGGTCATCGTGTTGATACGCTGATCTTCCTTTCAATACTCGACGGGTTTTTGCTGTGTTGCTGTATGCTATATGACGAGGGGTGGACCGTCTATATCCCCGCAGACCACGTCCTCGCTCATTATTCTATCTTCACTCAGACTTCCTTGATGGCCATTCAGACCAATATTCCTCCAGATCTCACCGATGCTGAGAGGACTTTTATATTCCAAGAACTCGACGGTGAATTGAATTCAAGGATACTCTATGCTCTACTGCATGGTCTGTGTGTTCATTTGTCCAGACACAGGTGTCTAATCATGGCTGCACATAGGCATATATACGGGAATCATTGCTGTCACACTGTGGAATACATGTGAGGGAGACATTCCTACTATTTGATCTAAACTGAAGTAAATGGCAAAGTTACAAGCAAGCGCCAGCCAGTTGGACGAGCCATGGTTATCATCGTAGCCCTCCTCTATATTGTGACCACCATCAATGTTGCCTTCAGTTGGGTATACACCCGCTTGATATTTGTCAACAACGGACGAAGTTTCTGGACAAAGTATCTGTATTATACTATTCCTAGTGTAACAGTGGTAGTGGTAGCTGGTACCACAGCTGCTGTCTGCACTGTCCTTGCATCCTCCACCATAGTGCGTAACATCCTACTGGGAATTTCACTACAGGCTGAAGCTGTCATCTAAACTGTAGATTTGGCGTTGTTGGGTGGTCTGCGGACAGCAGTGGTCGATCGTTCTGCTTCCTATCCTTTTTCTTGTTTCTGCAATCGGTGAGCTTACCCAGATCTCTCAGTTGACTGGTTTACTCAAGCCTTAGTGCAGTGATCCAAATTATTGTCATATACAAAGTTTGCGCTGCCCCTTATGATCCATTTGTTCTTGGGACCGTACTTTATGCATCATTCATCCTTGTTACAAACTTATGGTGCACCTTGCTCATCATCTACCGTATTGTTACTGTTATACGAGCAGGAAACAATGCAGGAGGTGGACTTGGAACTTATCGCCATGTAATTGAGCTCCTGGTTGAATCAGCAGCTCTTTATTCCATATTCGCTATCTTATATGTAATCTGTTTTGCTCGTCACAGTGCTGCATTCTATTACTTCAATATACTAGCTACAATTGCCAAGGTGTGTTCATATTCTTTCTGTGTCTTTGCATTTAACATACATCATATAGGGAGTTGCACCGACACTCCTCGTTGGACGCATTGCAGCAGGTCATTCTCGCCCACATGATTCTTGGCAGGGAAGCATGATATCACGCTCGCTTCACTTCAGGACGCGCTCTGGGGGCCAGAGCTCCCAGCAGGATTCTACGGTGAGTGAGGATCTCAAAGGCTTCGTGACCATCACATGTTGACAGGCACCTAGGGTGATAATGGTATTGAGAATGGCATCCGTAAGGATGATCCCATTGTCCAGCCAGAGGATAGTCATTGTGACATCAAAGAAGTGGACAATCGTAGGGATGACCTCGAGGATACTAGACCGGAGGACGATCCCAACGCAATGGTCGTATGAGCCGTGAAGTTGGCTAAGGAGGTTTCTGACTCATACCATCGACGAGAGCATTTTCCACCTATGATAAAATAAATTTTCTTAGAACCATTGTTCGCGCGATAGGGAGTAAACTAAGACTAGTTATTTCATAGAAGAAGACAAGGAAGACAAGACATAGTATACGCAGCTATGAGCTATCCATGAGGTACTCGCTAGTCGTTGGTATTTCCTCGAATACGAGCGATCCCTGCTGCTCCTTCAACCACTGAACACTTGTCCATGAAATACGTATACGTCCTCCGCAGGACCTCCACGCCCACTTGTTCCGCCTTTCATTTCCGAGCCAGCATTTGGGCGCATGAAATCCTGTTGAGCGAATACCGCAGTGTCGTTTGCATGGCCATGGACGTCAGGACACTCGTAGCGTCCGCTGTGAGGGTGACATCCTCTTCTTGGAACCTGTGTTCTCTCAAACACCTGCGCATAGAGGGCAGCTTAGATTTCCGAACGTACCGTATTTGTATGATTTGCTGGATGTCTTCGTCACTGTACGACTTGGTGCTGATAATGAGGACACGATCGAGAAGATAAACAGGTAATCCATAGTGACTGCGGAAAGTTGTCCCTCGAATACGAGTCAGGCCTCAATTAGGAGCCATAATGACCAAAGATTTTCTAAGGCACAGTTCAAGAATGAGAAGTATTCAATGTCGAGCATGCGAACCTCGTCGATGAAGAGGACCTGTATGATCCTCTTGTTAGTATACAGCATTTTGATCCAAGAAGTACACGTACGCCCGAAATGATCTCGGCCTTGCCCTCCTCGCGCCATTCCGCAACCTTGGTGTTGATCTGATTCCGGAGCTCTGGCTTGATTTCATCCGTGTCACCGGCGAACAGAGCTAGGAAACGCTGCGTCCTATTATTGATAACGTCTATCTCGTGCAAAGACACTGTATGCACGACCTCTCGCCATTTTTGTATTTCACCTTCAGGGCGTTGAACGAATTTAGTCTACGAACCGTTAATTAGTCCAACGATTTCGCTGAAGAAATAGCACATACATCAACGTCCATAGCATCTTAATCTCTCGACTGTGCGAACAAAAGGGAGTTTAGTGATTTTGCCAGACGTCTTGTCGATGGTAAGGATGCCTCCTGCTAGAACTTTCTCCTTCGATAGAGCGTCAATCATTTTGTCATACATAGTCTCGATGTCGCTTGTCTTGATAGTCAACTTTCCGAATTTCGTAGCCTGGAAAGCGATATCTGTCAGCGCCAAGATTATCTTAGAATAAAGATTCGCGGATACTCCAGTCAACTCGGTCAATCTAAATCTTGACAACCTCTCCTTTGAATAGTTCTATCTCTTCCTTGATGCATATATCAATGCTTCGTCGGAACTTAGCCTCTGTCTTTGACATCAATAGTGAGAATGCCTCACTGGCGGCAATCATGGTGAAGGGTACATCTGGACCCAGCATCTGCATCACCTATGTTGCGTATTCAAGGCAAAGCAAGGAGCAGAAGATATTAGAGATGCAATAGCGGTCTTTCTCGTCGACGGAGACCCAGCAAATAACATCGCTCGCCCTGCTATCCGACCTTCCTGTACCATTTTGAGAATCATACCAGCAGCCTTCCTGGCCTTGGCTTGTCCAACTATTCCCTGCGAAATAGCCCTCAGCCCCAACCGGTCGTCGAGTCCCAGCCCGTGGATATGAGAATGGGCGGCTGCAAAATCTGGTGAGAAATATCCCAACCGACGCGTTGAATATCCCGACCTCGCTCCATCTTGGTGATATCCCGGAGTTCAGACGTCCTGTGCCTGTACCTGCCATCCTATAATCAGCCATGGAGTAGAGCATGACAGAAGGGTACGCACCGCATCTCTAGATTGGCGAATACCCTCATTCCCTTATGCACGTCTTCCATACCGTTATCGGTCAATCGTCAACCCTGAACGTTGCCCGCTCCAGATGTGAGGAGGGCGATGCCTGTGCTGATAGCAGTTACCTGCTCGAATAAGTACAATTCACAAAGGCCAGTGAAAATACTTACACCGGAAATAATCACCATCCCTCCGCCTTTGTAGCTCTGTGGTGTGGAAACACGAGCATGTAACGTTCATATATATAGCGAGGGAGGGGACACTGACGTTGCTAGGTGAACCTATGATAAATGGCCGGTGGATGTTGCTGAGCATTTGAAGATGGTTATATAGCAGCAGGAGGGATGCGCGGATTGATGGAAATGCGCAAGTCAGCACGGTCGGGATCTCATCGTTAGTACTAGATTGAAGGAATTCAGAGCGAGGAGCTAAAGAAGCCTACGATGCCCTAGAATAGAGTCTACCCACTTGTTCAAGCCAACGACTACTCGATGTTCCTAGTTTTCCTTGTAGACAAAAAGAACTCTTGAGTCGAATACTACATCCGGTATAACGAAGCATCATGCATCACTCGAGGGGGCAAAGGCGGAGGAGTGGGAAGGAACCCAAGAAGCATGACGTCACCCGGACCACGCGCCTTGATCGTTGATTTGTTTCCTCCTAACCACATTTATCGACATGTGAATTGTGGTGCCTCAGGCCTTCAGGGTTGGTATTCCCTTCCCTTCTTCGCTAGGAAATAGTACGTATCACTTATTGCTTTCATTTCGAGTACTCATTGCAATAACATGAACACCAAATAGCATACCGCGTGATGAATGATGAGAGTAAGTCAGTCGGCAGGCAAGCAGGAAGGAATTGACAACATATTTTCAGTATCCCGAGGTCACCATCTCTGCGCTCACTGAGACGGGCCAAGAGGAATCGTCGATCATCGTTCCCTTGCAACGAGCGTACAGCGGTAGAATACCCGTGATATCATCCCACCTCGCGGACACTTCCTGCGCTACTCTCGGCGTTCAGGGCCTCTTGGATCAACTCAACACCACGCTCGGAACGTCATACAGCCTGGACAACCCATTCCTCTCCTCCCTTCTTGAAGACTGTATCACAAACGACTACGACGTGGGCATGGCACACGGCCGCCTTCGCGGGATATGGTACACCGACAATTGGAGCACGATACGAGATGCTCTTTGCAGACGGGAAGAGAAGGACTGGGAGAGGCGACAAAAAGCAATCAGTGGTAACCGGATTGTCGATACAGATTTGCCGCCTCGACGTGTCTGGGATCTGTATAGCAACCGGGTGGTACCATATTGGATCATGGACTTTGCTTTCGATGGCTGGTGGCCTCAGCCGATATCCCACGCCTGGATGGACGAGAGGGATCGCGCCGTTGTGCTGACTCCCATCAACGGACGCGAATGGCCCGTTCCCATCCCAAACGATGTCCATCTCAACCTGATCCGCATCGAGATGCTCAATCTCGGACTGGAGTACGCATGGCTGGACGTTCTCTGTTTGAGACAGGTGGGCGGACGGAGAGAAGACTTGCGTACGGAGGAGTGGAAGCTGGACGTTCCCACCATCGGAGCAGTGTATTACAACGAAAATGTGGTGTGCTACTTGAGCGGGCTGGGTCGGCCTTTGACGTTGAAGAAAGGCGACCTGGAGAGTGAACAGTGCTGGTTTCGACGCGCTTGGACACTCCAGGAGGTTGGTGAGGACAGGGTGATTGCCGGGGACACAACGGATGGACCACTGCACGCTGAGTGTAAGGACGGAAAGTACGAGACTGAGCTGCTCACCAGGTTTCACAAGCAGCTACAGTCTACGCATGAAATGTGGTTTGAGGTGTCTGAGGCGCTGGAGAAGATGCGGCATCGAGTGTCGACGAACCCCGTGGACAGGATTGCAGGACTGTCATTTATTCTAGGGTCCGAATCGATACCGGCATACTACGAGAGCGCGTCTCTCGGGGAGGCATGGACAGCGCTCGTGAATTCGATGGCTACGCCGCCTCGTGGGGAGCTGTTCTTCTTGTGTCCTGAACCAGGAAATGCAGGGAAAAAATGGCGGCCATCGTGGGACCAGGTTATGATGCCTCTGCCCGCATATAAACCCTACCCCGAGGTCTATATTGATCGGGATGAGACAAGAGACGAAGACTCGTGTGACGATGTGCGATGCATCGAAGGGTTAGTGCGAGGGCTGGCTGTTGTAGAAGGGGGTCGTCGACGCGGAGAGTTGATTGTTGAAGGCGACAGTGGAAGGATAGAACAATTCAAGATCACCGCCGCCCACACGTACCCGATACCTGAAGACACTTATACGATGATTTATGCCTGCGAATTCGAGAGTTCACGGAGCCATGGTTGGGTGGTTGGGCGAAGTCTACCAGGGGGAAAGTTTGAGAAAGTAGCGACACTGGAAATTTCTCGTAAGGAACAGCGCAGGTTAGAGGATCTGCGTATTACTAGAAAGCATCGATATATTCTTATTTGATCGAGTACACTTTGCGTAGCCTACAAGGTACCAGTGCTATATATATCATGGAAATTATACAAGGGAGGAACTGGGAAAAGCGCAAGGAGTTGCATGAAAATACTTATCTTGGTGAGAAGAGTCAACAGCATCGAACGCCCTATCATAGCACGATGCATCTTGCTTATTCTCGGTATTGTTGGTCGTAATCTCAGCCAGGCGAGTCAGGAGATGGCTCTCATTGAGAAGACCCTCGACCCAGAATTTCTTGTAACGGTCCTTCCTGGTACACTTGAATAGCTCCATTGTCAAACAGACTCTGCTTGTCCGAAAATAGCCAATGCCCTTCTATAACGTTCTCTTCAATCCTTCGTCCCACATCTGGTCGAGATGAACCTGTATATCTGCGACCTCGAACCTGTATGCATAGACGACATTGTTTTCGTGACGGAACAAAGTTAATGACAAGTTTTGTGGGTGCGTATTCGACGATGGCGAGTGGAAGTGCGGGATTGTAGATGAATAGCCATGTCCTTCTGGACCGAAGCACCCAGAGATGGCAAATCTTACTCGTCTTAATCAAACCAGTGTGTCCCATGTTTCCCTACAGCTGTCGTTCGCGCAGCAGGGAGTAGACAATGACTGATCATATCATATAAGACAACAAAGACCACAGTATACACAGCTATGAGCTATCCATAAGGTACTCGCTAGTCGTTGGTATTTCCTCGAATACAAGTGAACCCTGCTGCTCCTTCAACCAGTGCACACTTCGCTTCTCGTCCATGAAATACGTATACGCCCTCCGCAGATCCTCCACGCCAACTTGCTCCGCCTTTCGTTTCCGAGCCAGGATCTGGGGGAATGAAATCAGGTTGAGCGAATAATGCAGCGTCGTTTGCATGGCCATGGACGTCAGGACACTCGTGCGTTCGCTGTGAGGGTGTCATCCTCTTCTTGGACCCTGTGCTCTCGTCAGACATCTGCGCGTAAAGGGAAGTTTGTATTTCCGTACGTACCCTATTTGTATGATGGGCTGGATACCTTCGTCACTGTACGACTATGAGGACTGCGGAAGTTGTCTCATGGATGCGAGCCGTGCCTCGATTAGAAGCGATAATGACCAAAGGGCCAGTTCGTTTTCCGAGGCATAGTTCAAGAACAAGAAGCAATCAATATCGAACATGTGGACCTCGTCGATGAAGAGGACCTATACAGTTCTCTTGTTAGCGTACAGCATTTTCATTTTGATCGGAGAAGTACACATACCTCGCGCCATTCGGCCATCTCGGTGTTGATCTGATTCCGTAGCTCTGGCTTAATTTCACCTATGTCGTCGAGGAACAAATACAGGAAACTCCGCGTCCTATTGATGGTGTCTGTCTCGTGTAAAGACACTGTATGCATAATCTCCCTCCGTCTTTGTATTTCACCTTCCAGACATCGAACGAATTAAGTCTATGTATCGTCAATCAGTCCAACGATCTCGCTGAAGAAATAGAACATACATCAGTGTCCGCAGCATCCTAGTCTCTCGACCGTGCGAACGAACGACTGAGTTTGGTGATTTTGCCAGACGTCTTGTCGATGGTAGGGATGCCTCCAGCTAGGACTTTCTCCTTTGATAGAGCGTCAATCGTTTTGTCATACATAGTCTCGATGCCGGCTGTTTTGACAGTCAGTTTTCAGATTTTGATAGCCTGGAAAGCGATATCTGTCAGTGTCGGTATTTTATTACAAGAAAGTTTCGCGCATACTCCAGTCAAACTCCTCAATTTAAATCTTGACGATCTCTCCTTTGACGAGTTCTGTCTCGTCCTTGATGCGTATGTCAATGTTCAGTCGGAAAGCGTCCGTCTTTGACATCAATACGAGGATACCTCGCTGGCGGCAATCGTGATGAAGGGTACGTCTGGATCCAGCTTCTGTGCCATACCTAAGTCTTGCAGTCAAGCCAAAGTAAGTAGAGAAGAAACAGAGACGCACCATATGCAAAACGGCCTTTCTCGTCGATGGAAGTCCAGCAAAAAAAACATCGCTCGCCTTGCTATCCTCCCTTCCTGCACCATTGTGAGAATCATACCAACAGTCTTCCTGGCTTGGCCTGTCCAGCCATTCCCTTTGACTCTAAGCGGTCGTCGAGTCCCAGCCCGTGGATATGCGAAAGGACGACTCTGGTGAGAAATTTCCCAACCGACGCGTTGAATATCCCGACCATGCGCTCCACCTTAGTGATATTCCGGAGTTCAGACATCCCATGCCTGTACAGAGGTGAGCGGTTCATTTCAATGGGAGGAATGGGCGCGTACCATGATGGAAAAAGCAGAAGTCGCCGTCATGTCACAGAAGTAGAAGCCAAGGCTTCGCGAGCCTTAAGGAAGGCGGAAGTCAAGTGAGATACAGGAGTGTTTCTTCCTGCCATATCTCCTCGTCTGTAACAGGCAAAAGAAGGCGAATTTCGAGGCCCTCTGAATAGTGCTGGCGTGAATTTACGATGCAGAGATAGAGAAATAAACGAACAGTCGCATGGCCCATACATCCTCACTGCTCCTATTCAACCTTCTTTTCAACTATCATTCCGCCTGTCTATTAATCCATGCATTGTATCGTTGGTCACTCTCCATCCATTTCATGCCAAGAGCTTGAAGTCGTCGTACTTATGGGCGCACCGTGACGTGCCGGTGCCAAGATTTCACCTGGGAACGAATGCCTACTACGCTCGTCAACAGGTGTCGAAACGGCAACGACCATGACATGCATGACAGCCCAGAAACAGGAAGGAATATTATCTTGAGTTGGATGTACGAGACGAAGATAGGCAGCAGTCGCGAAGTCGATACCGGTCCACGACATAGCGGAAAGAAAAATAAAAAGCACAGCCACGTGAATATTATCTCTCTCTGTAACCATCACCTAGGCTCTGAGTTTTTCGTTGCTCCCTTCGCTTCGAACCGTAATGCCAGCTTATGCAATGCGCTGTCTCTAGTGGATAAGAAGCTCTTGATCTTGGCGAGTCGATCGATTATGATTCAATATTCAAAATTTCAAAGGTCATCCCACGTTCCTGCAGAGCTGTGGGGAGGATAGAGCTAGCGACGAACGTCGAGTGTCTTCCTGCATGTTTCCTCTTCCCTCTCAGCAGGACGAAGAAAGCCAATATGGTGGTCCAACTAGCAAAGCTGAAGGCCAGTATTCTCATTCAGCCGATAGCACGGGTGACCCGAGACAAGATATCCCATCCTCTTTTGCTCGCTTGATACTGGCGCACGCTGTCACGTCTGCGACGCGTTTACTTGAAAATAATTAACGATGATGAGGTCGCGATATCTTCGTCCGATCCAATTTGGTTTCATCCGATATTCGGCAAACGTCCTCCGGATACCATATCAGTCATCCTCATCTTTGATGTCCTGGAGTCCATAGACCAGACCAATGATCCATGGGACTTCGTTCGCGAACCCGAGATTTCAAAATGTATGTCATTTATCTACTGACGTCGCAATATCCTTTGACTTACATAGAATTAAGGACTATTACGAGCGAGTCAAGGCTCAAACGTAAGCAGACATCGAGCGTACAAGAGACAATTGAAGGATGAAGAGCTGCATGCCCGACTGCAAGCGCGAATGCCAAGAACGAGTTCTTTACCCAGTAAATAATTGATGTTACGATGCCATCTACTGTCAATACGCATGGCTCATGTAAACTTGCTATACTTGGGCTGACCGTCTCCTTAGACTTAAGGCGAGCTTGTTCATTAATAATTAATTTTACCATGTACAGAGACTATTTGCGTGCTACAGCGTATCATTATGTTCACGGAATCCGATGTTTCTACGTTCCGGACGTAATCAGAGCAGTACAGGCGTGGAACGCTTCAAGTTGCTATTGAAAAAGTACGCCGACTTCTTTTTCGACCGCGTATTACGGATAGAGCGGGCACGACCCTGCAGTGGGAGATTAGAGACGTGAGATTCTGAAGACAAAGGTAAGAACACACCATTTCTGAGTCTGGAATTATTTAATCGCATCGCCTGGAGAATCGTTCAGTGTTGACAACAAAGTATAACATTCGAGGTCTCACAGCCATTCCCTGTTGGAGTTGCTGGATATTAGACTGAACAGTCCTCCGACTAGCTGCATAGACGCTCTGCTTGTGGCGACGATACTGGCACAAAATGCGAAACTCAATTCTTACTCTGCAAGCTGTGAAGGAGTGCATGATGTGACGCACCTTGATCTCCTCGTCTCTGAGCTCGATAGCGACCCTTGACAAATAATTGCGGTCTTTAAGCAATTTGAGATGAAATGCAAACAGCCTCTCTCTGCTGTACCCGTTGAGTCTCTGCATTTCCGGCGGTTCAATAAGAATCGGTTGACCGTGATCTCCGGAAGCTATCCAAAATACAGTAGGAAACATCCCACTCGGTGGAGTCGAGGGGATTGTTACGAGAAACTGGGTTTTGTCTGGCGAAGACGTTTGCCATTCTGGAACCGTTCGAATGGTAAATTTCCCTTCCTCATTAGAGGGCCGGTGACAGAAAACTCTTTGTATACTTGAGGAAGTGAGTTGTCATCTTCGCCGTCAAAGGTTCCCATTAGATATAGCCATGCCTAATCTCAAAGCTAAAGAGCTGGGTGGCACCTTCATTTTTGTAATGATTCGTTGGTCCGAGATCAACGGCGCCGATCGCGGCAAGTTCCGGAGGCAGCCTTGTGATCCACACCGTTGTCCTTGTCTGTCGTGCCTTTGTTCACAAACAATGCAAAGAGATGTGGCAGGACCTTGTCTTCAGAATATAAACTTGGGTTTAGCTCCGACATCCCAGTCCCCCCTACGCTCCGCATCATGCTCCCTCAATTCGGAGAATGCGTAGCCTTCAAATTCGACCCCGTTGCTCCCCTCAAAGTGCTTGACGATCCCGAAGTAACTCAAGCCTGCGAAGCTTTGCAGAGCGATAATACATATGTTTCCTGTGTAACCTATGTGTGCTGCTTGGCTGTCTGAATTCCTGCCTTTACTGAATACTGTCGTTCACTAGCTTCTGTCGTTTCTGTTGCCTGGCGTCGAATACATATCCGGGAACATGATTTTGCTAGCAAGGGGCCTTCCCAATAATGTCCCAGATGCATTCATAACGTCGGACATGTCGGTGTCCGTCCTACCAAACACCTCTAACCCACTATTGCGACCTCCGCTACAGCCCACCACACCTCTCCCTTGGCCCGACTGCTACCACCCCACTCAAGCGATGACGAGATGTCGAATGCGGAACGACGCCGTCATTGTTGGTGACTGGCCGGATCCTAAATACCGATTGACCGGCTGGGATCAGATTCTCTTGGCACAAACCTATTTCTCTGAGGATGGCGAACGTAGGGGGACAATAAAGCGAGAACAAGAGCCTTCTAAAGCATCTACCGATGCTGCAGGCGAGGACATATCTACTGATCAGCCAGGAGATTGTCAAGCATCCCCAATCACTCGTCCTGTTCCCTCTGAGCCGGATGCTGAGAGCCGGTACTGCCCCTCAGTGAGCGAAGCTGGAAGCGGATACGCTCCATCTGTCAGCGTAGTTAGGAGTAGATGTTCAGATGCTGGAAGTCAAAAATTCGATTCAGCCAGCTCAAAAGGTGAAGCCCGACTGACACCTGCTATCGTGTCCTCCTTCTTTCGCTCCGTACTTATCAGATGTTTTCCCTGTGTACCGTGTTTATGGGCAGACTTCTATGACGACGAGGTGGCCTCGATATCTCCTTCCGATCCGATTTGGTCCCACCCCATTTTCGGCAAGCGTCCACCCGATACCATGCCAGTGATCATTCTGTTAGATAATCTCGAGTCAATAAAACCTGAAGATATTAACGATCCTTGGACTTTCTTTCAGGAGCTTGAAGCTTTGAAGAGGTCTGCACCTTTTTTGCCTTTGCAATGAATCTTCATTGATCGCTTTGGTTTCGTAGAATCGAGGAAGATTTCAAGGAAAGAATGAAGATCAAAACCCAGACTGCAATTCAACATGCCCGCCAGAAGGACGAAGCGCTCCATGCTAGAATTCATTCGAAAATGCCAAAACGCGTCTCTATGCAAGAGGAGACAGCAGAACCAATCACATCGGATCCAGGTATGTTAGGTCTTACAGAAAACCCTGTCTGAAGGGAACCATGCATTGTAGCCTCCAAATCCAAGCTCTTAGTTACTGCTTGACCAAGATCGACCTTCGGGAGTAAAGCGCTGCTGTAGAGTGATCGCAATGAATATAACGTATATATTATACTGCGCATATCGTAAGCTATCGTAAGTACATACCCAAGGTAGTCTGTCGTAGAGAGTCGGACGATACACGCCCATGGAGGGAGGGAGTGACAGCTTTGGGGAACTCCGGGCCGGTGTATCTTGGCTTGGTTCCGGGACTCGGTCCGACAGACAATTTCGGCTCTCCTCCCTCCACCGTGACAATCCTTCACGTATTATCGTAATTCTTGTAATCTTCCGGACTGACTCGGGCTACTCTGGTAGATTCGAAAAAGGTACCTGTGGGTCTTGCGCTTCACTAAAGCCATCTAGTGACTTTGTAGTGCAAATGAATATTCTTCAGACGATGGCGTTTGACATTCGTTCCTGTCATACTGGGAAAGCGAAGGACTATGGAATTTGCTGCGAGTTTCGTATGTTGGCTGTGAGCTAGTGCACATTCTTGGGTCATTGCTACCCTGTTTCGGCAGATACTGCGGTCGGCTTACCTTTTACCACTTTGCCCTATCTCCTTGCTCTATTCTCTCGGACGCGGTGACCTGCGGGATCTTTGGGCGAGCCTTGAGGACGCTACGCTACCCCTCACCACCATTTACCTCGATTTGGAGAATATATTGTCCCCAGTCCCCTAAAGGAAGCTCTAGCCCAAGGTGACCGAAACATGTAGAGCTTTAATTTCAAGGAGCAAGTATGTTGTCCCCCTCAACTACGTAGGGCGAATTACTCTCGGTGCATTTACATTACTGACCATCGGTGTTTCCAGCTTTCCTCCGCCATCTTACATCGCGTCGAACGCATCTCCGTCAACATGATTCAGTGACTTTCACAGGACCTGCCCTGTCAACCACGGAACCGTCATGCCCGACATGTCGGATACGCCTCTTCAATGGCCGAATTACTACAAGCGGGCTGTAATATGCCGCATTCGAAAGGACGTCATTATCGGCGAGACCCTAAATACCAGCTGAATGGCCGAGAATTATTTTCTCTTGAGCCAGGGATATGGCAGGGAGGACGATGATGGCAGGGTAATCATGACGCACCAACGAGAGTCTCCATCTGTACCTGACGCTGCTGGCGGCGATGTCCTCCACGATCAGGTGGACGAATCTCGAACATCTGCAGTACCTCGCCTTCGCTTCTGAGCACGATACGAAAACCCGGGACGGTCGGTTGGCAAGTGAAGGCCGATGAAGCTAGCAGTGAGAAAGTCGACACCATTAAAGTGGCCTTCGATTCTGCTGCTTTCCTCTGGCGACTACTTCCGAAGGTCTCTTCCTGCCTCTTCCTGTGTCCTCTATTTATAAGCGGACCCATATGAAGAGACAAGGACTTTTCCGGTCACTCTGGGCTCTTAACGCATGGAGTCAGGCACGTACATTAACGATCCACGGCAGTTCTTTCGGAAGTTGATGCAATGAAAAGTATGTCAGTCATTAGTCGCCTACTCCGACCGTTGACTTCCGCAGAATCGAAGCAGGACATCATAAACGTGTCAAAGCGAAAGATCGAGCTGACATTGAACGGAGACGGCAAAGGGACAATGAACTCCGCTCTCTCCTCCGGCCTAACCATGGCTCTACGCCCGAGGCGGAAGCAGATTCGTCTGGTACTATGTGTACGTATGGTCCGCAACATCTTGGCGTTGCTTGAGACTCATCGCTTCCGCCGACTTGTAGGGCGCCACGGTTCAATGCAGGTTCTGATTTTTGCCAGGCGAATAAGTTGATAAGTAGATATAGGCGGAGTGTCGGTATAGTGGACTTTTCATTCTAATGAAACTATAATCTTTCTATCCATGCACTTTTAATGGTCTTTAGAGCTATCGAGGTTCCGCTGTAGGTCAGCTCCGGTATTCGGTATACTAAACATTGAGCGTAATACTTGAACGTGAGTGTTCACTGCCGCTGTCAAATCGCCTGGCGAGCTTCCGCAGTTTCATTTTCTCTTAATGTTCTAAGTAAAATTGATGAGTGCTAGTTTACTGACGGGTCTCAATCGCTCGATTACCTTGGCACTTGTCTCCAGACCGGGCGTAAGCACCTCCCCCGTTTGTATTGAACAGCAATAGTTCCTAATTTTTTGTTTGAAAGAACGCCAAAATTTATACAGCTTTCACGCCAATCATGTTCTCTACTCTGGCCGATTTGTCACCTTCTGGCTCAAGGTTTCCGTGGAGACACTTTGAAGCTTTGTCAGACTGTCTGTGTTCTCATTCGATAGACTCGGACTCTGGCATGAATCGAAGTTTGTGGTCTTAAAACTTTTAAGCGGGGGGATAAATGGGCGCAAACTGACTCACACCCCAGGTCACTTGCTTCTCGCTGAACGGACATACAAACGGAACCGTCGAACGGTCTAGGGAAAAGGCTCTACCTGAGGTTTGGGATCAGTGGTCAGGTCGGATTCACTCAATTTATGCCGTCAGTCTCCACACTGCGGCGGTGTAAATCCACCGTCGCCTCTACCTTTAGATTATCAGGGCTGGCCCCAGAAAGATTCTGTCACTTGTCCAGATGGCTCTCCGAAAATGCAGCGTCTTCCGACTGCGGTTCGTAGATCTTACTCTGAACACGCACCGCAAGGCTTGCTACTATCTGAACTTTTGTAGCTTCTTATCAAGGGTCGCAAGTTCCAAGTCCTTTCTCTCAGGCGGAGAGTTCTACGGTGGTGATGGCGACAGGAATGAGGTCGTTCATTTATATTCATTCGCCACGCAAGTGATAAGCCGCATGCGTTTGTCTTTGCTCATGGTCAGGGTTGCTGTGCGCTGCGGCAAGGAACAGCTGGAAAAAGGTAGGACTTCGCTTGTTCTCTGGAGGAATTATATCTCACGATGTTATGTAGAATCGAAGAGGGGGGGGCAACGTGCCCGAGGGCATGCTGTGATCGAAAGATGGGTTGACTCGCCGGCCCTGCCAGTGAGTTACAATCTCACATCCTTTGTGATCGACCTTTGAAAATTTATCTTCTTGACATCCGGTTCTTCAGACATGAATTTTAGACACGCAAGGTCTTAGAGATACGAAAGAAGAGCGATGGTCTAGTTTTCGTTCTGAAGAGCTATAGGTTGGCCGCTGACACTTCTAGAGTCTTATCTTGAACAAAAGGCTGAGCAGTAGCATAAATAAGGACTTCCCACTATGTCCGGCGACATGTTCGTAGTCCTTATAGTCAACTTCTTTCCTCTAAAGGACACAAGCTAACATCGTTCGTCTTCGATATCTTCTTTCAAAGCCTACAATATTAGACCTTCTCATATTTCGTGTTCCATAATCCAGATTCCCCGAGTAGCACTTCATTTCTCACAGGGCTCTCGAATCAGGTCGCGACTTGCCTTGCCCGGTATGATCGCTCATTGCAGAAGAAGGTGCTCGTTTTCATCCTCGAAAGGCAAGTTGCCAAAGGTCGGGTATAGAACTTTGATGCGCTTTCATACGGGTTCCGATCCGCTGCGAGGTGGCTCTTCCTCTTCTGTACGTTACCCTCTCAGCGTTTTCTGTTTCACAAACCGACTACAGCCAGAGCGTGTCTGGTTCAAGTTGATCCCGATGAATTGCGCCACCAGGGATGTATACCAGATGGTGGTCTAATTAAACATAGATGTTCTCGCGGGCCGCGCCTCCAAGATTCTCTCAGGCCTAGAATTGGAAGGACCGTTTAGAGCGAGCGAGACACCTAAAGGCTATTAATATCTAGCTGCAGCTTCCAAGGAACAGCTGCTATGTTGACGGGAGCGATCCCCCGCAATCGTGTTCTCTTGACGGAGGGATCGTATATAAACATGGCACGTAGAGCGAGTCTTTAGCGTTTCACATTCAACAAAGCTCGCAGGTCGCGGTGCTTTTAAATCATAGAAGACTGAATATGATCCTTGTATTGTATTCCTAGTATGTTCCGTGAAGAGTTTGGATTTGGAACCAGATGCCGGAAACGCTCGAGCTCCGAGGCGGGAACCAAACATCAGCTTCCACTCATAGCGAAGGTATAGATTCGATGAAACAAGTAGCAATGGTACATCCATCAAGGGCTTCAGGGCTAAGAATTAGGAAACTGGAGTAGTACCCCAGAATGATCCGACCTTCTCACAAACTCCCAAAGTGGGAGTTTGCTTGGGAAGTACATGCGAAGAGACATATTCCCCCAAGACCGGTTTCATAACACAAAGCTGCCGTAGATTTACGCTTACTGACAGGAAGTAGGATTTCATGAGCCCATAGAATGGCGATGGCGATGGTAAGAGAAAACGTGCGAAATCAAAGACAGGCGGCTATCCGGGAGCGGCGGGAGAGGAGCAGGGATTTCATTGACCTTGTGACAGAGAAAGCATCACATCCGGAGCGATAGAACACCTAGAGTCATGGTGTGTGATTGAATGAATATCGGTAGAGCACGCACGGTTCGCTGCTTCGAGAGGCTCCGCATGCAGAAAATGGAAGCGGGAGAAATACCAAACTTTCTTATCGCTATGAGGCGCGAGGATGGTGTCCCGGATACATTCGTTAAAGTTATATGAACGGGTTACTTGACGGAAATGATGAGCCGCTGCTCTTGAGAACGACGCATGGGCGTGAGGAATGATTGTGGCTTGACGATGAGAAAGTCATTACGAGAAAATTTCTGATAGCACATAAATCCGAGACCGTTCGAGGAGATAGCCGCCTCGCGGGTATTACCCGTTGGACTACGGTGGGAGTGAGAAATGGAAGACGAGGGCCTCATCGCCGCCATGGCGGTCCAGTTTCATTTAACTCGAGTCGCGAGGGGTATTTGCGACCCGATCGTCATAGTGGACATCCATCAGAAAGTCTGAGGTATCATTGCGGACCTGTACCAGGTTTGTGGAACAGAAATCATCCAAGGAGATATGGGCGCGGAAAGAAGAGACGGAGACCGCTTGAAAGCATATTCGCGGAGTCGAAATATTAATGACCCCATGGGCCATGGCCCGGGTTAATGATCCAGGGATAAGTTGCTGGTCCTGAGTGACGTATAGCTTTCAGAGATTCGAATTTGTAGTTTGTAAAAGCAAAAGTATGCCGAAAGATCTGTGAGCCGCGGGGGCGCTACAGCCTACCGGCGGGAAGTTCCAGGCCTAGGTTACCGCTGACTATCCAGGGAGGATATATTGGTGTGGGAAACGGTTTCCGTCAGATGCGAGAAACGAAGAGGCTATGATTTTACGGATTCGAACTGATGATGGTGGTTTGGGGCAGTCAACGGGATGGTACCGAGGGTCAACACTAGTAAAGTGACTAGTAAGTAATATTTGGCCGCAATGTACATCTCTGATAGTATATCGGTTAGTACACGCGCCTGTCATTGGGACGCGCGAAAGCTGGGTTCGACTCCCAGTCAGAGAGCATGTCATCTTTATTGTAGTCTTTTTGATTTTGAAGCACATTTATCGGGTTTTAATTTTTCACAGTAATTATGTTTGCGTATTGGACATTGAACAACGTCGACGGCGAAGGATCAGTTCATTGTTACATTTAACATTTCATCGATTCATTCAGGCGAGCTCCAAGTCCTACGTTACATGTGTTTTAAGGACGTTATCGCCTCCCTGCTAAGCGCTTGTCGTTGTCAGCAATAATTAGCTAGTGTTCTCATCTTTGCGCAGGGACGATATGTCGAAGTCCTGAAAAGAGTCGGACATGGCCGAAGGATAGAAGACGAGCGCCGCTGAGTATAGATCAGGTGGGAGAGATTTGAGTGTCACATCACAAAGGGGAAAGGCCTGAGAGCTGATGGATTGAAGGCCGTGCGAGTTTGCAAGTCTGGGCAAACGCAGAGTCGCGGTGATACTTACTTACGTAGGGTGACAGATCTCAAGGCGGCGATCAAGAATAAGGAAAACTACCCTTTTTCGGGGTGCTTCGGCGCATGGATGTATGCGAAAGTACGAAAAGCAGTGTGTATAGGAAGGTATTTGCCAGATAACGTGAGGGAGAAACCGGGAGTGACGCGATTTTATCAGAAAGTTGAGTAGAAAAGGGCTGGATAAGGACGGGAAAAGAAAGAAAAGAGGAGAACGAACGATCGGGGATAAACACGGCTACATCCGGGCTCACTGTTTCCTGGATATCGGAGATTGGTTTCTCACAGTTTATATAAACTACACTCGCAATGAATCTGGCGCGCTGTTCGACCTTGTCCATTCTCTGCCATGCCCTCGCTCCTCTCCCTGCCCGTAGAGACAATCGACCTCATCGCATTCTACGTCGCCTGTCCGACAAGAGACGGCCTTCCCAGCTCGCTGATACCCTTCATTCTCACTTGCCGCAACATTGGACTCTACCTACATGAGTCCAATGCCGTTTTCCGCCAAATCTTCGCCTTCAAGTTCAGCTACGGTGCTGTCAGTCGCCGCGCATTTGAGCTGACATCGCAGGACCTGAAGCACCAGCTGTGCTGGTATCGCAAGACGCTCCGGTTCATCCTCGAGCGACGGGGACTGGGCGGTGAGCGCGAGCTGAGGAACACATACGACGTTGATGTCTCCGACGTGCTCTGGGCGGTATACTTTATGTGCCTCGACGACGACGGCTACAATATGCGGCAGCTGACCGCGGTTGGTGCGTACGAGTGGATCCACGACTTCGTGACCCTGCGCTTGTATGACGGAGCAAGCGAGACCGGCGGTCGGCCGCTCGACAACTGTGTGAATGCACTGGCATTGTGGATCCTCTGGAAACTTTCTACAAAGGGTACGTAGTCGTTCTGTTTGTGATGACCTCATGTTTGAGCTTATCCGTAGTGCGCTTGCTTGCCGAAACTGAAGAGACGTCCGAACGTATCATTCACTTGATTCTACCTTTCGTTACGGTCCCTTTTCGATATGCATCTGCCTTTGCACCGCCGAACCACTTTGTCTTGCCCCTCCAGTCCAATGCCTACAGTTTCTCTAATTTATCATCGCGAATTCCCTTTCGTACCCGCTCCGCCCATTTCCTCTCGGTGCCCACACCCCACGGCCCTTATCCAGTGTACCGGTCCCCTTCTCGTGTCTGGTCACAGGTCCATTTCTCACGGCGTATCTCCCTAACGTGTCCCCTTGTCACTACCGCTGCCAAGCTCCTCTTCTTCTCACGCAGGGAGCTGTATCCGTATGGTATGAATTATAGCCTTCCTAGGAACAGGTCAGAAGCCATAGCCAGAGGCCTAGGCGGACACGTTGGCCCGACGCAGGAGGACATCGATGAGATGAACCTGCATCGTCTCGGCGGCCCTGACGGCAAGCATGGGGGCACCAAGCTTCCGGCAGTGGCTCCAGATTCCTCGGACGAAGTGTCAGACATAAGCAGAGCCTACGATTCAGAGTGGTACAGACTTCGGCTCTGCACTAATGCATGGGCTGATGATCTGGGGGACGATGATGAGATCTGGCGGCGGGCACAGCTGGGTAAAGGAATGAGAGTCAAGACTGCGGCCCATGAGGTACGCGAGCTCAGATTTCGCCAGGCCGAGATGTACCTCTTGGGATCGCTGACTGGTTTGTGGGTCGGTCGTATGGCTGTAGGTTATTTCCCCAGTTGTCCTAGACCATTCTCATTGAGTTCGCCGCGCCAGATACCTGGCGAACATCAGCTCCTGCAGCTCTTGATCCCAAATCAAAGTGACCAACAAAATCCCACTCAAAACGACAACCCGGTACCGTTACCCCAGGGGTTTAACGAGGATTACCTGGGGCTCACAAGCGCGCCTGTGTATATGCGTTTACGGGAGCATGTATCTTACGCGGGCGGTGATATCATTCCTACTGGTGCAAAGGGACCTGTACCTTTGCGTTATGAGGATGCCGACGAGGAGGAGGAGGAAGACATGGACGAGGACGACGTGGATAGCCTGCGTGATGTGGAAATGGCTAGTGAGGGTGAATTGGAGGACGATGATATGCCCTTACCCGAGATCGACCGACAACATCTCCTTGACGAGTTTGATCAAGGCATGCGCAACGCCTATTTCCCCAAAGACGTTGCCTTCAAAGAAACTATCGACGGACACGGTGTACGGGTGACGGCTCGGGGGCAAGAATACGTGTACGAGAATTGGAATGGAAACGAGTCGAAGACAAAGATAAAAGGGCGGTTCCACGATCGAGAGACATGCGTCGGTTGTGCGATGCGGGAGAAGCAGGAGAGGAAACGACGGGACGCGGGTGCTGATGCGGTAGCAAACGATGGGGACGCGCCTTTGGATAGTGTCCCTCTTCCGCCCTGTACCGGTGTGCAGGATGTGATTATTACGGGAAGGACTGATGGTAGGCATGGACAGGCGTGGAATCATTACACGTATTATGGCCGAGTTAGGCGGTGGGATGGGATGATTGGCATTCTTAGGATTGCAGTGAGTGATTTGTTCTTCTATTTTGCATTTTTTGGATTCTCATGCTGCGTGTTTCTTTCACAGCGCGACCGCCGCTTGGGCAACTTGTTCTTCTTTGGATATATTGTCGATGGGAAGAATTTCGTTGGGAACTGGAGGATAACACACGAAGACCCTGGCATGCCGGCTTGGGCGGGTCCGTTCATGCTCTCGAAGGTGGCGGAGGGTAACGCTTGATTATGACACTAACTGACTATGTATTCGTTTTTGGTGAAATCGCGTGTATTTTGGACCGGACCGGAGGTTGTATCGCATTGCATCTAATTATCTTAATAGTCATTCTGTACCATACGTATTATTTCGTGCGCATATTTAATGGAGATCTAGGGGTACAGATGTAGATATCATAAAGATCGCTGATCCCCCTCATTGCTCGTATTCTTAGCATGAAAGCGGCGACCTCGTCGACGGCGAACACAAGTGGACTGTACAAGATCTTTATCCTTTCCTTTACGGAGATATGATGCTGTGGCGGTGGCGCAGAATGGGATCCGGAAACAACCTCACGAAATGGAAGACGGAAGAAGAGATATGTATAGCTTCATGAAAGTACGGGAGGAGAGCGGCGAGGTGTAAACGTATTCAAGACGTGAAACAAAGGACAGTCCAACTACACACGTTTCCACTAGACTCACCACAATATGTATGGATGCCGAAACTGCCCGCCCAGATCCCGACTTACTAGGCGTCGCTGAGCGTTAAATTCTTTTCGCTTTGCCTACGTACCTCAATTTATAAAAGAGCTTTCGCAAAGGATTGAATAGCTCGTAAAGAGTAAATTGATCCGGTCACGGACGTAAAACTGTATGCAGTCAGCGCCACTGTGGGCCTGCAGGGTAACGCTGCGTCGTGAAAGCAAACGAAGACAGGTAAGGTTTTAAACAGCAACGCTGGCGTCTGACGTCATCTTTGTTCACGTGATACCCGGCCCTTAAGTCAGCCACCGTGACAGTGACATCGACGACAAACTGTACAGTTGGTCAGGTTTTTCCCAGGATAACCTTTAACCAGCACTGTGAGTTGGGAGGTCATAATTTTCTATCTCGTCCGTCTGCCTGACTTGGGTCTTTCGTCTAGATGCAGATTTTCGTCAAGACCCTCACGGGTAAGACGATTACCCTCGAGGTCGAATCCTCGGACACTATCGACAATGTCAAGGCCAAGATTCAGGACAAGGAAGGGTAAGGTTGGTTGTTGGAGAGGGATGCTGATACTGATCCTTGGTCTTCCCAGCATTCCTCCTGACCAGCAGCGTCTCATCTTCGCCGGCAAGCAGCTCGAGGACGGCCGTACCCTGAGCGACTACAACATCCAGAAAGAGTCGACTCTCCACTTGGTCCTCCGGTCTGTCTAATATTTCCCTGGTGTAGTCTTCTTGCTGATGGAGGTGCTTTATAGTCTCCGTGGTGGAATCATCGAGCCCTCGCTCAAGGTCCTGGCCTCAAAATACAACTGCGACAAGCAGATTTGCCGAAAGTGCTACGCACGGCTGCCACCTCGTGCGACTAACTGCAGGAAGCGCTCTTGTGGTCACTCGTCGCAGCTCCGCCCGTGAGTGTACTCTCGTACCTCTTTGGTGTGAAACTGATTTTCGTTGCGTTTCTAGCAAGAAGAAGCTGAAGTAGTCCATTCGCTTTGTAGTGGAGAGATCAGAGCATGCGGAAGGTCGTTGGGAATATGCTTTCGCAGAATCATATGCATATGCCGTCTGTATGTCATCGTCTCGTTGAACATGCTCGTTTATTTCCTAGTGTGAAAGTGTGAAGAGCAAGATGGTAAGGAACTGACTGCTAATCACGAAGTTGTCAGGACTTGTGGCATGGTACGTACGTCTGTTGTACAGTTCGACATTTACTGATATTGTGTTTTCAGGATTCTGAAGTTCCTCGGGGCGTGAAGATAAATGCACCCAGTTGAGAAGTAGGGGTCTTCGTCTTTTGAAAGAACCTCCTTGTTCGAAGTCCTTCGAAGATAGTAATGTTCGAAGTATATATTTCAACATTCAAGCTAAGGACCCTAGAGATAAATATGCTGAGGTAGATTAGAAGCAAAAGTACACTTGAAATTGTTCTCCATTTCGAAAAGAAAAGGTCCCGTGTCAGTGGCGGTGGCCCGAAACTTCTGTCTTCCGTACTCCCACCACGTTTATTTGACGTCGCTACGTTCTTCGTACCCATTGTTTTTGGTCATTTACGACAACAATGACATCTGTGGCTCTTTGTTTTCGCTATATATCGGGCGGGCGAGAACCTTGTCAACACCGTCCGTCACCATGAATCCTCGCATGGGCGAATACGTGGTCATCCAAATCGATCCCTTTGCCTCGCTCGAGTCGACGTCGCTGTACGATCCAGAGGTAACTCAAGCATGTCAGGCTATGAGGAACAAGAAATATGTAGCCTGTCTAACATGGGTGCGTGTCATTGTGATCGTATTCACGACGTCCTGACAGACAGCCGTCGCAGGCGCTTCCATCAACGAGCAAATACTTATCCGGAACCGTCTGCTTCGTCTCTCAAGGCTTCACCGCCGGAAATCCCGATGAGGATATCACCCCGGCGATGAGCCTGCCCATCCTACCGAACACGTACCATCCCGAGTCTCGCGAGCCGCTCGATCCCAAGGAACCGCTGCCATGGCCAGATCTGTACCAGCAGACACAGGCAGTGTCAAAAATTCGCTTCCGAGGTATGCCTGCAGATGGAACGCAGTCACCGCATGCTTTGACCATTAGCGAACGTTATGAGCTTCAGCTAGGCCAGGAAGTGGACGAGTGCAGGAGAGAGGATCTGATGCAGGCGCGTCAAAAGGCTGCTGATTGTGAGAGCGCGACGTCGTCTTCGTGCACGGCCCTTGCGACCAGCGATGCCGGGTGGAGCGTTGATGAGACGGTATGCACAGACTCGGTCATAGGTCATGGTTCCTTAGCCGAGATCGTGCCTGTAGTAGAAATGTCGATCGATCTGGAATCAGTGGACGTAGTCAACGATCCCTGGGAGTTTTTCGAGGAGGTGCAAGCTCTAGAGAGGTGCGTGTAGCCTGTTGAGGAAAGTTTCGTGGCTGACAATTCTTTACAGGCTTGTGTATGAACACAAGAAACGACACAGACTGGCTATAGAGAAAGCTATAAAACTCGATAGCGAGCTTGCGGAGCGGATAATACTGAAGCACCGTGCCTCATCGCTCGAGAAAGGTCCGTGTATCTTACTTTTCTATAGATTCTCTTCTAAGACCTCGATCCAGACAACTCTCTTCGCTTCAAGCAGGTCGTACGCTCCTGCCGGAAGAAATTGCACGCCCTCGCTTCCTTCAACGCCTCTGAATCTAGAAAAGGGTTTGGTCTACCTGTGGAATCTCCAAAAGGACCATTGGATGGTGTACATTCTTGCTGGCTATAATGTTGCATAGTCAAATTGAATACGACGAGGATTTGGGAAGTTCTTCGGCTCGACCTAGCAACCTGGTCCCTGAGATCCATACGACTTGAGGCGTTATGGACAGTCGATGCCTACCAGGATCTGGGGCGCTCTGAGTCCTCCTGCTGCGACGAAGATTCTTCCGAGGAAGCTGTTTTGTCGGATTGCAACCGAGAGTGTCGTGAAGCCAATCGCATCATGTTGACCCTTCCTTCAAAGTTGCGATTCTTCAAACCAGCAATCACCGTCCTAACCTCTCTCTCCTTCGTGAACGGAGGATAGACACTGGTAGCGAGGGAAAAGTTACATGTGGATGCCTGAGGTCTGAAGATTTCAGGTTTGACACCAGCGTGTGACTACACTTCAAATTACAAACTCGACCGCAGATACTTGCTTGCGGTTCGTCAACTTGACTATCTGCCGGGTTGTTACGGGGTCGCTTTTTGACCGGTACGGAGCAGGGCAGGGTTAGCGCTCAGCGCTACATAACGTTTCTCTGTTCCAATGTGCACCTGAATTTGAATCTCAATGATCGTGTTCGGGACGGCCACCGCCTTCCTACTACGGCTCACTGTATCTGAGCGTAAGGCTATGACATTCGAAGACAAGATACTGTGACCATCCCACACACCCACTGCGGAATCCTTGTCGAGGCTCAAGTCCTCTTATCCCATATTGGCAAGCCGCAAAACGCCATTCTGCGTGTCATGGAAGATGGACACCACCATACTGATACCGTTCCTTCCCATTGACACCACAGGCATAATGGTTTTGCCAATATGGGATAAGGCCTCGACAGACATTCCGCGGCGATGGGGTCAGAAGGATCCCATGTGGGCATAGACACTGGATGACCCAGCGGAAGGCAGATGGTTTGATACCATGACCTTAGGTTCAACCTACCGTTTTGATACTGAAACTGAAAAAATATTTTAGAAACCCCGTTAGCTACCCAAAATTCACTCTTTACCATCCATCCCTTTACTCTGAGCTGGAAGTATATGTCGGCGGTTAGCCACGGCATACGTCTAAGCAGCAAGCGTCTAAGCAGCAAGAGACCTGTCAGCCACCGCTCACAAGTAATCGAGCAACTCACTGCCTTATTCTCGTTTTTGAACCTTTTTCTTTCACGCGACGCCCCTCTCGTATTTTTGGTTCCAACACAGACGCCGAGTTCCAGGCGATGGAGCCACGGACTAAAATTTTCACCTTTCGTCGGGTATTGACCGCACGGAAAACATATACCATTCCATGCAGTGCAGGCCTTGTAAAGAGATATCTCTTCCCATGCATTGCGCTTTCCGAATCAATCTTTCTCTGAATCTATAGATGACTGCTATACTGATCCCGCCCCTTCCGTGCATGCCATACTCGATGAAAGGTTAAAACTTTCGCGGGAGGGGTGTCGTAGTCCCATTGCCAGGAACTCGGCGGCCTGTGTTGAACGAAGGGCGTTCATAAGTCATGTCGACGCTTCCTTCACTCAGTGATATGAGTTTCCAGCATCATTGCCGTCCCTGCAACGGAGGATAGAGCGGCCATGGGTATATAGATCTAATCTAATTTTTGAAGATTCCACGAGGTATGGCTACGGTCCAAATTACAAACTCGACCGCTTATACTTGCTTGTGGTTCGTCAGCTGGCTATCTGCCGAGGTTGTTACGGGGTTGCATGCTGACCGGTACGTCAGTTCAGCGGGTACTGAATTCGAATGTGAGTGATCCTTGTTGAAAATTCCCAAGACGGTTAATCATCTTTCTACTATAGACCCCTGTGATTGAGTGTACGATTATGGCATCCATCCACCTTCTACTTCTAGAGCCCAGCTTCTATATGTTAATGAGTGCCCGTACAGAAGAGATATTTACTATAGCCATGGAAGGTCTTAACCCATCGGGGACTCTCTGTCGAGGTTAAATCAGTCTTATCACATATCGGAGGGCCGCTATATTGAAGATTAATGTGCATTTAACTGTTCATACAGCGCGGGCCATTCGTTCTTCCCCTCCGGACCGGATTGCCGCCTAGATACTGATCGGTGGCCACTCCTTCCGTGCGCGACAAAAGTTTAAAACTTTCGCGGGGAGACGTGCTGTAGTCTCACGGCCTGGAACTCGGTGACAATACGAGCAGCCTCTGCATGTCGATGAACGCTTCTCACGCGAAAAAAATACTGCTGCCATTCGAACCGCGGAATCTTTGTCGGGGTTGAATCCCGTATTATACAAACACCATTCCGAAGATCGTCGTTCATTCATTTATGCAGTGCAGATTTGAAAGAGACATTTCTTCCCATTGTCCGGACGGATCTCTCTCTGTGAATCTATAGGTTGTAATAATACCGCTCCTTCTGTGCGGTCAATACCCGACGAAGGTTTAAAACTTTCGCGGAGATGGGACTGTAGAACCCATGGCCAGGAACTTGGTGTCAGGAGTTGGACCAAGAATACCTTTCGGAGAGGGGCATTGACGTGAAAGGAAAAGCGAGAATAGGGCAGTGAGTTGCTCTATTACTTGCGAACGTTCACAGTGACGGTGGGTGCTGACAGGTCTCTTGCTACGTAGATACTTGGCGTGCTTTACTGGTCTTCTCAAACGCCGACATACAGTACTCTATAGTACTTCAGATCAGGGTAAACGGGTAGACGTCACTACCGGGCTTCTACGAGGATATTCTTATCTTGCGTCCTCGTCAGACTCTGTCAAGGCATGTACTTAGTATAGTGATACTAATATCCCTACCTGCCATAAGCTGTCGTTGTACTTGCGGCTTGCTCAAGGATTCTTAACAAAAAAGACTTGATTTGGCACTCGAGTAAGAATATATTATTTTGAACACCAGTTTTGATACATACTGCTCAAAATAGTTCCGACAGTGCGCATGCGAGCACAACTGGTTTGGCAGAAAGATGTATGTACTCATGTACGAGTTGTGTAGTCACGGCAAAAATGCAAAAGTTGCAGGCTAATTCGAAGGACTGGCGGGACCGTGGGAACTTTGGAGTTAGATAATTTGAGCGCTTTCCGGTGGCTGCCTCTTTGACTCTTACCACCACTTTCACGATGCCTGTCCTTGCGCGCTAGCAGCGTGGGCCCAACGACCCACGCTGCCAACTCCATAGAAATCTATTACTGCTTTAAAATTTCTCGACCTAGACGATACCCATTAGAAACGTCAAATATGTCCCACATAATTTTGCCCACCGCTTTCTTGCCGTCTCTCGCCCGACTGCGGACCTTTTCTGGAGCGCACGTATCGGCCTCTCTTCGCTCGCTAAGAGACTTTTATTGGCCTTCGGTTCCGTCGAGGTTGACGGTACCTGTACGCAAAGCCAGTACCCGGATACACGATCAGTCCGTACCGGATTCGGGATACGCATCGGCTGAGGAAGATGACGATGAAGATGATGAGGGAGGAGAAGAGGAGAGTGACGGCCTAACAGACGAAGACGAGGATGTCCTACGAGCAGATCCTATCGAACGTGCGTTCGCTATCAAATGGATTACAGGCTTCATCTCGCGCTCCGATGTCTGGATCGAGGATACCCTGGATGAGGCGGAGGCAGAGACGAGACGGGATTTGGTGGAAGAGGCTGCACAGATTGTCTCTGCATTCGCAGGTGACGACGAGGAGACCGAATGCGCTGTCACCAGGTCCTTCGAGTTCAACGGGTCCGTCAAAGTTGAGCTGAACGACGCACCGCTGTCCAGCGAAGACCACACGTCCGTCGGCCTTCAGAGTTGGGCTAGCTCGATTCTGCTGGCGGAGAAGATGTGTGGATCGCCGGGAACCTTCGGGTTGGACAAGTCACGGCCTTTGCGCGTCTTGGAGCTGGGCGCCGGAACAGGCTTGTTGAGCATCGTCGTTGCCAAGCTCTTGGGGGCACCGGAACCGACCATCATCGCCACAGACTACCACCCAGACGTCCTCGCCAATCTCAGTGCCAACGTACAGACCAATTTTCCCTGTTCGTCGTTTGTGATCGATGTCCGTCGCTTCGACTGGGAATCCCCGGACTTCAGTCATCCCATGGATAAGCCGTTTGATATCATCCTGGCCGCCGACGTGATTTATCATGCCAAGCATGCGGAATGGATAAAAGGATGTGTTGAGCGGCTGCTGGCACCGAACGGGACGTTCTGGCTCATGATCCCGCTCCGTTCGACGGGAAGACACGAGGGTATGGACCATACAGTCGAGGCTGTTTTTCCCGAGTCTGAGATGGCATTTGGGCTGGTGGTTTTGGAGAAGAAAACCATCGGCAGGCAGGGAGGTGTCGGGAGAGCTGATGAAGGAGGCTATAAGCTCTTCAAGATTGGGTGGGCAACATAGATTTAGACGCGTAGACTACTGATGCTTACAGCAATAATGTCTGTCTTTTCCCTAATCACGACTTAGATTTTTTCTTGTTTTAGACGACGGTGCACAGCAAACGTAAATAACCCTTTCATGTCAACTTCCATCACCGTTAGTTACGATCTCAACCCGCCTGAAGAGGTGGATGCACCTACGCTGGTAGAATCCAAGCATGCGACATTCAACCTCAAAAAGACACCCGCAGATGGACAGAAGGCTTATTACGCCGCGCTGAAGGACGCCATACAGTTGGCAAGGAACCAGGTTGGCGACGAACTCACGGCCTGGAGAGATGCGGTAGGAAAGGCAGAGTTAAACAAGGAGACGAAGAAATCATTGAAAGAAGAGGACGAAGGAGAAGAGGAAGAAGAGTAACCAGGTAAATTATTCTGGGCCTCAATGAGCGTTCTAGGTCTAATTCTGATGGATGAATTAGCGTAATAAAATACCAGGATTCTATTATACAGCGCCCCGTTTCTCGACCCCTCTCGGGCGCTCACGTATAACCATCTTGTTACTGTTCTTGGGACCCTTGGGACCCGGCTTCCTCGTCCTCGTACCCTTTGTTCCCCAGCCCCATATTGAGACGGGATGCTTGTTCGATTTTGACTTTCCACGTCCACCACCGTGAGGATGGTCAGATCTGGAGATCAAGTCAGTACAGTATATACTTGTTAAATTGGAAAGACGTACTTGTTCATGGCAACACCACGGACCTCTGGCCTCCATCCTAGCCAACGCCGCCTCCCGGCCTTCCCGAGGCTCCTGTGTTTCCAAAGGGGGTTCGACACCTTTCCAATTGTCGCGCAGCAATCCTGGAGAACCTTGCGGACTTCACCGCTCTGTAAGCGAACTTGGGTGTACCGGCCTGAGTCTTCGTGGGCCATGACCTGCCCGGATGTACCCGCGGAGCGTACAAGGATGGCAGGGCCTTGAGGTGAGAGCGTGATATTATGAATAATGGTGCCGGGGGGAATAAGTCGCAAGGGAAGAACATTGCCCGACTTAAGGGTCATGGAACGGAAGACACCAAGTGCGAGCGACTGAGAAGACTCGTAGGCTGCAGCTTCCTCCTCCGAGGCTCCCTCAGGCTTTTTCTTGTTGAGTGCCTTGAGGTCGAACCCTGGCACGAGTCCGTCCGGAATCCCCGACCTGAAGCTCTGCACCGTGTCCCCAGCACGCATCCCATCCGTCGCCAGGATATAGCTCCATTTCGCCTTCCCCGCTGCAGCGGGGTCGCGATTCTTCAGCAGCGCAATGTGGGACGAACGGCCCGGGTCGTATTCGACACGGACCACGTCGTGCACACCCGGTTGCTCGCGCCGAAAGTCGAGCAGGCGTATCCGCTGCTTGTGCCCTCCTCCACGGTGTCGGCAGGTGATCCGACCTGTCCTGTTGCGACCGCCGTTTTTGCGCTTTGCGATTGTAAGGGCCCGTACGGGGCGTCCTTCGTACAGGTCTGGTGTTAAGGGTCGTCGGAGGTGACGGGTACCAGGCGTAATGGGTTTGTACGTCTTAAAAAGCGACGAAGATGTTTGAACGAAGGCGTCTCTCTCCTTCTTTTTCGCTGCGGCGGTGACTTTGTCGACAACAATAGCGTACGCGCTACGTTGAGTCCATAGAGTAGTGCGACAGAGGGTAGGAGCAGGGGTCGTTAGCAGCGTTCGTAAGAGCCCATTGCTTGCCCTTACCGAGGCAAACATGGATGGTCGTCCAAGTACGCGAGGTGGACCTTGTAGGAGGAGGTAAAGTTTACGGTAAAGGGAGAAATCGAGCACTGTTTGGCAAACATGTTTTCTGCAAACAAAGACGCGACGGCACTTGTACTTTTCCATCATGGTATGCGCCCATTCCTCACCTTGAAATGACCTGCTCAACTCTGTACAGGCAACCCAAATCACGACAGGGACATCCGAACTCCGGGATATTACCAAAATGGAGCGCATAGGTCGGGATGTTCGACGCGTTCTTTGGGAAATTTCTCACTAGGATTTGCAGGCGTTCATTCGCATATTCACGGGCTAGGACTCGACGACCGGTTAGAGCCAAGGGCAAATTCACAGGGAATGGTCGGGCAGGCCAAGGCTAGGAAGGCTGCTGGGATGATTCTCAAGATGGTGCAGGAAGGTCGGATAGCTGGACGAGCGATGTTGTTTGCTGGGCCTCCATCGACGGGAAAGACCGCTATTGCATTGGGTGCGTTTCAGTTATCTTATACTACCTACCTTGCCTTGAATGCGCGATATTAGGTATGGCGCAGACGCTGGGTCCAGATGTACCCTTCACAATGATTGCCGCCAGCGAGGTATTCTCGCTATCGATGTCAAAGACCGAGGCTTTGACTCAAGCATTCCGACGGAGCATCGGTATACGCATCAAGGAAGAGACAGAACTCGTCGAAGGAGAGGTCGTCGAAATTCAAATTGACCGGAGTCTCACTGGAGTATGCACGAAACTTTCAGTCAATAAGGTTTAGCGCTGACAGCTATCACTTTCTAGGCTACGAAAACTGGAAAACTAACTATCAAAACTACCGACATGGAGACCATCTATGACTTGGGTACAAAAATGATTGACGCTCTCTCGAAGGAGAAAGTCCTAGCAGGAGACGTCATTACCATCGACAAGACGTCTGGTAAAATCACCAAACTCGGTCGCTCGTTCGCACGGTCGAGAGATTACGATGCTATGGGCGCTGATGTATGTTCTATTTTTTAGGCAAGATAGTCAGACTAACTAACAATTCGTAGACTAAGTTTGTTCAATGCCCTGAAGGTGAAATACAAAAACGGCGGGAGGTCGTGCATACGGTGTCTTTGCATGAGATAGATGTCATCAACAGCAGGACGCAAGGTTTCCTAGCTTTGTTCGCGGGTGACACGGGTGAGATCAAGCCAGAGCTACGGAATCAGATCAACACCAAGGTCGCGGAATGGCGCGAGGAGGGCAAGGCCGAGATCATTCCTGGTGTACGTGTACTTCTTGCACCAAAATGTTGTACGCTAACAAGAGAATTATGCAGGTCCTCTTCATCGACGAGGTTCATATGCTCGATATTGAATGCTTCTCGTTCTTGAACCGCGCCTTGGAAAACGATCTGGCTCCTTTGGTCATTATGGCTTCTAATCGAGGCATGGCTCGAATTCGAGGAACAACTTTCCGTAGTCCTCACGGGTTACCCGTGGACCTTCTCGATCGTGTCCTCATTGTCAGCACCAAACCGTACAGCGAAGAAGACATTGAGCAAATCATACAAATACGGTACGTACAGAAATGCAATCTAATTTTTACGTACACATCTGACGAGAGCACAGATGCCAAGAAGAGGATGTCACTCTTACAACGGACGCTACGAGCGTCCTGACATCCATGGCCATGCAAACTACGCTACGTTACTCGCTCAACTTGATTTCATGCGCCCAGATGCTGGCGAAGAAACGAAAGGCGGAGCAAGTGGGTGTGGAGGATTTGCGGAGGGCGTATACCTATTTCATGGATGAGAAGCGAAGTGTTCAGTGGTTGAAGAGCAGCAGGGATCACTCGTTTTCGAAGAAATACCAACGACTAGCGAGTACCTCATGGATAGCTCATGATAGCTGCGTATAACTCTGTCTGGTCTTTCTTGTCTTCTTCTATGATATAACTAGTCTTTGTATATTCTCCACCGCACGAACAACGGCTGCAGGAAACTTTATTATGTTGTAGGTGGAGAAAGTTCTTGTAGATGGTACGTATTAGAAACCTCATTAGCTAACTTCATCAATGAGAAGGGAGTTATGAAAGTCTGGAACCTAGGTAATATGGTTACAGAGAGAAATGATATTTATGTGGCTGTGCTTTTCCTGTCCCCGATGTTGCGACTGCCGTCAAGACTACCCTGCTTCGTCTCGTACATCCAACTCCAGATGATATTTCTTCCTGTTTCCGGTTGATGGGCAATGGGCTATCATGGCACGGTGCTGTATCGGTACCTGCCCACGAGCCAAGCTGAAGCGTAGCAGGCCTTCTTTCTCAGGTGAAATCTTGGTATCGACATGGCGATTCTTCATGGTGTGCGCACGACGACTTCAAGCTCTGCCTCAGCGTGAAATGGACTGAGAGCGACCGAGGTACGAAGCATTGGATTAAATAGACGGGCTGAATGGTTAGGGCTGGATAAGAGCGCTCACTGAGGTGTATTGAGCCGTGTGACCGTTCGTTTATTTCTCTGTCTTTTGAATAGTGAATTCACGCCAGCACTATCCAGGGAGCCTCGAAAGTCGTTCCCTGGACTATTACGGATGTGGAGATACACGTCCTAGAAAACACAGAAGAAACACATGTAATCAGCCAGACTTCCGCATTTTTCGCTCGACTTCTTCGATCGTTCAGCGTAAGACTCGCGAAGCCTTGGCTTCTATATTTATGACACGACGGCAACTTGTACTTTTCTATCATGGTATGCACCCATTCCTACCCTTGAAATGAACCGCTCACCTCTGTACAGGCAACCTAAATCACGACAAGGACATCTGAACTCCGGGATATCACCAAGAGATCGAGCACATAGGTCGGGATATTCGACGCGTTGTTCGGGAAAAGTTCTGACCCAAATTTGCAGGCGTCGGTTGTAGCTAAGTGCTACTTTGCAGGGAATGGTCGGGCGGACCAATGCCAGGAAGGTCGGATAGCTGGACGAGCGATGTCATTGTTGGACATCCATCGGCGGGAAAGACCGCTTTTGCATTGGGTGCGTCTCTGTTATCTTCTTTACTTACTTTGCCTTGAATATGCGAGATAGGTATGGCGCAGACGCTGGGTCCAGATGTTCCCTTCACCGTGATTACCGCAAGCGACGCATTCTCGCTGTCGATGTTAAAGACGGAGGCTTGGTATACGCAACAAATACGAGACAGAACTCGTCGAAGGAGAAGCCATCGAGATACAAACTAAGCGGAGTTTGACTGGAGTATGCACGAACTTTATGTCAATAAACTTTCGTCACTGACAGCTACCACTTTCCAGGGTACAAACACCGGAAAACTGACTAACGACATCGAGGCTATCTATGACAAAAACGATTGACGTTCTCCCGAAGGAGAAGGTCCTAGCAGGAGACGTCATTACCATCGACAAGACGTCTCGCAAAATCACCAAACTCGGTCCATCATTTGCATGGTCGAGAGATCACGATACTATGGGCACTGATGTATGTTCTATTTCTTCAGCATGATCATCGAACTGACTGACCATTCGTAGATTAAATTTGTTCAATGCCCGGAAGGTGAGATACAAAAACGGAGGGAGGTCTTGCATACGGCGTCTTTGCACGAGATAGACGTCATCAATAGCAGGATGCAGGACTTTCTAGCTTTGTTCGCAGGCGACACGGGTGAAATCAAGCCAGAGGTACAGAATCAGATCAACGCCAAGGTCGCGAAATGGCGCGAGGAAGGCAAGGTCGAGATCATTCCGGGTGTATGTATACTTCTTCGATTAAAATGTTGTACGCTAACAAGAGAATCAAATAGGTCCTCTTCATCGACGAGGTCCACATGCTCGACATTGCTTCTCGTTCTTGAACCATACCTTGGAAAATGATCTGGCTCCTTTGGTCATTATAGCCTGTAATGGCTCGTATCTCGAGGGACAATGTTCTTCAGTCCTTATGGATTACCTGTGGACGTTTTTGATCACTGTCTCATTGTCAGCTCCAAACCGGAGAAGACATGGAGCAAATGATACAATTACGGTACGGAATCCCAGTTACCTTCTGCACGCAGGTGTCTGACGAGAGCACAGGTGCCAAGAAGAGGATGTCAGCATTATAGCGGATGCTACGAGCGTCCTGACATCCACGGCCACGCAAACGACACTGCGGTACTCCCTCGACTTCATTTCATGCGCGCAGATACTGGCTTGAAAACGAAAGGCGGAGCAAGTGGGTGCGGAGGATCCGCGGAGGGCGTATACGTATTTTGTGGATGAGAAGCAAATTGTTCAGGAGTTGAAGAAGCAGCAACGATCACTCGATAATTCACCAAGTCGCTCTCACCTGGGACGATAACGAAGAAGGCGACTAGACAGTAATGGTGGGGACGATGGCGAACTGGTGGTTGATTCTCGGCGAACCTTCAACGCAACAGATATTGCGTATCAAGCATGTAACGGTGATGAGGAACCTGGCTGTCGAGCTAGAGTTCACGTTGCGAAAATGCAAGTATTCGTTAAAATATATATAACTACTCGGGTTAAGAAGAGCTACTACGCACTATGTAGCCATTCAAATAAGAATATATCGATGCTTTTCAGTAATACCCAGATTCAATAACCGCTGGTACTCTTCATGAGAAATTATCAGGGTCGACACTTTCTCAAACTTTCCTCCTGGCAGGCTTCGCCCAACCACCCAACTATGGTCCCCTGAGCTCTGAAATCTGCAGGTGTAAATCATCGCATAAGTGTCTTCAGGTATCGGGGACGTGTGGGCGGCGGTGATCTCGAATTGTTCTATCCCACCCTCGCTTTTGACAATCAACACTCCACGTCGATCACCCTCTTCCACAACAGCCAACCCTAGCACCGACCCTTCAATGCCCTCCGCATTACACCAGTCTTCATCCTGTATATCATCCCGATCAACATTGACCCCGGGGCAGAGTTTATATGCAGGCAGAGGCTTCGTCATAACCTGGTCCCACGATGGTCGCCATTTTTTGCCTGCATTTCCCGGTTCAGGATACAAGAAGAACAACTCCGCCCGGGCTACTATACATCGAATTCACGAGTGCTGTCCATGCGTCCTCGAGAGACTCGCTCTCGTAGTATGCTGGTAATCGGGACACCATCAGAAATGCCAGTCCCGCAATCTTGTCCACTGGGTTCGTCGACACCCGTTTCTGCATCTCCTCCAGTGCCTCACGCACACTAAACACCATTTTATGCGTAGACTGCCGCTGCCTGTGAAACCTGGTCAGTAGCTCAGTCTCATACTTTCCGTCCTTACACTCTGCATGCAGTGGTCCATCCGGTGTGTCCCCGGCAATCTCCCTCTTCCATCCAGCCTCCTGTAGTGTCCAAGCACGTCTAAACCAAGACCGATCACTCTCCAAGTCGCCCTCCTTCAACGTCAAAGGCCGACCCAGCCCACTCAAGTAACACACCACATACTGGCCTTCTTTGATACACTGCTCCGATGGTGGGCACGTCCAGCTTCCACTCCTCCGCACGCAAGTCCTCCCTCCGTCCGCCCACCTGTCTCAAACAGAGAACGTCCAACCATGCATACTGCAGTCCGAGATTGAGCATCTCGATGCGGATCAGGTTGAGGTCGACATCTTTTGGGATGGGAACGGGCCATTCGTATCCGTTGATGGGCGTCCACACAGCAGCACGATCCTTCTCGTCCATCCATGCGTGTGATATCGGCTGAGGCCACCCAATATTGAAAGGAAGATCTATGAACCAATATGGCACCACCCGATTGCTATATAGATCCCAGACACGTCGAGCTCGCAACCGTGTATCGACGATCCGGTTACCATCAAATGCTTTTCGTCGCCTCTCCCGGTCCTCCTCTTCCCATCTGCAAAGTTCATCTCGTACGGTGCTCCAGTCATTGGTGTACCATATTCCGCGAAGGAGGCCATATATCAGCCCAAAGTCGTACCTGCTTGTGATACAGGCTTCAAGAAAGGAGGAGAGGGATGGATTGTCCAGGCTGTATGACGTTCCGAGTGTGGTGTTGAGTTGATCCAAGAGGCCCTGAGTGCCAAGGGTGGTGCAGGGAGTGTCAGCAAGGCGGGATGATATCACGGGCTTTCTATCGGTGAACACTTGTTGCTTTGGAACGATGATCGACGAATCCTCTTGGCCCATCTCAGTGAATGCAGAGATGGTGACCTCCTGAAAACATTTTAGCAATTTCCCTCTTGCTTACTTGCTGACTGACTTACCCATTGACGCCAAAGACGCCAATCATCCATGACGTCGCCGCAAAGCGTAACTTTGGTATACGACTTAGATAGTGTTCATGTTACCGTAATGAGTACTCGAAATGAAAGCAGCAAATGATACGTACTATATCCTGGCTCAGAAGATGAAGGGAGTACCACCCGAAAAGGTGTTTGCCTTGAGGCGCCGCAATTGACAGCTCGAATCCTTTTAACAGCACGGCACCTCCCAATTGGTGCTTTGGGCACTTATCTGTTCTCTTAAATTAGCGCGCGCCTTAGCTTGGGTTACCCAGCCAGGCAACCAAAAATTAGCTGATGGAAGACGGTGTTCCATTGAAATTTGGAATCCGTCTACATAGAACAGACTTAAGATATGAGGCTAATAATCCTCGAATCCAGCTTTGAGCGCTTTTTTCCCCCGTAAAAGTCAGAGATTGAATTATTTGAATTGACTAAGTATACATTATCCCAAACCGAGGGGCGGCCTAGTGCAGCTTGCAGTGCACAAGTCGACACCGGCCTATTACGACCTGGAGACAAAAAAATGCATCAGAAAGTAGCTTACCACCACCGCAGGAGTCTTCCGAACAATCCGCGACCATCTGAGGGTTCCACTCACGAGTCGGAATGACTCGACCGAGAACGTTTGGGAAACTATCTGGCATGGGACCATGATCTCTGACAAGCTAGCAATGCACAGCCGAATCAAAGCGGTAGAGCACCCTCGGCGCCTCAAGCTCGTCCCACTGGAATGCCCTTATTGATGGGAACAAGTTGTGAGATACACCATACACGGCAATGAGACTATACCAAGGTCAAGATCAGATAAAGATAGTGGTGGATCTAACAACGCTCATACCTGATTTCCAACAGCTCGTTACGAACTCGGCAGACGTGGTAATAAACTCAACAGCAATAGTGGATGATCAGCAACGCATATCTCTCTCTATCCCGCGGGGATGCATTTGGCTAAGAAGCATGATTAGTAGGCCGAACATACTATCCAAGACAGAAACCCACGGTCACTGATAAAATAGTACTGATGCTAATAATTCGTCTCTTTGCAGAGCTGACAAGTTGTGTGTTTGGCGAAATAGCCTGTACGTTCGGCATCAAAACCAGACATCCATGAACAATATCCACATACTATCATATCTCACAGGCACACCGTCATCAGCATCTGGTCCCTCCTTCTTGTTGAGCATGCTAACGATAGAAACGCGAGCTCCTGATTTTGAATGAACGAGTCGTATTATTGTCGTTTTGCAGTAGCTTAAGAAAAGGAGGGGGTGGATGTTCGGCAATCCATTATAAGCGATTATAAGCTGTCGAAAGCTCCGGTTTGGTCCAACATTACCATGAATCGATGGGTTCACCAACGACGACGATCCCATTACAAGCCGTCTCGTGTTCCACAGGATATTATTATCTGAACTGGTCTAGATTCAGCGTGCTGATAGCCTGCAGCAGCGGTATGAGATGAAGGATCGAGGGGCACTGCAAACGTACGCTCGAGAGCCCGCTATGAATTTCCCGCAGAATTCCGCTCTGAAAAACGGTTGCACGATGAAACGACGGATAATGGACAAGTGTTCGAGATTGGAAATATAGCATGCAATTACTAAATGTCATCGTATGCAGCAGTTAAATCGGCGCAATGCGAGCGAAACGGTAATCCCAAAAGACGAATCCTGGGATGCTCCGTCCTTCAAAGCAACTAAGTAGACTCGTTGGTTTGAGATACAACGTTCACTGTTGATCAGCTCACCGGACTGTTTCCAATCTTAAGTACGCTGCCGTAGGTGATAATGAAATGGTGAGGATGGAGGGAATCTTTTAAGCGCCCGTTAGACATCGCATTTTCAAACCCAAGGACTCGTACGTACCTTAAGAGTCCAGTACTATCGGTCAACCTTGTCATAAAGCGGTCCCCATTCGAGTCTGGGATCATGAAGTTGGTTGATGGAAACGCGCATAGCGATGGGAGACGGACCTTATCGATTTCTAAACTCGTTGGCAAAATCATCAATAAAATTGATGAATCGGGCCTATGCACGAAGGGGTACCCGCCTCAGTCTCCTCGACCGGGTCCCGCATGACTTCTCTCAGCCTCTTCTCAGCCTTCGGTGTGCACCCCCCAATGTCTCGCAGGTATGCTGCCGCGAGACCTGCCGTCCTTCCGTGCGCCGTAGGAGACGTGTAACTTCATCCGGACGCTGTGCGAGTTACCTTTTGCACGCAGGTGTCTGACGAGAGCACAGGTGCCAAGAAGAGGATGTCAGCATTATAGATGCTACGAGCGTCCTGACATCCACGGCCACGCAAACGACACCGCGGTACTCCCTGGACTTCATTTCATACTGGCTTGAAAACGAAAGGCGAAGCAAGTGGGTGCGGAGGATCCGCGGAGGGCGTATACGTATTTTGGAGATGAGAAGCGAATTGGTCAGGAGTTGAAGAAGCAGCAACGATCACTCGATAATTCACCAAGTTGCTCTCACCTGGGACAATAACGAAGAAGGCGACTAGACAGTAATGGTAGGGACGATGGCGAGCTGGTGGTTGATTCTCAGCGAACTTTCAATGCAACAGATATTGCGTATCAAGCACGTAACGGTGATGAGGAACCTGGTTGTCGAGCTAGAGTTCACGTTGCGAAAATGCAAGCATTCGTTAAAATATATATAGCTACTCGGATTGAGAAGAGCTACTACGCACTATGTAGCCACTCAAATAAGAATATATCGACGCTTTTCAATAATACTCAGATAATGTAACCGCCAGTATTCTTCATAAGAAATTTCCAGCATTGACACTTTCTCAAACTTTTCTCCTGGCAGGCTTCGCCCAACCACCCAGCCATGGTCCCGTGAGGTCTGAGATCTGCAGGCGTAAATCATCGTATAAGTGTCTTCAGGTATCGGGAACGTGTGGGTGGCGGTGATCTCGAATCTGTGTTCCATTCCACCCTTGTCTTTAACAATCAACACTCCACGTTGATCACCCTCAGCCAACCCTAGCACCGACCCTTCAATGTACTGCACGTCACACCAGTCTTCATCCCTTGCCTCATCCCAATGAACCATGATGCAGGAAGGAGGGAAGGCAGGCAGAGGCTTCGTCATAACCTGGTCCCACGATGGTGGCCATTTTTTGCCTGCATTTCCCGGTTCAGTACACAAGGAGAACAACTGCCCTCGACAGCTCGGAGTCATCTCATGCACGAGTGCTGTCCATGCATGCTCGAGGGACGCACTCTCGTGGTATGCTGGTATCGTTCTGGATTTCATCAAAAATGCCAGTCCCGCAATCTTGTCCACTGGGTTCGTCGACACCCGATTTCGCATCTCCACCAGTACACCACGCATATCAAATGCAAGATAACGCGTAGACGCCAGCTGCTTGTGAAACCTGGTTAGTAGCTTAGTCTCATACTTCCACTCGGCATGCAGCGGTCCATCCGGTGTGTCCCCAGCAATTACCCTCTGCCATCCGAACTCCTGTAGCGTCCAAGCACGTCTAAACCAAGACCGATCACTCTCCAAGTCACCCTCCTTCAACGTCAAAGGCCGACCCAGCCCACTCAAGTACCACACCACATCGCTGAGTCGATACACTCTTCCGATGGCCCCGTTATACACTCTTCCAATGGTGGGCACGTCTACCTTCCACTCCTCCACACGCAAGTCCTCCCTCAGTCCGCCCACCTGTCTCAAACAGAGAACATCCAACCATGTGTACTCCAGTCCGAGATTGAGCATCTCGATGCGGATCAGGTTGAGGTTGGCATCGTTTGGGATGGGAACGGGCCATTCGTATTCGTTGATGGGCGTCCACATAGCGGTGCGATCCTTCTCGTCTATCCACGCGTGCGATATCGGCCGGAGCAACAAGCCATTGCAGTGAAGATCCATGAACCAACATGGTACCACCCGATTGCTATATAGATCCCAGACACGTCGAGGTCGCAACCATGTATTGATGATCCGGTTACCATCATGTGCTTTTCGTCGCATCTCCCGGTCCTCCTCTTCCCCTCTGCGAAGTTCATCTTGTATGGTGCTCCAGTCATTGGTGTACCATATTCTGCGAAAGCAGCTACATGCCATGCCAAAGTCGTAGCCATTTGTGACGCAGTCGTCAAGAAAGCAAGAGAGGAATGGATTGTCCAGGCTGTATGTCGTTCCGAGTGTGGTGTTGAGTTGATTCAAGAGGCCCTGAACACCAAGGGTAGCGCAGGGAGTGTCAGCAAGGTGGGATGATATCACACGCTTTCCGGTGTACGATCGTTGCAATGGAACGATGATCGACGATTCCTCTTGGCCCGTCTCAGTGAAGGCAGAGATGATGACCTCGAGAGGAGAGGAATACTGAAAATATTTTAGCAATTTCCTTCCTGCTTACTTGCCGACTGACTTACCCTTCGACGCCATGACTCAGAGTAGTACCAGTTATGGTGCATCGTCGCAAAGCGTAACTCTGGTATACAACTTAGATAGTGTTCATGTTACCGTAATGAATACTCGAAATGAAAGCAGCAAATCATACGTACTATATCCTGGTTCAGAAGATGAAGGGAGGACCACCTGAAAAGATATTCGCCTTGAGGCACTGCAATTCTCAGCTCGAATCCTTTTAACAGCACGGCACCTCCCAATTGATGCTTTTGGCGCTTATCTATTCTCTTAAATCAGCGCGCGCCTTAGCTGGGGTTATGCAGCCAGGCAACCAAAGAATTAGCTGATGGAAGATGTGTTCCATTTAAATTTGGAATCCGTCTACATAGAACAGACTTAAAATATGGGGCTAATAATCCTCGAATCCAGCTCTGAGCGCTTTTTTGTCCTCCGTAAAAGTCGTAGATTGAATTATTTGAATTGACTAAGTATACATTATCCCCAAACCGGGGGGTGGGAGGCCTAGTGCGGTTTGCAGTGCACAAGTCGACACCGGTCATTACGGCCTAGAGACAGAAAAAAAGCACTAGAAAGTGGCTTACCGCCATCCGCAGCAGCCTTCCAAACAATCCGCGACCATCTGAGATTTCCATTCACGAGTCGGAATGGCACATTTGACGTCCTATCTGGGATGGGGCCATCACCTCCGACAAGTCAGCAATGCATAGACCACCCTCGGTATTTTAGGCTCATCCCACGGAGATGCCCTTACTGATGGGAACAAGCTGTGCGGTACAGCATACACGGCGATGAGACGCTACCGAGGTCAAAATCAGATAAATATAGCGATGAATTTGACAACGCTCATACCTGATATCCGACAGCTTGCTGCGGACGAGGCAGGCGTGGTGATAAACTCAACAGCAACCGTTAATGATCAGCAGCACACATATCTCTCCTTCCTGCGGAGATGGATTTGGCTAAGAAACATGATTAGTAGGCCGAGTATACTATCCAAGAGAAAAACTCACGCTTACTGATAAAATGATACGAAAGTAGGTTGTCTCTTTGCAGGGCTAACGAGTCTTGTGTTTAGCGAAATAGCCTGTACATTCGGCATCAAAACCAGACATCCCGCATACCATCATATCGGACTCTCACCTCCACACGTCGTCAGCATCTCATTCCTCCTTCTTGAGTATGCAAACAACACAAACACAAGCCTCTGATTCTGAATGAACGACGTCTATTGTTGTCATTTCGCGATTTGGAAGGGGTGAATGTTCGGAGATCCATTATAAGATATTATGAGCTGTCGAAAGCTCCCGTCCGGTCCAACGTTGCCATGAATTGATAGGCTCACCAACGGCGGCGGTCCCATTATAAGTCGTCTCGTATCCCACAGGATGTATTCCCTGAGCTGCTCCAGATGAAGCGTGCCGATAGCCTGCAGCAGCGATAGGAGATGAAGGATCAAGAGGTACTAAACATGTACGCTCGAGAGCTCCTATGAGTTTCTCACAGAATTCCTCTCTGAAAAATGGATGCATGATGAAACAACGGATTGGGGAAAATATCGCGCGCGGAAATGTCGAAGTCGGAATCAGTGTCGACGTGGACAGAGTAGCCACCAGCGGGAGTAAAACAGGAGGTTATGGATTCGAGGAACAGGCCCAGTCACATTCAATGTAGGGAAGGGCCAACCATGAGTCGGCTGTGAGTGGCTACCCCCTGATCAGATGTATGTTGATCGATGAAAGCTGGCTGTAAACACTTGGGACTATAGCTTCGAGGTGCCGCCACAGTTCTGGAGACGATATCGCGATATTTCCCCCACGTCGAATGACGTAGCATATCCTCCATACTAAGGAAGTATATCTTTGGTCATAAGAGCCACCTATGGGTTCAAAGATGCAGATGAGCAACGGGCCCGATAGATCGTTCACGACACATGGTCCTGACCAGTGGAGGTATCGTTGCTGAATGATATCGAGTGCAGTAGCTAAGTCGGCGCAAGGCGAACGAAATGGCAATCCATGAAAACGTATCCAGGGCTGCTCTGTCCTTCAAAGCAACTAGAGTAACTGGGTAGGCTCGTTAGTTTTGGATACAACGGTCATTGTTGATCAGCTCACCAGATTGTTCCCAATCTTAAGTACGCTGCCGTAGGTGATTATGAAGTGGTGGGGAGACAGGGTATCTTTTAGGCGCCCGTCAGACCACATTGCATTCGCAAACCCAAGGACTTTTACATACCTTAGACTCCAGTGTCAGTCAATCTTGTCACAAAGCCGCCCCCATTCATACGACTTATACCTGCGGGTCAGCTCTCGAGTCTGGGATCATGAAGTCGGTTGACAGAAATGCGCATAGGGACGGGAGACGGACCTTATCGATTTCTAAACGTCGTCAGCAAAATCATCAACAGAATCGATGAACCGAGCCTATGCACGAAGGGGTGCCCGCCTCAATCTCCTCAACTGGGTCCCGCATGACTTCTCTCAGGCTCTTCTCTGCCTTTGGCGTGCGCTCCCGAATGCCTTGCAGGTATGCTGCTGCGAGACTAGCCGGGCCTTCTACTTCCCCTCCTCGTCCTTCCGTGCGCCGTAGGACTCCATCCGGGGCGGTTGAGCCTCGCGCTCGACTTGATGCGGCCCCTCCAGATGCTACTCCAGCCTAGGCCTTACCAGCAAAGCCCGTCTCCCATGTCGTGATCTCCGCCTACTCTTTTATATCCAACGCCAAAACGTATCCCGTCCTCCCAATAACGACGCAGTCCCTCATGCGGAGCCTGTTGTTGGCGGTGCCAATTATCTCATTTGTGCTGTCCCATACTGACGTCAGACTGCACGCGAGGAGAGGCGTATGGGCAGTATATGAATCACTTGGTACGGATGGACGATGCTGGCTAGGGAAGAGGCCAGTTCTTGTCGTAGTCGTTCTCGTTCCAAGTAGCGCTGATGCGAGGCGGGGCCAATTGGATTTGATGCATAGAGAGACGCGGAAGATACTAGAGATCAGGAAGATGAGAAAGAACGGACGCGTCGTTTGCACTGGCAGGTGATCAAGGCGCGTGGTCCAGGTGACGTCATGCTACTTGGGTTCCTTCTACATCCTCCGCCTTTACTCAACTCGTCGTCGAGCTTGACTCAGCATTGAACAAATAACGGGTAGACTCAGATCATCGTAGGCACACTGGCCTGTCGTCTTTCTAGCTCCTCACTCTGATTTCCTCTAATCCAGTACGATGGGATCCCGACCGTGCTGACTTGGCGCATTTTCCTCAATCCGCGCATCCCTCCTGCTACTATATTGCCGTCTTCACATACTCATCCACCGGCCATTTATCGCAACGGCGTCGGTTTACCCTCCCTTGCTATATGTACGAATACCGCATGACTCATATTCTTACATCGCGGAGCTGCGAAGTCGGAAGAATGGTGGTCATTTCCCTCCTGTATCCGGCGTAGGTCTTCTCACTGGCCTTGTGAATTATGCTTATTCGAGTACGGTAGTTGTTGTCCTTCAGCTTCGCAGAAATACGACGTTCATGGTTAGCAATTGATGTCGATAAAGAGATGGAAGACGTGCACCAGTGCATGAGAGTGCCCTTGGACTGGAGACGCGGTGCGTACCGATGTCTTGTGCTATTCTACGTGGCTGACTACAGGATGGAAGGTATCAATATGCGGCGCATTATCGTATATATTCTCTAATGGGCATAGACAAAGGTCTTTCCGTTCTGCAAGGATATCTTATACAAGCTAGCGTCTACTAGCAATCTTCCACTTCCGATTTCCAGAGACAAAGAATTCACCGATTCTTCTGAATTTCCAGAGAATTCAGACAGGACGCCGTACGCCGATCCTTAACAGCCTCTATACATCGACAAACAGTACCGACCTTGGACGAACACCCCTCCACGGACCGGTTGATCGCCTTTCTGATTGGTACAACACTAATCTGTACAACTGTAATGTCTTGACGGCAATATGGGATAGAGCACGAAGTAGATTGGAGTACGTTCCCTCTTCTGCTCACATTAGATGGGATCAACTGACCTTGGGTGTGATAGACTCGATGACTGGAGAGCCTATGTGCGCAGAGTCAGGCTACCGGAAGGGTTTTTTAGTGGTTTGTTTGATCACGAATGTTTTGGCTGCGTCAGCGGGATTACTGCAGAACAGGTCTTGGATATTTGTAACATCACACTGAACGAACCTCGTATTACTATAGACACTGTATTCTTCAATCGGGATATACATACAAGTTTTTACTATCAACATAATCATACGCGAGTCGACTTCGTCCAGGCCGAAGCGCGCCGGCATGATCGGGCCGATCACTGTCCCCTCTCTCTGCACTCTCACCAGCGCCTCGTCCTCCTCCCCACCGTTGGCCGTCACCGCCGCCATTGTTATCGGAATCTAGAGTAATTCGTTTCGCTGCCGACGTAGGGGTCCACTGTGCTTCCAAATGGCAGATATTCGTGCATTCTCAGAGGGTTGATTTCCTGGTGCAGAGTATGCGTCCAGGATTAGGCACTTCCGCCTGTTTTCTCAAAGTCAAACGTATGCGTAAGGTAAAACACTCGCATTTTGCACGGATGTACAATGATTTTTGTTTCGCGCCTCCCTTTTATGTAAGATTTGAATATTTAGGCTCGAAGGACCGAACGAGGGGCTTGCTTCAAGATGAACGGCTAGGACCTGGGATAAGCAAGACCCAACACGAGCAAGGTATCAGAATCATCAACGGTGTCTGGAACGTATGCTAAAACGCGCATCTTTCTACATCGTCTGGTTGATACTATCAGTTCGCAGTCAAGCTTTTGGAGTATCGCTGCCACTGTCGAGTTCGAAAAGCGGTATGGCAGATGTCAAAGCGGAAAGTGCAAAAGGTGGGCCGCCTCATTCTGGATATACGAAAACTCAGCAACGTATAAGGGTCTTTTCCAAAGGCATGAAACTTTCGCTCTCTTCCTCGAGTGACAGATTCTAACCAGTTCATAGTTGCTGCACAGGAGAGCGCGTCTCTTGAGGAAAAAAAGATAGAGTTCCTAAACAGCATAGTTTTGGATAGTCTATCGTCAGCCAAGGACTCGAGCAAACGTACAAGAGCGTACGATATACGGCTGTTCACAAGAATAGAATGTCTTCACTTCAAGCCATCGAGCAATTACCACGACAATATCTCTGAAGAAATATACGACCTTACAGAACAAGGAAACCTGATGAATGGGAATTCCAGCGAACTGTCGAAGAACCGTTGAGTTTCGTTTTCATGTCTGGTCTACATATGTGCTCATATTTTCTCGTACAGGATGGTTTATAGGCAGAAGACTGAAGCAGGGTATATCCTAAACTCCCATCCTCTCTCTCTCGCTTAATGTTTGCATCTACAGACATAAAGAATAAAATTTTCAAAGTGTGGAAGAATATCTCCCACCAAAGTTACCGACATTAACCAATCACTCATCTCGTTTTCCAGAAGGACTCGACAAAATGTCCAAGAAGGCTATAGACGCTTTCTGTGATGTCCTGCAGGACTATTCAATCGGACGACTAGACTATCAGTTCTCGTCACGGCACGCAGGAAAAGGACACTACGCGAACGTTCGTCATCCGGATGCGGAGAGGGTTGACCTCCTCCTTGCCGGCCTCGGTGACCCCAAGGAAATTCTCACCAGCTAGGACGACGTATTTCACTCCAACGAGGAAGAACAGCAAGATTCCTTTGCAACGTACTCCCTTGTCCTTCTTCCCTTCCCCCTCATTCTGAACATCTGTCAGGATCATCGATTTGCCTGGATAAGGCAAGACCAAACTGCTGTTCGAGGCAGTTGCGCAATACTTCCTGATCTATTTCACTCGTTCAAACTTCTAAGGAGAATGTGAGGTGGACATCGGGGTCAGGCGATGTCCAATCGGTAGTGGAGACCGTTAACCCCACTCCTCAAAATATGTATGGGGCGAGGCGGCACGGAGAGCGATCTACGTCGAGGATGTACGTTCTTGTCTGCTTCCTAGATCTGGTTTCATCGCACCGTCTGGTCCCTCTCGATGCTTGCCGCCGTGTCTTCCTGCTCCAAGCTTGTCCGCCAAGCCTTGCGAACTCGAAGGATCTCTTCGTCCCCATCGCAAAAGTAGCGCATTCGTTTACTGACGAAACTCTCCGCCATGCCGCCAGGAAATCCTTGTGGATAAGCTTTGCCACACCATCGAGGAAGTCCTGCATGGCCCCAGTGACTCGCCACGTATACTCTTCACCTTTGGTGTAGTGCACAATGCCACTCGTGTTTATTGGCTCTTCGATAGATATTCAATCTTACCGCGGATGCTCGACATGGTGAATTTCTCCCTGCGGCTGAGGGCAATTGTGTGTGCGCCATCGCAAACGTCTGTGAGTTTATTGAATGCCAGTTCACTATCCCCGGTATCAGGGGTGTTTAGCTATGTGCCGAATGCCCTGCGTCTCCAGAATGATAATTTCACTGGCAGAAGAGTATATTCTCCGTCATCTGAAGGCGGTGTCTCCTAGGCTTCTTGATAGAATCAGGATGTGGTTGCTTCCTCGGTGAGTTACTGATGTGCTGTTATTGATATTTGTCGGATTTTATTGATGTCCAGACCACGACTTGGTCAATCCTTTGGTTGTGGTGGCTTGAAGCATAACAGCCTCAATGGTAAACGTGCTCAGCTATATTTTATTGCCAAGTTTAATGGCAGTCATACTATAGATCCCACGTTTACGAAGACAGTCTCCAGGCTCCTCTATCGGTGGATCCCTAGCACTCCTTCAACTCTACAACTTGAACGGAACGAATCCGCCAACCTTATTGAACTGGGAGTCTCCCCTCTCCGTCCTTCCTCGCTCACCGATTTGTTTCAGGTGGAATGTGGACGACGATGTCTCTTTGACGGAAGTATATGGTACAGCATCGTCAGTTGCACTCCTTTGATCTCCTGATGTCAAGCGGGATCAGCGACTTGCAAGGCATAGGAAAGGGTCAAGTTCGCTTGTTCGTGTTGTCGTAGACTCGTAGCCTACTCAATTGACCACTCCATAAGTCATGGTTCATTGTAATATATATTGAAACCCTATCAGGGGAATGTCCCTCAAAATCAGACGAAGCATTGATACCATCACGTTCCGGATATGATAGCCAACTAGTCTAAGTACTATGAAGACCCTACGTCATTGCTGCTCCTGTACCGAGCCTTGCGCCTTCGGTACAAGCGCCCAGATGCCCATCATTGGCACGACTCTAAAACACAAATCTCGATTTCATGCCTTTTGATACGCGAGAGTAATTTGAGCTTACAACACCTGCAATGACCCAATTCCATAGCGAGATGCCAATAGAGCCGTTATCAAAGGGCAGGACCGCCGATCCCGATCTACAATCCCGTTAATCCACCCGACACTTTTAGTGAGCACCCGCGCAGGTAAGATCCGTGCCGCGTGGCGACAAGTATCGGGAACATGGGACCCAGGAGCAAACCGACGAAAGAGATCTAAGAACACGTTTAGGTGGGCAGTATCATAATACGGATATGAACGTGCTTACTGAAACTCCGTTCTTGATGATGGAAGGAACAAGCTCGAATACCAATACAAGGACGACCGAGTTCGAGACCGCAATGCCGATGGGGATGATGTACGAAGTGATACGACCAGTGACGTTCGTACGAAAAGAACATACCCAAGAAAGTGTACCAACAAATGGCGGCGACCTGAAGACGTGCCTGCCTTTTGAAGCTCTTTGATCTTTCAGATTCGACAACCTGCGCTCGATGGTGGATAGCTGGGATTGCTACTCCTGTGCTCGTCGCAGTCGCGGTACGAGACTGCAAATATGCATCATCGAGAACCGGCAAGGACTGTTCTGGGGCAAGGGCCTTCAGGATAATGGAACCCACATTGGCAGGACGAAGGTATCCTGGCACGTTCGAGAGTGTCGGGCCTGACTATCCTATCATGGTCGACGGTTGTTGTATGGCGCTGAACGTCCAGTACACCATCGAGCTGGCGACGGCGTGCTTGGATCTGAACCGGTCTTGCATCCTGATGACTTTGATGGCTTCGCACGGCTGAAATCTGCGCTTCCACAGCCCAAGTTTACCACGGGGGAAGGTACGCACGGTTTTGCTGCCATCGCCTGCTTGCCGATATCGAAATTCCGACATGGAATACCCCAAGTACGGGTTCCGCAAGTTCATCGAGGGCCGTAACAGCGACATTCTCCAGCCTGACGTGATGGAAGTGGGAGGAATGACTGAGCTGGTCAAGATCGCTACAGGCAGCGGCATATGATATCCTTGTTGTGCCCCATGCCAGTGGCCCCTACAGCTACCATTTCGTCGTCTCGCAACCAAAAGAGTACCTGGCACACTCGCCTGATAGGAAATCGGGGCATCTGTGTTCGGCGACCTGTTCTTGAACGAGCCTCTGCCGCGCGGAGGAAAACTGCGGGTGTCGGTGCTTTCTGGCTGAGAGCATTTGTTGACGGAACGGCAGTGCTGGTTATCTGCATCGCGCATAGAGGAGAGACGACACGCGCCTATCTCTATGAACCCGACGGTGTCTAGCCTGTTGACCCTCCCACGATGTCGCTCAGACCTGCCTAGACAGCGTTCCACCTCCACAGCCACAAAACGACCTCCCTCACAGGACGACCATCTCTGCGACCTCCCGCGCATCCATCCCTCCGTGTATGCCATCCCGCACACCCCTCCCTCCGTATATATTGGCCCCAGCACCGAGGTCAAATCCCTGCTTTAATTGAGTGCCAACGACCTGCGCTCGATGGTGGATAGCCTTGGTTGCTACTCGCGTACTCGTGGTCGTCACGATACGAGACTTCAGATGGACATCCTTGAGAACCGGCAAGGACTGTTCTGGGACGAGGTTCATGAAGGTGCAGTGGAGTCATTGTGGAAGACGAAAGGTCTCTTGGCGCGTTCGGTAAACTGGGAGAGGATGCAGTTCGTGGGTTCTTCCATTGTCCAAATCTTGCGAACCTGGCGACTAGTGGCTGTGCTTTCCCTTTCTCCTTACTATATCGCGGACCGGTGTCGACTTTGCGACTGCTGCAAGAGGCTGCCTATCTTCTTTCGTGGATTAAACTCCAGGCGATATTCCTTCTTGTTTCCGGTTGATGGAGCTCGCAATGGACTGTCATGGTACGGCGCTGTTTTGATTCCTGGTGACGAGCCAGCTGAACCATTCTTTCCCAGGTGAAATCTTGGTAACAACATGACGAATCCATCGTGCACGCATAAACACGACGACTTCAAGTTCTACCTTACCGTGAGATGGATGGAGAGCGACCAGTGGTACGAGGCATGGATCAATAGACGGGCGGAATTGTGGTGAAGAGAAGGCTGGATAGAACAGTGAAGATGTACGTTCGTTTATTTCTCTATCTCTGCGTCGTGAATTCACACCAGCATTGTCCAGGGAGCCTCGAAAGTCGTTCCCCTTGGCCTGTTACAGATGAGGAGATACGACAGGTCCTGTAATCGGTTAGACTTCTACACTTGTTCGCTCGACTTCTTCCACCTTGAAGCTTGAAGGTTCGCTCAGCCTTGGCTTCTACTTCTATGACGCGACAGCACTTGTACTTCTCCATCATGGTATGCACCCTTTCCCTTGAAATAAACCGCTCAGCTCTGTACAGGCACGGCAGGGACGTCCGAACTCCGGGATATCACCAAGAGATGGAGCCCATAGGTCGGGATATTCGGCACGTCGTTTGGGAAATTTCTCACCGTGATTTGCAGGCAATAATTCACATATCCGCGACCTGGGATTCGATGACCAGTTAGAGCCGAGGATTAATTTACAGAGAATGGCCGGACAAGCCAAAGCCAGGAAGGCTGCTGGTGTGATTCTCAAGATGGTGCAGGAAGGTCGGACAGCAGGCGAGCGATGTTATTTTGCTGGGCTTCCATCGACGGGAAAGACCACTATTGCATTGGGTGCGTCTCTTGTCTTCTGCTACTTACTTTGCCTTGAATATGCGAGATAGGTATGGCGCAGACGCTGGGTCCAGACTTACCCTTCGCCATGATTGCCGCCAGCGAGGTATTCTCACTATCAATGTCAAAGACGGAGCATTGGTATATGCATCAAGGAAGAGGCAAAACTCGTCGAAGGAGAGGCTGTCAAGATCCAAACTAACCGGAGTTTGACTGGAGTATGCACGAACTTTCTGTTAATAATCTTTCGTCGCTGACAGCTGCCGCTTTCCAGGCTACAAATACCGAAAAACTGACTAATGACATCGAGACTATCTATGGCAAATCGATTGACATTTTCTCGAAGGAGCAAGTCCTAGTAGGAGACGTCATTACCATCAACAAGACGTCTCGCAAAATCACCAAACTCGGTCCATCATTTGCATGGTCGAGAGGTTACGATGCTATGGGCGCTGATGTATGTTCTGTTTCTTCAGCATGATCATCGAACTGACTGACCATTCGTAGATTAAATTTGTTCAATGCCCCGAAGGTGAGATACAAAAACGGAGGGAGGTCTTGCATACGACGTCTTTGCACGAGATAGATGTCATTTACAGGCGACAGGGGTGAAATCAAGCCAGAGGTACGGAATCAGATCAACGCCAAAGTCGCGAAATGGCGCGAGGAAGGCAAGGTTGAGATCATTCCGGGTGTATGTATACTTCTTCGATCAAAAATATTGTACGCTAACAAGAGAATCAAATAGGTCCTCTTCATCGACGAAGTCCACATGCTCGACATTGAACCGTACCTTGGAAAATGATCTGGTCATTATGGCCTGTAATGGCTCGTATTCGAGGGACAATGTTCCACAGTCCTTATGGATTACCTGTGGACGATTTTGATCACCTGCTCATTGTCAGCTCCAAACCGGAGAAGACATGGAGCAAATGATACAATTACGGTACGGAATCCCAGTTACCTTTTGCACGCAGGTGTCTGACGAGAGCACAGGTGCCAAGAAGAGGATGTCAGCATTATAGCGGATGCTACGAGCGTCCTGACATCCACGGCCACGCAAACGACACTGCGGTACTCGCTCAACCTCATTTCATGCGCGCAGATACTGGCTTGGAAACGAAAGGCGAAGCAAGTGGGTGCGGAGGATCCGCGGAGGGCGTATACGTATTTTGTGGATGAGAAGCGAATTGTTCAGGAGTTGAAGAAGCAGCAACGATCACTCGATAATTCACCAAGTCGCTCTCACCTGGGACAATAACGAAGAAGGCGACTAGACAGTAATGGTGGGGACGATGGCGAACTGGTGGTTGATTCTCGGTGAACCTTCAATGCAACAGATATTGCGTATCAAGCACGTAACGGTGATGAGGAACCTGGCTGTCGAGCTAGAGTTCACGTTGCGAAAATGCAAGTATTCGTTAAAATATATATAGCTACTCGGGTTAAGAAGAGCTACTACGCACTATGTAGCCACTCAAATAAGAATATATCGACGCTTTTCAATAATACCCAGATTCTCTAACCGCCAGTGTTCTTCAGAAGAAATTATCAGCGTCGACACTTTCTCAAACTTTCCCCCTGGCAGGCTTCGCCCAACCACCCAACCATAGTCCAAGTGAACTTAAATCTGCAGGTGTAAATCATCGCGTAAGTGTCTTCAGGTATCGGGGACGTGTGGGTGGCGGTGATCTCGAATCTGTGTTCTATCCCACCCTTGTCTTTAACAATCAACACTCCACGTCGATCACCCTCTTCCACAACAGCCAACCCTAGCACCAACCCTTCAATGCACTCCGCGTCACACCAGTCTTCATCCCTAGCCTCATCCCAATAAACATCGAGGCAGTAATCAAGGAAGGCAGGCAGAGGCTTCGTCATAACCTGGTCCCACGATGGTCGCCATTTTTTGCCTGCATTTCCCGGTTCAGCACACAAGAAGAACAGCGACCCCCGATGCGACATAGCCATCACATTCACGAGTGCTGTCCATGCGTCCTCGAGAGACTCGCTCTCGTAGTATGCTGGTATCGCCGACCCCATCAAAAATGCCAGTCCTGCAATCTTGTCCACTGGGTTCGTCGACACCCGTTTCCGCATCTCCTCCAGTGCCTCATGCATGTTCAAGACATGTACGCGTAGACTGCAGCTGCTTGTGAAACCTGGTGAGTAGCTCAGTCTCATACTTTCCGTCCTTACACTCGGCATGCAGTGGTCCATCCGGTGTGTCCCCGGCAATCACCCTCGTCTTCCAACCTCCTGGAGTGTCCACGCACGTCTAAACCAAGACCGATCACTCTCCAAGTCACCTTCCTTCAACGTCAAAGGCCGACCCAGCCCACTCAAGTAACACACCACATCCTGTCTTGATACACTGCTCCGATGGTGGGCACGTCCAGCTTCCACTCCTCCGCGCACGTCCTCCCTCCGTCCGCCCACCTGTCTCAAACAGAGAACGTCCAGCCATGCATACTCCAGTCCGAGATTGAGCATCTCGATGCGGATCAGGTTGAGGTCGACATCCTTTGGGATGGGAACGGGCCATTCGTATCCGTTGATGGGTGTCCACACAACAGCACGATCCTTCTCGTCCATCCACGCGTGCGATATTGGCCGGAGCCACGATCTATTGAAATGAAGATCCATGAACCAATATGGCACCACCCGATTGCTATATAGATCCCAGACACGTCGAGGTTGCAACCTTGGATTGACGATCCGGTTACCATCAAGTGCTTTTCGTCGCATCTCCCGGTCCTCCTCTTCCCGTCTGCAAAGTTCATCTCGTACGGTGCTCCAGTCATTGGTGTACCATATTCTGCGAAGGAGGCCATATATCAGCCCAAAGTCGTACCTGCTTGTGATACAGGCTTCAAGAAAGCAGGAGAGGGATGGATTGTCCAGGCTGTATGACGTTCCAAGTGTGGTGTTGAGTTGATCTAGGAAGCCCTGAATGCTGAACGTAGCACAGGGAGTGTCAGCAAGGTGGGATGATATCACGCGCTCTCCGGTGTACGATCGTTGCTTCGGAACGATGATGGACGATTCCTCTTGGCCTGCCTCAGTGAAGGCAGAGATGGTGACTTTAGGAGGGTTCGAGGGATACTGAAAATATGTTAGCAATTTCCCTAAAAATTCCCTTCATTGATTTGCGGACTGACTTACCCACCGACGCCAATCACCCATGACGTTGCCGCAAAGCGTAACTTTGGTATACGACTTAGATAGTGTTCATGTTACCGTGATGAGTACTCGAAATGAAAGCAGCAAATCATACATACTATATCCTGGTTCAGAAGATGAAGTGAGCACCACCCAAGAAGGTATTCCGCAATTGACAACTCGAATCTTTTTAACAGCACAGCACCTCCCAATTGATGCTTTGGGCGCTTATCTGTTCCCTTCAATTAGCGCGCGCCTTAGTTGGGTTGTAGCTGGGGTTATGCAGCCAGGCAACCAAAAAATTAGCTGATTGAAGACGGTGTTCCATTGAAATTTAGAGTCCGTCTACATAGAACAGACTTAAGATATGAGGCCAATAATCCTCGAATCCAGCTTTGAGCACTTTTTTGTCCTCCGTAAAAGTCAGAGATTGAATTTTTTGAATTGATTTAGTGTACATTATCCTTGGCGTCTTGTCTGGAATGGGACCATCGTCTCCGACAAGCCAGCAACGCACAGCTGAATCAAAGCGATAGGCCACCTTCAGCTCTGGCGCCCAGCAGTATGCCATGAACGCCAAAGCTCCTTACAGAGCGTGTCATGTCCCTTCGTAGTCGTCTAATTCGTAACTCAGATATGGCTGCACGAAGCTATACTGGTCATTGTGGCCTTCTAGTAGGAGCATTGATCATGGCGCTGTAACTTCGTTACCAAAGTATGAGTGGTTCAGTGTCAGGGTTCGAAGGTGAAGGAGAGAGGCTATTGCTTGGACCAAAGAATGATTGACTGCGAGACGAGACACGAAGAGGGATGTGAGATTCTGGATGATTTCGAGGACCGAGCAAAAAATGATGTGCTCCATAGATCCGAGGCGGACCTCGGTACCATAGTAGTGGTGACGCTCCCAAAATTTGTCGTCGAAGACACTGCGAACCTAGAGCTGAGCCGTTTTGACTTTCTGGGTGATATCATAGCGGCCGAGCTTGAGATACGCCACGGACCTGCTCCTTTAGAGTCTCCAGAGTCCAGTCTTCTGAAGGTCGGCGTCTGCTTTTCTCAGTGATACTTTTGACATCGACGCTACGACTTACATTCTGAAATGCCCCAATTCCTCACATGTACTCTGCACCAGTAAAATAATCCTCTGAAAATGCACGAATATCCACCATTTGGAAGTGAGTGGAACCCTGCGGCAGCGAAACGAGCCAGCAATGATGGCGATAGTGATGGCCAACGGTGGGTAGGAGGACGAGAGTGGATCGATAGTAGGAGTAGACCGTTGAAGATATACAGCGCGCTGGTGAGAGCAGTGAGAGTGCAGGACAAGAGGGTGATGGTGGCGATCGGCCCGATGTCCCCCGATGGGGCCATGTTACTGCATGGTCTTGGACAAAGTCGATTCGCGTGCAATTACGTTGATTCTAGCTAGAAAAAAGGATCTATACATCCTGATTGATTAGTCTAGAGATACAGTGATGCAAGCTTTGGTCTCTGTAAAGATACGATTATCGAACAGCGTGCTCTGCAGTCATGCCACCAAAATATCCGTGACCGAACAAACCACCTCTAAAACTCCCTTCCAGTAGCTTGACTCTGCGCAAACTCCACATAGCCTCTCCAGTCATCGAGTCTATCGCACCGAAAGTCAGTTCACCTATCCGATGCGAGTAAAACAGGAACGTACTCTAATCCACTCGGCGCCCCACCCCATATTGCCGTCATGACGTTATCAAATTCGCCAGCAGCAGCAGGGACACAGTCGTACGGATGTGTTGTACCAATCAACTTTCCGTGGAGGGGAATTCGTCCAAGGTCAGTACCGTTATCGGTAGGGCGTAGAGCCGTTGTTGAGGATCGGTATACGACGTCTAGTCTGACTTATCTGAAAATTTGGAAGCGGAAGATCGCTAGCAGACGCTAGCTTGCATAGGATATCCCTGGAGGATGGAAAGACCATCGTCACCAGACCGTTAGAAATTCAGAGAAATACATACCATAATACACCGACATATTGATACCTGCCATCCTGTCACAGACGCGTAACAGAGCATAACCGATGGGTACGCGTCGCATCTCCAGGTTCACGAGAACCCTTATGCGCTCGAACTTGATAGTTGTCGACCAACCTCCTGTCATGACGTCGCTCCCTCCATACATACCTGCGAGCACAGTCCCAGACGGCGTTCTGCCACAAGACGACCTCCTTCCTGCAAGACGACCATCTCTTCGACCTTGAATGACAGGGATCAATGGACCCATCCTGCGATCGTTCCGCCACTCTGAAAAGGTTCAGCCTTTGGATGAAAAGCAGTATCCATTGGTAGTACATACCCAAGAAAAAGCGCCAACAGACGGCAGTGAACAGAAGAGTGGCCTGTCTTCAGCGGCTCTTTGACCTTTCAGATTCGACGATCTGCACTCGATGGTGGATAGCGCCACCGTGACCCGACGGAGTCTCCCAGTTGCCTGCATCATCACTGTCCAACCGATTCGCCCAGAGCAAGGACAGGGAGAGTAGCAACTTTGGTTTCTGTTACAAGTTCTTCAAGAGGACCACGACTGCACCACAACGCGTCGTCGTTCGTCCCGCACCATGCGCTCGACGTCGCCTACTATTTCAAGCTATTCCTCCAGACACCACCCCCATCCGTGACGATATGAGAGTCGCGAGTAAACGGACGTATGTGCAGTCCAGTTACGGAGCTCACTCAAAAAGAAAGCGATATGATTGGACGCAAGTACACTGTTTCCCTTCCCATTGTTTATACTAGGTGGCGCAGAAGAACGAAAGAGAAGGACAGCCGTGGCCGGGAGCAAAAGGAAGTACTGAAATCGGGATACTGGGTAGGTGCTCGAATCTTGTACACAATCGTGCGATGATGAAGCAACTCGGAAACGCGTCGTGCAGTATTCTTCAGCTGAGCTCTGAGCCAAGGGAGCAGTAGGGGTGATCAAGTTTGGTTATCTGGTGTGGCCCGCATTGACGATGACAGAGATAGAGACGAACGACATCACTCTTAACATGAACAGATGATTAGAAAATGATGGACGACGATGACAGTAAGGAACACACCATTCGCCGCTGCCTGCATAATCTATCCCGAACCAGACTGAGATCTCACATAGCTGTCGGTACCCATGGTCTTCCCTTCAATTATGACCACCCGTTGGGGTCTCGATGAGAGTTACCAGGCGTAAAAAAGGGTTAGAGGAAACATTGACCTCGATGGTAGGAGCAAAGCAGATCAAGGAAAATGCCGAGCTAAACTACCATGACTTCCCGGTCTCAATTGCTGCCCTCTCGCTACCACCCACACACGACTCCGGAACAGAATATCTGGGACAGATTCCTCATTTCAGAGGTACGTCGTATTATGGTCTGGAGCAGATACTGAGATAGCTTGCCGCGCATCCTGTTGTCACCGAATAACTCATAGGAACTCGACGCTTTGAAAAAAGTGTAATTAACAAAAATATACTTTATGTGGATTTATACTTTGATTTTCTGCACGCCAAATGCTCGTCTAAGTTGGCGGTAGTTGTGATTCACTGGGATTTCTGTCGCAAGTTTCGCACACATCTGCGAGAAGGGCGAAAACACTCAGAGCTGTCCAGAGCGTCCACGGACATGTTCTCGCTTCCATATTTAGATTCTTCGAGGGAGCAATGGAGTCGAAGTTGAGAGCCATTTTTTGTTGGTTGCAGTTGCAGCGAGGATATTGTTCGGTCGCCGAACCTTTCAACACCCTTGCTATCTCAAGTTGTGAGTAACCAGTGAAGCTTGAACACAATGTTATCCGAATGCAGATTAGCATATCCCATATCTACTATATACACTCCATACAAGGACACGGCGCCACTGCTGGCCTCTCATGTTCAACCAAAGGAGGCCGTTAGTCTTTCGCATAGAGCGCTCCCCAATGGCGATCTCTTAACGAAAAGATCATCTACGCAGATAGGTCAGCTTCCGAAAAAAGAATGCACCACAAACACATACGATCGTCCGCCAAATCTTACAAAGTCTCCCTGAGTAACCTGTCTGGCCATAAACGTAACCATTACAAGATTCAGGCACCTCTCGGAGAGCTTTGTACAGGTCCAACAGGCGATTCACCAAGCCCTTTTCGTATGTTTCGATGTGGACCTAACGTAAAAATCCTGGCCATAAATCGTTACAGAGGAATAGTAACAATGCGTTCCACTCATTATTCCATAAGCGCGCGCCATTATATTGAACACCAGTGATCTGTGTATGGACGCCATGACCGTAGTGCATACTTGCGGTCTTGAGATTGATATCTTTGCTTAGAATTACTGGTGCGATCCAGCAGCCGCTCTTTGATTCCGGCTATAAAGGAAGCAGTGTTAGGATGACAAGTTCAAAGGCTAGTGCTGTCAATCACAGCGTACCATAATAGCAAAACACCCTCAGAGCTTTCCGAACGGTGGCAAGAGCCTCTTTATCCTCAGGCTGTTTCGTGTCCTTTTTGCAATGCGAACTGACAGGCGCCTGCGCTTCAACTTGCGTACTTCATCTGAGTTGTGCGCATTTCCTTAAAGAAATCCCATGGATAATTGACCTGCTTGACTTTTATTGACTCGAGATCGTCCAATACGACTATGACAGGCAAAGTATCTGGAGGGCGCGCGCCGAATATGGGGTGAGACCAAATTAGGTGCGAAAGGGAAATTGAAGCTAGGCCTTTGTCGTCATAGAAGTTCGTCCGAAGGCAGGACAAGTATGGAAGTAGCTTTGAAAACAGCGACCTAATGAAAGAGGCCGTGGAAGGTGTCATCTCAGGGACATAATTCGCGTCGGCATGGCTGATTGAATGTGAATATTCGGTTGCAGCGTCGCCTGCGCAACGAGAGTACTGACTCTCAACCTCGTTAGCGGAGCGAGAATGTTCACTCATCACAGGCTGGATGAGAGCATTCACTGATTGAACGGCAGTGCTGATTTTCTGCATCGCGCACAGAGGAGGGAGGTAGGGTAACCGAAGATCCTTTGCACTCCTCTAACTGATAGTTCACAACACCGGGCCCTCTCTCGAGGACCTTCCTGCGATTGTGATCTGCGGTGTAATACTTTCGGTCAAGGAGAAACTGATCGTGGCTGTTCAGCTGATACGTGGGCTCAGGCCAATCTCCGCCAATGGTGACGTCGTTCCGTACGCGACATTGTGTCCTTGTCTGCGTTGAGTGGCAACAATCCGACGAAGGGAGAGATAAGGGTGGTTCCAGCGGTGGCCGTGACAGCGAATGAGCTTGAGGTATTTGGTAAGACCGGTACAGACGTTTCCGACGTGATGAAGCGGTCAGGATCGGTATTGGTGACGTCGTTCCCTCCATGCAGACCTGCGATAGACGACGTTCCGGCCCACAGCCACCAAACGACCTCCCTCACAGGCTTCCTGTACGACGGCCATTTCTTCGACCTCCCGTCCCCGTTCCCTCCTTCCTCCCGCGCACATCTATCCTTACGCGCGTACCATCCCGCGCGCACCTCCCTCCGCCATCGAGGTATGCATTGGCCCCAGAACCAAGGTCGTATCCCTGTTTTAAATTCAGATCCTATGGCCGTCGTAGGAGGGCTTGGCACTCACAAAGCAACTGGAAATGAAGAGTAGAGAATTTCAACCTTTGGATGAAAAGCAGCATCCGTTGGTAATAACATACCTAAGAAAAAGCACCAACGAACGGCGGCGAACTGAGGATTTGCCTGCCTTGTGTATCTTTTGGCCCTTCAGATTCAACAGTCTGTACCCGATGATGGTCAGCCAGAGTTGCTCGTCCGACTCAGTTCCGATCTCAAACCCTCATCAGCAACAACGACCTCATCGTATCCTTGCGGTATTGAGACCCAACATTGCCTTGCACGTCCTTAGCGCCAGGGTCGGTAATTTGCGTCGGCTGACTGGCGAGTTGAAAGAACTGTTCCCGGCTAGGTTGGCCGTCAAGATCAAGTCTCGAATAGGACGATCATTACGCGTCGTCGTTATGAAAGTCTGCCCGAAGACAGGATAAGCATGGAAGCAGCTTTGCAAACAACGACCTAAGGAAAGAGGCTGCGGAAGGTATTGCCTCGGGGGCATGTCTCTCGCTGGGTTGTTTGATTGAATGTGTATATTCGGTTTTAGGGTCGGCTGCGGAACATGAGTGCTGACGCTCAACCTCACTGGCGAGGTGGGAATGTCCACTTCCGGCATCGCATTCTGGATGAGAGGATTCGCTGATGGAACGGCAGTACCGGATTTCTGAACAAACAGTCGTCGAAATTGGCACTGAGAACCGGTCTCTATGAACTTGACGGTTTCTGACCTGTCGACCTGCCTCCTCTCGCGACGTCGTTTCCCTCCGTGCAGACCTGCGGGCACAGCCTCAGGCGATGTTCCGCCCTCACAGCTACAAGACGACCACCATTCCTGCCAGACGAGTGTCTCTTAGAATTCCTGTCCCTGATCCCTCCCTCCTCCCGCGCACATCCATCCTTCCGTGCATGCCATCCCGCCCGCACCTCCTTCCGCCATCGAGATACAAGCACAAATACCTGTTGTAAATTGAGATTCTATATCTGTCGTAATGCAAGGCACTCACACGCAGCTGAAAACATACGAGACTTCAGCTGGACATCCTCGAGAACCGGCAAAGATTGTTCTGAGACGAGATCCTTGAAGGTAGTGGTATTGGCAGTGGAATTATTACGGAGAACGGACAATCTCTTGCTGCAGTCGGTAATGTATATTGGAAGAGGAAGCAGTTCGTAGGTTCCCCCATTCTCAGCGCCAGTAGAGATATTGCGAGCCTGGCGACTAGGTGGAGCGGTATAATCAATCAACTATGGACTTGCCAAGATCCACGAGAGAGATCGCACTGGGGATATGATGTGCTCGAAGGGGCGGCAATATAGGTCGAAGCAAAGAGGACGAAAAGTGTAGAGCATAGGGAAAGAGAGTATTCATGTGGCTGTGTCTATTTCCTTTCTGAGTCCTTCCGCTCATGCCGACTGTTCGGCAAGCCCATCTTCGTCTGGTACATCCAACTCCAGATGATATTCCTTCCTGTTTCCGGTTGATAGAGCTCGCAATGGACTGTCATGGTACGGTGCTGTATCAATTCTGTCGATGAGTCTACTGAAACGTAGCAGGCATTTGTTCCCAGATGAAATCACGGTACCGACACGATAAATCCTCACGGTGCGCGTATAAGCACAACGACTTCAAGTTCTGCCTTAGCATGAGTTGGGTGGAGAGCAACCAACGGTACGAAACATAGATAAATAGACGGGCAGAATGGTGGGCGAAGAGAAGGCTGGATGAGAGCAGTGAAGATGTACGTTCATTTTTTTCTCTATCTCTGTATCATAAATTCACACCAGCACTGTCCAGGGTGCCTCGAAAGCCATCCATCTACCTGGCCATGGATGAGAAGATACGACGGGACCTGTAATCATTTCTATGTTTGTACGCTCGACTTCCTCCGCCTTCAAGCTTCAAGCTTCAAGCTGCATGGCTCACGAGACCCTTTCATGGCGCGAAGGCAACTTGTACTTTTCCCTTTCCTCTCCGATTGAAATGAAGTGCTCACCTCTGTACAGGCACGGGACGTCCGAACTCCGGCATATCACCAAGAGATGGAGCACATAGGTCGGGATATTGGACTCGTTGTTTGAGAAATTTCTGACCGAAATTTGCAGGCGTCCACTATCATATCCACACACTGGGACTCGACGACCGGTTAGAACCGAGGGCTAATTCACAGTGAATGGTCGGGCAGGCCAAAGCCAGGAAGGCTGCTGGTGTGATTCTCAAGATGGTACAGGAAGGTCGAACAGCAGGACAAACGATGTTATTTGTTGGGCCTCTCGTCGACGGGAAAGACCGCTATTGCATTGGGTACGTCTCTGTTTTCTTTTATATTCACTTCACCTTGAATGCGTGACATAGGTATGGTGCAGACGCTTAGTCGATGCGTTCCCTTCACCGTGATTGTCGCCAGCGATGTATTCTCGCTATGAATGTCAAAGAAGGAGGCATTAGCGCAGGCTTTCCGGCGGTGCATCGGTATACTCGTCAAAGAAGAGACAGAACTCGTCGAAGGAGAAGTCAAGATCCAAGCTGACCGGAGTCTGAGTGGAGTATGCGCAAACTTTCTGTTAATAAACTTTCGCCGCTGACAGCTATCACTTTCCAGGGTACAAACACCGAAAACCTGACTAATGACATCCAGACTATCTATGGCAAAACGATTGACGTTCTCTCGAAGGAGAAAGTCCTAGTAGGAGACGTCATTACCATCGACAAGACACCTCGCAAAATCACCAAACTCGGTCCCTCATTTGCACGGTCGAGAGGTTACGATGCTATGGGCGCTGATGTATGTTCTATTTCTTCAGCGTCATCATCGAACTGACTGACCATTCGTAGATTAAATTTGTTCAGTGCCCGGAAGGTGAAATACAAAAACGGAGGGAGGTCTTGCATACGGCGTCTTTGCACGAGATAGATGTCATCAATAGTAGGATGCAGGCTTTCTTAGTTTTGTTCGCAGGCGACACGGGTGAAATCAAGCCAGAAATACGGAATCAGATCAACGCCAAGGTCGCAAAATGGTGCGAGGAAGGGCAGGTCGAGATCATGCCGGGTGTATGTGTAATTCGTCGATCAAAATGTTGTATGCTAACAAGAGAATCAAATAGGTCTTCTTCATCGACGAGGTCCACATGCTCGACATTGAACCGCACCCTGGAAAATGATCTGGCTCCTTTGGTCATTATGGCCTGTAATGGCTCGTATTCGAGGGACAATGTTCCATAGGCCTTATGGATTACCTGTGGACGATTTTGATCACCTGCTCATTGTCAGCTCCCAACCGGAGAAGACATGGAACAGATGATACAATTACGGTGCGGAATTCCAGTTACCTTTTGCACGCAGGTGTCTGACGAGAGCACAGGTGCCAAGAAGAGGATGTCAGCATTATAGCGGATGCTACGAGCATCCTGACATCCATGGCCACGCAAAGGACACTGCGGTACTCCCTCAACCTCGTTTCATACGCGCAGATACTGGCTTGGAAATGAAAGGCGGAGCAAGTGGGTGCGGAGGGCGTATACGTATTTTGCGGATGAGAAGCGAATTGTTCAGGAGTTGAAGAAGCAGCGACGATCACTCAATAACTCACCCAGTCGCTCTCACCTGGGACAATAACGAAGAAGGCGACTAGACAGTAATGGTGGGGACGATGGCGAACTGGTGGTTGATTCTCGGCGAACCTTCAACGCAACAGATATTGTGTATCAAGTACGTAACGGTGATGAGGAACCTGGCTGTCGAGCTAGAGTTCACGTTGCGAAAATGCAAGTATTCGTTAAAATATATATACCTACTCGGGTTAAGAAGAGCTACTACGCACTAAGTAGCCACTCAAATAAGAATATATCGACGCTTTTCAGTAATACCCAGATTCTTTAACCGCCGGTGTTCTTCAGGAGAAATTATCAGCATCGACACTTTCTCAAACTTTCTCCCTGGCAGGCTTCGCCCAACCGTCCAACCATGGTCCCATGAGCTCTCAAATATGCAGGTGTAAATCATCACGTAAGTGTCTTCAGGTATCGGGGACGTGTGGGTGGCGGTGATCTCGAATCTGTGTTCTATCCCACCCTTGTCTTTAACAATCAACACTCCACGTCGATCACCCTCTTCCACAACGGCCATCCCTAGCACCAACCCTTCAATGCCCTCCGCATCACACCAGTCTTCATCCTCTTCCTCATCCCAATGAACATCGAGAGCAGTCATAAGGAAGGCAGGCAGAGGCTTCATCATAACCTGCTCCCATGATGGCCGCCATTTTTTGCCTGCATTTCCCGGTTCAGGACATAAGAAGAACAACTGTGCCCGACGCCACTGTATCCATCGAATTCACGAGTGCTGTCCATGCATGCTCGAGAGACTCGCTCTCGTAGTATGCTGGTATTGTCCTCGGAGTCCATCAGAAATGCCAGTCCCGCAATCTTGTCCACTGGGTTCGTCGACACCCGTTTCCGCATCTCCTCCAGTGCCTCATGCATCTTCCATGACATATCATGCGTAGACTGCAACTGCTTGTGAAACCTGGTCAGCAGCTCAGTCTCATACTTTCCATCCTTATGCTCAGCATGCAGTGGTCCATCTGGTGTGTCCCCGGCAATCACCCTCTCCTCCCAATCTCCTGTAGTGTCCAAGCACGTCTAAACCAAGACCGATCACTCTCCAAGTCACCCTCCTTCAATGTCAAAGGCCGACCCAGCCCACTCAAGTAACACACCACATTCCTCGTTTTGATACACTCTTCCGATGGTGGGCACGTCCACCTTCCACTCCTCTATGCGCATGTCCTCGGGCCCTGGTCCGCCCACCTGTCTCAAACAGAGAACATCCAACCATACATACTCCAGTCCGAGATTGAGCATCTCGATGCGGATCAGGTTGAGGTCGGCATCCTTTGGGATGGGAACGGGCCATTCGTTTCCGTTGATGGGCGTCCACACAGCGGTGCGATCCTTCTCGTCCATCCACGCGTGCGATATCGGCCGAGGCCACCGGCATTCGGAATCAATATCCATGATCCAATATGGCACCACCCGATTGCTATACAGATCCCAGACACGTCGAGGTGGCAACCTGGATTGACGATCCGGTTACCATCAAGTGCTTTTCGTCGCTCCTCCCGGTCCTCCTCTTCCCATCTGCAAAGTTCATCTTGTACGGTGCTCCAGTCATCGGTGTACCATATTCTGCGAAGGAGGCCATATATCAGCCCAAAGTCGTACCTGCTTGTGATACAGGCTTCAAGAAAGGAGGAGAAGGATGGATTGTCCAGGCTGTATGACGTTCCAAGTGTGGTGTTGAGTTGATCTAGGAGGCCCTGAACGCTGAACGTAGCGCAGGGAGTGTCAGCAAGGCGGGATGATATCACAGGCTTTCTACCGGTGTACGCTCGTTGCTTTGGAACGATGATCGACGATTCCTCTTGGCCCATCTCAGTGAAGGCAGAGATGGTGACCTCGGGAAGAGAGGGATGCTGAAATATTTTAGCAATTTACCTCCTGCTTACTTGCCTGACTGACTTACCCATTGACCACCAATCATCCATGACGTCGCCGCAAAGCGTAACTTTGGTATACGACTTAGATAGTGTTCATGTTACCGTAATGAGTACTTGAAATAAAAGCAGCAAATGATACGTACTATATCCTGGCTCAGAAGATAAAGGAGTACCACCGAAAAAGTGTTTGCCTTGAAGCGCCGCAATTGACAGCTCGAAGAGCGCTTTTTTGTCCTCCGTAAAAGTCAGAGATTGAATTATTTGAATTGACTAAGTATGCATTATCCCCAAACCGGGGGGCGGCCTAGCGCGGCTTGCAGTGCACAAGTCGACACTGGCCATTACGGCCTGGAGACAAAAAAAGCACTAGAAAGTAGCTTACCACCATCCGCAGGAGTCTTCCAAACAATCCGCGACCATCTGAGGTTTCCATTCACGAGTCGAAATGACACATTTGACGTCCTATCTGGGATGGGACCATCACTTCCGACAAGTCAGCAATGCATAGCTGAATCAAGGCGGTAGATCACCCTCGGTACTTCAGGCTCGTCCCACGGGATCGCCCTTACTAATGGGAACAATCTGTGCGATACAGCATACACGGTGATGAGACGCTGCCGAGGTCAAAATCAAATAAATATAGCGCACGGTGGATCTGACAACGCTCACACCTGATATCCAACAGCTCGCCGCGGACGAGGCAGACGTGGTGATAAACTCAACAGCAACCGTTAATGATCAGCAGCACACATATCTCTCCTTCATGCGGAGATAGATTTGGCTAAGAAACATGATTAGTAGGCCGAGTATACTATCCAAGAGAAAAACTCACGCTTACTGATAAAATAGTACGAAAGTAAGTTGCCTCTTTGCAGGGTTAACGAGTCTTGTGTTTAGCAAAATAGCCTGTACATTCGGCATCAAAACCAGACATCCCGCATACCATCATATCGGATTCTCACCTCCACACGTCGTCAGCATCTCGTCCCTCCTTCTTGAGTATGCAAACAACACAAACATGAACCTCTGATGCTGAATGAACGACGTCTATCGTTGTCATTTCGCAATATGGAAGGGGCGGATGTTCGGAGATCCATTAGAAGAGATTATGAGTTGTCGAAAGCTCCTGTCCGGTCCAACGTTGCCATAAATTGGTAGGCTCACCAACGACGGCGATCCCATTATAAATCGTCTCGTATCCCACAGGATATTATTCTCTGAGCTGCTCCAGATGAAGCGTGACGATAGCCTGCAGCAGCGATAGGAGGTGAAGGATCGAGGGGCACTACACACGTACGCTCGAGAGCTCCTATGAGTTTCTCACTGAATTCCTCTCTGAAAAATGGATGCATGATGAAACGACGGATTGGGGAAAATATGGCGCGCGGAAATGTCGAAGTCGGAATCAGTGTCGACGTGGACAGAGTAGCCACCAGCGGGAGTAAAACAGTAGGTTATGAATTCGAGGAACAGGCCCAGCCAAATTCAATGTAGGGAAGGGCCAACCATGAGTCGGCTGTGAGTGTTTACGCCCTGATCAGATGTATGTTGATCGATGAAAGCTGGCTGTAAACACTTGGGACTATAGCTTCGAGGTGCCGCCACAGTTCTGGAGACGATATCGCGATATTTCTCCCACGTCGATTGACGTAGCATATCCTCCGTACTAAGGAAGTATATCTTTGGTCATAAGAGCCACCTATGGGTTCGAAGATGCCGAGGAGCAACGGGCTCGATAGATCGTTCACGACGCATGGTCCTGACCAGTGAAGGTATCCTTGCTGAATGATATCGAGCGCAGGAGCTAAGTCGGCGCAGGGCGAACGAAATGGCAATCCATGAAGACGTATCCAGGGCTGCTCTGTCCTTCAAAGCAACTAGAGTAACTGGGTGGGCTCGTTAGTTTTGGATACAACGGTCATTGTTGATCAGCTCACCGGATTGTTCCCAATGATAAGTACGCTGTTGTAGTCGCTGACTTTTAGGCCCCCGTCACACCACATTGCATTCGCAAACCCAAGGACTTTTACATACCTCAATTCCAGTATCAGTCAATCTTGTCACAAAGCCGCCCACATTCATGAAATTTATACCTGCGGGTCAGCTCTCGAGTCTGGGATCATGAAGTCGGTTGATGGAAACGCGCATAGCGCATAGGGACGGGAGACGGACTTTATCGATTTCTGGACCTCGTCGGCAAAGTCATCAATAGAATCGATGAAATCGAGCCCATGTACCAAGGGGTGCCCGCCTCAATCTCCTCAGAAACTAAATCTCGCATGACTTCTGTCAGGCTCTTCTCTGCCTTTGGCGTGCATCCCGAATTCCTGGCAGGTATGCTGCCGCGAGACCAGCCAGGCCTTCCACTTCCCCTCCTCATCCTTCCGTGCGCGGTGGGACTCCATCCGGACGCTGTGCGAGTGTCATCCGCGGTTGAGCCTCGCGCTCCACTTGACCAAGAGCCTCGCCGGAAAAGTCATCAATAAAATCAATGAATCGAGCCCGTGTACGAAGGGGTGCCCGCCTTGACCTCCTCAGAAACTAAATTCCGCATGACTTCTCTCAGCCTCTTCTCAGCCTTCGGCGTGCACCCCCGAATGTCTCGCAGGTATGCTGCCGCGAGACCAGCCGTCCTTCCGTGCGTCATAAGAGACGCGTAACTTCATCCGAACGCTGTGCGAGTATCACCCGCCGTTGAACCTTGCGCTTGACGTGACGCCGCCCCTCTCGATGCTACTCCTGCCTATCACCGAGGCCTACGCAGCAGAGTCCCTCTCTCATGTCATGATCTCCGCCTACTCGTTTATATCCAACACCAAAAGGTACCCCATCCTCCCAAAAACGACGCAGTCCCTCGTGCGGAGCCTGTTGTTGGCAGTGCCGAACTATATTGCTTGCGCTGACCCATACTGACGTCAGATTGCACGCGAGGAGAGGTGTATAGGCAGTATGTGAACCACTTGATGCGGACGGACGACGCTGGCTAGGGAAGAGACCAGTTCTTGTCATAGTCATTCTCGTTCCAAGTAGGGCTGATGCGAGGCGGGGTCAATTGAATTAGGGAGACGCAGAAGAAACTCGAGATCAGGAAGAAATGAGAAAGACGCAGTTCGGAGGAAATGATCAAAGAGTGAGTAGTGTCTATTTGCCACTGCTGAGGTGACGTCATACTTCTTGGGTTCCTTCTCAACGATTACTTACACTCCAAAGTCCAATCTCCTCATCCGCTACGCCGTCTCTCGTGCCGACCGTTCCAGATCTTTGCGGCGGCACATCTCATACCACGAACCTGTTGTTCCTTACGCTTTCCTAACTGCTCTTCGGTAAGCACATCCCCAGTTTGGGAAATGGCCAGAAGCAGCGGCGGGGCACCTCGTGGGTTCGCACAGCAAGACGCGGAAGACGCCTACAACTATATCCTCAGCTCCTTGCGTGAAGTCCTCGACTTGGATGATCCAGGCAAGAGCTTCCTTGATCCATGGATGGCTGGCGAGTTCGAGCGTGAGACTCGGAAAAATCGTCCTGGGCAGGTGGTTTTGCTAGAACGAAACCCTCGCAGAATCTTTACCTTACAAGTTTGAAGTGAACTCGTGAGTTTTTTTGTACTCTTTCATGTAATTACAACATGCTGATGTCGCCGATAGTCCACTGAGAACAACCCCTACGAAACACTCTCCTAGTCTCGGACATGACGCGTCGTATATCCAAACTACGCGTCTTACGCGTCTACCTGCGTACCTTACCGTTCACATGGTCCGATGTACATAATGGGCCGGTGTTGGACGCGAAGCGAAGGTTATAGTGCGTGAAATCACCTTGTCCCTACTAACAATCTAACGTGATGGGACTACAGTGTAAAGTCAAGTTTCCGACTACTTACGATTCCCTGGATATTGTATCGGAAGATCTCAAAGGCGAACTTACTAGAGTGAACCAAAGTCTGGTGGAGATCGAGAAGAGTCGAGCAGAGCGATGGAAAGGCATCGAGGCTTGGCCGGTGGGACAGAAGCTCAAGCTATGGATTTCGACGACGGAGAACCGGAACCAGTGAAGAGAGCCAATGAGCGGGAAGAGACTGATATTCTTGTAGATCCCGCCATCAAAGCTGATACTGGAGCAAGCTGGAGGGGATTATATGCATATGATCTCACGAGTAAGAAGTCATCATGCCTATGTTGAATTGCCTGGCTAAATTACATATTGGAAGCCACCGTGATGCACAAAGGTGCGGTTGCAAGCTCGGGCCATCATATCGGCTTTGCTATGAAGAGCGTGTTCTATGGTGCCTCATACTCCGGGGGTACGGTAGTTCCATTTCACAGAATGGGCATTCGTTTTTGTGTTTTTGTGCAGCCCCAGTCGCCGACATGAATATCAACGCTCTTGATGCTATTGAAGGTGATGAAGATTGGTACAAGTTTGACGACGACAAAGTATCCGTGTTCCCCAGGGATAAATTAGGTACTCCGGACGGCAGCAGCGGGGAGAACTCCTCAGCGTATGTTTCAGTGTATCAAAGCCGAACGAGTAGAAATAGAAAACTGCAAAAATGAACATGTGTATTGCGACGGAAACTCGTGACTTTTAAAAAATACAGCTAGAGAAAGTCTACTCGCGTGCGATCACGCCGATTCTAGCGAGAAAACAGGATACGTCCTAGTACAGTGATTATAGTACCACGAGTTTGGTTCACTGTAGTAATACAACTATCCAATACCTATAATAGGTCGTGTTCTGCAGTAATCTCCTCCTTCAAGGATTTATCAAACGTCGATCGGGAGCGGATGGAAAGAAAGTTATTGAGGTAAATAGAATATGCATCGGCATGAGATCTCCAGGTGGAAATCCTAAGCTCATCCTTTGCGGGACATAGCGGCGGGAATGGTTCCACGGACGAAGATCCCAAAACTCGGGTCGCAACGAAGTGAAACTTGTGATATTGAATACAGTACCTAATTGACACCCACGGCTTCTTGAACGACTTGAAGAGAGCTTGACTTTCCATGGATATTGATAACCCAGTACGTACTCATGGAAGTCCTCGAGGTTTTCTCTCCATGGCATGGTCACGGTCCCCCACATCGGGTTCTTCGAGGCTCAGGGAGTGTATCAAGGCCGTCAGGTAACATACTTTTCTGTGTTTTTAACCACCATCACGAATTGCTCGCCTCTTGGATTCTACACTTCTAGGGCCCCACTGGGATCCTGCTCACACTACAATGGCTCTATCTATCTACTAGCTCTGGATAGACGCCTGGGGGAACAAATGAAACCCAAAATTGTCTCCAAATTATTAAAACAAGTTCCGCGCATGAGGCCCACTTGCGAAACCGCAGCGAAGTTGCCCACGACGCTCCTGTGTCTCGAGAATTGTATGGATAGTTAGACGAGTCCTGTGTGGATAGTCGCGACGAGTCCCGTTCTCTCTGATCATCAGTCTTCCCCTACAATGAAATCTTTTGGCGGCTGTGTTGGAACTGTACAGTTCCCTCGGGAACCGCCGATCCAGTAACGATTCGTTGTCTCGTGAAGACGAGAAATATGGCGATCCTATATGAACACCCACAATCAATAAATTCCCGAAACAGAATTGAGATCTTCGGTGGCGCTGATGGTCAGAGTACTGATGGTTCGTCAAGCGAGCGGAGATCGACCGTAAACACTACTTAATTGTGTTCTTCCGTTATCGTCTAGCTTGCTGCTCCTGGGTGCTTCTGCTCGACGGCTGCGTGAGTGTGTTTGGCCCAGGATCGGGACGTTAGACCTGGGCGTCGTGCAAGTGATGGTGGTCATGTATATCGTAGTTTGTACTATTAGTACGGATCACCACTGCTGTGCACGTAATGTCTGGAACCGGCGTTCACTGTGTGGACATTGCCGTGTAATACTACCTACCTACCTACCTCGAAGCGTCCTCTAGGAGCATCTGAACGGCGTCGAGTTCCTCCTTCCAATCCGCTTCTGGAGGAAGGATCTGCAAAAGTCAGTTGTTTTTTTCCCTATCACATGCTGGAACATCGGTAAGTACCTTGCGAAGAAGGTTCTCCATCCTTTCTACTTTGTCCTCCGAAGTAACACGAATCGCTTCCACAGTGCGCTCTAGGTTGCAATATTAGTGGGAGATGGTGCCGCCGAGGTTGTCGCACGGACCTGGATAGTCTCTATATACGTACAATCCAACCTGCCCGTGATGCACGATGGTTTGTACCCCGTTTCCTCTCGCGGGGAGACAAATTTTGCCATTTTCGATTGAAGTTGAACATGTAGGGCTTCGTCCTTCTGCGGCGCATGGTCTATTGCAGCTTGAGTTCGGCCTTCATTCCCTCTTTGAAATCATCCTCGATTCTACACGTGAGTCGGAGGTCCGGTCAGATGGCGCATTTGAGGGACGTTAGCTAAGAGGCGTACCTTTTCAAAGCGTTGATTTGCCTAAAGAAATCCCGGATCATTGACCTGCTCGCTTTTGATTGACTCGAGATCGTCCAATATGGCTACAAAGGTATCTGGAGGGCGCGCGCCGAATAGGAATCAAATTGGGTCTGAGAAGTCGAGGCTACGTCATCGTCGTCGTCATGAAAGTCTGCCTGAACACGCGAACATGAAGCAGACAACGACCTAAGGAAAGAGGCCGCGGAAGGTGTCTCCTCGGGGGCATGGCTCTTGCCGACTTGGCTGATTGGATGTGAATATCCGGTTTTAGAGTCACCTGCGGAACGAGAGTGCGGACTCTCAACCTCGCTGGTGTTGTCGATATGTCCATCAAATGCTGGATGAGAACATTCGCTGATGGAACAGCAGTGCTGGTTTTCTGCAGAGGAGAGACGTAGGGACTTCATTGAGACGCGTCTTCCGCAAAAATGCTCATGACGTCGCTCCGACGTTCCGCTCCCACAGCCACCTCCCTCACAGGACGACCTCCTTCCTGCACTTAAGCTCTGCGACCTCCCGCATATCTATCCCTACGTGCATGCCATCTAGCACGCACCTCCCTCCGTATGCATTGGCCACAGGACCAAGGACGAATCTCTGTTTTAAATTGAGTACCCGTCATACCATTAAAGAATAACATACCCAAAGAAAAGCACCAACAGACGGTAGCGGACTAGGGATTTGCCTGCCTTCTCTTTGACTCTTCAGATTCGACGGCCTGCGAATAGCGGAGATCGCTACTCCCGCACGTGTTGCGGTTGCGATACGATACTTCAAATGTACATCCTCAAGAAACGGCAAGGACTGTTCTGGGTCGTAGTAGTATTGGTAGTGTCGTTACGGAGAACAGAAGGTCATCTGGCGCAGCCGATAACGTATTCTTGAAGAGGATGCAGTTCGTAATTGTCCGTACTATTAGAGACCTTGCGAGAAGTGGAGCGGTATAATCAATCGACTCGCATGCATTTGAAGGGGCGGTTGCTTGTGCACCTGGCAATATGGGTTGAAGCGAAGGGAGCAACAAAAAGTCCATAGGATAGGCAATGGTGTTGGTGAGAAATAATATTTATGTGGCTGTGCTTTCCTTTTCGCCTTCCGCTTCGACTTTGCGACTGCCGTCAAGCAAGAGACTGCCCATCTTCGTCTCGTACATTCAACTCCAGGCAATATTCCTTCTTGTTTCATCTTGATGGAGGTCTCAATGGGCTGCCATGGTCGATGCTGTATCCATACTTGCTGAAGCTGAAGCACCGCGGGCACTCGTTCACAAGTGAAATCTTGGTACCTACATGGCGAACCCTCACAGTGCATGCATAAGCACGACGACTTCAAGTTCTTGGCAAGAAATAGATGGAGAGCGACCAATGACACGAAGCATGGATCAATAGACGAGCAGAGCAGAATGGTGGGCGAAGAGAAGGCTGGATGAGAGCAGTGAAGATGTACGTTCATTGATTCATCTATCTCTGCAGTATAAATTCACGCCAGCACTGTCCAGGGTGCCTCGAAAGCTGTCCCTCCAGCCTGTCATGGACGAGAAGATATGACGGGACCTGTGATTATTTCTGTATCCTCCGCCTTGAAGGCTGGCGAGGCCCTTTTATGACGCGACGGCAACTTGTACTTTTCCATCATGTGTACACAACCTTTCCTTTCCCAAAAATGAACTGCTCGCCTCTGTACAGGTACGGCAAGGACATCCGAACTCCGAGATGATATCACTGAGAGGAAGCACATAGGTTGGGACGTTCGACGCGCTTCATCGTTTGAGAAATTTCTTACCAGGATTTCCAGGCGTTCATTCGCATATCCACGTACGGGGAGTTGACAAGAAGGCAACCAGACAGTAATGGTGCCTCTACCCAGGGTAGATAGCCAGCTGGTGGTCGATTATCGATTATTGGCGAACCTTCAATGCAACAGATATGGCAAGTGTGTAAGGAACCTGAGAGTTTACACTGCCAGAGTACACGCATTCGCTAAAAGATATGTAGTGTACTCGCTCAAATAAGAATATGCCGATGCCTCTTAGTAAAACGCAGTAATCTGTCCTGTTCTTCATCAGAAATTATCAGCACCGACACTTTCTCGAACCCCTTCTTTAGTAATCGTCGCCCGACAACCCAACCATGCCATATAACCTGATTTCCATGTTCACAGGCGTAAATCAATGTGTAAGTGTCTTCAGGTATCGGGTACGTGTGGGCAGCGGTGATCTTGAATTGTGCTATCCCATCATCGCATTCAACAATAAACTCTCCATGTCGATCACCCCCTTCCATAACAGCCAACCCCCGCACCAACCCTTCAATGCACTCCGCTTTACACGAAGCTTCATCCTCTGTCTCATCCCAATAAATATCGATTTTGGGAAAAGGACAAAATGCAGGTATAGGCATTGTCATGGCCTGGTCCCACGATGGCATCCATTTTTTGCCAGCATTCCCTGGTTCAGGACACAAGAAGAACAACTCCGTCCGACACGAGTAACCCATCGAATTCACGAGTGCTGTCCATGCCTCCTCGAGAGACGCGCTCTCATAATATGCCGGTATCGACTCGGACCCCAGAATAAATGCCAGTCCCGCAATCTTGTCCACCGAGATCGTCGACACCCGTTTCCGCATCTCCTCCAGTGCCTCACGCACCTCCCACGTTCGATGCGTAGACTGCGGCTGCCTGTGAAACCTGGTTAGCAGGTCAGTCTCATACTTCCTGTCCTTATGCTCAGCATGCAGTGGTCCATCCGGCGTGTCCCCGGCAATCACCCTCCAGGCCCCAATCTCCTGTAGTGTCCAAGCACGTCTAAACCAAGACCGATCACTCTCCAAGTCGCCCTCCGTCAATGTCAAAGGCCGACCCAGCCCACTCAAGTAGCACACTACATTTTCGTTATAATACACTGCTCCGATGGTGGGCACGTCTAGCTTCCACTCATCTGTGCGCAAGTCCTCCCCTGGTCCACCCACCTGTCTCAAACAGAGAACATCCAACCAAGTGTACTCTAGTCCGAGATTGAGCATCTCGATGCGAATCAGGTTGAGATCGACGTCGTTTGGGATGGGAACGGGCCATTTGTATCCATTGATGGGAGTCAGCACAACAGAGCGATCCTTCTCGTCTATCCACGCGTGCGATATCGGCTGAGGCCACTGGCAATGGTCAGAATCGGTGTCCATAATCCAATACGGCACCACCCGATTGCTATATAGATCCCAGACACGTCGAGGCTGCAAATATGTATTGACGATCCGGTTAACAACAAGTGCTTCTCGTCGCTCCTTCCGGTCCTCCTCTTCCCGTCTGCAAAGTACGTCTCGTATCGTGCTCCAGTCGCTGCTGTACCATATTCCGCGAAGGCGGCCATATGCCATGCCAAAGTCGTATCTGTTTGTGATACATTCTTCAAGAAGGAAGGAGAGGGATGGATTGTCCGACAGGCTGTATGACGTTCCGAGTGTGGTGTTGAGTTGATCCAAGAGGCACTGAACACCGAGGGTAGCGCAAGGAGTGTCAGCAAGGTGGGATGATATTACGGGTATTCTACCGGTGTACGCTCGTTGCAATGGAACGATGATCGATGATTCATCTTGGCCCGTCTCAGTGAAGGCAGAGATAGTGACTTCGGGAAAGGAGCGATACTGCACGAATGTCAGCAATTTCCCTCTGGCCTTGCTTGCCGACGGACTCACCTCTGTATGTCTAATAACACCGGTGTCATCATTCATCACGCCGCTGCAAAGCGATTAGTATACGACCTTAGGATGTGTTCATGTTATCGTAAGGAGTACTCAAAATGAAAGGAACGAATGATACGTACTATTTCCTGGCCCAAGGGAGGAGTACCAAGCGAAAAGGTGTTTGCCTATTAACAGCCACGGCACCTGCCAATTGGCAGCAGTTGTCAGGTGATTTAGGCGCTTATCTGCTCTCTTAAATCAACGCTATCCTTAGCGTTTGTCTCGAGCGTAGTAAAGTCAACTCGGGCTATCACGCCATAGCCAACAAAAGAATTAGCCATAATTGAAGACAGTGTTCCGTTGAAATGATTTGAGTCCATCTACACAGAACTGGCCAATACTTACTTATGATATGAGGCCAATGAAGCGCCTTTGTATCCTTCGTAAAAGTAAGAAATTGAAATGTTTGAAAAGAGAAAGTAACAAAGTATACATTATCCAGAAACCGGGGACGAGGGCTGAGTGTCGCTTGCAGTTCACAAGTCGACACTGCGTCATTGCAACCTGGAGACAAAAAAAGGACTTAAAAGTAACTTACCACCACTCACTGGAGTCCTCCAAACAGTCCGCGACTATCTGCGGGTTCCACTCAAGAGTCAGAAAGACTCGACCGAGGACTTTTAGTGTCCTATCTGGGACAGGACCATCATCTCCGACAAGCCAGCAATGCATAGCGGAATCAAGTCGATAGACCACCCTCAGCTCTGGCACCTGACAGCAGGCCTTGAACACCGAAGCTCCGTACAGAGCGTGTCCTGTCTTTTCGTAGTCGTCCGACTCGTAGCCCAGGTATAGCCGCACCAAGTCGTTCTGGTCATGTCGCAGTCCTCTACTTCGAGCCTCGGGAGTGTACCAAGGTAACATGTTCGGGGCGTCCTCGGGCAGCGTCTGAACGGCCTAGAGTTCCTCCTTCAGAGCTGCTTCTGGGGAAAGGATCTGCGAGAGTCAGTTAATATCTCTTCTGCCACATGAATGAGATTCTGGATGGTTTCGAAGACGGAGCAAAATGTATGCTCAATAGACTCGAGGTGGACCTCGGTGCCATAGTACTGGTGACGCTCCAAAAACTCGTCGAAGGTATCATGGAAGAGAATGAACTTCTCCACCAACGTCCTCTACCATGATCAAAAATGTTTAGGTGCCACCATGAATCTTCTCATCCCAGTGGAAGGCAGAGATGATCGAAAGATCAAGACGCAGTAAGGAGCGGTTGAACTTGAGTTTGAAACCTGGTGATAATATCAGGAACCCTGCCAACGATAAAGAAGTAGTTCACATACTGAAACTTAGGGAAGCTGTGGACGAGCTTTCCAGCGCTTGGTGTCCTGATGAGTTAACCAATCTCGAGAGACGTCTACAAGACACCAATTAAGACTCGGAAACAAAACAAGAGTAGTAATGACTCTCGAAATCGAAGTACCGATACCAGGGCTATCAGTTCAAAGTTAGTTAGCATGCTTTCGTCAGTAGACGCACGAATTGTTTACCTTCAGCTTTTCTTACAACTTCTGAAGGAACACCTTTGAATGGTCGAAGAGGCGTCATCGATCCCCACCTGATGCAAACTAAACATTCACACCGAGAACAACACGAAACATGGCTTGCATTCAGTTTCTACCATCATACAGACGCCAAGAACTGCCTTCGCAGGGACAGCCTATCCATATTTTAGACATATTTCAAAGTCAAAGATCGCTCGAAGAATACTAAGTAATTGATCAGCATACCTAGCAGTTTTGGAAGGGAAGGAGACATACCGCCTGGCTAAACAAACACCATGTTAACGACAAGAACAAACTCTGGATGAAAAGTTAGCCTACGAAGAATGAAGAAAGATTTAACATACCATCCGGCTGGCAGATTGACACCTCAGGCTGCTAGCGTCGCAGTACACGAACAGATCCATCCGCAAACAACTCCTCCACCAGGGAATGATCTTCCCATGGCATGGTAGCGTGATGGGCACTGAAACCAAGAGAAAGGAGATTGCGAGGGTTGGAAACCCTGACGTTGTTGGCTTCCTCTGTCAGAACTCCCGTGTAGCACCGTCAGTTTTGATGATCTGAGTGATCATCTCCTTCTCCATCGCCATATCCCTCGCCGTTTTTGCAGTCTCTTTTCGCGAGTGCAGGAAGACAAGGGTTTAATTCTTTCCAGCCTGGTCAAGGAGTTTCTTGCCAGACTTCGTTCGTCACTTGGTACCGCTTGATTGCCTTCTCTAAAGTAACTCCGAAGAACTGTTGGCCCGCAATGAAGCGTCGAAGAAGAAAAGAGCGTTGGATTCATCTCCGAGGAGGAAAGTGGCGGTATCCTGATAGTGGCAGATAGTCCAACGAGACGCATATACTCGTGAGTTTGTTCTATGTAACGGTTCCTTCAAGTGATGATGTTCTCTAGAACTGGGCCACTTTCGTCGCGGATTTCATCGATGATGATGTGGTGAACGAGATTCGTATAACCGGTGTCAGTGCTTTTACGTGTCACACTGGTCTAAGTGCCAAGGAATAGTCAGCGACGGAATCAAGATGCAACTTGATAGACATACCTTTCCAGCACCGGTACTCGCGCGAAGAAGGATGAAGCCAGAACTTGCTTTGAACGCTATTAAGCTTGGGAACAGGTGACTGCCCTCACTGAAAGCCATATTCTCCAGGTCCAGAGTTCGCTTTGGCTGGGCCTGTCTTGGGTTTGGCTTCATCGACGTCCAATGCATCTGACGGGCGTGCCTTCGTCTGGCGATCTCCCGCTAGTTCGCGACGAATCCAGCCCACGCCATTCTCAGCACATAACAACTTCAAACTTCAACGCAATGTTGACACGCTTATCAGAGTCACTTTGAATGAGCTTGGTACACAAGACAATGACGTTTTGTGAACCTTCAATGGAGTGCGGAGTCTGGAGAGAAGTTTTCTTTGCCAGCCTTGGTTTCACCAGTGACCAGTGACCAGCACCTCTTCGTCAGATTCACCGCCATCCTCAGGCATAGCTTCACCGTCCCCGCCCTCTTCACCGCCATCGTCCGACTCATCTCCGATTTCAAACCCTCATCAGCAACGACTTCGTTGTATCCTTGCGTTTCGTATTGAGACCCAACATTGCCTTGGCTCGTCCTTAGGGCCATGGTCGGTAAACAGCGTCGGCAGACTGGCGAGTGAAAAGAACTGTCCTCGGCTGGGTTGGCCGTCAAGAGCGAGTGTCAAATAGGACGGTCACTACGTCGTCGTCCTTATGAAAGTTTACCCGAAGACAGGATAAGCACGGAAGGGGCTTTGAAAATAGCGACCTAAGGAAAGAGGCCGCGGAAGGTATTGCCTCGGGAACATGACTCTCGCTGGTTTGGCTGATTGAATGTGTATATTCGGTTTTAGGGTCGGCTGCGGAATAAGTGTGCTGACCCTCAACCTCACTGGCGAGATGGGAATGATCACTTCCGGCATCGCATTCTAGATGAGAGGGTTCGCTGATGGAACGGCAGTACTGGCTTTCTGCATCGTACACCGAGGAGAGAGGTAGGGACCGAGAATGAGAGCTTGAAGTATTCGGCATGTCCGACTCGGATGTGATGAAACGATCAGGATCGGCATTGGCAAGCTCTTTAGAACAAAAAGTCATCGAAACTGAGAGCCGGTCTCTATGAGCTTGACGATCTCTGGCCTGTCGGCCTGCCTCCTCTCACGACGTCGCTCCCTCCGTGAAGACCTGCGAGCACAGCCCTAGGTGATGTCCCTCACAGCTACAAGACGACCTCCATTCCTGTCACGCGAGTATCTCTTCGAATTCCTGTCTCCGTTCCCTCCCTCCTCCCGCGCACGCGCATCCCTCCATGCATGCCATCCCGCCCGCACCCCCTTCCGCCATCGAGATACAAGGACAAATCGCTGTTGTAAATTGTGATCCTATAGCCGTCGTAGTGATGCAAGGCACTCACACGCAGCTGAAAACATACGAGACTTCAGCTGGACATCCTCGGGAACCGGCAAAGGTTGTTCTGGAACGAGATCCTTGAAGGTGGTGGTATCAGTGGTGGAATCGGGGCGGAGAACGGACGATCTCTTGCTGCAGTCGGTAATGTATATTGGAAGAGGAAGCAGTTCGTAGGTTCCCCCATTCTCAGCGCCAGTAGAGATATTGCGAGCCTGGCGACTAGGTGGAGCGGTATAATCGATCAACTATGGACTCGCCAAGATCCACGAGAGATATCGCACTGGGGATATGATGTGCTCGAAGGCATGGCAATATAGGTCGAAGCAAAGAGGGAGCTACGAAAAGTGCAGAACATAGGGAAAGAGAGCATTCATGTGGCTGTGTCTAATTTCCTTTCTGAGTCCTTCCGCTGATGCCGACTGTTCGGCTTGTGCCCATCTTCGTCTGGTACATCCAACTCCAGATGATATTCCTTCCTGTTTCCGGTTGATAGAGCTCGCAATGGACTGTCATGGTACGGTGCTGTATCAATTCTGTCGATGAGTCTACTGAAGCGTAGCAGGCATTTGTTCCCAGATGAAATCACGGTACCGACACGATAAATCCTCACGGTGCGCGTATAAGCACAATGACTACAAGTTCTGCCTTAGCATGAGTTGGGTGGAGAGCAACCAACGGTACGAAGCATGGATCAATAGACGGGCAGAATGGTGGGCGAAGAGAAGGCTGGATGAGAGCAGTGAATATGTACGTTCATTTTTTTCTCTATCTCTGTATCATAAATTCACACCAGCACTGTCCAGGGTGCCTCGAAAGCCGTCCCTCTGCCTGGCCATGGATGAGAAGATATGATGGGACCTGTAATCATTTCTATGTTCGTACGCTCGACTTCCTCCGCCTTCAAGCTTCAAGCTTCAAGGCTCACGAGACCCTTTCATGACGCGAAGGCAACTTGTACTTTTCCCTTTCCTCTCCCAACAATGAGCCACTGACCTCTGTACAGGCACGGGACGTCCGAACTCCGGCATATCACCCAGAGATGGAGCGCATAGGTTGGGATATTGGACTCGTTCTTTGAGACAATTCTGACCGAAATTTGCAGGCATCCACTATCATGTCCACAGACTAGGACTCGACGACCGGTTAGAACCGAGGGCTAATTCGCAGGGAACGGTCGGGCAGGCCAAAGCCACGAAGGCTGCTGGTGTGATTCTCAAGATGGTGCAGGAAGGTCGAACAGCAGGGCAAGCGATGTTATTTGTTTGACCTCCGTCGACGGGAAAGACCACTATTGCACTGGGTGCGTCTCTATTGTCTTCTGCGGCTTACTTTTCCTTGAATGCGCAACACAGGTATGGCGCAGACGCTGGGAGACGTACCCTTCACCATGATTGTCGCCAGCGAGGTCTTCTTGCCATCGATATCAAAGACGGAGGCTTCCGATAGAGCATCGGCATACGCATCAAGGAAGCTACAGAACTCGTCGAGATACAAACTAACCAGAGTTTGACTGGAGTATGCACGAACTTTTTGTTAATAAACTTTCGCCGCTGACAGCTACCGCTTTCCAGGGTACAAACACCGAAAACTGACTAACAACGTCGAGACTATCTATGGCAAAATGATTGACGTTCTCTCGAGGGAGAAAGTCCTAGCAGGAGACGTCATTACCATAGACAAAACGTCTGGTAGAATCACTAGACTCGGTCGTTTATTTGCACGGTCGAGAGGTTACGATGCTATGAGCACTGATGTATGTTCTGTTTCTTCAGCATGATCATCGAACTGACTGACCATTGGTAGATTAAATTTGCTCAATGCCCGGAAGGTGAGATACAAAAACGGAGGGAGGTCTTGCATACGGCGTCTTTGCACGAGATAGACGTCATCAATAGTAGGATGCAGGTTTTCTTAGCTTTGTTCGCAGGCGACACGGGTGAAATCAAGCCAGAGGTACGGAATCGGATCAACGCCAAGGTTGCGAAATGGCGCGAGGAAGGCAAGGTCGAGATCATTCCGGGTGTATGTGTATTTCTTCGATCGAAACGTTCTACGCTAACAAGAGAATCAAATAGGTCCTCTTCATCGACGAGGTCCACATGCTCGACATTGCTTCGAGTTCTTGAACGATGCCTTGGAAAATGATCTGGCTCCTTTGGTCACTATGGCTCGTATTCAAGGGACAATGTTCCACAGTCCTTATGGATTACCTGTGGACGATTTTGATCACCTGCTCATTGTCAGCTCCAAACCGGAGAAGACATGGAACAAATGATACAATTACGGTACGGAATCCCAGTTACCTTTTGCACGCAGGTGTCTGACGAGAGCACAGGTGCCAAAGAGAGGATGTCAGCATTATAACGGATGCTACGAGCCTCCTGACATCCACGGCCACGCAAACGACACTGCGGTACTTGCTCAACCTCATTTCATGCGCGCAGATACTGGCTTGGAAACGAAAGGCGGAGCAAGTGGGTGCGGAGGATCCGCGGAGGGCGTCTACATATTTTGTGGATCAGAAGCGAATTGTTCAGGAGTTGAACGTTACGTTGAAGCTTGAAGAAGCAGCGACGATCACTCGATAATTCACCAAGTCGCTCTCACCTGGGACAATAACGAAGAAGGCGACTAGACAGTAATGGTGGGGACGATGGCGAACTGGTGGTTGATTCTCGGCAAACCTTCAATGCAACAGATATTGGGTATCAAGCACGTAACGGTGATGAGAAACCTGGCTGTCGAGCTAAGATTCACGTTGCGAAAATGCAAGTATTCGTTAAAATATATATAATTACTCGGGTTAAGAAGAGTTACTACGCACTATGTAGCCACTCAAATAAGAATATATCGACGCCATTCAGTCAGATTCTTTAACCACCAGTGCTCTTCACCAGAAATTATCAGCATCGACACTTTCTCAAACTTTCCTCCTGGCAGGTTTCGCCCAACCATCCAAATATAGTCGCATAAGCTCTGAAATTTGCGGGTGTAAATCATCGTGTAAGTGTCTTCAGGTATCGGGGACATGTGGGTGGCAGTGATCTTGAATCTGTGTTCTATCCCACCTTTGTTTTTAACAATCAACACTCCATGTCGATCACCCACTTCCACAACAGCCAACCCTAGCACCAACCCTTCAATGCCCTCCACTTTACACCAGTCTTCATCCTCTACCTCATCCCAATAAACACAGAGGCCGTCATCAAGGAAGGCAGGCAGAGGCTTTGTCATAACCTGGTCCCACGATGGTCGCCATTTTTTGCCTGCATTTCCCGGTTCTGTCCGAGATTCTGCAAATGCCTTATTTAGGCATATAAACCAATAAAGTGCCGACTCTCCGGTAGTAATGTCATATAAGGTTCATAAGGTATCACGTGATATTATAAGCTACCTTATAATGGTCGCAAAATAATCTGAACCGCAGGGCTTATCGAGATATTTTTTATTGGAGCTGAACAAGCACATTTAGAAGGTAATTCTGACCAAAAATAAAGGCCCTCGTACTACGCTAACACCTTATAATATGCCATAATCGTATAATACTGGAGAGTTGACATAATAATGCTTATGCAGAATCTCCGACATCAGCACACAAGAAGAACAACTGCGCCCGACGCCACTGATTCATCGAATTCACGAGTGCTGTCCATGCGTGCTCGAGAGACTCGCTCTCGTAGTATGCTGGTATCGCTTTCGTCCCCATCAGAAATGCCAGTCCCGCAATCTTGTCCACTAGGTTTGTCGACACCCGTTTCCGCATCTCCACCAGTGCCCCACACACTTCAAATGCCATATTACGTGTAGACTGCAACTGCTTGTGAAACCTGGTGAGCAGCTCAGTCTTATACTTCCCGTCCTTACACTCAGCATGCAGTGGTCCGTCCGGTGTATCCCCAGCAATCACCCTCCCATTCCCAACCTCCTGGAGTGTCCAAGCACGTCTGAACCAACATCGATCACTGTCCAAGTCACCCTCCTTCAACGTCAAAGGCCGACCCAGTCCACTCAAGTAACACACCACCTTCTTCTCCTGATACACTGCTCCGATGGTGGGCACGTCCAGCTTCCACTCCTTCGCACGCAAGTCTTCTCTCCGTCCGCCCACCTGTCTCAAACAGAGAACATCCAACCATACGTACTCCAGTCCGAGATTAAGCATCTCAATGCGGATCAGGTTGAGGTCGGCATCTTTTGGGATGGGAACGGGCCATTTGTATCCATTGATGGGCGTCCACACAGCAGCGCGATCCTTCTTGTCCATCCACGCGTGCGATATCGGTCGAGACTGGCTCCTAGCCATCCAATATGGCACCACCCGATTGCTATATAGATCCCAGACACGTCGAGGTCGCAACTCTGTATCGACGATCCGGTTACCAACAAGTGCATTTCGTCGCATCCCCCGGTCCATCTCTTCCCGTCTGCAAAATTCATCTCGTACAGTGCTCCAGTCCTTGATGTACCATATTCCGCGAAGGAGGCCATATATCAGCCCAACATCGTACCTGCTTGTGATACAGGCTTCAAGAAAGCAGGAGATGGATGGATCATCCAGGCTGTTTCTCGTTCCGAGTGTAGTGTTGAGTTGATTCAAGAGGCCCTGAACACCGAGGGTAGCGCAGGGAGTGTCAGCAAGGCGGGATGATATCACGCCCTCTCCGGTGTACGATCGTTGCTTTGGAACGATGATCGACGATTCCTCTTGACCCGTCTCAGTGAAGGCAGAGATGGTGACCTTGGGAGGAGGGGTAAACTGAAAACATTTTAGCAATTTCCCTCCTGTTTACTCTGCTTACTTGCTGACTGGCTTACCCATAGACGCCAATCACCCATGACGTCGCCGTAAAGCGTAACTTTGGTATACGACTTGGATAGTGTTCATGTTGCCGTAATGAGTACTTGAAATGAAAGCAGCAAATGATACGTACTATATCCTGGCTCAGAAGATGAAGGGAGTACCACCCGAAAAGGTGTTTACCTTGAGGCGCCGCAATTCACAGCTTGAATCCTTTTAACAGCACGGCACCTCCCAATTGGTGCTTTGGGCGCTTATCTCTTCTCTTAGATTAGCGTGTGCCTTAACTCGGATTATCCAGCCAGGCAACCAATAAATTAGCTGATGGAAGACGTGTTCCATTGAAAATTGGAATCCGTCTACATAGAACAGACTTAAGATATGGGGCTAATAATCCTCGAATCCAGCTTTGAGCGCTTTTCTATCCTCCGTAAAAGTCAGAGATTGAATTATTTGAATTGGCTAAGTATACATTATCCCCAAACCGAGGGGCGGCCTAGTGCGGCTTGCAGCGCACAAGTCAACACCGGTCATTACGGCCTGGAGACAAAAGAAAAAAGCACCAGAAAGTAGCTTACCACCATCCGCAGGAGTCTTCCAAACAATCCGCGACCGTCTGAGGTTTCCATTCACGAGTCGGAATGACACATTTGACGTCCTATTTGGGATGGGACCATCACCTCCGACAAGTCAGCAATGCAGACCACCCAGGACCACCCTCGGTACTTCAGGCTCGTCCCATGGGGATGCCCTTACTGATGGGAACAAGCTGTGCAGTACAGCATACACGGTGATGAGACGCTACCGAGGTCAAAATCAGATAAATATAGCGATGGATCTGCCAACGCTCATACCTGATATCCGACAGCTCGCCGCGGACGAGGCAGGCGTGGTGATAAACTCAACAGCAACCGTTAATGATCGGCAGCACACATATCTCTCCCTCCTGCGGAGATGGATTTGGCTAAGAAACATGATTAGTAGGCCAAGTATACTATCCAAGAGAGAAACTCACACTTACTGATAAAATAGTACGAAAGTAAGTTGTCTCTTTGCAGGGCTGACGAGTCTTATGTTTAGCAAAATAGCCTGTACATTTGGCATCAAAACCAGACATCCCGCATACCATCATATCGGACTCACCTCTACACATCATCAGCATCTCGTCCCTCCTTCTTGAGCATGCTAACAATATGAACACGAGCCTCTGATTCTGATTGAACGACGTCTATTGTTGTCATTTCGCAATATGGAAGGGGTGGATGTTCGGAGATCCATTATAAGAGATTATGAGCTGTCGAAAGCTCCCGTCCGGTCCAACGTTGCCATAAATTGATAGGCTCACCAACGACGGCGATCCCATTATAAGTCGTCTCGTATCCCACAGGATATTATTCTCTGAGCTGCTCCAGATGAAGTGTGCCGATAGCCTGCAGCAGCGATGGGAGATGAAGGATCAAGAAGTACTAAACACGTACGCTCGAGAGCTCCTATGAGTTTCTCACAGAATTCCGCTCTGAAAAATGGATGTATGATGAAACGACGGATTGGGGAAAATATGGCGCGCGGAAATGTCGAAGTCGGAATCAGTGTCGACGTGGACAGAGTAGCCACCAGCGGGAGTAAAACAGTAGGTTATGAATTCGAGGAACAGGCCCAGTCAAATTCAATGTAGGGAAGGGCCAACCATGAGTCGGCTGTGAGTGGCTACGCCCTGATCAGATGTATGTCGATCGATGCAAGCTGGCTGTAGATATTTGGGACTATAGCCTCGAGGTGCCGCCACAGTTTTGGAGACGATATCGTGATCTTTCGCCCCAACATCGATTGACGTAGTATATCCTCCTCACTATGGAGGTATAATAACAGTCACCTGTGGGTTCAAAGATGTTGAGGAGTAACGGGTCCGATAGATCGTTCACAGCGTATGGTCCTGGATCTAACAGTGAAGGTATCGTTGCTGAATGATATCGAGTGCAACAGCTAAATCGGCGCAAGGGGAACAAAATGACAATCCATGAAGACGTATCCTCTGCACCATCCTTCAAAGCAACTAGAGTAGCTGGGTAGGCTCTTTAGTTTTGAATACGACGGTTATTGTTGACCAGCTCACCGGATTCTCAATCATAAGTACGCTGCCGTAGTTTATAATGAAGTGGTGGGGAGACAGGAAATCTTTTAGGCGCCCGTCAGACCACATTGCATTTGCACAATGCAAACCCAAGGACTTTTACATACCTTAGACTCCAGTATCAGTCAACCTTCAAGTCATAAAGCCGTCCCCATTCAGAAAATTTGTACCTGCGAGTCAGTTCTTGAGTCTGGGATCGTGAAGTCGGTTGATGGAAACGCGCATAGGGATGGGAGACAGACCTTATCGATTTCTGGACCTCGTCGACAAAGTCATCAATAGAATCGATGAAATCGAGCCCATATACTAAGGGGTGCCCGCCTCAATCTCCTCAACTGGGTCCCGCATGATTTCTCTCAGGCTCTTCTCTGCCTTTGGCGTGCGCTCCCGAATGCCTTGCAGGTATGCTGCCGCGAGACCTGCCGGGCCTTGTACTTCCCCTCCTCGTCCTTCCGTGCGCCGCAGGACTCCATCCTGAGCGGTTGAGCCTCGCGCTCGACTTGATGCCGCCCCTCCAGATGCTACTCCAGCCTAGGCCTGCACAGCAGAGCCCGTCTCCGATTCATGATCTCCGCCCACTCGTTATATCCAACGCCAAAAGGTACCCCGTCTTCCCAATAACGACGCAGTCCTTCATGCGGAGCCTGTTGTTGGCGGCGCCGACTATCTCGTTTGTGCTGTCCCATACTGACGTCAGACTGCGCGCGAGGAGAGGCGTATAGGCTGTATGTGAATCACTTGATACGGACGACGCAGGCGAGGGAAGAGGCCAGTTCTTGTCGTAGTCGTTCTCGTTCCAAATAGCGCTGATGCGAGGCGGGGCCAATTGGATTTGATGCATAGGGAGACGCGGAAGATACTAGAGATCAGGAAGATGAGAATGAATGGACGCGTCTGTTGAACTGGCAGGTGAACAAGGCGCGTGGTCCAGGTGACATCATGCTACTTGGGTTCCTTCTCACTGCGCACTATCTATCGTACGTCCTCCGCCTTTACTCGACTCGTCGTCGAACTTGACTCAGCATTGAACAAATCAACGGGTAGACTCAGGTCATCGTAGGCACACTGGCTTGTCATCTTTCTAGCTCCTCACTCTGATTTCCTCTAATCCAGTATGATGGGATCCTGACCGTGCTGACTTGGCGCATTTTCCTCAATCCGCGTATCCCTCCTGCTGCTATATCACCGTCTTCAAATACTCATCCAACGGTCATCTATCGCAACGACGTCGGTTTACCCCCCCTTGCTATATGTACGAATACCGCATGGCTCATATTCTCACATCGCGGAGCTGCGAAGTCGGAAGAATGGTGGTCATTTCCCTCCTGTATCCAGCGTAGGTCTTCTCACTGGCCTTGTGAATTATGCTTATTCGAGTACGGTAGTTGTTGTCCTTCAGCTTCGCAGACATCGCCCTCTTCGTAAAAATTTGGAGCGGACGGCGTTCATGGTTAGCAATTGATGTCGATAAAGAGATGGAAGACGTGCGTCAGTACATGAGAGTGCCCTTGGACTGGAGATGCGGTGTGTACTGATGTCTTGTGCTATTCTCCTTGGCTGACCACAGGATGGAAGGTATCAATATACTGTGCATTATCGTGTATATTCTCCAAATTTCTAGTGGGCATAGACAAAGGTCTTTCCGTTCTGCAAGGATATCTTATACGAGCTAGCGTTTACTAGCAATCTTCTACTTCCGATTTCCAGAGACAAAGAATCCACCGATTCTTCTGAATTTCCAGAGAATTCAGACAGGACGTCGTACGCCGATCCTCAACAGCCTCTATACATCGACAAGCAGTACCGACCTTGGACGAATACCCCTCCACGGATCGCTTGATCGCATTTCTGATAGGTACAACACTAATCTGTATATCTGTAATGTCTTGACGGCAATATGGGATAGGGCATGAAGTAACTTGAAGTACTTTCCCTCTTCTGCTCACATTAGATAAGATCAACTGACCTTGGGTGTAATAGACTCGATGACTAGAGAGCCTATGTACGCAGAGTCAGGCTACCGGAAGGGTGTTTTAGAGGCGGTTTGTATGATCACGAATGTTCGCTGCGTCAGCGGGATTACTGCAGAGCAGGTCCTGGATGATTGTAACATCACACTGAACGAACCTCGTATTACTATAGACACTGTATTCTTCAATCGGGATATGCATACAAGTTTTTACTATCAAGATAATCGTACGCGAGTCGACTTCATCCAGGCCAAAGCGCGCCGGCATGATCGGGCCGATCACCATCCCCTCTCTGCAAGGCATGGATCCAAAGTACATAAAAAACCCCTCCTCCTCCTCTGCACTCTCACCAGCTCGCTTCGTCCTCCTCCCCACCGTTGGCCGTCACCGCCGCCATTATTATCGGAATCTAGAGTAATTCGTTTCGCTGCCGACGTAGGGGTCCACTATGCTTCCAAATGGCGGATATTCGTGCATTCTCAGAGGGTTGATTTCCTGGTGCAGAGTACGCATCCAGGATTAGGCACTTCCGCCTGTTTTCTCAAAGTCAAACGTATGCCTAAGGTAAAACACTCGCATTTTACACGAATGTACAATGATTTTTGTTTCTCGCCTCCCTTTTATGTAAGATTTGAATATTTAGGCTCGAAGGACCGAACGAGGGAAAGATGAACGCATCGGCTAGGACCTGGGATAAGCAAGACCCGACACGAGCAAGGTCTTAGAATCATCAACGGTGTCTGGAACGTATGCTAAAACGCGCATCTTCCTACATCGTCTGGCCGATACTATTGTTGAGGATATGGTTTCACAGCCACTTGGGCCGACGGCCATGCCGCCTTTTATTTTACATTATTTTGATTTTCGTGTCGATCACTACCGTTTCTTGGTTTCGTACCCCCATCACCTACGTATCTGTCCACGAATATACGTTCGTTCGAGCCATATCCACCACGTCCTTTGTGCCTGCCGACGTCTATTCCCAACAACTATCAGTTCGCAGACAAGCTTTTGGAGTATCGCTGCCACTGTCGAGTTCGAAAGGCTGTATGGCGGATGTCAAAGCGGAAATTGCAAAAGGTGGGCCCCCTCATTCTGGATATACGAAAACTCAGCGACGTATAAGGGTCTTTTCCAAAGGCATGAAGCTTTCGCTCTCTTCCTCGAGTGACAGATTTTAACCAGTTCATAGTTGCTGCACAGGAGAGCGCGTCTCTTGAGGAAAGACAGATAGAGCTCCTAGACAGCATAGTTTTGGATAGTCTGTCGTCAGCGAAGGACTCGAGCGGACGTGCAAGAGCGTACGATATACGGCTGTTCACAAGAATAGAATGTCTTCACTTCAAGCCACTGAGCAATTACCATGACAATATCCCTGAATAACTATATGACCTTACGGAACAAGCAAGGATGAATGGAGCTTCTAGCGAACTGTTGAAGAACCGTCGAGTTTCGTTTTCATGTCTGGTCTATATATGTGCTCATATTTTCTCATGCAGGATGGTTTATAGGCAGAAGGCTGGAGCAGGGTATATCCTAAACTCCCATCCTCTCTCTCTCGCTTAATGTTTGCCTCTACAGACATAGTGAATAAAAATTTCGAAGTGCGGAAGAATATCTCCCACCAAAGTTACCGATATTAACCAATCACTCATCTCGTTTTCCAGAAGAACTCGACAAAATGTCCAAGAAAGCTATAGACGCTTTCTCTGATGTCCTGCAGGACTATTCAATCGGACGACTAGACTATCAGTTCTCGTCACGGCATGTCGGAAAAGGACACCACGCGAACGTTCGTCATCCGGATGCGGAGAAGGTTGACCTCCTCCTTGCCGGCCTCGGTGACCCCGGGGAAATTCTCACTAGCTAGGACGACGTATTTCACTACAACGAGGAAGAACAGCAAGATTCCTTTGCAATGTACCCCCTCGTCCTTCTTCCTTTCCCCCCTCATTCTGAACATATCTGTCAGGATCATCGATTTACCTGGATAGGGCAAGACCAGACTGCTGTTCGAAGCAGTTGCGCAATACTTCCTGATCTATTTCACTCGTTCTAACTTCTAAGGAGAAAGCGACGTGGACATCCGGGTCAGGCGATGTCCAATCGGTAGTGGAAACCGTTAACCCCACTCCGAAAAATATGTATGGGGCGAGGCGGCACGGAGAGCGATCTACGCCAAGGATGTACGTTCTTGTCTGCTTCCTGGACCTGATTTCATTGCACCGTCTGTTCCGTCTTGATGCTTGCCGCCGTGTCTTCCTGCTCCAAGCTTGTCCGCCAAGCTTTGCGAACTCGAAGGATCTCTTCGTCCCCATCGCAAAAGTAGCGCATTCGTTTACTGACGAAAGTCTCCGCCATACCGCCGGGAAATCCTTTAGGATAAGTTTTGCCACACCATCGAGGAAGTCCTGCATGGCACCAGTGACTCGCCATGTATACTCTTCACCTATGGTGTAGTGCACAACGCCACTCGTGTTTATTGGCTCTTCGATAGATATTCAGTCTTACCGCGGATGCTCGACATGGTGGATTTCTCTCTACGGCTGAGGGCAATTGTGTATGCGCCATCACAAATGTCTGTGAGTTTATTGAATGTCAGTTCACTATCCCCGGTATCAGGGGTGTTTAGCTATGTGTCGAACGCCCTGCGTCTCCAGAATGATAATTTCAGAAGGGTATATTCTCCGTCATCTGAAGGCGGTGTCTCCTAGGCTTCTTGATAGAATCAGGAAGTGGTTGCTTCCTCGGTAAGTTACTGATGTGCTGTTATTGATGTTTGTCGGCTTTTATTGATGACCAGACCAGGACTAGGTCAATCCTTTGGTTGTGGTGGCTTGAAGCATAACAGCCTCAATGGTAAACGTGCTCAGCTATATTTTATTGCCAAGCTTTAATGACAGTCATACTATAGATCCCACGTTTACGAAGACAGTCTCCAGGCTCCTCTGTCGATGGATCCCTAACACTCCTTCAACTCTGCAACTTGAACGGAACGAATCCACCAACCTTATTGAACTGGGAGTCTCCCCTCTCCTTCCTCATGATCCTCGCTCGCCGATTTGTTTCAGGTGGAATGTAGGCGACGATGTCTCTTTGACGGGAGCGTATAGTGCAGCATTGTCAGTCGCACTCCTTTGATCTCCTGATGTCGAGCGGGATCAGCGACTTGGAAGGCATAGGAAAGGGTCAAGTTCGCTTGTTCGTGCTGTCGTAGACTCGTAGCCCACTCAATTGACCACTCCATGAGTCATGGTTCATCGTAATATATATTGACACCCTATCAAGGGAATGTCCCTCAAAATCAGACGAAGTATTGATACCGTCACGTTCCGGATATGATAGCAAACTCGTCTAAGTACTATGAAGACCCTACATCTTTGCTGCTCCTGTACCGAGCCTCGCGCCTTCGGTACAAGCGCCCAGATGTCCATCATTGACACGACTCTAAAACACAAATCTCGATTTCATGCCTTTTGATACGCGAGAGTAATTTGAGTTTACAACGCCTGCAATGACCCAATTCCATAGCGAGATGCCAATAGAGCCATTATCAAAAGGCAGGACCGCCGATCCCGATCTACAATCCCGTTAATCCACCCGACACTTTCAGTGAGCAACCGCGCAGGTAAGATCCGTTCTGCGTAGCGACAAGTATCAGGAACATAGGACCCAGGAGCAAACCGACGAAAGAGAGCTAAGAATACGTTTTAGGTGAGCAGTATCATGATACGAATACGAACGTACTTACTGAAACTCCGTTCTTGATAATGGAAGGAATAAGCTCGAATACCAATACAGAGACGACCATGTTCGAGACCGCGATGCCAATGGGGATGATGTGCGAAGTGATACGACCAGTGACGTTTGTACGAAAAGTAGGTGGCAACTAATGGCAAAACGAACGCGCCAACTCCTAGGAAGCCTGAGTATAGGTCCTCCCGCCGATGACGATAGATGTTCCCGTATGCAGCATGAAGCATATCGAGTTTCATGTTTTTATGTTCTTTCACATTGCCAACGAGGCCGTCGCCCCGAGCGTTCTAATTAAACGAGGATAAACGCACGGAAAAACGACATTTTCTCCCAGATATATACCTGTAATGGGTTGCCACAACCAGTCAGAGCGTATGCCGGGACCATAACCGGGAAAGATGGCCGTGGGCTCTCTATAACGCATGACACGACTTGAAACAGCGAACCAATGAATATCCTATTAAAGGTCTGCTTTCATGCTTGAAGAACGAAAGGAAGGTAGATAATCCCTTCCTCAAACCATATCTTTCATTGAGATGTAAATTGAATCCAGCCCGAAGGACAAATCCCTGTTTTAGTTTCAGTACCCATAGCCATCGTAGCAGGGCTCACTCACAGTTCAATTGAAACAAAGAGTAAAGAAACGATGGTAAGGTTGATTATAACCCTCAGTTAACACATCGTTGAGTGAGATTGAGGTGCAGACCATTGAGTGCGGTATGACTCGTGAATGACAGGGATCGATGGACCCGTCGTACCATCGTTCCACGCCTCTGAAAAGGCTCAGCCTTCAGATGAAACCAGTATATGTGATAACAACATAACCAGGAAAACGTACCAACAGATGGCGGCGAACTGAAGACGTGCCTGCCTTGTGAAGCTCTTTGACCTTTCAGATTCGACAACTTGCGCTCGATGGTGGGTAGCTGGGATTGCTACTCCCGTGCTCGTCGCGATCGTGGTATGAAACTTCAAATATGCATCATCGAGAACCGGCAAGGACTGTTCTGGGACAAGATCCTTCAAGGTAATGGTATCCGCATTGGCAGGACGAAGGTCTCCTGGCACGTTCGGGAAAGCGTCGGACCTGACTATCCTATTATAGTCGACGACTGTTGGATGGCGCTGAACGTCCAGTACACCATTGAGCTGGCGACCGCGTGCTTAGATCTGAACTGGTCTTGCATCCTGATGACTTTGATGGCTTCGCGCGGCTGAAATGTGCGCTTCTACAGCCAATTTTACCACGGGGGAGGTACGCACGGTTTCGCTGCCATTGCCTGCTTATTGATATCGAAATTCCGGCATAGAATACCCCGAGTGCAGGTTCCGCAAGTTCATCGAGGGCCGTAACAGCGACATTCTCCAGCCTGACGTGATGGAAGTGGGAGGAATGACTGAGCTGGTCAAGATCGCTGCAGGCGGCGGCGTACGATATCCCTGTTGTGCCCTATGCCAGTGGCCCCTACAGTTACCATCTCGTTGTCCCGCAAACGAACTGCCCATTCCAAGAATACCTGGCAAACTCGCCTGATGGAAAATCGGGGCAACCAGTGGTTCGACGACCTGTTCTTGAGCGAGCCTGTGCTGCGCGGAGGAAAACTGCGGGTGTTGGTGCTTTCTGGCTGAAAGCATTTGCTGATGGAACGGCAGTGCTGGTTTTCTGCATCACGCACAGAGGAGAGACGAAACGTCTTCCGCAAAAGTGCTCGTCTCTATAAACCCGACGGTGTCTAGCCTGTCGACCCTCCCACGATGTCTAGCCTGTCGACCCTCCCACGATGTCGCTCAGACCTGCCTAGATGGCGTTCCACCCCCACAGCCACAAGACGACCTCCCTCACAGGTCGACCTCCTTCCTGCAATACGACTATCTCTGCGACCTCCCGCACATTCATCCCTCCATGCATGCCATCCCGCGCGCACCTCCCTCCGCCATCGTATGCATTGGCCCCAGCACCAAGATCAAATCCCTGCTTTAAATTGAGTGCCAACGACCTGCGCTCGATGGTGGATAGCTTTGATTGCTACTCTCGTACTCGTGGTCGTCGCGATACGAGACTTCGGATGGACATCCTCGAGAACCGGCAAGGACTGTTCTGGGACGAAGTTCTTGAGGGTGCAGTGGAGTTGTTACAGAAGACGAAAGGTCTCCTGGCGCGTTCGGTAAACTGGGAGAGGATGCAGGTCGTAGGTTCTTCCGTTGTCCAAATCTAGCGAACCTGGCGACTAGGTGAAGCGGTATAATCAATCGCACTGGAGGGATACGATATACTTAAAGGTCCGAGTGCTCGAGCTGGAAATATGAGTCGAAGCGAAGGGAGCAACGAAAAGTACAGATCCTAGGTATTGGTTCCAGAGAGATAGTCGTGTGGCTGTGCTTTACCTATCTATTTCCACTATATCGCGGACCGGTGTTGACTTTAAATTTGCGACCGCTGCAAGAGGCGGCCTATCTTCCTTTCGTGGACCCATCTCCAGGCGATATTCCTTCCCGCTACGGGTTGATGGGGCTCGCAATGGACTGCTACGCTACGGCACTATCGATACTTGTTGGCGAGCCTGGTTCCTAGCGGTACCGACGCGGCAAATCCTCACGGTGTACGCATAAGCACGACGACTTCAACTTGGCATGGATTAGACGGAGAGCAACCGGCGGTATGAAGCATGGATCAATAGATGGGCGGAATGGTGGGCAAAGAGAAGGTTGGGTGAGAGCAGTGAATATGTGCGTTCATCTATATCTCTATCTTTGTATCCTAAATTCACACCAGCACTGTCTAAGGTACCTCAAAAGTTGTCCCTCCGCCCTGTCATGGATGAGAAGATACGATACGGCCTGTAATCATTTCTGTACTTGTACGCTCGACTTCCTCCACCTTGAAGCTTGAAGGCTCGCGAGGCCCTTTTATGACACGACTGCAACTTGTACTTTTCCATCATGGTGCGCACCCTTTCCTCTCCCAAAAATGAACTGCTCACCTCTGTACAGGTACGGCAAGGACATCCGAACTCCGAGATATCACCAACAGATGGAGTCCATAGGTCGGGATATTCGACGCGTTGTTTGACAAATTTCTGACCAAATTTTGCAGGCATCCACTATCATATCCACAGACTAGGACTCGACGACCAGTTAGAACCGAGGGCTAATGTGCAGTGAACGGTTAGGCAGGCCAAAGCCACGAAGGCTGCTGGTGTGATTCTCAAGATGGTGCAGGAAGGTCGAACAGCAGGGCAAGCGATGTTATTTGTTGGGCCTCCGTCGACGGGAAAGACCACTATTGCATTGGGTGCGTTTCTATTTTCTTCTGCTACTTACTATTCCTTGATTGCGCAACACAGGTATGGTGCAGACTCTGGGAGACGTACCCTTCACCATGATTGCCGCCAGCGAGGTCTTCTCGCTATTGATATCAAAGACGGAGGCTTCCGATGGAGCATCGGCATACACATCAAGGAAGCTACAGAACTCGTCGAGATACAAACTAACCGGAGTTTGACTGGAGTATGCACGAACTTTCTGTTAATAAACTTTCGCCGCTGACAGCTACCGCTTTCCAGGGTACAAACACCGGAAACTGACTAACGACATCGAGACTATCTATGGCAAAACGATTGACGTTCTCTCGAAGGAGAAAGTCCTGGCAGGAGACGTCATTACCATCGACAAAACGTCTGGTAGAATCACTAAACTCGGTCGTTTATTTGCACGGTCGAGAGGTTACGATGCTATGGTCGCTGATGTATGTTCTGTTTCTTCAGCATGATCATCAAACTGACTGACCACCATTCGTAGATTGAATTTGTTCAATGCCCGGAAGGTGAGATACAAAAATGGAGGGAGGTCTTGCATACGGTGTCTCTGCACGAGATAGACGTCATCAATAGTAGGATGCAGGCTTTCCTAGTTTTGTTCGCAGGTGACACGGGTGAAATCAAGCCAGAGGTACGGAATCAGATCAACGCCAAGGTCGCGAAATGGCGCGAGGAAAGCAAGGTCGAGATCATTCCGGGTGTATGTGTACTTCTTCGATCAAACTGTTGTACGCCAACAAAAGAATCAAATAGGTCCTCTTCATCGACGAGGTCCACATGCTCGACATTGAACCATACCTTGGAAAATGATCTGGTCATTATGGCCTGTAACGGCTCGTATTCGAGGGATAATGTTCCACAGTCCTTATGGATTACCTGTGGACGATTTTGATCACCTGCTCATTGTCAGCTCCCAACCGGAGAAGACATGGAACAGATGATACAATTACGGTACGGAATTCCAGTTACCTTTTGCACGCAGGTGTCTGACGAGAGCACAGGTGCCAAGAAGAGGATGTCAGCATTATAGCGGATGCTACGAGCGTCCTGACATTCACGGTCACGCAAACGACACTGCAGTACTCTCTCAACCTGATTTCATGCGCGCAGATACTGGCTTGGAAATGAAAGGCGAAGCAAGTGGATCCGGAGGATCCGCGGGGGGCCTATACGTATTTTGTGGATGAGAAGCGAATTGTTCAGGAGTTGAAGAAGCAGCAACGATAACTCGATAATTCACCAAGTCGCTCGCCTGGGACAATAACGAAGAAGGCGACTAGACAGTAATGGTGGGGATGATGTGGTTGATTCTCGGTGAACCTTCAACGCAACAGATATTGGGTATCAAGTGCGTAACGGTGATGAGGAACCTGGCTGTCGAGCTAGCGTTCACGTTGCGAACATGCAAGTATTTGTCAAAATATCTATACAGTCATGTACCGGCCAATGAGACAGGATCAGCCAATGAGACAGTGGGCCCGGAATCGTTCAGCATGCACCTGGCTGCCTCGGAGTTGATGTATATATCTTCATTAGTATATGTATGCTTACCACAGCAGCTCCGAAACCATTCTCACAAATTTTGGACGAAGGAAAGGATAATAATCCGCCGATTAGACTGAAAAAAGCCCTATTCTGGGTTTTGTATGAGCAAAATATTTTCCTGAGTTGAGATTCTTCTATCAGAGCTTCAACAGTGTCATAGTCACCCTATTAAATGTTCCCGGGGGATTCATGATACCAGGAATAGGGAAATAAAATGAGGTTGCAGAATTATCGGGCGTATCAGGTCACATCAGGTAACGTCATAGGCTACCATTTTGGGGAGGGCATTTTTTTTGTCGTGCCAATCAACGACTCCTGCCAGCCTGCTTTGCCTCTCATCCTCAAGATCAGATGTACTTGGAAAAATGGCACTCTAGCAATGCTTATGGTGCAAGAATGAGCCCGAGAGCACTGGAGAGATGTGTGTCATGAATTTGATCCCATTCCTGATTTGGCATATCAGCCGTGATGTGTCACGTCTCATTGGCCCGTACCGCACTGATCTTGCAGTTTTTCACTGATAAGGCTCGATATGATGCTCTCCCTTCCCGATATGCATGTATTTATGATCAATAATTTACTTTGCAACCCAAAGATGATTTTGGTCGGGTCCGATCCCGGTTTTATCAATATCTTTAGTCATTCCGAAGCTATATGAATTTCACCGTCTCATTGGCCGGTACATGACTGTAGCCACTCGGGTTAAGAAGAGTTACTACGCACTATGTAGCCACTCAAATAAGAATATATCGACGCTTTTCATTAATACCCAGATTCTTTAACCGCCGGTGCTCTTCACGAGAAATTATCAGCATCGACACTTTCTCAAACTTTCCCCTTGCAGGCTTCGCCCAACCATCCAACCACGGTCCCGTGAGCTCTGAAATCTGCAGGTGTAAATCATCACGTAAGTGTCTTCAGGTATCGGGGACGTGTGGGTGGCGGTGATCTCAAATCTGTGTTCTATCCCACCCTTGTCTTCAACAATCAATACTCCTCCACGTCGATCACCCTCTTCCACAACAGCCAACCCTAACACCAACCCTTCAATGCCCGGCGCATTACACCAGTCTTCATCCCTAGTCTCATCCCGGTCAACTCTGAGGAAGTAACCAAGCTCAAGGAAGGCAGGCAGAGGCTTCATCATAACCTGCTCCCACGATGGTCGCCATTTTTTGCCTGCATTTCCCGGTTCAGCACACAAGAAAAACAGCCCCCCCGAAATTCCCTGGACATCGCATTTGTGAGTGCTGTCCATGCGTGCTCGAGAGACTCGCTCTCGTGGTATGCTGGTATCCGTTTGGACCCCAGAATAAATGCCAGTCCTGCAATCTTGTCCACTGGGTTTGTTGACACTCGTTTCTGCATCTCCACCAGTGCCTCACGCATATTCCACCACTTATTACGCATAGACTGCAACTGCTTGTGAAACCTGGTTAGTAGCTCAGTCTCATACTTCCCATCCTTGTACTCCGCATACAGTGGTCCATCCGGCAGTGTGTCCCCGGCAACCTCCTGTAGAGTCCAAGCACGTCTAAACCAGGACCGATCACTCTCCAAGTCACCCTCCTTCAATGTCAAAGGCCGACCTAGCCCACTCAAGTAACACACCACAAGTTTGTCTCTATACACGTTTCCGATGGTGGGCACATCCAGCTTCCACTCCTCTGTGCGCATGTCCTCCCTCAGTCCACCCACCTGCCTCAAACAGAGAACATCCAACCATGCATACTCATCTAGAAGATTGAGCATCTCGATGCGGATCAGGTTGAGGTTGGCATCCTTTGGGATGGGAACAGGCCATTCGTATCCATTGATGGGTGTCCACACAACAGCACGATCCTTCCCGTCCATCCACGCGTGCGATATCGGCCGAGGCCGATGGGTATCATCATTACACGGCACGGTACCACTTGGGCACGCGCAATGAAGATCCATGAACCAACGTGGTACCACCCGATTGCTATACAGATCCCAGACACGTCGAGGTGGCAACCTTGGATTGACGATCTGTTTACCATCAAGTGCTTTTCATCGCATCTCCCGGTCCTTCTCTTCCCATCTGCAAAGTTCATCTCGTACAGTGCTCCAGTCATCGGTGTACCATATTCTGCGAAGGAGGCCATATATCAGCCCAAAGTCGCACCTGCTTGTGATACAGGCTTCAAGAAAGGAGGAGAGGGATGGATTGTCCAGGCTGTATGACGTTCCGAGAGTGGTGTTGAGTTGATCTAGGAAGCCCTGAATGCTGAACATAGCGCAGGGAGTGTCAGCAAGGCGGGATGATATCACGGGCTTTCTACCGGTGTACGCTCGTTGCAATGGAACGATGACCGACGATTCGTCTTGACCCGTCTCAGTGAAGGCAGAGATGGTGACGTTGGGATACTGAAAATATGTTACCAATTCTTTCCTGCTTGCTTGCTAACTGAGTCACCTCTATGTCCTGTTCATCATCATCCGAGTCGTTCATTTCATTCAATCATCCAACTCGTCCATTACCCTGCCGCAAAGCGATTGATATACGACCTAAGATGATATTCTTGACATCGTAATGAACACTCGGAATAAATGGAATGAATGATACATACTATCTCCTAGCTCAGAAGGTGAAGGGAGTGTGAAGGGAAAAGCTGTTTGCCTTGAGCACGGCAATTCACAGCTCGAATCCTATTAATAGCCTTGAGCGCCTACCGCAATTCACTAGACTCGAATCCAGCTATTGATGACAGTTGCCACGGCGCCTACTGTTGGGCGCTTATCTACTGTTCTCTTAAATTAACACCATCCTAGTCTTCATCTCGAGCGGAGCAAAAGTCAGCCCACGTCATCCCGCCATAGCCAACGAAAAAATTAGCTGATTGAAGACGGTGTTCCATTGAAATAATGAGTCCATCTCCACAGAAGGTACTCAAGATATGAGGCTAATAATCCTCGATTCCAGGTTTGAGCGCTTTTCTATCCTCCGAAAAAATTAGAGATTGAATTATTTAAATAAACTCGACTAAGTATACATCATCCCAAAACCGGGGGGCAGCAATGAACAAATCGGCACCGACCTATTGTGACCTAGAGACAAGAAAAACAATGCACTAGAAAGCAACTTACCACCACCCATAAGAGTCTTACAAACAATCTACGACCATCTGAGGGTTCCACTCAAGCGTTGGTTTCACTCGATTGAGGACGTTTGACGTCCTGTCTGGGATGGGAACGACATCACTGACTACCAGAAATATACAGCTGAACAAGGTGGTAGGCTACCCTCAGCTCTTGCGCCCGGCAGTAGGCCTTGAGCACCGAAGCTCTGTACAGAGCATGTCTTGTCTCCTCGTAGTCGTCCGACTCGTAGCCCAGGTATGGCTGCACGAAAATGTCCTGATCATCGTAGCCTTCCAGTAGGAGCATCGACCATGGCGTTATAACCTCGTCACAAAAGTATTGGTAGTTCCATTCGAAGTGTCCTGCGTGAACTGAGCAAAGGAAGGCGCATACATCCACGTTGGTTTAGGCCACATGCAGTGGGTACTGGCGCTCTGATTCGAGCCTCTGTGGAGGAAAGAGTCAGTACCAATCTGGCAGATGTGTTGCGATGTTCTCGATGATGGAAGGGTATCCTCCAAGTATCCCATCCAACACGAGCACTTCCATTGGATAACTCTGCAGCGCATGCGTGAGCATGTACACCTTCTCATCTAAGATGGGCTCACGAAAATCCAGTTTAAGATGGGTCAAACAACGAGCGTCTGACGAAGGCGTGATAAACAGCATGTCTATCACGATGTCGAGGAACGCGCAAGGAAGACGGAAGAGCGCCACTCGTTCCTTTGCCCACATATTCGAAAAGGATCTTGTGCAAACCCGACTGGATAAAATATGAATACATTCTCGATAGAATTCATCCAGAATTCAAGGAACTGCAGGACTGCGAGCCCGTGCGGAGTAATTGACAACACGAGGTTTTCGATTCTGCTCAAGATCTGTTGGGGTGGGGAGAAAAAAGGTATCATGGATCGTTCTGAGGAGAGTTTCAGGGTTTGAAGGTGGGGAAGAGAGAGAAGCTATCGCCAGACCAAAGGGTGATCGAGTGCGAAACGAGATAAGGAGAGGGAAGTGAGATTCTGCATGGTTTCGAGGACTGTGCAAAAAGCGTACTCAATGGACTCGAAGTGGACTTCGGTGCCATAATACTGGCGACGCTCCCAAAATTCGTCGCTGAAGACGCTGCAAACCCGGAGCTGAGCGGTTTTGATTATCTGGATGATATCATGGCGGCCGAGTAAACTCCAGTGCATGGTCACGGTTCTCCACGTCGGGTTCTTCGATGCCTCGGGTATCCTTCCGGGGGAAGGATTTGCAAGAGTCCATTGATATTTTTCCATCACATCGAAGAACCTCGGCGCGTACTTTGCGAAGGAGATTCTCCATCTTTTCCACCTTTTCCTCCAAGTTCTTGACGTAGCTGAACGGAACATGAAAAAATAGGTTGTAGAGAATGTGAAGCAAGACGAACCACTTCGACGATGCGCTCTAGGTTGCAATATTAGTGGGAGGTGGTGTCGCAGAGTCATCGCACGGACCTTGATGGACTCGATATACCACACTCCAACCTGTCCACGATGCACGATGTTTCGTAGCCCTGTTTCCTCTCATCGGGAGACAATTTTTGCAGTTTCTGAACGTAGAGGGCTTCGTCCTTCTGCGGCGCATGGTCTATTGAAGTTCAGTCACGTAGCACATTTGAGCGACGTTAGCTAAGGAGCTTACATTTTCAAAGCGTCGATTTTCCTCAAGAAAACCCATGGATCATTGATCTGCTCGGCTTATATTGACCCGAGATCGTCCAATACAACCATGACAGGCAAGATGTCCCAAGATGTTTGGAGGGCGCATGCCGAATAGGAACCGCATCCGGGAAATCGAGGCTACGTCATTATCGTCGCCATGAAACGTCTGTCCGAAGACAGGTAAACGTGGCAACTTTGCAGACAGTGGCCTTAGGAAAAATGTCACGGAAGGTGTTGCGCGCGCGCCTCAGGTTCGGGGGTATGACTCTCGCTGGCTTGGCTGATTGGTTGTGAATATTCGGTTTTAGCGTCGCCTGCGGAACGAGAGTGCGAACTCTCAACCTCGCTAGCGTTGTCGAAATGTTCATCAAATGCCGGATGAAAACATTCACTGATAGAACGGCAGTGCTGGCTTCCTGTATCGTGCACGGGGGAGAGAGATAGGGGCTACGAATAAGGATCTGGGATATTTGGTGGGGCCGGTACAGACATGTCCGACGGAGGCTCTTTTAGAAGAAGCGTCATCGAAACTGAGAGAACCCGACGTCTTCTGGCCTGTCGACCGGCATCCTGACTAGACGATGTTCCGCCCCGTCACAAGACGACCTCCTTCACAGGACAACCTCCATTCCTGAAAGACGACATCTCTTCGCCCTCCCGTCGGACTCGCCTCTCTCCTCCCGCGCGCATCCATCCCTCCGTGCATCCCATCCTGCATGCACCTCCCTCCGCCATTGAGGCATGCATTGGCCCCAGCACCAAGGTCAAATCCCTGCTTTAAATTGAGTGCCCATAGCCGTCGCACTAAGACACAACTCACAATGCAACGTAAAACGAAGAGCAAAGAAACGGTGATAAAGGCGATCTATACTCCTTAGTTGATGTGTCGTTGAGTGAGATTGAGGTGCAGACCAACGTCGTAAGACTCTTGAATGTCATGAAGAGACCATCGTGCCATCGTTCTACCCATCTGGAACGTTCACGTTCAGCCTTCGAATGCAAACCAGTACCCATTGGTAATACATACCCAAGACAAAGTACCAACAGACGGCGGCTAATGGAAGATTTGCCTGCCTTTTCTTTGACCCTTCAGACCCAGTCAAAAGTCTGTGGGCATGGGTCGACGGTCGTATATATCCATCGATATATCGATGGCTACCTGTCACTCTCTAATAATGGCCCATTCTATTTTTACTTCATAGGTAGCAGTCGATGTCTGTGGATAGCCATATATTGATATCGATGAGTACCTATAGACACCCATACGCCCTAGTGCTAATGATACCAACGGATATATACTTAACCCGGTATACATCCCCACCTGTTCAGCACGCCTCGCCCGTCGCTGCAGTTCTAATCCCGTGCCGCCCATCGATTCTAGTATCAAATGGTACTCAGCGCAAAGTCAAAGCGAGGGAATAAAGATAGACGTACCGTCTTCAGTGTCCTGGTATCCGGCGATGGTCATGGTACATGCCAAATGCGTTGAAATCTTCAGAATTCTCCAGGCACACTGAGGACATCTTTGAGCTAAGCGGGAAATTTTAATGAAGGGATAAGGACATACCATGACGTTGGGGTGTGTATGGTACCAGCACAAAAGGGTTTGGACTTCGTAGGCTGCAATAAGAGTAAGATGACATCAAAGTGAAGGCCACTGGCCACCTGGCAAACTCACCTTTGCCGAAGACAAAGACAGTATCCACTACGCTCGCTGATCGCTACCGTTTGCGAGTAGCAAACCCTGGTTATATGCGGTCTCTTTGGTGTCCTTCCAAGGCCTAGGCGCAACGGCGAGATCAACGATGTCGCGACGAACACAGAGTGCTGGGAGCAGGACCAGAATCACTGAGACACACGACAATAGGCAGAAGGAATGGCAGGGAAACAGGCGGTAGGCACGACTAGCAAGGTATCGAACCGCGGCAGTCATGGTGGTAAGAGGGAAAGAGCGTTCGGACTTAGCCGGCGCCTTACTATTCGGATTAGCTACTTGGGTGGATCTGCAACGACTTAACACCTGCCCTGGTGCCCGGGAAGTTTTCCAACCGCGCTTATAATCAAATTTTGCGAAGTCGAATCAAGTTTATGACCATATGCAAGTCTGAGGATTAACTCAGGCAAGTGCATTACTCCATAAATCTCTCTACATACCTACAGGTGTCTACGGATCGACTCACACCTGTAGACGTCAACCTAGGCCCGCAGACTTTTGACTGGGCTTCAGATTCGACGTCCTGCGCTCGATGGTGAAAGCTGGGGTCGCTGCTCCCGTGCCCGTCGCAGTCACGGAAGAAGCCTTCAGATACACATCCTCGATAATCGGAGAGTACTGTTCTGGGGCAAGGTCCTTGAGGGTGATGGTATCCGCAGTGAAGTCGTCACAAAGGATTGAAGGTCTGGCGCATCCGGTAAAGTATTCAGGATGGGGATGAAGTTCGTGGGTTCCTCCACTGACATGTACTTGCACTGGGGATATGATGCACTCGAAGGGGCGATGAAGCTGGCAATATGGGTCGAAGCGAAGGTAGCTACAAAAAGCCCGGAGCCAGAAGGAATATAGTTACAGAAAGAAATAGTATTCACGTGGCTGTGCTTTCACCTTCTCCTTCCACTTCGACTTTGCCACAAGAGCCTGCCTATCTTCGTCTTGTGCATCCAATTTAATTTAAATAAGAGGATATTCCTTTTCCCGTTTCCCTTTGATGGAACTCGCAATGGGCTGCCATTGTGCGACGTTGTATCGCTAAGACCTGTTGAGGGTCCCCAGGTGAAATCTCGGTATCGGCATGGCGAATCTTCACGGTGTGCGCACGACGACTTCAAGTTCTGCCTCAGCATAAAATGGATCGAGAGCGACTAACGGTACAAAGCAAGGATTGAATAGACGGGCGGAATGGTTAGGGCTGGATACGAGCAGTGAGGATATATGGGCCATGCGAACGTTCGTTCTTTTCTTTATCTCTGTATCACAAATTCACGCGAGTACTTTCTAGAGAGCTTCGAAGGTCGTTCCCCTAGGTCCTAGGAAACACTCATGTAATCGGCCATACTTCTGCATTTCTTCGCTCGACCCGTTAAGCTTAAGGCTCGCGAAGCCTTGGCTTCTACTTCTGTGACGCTACGGCACTTGTACTTTTTTTCCTTGAAGTTTTCCATCATGGTATGCTCCCATTCCTCTCCTTGAAATGAACTGCTCACTTCTGTACAAGTAACCTAAACCACGACAGGGATGTCCGGACTCTGGGATATCACCAAGACGAAGCGCGTAGTTCGACTCATTGTTTGGGAAATTTCTCGCCAGGACTTGCGGGTGTCCAATCATACGGGCTGGGACTTGACGACCCGTTGGAGCTAAAGGCCGATTCGCAGGGAATGCATGGACGGGCCAAGGCAGTTTTGGAGGATGCAGGTCGACTAGCCAGGAACTGTCGGGTTTATAGAAACAAGCATTTTTGTGGAAGACATGTCAGGAGTCGAATTTGATGGTCGCAATGATGAATTTTGGTTGGCCCAGAATTCCGAGTCAATCATCATCATCATATTTATTTATACACGACGGTGTCAACTTCAGCGACGTGTCGTGTTGTACCGTACTGATATGTGGCTAATATATCTACGTACTAATACCCCATCACACACACCGACGACGAGCTCAACGTTTCGCAGAAGGTAGACCGAGGGAACATGTGAGAGAGGGTTAGGGTTACTCCTTCCCGCGCACAAGCAAGTTTTGACAGGTCTTGACTCTAAGATGTGTATGTTGTTATGTGGGTAACTTATCAGTGATGCTTTGGCACAGAGTTTTGTACGCTGCTCCACTCCCTCCACATGGTGCTATTGGATCTTTGTTCATTCGCTGCGTCTGAAGCGCCGGTCTGACAGCTTGCGTCTAGATTCCATGTCCAATGGCTGATACTCTTACTTGAAGAAGTGGACGTCAGCCACCTACATAGCTAGATAAGGTGGATAGGTGCCGTAAATATTATCGTACAATTGCATATGGTCTCCAGCGGAGAAAAGTGCATCATCTTTATCCAAGAACGGAATGCGTTGACTGACCGGGATCGCATCATGCGCTAACAAGACCTCCTGGGTCACCGTCGCCGCGTCGGGCAGCCTGAACGCATCGGAAAATCACGAAAAAGATGGCCAATGTAATCAATATCCTAAAATGATGTCAGAACCGAGTGCACCTTGACGTATAAATATGCACCATTCTATCCAACAGAATGCCTCAAGCGCATTGAGTTGGCCACAATAAACAAACACATCCTGAGTCCTGCGAGACATGTGAGACCTTGAAGAGTATATACGGCAACTAACTCACTTGCAATTCAAACCTCCTCCGAGCATTTGGGTTACGGCTGCTGCAGCTGCGGACCAGAAGACCCATGTAAGGAAAAGGCTGGAGGTATAATTATAAGCATGTATATGGTGATGGCGCATACAATGTGAGGTGAGACCCGATACTAATAAGCACTGATCCTGTGGCGGAATGCAAAGATAAAATCATGTAGAAAAATAGACCCATGTAGAATGTGCAGAATACGATGGTCCACGTTGAGGCGAATAGGACGTATCGGATACGGTCTCTCTGGGATACTCCGTTCTGATGACCATGCTTGTTGAATTGAGAAGTTAACCATGCGGATATTGAGAGCCGTGGATGTAAGAGCGATGTCTGCAGCGTCAAACAGATCTGCTCACTGTGATGATTCCGAACAGAATGAGGAGAGCGAATATAACTGCAAAAACGACGTTAGTGGGCGCGCAGAAGCGAGAAGATGTCAACGCACTCGGATGACCCCGTCGTACGAGTGCCATTTCAAAGACGTTACTGTAAATATTTTGAAAGAAGAGGAGTAGATCCGGGGCGGGTATAATGAAAAACGTCAGAAGTCAAGTGGTGAGATCGCAATTTCAACATGACATCACTCGGATATCCGGGCCAGACACGTGACTACAGATCATCATCTCCGCCTTGAGTTTCAGAAAATCGTCAATTTCTTTCGTTCCTCCATCTCGGAAACCACTTGGAACTCTAGGTGCTCACCTCCGATATACTTCAAAATCGCCAAGATGGGAGGAAATATCCTAAGAAATACTATTTCCCAGGACATATACGTATCGGGATGCCAAATAAAAGTGGTAAGAGCATTTTATATACATATAGCGCTCTTCTACGATGTTTTTCGGGCACTCGGAGTAACTGGTTGAAGCAGAGGATGCATCCCGAGGGTGCATTCTGCTCGCTCGAGAAGCCCGGACCGTAAATCCGCACAGCGATCGAGTGGCTGTGCGGCTTCTTTCTTCTCTTTTAACCACCACTTTTCCTCCTGCAACGACCGCGTCGCCCCCAAATAGAGTTCGATTTGCGTATCAAAGGTGTGTTCTATCAATTTTAATACTTCTTACTTTTCTTCAAGTCTTTTTTTTGGGCAACCCGCAGCACCATCAGCTGGAGGGCATCCATCTTCCCCTCCACCACCCGCGTAGGTCCTCGAACGGTACAGCAACATGTGCCTACCACCAATGACGACGATGACGAGACCCCTACTGTCGATGGGGATGACGGCGCCTGCCTATGCTTCGTCACAACCAATCCCAATCTCGACAGACCGAACAGCCCCCATATTGACATCGGCGCCAATCGCTGTCGAGCACCGGACTCATGCACGCTCACGATATCAATGCAGCCCTGTGATTCGCTATCGGTTATGATCTAGCCGCGGGAGGGGCAATGGAACGCAAAATCAACCACCGAGACGACGACAACGTGCAGGACATCGACGTCGATGGCTATGGTTGGGGTGAGTGTAATACGGAGGACCATAGCAAGATGCTGGATATGGCTCACGAGGAAAGAGGGCACGCGAGGAATGGGCAGGGAGCGGGAGAGCGGGAGAGCGGGAAGGCGTGACAATGTTCAGGACCCCGACGGCCGACGACGAGGCCGACAACTTCGTGCTTCTAGGGGCAGATGGAATACTAATGGGCACCACGAACGCGCGCAACTTCGAAGTCGTACGGCCGGCGCCTTGCGTGCAAATGGACAACGACGGGGTAGGGTCGTCGTACTCTGATGTGGGGCCCTTGGACAATCTAGAGCAAGGCTTGAGTGCAAGGATGAGTCGCATGGGAGACACGGGGATGCAGGAGAAATCGAGCGGGACGGCGGGACAGTGACCGGGACCCCGACGACCGACAATGACGACGACAACCGTGCCATTTTTGGCATCGAGGGAGGACTCCATGGCGCAACGAATGCACCTAACATCACTGCAATACTACGCTCGCCGCTGCCGACCCCGCCCAGACGCAACATGGGCCTGCCCCGCTCGACCCAGACATCCCAGGATCGTACATCCCCCATCCTTCGAGTGGCGGAACATGCCTCTGTGGTGCACGGGTCTCCCTAGTCTCCCGTCATTGTGCATCTGCACCCCATCCTCATCCCTGCCATCCTGTCCCCATATCCAATCCCGCAGGTGTGCTACCACCACCACGACTTCACCCCCATTTTAGACATCGGCATATTCTTCTCGTCGGGGAATGTAGACGTATCAAGCACTCATATGTTCGCTGAAGAAGCGCCTCTGGTAAATTTCCGATAGGAAACATCTCTTCCCAGCCGTATGTTAGTGAGCACAGTGGGAGAGAACATTTTTAAGAGAGGAGAAATTCCGTTGCGTGCTAGAGTGAACAGGTCTTCAGGAAACGAGGAGTCTACGGAGCGATAACCACCCGGATCGGCTATGACTTTCTCATCCGCAAACTTGAAGCCTGCCTCTGCTTCTTTGCCCTGGTCTTTGGTGCCGGCAGGTATGGCAGGATTTTGTTGGTGAGTACACGCAAAGGAATTCATACATGCAGCCAACTCTTTCTCGTCCTCATCTTCTGAAACTTCTTCAGGATTATCGGCTTCCCTCTCCTTTCAGCCCTTCTGAGGTTTCTTTGCTTCAATTCTTTCATCATTTGGGCGGTAACCGCTACCACATTTGTATTGAAGGGGTTTAGCGGATTTGCATTGCCGCTAGGTCCTCCAGGCTCCTGGAGGTCTGGTGGGGCCGTTTGCAGATAGAGCAGACATAGAAGCCATTGATGCAAAGCAGATAAAATTTGGGTAATGTATAAAGCCAATGAAGTTGCAAGCTGCGATTACGGCGCTGGCTGCAAACGAAAAGAGTCGAGGTCAAAGACAAGTTCTCGTTTGCTTAGTCAGCGCATTATTCGGCTGATGCTCACCATTTCAGAGCAGGCGTATCCAGACACGGCTACTACACACTTGGCATTCAACAGCTATCCGTCTCGCAGGCAGGATTTGGAGCGAGCACCAAAGATCAATGCGCACGACACGTCTTGGAGGACAACCATCAAAACCTCGAAAACCCAATGTGCCGTCTATAACCGTGCCTTCTTTTCTTACTGATATCATACAAATGCCATGAATGACTGTCTACATATTTACTTTCCTTTCCGTTTCATATCTCATTTACTTGACGAGTCGGCGAGGTCCACATTAGTTTACTATTGTTTACCTGAGCTTGTATAAGCGTAGTCGACCAATGATTACTGTTTCACTGTTTCAACGTCCACGTGTATTGTGGTGCACCTTTTCGCGTGATACTCCCTTAAGCTTCTGAGCCAGGGAATAGTACGTATAACTCATCGCTTTCATTTCGAGTACTCATTGCGACGACAAGAATATCATCTAAGATTGTATACGAATTACTTTACGGCGGGGTGATGAACGACTGGGATGATGATGAAGAGGTAACTCAGTCGGCAGACAAGCATGAGGGTAATTGCTTACATATTTTCAGTATATCTCTCTTCCAGAAGTCACCCTCTCTGCCTTCACTGAGATGGGCCAAGAAGAATCATCAATTATCGTTCCAAAGCAACGAGCATATACTGGCAGAAAGCCTGTGATATCATCCCACCTCGCGGACACTTCCTGCGCTACCCTCGGTGTTCAGGGCCTCTTAGATCAACTCAACACCACACTCGGAACGTCATACAGCCTGGACAATACATTCCTCTCTATCTATCTTGATGGCTGTATCACAAATGGCTACAACTTTGGCATGGCATATAGCTTCCTTCGCAGAATATGGTACACCGATGACTGGAGCTCCGTACAAGATGTACTTTGCAGACGGGAAGAGGAGGTCCGGGAGAAGCGACGAAAAGCACTTGATGGTAACCTGATCGTCGATACATGGTTGCCGCCTCGATGGGTCTGGGATCTATATAGCAATCGGGTGGTGCCGTATTGGATCATGGACATTTTTTCTCAATACCTGTCACCTCGACCGATATCACATGCATGGATGCACGAGAAGGATCGAGCCGACGTGTGGACACCCATCAATGGATATGGATGGCCTGTTCCCATCCCAAAAGATGTCAACCTCAACCTCATCCGCATTGAGATGCTCAATCTCGGACTGGAGTATGCATGGTTGGATGTTCTCTGTTTGAGACAGGTAGGTGGACGGAGGGAGGACTTGCGCATAGAGGAGTGGAAGCTGGATGTGCCCACCATTGGAGCAGTGTATAAATGTGAGCATGTGGTGTGGTACTTGAGTGGGCTGGGTCAGCCTTTGACATTGAAGGATGGTGACTTGGACAGTGATCGGTCTTGGTTTAGACGTGCTTGGACACTCCAGGAGGTTGGGATTGAGAGGGTGATCGCTGGGGACACACTGGATGGACCACTGCATGCCAAGTGTAAGGATGGAAAGTATGAGACTGAGCTGCTGGCCAGGTTTCATGAGCAGCTGCAATCTATGCATGAAACAAAGTCGTATCAGGTGTTTAAGCCACTGGATGAGATGCGGAAACGGGTGTCGACAAACCCAGTGGACAAGATTGCAGGACTGGCATTTATGGTGGCATCCCGGCAGATACCTGCATACCATGAGAGCCAGCCTCTTGAGGAGGCATGGACAGCACTTGTGAAATCAATGGATCCGGATTGTCGGGGGGAGTTGTTTTTCTTGTGCGCTGAACCGGGAAATGCAGGCAAAAAATGGTGGCCATCATGGGACCAGGTTATGATGAAGCCTCTGCCTGCACTAGCTCATCTTCGCCGCCGCATCACTGTTGATCGGGATGAGACACGGGATGAGGACTCATGCATTGTGTGGCACATTGATGGGTTGGTGCGGGGGTTGGCTGTTGTGGAAGGGGGTGATCGACATGGAGAGTTGATTGTCAAAGGCGAGGATGGGATAGAATGTGGATTTGAGATCACCGCTGCCCACACATACCTGATACCTGAAGACACTTACACACTGATTGATGCCTGCCAATTTGTGCGTTCAGGGGCCCATCGTTGTGTTGTTGGGCGAAGCCTGCCAGGGGGAAAGTTTGAGAAAGTCTCGGTGCTGGAAATTTCTCGTAAAGAACGGTCGAGGTTGAAGAATCTGGGTATTGCTAAAAAGGGTGGATATATTCTTATTTGAGCGAGTACGCATTACGTGGTAGCTCTTCTTAACTCGAGTAGCTATATATGTTTAAGTAATTTAGCAATGTAAACTCCAGTTCCGCGAGTATATAATAAAGCTGGACTTGCCAGGCTAGAGGCTCTTCGGCACCGTCACGTGCTTATCTGTGGTTCGCCGGTAATAAACCAGTTTGCCATCTTTCATGCGTAGAAGCACCATTACTGTCAGGTCGCCTTCTTCGACATCGTCCCAGGCGAGATTATCGAGTGATCCTTGCTTCTTCTTCAACACCTGCACAATTCGCTTCTCATCCTCGAAGTATGTATATGACCTCCGCAGATCCTCTACGCCAGCATGCTCCGCCTTTCGTTTCCAAGCCAGCATCTGGGCGCATGAAATCGGGTCGAGTGAGTACCGCCGCGTCGTTTGCATGGCCGTAGATGTAAGGACGCTCGTAGCGTCCGCTGTAAGGGCAACATCCTCTTATTGGCACCTGTGCTCTCGTCAGACACCTGCGTGCAAAAGGTATCTTAGAATTCCGTACCGCATTTGTATGATTTGCTCGATGTTATCGTCACTGTACAGTTTGGTGCTGACGATGAGGACGCGATCAAGAAGGTTAAAGGGTAATCCATGAGGACTGCAGAAGATTGTCCCTCGAATACGAGCTACGCCTTGATTAGAAGCCAAAACAACCAAAGGAGCCAGATCATTTTCCAATGCGGTTCAAGAACGAGAAGTAATCAATGTCGACCATGTGAACCTCATCAATGAAGAGATCCTGCATGATTTTCTTGTTAACGCAGTTGTTTCTATGCAAGAAGCGCATGCACACCAGGAGCTATCTCCGCCTTGCTCTCTCCTCGCCATTCTGCGACGTTAGTATTGATCTGCTTCCGTACCTCTAGCTTGATTTCACCCGTGTTGCCCGCGAACAAGCTAGGAAGCCTTGCGTCCGACAATTGATAATATCTCTCTCGTGTAAAAACACCGTATGCACGACCTCTCTCCGTTTCTGTATTTCATCCGAGCATTGAATGAATTCGGTCTATGCATCCTTAATTAGTCCAACGATCTTTGCTGAAGACATAGAACATACATCGGCACCCATAGCATCATAATCTCTCGACAGTGCGAATGGACGACCCTAATTAGTGATTTTACCAGACGTCTTGCCGGACGTCTCCTGCTAGCACTTTCTCCTTCGAGAGAGCGTCAATTATTTTGTCCCCAAGTCAAAGATACCCTGGATGTCGGTAGTTTTGATAGCCAGTTTTCCGATTTTTGTAGCCTAGAAAGCGATGTCTGTCAATGCTAAATCATTATTAACAGAAAGTTTCGTGCATACTCCAGTCAGAACCCCCGGTCAATTTGAATCTCGACTACCTCTCCTTCGATTGGTTCTGTGTCTTCCTTGATGTGTATACAAATACACCGTCGGAAAGCCTCCATCTTTGACATTAATTGCGAGGAAGCGCCTGCGCCATACCTATGTCGCATATTCAAGACAAAGTGAGTAGCAGAAGATACCAAGTTCCAAAGACGCACCCAATTCAAAACGATCTTTCCCGTCGACGGAGGTCCAGCAAATGACATCGCTCGTCCAGTTATCCGACCTTCGTGTACAATCTTGAGAATCATACCAGCAGTTTTCCTGGCCTTGGCTTGTCCGACCATCCCCTGCGAATTAGCCCTTGGCTCCATCCGGTGGTCGAGTCCCAGTGGGTGGATATGCGAATGAATGCCTGTAGATCTTGGTGAGGAATTCTCCCAGCAACGCGTTGAACATCTCAACCTATGCGCTCCATCTCTTGGTGATATCTCGGAGTTTAGACGTCCTTGGTGTGCCTATACAGAAGTGAGCAGTTCATTTTTGGGAGAGGAAACGGTGCGTACCATGATGGAAAAGTACAAGTTGCCGTCACGGCATAAAACTAGAAGTGAAGGCCTCGCGAGCCTTCAAGGCGGAAGAAGTCGAGCGTACAAATACAGAAATGATTACATGTCCTGTCGTATCTTCTCATCAATTACAGGCCGGATGGTCAGCTTTTTGAGGCACCTTGGACGGTGCTGGTGTGAATTTACGATACAGAGATAGAGAAATAAATGAACGTACATCTTCATTGCTCTCATCCAGCCTTCTCTTCGCCCACCATTCCGCCCGTCTATCGGTCCATGCTTTGTGTGACTGGTCGCTCTTCAGCCATTACATGCCAAGATAGAACTTGGAGGCGTAGTGTTGCGCGCACCGTGAGGATTCGTCGTGTTGTAACTTGTTACCAAGATTTCACCTGGGAACGAATGCCTAGTACGGTTCAGAATGGCTCATCAGCAGAAATTGAAGTAGCACCGTACCATGGCAGCCCATTGCGAGCCCCTTCAACTGGAAACAAGAAAGAATATCACCTTAAGGTGGATATACGAGACGAAGATCGGAGAAAGGAACTTAAGCACAGCCACATGAATATCATCTCTCTCTGTAACCATTACTTAGGCTCTGGACTTTTCGTTGCTCCCTTGGCTTTGCACCATATTGCAAACTTAAGGCAAACTTAAGCAATTCTGTATCTCCAGTGGATGAGAAACTCTTGAGCTTAGCGAGTCGATCGCACCACCTAGTCGCAAAGGTCGCAAGAGGATCACACGAACTGCATCCACTTCCAGAATACTTTACTGAACGCGCCAGGAGACCTTCTGTCCTCCATAACCCGATACCATTACCCTGAATGATCTCATCCCAGAACAATCCTTACCGGTTACTGAGGATGTCCATTGAAATCTTGTATAGCGACCGCAACGAGTACGGGAGTAGCATCCCAGATATCCACCATCGAGTTCAGATCGTCGAATCTGAATGGTCAAAGAGAAGGCAGTCAAATCTTCAGTTCGCCGCCGTCTGTTGGTGCTTTTCCTCGGGTATGTTATTACCGATGGATACTGGTTTGCATTCGATTTCAGGACGATGGCATGACGAACATTGATCCCTGTCATTCAAGAGTCACCATGTTGGTCTCCATCCCAATATCACTCAGCGACGCGTTAACTGAGGAGTATAGATCAATACCTGCCCTCCTACGATGGCTATGAGTACTCAATCTAAAACACTCCATCCTCGGTGCTGGGGCCGATGTATATTCCGATGATACATACGGCTTGGGGAAGGTATTATCTGCCCTTCTCTCATTTGTCGAACATGAAAGCCTACCAGGTTATATTCATCGGTTCGCTGGTTCAAGTCGCGCCGTACACAATAGGGAGCTCGCAGTCACCTTTCCTGGTTATGGTCCTGACGTACGCTCTAGCTGGTTTTGGTATGTCACTACAAGTAAAATATCTAGGAAAACGCGTCGCTTTTCCGTATGCTTAACGTCATTTAGCTAACAAAGCTCAAGGCAACGGCCTCGTTCGCAGGTTAGAAGAGCATAAAATGACGAACTCAACATGCGTCATGTTGCATATGGTGAACAATCTATAGTCGTCGGTGGTGGGACCTACACTCAAAGTTCTTGGGCATTGGCGCGTTCATTTCTCCTTTATTTGCCTTCCGCATTTCATATGAACGTCACTGGTCGTATCGCTTCACCATTTTCGCCGGCATCGCTGTCTCGAACTCGGTCGTCCTCGCATTGGTGTTCTGCTTCAAGATGCCGGAGTATGGAGTGTGATTTGAATCAGAAACTGATCGTATCTCCAGTTCATCTCGCAGATGAGGGTCAGGCGCCTGGGAATCCGATGCTGCAGGATCGCGGGATACAAACTTGTACAGTTCGATCCTCGACACTGAAGTTGTGCATTTCTAAACACTTGCCGTCTGTGTTCTCATCTATATCGGCACTGGATGGTTGGTGCATTTTTGTCCGGGATCTCCTTCTGGTGCTTACATGGTCTTATCAGGCTGGATTGTTACATTTATAATCAATGAAAGAGAAAGTGGACACGGCGAGAGATACATTTCACCCGGTTTCTTTTGGTGGTGAGCAACGTTTACTGGTTTGGTTGGTATTTTGCTAAACACGTTCCTCCTTCAGGACTGACTCTGGGCTGAATGTGTCTTGTATGGTTCAGCAAGACGGTTCGTACGCGGTAGTCTCAGTCGCCGAAATACTAGACTCAGATTTCTTGACCACGGAGCATAACCTGTCGTCTTTGTATACACTACTCGCCACAGCGTAAGTCGTGCCAGGTATTGTGACCTATTCATACTCTATGCTAATTATACGATAGACTGGAACTAACCGTGTGGTTTGTTCCTTCCATCATCGGAAACGAAGTTGCAGTAAGCACGTTTACATTCGTATTATGATACTGTTCATCTTAACGTGTTCCTAGATATCTTTCGTCTGTTTGCTCCTGGGTCCCATGTTCCCGATACCCGTCAGCCACACGGCACATATCCAACCTCCGTGGTTGCTCACTGAAAGTGTCGGTTAGATCACCAGGATTGATAGTTCGGCAGCCATTTCATAACAAGTCTATTGGCATCTCGCCACAGAATTTGGACATTGCAGCCGTTGTAAAAAGCTCCAGAAGTCTCTGGTGTCAGAAACTTTTGAACTGAAGTTACGTTTAGAATCGTCGCGATGATGTCCAGCCATTCGTATCCGTTGATGGGCGTTGATACATCGTGCATAGCGATAGTCTAGGATTGGAACGATGACATCATTATACATCGTCCATCCACGCGTGATTGATATCGGTCTAGAAGATGGATGAAACGCTGACAGGGAGTGGCCACAGGTGGAATGATTTGTCAATGTTCGTGGTCCAATATGGCACCACCCGATTGCTATACAGATCCCAGACACGTCGAGGTGGCAGCCATGTATTGATGATCCGGTTACCAATGAGTGCTTTTGTCGCTCCTCTCCGTCCTCCTCTTCCCGTCTGCAAACCATGTCTCGTATGGTGCTCCAGTCGCTGATGTACCATATTCCGCGAAAGCGGCCATATGCGATGCCAAAGTCGATTTATTGGTGATACAGTCTTCAAGAAGGGAGGAGATGAACGGATTGTCCAGGCTGTATGATGTTCCGAGTGTGGTGTTGGGTTGATCCAAGAGGCCCTGAGTGCCGAGGTAGCGCAGGGAGTGTCAGCAAGGCGGGATGTTATCACAGGTTTTCTACCCGTGTACGCTCGTTGCAATGGAACGATGATCGAAGATTCCTCTTGGCCCGTCTCAGTGAAGGCGGAGATGGTGACTTCTGAAAGAGAAAGATACTGAAAACATGTTAGCAATTGCCCACCTGCGTGCTTGTTGACTGACTCACCTCACACGTTCAATAACACCGTTGGCCATGCCGCCGTAAAGCAATTGCTATAAGATCTTAGATGACGTTCATGTCATCATAATGAGTTCGAAATGAGAGGAATGGATGATACATACTATTTTCTGACTCAGACGGTGAAGGGAGTACGAAACGAAAAGATGTTAGCCTTGAGGCACCCCAATTCACAGTTCGAGGCCTTTAACAGTCACGGCGCCCGCCACTTGGCAGCAGTTGTCAGGTGCTTGGGCGCTTACTTTATATTTAAATTGATGCTGCCCTTAGCATTCGCAAAAGTCAACTCAGGTTATCCCACAATAGCCAACAAAAAAATCAGCCGTGATTGAAGACGTTATTCCATTGAAATAAATCGAGTTCGTCTATACAGAACATACTTGAGATATGGGGCTAATTTGCAATGTGCAAGTCAAAACAGGCCTATTACGACCTGGAGACAGAAAAAAACGCACTAGAAGAGTAAGTTACCACCACCCGCAAGAGTCTTCCAAACAATCCTCGACCATCTGAGGGTTCCACTCAAGAGTCGGAATGTCTTGATCAAGGACATTTGACGTCCCGTCTGGGATGGGATCATCATCTCTGATAAGCCAGCAACGCATAGCCGAATCAAGACGATAGACCACCATCAGCTCTGGCGCCCGGCAGTAGGCCTTGAACACCGAAGCTCCGTACAGAGCATGTCTTGTCTCCTCGTAGTCGTCCGACTCGGAACCCAGGTATGGCTGCACGAAGCCATCCTGATCACCGTGGCCTTCCAGTAGGAGCATCGACCACGGAGTTATAACCTCGTCACAAAAGTATTGGTAATTCCATTCGAAGTGTCTGAGCCGCGTGAACCGAGCAAAATAAGGCGCGTACGTCCATATCGGTTTAGGCCACATGCAATGAGTACTGGCACTTTGATTCGAACCACCGCGGAGGAAGAGAGTCAGTACCAACAAATCTGGCATATGTTTTGCGATGCCCTCGATGATGGAAGGGTATCCTCCGAGTATCCCATCCAACACGAGCACTTCCATAGGATAATTCTGCAGCGCATGCGTGAGCGTGTACACCTCCCCATCTAAGATAGGCTCGCGAAAATCCAGTTTAAGATGGGTCAAACAACGAGCGTCCAACGAAGGCAAGGTAAACAGCATGTCTATCACGATGTCGAGGAATGCGCAAGGAAGACGGAAGAGCGCCACTCGCTCCTTTGCGCACATATTTGAGAATGGATCTTGGGCAAATCCAACTGGATAAGATATGAACAAATTCTTGATAGAATTACTCCAGAAATCAAGGAACTGCAGGACTGGGAGCCCGTGCGGAGTAATTGATAACACAAGGTTTTTAATTCTGCTCAAGATCTGTTGAGGGGGGGAGAAATAGGGTGTCATAAAATGTTCTGTGGAGATTTTCAGGGTTCGAAGATGGGGGAGAGAGGCTATCGCTTGGACCAAAGGGTGATTGAGTGCGAAACGAGATATGGAGAGGGACGTGAGATTCTGCATGGTTTCGAGGACTGTGCAAAAAGCGTACTCAATGGACTCGAAGTGGACTTCGGTACCATAGTACTGGCGACACGCCCAAAAATCGTCGTCGAAAACGCTACGAACCCGGAGCTGAGCGGTTTTGATTTTCTGGGTGATGTCATGGCGGCCGAGTAAGAAACTAACTTGAGACAAGCCGCGAACATGCTCCTTTAGATAACGCTTTAATGTCGCTCCTTTTCTCTGCTCTGCAGGAACAAGTCGCAGGTCCTTGAGATCGATTGTATTGAGAATCAGTCGTCGGGACTACTGGGATGATTAGCAAAACTTGAGACCTAGCTGGCAATTGAACGTACGATAAAGATGTGCCGCTGGGAGATGGTGCGCAGACGCTTGCAGGCAGAAGAGATGATTCGCGCATCTTCAACACTTGCATTCTTCGCGATATGCTCCAATAACTCCACTGGAAGATCCATAAGATGATGTCTCTGAAACTTCACCATAGAGTTAGCTCTGGAGATAAGTTCCAAGATTGCAGCTAAAAGCAATTGTATGAGGATGAGACGCTCGTAAATCACGAATAGTATTAGGCCTTGCTTACCCACGCGGACTTTTACAAAGACGTAGCCATTCTCAGGGACAAGCCACTTGGACTCGAAATCTTTCCAAAGAGGACGCTGGTGAATTGCATATGTTGTCCGAGATCTAGGTTAGCCTGCATCGTCAATATAATGCTGCAACTGTGCCTCGACGTGTGGCTCAATTTTATTGAACTCGGCGTAAAATTGTTTCCAGACGTGTAGGAGGAAAAGGAATCGCTAAACCACCAGGTAGCCATCAGATTTTATCGTGCATTAGAAAGATCAATCAGATACGTACAGGACGATGTCGGCCTGTGAGGTCCAGTTCTCCCTGGTAGTGGCGTCAGAATGTTACTCGCAAATGAAACCAAGTTTAACACTAACCGAGAAGAATCCCTGCATCTCTAGAAAGAAGGCCTCCAAACGCACATAGCGGAGATCGTGATCGTCACTCCACGGGCGGTCCCTCGCTCTTCGAGAGACAAGTAGCCAGTGGCAAGTTGTTCGAAGCGCGTCAAGAGTGGCCAAGTGTAGACGGAATGATTCGTATTTGCTTCGAGTCGGTAGGAGGCCTCGCTCTCGAAGAGAAATGGCATGGTAGCACTCATTTTCAAACGGAGGGATTGTCGGTTGGTGGTGAATAGTCAAGTTGAGAAGCTAACAAAGGGCCCTGATAAAGATAGCAAACATTGCAGTGCCTGGCGCGTTTGAGAGCCAACGACAAGTCCTTGAAAGGGTTTGTTTTTGGTATCAGTCGTTACGCCCTTTGTTTTAAGCGCTGCAAAAGATGCGTACCTTGATTCCATTGTTCCCTAAGGGGATTCCTTGAGGAACGAGAAAGCCTGAGCCCAAAAGAAAGGCGTTTCGAGGTTTCTTCTCCAAAAGGTACGAATTTCAGCTTGAGTGGTTCACTTGGAAGTGTCTCCCTTGTCCGGCGTACAGGATGTCACTGGATTTTCTCCCGCTTGGGAAGGCTCGGCTTGACACGGCGAGCATGAAGCTATGGTGTCATCTCGAGGAATGGTATGCAGCAATGCCATTATCAACTAGAGGAGGTATCAAGCACGCAGTCGGGGTGATGGTGCACGGTAAGGATGCGTGGGAATGTCAGAGCCGCCGACCACGTGGAACTTACCGCCTGTTGTCCTGCTACCACTGTGTTCGATGCAGCATGCAGCTGGTGGACAACGACAAAGCAAGTATTCTACTCTTTCATGCGAATATTTCTGATACTCTTTCCAGTTTCTCCAAAAACTGTCTGAACTGTTCGAATCGTCAAAGGACAAAGGATCGATATGGCTTACGCACAAACGATGTACGTGTTGGATCAGTCCGTTCGCTGCCAGGTCAACCTGAGGAACGCGTCCTTTGCTTTTCAGTCACGCATGATGGTGAAGATACCGCAATGAAGCACGAGGAAGGCGAAACAGACGTGCGGGAATACCCATGTCTCGTTCGCCTGTCGGATGGCGGCAAATGCAAATTTTCGACCAGGGTGCGTGGCCTCCAGTATTCTCACAGCGAAACGCTTATAAGATATATAGGTGACCTCTGGAGGTCTTCATAAATTTCACAGCGCGTACGGTTCCCTACTCAAGGCGTCAATGACGACTCTGCGGAAGCGAGACAAAAAGCGGGAGAAACAGCGTGCGGAGGAGATTGCTCGTCGGAAAAAGAAGCTTTCTGAGCCCATCGTTGTGGAAGGTAAAAAGCGAGGGAATGGGCGGCGGAAACGCCAGAGAATGATGAAGGCTGCCCTTAAGCAGCAGACTGCGATTCAGAAACTCCAGGAGCGAGAAGAGGCGAAGGCTAAGACTTCTTAGTCCTCATTTGCGATGTGTATATGTCGTGTTGTATGTATTCTATGGTTGTTCGCATAATAGATATATTGATAACAACCAATACAGTTACATCTGGCGCACCCCGAAGATCCTCTCGACTAATTTATACCCCATACCTTCAATTCAATGCACATGTTCTTGTCATTGTGTAAGTTACTGCACGATCCAAACCAAAAATAATTTCGGGGAGATAGAAAATGTATCTGAGGTAACTTTCAGGTTGGCGTCCAATTACCTTTCGGCCGAGACCCATGGAAAGCAGGAATGTCACAACTATGAGAGGACTGCTTCTGGAAGGACGTCCTCGGAGCCAGAAGTGTCGTGCGAGCTGGGAAGACACACAGGGGAACGCTCGTTATAATTGACCAGATTCCTTGCCGCTTTTAATGATTCCATTAACTCAATCATGGCTGGTTCCATTGTGGACCAAACTAGGAAACAGGTACGGACATCATTAGCTTCGAAACGCTTCGAAAAGCAAGTCCTACTTCGATCGGTAAGTGGCTTGATTTGCCAGACTAGCTTGTGGTGGCGCAGCACACTCTCATCAGCCATTTCTTCAATCTCCTTACCCCAGCCGAGGGCTGTTAAGCGTTCGACCACGCTGTTTAATAGCGAGATAAGCGATGTGATCTGCACAAGCAATAGACAACTTACTTATCAGCCCTTGCGATACGAAGTGACTGGAGCTTGTCTGCATGTTCAGCAGCCCGGTCGGACGCCCACTTTCGCAAGCATTCGAATGCTGCCAATTTATGGTTTTAGTGTCATATTCGAGGTTCAGCAAGCCAAAAATCTCAGCGTACCCTCACAAGTCTCCGATGAGAAGCATCTTTACGATCAAACCAATTTCCACGGTCATGACAGAGTAGTTCTTCCAGCTCATTGACGGATGGCGTATAGTAGAACGTCTCACGACGTTCTCGGCCTGCGGAAGTGTCGTCAGCTTTTGCTTAACAATGCATGTCCATACTTACGACCTATGTTTGTACTCAATATAAAACGAGGAACGTACTGTAATATCCAGGAAGGAAGGTCGCGAGGGTCCGTGGTACTGAGAGTGTACAGATAAATGCAAAGGCAGGCGACTGGCCCAGATTGTTGGACATACATATCATTGTTCCAATACAAACATGACCTGCAGTACCGTAGCCTAAACTGCCATTGTACGAGTTTTGTTGATTTAAAACAACACTGCGACATTGGTGTAAGCAGTGAGTCATACCAGAAACGGGCTACGTACTTGACAGTAGTTGTCAAAGGCGAGGCTCGCATACTGCGGCTCGGTCAGATCGTCTGGTAATGGAGGTAAATCGACATTTTCACGGGCGCTTTTCCAGACGAAACTGGAAGAACGCTGGAGAAGAATGGTGCGCAGGTCTTTTGTTGTTCAGCTCAGGTGAAGGAGTTCAAGGGGTCCGAGATGTTTCCAGATCTAAGCCCAACGTTGGCCATGCCGCGCTGCTTTTGTTGTTCGAAGTTCGGCGTAGCTCACCTCAAAGAGTACATCAAGCGGAATCTCGCAAATTTTGCGAAGACTCCTTTCCGTGGGCGAGTTCGAGGATTGGATAACAGCTGGCCTGAGTTCGAGTCAGCTTTCTTGGGCTCTTCAGTGCGCTGCTTCTTCTTAGTCCTAGTGCGCTTGACTGGATTGGTTCTACCCTATCTTTAGCTGCCGGTATTGTCTTTCTTTCAATTAAGCGTCTTGTTGAAGTCATAGTGAATAGAGTAGAAGTCAAGTCTTTCGTTGTCGTGGTAGGTGTTCAAGCTCAAGAGCAATCTAAAGTCGACCCCTTAATGAGTGACTCATACACGATCACATGACTCCATCGTAACTTTCCTCTGGATACAATCTCAATTCTGGACATCCTTTTACAAGCCAGCTGTACATTTGATTCATCAGTTACTATCACCCTCTCATATATTTTACAGAAATCAATCCAACTCCTCTTGACCCTCTCGTTCCATGACTCCAGGTTCACTAGCAGGTTCGATATCAACGTCCGCCTTCCACACCACCAGCGTAAACCCATTCACCACATTTGGCAAGCGGTACATCGGTATACCACGCTGCCCCGGCCTCTGGAATGGGTTTAACTCAATCGTGTATTCCTTCCTCGCAGGCCCACGAGGCCCCAACATCCGCGGAAACGTAGCACGCTGTTGTTCACAGGACTGCTCCGCGTATTCAGTGACAGCGAAAGGGAGTGATGCCAGATGCGCCGCCTGGATGACGGGAACCCATTCTTTGTACGATCCAAGGCCGGCGTTGAGCGCGATAATCGCGTCAGGGCGTCCAGAGCTGCGATCCAGCATGCCTGGGGACCAGGTGGGTGAATCTCCGTGCAGGAATATCTCGATGGAACCGCTCCCGCATTCCTTCGGAGCTTTATACGCGAAAACTGGTGAAGAGGCGGACGATTTGGCGACGAGGCTTTGTGGGTCGGATTTCTTCCCTTCTTCGACGAGTTTCTGGACGCTCTGACTGAAGAGCACAAGCTTGATATCATGGTATGGCAACAAGAGTGCTATTTCAGAAAATCTGACAGAAATACAGTCAGTCACCGCTTGGTGATGGTGAATGAAGTTTGTACTTACAATGGAAGATAGTTCAATTCTACTTCGGTACCAATCGCGTGAATGCGGAGCGGTACTCGCTTCCCGGCCCTCCCTGCGCCAGGACTGGTCACCTTCAAACAATGCACAATCAGCCAATACGCGCTCAGAGGGAAGCTCATGAGTAGCGCAGCCGGAGATTCCTTGGGAAGCTTTCGCCATTCGTGCCAAGCGTCCCAACTATCGATCTCCTTCGTCACCAGCTGAGGCCTCTTATCCACAGACGCGAAATGTCTATACGGGATCGACACATCAGGCAACTTCCAGCCTTCAGCATCAGTGAGGTGCTTGGTGCCCAAGAGATCCTTCCCATCGAGGTGGTCGAATTTCCCGAGCATGGATTTAAGCATAGCGGTGTAAGGCGATATCTCTCCGAGATCCCCCATGTTCTGGTGTGGAACTGGTCCTCCTCTGTGGCTCCAAAAACCAAAGTTGGAGCCGCCGAGTACGTCGAAGCGGCCCCGGGCGATGCTGTCGTTGAATGTGCCGTCCGTTTCGAGACGGCCCCAAGGAAAGGAGGTTAGGATGGCTTGGGTTTCTGGGAGACGGAGCATGTGTCTCTGTGATATGAACAGTCACGAATGAATAGTTTTTGGAGGTGGTTTTCTTTCACCTTATTGTCAGTACATAGCTGCTTGTGCGTAAAGTACTTTAGGCCTGTTCCTTTGTTCCAGTCTTCTTTGCTGCACTGCAGGTGATTGTATATAAGAATCATACACCAGGGAAAATTTAAGTAGCACAAACCTCCTTGCTACAATATATAACTGCCTTGCACGACGCACATCGCATTGGTTTCTTTGGCGGAAAAATGTTCTGCTTGCACGACGCGCAGACGGCCACGACACCAAAATCAAGGTCATCGGGGATGCGGCCCTTCTTTTCAGCAGCCATGAGCTTTTTCGCTCCCTTTGTAAGATCTCCAAAGAAATCCATGTTCCCCATCATGCTAAGCATCTGTTCCATGCTCGCCATGGTTGAAATCAAAGAAGCAATTCAAATTTGCAAAAACCACGCGACGCGACGATAATTAGGGCCGGCCCGACTACGACCAAACAGTTTCCCTAGCTGTAGACTAGGATACCACCTCCCTTGTCCAAGCCTCTCCCTCCTTGTTGTACACATACTCCATATATACAAGCCCCGATACCTTTGCCTTCGCCTTGCCTCGCACTTCCTCCTTCGAATAGCCCACATCCGCACACCCCTCTTCGATCCCCTGCTCAGTAACAGCAATGGTTATCTGAGGCGCGTCCCCAAAGCCTGGCAAAAACGCAACGTCTGAAGCTTCATGCTGGGCACAAAGATGCTAATCCATGATCCCGTGATAATCATCGTGTCTGTCATCTTGCGAGATTGGCAGCGCATGACACTAAATCCAAGCCCGGGATAGATTGGTGCATCTAGGGGACGATCAATACAAAGGTAGTGAAACAATAAAACCGAGATACTGTTACACTCAGCAATGATATAATTCTTCCCGATTCGGCATCTTAGCTGGAGGGGATGGACTACCCGTAGCGAACAACGCCTTCCCCTTCATCCACTCATTTGAGTCGCTAGGATTGACCTCCACCAATCAGCTCAGGTTCGACAGAGGCAGGATGATCGATCCCTTGTAGTGTGCCATCGTTTTCACGGCTTCTTCCGTGAAAGCGTGGCAGAATGGTTAACGCGTCTTTGGCGCTCCCTGAAGACGCCGATTGCGTGGGTGCTTTTGAAGACCAAACAGGACTAGGTTGTCGCTATTCCCGAGACGATGCGGCAGCAGGTCTGGAACACTCACTTCGGTCGTGTACAGAGGATAAACACAGGTTCGCTTAGTTGTCTCTATAACCACGCAAACCAGGGCACCTAGTTCTGGTTCATCAAGCAGTGTTTACGTATTGGAGAATCCTGAGCCTGCAGTCGGTCAAGCACGACGATGGCCCAGTGAGACCAGCAGTGCCCTTGTTCCATCTAGAAACATCGCCGAGAAGAGAGACATTGTACCGTGTCTTAAGGAGGTCATGGTGGATGTCGATGAGCACACGATGGTCGGAGATAATGTATTTTAGCGTGCCTGTTCATGATTTGCCGCGGCCCGAGGAGACATTTGAATTGTCTTACTCTGGTTCCATGCCCGACTCTCCGTCAGAGACCGGACTAGAGTCATCGTTTCCTCGAGAGACGATTACTGGCGAATCGCCGTGGTTTCCGAGATGGACGAAGGGAAGCAAAGAAATAGACGATTTTCTGAAACTCATGACGGAGATGATCTGTAGTCACGTGTCGGGGCCGGATATCCGAGTGACGTCATGTTGAAATTGCGATCTCACCACTTGACTTCATAAAAGTCTGACGTTTTCCATTACACCCCGCCCCATCTACTCCTCTTCTTTCACGACAAACAAAATATTCACAGTAACGTCTTCGAAATGGCACTCGATTCGCACGTACGACGGGGACATCCGAGTGCGTTGACAGCTTCTCGCTTCTGCGCGCCCACTAACGCCGTTTTTTGCAGTTATATTCGGTCTCCTCATTCTGTTCGGAATCATCGCAGTGAGCAGATCTCTTCGACGCTGTGGACGTCGCCCTTACATTCTACAGCTCTGTATATCCGCGTGGTTAACTTCACAATTCAACAAGCATGGTCATCAGAACGGCGTATCCCAGAGAGACCGTGTCCGATACGTCCTGTTCGCCTCGACATGGACCGTCGTATTCTCCACATTCTACATGGTTCTATTCTTGCACTCCGCCACAGGATCAGTGCTTACTAGCATTGCGTCTCACCTGATATTGTATGTGCCATGTGCGCCATCGCCGTATACATGCTCATAATTATACCTCCAGCCTTTTCCTTACATGGGTTATCTGGACCGCAGCAGCAGCAGCCATAACCCAAAACCTCGGAGGGGGTCTGAATTGCAAGTGAGTCAGTCATCGTATGTATTCTTCAAAGTCTCACATGTCTCGCAGGACTCAGGACGTGTTCGTTTACTGTGGCCAACTCAATGCACTTGAGGCGTTCTGTTGGATAGAATGGTGCGATTTATACGTCATGCACTCGGTTCTAACATCATTTAGGATATTAGTTACTTTAGCCATCTTTTTCGTGATATTCCGAGGTGTTCAGGCTGCCCGACGCGGCGATGGTTACCGAGGAGGTCTTGTTAGCGCATAAGAGGCATGCGATTTCAGTCAGTCTACGCATTCCATTATTGATAAAGATGATGCACTTTTCTCCGCTGGAAACCATATGCAATTGTACGATAATATTTACGACACCTATCCACCTTATCTAGTTATGCGACTATTCCTGTAAAATAACGATCAACCGGTTGCCGCCTTTTGGCCTTCTCGGGGTAGTTAAGCGTTTAAATGGGTTCACCTCTTTTAAGTTCGATTACTGGACACGGAATCTAGACGCAAGCCATTAGAACGTGGTGTTAAGCTCAGCGCCATAGCCAGCGCTTGAACTCCATAGAAAATAAATAAAGAACTATGGTACCATGCAGAGGGTGGTGGAGCAGTCTCAGCAGTGTTCAAACTCTGTACCAAAACGTCGCTGAGGACATATGTTACCCACATAACAACATACGCATCTTAGAGTCGACTTGCTTGTATTAATATTTCAGGTATCGGTTCGGAAGGAGTACATAACCCTAACCCTGTGGCAAATCGTGCATGAACCATTGGTTCGGAATTCCGGGCCGACAAAAATTGCTCATCATTGCGACTTGCCTTCACCTCGCCAAAAATTTCGATGACTGTCGTGCTCTTTCCTTCTTTATCATGCAGACATCATACCCAAGCCCCAAAGGTGGAGCTTCCCTAGTCCTCTCCTTTCGCTTGGAACACAAAACCACTCTGATAGTGGGCTCCGGGTCATTAGCAGCCTCTCGCGCTTTTCAGCACTCGAAGCGGACTCGAAAGTGGTCGTACTAGCAAAGGGAGGCTTGAAAACGGCATGCGATGAGATCCAATGGAGGGTTGAGCAAGGCCAGGTATCCTTCGTAGACTGGGACCTTCTTCCGGGACCCTCCAAAACGGACGACATCGAAGCCCTCGAGAGTTTCCTAGATTCGACTCCTGGAATTTCCTTCGTTGTCATCACCGACACCATCCTGAACGATGAAGCACAAAGACGGCCCCGTTCTTCAGCTGAGCGCATCTACCAAGTCTGCGCATCCCGAAACATCCCCGTCAACACCACCGACATGCCGCATCTGTGCGACTTTTCCTTCACATCCTCATATCGATTTGAGGACCCATCTGGGGGACGCACACCTCTCCAGATCGGGGTGACCACGAATGGGCAGGGGTGTCGGTTGGCAGGGAGGTTGAGGAGGGAGATCGTGGCGAAGCTGCCAAAGGAAGTGGGATTGGCCGTCGAAAATGTTGGCAAACTCAGATCTCTGGCGAAATCGAGCGATAGCCCTGTATATGAGGATTGTTTCGACGATAGTGGTGTGTCGACGCCAAATCGACCGGTTCCGCAACGGAGTCTGTCAGAGACTGCGGTGGAGAGCGCGAGGAGGAGGATGAAGTGGGTGGCGCAGGTTAGCGAGTATTGGCCATTGTCGAAGCTTGCGAGCTTGACAGAAAAGGACATGGAGCAGGTCCTGTCGGGGGAGAACCAGGAAGGCTCTACGGCGGTGACCACCCCATCGTTACATTCTTTGGACATCCGGCGGCCAGGTCGAATTCTTCTCGTTGGTTCAGGGCCTGGTCATCCATCATTGCTCACACAGGCGACCCACAACGCACTCACGAAGCTCGCTGATCTTGTCCTATCTGACAAACTTGTTCCCGACGCAGTCCTGGCTCTCATTCCATCGGGAGTGGAAGTGCGAATTGCTAAGAAATTCCCTGGAAATGCGGATGGTGCGCAAAATGAGATGATGGAGGCGGCGGTTGAGGCAGCTCGAAAGGGGTTGACCGTCGTGCGGGTACGTGTTTCGTTGCCGTAAGGTGAAGCAGCGACTAACTGCGAGCAGCTTAAGCAAGGTGACCCTGTAGTATATGGACGCGCCGGGGAGGAGGTTCTTTACTTCCGCTCACACGGATTCGAACCTGTCGTTGTTCCAGGAGTCAGCTCGGCACTGGCGGGGCCCACGTTTGCAGGAATCCCAGTAACACAGCGCGGCGCTGCTGAATCTTTCACCGTGTGTACAGGAGTTGGAAGAAAGGGGAAACAGGTCCGGCTGCCTGGGTACGAGCGAGGAAGGACGCTGATCATACTCATGGGTGTGGCTCGATTGCCAGAAGTCATCAGCACCCTCATTGATGCCGAGTGTGCACGACGCGACGGTCCCGCCTATCCCTCTCACACCCCGATTGCCCTTATTGAGCGAGCATCGATGCCAGACCAGCGCGTCGTCGACTCTACGCTCAAGGACATAGTTAGAGCACTAGATAGTGTTGGCGAACAGAGACCACCGGGTATGCTTGTCATTGGATGGGCTGTCCCGGCGCTCTGGGGGAAGGGAGACGTTGAAGTTTTGGAAGAAAGTGCAGACTTGGACAAGGGTCGGATTGGTAGATGGTTGGGTCAGAACAGCTGGAGAGTACGAGAAGGGTTGCAGAACGAATGGGATGGATTGTAGGATAGTATACATATAAGTCGTTACAGATTTAATAAAGATAAAATATCGAGGATCTTGCCACTCACGCGCATACCTCAACCTCTTGCTAGTTTGACATAAGCTTGTCTCATGGCATGTATAAAGGCATAGATATCCCTGGTAAGGTTAAGTTCCTCCACAAGGAAAGGAAGTTGAGGCAAGGGTGGCGATGAAGTAAGAACTGAGCTCCAAGTCAGTATTCCTCTCGGAACAAGTCAATCGGCAAGCACCTCTATATCCAGGACCGGAGACGTCCAACACGAAGCTGAATTCCTTCTCCAAATCATTGAGGTCAATATGCTTAAATCGCACAAGAAGCTGTTGCTCCTTGTCGATGCCCTCTATCGTCAAGCCCAATATCCGTTCGACTGCCTGGTAGTCAGGCTGCACGCTTGAGGCATGAGCTTGCAGCGTGGACCTTTCCTTCTCTCGCTCTGAAAGCATTGGATATAAGTAGAGGACATGCAAACACGAACAGCCTACCTCGCTCAAGGTTCGCCGTGATAGCACGATACTCTTCAAGTTCGCCGTCAATAGCGGTGCACTTCTCCTTGAGAGATGCGAGCTGCCGTCTGAAAGTAGCTACAGAATATTCTGCGTCTTTCCGCTCTTGCGCTTCCCTGGCAAGATCTAAGAAAGAGAAAAGTTCCTGCATAGGCAACCTAGCAGACAAAGGACGCACCTGCAAGCAGCTCAATCTCGCGAACCTTGCACTGATTCGTCTCAGCCTCTATCTCCGTGCTCTTCTCCGAAAGCCTCTTCGTTTCGGCTGCAAAAGCAGCCCTCTCCTCTGTCTCCTGCGTAATGGCCAGGTCCTTGAATCTAGCGAGGTTTTGGAGAAAATTGCGCGTCTCGTTTTCATAGGATTCTAGTCTGAGGTCGATTACAGGATGGTCAGCTTGCAGAACGGCGCCTAGATCGATTTGTGGGACGCGAAATCCGCTGGCCATGACGGGCGGGTGGAAGAAATTCAAATAGGTATTGTTCAACGAGTTGAGAGAAACACGCGAACACGTGACATATGGATATGTTGTTTCAATTTGAATATTTATCCATGACTATGTCGCGATAGCCCGCTTGTCAGGCTGATTTAATTCAACATGAAGAGATCTGTTATCGCATCTGCAGAGGCCTGCAGTCCACACAACGATAAACGGTGGCAATCTCCATATTCCATTCACTATCGCGCTCTGCTAATATACAGGTAAGGTTCATCCATAGGTCATACTACTAGTGATACAAGACAAAACATTTATTTACCTAGTCATGAACTTTCAGGATCCAATAAACGTTATTCTTCCTGGATCGTCGACATATCTTCATCTTCAGACTTCGTTACGACCGCTGACTCAGGCTTCTATTGTCGACGGGAGCAGACCCACTCTCGGGCGGCATTCTTCCTCTGATTCGACCTTTGGAAGCATGACTGTCTTACATAGGTGCAATGTGTTAGCTAGCGGCCACGTCCAATCCTCTAGGGAAACCTCGCTGATATTGTGTCTGCATATTTTGTGAGATTCAGATCGTTGCAAACCCTCGTGAAGTGACGTACTCTGAGAGTAGGTGTGGCAGCAGTTTGAATCGTGCCGTGACCAGATGGCAATGATTGCACTTAACGTCTTCAAATGTAAACATCGTTCGGAACTCGCGGAGTTTTTCTTGTCTCTCTAGTTCTTGGCTTGCTGGATATCAGACTCTTCGGTAAGAAGTGCCCAACTGTCAGCATGATCGTGCCTTGCCTGTGGAGAGGGACATTAATGTATCTCCCAACTGTGAGATCTCACTGACCATCGCCGCCCGCCAATCAATGACACAGCGTCCGTCAGTCGAACACTGTATGCATGTGAACCGAGGACTCATATCATCCATATCTTGCGCTGTTGCGGTCTCCGGATCAAGTCCACAAAGCCTGACAACGGCAGTAGCCTTGTCGAACCCCACTCGATCAAATCTCAGCTTGTCTGCGCACCAGGTATGACATGGCATATTCCACAAAGCTTTATCTCGATTCTTTTTCAAATCGAGATGGCTGATGTATCGTAGTTTGGTGCAACAGCAGTGCCTCAAAACGTCGGGATATGGGAGTCGAGACACACGACTCGCAATGAAAAAAGGTAGTCGCCAGATCAAGTTGAGGTTCGAAGCCGGATTTCTTCATCACTCCCTGTAACTCAGAGTTCTTCTCCTCCCGCCATCGGGCCGCGATTTCCTTGAAGTGCACGAAAGGCTCCCTCAGTATTTCTTCTGTCACAGCCTCCGACAGAGGCGTATTCAGTATGACAACAGAAAACGGTTCGCTCAGAAGAATGTCCGCTTGCCGTGGAATTACAGGAATTTCGGGGAGCGAAGAGGCGAGCTCTTGATACATTGATAAAAATAGCTTGCACTGTCGGTCAATCGCAGTTTGTTTCTCGTTCTCGATTCGCATTGCTTTTTGGCTGCTAATAAGACCGACAAGTGTCGCAGAAATATTGTTCCAAACTTGCCACAAACGCATTAAATATTGTAAAGGCCAATAAAATACGCGACGTACTTCGTTCAGTAAGAGGTTTCGCCTGCCAGACAAGCTTATGATATTTTAACACGCCAACATCTTCGAGTTTTGCGATTTCCTCCCCCCAACCTAGAGCTGTCAGGTGATCCGTGACTCTAGACAGAAGTTAAGAATGATTATATGCATTTTTAATCACAGAACATCATGCGCACCCTTTGAATCTCTCGCATCGGACGGCTTCCAGTTCAGATGAACGATCTGCAGCTCGTTCCTTTGCCCATTGTTCGAGAGTTCGGGCGTTCTGTGAGTAATAAAGGTTACGCGTGTCGTCAGGAAGCTGTGAGACAGCGGATCTTACAGCTCGACGTGAGGAAAGCTCTTCGTTCTTGCGGATCAACCAGGAATCACCGAGACCCTTATGAGACTCTTCTTCTAAGAGACGAATTGAGGGAACATGCAGCCAAGAGCGGATTCTATCGGAGTCTGTAAAGAAAACGCAGCAAAGTCAGCACAAGAATACAAAGATCAGATAGAAGAACAATCGCACAGCGTCCAACCGAGACCTTTTGCTCAAAGAGAGGCACCAACTGGAGGAGAGGGCTCCACAAATCTGGACATTGCGTCGTAAAACTGTGCATCATGAGGAAAAGGCGAAAGTTCATCAAATTCGACGTACGTTCCGGAATATTCTAGACATCTTTTACAGTACCTCACGCCGGCCTCCCACTGTACGAGTGTTGTAGATTGCGAGCAGCACTGAGTACATGTTCAGATGACAAGACGATAAAAATGAGAGTGATATTTACCTGGCAGTGATTGTCGAAAACCAGGTTGGCATAATAGGGCTCGCTCATGTAACTCGGCAAGGGAGGTAAACCTTTAACGTTTTCGCGGGCGTTCTTCCATACAAATTCGGACGATCGCTGAAGAAGAAGGGTGCGGAGGTCTTTAGTCGTACGAGACAATCGAATGAGATCAATAGGATACAGATAGCTGAAGATCTAATAATTCATCAGAGGCGAACATAGTTGGTGGCAAGGTGGAACTGACCTCAAATACTAGCTCCAGAGGCGACTCCACGACTTTCTCAAGGAACCCTTTTCTCCTACGAGGTCGCTTCCGGGATACTTGAGTTTCAGCCTTTGGTTCTGAACCGGATTCTCCAACGCGTCGCTTTTTTCTTGTCTTACCCGCACTAGGGGCTTTATAGTTGGGACTGGGATCATCTTCAGGCTCTGATCCTGATTCATTGTACCATTTTCTGACAGCAGAGCGTCGAGGACGCCGTGGTACCTCCATAGAAGGCGAGCAACGAGTCGTGATTATTGCGAGTCGTGGTTGTCGATTGTGAGTTCAATTTCTTTGCCACTCACGCGGCGACCCCGGGCCGAGTCACCGGCAGCCGACGGCGAGTTCCTAAATAAGATATGTTACCCTCCTCAAACGTGATTTCCAACGAGGAAAGTACAAAACACCGAATTCTGGTGATTGTTCTGCAGGTGACTCTTCTTGTCTACGACGTCCCGTTATTTTGCGAGCTTCTTTGAGGCACAGGCGGGATAATGTGCGGACAGTCATGAAAACTGCTGAAATTCCGAGATTCGGCGAGCTGATAGTGTCTCTTCTTTTCCCTCAGGCTGTAAATCCTGGCGCAAATTCCGTCTCTTCACTCCTGCTGGTATGGCAATGATGTAATTCAAAACTAGGTTCCTTGTCCGTACGGTTGGTGAGGGCTCTGGCATTTTATCCTCGAAGTACTGTATTCACGAGTCATTTTTGTGACTTTTCGAAGACCTTAGTCCCCCCCTCCTCGGGCATTCCTCTACACAGGAAACATGGAAACAGATCGTAGACTCCTAGCCTTCAGGACCTCTGACCAGGAGGATGTTGAACGAAAAAGAGGTACCGATATCCCGACGTGAACTATCTATATGTAGATAACGGTTGAAGGAAAAGAAATACAAGTAGAAATATGATGTGGCACAAATGTAACTCTGATATGATTCCCTATCCAGGCTATCCTCAACGTTCAACAGTTAGACCTTCACCGGGTGCAATAACGCGTCGCGCTTCAACCATATCTTCAACAGCACGATCAGCGTCTGAGAATTCCAATGCAGCACCTTCGAGGAAAATAGTTTCCAAGTGTGGAACCAACTCGAGAACACCGTCTCTGGATCTTCCAAGGGCAACGAAGAGCACATCGCTCTTCAACACGGTTTCAAGGCTCATTTCTCTCAAATTTGGAGTCCACTGCAGCATGTTGGCCAATGCACGTCCATCAACAGAGCGACTGGATCTTATCGTCAGCTCTGCCAAAGTGGGTACTGTATGTTCCGATATAGTGGGAAGGATAGGTCTTTGAGATGTAGAAAGTACTAACAATCTCTGAAGAGCCGGTAGCTGCAGTCGGGACAAAAGCCCAGTAGCGGAATCGATGAGGTTAAGATTCCGAAGACAAGCATGTTTGATCACTGGAATTTCGATTTGTTGGGGTAGGACATGACGTTCAGATTCGACCAGCGTGACAACAATAGTTATCATATGTTTTGCCCTGTTAGATTGGAGGAAAGATACCACATCGGAGGTCGTCGAGACGAGATATAACCATGAGATTGTTTCTAATGGTACAGCAAAAAAGCGCGGAAAGAACGACGCGTCCGATGTCAATCTTTGTACGAGTGACAACTCTCGGAGGCGGGGGGCTTTGCAGAAGCCATGAACGACAGATTTCGATTCGAGGCTTAGACGTGATCTATGAAGGCTCGATACCTTGATATACAAGGTTTCCAAGAGAGGCAGCTGACGCGATATGCTGTTGAACAAGCGGAAAGAATGAAGCGGCGCGATGACACGCAAAGACATCCATCGCACTGATGTGGGTAGGATCATCGCCAAAACAGGGTGGTGCGAGAAATCTTGACGACTCTTGATGTTGACCTCGAGGGGGCGCATTCCGGCTCTGTGTAATACTGTCCCTAAGCGGAATACACACAGTGTGTGATTCGCGTAGAGGTCCACTTTCAAATGAATACGTGCCCATAATTCGGTCGATGCTAATGCGATTTGTCTCCAAAATGCACAGACCTGAGAGAGTACCCGCGGCGCACTCTTAGCATCAAGTGAATCCGTAAAAAGTGCGTCCTCGGGGAGACACGCGGCAAATATGTCGATCAGCACATCCGCTGGTAGTCTGCGAACGGGATTGAGAAGAACTTTGGCATCGGTGATATGCTTCACAGTACGGGTCTGTTCTTGGAGGAGAATTCTCAGCGTTTCTCTGACGGCAGCGATGCGCCGGGGTAGAGAAGACAGGTTGACTTCGCCCTCGCGAACAACGATTTCCAGCGCTGCACGTTCTGAGTCTAGGGGAGCATCGTTGCACGACGAGAGCTCCTCGAATCGCGATGAAGGGAGAGTGGGAGGGATGCTTTTCTCTGGTGGCGCATATCCGCATTCAGGGCACCTTGACAAGCTGTCTGAGAGCGCGTGCGCGCCGGCCGTAACGGGTGTGATGGGAGACTCCGACTGAGATAGCGACATCTCTGTGAAGCTATATAAGACAGGCACCGAAATACTAAGACTTCGAGGCTCACCGGGGACTGAATTCCGCGGAGTGGGTAATATTTGTTTTCTTTCAGATATATGGCACTGGCAAGCAAAGATTTTGAACGACAAGATATTTTAGTTCTGCGTATGATGAAGGAACGTTCAGGATAGCATGAAAGTGATTCCAGAGATGAATCGATAAGAAATCAGATCAAATCATAAACAGGGCATGCATCATTTAGTCATGCAATACTGGGAGTCTTCTGACGCCTTGAAATAGCTGCCGCACTGAGTATGATTTGCGATCCAGAAAATAATGGTATATTGCCATTAGAGTGCACGTCCTTGGTAAAATTGAGCATTAGGCATCTGTGGAATGATGTCCCATCCTGACTGTCATTGTACAAACTCCACCATCACCAAAGCTTGACGAACTGAAATATACGCTTCTCCCAACAGTTGAGGTGACCAAAGTCTTCTGGATTTGGACGACTGCAGACACTAGCGCAGTGAATCTTCTCAGTATAAGTGAAGTGTATCTTCCACGACAAAGGATAACGTAGCGTAAGGAGAGAGATGAACGGGATTTATTGATGGATGCGGGACTTCAATGACCTTAGAGACTTCGTAGTGAGGTTAATCTTGACAGCCAGAAGATAGGACTTGCCTTGACAATCATGAAATGGAAACTCTCCGAGAAACAGAGCATTAGGCAGGTTAGGGTACAGAGTGCAGAGTATGGAATTGTTAGAGTCTTGAGGCTGTCAGGAGAAGCAATTGCCTTCGGTTCCCCAGCTCCCAAGAAGGACTCTGGGCCATGCCATGCAGCCCTAGGGCCTTACAGGAGCCTATTGCAATACAGACACGAGTTCCGTGAGTATTTAACGCGACTCGCTAGGCTGGTAGCCGGAAGTGGTTGAACAGTGGCCATGTGGCTTGTCGACGTCATTCACGGGCTTCAAGAAACACGCCGGACCGAAGTTGTGTTCTTCGGGCCGGAGCCCCACCATGCCTGTCAGGTGAAATATTCGGACTCGGGACCTATCTGAACTTGGACCTGCACCATGTCCTTGCAGAAGCACCTCCTGAACGCCCCCGAAACCCTGGTATCAGAGTCTCTACAAGGTCTCTGCGTGGTCAATCCCCAGCTCGCATACGACCCAGAGAATCAAGGCAAGTAATATAAGCTGCCATTTGATTCACAATACAGAATTATTGCATAGTTGTCTACAAAAGAGTTATTGATCCATCCAAAGTCGCTGTCATATGTGGTGGAGGTTCGGGACATGAGCCGTCCCATGCTGGCTTCGTTGGAGAGGGTATTCTGAGCGGTATGTACTGATAGATGATAACCCGATTGTGAACCGGGGCTGACAGCCTCACGTGCAGCGGCTGTCTGTGGAAGTGTCTTTGCCTCCCCAAACGCTAGCCAGGTCCGTCGTGGAATTGATCTCGTTGAGAACGATGCCGGGTGAGTCGGGGTGGACCGTGTCACGATGATCCTGTGCTAACGTCGATCCAGAACCCTCATTGTCGTCAAGTACGTATTCTACTTCCGCTTAAGGGTCTTCCGAATCTCAACGACGCAGAAATTACACGGGTGACGTACTGAATTTCGGCTTGGCTAAGGAACAATATGCAGCCGAGCATGGAAAGAAACCGAATCAAGTCAAGTTCTTAGTTGTCGGTGATGACGTCGCAGTCGGGAAAACCCAAGGAGACATCGTCGGTCGAAGGTGAATTTCATCCTTTTTGTCGTCGGCCTTCCAAAATCTCTCCATTTGGGATGATTGCCAAGGGTACTGCTGTCATGCACGAACATATTGTTACCGATTATCCCTTGTCGGTCTCAGAGGGTTTATAAAAGTACTAATGCAACTTTCAGAGGTCTCGCTGGCGTTGTCCTCGTCTACAAGATTGCCGGGGCACTAGCAGCTCAGGTGGCAGTCTCGATGAAGTATACAGCATCGCTCAATACGTTTCTTCCCGTATCGGCACCATTGGGGTCGGCCTCGAGCATTGTCATGTCCCAGGTACGGCCACGGGTGAAACCCATTTATCTGCGGACGAGATTGAGATAGGACTCGGGATCCACAACGAGTCGGGAAACAAGCGTATCAAGCCTGTCCCGCCTTTGAAGGATCTTATCCCGCAGTTGCTTGACCTTATCATGTCCACATCCGATAAAGAGCGCTCCTTCCTCCCATTCAAGAACGACAGCAAAGATGAGGTTGTACTCCTTGTCAATAACCTTGGAGGTTTAAGTGAGCTCGAACTTGGTGGTATCGCGCACGCTGCCAACGAAGAGTTGAAGAATCGCAAAGCTGTCGTATCGCGAATCATCTCAGGCACGTTCATGACCAGTCTGAACATGCCCGGGTTTTCGATCTCTCTTGTCCTCCTTCCGCGGGATGAAACGCGGACGCGCCAAAGGCTTCGAAGGTCCTTTCCCTCCTCGATGCAAAGGCTGAGACTCCAGGATGGAAATGGACGTCATCTTCAAAGCCTAACGCGTCTTTCACGTTAGATAAAAATCTTAAGTCGACCACTACTACCAAATCAACGGAAGCTGGCAGCCTCTCAGCGGCAGACCCGAAGGCGTTTATCGAGGCCATTAAACGTGCTTGCCAAGCCGTGGTAAAAGAGGAGCCTGAAATCACCCGAATGGACACTATTGCCGGAGACGGAGACTGTGGTATGCTCCTTCTGATGATGACACCAGTAAACCGAATGAAACTCACGATTACCGTAGGTCTTACACTGAAAGCTGGCTCTGAAGGCGTCAGCGAAGAGATCTCTGCAGGCAACATCAAAGGAATTGATCTCGTAAACGACGTCGTTGACATTGCCAAAGTAGCCGAAAAGAAGATGGGTGGAACTAGTGGTGCACTCTATTCGTATGTCGTCCTCCTTGATGTCCTGTGCTTTAATAACGCGTTACCTGCGACGAAGGATATTCTTCTCTGCCTTGGCGCAAGGACTCCAAGCCAATGCTGGCTCCTCTACCACTGTGACAGATGACATATGGAAGTTAGCATTGTCGGATGCTTTGGCGAAGCTCTACACCTATACTCGTGCTCGTCCTCCTTCGCGTACCCTTATCGACCCCCTTGCGGCATTCATTACCAATCTCGGTCAAGGCTTCCCGTCTGCAGTGAAAGATGCCTCGGATGCTGCAGAGTATACGAAAAACGTCAAGGCCAAGGCTGGAAGAAGCGCCTACGTGGACAGTAGTTTGTTGACGAAGGAACAAGTTCCTGATCCTGGAGCGTGGGGTGTTCGTACTATTCTGCAGGCCTTGTTCGGGTAGATGCGTACTTTGATGCCAAAGGTAATATGGAAAGCAGCTGTATTTGTATATGAGATGTATCACTTGGGAAATCAGAGTTCTCTCGTGAAGAAAGAAATTTTGTAAGTATACGAGCCGAACATGTTTTGACAAAACGAACCCCAAAGCGCGTAGCATGTAATGAATATTACTTGCACAAGGATGCAGTTTTTAGACGACGATAGCACTTTGAAAAGACTACGAGAAGCTCATTCTTCAGACTTCGACAACATTCTTGTTGGCAGACAGACGCTGATATGCCTGTAACTGAGTCACCTTTGACACAGGCTGAGGATCGTCGAAGCGAACTGACCTCGAAATGGGTTTTGCCTTTTTAGTACAACAATACTACAATAGTGTGGGTGCGATCACATCAGCAATCTCACAAGTATCTGGTAGGTATGGAACCACGCGTACCAGGCACTACCAGATGGCCATAGACCTGCATGGCACTGCAGGACACCTGCCTACCCCCATACATCGTTGACACGATTGCCATACCTCTGCCATACCTGCTGGACCATACTGTGTACCACAGTATCCATATCATTTGGGAGAGCAGCTGCGCGTCGGCCACGGATATAGCTTTTTTGTTGGTAAAACTGTATTGATAGTACTATTTGACAGACATACAATACAAGAGAAATATAAGCACTGTTATTCTTTATCAGAAAGACGCGAAAGAAAGCAGGAAGGTCAGCGTCAAAGACTCAAACTTTCATCTCTCTCAATTTCCCTGTCACGTTGTCTACATCCCCGCTGCTTTCTCCTCGACGCCCACGGCAATTGAAAACGGTAACAAAGGTTCGTTTCATCGTCATGATGTCCTCAAATACTTCTTTCAAAGAGCGCCCTCTAGCGACTTGTGCCGTCGTCCATCTAACTGTATATTGGCTTACCTGCTCTGTGTTCCCCAACGCCGAATGGACCATGATCAGATGCATCAGAAGTTCGCTGTAGCACATCTCTACTTCAAGGCCCTCGTCCTCCACTAGTTTCAGCAGCCTTTCACCCTCCCGAAGCGCATAGTCGTCAGATAGACGCAGATTCGTGGTCCATCGATCAAATCGGTCAGCAAGGATATCTTTTTGACATTTCTCTACGATCTCCCTTCGACGAGCATCGGACACGCGAGGGTTGGAGCAAGATATGCAATCACAGCGCACACCGTAGGGTTCGAGTTGTTGCTGCCGCGTAGCAGTCGGGACGAGCAAATCCGAGTAGTACGTAGTCAGTTCTTCGCCTTCTTCGATGTCACGGGCAGCACGGATCTCCATGGCAAAAGACGCCATATCAAATGTACGATACGTGTTTGGACGACAACTGCAGATGGAGCGACGTTAAGACACGCGTAGACACAAGTTGTATTCAGTCTGACCTATGATTTAGGCGGGACAGTTCGTTGAAGACGCCCGCGTAGGCTCCCCCCCGACCAGGCCGCGCTGTGAAGATAATCAGAAGATAGGATAAAATCATTTGTGTTATTGTACAAACCTTCATCGTGAAGACCGGCAAGTCCATAGCCATTCGTTCGAATAACACCCATGAGCGGGCCACTTCCATCTTGAGTATGACTGTTGTGAAGCGCCATGAAAGCCGTCTGGTGCTCTTTAGGCATACGCTTGAAAGCAAAGTCAAGCTGCTTTTCCCACTCGAAGAGTAACGCCTGTTTGGCCTGCTCCCCGGGGTACTTGCGCAAAAGATCTGGCGTTACTCCCCTAGCCCCGCCAGGCGAAATCATCAGAGCTCTTTCGGCGAGTATGAGAGCGCCTATAGCGATTTTGCGCGTCGCGAACATTCCGAGGCCTTTCCCTGGAGATTCGGAGATGCAGTGCGCTGGTGTGTCCGGTTGCTTGATATAAAGAGGATAGTCTGGGGTAGAGAGGATGGTGCTTTTCAGCGGAGCGGATATGATGCATTCGGTCCAGCCGCCTGGGAAATCAGCGAGGGTGGTATCCGAGCTGATAGGAGGCTGAGACGTGTATAGCATCTTATCAAAGTCTTTTTTATCCCATGTCTTGTTGGGGTCTGTTTCCACAAATTTGATTTTTGCTTCGACATATCCCTCAGGAAGAGCTGGTATCCGAATATGAGTATAGAGTAAGGATTAATTAGAGTAGCGAACCTTTATCTTCCACAACACCGTAGGAGAATCTTATGAACGGGACATCTTCATCGATCCGGGACGACGCAACTTCAGCCTCTTTAGTTACAAGATAATCTATCAGCGATTGTTTTCCGGCGAAGATATTGTCAGGAAACTTACCGTTACTGGCCTGCTGAGATGCTTTTCTTTTGGCTTTTTTAGCGGCGGCTTTCTTGGCTGCAGCACTGTTGGCAACGTTAGGAGGCATCGTGGCAGCAGAGTTACAAGCGTCTGCAGCTTGAATCCAGATCCCCTACACGTACGAGCATGATTTGGTCCACCTGATATAGCTACGACGTCGCCGGCGGATGACATTAAGAAGCTGGATACGATATGCCGAGTTAAGCAAAGAATTGGGTGAAAAAGTGGGAAATATCTGCTAAATGAAAGCGCGTCACGTCTTCTTGAAAATTTGTGACACCTCGACGCGCGAAAAGAAGACGCTGATCCTGCATCGTCGCCTTCAGTACAGGCGACACCCAACGTCGTCTTTCGTAGTCGTCTCTGCCCTCGTCCTCCCGCCTGTGCCATCAAGTCTATTGTCGAATAGATCGTCAATGTCCGTTTGAACGCGTTATTAGATGTTCCATCGGACCCGTCATTTCCGCCATTTCCTTATGACATATGTCGACGAAAGTGGTTCGAGCACGCATCCGTAACGATCCTATCTTTCAATTCTTTTAACCTGCAGCGCTTTGTGGCGGTTGGGAAGAAGGTTTTAGCGAGGAACACTCGAACAGCAAGATAACGGGACTACACTGTGGGGATCACTGAGAAGCACATCGAGGAGCCTCAAAAGCCACGATCGTCAACCCGGGTTCGTCCGAACTTGGGCCTTCCGATCAATTCCGCATCCCTGCATCATGGATTCAACCACTGTCGTTCGTACCTCGACCCTTTGAGGATCCTGAACGCGAGGAAGGAAACTTGGTTCACGACCCTTCTTGATGATGAGCTTCGTGTTACGCTCAGTCATGCTGGTGATGAGCGGACGGCGGAAAACGACGGATCCGTTCTTGCTGCTGTTATTTAGACTACGCGCAGATTGTCCACTCACTCGGTTGCGCAAGCGCAATGATCGTCATGCTACAAGAACAAGGATAAGGGATCCGCATCGCGTTGTATTTCTAGATCTTGAGCCGGACTTTGCAAACGCATTCGTCGATTCATCACTCTGACATCTTTCTCGAGGATAACCTGATTATTCTCCGAACGCACCATTATTTTACACGAACATATAGATTACAATACGACACAAGATAACAGTAGAACTAGTTTATGAACCCATCCCTCAGCTATTCCCCCCATCTATCGTCGCCCGATGTGCTCGAATGAATGTATTGGGCTGTCTGGTTCTGCTTTTAAGTAAAGGAAGGCGCGGGATCGAGCACATCAAGGCTGCTCATTCACCTCGAACACTTACACATCGCGCGTTCAAAGTTGGCAAGCTTACCGATTACTTAAAAATGAGACGTCATGAGTCTATCCAGTTTCGCCAATTCCTTACCGCTTTTTGACGATTAAAACAGTTGATCGTGACGCGAAATCGAATTCAACTTGAATCATGGTTGGAAAATACGAATTATTTCGTTGCCTGAGACGCATCTTTCTCGTGGAATGAGATCCGGGCTTGTGTATCTCTTTCGCTCAGAGGCAGGCGATTTTTGTGGAAATTCTATTAGGACCAGTGGATTGCATAAAGGTAGTACACAGTGAATACTCAAGTCATTTTCTAACTTATCTTCATTGCGCGTTCCATTTGTTATTGAAAGGCACCGCTTGAAATATTGTCGAAAGTGGGCTTGCGTGGAACTCCTCTTTAATTATGATTGTGAGGACGATAAAAGTGCCCAAGACAAAAGGTTATGGGATCCTCCATCCTCTGCCAAGACATTTACGTTTTGTATATCTCGGAATACCTGTTCCGCGACGTCTCCCGCCCCCGAGAGATGAAATATCTTAGCACAAGCGTCATGGAGTTGAAATAACGACGGCTGGGAAGAGGAATTTTCCCGCCCGTCGCATCCGTGAGCGTCACTTGGTCCGGAAGTCCATAATCTATCTTTAGGTAAGAAGGATAAGTCTGAATTTTATACGTATTCAAATTGTCTTCATCCTATACACATCTCGTGTTCAGAAGGAAGACGAAGAAATATGAGTCACTTACAAGCTCGGTTGGATGAAGAGAGACCCTAAGCCCTTCAAACGTCATACGTAACCCGGCTGATATCGTGAATGTATTCTCCGCTCTGTGAATGTTATTTCGATTGAGCTCTTCGGCAACCGAAATCTCTGTAAATCGCTCCACAACGGCAGAAGCGGTAACTGCCCATTTCAGCTGACAAGCAAATTGAGATTAGATGGAAGTACAGAGGAACGTCGGGAGAAAATAGACGAACTTTTCTCTGCACGGCATCTGTCAGTCCGGCTATATGCTCCGTCATCGATTGGCTGAATATGTGACCCAGCTGTGTACCGTCCACACGCTCGCCGACTGCTCTAGTTGTCAGACCGTGGACACGGCTGTCGGTGTCGACTTTCCCAGACAGTATACACCGATAATTGTCTCGGGCCAAAGCCTGAAGTGTTTCAGCCAGGAGCGGCGCTCTGAGGATTTTACTTACCAGATTTTTAGCATCACTTGAACTGGCAGTGGTCTGCGACAACAGGGCTTCGATGTTGCCCGCTGTTACTTGGAATGGTGACCGGGAACTAGGTTCCGACAGCACTGCACCCTTGGGAATTATAACTAGTTGCAATGAACGTCATTTTTGCACTGTATAGGAAGAGGACGAGAACGTACAGATCCTAAACGTGGCTATAACATACAAATACGCCAGGCCCACAAGAAACTCGCGATCATCCTTGAAACTGATGATATCTTCTACCAGACAAGCCTTGCCTTTGGTGGAAGGAGAGTGAATAAGTGCGTAGCCCAGGACTCGCGCCGCAACTTGTGGGCTGAATTTGAACATGGCGACGTCAGAGACCGGGTCGCCCCAGTTCCCACCAATAGCCTCGAGCTGCACACAAGACGCATACGCTGCGTATTCATCAGAGGGTGGGAGAAAACAGTTCGGCGGAAGTGCCACAGGCATGGTGGTAAAGAGCCAAGAAATGCACCGGCATCTCCCATTCGGAGGAGGTGGTGTCTCTATTCTGATCGAGGTCAGCCACTGCTACGTCGATCATCTGTATTCAGTTTCCACCTGGATAATGGTCAACCGATGATCTTTGTAATTTATGCTTGGCGACAGACGTGTGAGAGGTTGCTTCAGGGCACAATTTGAACGGAGAACGAAAATTTGCCATCAAGCCGAGAAGTATTCTCTCTGTTCTCTACCCCGGCGACTGATCTGACAGACATAGACTGTCACTCTCGTCGTCTGTGTCTCGAACCGACCCCGCATCGCTGAATTTGAGATAGGATCCAATGGTACGGTAACTCAGATTTCATTGATCAGATTCGCTTGCTGTCAGCCTGTGTTCCACTGTTTCGGTTTTCCCCCGGTTTCCCACTGTTACTATACAGCAAGCTGTTTCTCCTGTTATCTTTTCTCTCATGCACTTATGCTTATTGATTCAAAGGTCCCAGAGCCCCCGACGCCAACAAGGAGCCTGTCGGCATCGAGTGTGAGCGCATCCTCATCCATCGCGCCAACCCGAACTTACGGGTCCGCCCACTGCTTAGGATCCCAATACGCTGGGCGCCGATCAAAAGTCGAATTTGAGCAGCGAGGACGGATTTCAGGCCGACGTCGAGCGGGCGTCATCGACAGGGCTGGTTACTGACCCGTATAACCTACGAGAAGGCCTCAGGACAGATTCGCAATTGGACGAAATCCGACATAGGAAAAAGGGCAAGGCGATCGTGAAGTATCAGAATAAGCAGAATGATGTCAGTTCGAAGTCCACACGCTTCCTTGTCGTTGTCTGATCATCTGGTGTTTTTAGCTCATCTCTTATTTGTTGAAACCTATGGAAGAGCATACGACTGAAGCAAAGGACGAGGAAGATTCAGCGCGACTCTTCGTCTGTCCCCTTACATGACATCGGAACTTGAAGCTTATACTTATTTTTGGCAGGTCAAGATAGCGGTGTGGGCGAGTCTAATCTCGAATCTCGCGCTGTGCGTCCTTCAAAGTGAGTCCAAACACGTAACAATACCTTTCGAATGACTTAAAACTATCTTGACAGTGTACGCGGCTGTCTCGTCGCTCTCTCTTTCGCTCCTAGCTACCGGGATAGATTCCGTGTTCGACATTGGCAGCAATATTGTTCTGTTCTGGTTACATCGGAAAGCCGAAAAGCTCGATAGTAATAAATGGCCTGTGGGCGGCGCCCGGTTAGAAAACATCGGGAACGTTGTTTATGGTCAGTTCCCTTGATTCTTAATCAATGGTCGTCGTTCTAATTAGGTTGAGTAGGTTCTTTGTACGACGTCTGTCTCTTCTGCCATCTCCCTGAAGTCTCTAATGTGATACAGAATGGCTTGCGTAAATCTTATCGTTGTCGTGGAAGCCGTCCGGTCATTTATATCCAAGGCAAACGGCGATTTGAAAGCCTTCCACCTGCCTTCCATTATTGCAGTCGCCGCCGCCCTAGGTGCGCCGCGTATTCATTCTCCCATATAACCGCAAGCTCACTAGGAAGATCAGGCGTGAAGTTTCTATTATTCCTGCTATGCTATCCGTTCCGTGAGAACTCAAGCCAGGTGCGAGTGCTATGGGAAGACCACCGCAACGACTTGTGGATTAATACCTTTGGTACGTCCGCCTGCTTCATTCAACTGCAATGCGAGGCCATGTTCAACATAAAGGTATTCTCATGTCTACCGGCGGTAGCAAACTAAGATGGTGTCCGTGTCCTTTTTCTCATGTCGCTGGGTACATTTTGATTTATTGAGCAGACCTTGATCCAATGGGAGCCATCATCGTAAGCGGTGTTACATGATTGACTCTCCCGGCTATTGACCCTCTGAATTAGATCGGGCTTGGCATCATCATCTCGTGGTCGAGAACAATATACGGGCAATTCGAACTGTTAGCTGGAAAATCAGCTCCACACGAGTTTCTGCAGCTGCTGATATACAATGCGATGACGTTCAATGATGATATTCAGAAAATAGATACCGTTCGGGCATACCATGTGAGTTTTCCTTGAAACCCGACTTCGGGTTTTCGACTGACCGGAAGTGACAGAGTGGTCCGGATTATTTCGTCGAGATTGACATTGTCATGGACGCGAAGACTCTGTTGTACAAAGCTCACGACGTTAGTCAGCAATTGCAAGACAAGATTGAGGAGCTGCCTAATGTTGAACGGGCTTTTGTACACGTTGACTACGAAACCACACATACACCGGTAAGTCTGTTATGACCGGGCTTGGCAGAGGATTAGTCTCACGCGCGTTTTAGGAACATCGAAGACTTTCATAAATCATGATGAGATTAATATTACAAATACGTTGTCCCATTTCCAGTGCTGGTATCTAGAAGAGGGATTCATGATCTAAAGGTTGGGTATCCTATTTATTGAATAATGAGAACGTTACTCTAGCGAGCTACGCCTGACGTGTCGTCACTGGGAAGCAGAATCGGGCGGGGGAAAAATACGCTTTAAATAATCATCTCACGAAGGGATCAGGAAGGAGGTTTGGTAAGGACATCAACACTGCTGATGGTGAACGAGATGCAGTCAAGTTATGTTATATACTGCTAGACCGTGACGTTTCGTTTGAAGGGGTCAAAGTGACGGAGCGGCGCTTACTCGTAGATTTCAGCAGAAGTTTGGTGCACACATTCCGTATCAAGAGACCGCCGAAGGTATCGCTATACCAAGGCAACGCAGCGAGAGAATATACAGGCAAGAAACTGGCTTCCGAATTCCAATTTCCGAAAGCCACGGGTCGAGATGGCGGAGCGCACAGCGAAGCTATCGCGACTCGGAAGCGGAGAGGCCCGCTATCATGATAAGTAAACCACAGTGGCGCATCGCGAAGGATGATATCCTATTTGAGATCCTGACGATCAACCACGAGACACAGCAGCTTTACGTGAAAATGAGCAGGGGAAGTGAATTTGTTTACGAACGCTGGCCTTCTATCACGGAGGAGCGGTGGGTGCATCGTCGATTTCCTCATACAGGTAGTCCGAACACACCACTTATCAAGTATCGAAATATAACCTGGCTGAGAAATTAGGCATTACGTTTTGGGTGAGCAATTAAAAAACGGGATGGGGCGTCATGATGAGACGAATTCAATAGCCGTACGCTCCGTTTTTAGGTGTGGGCGCCACAGGAAGACGGGCTGTGGAGGGGATCAGCGAGACTCATGTCCTCCCCAATCAAATGCATCCCACGAGGCTCGACAGCATATATAGCAGAGAGGTCGGTTCAAAGCCCGCGTTGATCCCATGTCGCCGAGCTTTGCAGTCAGAAAACTAACCGAGGCGCCAGGTAGTACCAATCAGACCGTCCTGGATTAAAGCCGTCGCTAATTGTACATTGTCCGCAGAGTCTGTTAAATTCAATGAAGTCGTAGAATGCTTCAAAGACGCATTTGCGGAAGGTACTTGCGTTGCTGTGATATTCCTCCATGGTATAAGATGGATCTGCGACAGATGTCTTTGCCAGTACTCTGACGGGGGGGAAGAGAGATGCGTATCATCATCTGAATCGCTCTGTCGTTGTTTCAGGGTTTCTCTCGGGTGAGGTCTACGTCGTTGAAGAGGCTATGAAAGGCAAAGTCCTGTCTAGCGCGATTTGGTTTCCTCCGAATCGAGAGCTGTACGAGGAGTGAGTGTTTCGTCGTTTGTACGCTAGTACTTCACTCACTACGTTAGCACTGAGAAAGGCAAGGCAGTGAAACCGTTGATGGCCAGTCTGAGCCCTGGACTTGGAGAATGGTGGTGCACCAGAGTGAGCGACACAAAGTATTTCAGATTTGTTGTGATTTTGACGCCATCTTGTATTAGTTCCTCCCAGAATATGCTGCGTTTTCCGAGACTGAGTTCGGAGAGGGGGTCAAGAAAGAGGCCTGGCATCTTCAGTGGATAGGAACTCGCAAGTCACATCGTGGTCGAGGTTTCGCAGCTATGCTAATCGACGTGATTCGGGACAAGGTACTATGTACGTTTGTGTTCATCTATCATGGTCTGAGTGTTCCGAACCACAGAAGGGCGACGCGAAGATGTGTCTCGAGGTCGAAAACCCAGAAAATGTGCGTTCATCAAAAGAAAGATCGCAATAGCTGCTCATGATGCGCACATTCCTGTACAGCTTGGATTTTATCAGAGATGTGGGTTTGAGACGTTGAATGAAGAAGCACATTACTTTGAAGGTTGCTACGAGAAATCTGGATTCCCTATGTGGGCGATGATGTCTAAGTAATAAAAAATGGACACTGCTTTTGGTTAACGGCCGTAATTTTACGAGGATGCTTGACGCGACAGTTACTCCAACTGAACCAACTGAACCGTTTGTCGAACGAAGTTTTCGGCAAGCCACGGAGGTCGGATCATTCGGACCGATGTTGCTAAACTGACAAGGACTCCGGACACCGACGACTCACACTAGCACCGACGACGAGCGTCTTCGAACCCATGGAAACAGATGAAAATCTGGCAGCTTTGATGCCTCTACTCTACGTCTTTGTCTTCTTAATGTAATGACCTTCTCTCCTGCGATACGTTCCGTCGACTGACCGGACATTCTAGTACCGCATCCATCTTCTGGTGCTTCCTGTCATCCTGTATGGGCCTGTCTCTCCGTCAATTTGGCGCCAATCTCTGGGAGTACTGTGTTTTGAGCTCAAATACTGCAGTGAGAGGGCCGCAGAGCATGAGGCGGCGGAATCGCGCCTTTGGTGAAGAAGAGGTCTGGGAGATGGAATACAGAGGACGGGGTGGATGATTTTGGACATTATCATGCGCAAAGACACGTCGATTTTTTTGAGCAGGATCCGCGTCGATTTTCCGATTGGTTCTGTTTGGTCGCTGGGGTATAAATACGGATACGCGCTGGGTTGCCCGCCTTTACGCGTCTTTGACACGAACCACCACATCCATCCTATTGTTTCTTCATTGCTATCATCTCGCCTTTGCTATTTCTTTGCAGTTACAGTCATGAAAATTTCAGCCAGTTCATCGCTCATCTTTGCTACTCTCGCCATTTCGTCGTCGTCGACCAGTCTCGCTGCACCTGCTGGTGAATCTACCCAGGCTACTGGCATGTCAACTTCTGCCAGCAATCATCATATGGCGTCGCGCCGCGGCTCCTTCAACATGGCTAGGTCAGATGCGGAAGGTGGTGCGTAGTCTTCGCATACCTGATTATATGCGCGTTTTCTAATTTATTTCCCCAGCATCAGCCGTTGTACAGAAGCGCCAGATTGTCAATAACGTCCTTTGTACGGTCGAATCCGCTCTTCCCATCGTTGGTTCACTCCTCGGTCCAGTTCTTAGTTTTTCCTGTGGTCCGACAGCCAAGGGCGCGGCGTCAGAAGCGTCGGTGGAGAGCAATTCATCTGTTTCAGACGCCGGAGATTCGGGAGACGACTCCAATCCAGGCTCGAACCCGCCTTCATTGCCGTCACAGTCGCCGCCGCCGCCGCCGCCGCCTAACACGCCATCGACTGGTGCAACCGACGCGGCGCCTGTGTCTCCGCCATCGCCACCCTCGCCGCCATCGCCCTCTCCGGCCTCCCAGCGTCGAGATGTTCCTGGCAGTATTCGTGGTCGTTCGTTACCTCCAAGGGATGGTTCCGCAGATGGCGACCAGAAGCCATCGAATGCCGCTCCGCCAACACCACCTTCTACTACGACAGATACACCCAAGGCGGCAGCCGGTTCTGCTGAGAGTCACTCAGCCCCTGTCGCGCCCGTTGTTGAGGCTGCAGGAGCATCGGTGCCAAGCCCTCCGGTCAGCTCTTCAGGCAACCTTCCTGCCCAACCTCCTACCGACCCTTCAGGCGGGCCTGCAGTCCAACCTCCAGTCGACCTCGATCATGCACCAGGAGAAGTAAAAGACAAGGCGCCAGCTGGAACACCGAGCCCTCCAGTCAATTCTGGCCAGGCATCGGACGCAGTAAAAGGCAACCTCTCAAACGCTTCGAAGGGTGCAAGTCCTGCGCCGCCGAAACGGGACAGTGCTACGCCTGAGTGGTGAAATGTTTACCTGGGATTTTTCGTACGACGCTATCACTGTATCTGTATTGCATTAGCTAGACAGACACTCGTTTATATTACATACCCTAACTAAATTTAATATCGTTATTCGTGCAGTACATGATTCCCTCCATGAAAATTTCCACAAGAGTGATTATGTTGACTTGATGCTCAGCTTTTCCTCACTACGCTTTTTCCCAGAACCGTCTGCAACAGTAACAACTGGGCCTGTGAACCAAAAACGGCCACTGACAAAATAGTACGCCGTGGCAAGGGTAACTATTCCCCCAACGACAACGACAGTGTAGTTCATGCTTTCGGCGACAGGCGCAGGTGAGGCCGGGAAAAGAAATACAACCATCATCAGAATCATGAATGTAGTAGAGACAAAGGCCACTGGGCCGCTCTAAATAAACAATTAGTTCCAGTATTGCAAGTGAGAGAATGACATACTGCTCTGCCAAGGCTGAACGGTCCAGGTGTGAACGACTGCCCACCGAAGAAGCGCGCGATTATAGGTGTACTGTAGCAGAGGTACGGACAGAACACGCTCATAGTGAAAATCGCGCCTATGGCAGCGCTCCCTGCAAAGGAGAGAAGGCCAAGAAGTCCGGCAATAAGGACACACATGCATACGGCGTTGACAGGTGTGCCGGTGTAAGGGTTGATGTTGTAGAAGAGGAAGGAGAGAGGTAGGGCGCCGTCTCTGGAGAAGGCGAAGACTTGTCTCGACGATGCTATGAGCTGGAAAGCTGTTTGTCAGGATGGGAAGCGATGAGGGCGGTTGGGTACATACGATGTCCATCACCGAGGTATAACTGGAAGAAAGAGCGAATGAATATATGATGGAATACGTTGTATGGCGGACCTACAGAAGGATCGCTACAAATACCCAGAAAGCTATTGTTCCACCAGCTCCTAGGCTGTTGGCGAGTATCTGTCGAATTTCAATCAATGGCGGTCCTGAAAAACATTTCGATCGATTACTCACGGCTGCCATAGGTTGTTCTATTGGACTGGAAAGAAGTGCGACGAGGCCAGTACCCATGTTGAACGCCAGACATATGACGACGGCTGGTATGTCTCTGTGAGAAATATGAGAAGTGAAAGACACGAAAGAACTCTCACCTAATCCGAGAACGCATTCAACAACGACGGAGCTCAGAATGGCAAACGGGACGGCGGTAGAGGCGTTCCAAGCTTCTTCGGACGTGTGTATGCTGGAATCAAGGCCGCCTAAGAAGAGAGTCGTGAGCGTAAGATCAGCAATGAGATATAGGTCTATGCATGCTCACAATATCGTCCAACATGGAGCGAGCAAGCTCAGGATAAAAGCAAATCCATCACTATAATCGGATACTGTGCAAGTAGGTAACCACTGTGAACATTGAAGACTCCACACACCATTCTCAAAGTGACCCAAGGCATACTTGGCGGTGTTCTTATACTCCGAAGGGGTGGCTATCGGGAGAGCGATGATGAACGCAAAGAAAACACTGTAGGGGAGTTAGTAGAAACAAATGTAGTAGGATGGCCGAGAGGGCGCACCCCGTATTGAGAAGGACGTATAGCGGTTGAATTCGGGCGAGGACTTTCGTCGCAAGGCTTGCTAATATTGCATGAGAGATTAGTAAGGCACAGAAGGTGCCACTATACAAACGATTTCAGCGTTGCAGGACCTGTGAGCAACAGGACATACTATATGTGCCCAGAGGTCGCTACATAAGCCCCATCGGTGCCAAGGGTGACGGTTGTCAGTATTGTGAGGGCGCAGGCATAGTCTCCTCCCGCTGCAACCGCTGCTATGTATCCGATGGTGTTGACATCTAGAAATGGCACATCAGTGGGGCCCAGGGGAAGAGGGGGAAACCCACATCCAACAAGCCATGCAAGATATTTACGGCATGAAGGAGGAGAGTATTTGAATGTCCAGTAGTACAAAGCGCCAGAGGTAGGTGCGGATGAGCCCATCTCTGCGATAGAGAGGGCGATACACATGATAAACACGCAGCCTGTTAGGAACTGCTTCTGGTTATCGAACCGGGCGGAGATGGGGAGGAATGATAAACTACTTACACCCCAGACCATCGATACAGGGCCACCGTAAGGGATGGAGTAAACGAGAATAGATCTTGAACAAAAGGCGTGGAAGAATATGAAGGAAGCTGAGTGGGGAAGCTCACGCAATGCCTTGGATGACGCCGTTAACACTGAATGCCAACCCGAAGAGTTCATAACGAGAGAAGGCCCGCTTGAATTCCTGCTTGTATCCCAAGTGTGCAAGGACGGACTCGTCGGATTCCATAGAGGTGAACTGAGTGGTGGGCCGAAGAGGTAGGATCCAGGGGGTCTTATTTAACTGTACGGATATCTGCGACTACTATCAGTCTTTCGGCCCAGCCCCGTCTTCTATATGTATAACGAGAAGACCACGCGTGAATGGACCCGCAGCTTACTCGCCACCTTGAGAACTGGCCGGGTATCAGATCCACATCCGAAAGCGCGCGGGGTCAAGTTCAGCCGTATCGAGATTCCAAAGAGAGCCATCGACGCGCTTAGACAGGGAATACCGACAGCCTGCAATTTGCGAATCGTCGCAGATAGCACGTTCTTGAAGTCAGAAGGAGAAGAGGAATAGACGTCTATTGGGGCCGAAAATCCCCCGATATCTATTGTAAGGGAGTGTATTAGTGACCGCGGCTAGAACAAGTAGGGTGTTATCTCGCCATGAACGCTGCGATGAACTCGGAAGTTCTGCTATTTCAAGAGGTTGATGCTCTAATGAATCCCCATTAGCTTACCCTTTGATATTATAGAAATGAACGTACAGCTGATTCTGCCCACTACTACTTGTCGGTAATCTATTGTTGACTTGCATCGAAGTTACCACAGTGCAGATCAAGTTGTACCCTGTTGTACCTTGATTGCCGCGGTCCAACATCATGTGAAATTGAAATCCTATCGATCTTGCCACGATAGTTACTAGTAGACTTGCCAGTGAATGGAACGTCAACTGACCTTTTATATGCTGATAAACACGTCAAATGCGTGTTCGATACCATATGGCAGGCTCCGGTAGTCCATCAGATATCCACGCACTTGATCTTGCAATGATACCGCAGGTCAGTAAGATCTTAAGCCTTCGCCGTTCCGCAACCGCTTTTTGATTGACAGACAGTGTCGGTGTATCTACTCCGCATCCTGTTTTTGCTGTCTGTGTTACTATCAGCCGATTGGTCTGTTCACTGACCTGTGGACTAACCTCAATTGCAAGAGCTCCCCAACTGGTACCGAAAAGTTATAGTAGGCAATTTCCTCGAGAGTTGAGCATTCTTTAGCAATGTACCTTATAGAGGTGCGTTACATCCAAGTCTTCCTCTCATCCTTCGCCCGTTAGGTCGTCGCGGACGCCTCCAATGCTTTCAAGTCAGGTTGGGCAAGAGTAAGTCATATCACGACGTAGAAAAGATCGTTTGAGAAGTGTGAAGGACAGTGTCCCTCGGACCGACTTCGGAACAATCACCTTGTAAATTTCATTCTCGACGTCGTGACTGGCAATATGCGAAGAAATAGCCTAAGAACAGGAGACGCCGATTCAGCTGCTGAGATCAAGTATATATATAAAGAGGACAAAATAGCCGAGCAGCGGTTCCAAAAAGAGGCAAGCTCGCTAGGCTCTGAGTAGTGGGATGTTTCGTGCGACGCTATCACTGTATCTGCTTTATATTAGCTAAACAGACACTCCTTTATATTACACACCTTAACTAAATTTAATATCGTTATTCGTATGTTCCTTCCAAAAGCAATTCTACAAGAATGATTATGCTGACCCGATGCTCAGCTTCTCATCACTCTGCTTTCCCTCAGAACCGTCTGCAACAGTAATGACTGGGCCTGTAAACCAAAAACGACCACTAATCAAGTAGTACACCGTGGCAAGGGTGATTACCCCCCCAACGACAACAACGGAGTAGTTCATGCTTTCGGAGACAGGCGCAGGTGAGGCCGGGAAAAGAAATACAACCATCATCAGAATCATGAATGTAGTAGAGACAAAGGCGACTGGGCCACTCTGGAGAAACAATTAGTTCCAGTATTGCAAGTGAGAGAATGACATACTGCTCTGCCAAGGCTGAACGGCCCAGGTGTGAACGACTGCCCACCGAAGAAGCGCGCGATTATAGGTGTACTGTAGCAGAAGTACGCACAGAACACGCTCATAGTGAAAATTGCCTCAATGGCTGCGCTCCCTGCAAAGGAGAGAAGGCCAAGAAGTCCGGCAATAAAGACGCACAGGCATACAGTGTTTACTGGTGTGCCGGTGTAAGGATTGATGCTGTAGAAGACGAAGGAGAGAGGTAGGGCCCCGTCTCTGGAGAAGGCGAAGATTTGTCTTGAAGAGGCTATGACCTGGGGAGCTGCTTGTCAGGATAGGAAGCGACGAGGGCAATTAGGTACATACGATGTCCATTCCAGCGGAGTAACTGGAAGGAAGAGTGAGCGAGTATACGATGGGGCACGTTGGATGGCGAGCCTACAGAAGGACCGCTACAAATACCCAGAAGGTTATGGTTCCGCCTGTTCCCAGGCTGTTTGCAAGTATCTGTCAGATTTTAATCAACGATCTTCCTGAAAAACATTTCGATCGACTACTCACAACTGCCATAGGTTGGTCTATTGGACTAGAAAGTAGAGCGATGAGGTCAGTACCCATGTTGAACGCCAGACATATGACGACGGCTGGTACGTCTCTGTGAGAAATGCAGGGAACGCAGAACGCGCAACCACCCTCACCTAAACTGAGAACACATACAAGACCGATGGAGCCTAAAATGGCGAATGGGACAGCGGAAGGCGCGTCCAAAGCTTCTTCGGACGTGTGTATGCTGGCATCAAACCCGCCTAAGAAGAGGGTCGTGAGCGTCAGAGCCAAAATAAGATATACGCAGACCCACATATCATCCAACAGGGAGCGAGCATGCTCAGGATAAAAGCAAACCCATCACTGTAACCAGAGACTGCAAGTAGGTAACCACTGTGAAGACCCCACTCACCATTCTCAAAGTGACCCAAGGCGTATTTCGCGGTGTTCTTGTACTCTGAAGGGGTAGCCATCGGGAGGGCGATGATGAACGCGACGAAAATGCTGCAGAGGATTTATCAGGAACGAAAGCGGTGGGATGGATGGGGTGACGCACACGACATTGAGGAAGACGTATAGAAGTTGTATTCGGGCGATGACTTTCGTCGCAAGGCTTGCTATTACTGCATGAGAAACTAGTACAGCACAGAAGGTGCCACTATACAGGTGATTTCAGACTTGCGCAGGACTTATGAGCAACAGGACATACTATATGTGCCCAGAGGTCGCAATGTAGGCCCCATCTGTGCCCAGGGTGACGGTTGTCAGTATTGTGAGGGCGCAGGTGTAGTCCATTGCTGCGACCGCTGCTATATATGAGATGGTGTTGACATCTAGAAATGACACATCAGTAGGGCCCAGGGAAAGATAGGGAAACCCACATCCAACAAGCCATGCAAGATATTTACGGCATGAAGGAGGAGAGTATTTGAATGTCCAGTAGTACAAAGCGCCAGCGGTAGGTGCGGAGGAGCCCATTTCTGCGATAGAGAGGGCGATACACATGATAAACACGCAGCCTGTTAGGAACTGCTTCTGGTCATCGAACCGGGGGAGAGGGGAGAGGAATGATAAACTACTTACACCCCAGACCATCGATACAGGGCCACCGTAGGGAATCGAGTAAACGAGAACAGTTCTTGAACAAACGGTTGAATAACAGGGAAGCAGGCTGGGTGGAAGCTCACGCAATGCCCTGGACGACGCCGTTAACGCTGAAAGCCAACCCGAAGAGTTCATAACGAGAAAAGGCCCGCTTGAATTCCTGCTTGTATCCCAAGTGTGCAAGGACGGACTCGTCGGATTCCATAGAGGCGGGGTGGGGTGGCGAAGAGGGAGGATCTAGGGGATCGTATTTAACTGTACGGATACGTACGATTGCTATCAGTCTTTCGTAAACGGCCGTGACAAGAATAGACTCGCAAATTGCTCGCTACCTTAAGGACTGGCTGGGTTTTAGATTCCCATCCGAGAGTGTGCGGGGTCATATAGAAAAGCACGCTTGAAATCCTGCGTGCGTATCCCAGGGGACAGACTTATCGAATTCCAGAAGACCACGCGGCGGTGTGAACAGACCCGCAACTTACTCTCTATACCGTGAGAACTAACCAGTTATTAGTAGATTCACACCCCGAAGTGGGCAGGGCCAAGTTTAACCGCATCGGGAATTCCAAAGAGGGCCACCGACACGCCTAGACAGAGAGTACAAACAGTCCGCACTTGATGCCCATGTATAGAGGCATGGGACATTTGACGGAGGGTGCAATTGTAGCAGACAACGCGTTCTTGAAGTCAGAAGGAGACGAGGAACAGACGCCCATTCCCACGCTCCTTTATAGGCAATTGCGTTCCACCTCGAGTGACCCAGTCCCATAAAACATGAACCGTCCACAGTAATATTTCGTTATATAGAGAAGAAATGTCTTTTTTGTATATCTCTACCAAATGTTGCCTTTTTTTTGGTTGTTAAACTGACATGAACTCGTGTATTGGGTGAAAATCAAGTAAAAACAGTGAAATTGACTATGTAACGTTCCATCTAATTGCATTTCAAAAAATCTGTTACAAAGAAAACATTCTTTGTCAAAAACAAAGACTTGTTTCTGTATGACTCAAAGAATTTCTTTGTGAATTGAAACTGGTATGCTCTCGATGCTCTTTGAGTTAGACTGTTGATGTATAGACCTCCATTGGCGCCGAAAATCCCCCGGTATCTATTGTAAGGGAGTGCATTAGTGACGGCGAGGGGGTTGTTATCTCGTCATTAACGCCACGGTGAACTCGGAAGCTCTGAGAAACTCTGGAGACTGGTATTGAATCGATGCTCCAACTTCAAGGAATCTCCATTAGTTAATCATTTAAGATGTTATAGGAGCCGACGTACAGTTTATTCTTCCCACTAACTTATCAGTAATCTACTGTTGATGGAAAGGACAGCAGCATTACCATAGTGCAGATCAAGGTGCAGATGCAAAAGAAAGGTTAGCAAAATGTTAAAATGAGACGCGAACGCGTGGCCGTTGCGGTTATGTTCATATTTGGATGTGGTCCGTGCGTGGCGCCACCAGTATAAAGTGCAGGATCCGACATCCGAGCACCTTATACTTACCTTGATGGCACAAGCCCCTTCACGTAACCGGGTTTGTGGGCCGTGGAGATCCTTCATAGCACGGCGACCCTGTCCCCAGAGGGTGTCTGCGGCTTGTATAGGCTCAGGCTTATGCACCGTCTAAATATTTTCCTGTCCCACTTTGGCCACTCTGGCTGGGTGGGCCTCCTTTCTTCTTTGCTGTTCGCGAACGAGGACTTCCATTTGGCGGTCTTTCGAGTTGCAGCAAACAAACTAGAGTAGCTAGTATGTTAGAACTTTTTCTTTCGTTTATGTTTGAATGTTTTGCTCGTTCCGCTCGCAATTGATACAGTTCTGTGAAGAAAGAATGCAATTGATGTAACGAGGCTCCGGAGGAGTCAGTTATTCTTAAACCGTCTGAAACTCGACTATTACTGTTAAATAGAATAATCTGTCTGCGTCGAATTCGGAGCGAGCCAGTCATCAGAGCACAGTCAGTCGGCGGCTAGCCTTAGGTTGAATGACCACAAATGCTCCGGAGGGCCGCATCGATGGGCATGTTCGGAAAGCTCCACAACCAGCTGAAAGATGGTGGTGAATATAGCATTACAATACTTCTCGCAGAGGTAATCACTGAATTTATCTTTATCTTTCTTATCATAGGCATCTCGCATGTCCTTGGCGGAGACAGACTCAAGCTCCTGGGGAATGAGACTAACCAGAATGCATGCAAGTCATCTCGTATGTTTTCATTTCACTTGGAACGGACCAAACAATGATGTGAAAGTGCCGTGTTGCAATGTTCTGAGATCTGTGGTGTATGATGAAATGAGACTAGTACGTATACTTGACGTATACATACACCTCGAGCGCGTTATTACTGGACCATGGCACTTCGTGGACCAGTTTGCCTTGGTAAGCATCATCGATCCGCAGAAAATACGGCGGTGCGATAGGGTCACGATTCAATGGAAGGCTTCAATTATACTTTAATTGAGAACCAGTCATTAAGAAACTGTTCTGTCTCAAGTAATGCGGCCAATGAGCTCTGGGATGCGGTCATTGATAATCATTCGATACGCTCCATTACTACTAGAATCTCCTTCAATGGCCTTAATGGCGCTGGATTGAACGCGTGGTACTTAAGGGGTCATATTCAGTCGTGAAAATGGCCATCTGCACCGTACTCCCCGGCTCCTACCATCGAGATGATACGCGCTATTGACCTCGCCCAGCAACGACTTCCAAATCTCCCGCGAATAGACGTACACCGGGGTACCGTCTAGACGACGACTCGACCCTAGCTACCAACCTTCCCAAGGTCTTCGAAACATTCAGCGATGACCTCAAATCGTGCTATGACTCCCCTCTTCTTCAACGAGTTCTTGCGGAATTACTCCTTGCACCGATGGTGATAGACGAATCTCGTCTTCTCGTTGGCGAAGGCGATGTTAGGGGAGCCTCGGCGCTGTATCTCATACACCAGGTCAACCTCATCATCGAGAAGGTGCTCGACGCAAAGGGCTTAGGAGCAGGGAGCCTAAAATGCCACAGTCCTAGCGATCGTCCAGACCTTGTCTGGCGATTCTCGTCCGATCGTGACCTCCTCCAATTGAAGTACAAGAACACGTAAGTGTAAACACGTTTTATCTGAGACTTTTAACTCATTCATTATCTTCCCACCTAGCAAGACATTGCGGGCGACCGACTGGGATCCCATAGTCGCGAACACCGTCCCAGAAAAACAAAGGGTCGTTAATCAGCAAGAGGTCTCGACACTCCTCGAGCACAACGCGATCCCCATCACTAGGCAAGCGACCAAATATGGCTGCAGCACATCGAGCAGTGGCGTAGTCGCTGTTTTCGATTATGATTGTATGGCCGTTCTGGATTTCAAGCCGGGAGAAAGGGATATGATGACGACAAGAACGCCGTCAAGTATCTGTTTTGCAGCAGCGACGATGACAGCTGGACCTTTCGTCAGCTTCTATTAGCGGCCATCATCTACTGCTTTCGCAAGGATGGCGTCCTTGGCGCACACGGTGAGCAAGTATTCATATGGACAGTTGACTCCGAATATTGACGTGCGGTGTGTAGAATGATTAGGTGAAGGAAAGCACCAGGAGACATTGAATGATATGTACAATTCGAAGTGGTCGACGAAGGAGGCTCATGTATTCGGTGGAGTGTACTCAGCATGATGAAGATCAATAAGGACTGTTGCACGCGGTCAGGAGGAAATTCGAAATCTTTAGATTATACATTAACACACGCACAAACAAATGATTTCAATACGCTGCCATCGATTGAACGACAGCATATAAAATGAACCTGATGCCAAACAAATACTCGGAGGTCTTGACAAGATTACCAGACGGCAAGAGAATACTGAAACTAAAACGTACCTAACTCAACGTTTGGGACGATCCGAAAGGTGTATACAGACTGCATAATCGCGACTGAGTCTCAGCTAAGCTGGACATGGAGCGGTCATCACAATAGGCAGACGTTGCTGAAGGGTCCTGGTCAATAGATTAGAGATCAATCTGGCGTCGAGAAAATCGCAAAATAGGACACACAAGCCCCGTACTTCGAAAAAAGGATCCACCAAGGTGACATACTCAGGGTCTTCAGTCAGACCGGGGAAGATCTTGCAAAACTCTCTCTTCAACAGCGTATCTTCAGGATCCCTGGGATAGAAGCGAGTGGCCAGGCCTTCGTCGTTGATAGGGATCCACTGCGACAGAGTGGCCACCACTAGCCGTCGTCTCTCGGGTACGGAGGGATCCTCGCACAAAGCCGCTAAAAGCGTTCTTCTCCTGAGGTAGGCGACCATTTTTACGAACAGGGAGACTGGAGGCCAGGAAGGATGAGGAGGAGGGTCCATGCTGGCGGACATGATCTTTACATCGGGGTAGGTGTAGCTGTAGCCGCCGATGACCTCCATTTTGTTAGCGTGGTCATCCATATCCGACTGCTTTTCGATGTTTGCAGAGGAGAGGAGAGGGCTTCATCACAGAGAGAACGACCGATTGCCCGCCTAGTGTAGAAGGAGGAAGAAAGGAAGTTATGGGTGCCATAAACAAATAGGGGCCGCAGTTCACGTGTTTACGGCAGACCGGCGACCAGCAACTTCAAGGAAAGGACTTGTTTCTGGCATGCGCATTAGCAATTGTTAGTACAACAGTAGGTTGAATCCACAGTTGGCAACGTTTTCCAAGCATCCTCTGGTCCAACTACATGTGGCCACCCTTCGGAGACCTTGCACAAGCTGCAGGTTTCCCACAGATCGTCATTTCAACGCCGTATCGTATCCTAATAGTACTACTTGCTACAAAAATTCTATAGGTAATGGGATGGTATCCAACAAAGATCAGATGCAGGTAGAGTATAACCAAATGAATGAAACGAGTTCGCGTGAGAATAAACATACAAGAGTAGAGTAGATAAATTACCGTCCCAAATGAAAGAGAGGTGTAAATATAAGTATAGTTTGCTAAACACTGTCCAATCAATTCCAGAAAGGATTGCGCGAACCCCCAGTATGATTCGGCTTCAGCCTATCACTTGGAGAGTCTGCACGAACGGCATGGGCATACGCCTGTGCATCAGATCGTGAAGGTGGTGGTAACAAGTCACGATCGCGAGAGTTCAGCGAGTTACTAAACGTGCTCGCCGAAAACCTCGCCGTTTGGTCCTTCTTCACAGGCTGCCGGACTTCCGGCGTTCGTCTCGGCGTGCCGGTGACTTGTGAGTATATTGAAGGTCCAGAGAGCCGACTTGAGTCGTCCGGCGTACGATGCCCAGCCCTCGATGGATTACGACTGCGCACAGCCGATGAAGACGTCTTCCGAGAGACATCGTGGGTGGGATACGCGTAGGATCCGATGAGCTTGTTGATCTCATCATGATGCCGTGCCTCTTCGGCGTCGCGCAACTGAACAAGCTTGATCTCCTCGTCAGAGCGTTGGGCTCGGTGGCTACGTCGATGACCAAATAGCTTCTCCCCAAACCTGACGAGCCGCCATCTCCAGTTGGAGCCACGGTCCAGCTTCTTTGCAGATGCAAATAAAGCGGTCCGTTTAGCTCGTTGCTTGCGGGCCCGTCGGCGCCAGCAATAGACGATGACTAGGAAGATGAATGCGCATCCCAACGCCATGAGCAGGATCTGCCACCATGTGAGCTTGTTCGTGGTAGTGCTCACGACAGTAGGATCTGAAAGTCCGGTGATGGAAGGCACCGGACTACCAGAGCTACTAGTCGATGAAGCTACGAGCACAAGATCTGACAGGCAAACTCCTAATCCAGAAACGATGCTTGTCGAACTGGTACAGTTTGCATTTACGCAAGTGCCCGATCGTAGATATTGACCGGAGCTAGAACATGACAAACATTCATTTTCATTGGGGCCAGAGCATGTGGAGCAGGTCGAATGGCACGATACACACGACGATGAAGTGCTGTCAAAGTACTGTGACTTGCTGCAGGTAGGAAGACATCGTCCGTTGTTAAGAACGGGACGGTTGGAATGGCAGGTTGAACACTGGTTGAACGATGATCCCGAACAAGTAGCGCAGTCGGGATGACAGGTGGGGCACGAGCCAGAGGATGAGAAAGTGCCAGACGGACACGAGCTAACGCAGCTGCCATCGGAGGCAAATTGATTGTTAGGGCAAGTCAGGCAAAAGGTTGACGATCCCGAACAGGTAGAACAGGATGAATCGCAGTCTGTCAAAGCGTTTATGAATGGTACAATGACAAACAGATGATTGACTCACTAGTACAAGTAACATTGTCCTTGGGAGACACAAAGGTGCCAGTAGGACAGCTGTCGATGCACTGCCCGTTAGAAAGAAAAGAGCCAGGAATGCAGCCGGTGCATTTTAGCTCATCAACAGTAGAAGCGACGCTGAAGCCCTGAATTTCACATGATGTACATTTGGCGCCACAAGCTATTGATTTCATTAGCACCATAAAAACAAGTGAGACATAGTACGTAAACTGACCATCACAAAGATGCTTGTTATTATCCGCGATGAGGCTCGTGCCTTCGCAAACACCGGCGGACGAAGCAGAAACACAACTGCCGTTGAACGTATAAGAATCAGTGGCGCAAAGCGTACAGTCGTTTGACGTCGCGCCAGTGCACTTCTGACAAGCAGATGAACATGTTGTACAATTTGTCCCGCTGCTGAAACTGCCGTCGGGGCACACAGTGCCTGAAGACGTTGTCGATTGAGGAGCATCGCACTTAGTTTTATCGTTCGCATCCTGGGTAAACCCAGTTTTGCACGTAAGACAGATACCTGTCGAATCCGCGCACGCAGAACAGCCCAACTGGCAGGCTAAGCTTCAAGTCAGAACATGAATGAACCACAAAGGCAATTTATACACACCTTTACAATCACCGGTAGATGTAAGGAAGAATCCAGTTGCGCACTTGGCACACGCAGTCCCATTACTGGCCGTTGTGAAACCTTCGGTACAGGTGCAGACTCCATTAGACCCGCATTCACCGTTGATACAGTTACACGTCGACGGAGCATTAGACACTTGTGTGACTAAACACCTCCCGGTTCCCGAAATCCCCTCATCACACTCCGTACAATTAGACGGACACGCCTGACAATTAGAACCAAAAAAGCCTGATGCACAGGATTCGCATGACTCCCCCGTAAACCCCGTTGGACAGGTACAGTTACCCGCAGTCGAACACACGCCCGAACTAGAACAACTTGGAGAACACGCAGATGACTGAAGGTCGGCGAGAGCAAGTGAGCCGGAAAGCGGCAATTGCCCAAAGTCTGGCACAGAATCCCAAAACACCACACGGTGGTCTCCTACATTAATTGCAGCCCATGCACTGGATGATAGTGAAAGCGACGCTGCAGACAGAGAAGTCGTCGAATTGGACGCAGGAGTTGACGGGAGAGCGGTGAACCCTGCGGAGCCGGAATAAAGGGATTCAGAATAAATGGCCATTCCAGACGAAAGGGCCACGTTCAAAGGAAGACTAATGGATTTGGACGAGTTTTCAAAGCCCGGCGAAGGAGAAAGAGAAGCGGATTTAGAGGTGAGCATGTTGTGTAAAAGTTGTGGGTTCGTGGTCGCCGAATATTGACCGGGAAGTAGAAGAAGGCTTGTCGACTCTCCGTCCGCAGACAGAGTGACACCAACTAGGCGAGAATTAGTGACAGAAAAAGTGGCAGAATCGTTGTGACACACGAGTAGTATTAGAAGTGCCCTGCAGACATTGCCCCGCAATACAAACTACAGAAGAGTTGGAAGCCGCGACTAGAGAAAATTTTTAGATATTGAAACGAGCACGACGGACGTCTTACTCACCTACAGACGCAGCAGAAAAAATAAACAGAAAAACGGGAAGAGCCAGCATGGCTTCAGCCAAAAGAGGGTGGTGGTGGATGCAGGAGCAGAAGAAACGATGACGACGCGACGGATCCTAGAAAAGCGCAGGGACCGGCGTCGGGCCTTGTTGTCTTGGTTCTGATGGTCATTGTTCTCCTCCTTGTCGCCGATGATGAGAACAATAACGTTGACGAGAATAACCAATTTGGTTGTGTCGTGTTTGGCTACCAAATGAACGGCATCGGCGGCACCAGTTTTCCTTCATCTTGCCTTCATCGTCCATTTTTCGTTGATATGATAACGTCTATAAACGATTTTATTGGCTTTTGTCTTCCCGGATCATGTGCATGATGAATTATATTCTGCAGAACGTTAGACTTGGCCAGCGTCGATGACGCAGCCTGAGTATGGTATCAGGAGTAAACATCACTACTTCGCCTGTAATTGTCGAAATTGAATAATCAGTTAGACTCGAACCAGTCCCTTTGTAACTCGATGATAGTCGATCGAAGTCTTAGTGACCAAACACTTGATCGACTGTCATCAAGTGTCGGGAGGGACTGGTTCGAGTCTAATAATCAGTGATGATATATCGATCACTCCATGGCGCCCATGTGGGTAACGTACGTATGCTCCTTTTCTAGAGAACTAGATGGACTAACGCCAACGCCAACTCCTTCAGTGCGATACGGAGAAGCAGACTTTACAGATTGAGATTGGCGTGCAACACCGAAGCATCTTCTATAGCGTTTCAAAGGTTATCTGCAGTGCAGATGAAACTACATAGTATACTCGGCTTGGTACAGAACGTATAGCACAAGCATATAGATATATATATTACGCCTAGTCATCCACACCATGCCCTACGCTTGGAGTTTCCGCATCAGCAGCCTGAGGCGGCGCTGCAACCGAAGAATGTCTAGACTTTTGTCTTTTCGAAACAGGCTGAGGGTTTGAGCTGATAAAAGTGGGCTGCATCCGCGGAAGGCCATCATGTGTCAGGGTGTCAGTCGCTGGTTTGAGGTCGGCACTTGTCTCGTCTTCTGGTGGTGGGTTCAAGTGCTGCTGCCACCTCCTGATCATGGCGAGCGCGGACTTGATCCAGCTGTTGAAAGGATCACAGTCAAACTGAAACTTACGGCGCAGAGGTCCCGAACCATGCACCAAACCAACTTTCCCGCTGCCCCCAAGCTTCCCATTTGTAGCCTCTATGCCGGCATCGAAGATAGCAGAGATGACGGTCGGGAGTTCGGGGCCCGCTTCGTTATGGCGCAAGTAACAAAGGCCGTAGAAGAGCATAACATACACAAAGGATTCGAAGTCATCTTGAGGTTCGTGTTTTTTCGTTGTCTCGAAGAAGCTCGATAGACATGAATTGCCATGTGCCCTGCGTATGATGAGAAAGGAGAGAAGGTAACGTGAAATGTGACGCTCACCGTGCGTTCAGCCTGTCGAGCTTTGGCCAGGTTTGCTATTGGAATAGCCATGTCCCAATCATTCAACAACCCACGTCCTCCGCCATCGTAGATATCTATTGGCGTCTTCTTGTCGTATACGATCAAGATGTTCCCTCCGCTGACATCACGGTGAAGGAATCCACATTTTGTGAACGCGTCTTCGTGACCTGATATCGAAATGAGATAAATGGATGACGGTCGACGATAATTATTGCACACACCTAAAAAACCTCGTAAACAACTCTCGTAAGTTGCTTCGATGACTTGAATCTCGTCAGAGGCTGTCCAACCTCTTTCGTCAACGTTCGCTGGTGCAAACGAAGTTGAACACTGATCATGGTTGGATGGGCTCCGAAGTACCAGTCTTTCTTGATGTACGTATGGGAGGTAGTCTGCTGTCCAAGGAGGACACCGCCGCACACGAGGGTAGGAACATTGCGGACACTGGCATCATTAAGGAGAGAATCTCCGACTCCTGAGGCAGATTGCTATCGCGCCAACTATCCTTGAGGAACATGACAGTTTTCGTTCGCAAGTCGTACACAGGGAGACCCAACGTCGCTCGACCGGTAATGCTTCGCGGTGTAGCAATGGCGGGATCAGCAATGACTTCCCTGTAGCCGGTGTCATGAGGTACACGAATCTTGACAAACGCTCGCTGATCCTTGTCCGTAGGACGAATCCAGGGCTTCAAGAACTCCTTCGCCAAAGCTATCTCCTCTTCCGTGGCAGGTGTCACTGTGTCGTCTTTGCCTCGATCGCCGTCCTTCACAGTACAAAACCGATAGAGAAACTCGATGAGGTATTTGCCTTCCTTCGCCAAGTCAAATGCACCCGAGACAACAGCATAAGTCCTCTCCCATTTGAAAAACCGGACACCATCTGGACCCAGAAAAAGTGAGGACAAGTGCTTGCGATGCTGCGCATTCAATGTCTCGCTAGCATATCCGGCAAGCTGACCGCGAACATCTCGCGACGACTTGGTCTGCGACACCCATCCATCTTCTGTGTCGTCTTTGAAGCCATAGTGTGAAGAATCTCTCCTGAATTCCACCCAGAGCGCCGCTTTGTCCCATTGAGTACGACTAGAACTCGTGTCGACATTGGACTCATACATAAATGCATCGGTGACAGTGTTGGTGGTCGCGTTGGCGTCCTTATGCTCCTTCCCGAGAACAAATTGGAACTTGGGTATGAGCTCCGACGCCGCTACACCCTGAATCGCTGTATTCTGTAGAGCATCGTCAGTATGTCACAGATGGACTGTAGCCCAGTCAACTCACTATGGCTTGCGCGTAAGCACTCTCACTGGCGCACATTCCCGGTGATTGAGTCGACGTAAAGACGTCGTGGAGGTGGCTAGGAGAGCAAAGCTTAAATCACTGCGGCGAAGAGAACATAAGACCAGTGCGTTCTCCTGGAGTGCATCTTGAGCATATTATGATTGACCAATCAGCGTTCAGCTTCAAGATATACTCAAGGAAAACTCCGGGTAGACCCAGGGGGTCTATGAACCGATCGCCGCAGTGAATTCGCCACCAGGCACCCCCAGAAAGTCGTCGAGAAAATGTTGAATAGGCATGGGCCCAACCCAGTGACCCTCCATTTCTTTCGACCTGTCTTTCGAAGCTCTGTAGCTGGAACCTTGACTGTGCAGTGAACTCGTTGTTGATCTGATATTTGATAGGACTCGAATCTAGAGAAGATCGGTCATTAATCTACTGCGACGCGAGAAACGCGTACCAGCGGTTGGCTGCTCAGACTGCTGTTCGCTCTGAGGCGGAGTAGTCCTTCCACTGCTGTAAAACTGGTAAGAATGCGAGCCCGACATGGAAGAAAGTGAGCGACCCACAGAGGTCAGGGTATCGCAAATTTATGGAGCGGCAAAGGATAGACGCCACGTCCAATCTTGGGTGGTCGTTTGTTCGACAAAGTATGAGTCAGGAGTGAAATTGGTTGTGAAGGGAGGCCGCACGGCCACGTGTTGACTTGAGGGCAGGTCATGTGGCGTTTCCTTTGCACTAGACTTCGCATTCGTTGCACCGGTTCTCAGTTGATTGCAAGGGAATTTTTCGTACTGCGGCCGCACACATTTTTGCCTTTATTTTTTCCACCATCACGCCGCAGACAAAACAGCTAGCTAACGATTGGTACGTGTTTCAGCTTCTTTGTCGCCTTCGGTTGGACAGTCTGCTCACTGGCAGGTTGCTCTATAAAGGTCGGAAATATCAGCCTCACTTGCCACTCGATTTTAACATAACTTGCCCAAAAAAAGTACGAAATGGAGCGTACTGTATTAGGCCCATACCAGTCGAGCTATTTCTTCACGATCTTATGGACCATCGGGTGGCCAATTCGCGATGCGCTTCCCTAATCACTTTTATGACGGTTTTCAGTCGATTGAATCACCCGAGGACTATGTCAGTGATAGGGAGTATGCGAAGGCGGTCGTGAGTCTATGAATATTGCTTCTTCTGCGACGGTTTGATGATGTAGCGAGAACGATTCAAGCTGTAGCTCTCTCTGGTTTTACAATTCCAGGAATGCCAAAACGTTGATCATGTACCTGCGCCACAACAAGGTTTCCCGAGCGTCATGTCTAAGTACCATCTTCGACTTTGTGGCGTAGATGTCGGTAATGGATTATTGGGCGGGGGCGATGCAAAGTGTTCTTTAGTGTATCAGGGTCGAAGTCAACTAGGTGTTGAATTTGGATTTGACTTCCGTGCCTCTTACCCGTTGCATCAAGACCGGCCTCATTGCTATCTACGGATGGCGCGAATACTCAATTCCAGACCTAGTGCCGGTGGAAGAAGACTCGGACTCCCAACAAGCCCCCATTGTCCGATCTCAACTAGTTTTCGTCAACATTGAGGTAGTACCAAGCGGCCCCGCCAGGATGATGCCCGGCAGAGTGGACGCTCACACCTACCCCTGCTGCTTAGGGCACGTCTTTCTATCACAAGGATCTTTCTGCGGGCATGTCAAGGGTCTGTCGACTGAGACATGTTAGACTTGAGCCAGTCCCCACTTCGGTTGATGACAGTCGATTGTCATCAACTGGCGGTGAGACTAGTTTGAGTCTAGAGACATGTCCCATTTATCCGATACGACGGCGCTTCACCTTTCTCTCATTGTTCCACCATGAGCACACTTCCTCCAGAGCTCGTTGAACTAATTATCTACGATATATGGCACTCTGAAATGCCCTCCTGGACACGCCAGTCCCTCATGACGACATGTCCCCGGATTAATCGAACATGGAAATATGCCTATGCTCATATCGTTTCTCGAGATATATACATCACCAGCCTTCGATATCTATACTACCTATGCGACGTAGCATGCTGCCGAAAGTCCATCATCTACGACGACCTCGTTCCCCGGCTGACCCGTACCATTTCTTGTTTCGCCGACCTCCAAAAATCTATCTTCCAGACAGGGTAGCGATAAGGGTTTACAACCTTCTGGTACAACTACCCAACTACATCGGCTTCAGGACACTTTTCCCACTGGCTGAATATATTTCCCTCGAGGTCAAGTGGATCGGCGGTTTACGATTCACAGATGACACAGAGATTCATGGTTTTCCCTTTCACCTTCGCCGCCGGCGGAACCTGTCGAAATCTGCGCAGGAAATCGTTCGGATGGACACATATGTTTGTATCACAGAGCCAGAGCCTTCGTCTACTTTATACCGCAAAAGTTGGTCTTCTACTTCATTCCTTGCATTGAACGACCACTGTTACCCCAGTATGCAACTGGTTTATTGGGAGCTACCGTATGATGTTGATGCCAAAGGGGGCTTACTACAATTTCGTCAAACCGTATGCTTACAACAGGCGAAGGGGGATCTGGAGGGTGTTAATCAATACTTGTGGATGGCTGCCCAGCGAGAACGTGGTTCGTGGGCAAAGCTTTTGTTCAACTGAACTGTCTAATATCGATTTCTCTAGGAATATTCAAGCGTCTTTCTAAACCGTTCTACTACTGGAAATATTATCGGTTGTACATGTAGTGGTCTTGACCTGTTCTACCATTAACTCACGAATACACGTGAGGTCCGCGATTCACCCGTATTAATGTTTCCAGTTTACCACAGGTTTGGGTAAATATTGTGTCGATGATACAAGTTCTAGCTTGCATGTAGTATATCATGGTCAGGTCAATCTACACTGAAATCAGGGGGGCAATGTCGATTCTTTTAAATAAACTTTGCAGCGTTGTGATTCCGGCGGCATCTTGATTACCGGGGTCCCACCGCTTATTTCAAATCTCGACTCTTTATTTCTCACTTCCATGTTCAAAAAGCCACTGGGAGGATTCAAGAACTCTGCGCCAATTCGCAGCTCAGATAGACGAAAACTGAAGCAACGCGTCGTCACAGCGTTTTCAGTATCACCCGAAGATGGTGACCTGCTCGTTCCCGAGGGAATCTTGACTGCAAAATTTAGTACTCATCTCGATTTGCCTGGCGTACGTTCATTATTGGTGGCATCTGCAGGTCTTTACGTGTCCCTAGGTCGCTTACCTGTCGTCAGATGGTGATCCTTTATGGATAACACTGGGAAAGGGATCTGATGAGCTCATTCCGACGATATATACACTTTGGAAGAAGCCCCGACTGCTACCATTCATCTGCACGCCTGCTGCAGTCATCCCGATATTAGTCGGGGGCGCAGATTTGATGATCCCTGGAGGTGTGTTACCGCGTCGTCTCCCTGCTATTTCTATATCATTTTAGTGATATATCACAGTTCATCGCTTGCCGAAGGTCAGCTAGTCGCCGTATGTCAGTACGAGCGGCGGGATGGTGTTCCCACGATGTCTGCTCCTCTAGCTGTTGGCCGAATGGCGGTGTCTAGTGATCAATTGAAAGAGGAGGCAAGGAGAAAGGCAAGGCTGCGCTTATCATCCATGCCTGGAAGGACCACCTGTGGGACATGGGATCCAAAGGAGATCCTGCAGATCCCGTTCCCATCGGAATGTCGAATGCAGATGTATCAGAGGAAGACGAGCAATCCCCCGAGCCAGATCCACTTGTCGACGGGTCACCACCTTCAGATTCGCCCCTGCAAGAAGCGGCATATACACGGGAAGAAGTATCTACGCTTCTGCACCTGTCGCTTTTGCAGGCTATCGAAACAACTTTGAAATTGCTACCAACGTCATCCTTTCCTATACCACTAAGCACCTTCCATACGACTTACATCCTTCCATACCGTCCCGCCTTCCCAGCCCTGTTACTCCCTCCATCTACGTGTCCAAACGGAGAGCCCAATCCCGAAGGTGTCACCATCAAGGCCTCGACACACAAGTCATTCACCGCGTTCCTCAAAGTGGCGGAGAAGGCTTCACTTCTAGCTACTAAGGCTCCGCAGAAGCACGCTCAGCAGAACGAAGTCGTTGTGACGGGTGTCAATGGAAGCCATCCCTCCGTACAGCAACATAAACCTTTCGTAACTCTGAGAGACTTGGAGATCAAAGCGGCGAAGAAGGCCCAGCGAGAAGAAGAGAAACAAGGAAGGAGGCCCTTGCCCACCACGGACTGAGTGTCCGCGAACTGTGGAAGCCTCATCTGGTCAGTGCTGAACTATTCAAAGCCATGGATGCAAGGTAAACTTGATGTATCCGCCGGTTGTCAGACGGAACTAAAGTCTTGCAGTACATCAGATCTCTATTCGATCCCGGAGATTCGTGCGTTGCTGAACAACTACATCACATCGAAGGACATCGTAAACCAACGTGATCCGGCATATATCAACCTCGATGATCTCCTCCGCTCATGTGTTGTGGCTAAACCATCCTCGTCAAAGAAGGGAAAAGAACCGGAGCCCCCACAATCGCACGACTTTATGAGACGGGACGACCTGTACAACAAAGTTTTGGAACGGATGCAAAACTGGTACGAGGTTCGCGCGGAAGGGAAAGATCCCGTCGTCAAGTAAGAACTCCACCGTTTGTTAGGCGTTTGTAACCGCTCATTCACCTTTCAGAAAAGGAAAGTTGGTACCGATCCATGTTGCTACCAAGGCCAGACAGGGACGGAAAGCGTCGACGTTCATCACAGGATTTGAGCCCTTCTTGATTAATGCTGATGAGATGGCTGATGAATTGAGGAAAGTCTGTGCAGGGGCTACGTCTGGTGCGTTACAAGGCGGTTCTTCTCATGATGTAGGGCTGATGTTCGTATTCAGTCGCGCCAATCCAGGGTAAAGGAGCCAATGCCGGTTTGGAAGTTCTCGTTCAGGGAAAACAGTCCAAGGCGGCGACGGACTACCTTGTTGGAAAGGGCGTCCCTAAAAGGTGGATAGAGGTGAAAGAGGCGGCGGGTAAGAAATAATGTATCAGTAAATGGCAGTATAACCGGTGGAAGCATTATCTCTTTTCGAAGCGCTACTGCAAATAGGCTTCTGGAGACTCTTCCTTGCAGGTCTTTCGGTAGCGATGACTTGGGACAGAAGGAAGGAAGTCGACATTAGCCACTCGGCATTCAGGTAAAGGCCCAGATTCCATTTCCCGTGAAGCAAAGATTCAACATCTCCGTGAGATCCGCCGACAAAAATCTCGGAATAAGCCATAGGTGGATCACTGATCTTTTGCAAATTAGTAAGTAAATATCGAGATTGAAATAATTTCAATTTGCAAAAAAAATCCCCCCTCCGACAACGACGTCATGATTCCATCATTGTGATCGAGAACCCGCACGGTGCAAGGTCGTCTGGTTCCACGAAGATGCAGCGCCCGGCACACGAAATATCTGCTGTCGTGTCGTTAATTACGACTGCTGTGACACCGGAAATACAGCAGGCCGGTATTCAACGGTACTTTACGCCTGACGCTGGATTTCGACATCCCTTATGTGCAGTGAGCCCGGCGCCGGGCTCGCGGGAGCGTGTTCTTGGGATTTATCAGTTCGTTGGCTCCAGGGTCTTCTAAACTTTGTCTAACCATCTGACCAGGTGGTACCGGGTCATGTCTCCCAAACTTGAACAAGATGTAAAGAGCGTCGGTAAGCGAGCCGTCTATTAGGTGGAAATCTTCTGATGGATGCATGCCGGATAGTATACGACAAGGAACAAGGGATCCTTATCTTGGAGGTGGTGCAGTCTTTCCACTTCCGGTTATCGCCATTTAAGCCCGCTCCTTCACGGTAAGCTATTCGTACGTGCAACCATTCTGCGTGGCTAAAGGAATTGTTCTTAGCCTCGTTGTTCGTTTAACACTCAAGGAAGTTGATAGGCTTTACTATATCGCGTTCGAAGAAGACTTTTATCATCCTGATGTAAAGAAAATTCTTCCTTTCGCCGAAATGACTGACGTCTCCTATCGAAACCCTATCAGGACCTCATGTTGCTCGTTGTTCCGCCTTTGGCTTCCCTGGTGCGATTGGCATTGGGCGCTGCAAGTGCTGTGTCGAGCATGTGTTCCACCGTTGCCCATGTGCTTGGCATATCAGGCATGCACCAGAAGCGCTCAGGTAGACCCGCAACTGACAATACAGCGGAGAATTGGGAAAGTGATACTGGTTTGTACGACACCGGGCCACACCGGAAGAGCGATTGATTAATTCTATGGACGCAGTCTAGCACCACCCTAATAGGCCTGATATTTTTACTTTTTCATTTGTCCTGACTTGTGATTATGGTAAACAATGCAAGGTATCTCGAAGTAATTACAAACTGGATATAAGTATGTGTCATTGTAAAGTATTATATGTATGCATGGACATAAAGCATAATCTCAGAGTTTCAGAACATGCGAATAAAAAGCGGCAAATGCGACAGAGAAGGTAGATACTACAGACAGACATCGAGCCTTGGTGTATGAAAGATTTATGCAATGGACATTAATGAGTTTGCGAAAAATGGAAGGATTTGCGACGATTCGTTCGAATATATGCGGTTTGCGAAAACGATTCTCATACAAGCTTGAGGTTCCTGAGATTGCCCTTGATAATGATGTCCCTTACTGCAAAGCGTCTCGTGAGCACACTAGTGTAAAAATTTCCGGAAAGTCCGAAAAGCTCACCGGTCGATATTATAGTAACCGTACGACGTGTATCCGTGACTGCAGTAAAATGTACTGCAAAAGGCAAGCAATCAGGAGGAATCATTAATGAATACTCGATGACCGGAACTTACTGTATAGTTCCCGTTCCTTGTTGGGAGTGGCCGAATGATGGATGGCACCAAACTTGTTACGGAAATCTATAAAGAAGTTGTTAGAGCCTAGAGTGAATCCCATGCGAAGAACGAAGACATGCATTTCGACACGGAATCGTAGTCATTAGGTCTGTCGCCGTAGGATGTCATATGATGGTTTAATCTTACGCCGGCGTCGAGTTTGGCCTAGGAAATGTTATCTATTAGTCGTTGACGCGCAGCAAGGTCCAGACCCCACATACCTGGAGAAGATCGCATTTGTTCAAAAAGAGCACTATGTTAACTTTGGCCAATAGTTTATTCGAGGTCACGGCCTGCCACAATAATAGCGAATCTTCAAGTCTGTTGACGCGTGGGTCCTAGACCGAAATGGAAGAGTTCGGCAAAGAAGCTTCTTGATGATACCCCACGCACCTCTGTCAAAACCTGGTCGAAGGCCGAGATTGGCGCGAGAAATATTATGGCGTTCACTATAAACCGATGAATCGGACGTCAGTTGGTTACGAACGTAATGAGAAGACATATGGCACAGAGAAGACAGACTAACCGTCCTCAAAATAAGGTGCCCACGCTTGTCGTTGGTTTCTGGCCCCGCCAACGTCATATATCCGCCATTCAACACCGCGGTTACTCCCGGACTGGATGAGAATGTGTGCTCTACGACGCCCATCGTCTTCAGTCGAGCCTTGAGCACGTCGGCTATGGAAAAGTTGAGCGATCTTGTGTGTTTTGGACATTAAACACGCGTACCGTCAGTGGGTATGTATTTCTTCGCAGTTATTCTGGGAATTTCATCGAGGTAGCTAGTGAAAAGTCAACCTAGAAGATATGAGGACAAGGAGAAAGCACGTACAAACCACTACTTTCTTCCAATCGTAGTCGCTTCTCCTGTAGCCTCTGTCGCACCCTAGGATCCTTCCAAAGCTCTTGCATCGCGGGCGCACAAGCGTTCAGGGCATGAACAGGGTCTTCGGGATCTTCCCACCACCCCTCAATCTCCCCAGAATGCGCACTTTTCGGGCTCTTAGACTTACCACCTAAGGCGAAAGTCTTCTTCCAGTTAATGGACGTGTGTACGGAAACTTCCTTGCCCTTTGATGGCTGTGACCCGCTAGAGCCACCAGGGCTGATGTCCCCTACCGGAGACACCGGGGACGACACAGACGGTTTGATTTGCGGAATAGCGATTGTAGGCGCGGGCCGACCATTGCCAGAGGCAGGATAATTGGGCAAAGAAGAGCTGTTTGGAAAAGGCTGCCAGGCAAGGTGGGTTGCTTCATCTTCATCTGGACAGGAAAGAAGGCGAATCAGTCGTTCTTCCAACTCGGTCAAAGGTTCCAGCCGACTCCGATAAATCTCGTAATTGGGTACTTTGGTGCCTGATATTGCCGACGGCGGGCGCCCGTTCGACGAGATGATAACAGAAGCCGTCTCAAGGGAGTCGACGTCGTCGTGGTCGTCGACGACGATGTCACTTTCAGGCGATAGCGCGTCTAGTATCCTGTGTTAACACATGGTGAAAAATGAGAGGTATTAGTCGCGAAGGCCTACGCTTCGTACCTTTTAATTGAGCGGACAAGATTGAGGTATATGACCGCGCGCCAGGCAATTCGTTCGGCATGAAATGCGGCTGGAGTGTGTAGTAATTGGAATTCTAGCGGGAGATGTTAGTAATGGCATATGGGCTCGCTGTGTCCTGCCCAGGGCTCAACTGCAAAGCGCGATTTTCCTCCGGCGGAAGATAGATTCCGTTGGTCCGTTGTCCGTCGGCGAGAGTGGAGCCATCGTAACAATAGAGCACGTACCCCACAGCATCACACGGCAGAAGTTATGTCGAGAGCCACTGGAATAAGGACACAGAAGATAGAATAGGCGGGACTTACGCTTAAGCGTCGTGCTTTTTCCCGACTCCGACTGTCCCAAGAGCAGCACATTCACCTCCGCCCGTGTCTTCTTGCGATGTATTCGCTCCTGCCTAATCATCTCATCGATGCGGTCGCTAACCTGCTTGGCCTCTGTCTCCCGCTTTAGTCTGAGTTCCTTCTCGACAGGCGTCTCGTTTGCTGGAGGTAACAAGGCCGCTGCCAGGGGATCGGAGAGCGAGCGTCGACGGTTCGGGGCCTCTGTTCTGTTTTTCGCCATGGTGGGCAGCGGCAAGGCGAGGGATGGTGGTGGTTTGTGGACAAGAATGGTGTGGCGGATTTCGAGGCTTTCTAAGGTAGAGAAGCGACCTAGAAGGAGCTAACCAGAATCTAGCGATCTTGACTTCTTTCGAAAGATCGTTAATTTGCCTAATCCAGGTTTTCTTATTATAACTAAGTTATATAAATAAATAAATATACTCCCAAAAGTTCTTATTGGTGTGCTCGTCGCCTGGGTAACATTTTAACATGATCCTACCACCGGTGCTATCTAGGGTCACTTATTTTTTCCCTCAGCACTTCCGTAAGCATCTCCAATATCTGCCGACGCTAGCTATACGAGGATGGTGCAAAGAAGTGTTCGGTACACAATGTTGGTTCACAGTGCTACGCAGTAGTATGTAGGCTAGCAGTTCACGCACGAGTTGTGGCGCCAGTTCTCGGTGACCGCGACAGACACCTTCAAATGGCCTTCACTTCAGAAATTAACACTTGGACTTGTCTCGACGTGCTAGACACGAGTTTCTTTTCTATTCGCATGGTGGAATATATGCATGTGTATTTGACTCGGGTTCAAGCTTTTCATGGCATTTATTCCGGCAATTCTCTTCGGGCCAATCGTCGATGATTGAAGAGCTAACTTTCGGGATTCCTCAGGGCTCAACCTCTTTGATTTCCCATTCCTAAGTCTATCTATCTCCTACAGATCTAAGCCAATCTGCATCACTGTCTGTGACCGCTTCATATAATGAACGATCAACAACTTACCGAACAGGGATCTTTGTATCCCTCGCGTTGTCGGTCGCATTGATACTGTTCCCTCTATGGTTCCGGTCGATGCGCTTGCACCGCCATTGACGACTTCATCTGTTCATCCTGCCACGATCTCGTTGCTTCATCGGTTACAACGATGACGGGTTGCAGTGGTGAGACGGTTAGTCTGGTACTACGACGTTGCGATCCATTCGTTTGCCTCTCCTCCCTTTCTTTCTTTTATGTGCCATACTAGTACTACAGAAAGCGGGCCCAAAGGGATCGGTGACTTATCTTGTGCTCTGGGTTTATTGTGAGTCATTACTTCAGCGAGTTCCGATCGTAGTTGATCATTGGAGCCAGAGTTCAAGGGCATCCCAAGACCAGCAGTCTAAAACATCATTCGTCTCTCCCTTCAGGTTCACCATCCATTCATGCAATTTTTTCCCCAAGACCAGCAAGCACTAGGTCTCCTTCGTTTCCGCCCTCATTTTCATCTCCCTTTCCGCCTCCCAAAGATACTAGTGCAACCTCCACTTCATCATCACGAAGCACAGTACTTTCTACCACAAACCTGGCAACTAGTACAACTAGTAACGGTCCTCCCGTGGTCACTTCGAATTTCATTCATCCATTCACATTCACCACATCCTCTCCACTACCTTCGACGAAGACCGTTTTTTTACTAAAACCGTTACTGAGCCTCCTGTGACTCGTACCAGAAATGTGGTCATAACTTCACTTGCCACGACTACTGCAACGCTACAGTCTACCCTAATAAAATCATTCACGGAAAGAATCACCGATACGACGACACTGACACTAACCCACAACAACCGTAGTCAAACCGAACACATACAAGGAGACCGAAACAGCGACCATCACCCAAACCGGGACAGTCACACCGACAGCAACGTCTAACGATGCCCAGTGAGTCACCATGCTGTCAGCAGGAATGCTCATGTGGTCTGAAGGTCTGCTTTCAGACCAGATCGTGTCAGTATGGTAGCTTTAGTGGGGGGTATCTCGAGTATCGTGCTAGTAATGCTGGTCCTTATCGCTCTGCTCGTCCTTCTGTGCCTATGCCTATATCGGCGACGCAAAAAAAGCGGGGCTTCTGACTTCTTGAAAATCCCACCTTCGTCAATAACCCGTCCATCTCGCTCACACGCCAGACCTTCTTCATCGACATCCTTGGCTTCCGTGAGAAGCCGTGACGATCCGTACCCGAGAACCATCAGGCATGATGGTCGCGCGAGCCAGGTCTCAATGATGCCAAATGGTGATTTACCCATAGGTCCATCAGTAGCAGAATACAGACATCCCAGCAAAAATTTTACTGGTCCCGTGGACGTGGATGGGGTCTATGGGTATAGTGGAGAGGGTGCGGGGTCGCGAGAGGTAAGTACACTACCGAGTAGGTTTTCAGAGACTACAGTCTCGTCCACGGGACGGCTCAGCACCAGAGTAAAGAGCCTGTGGTCTGTCTTTCGCATTAGGGGACTCGAGCGTAAAAACAGTGCTACTTCACTAGCGTAGTATGTACCACAGCGGAGGATCGAGATCGGCATCCATATTTGAATATTTCGAGAATTAATTTTCACTTCATCATGAATTTGAGTTTCCGGTCTTATGTCTGTTTTCGGGCAATGTCAGGGGAACTTAACCTTCAGCTTCGTACCTCATCATGTCATGGCTTTACACCATCCCATCGAAACTGCGTATTGATAGGTGGAACCCTGTGGAGTCTTAGCTTGCTCTGTAGGACACATTACCCCCTGGGTCAGAATATAAGAGCGTACACGTCGCCAAATTTGTCGATTTGTGCCAGAGATTCAATATAGGAATAACGTATGCTCGGAGAATCTGAAATAGCATCGAATTCCAGCGGGAGTTCCTTTCTCTCAGCTGCAGATGTTTTGACGTGTCTAGATGTATGCTGGCATGGGTCCTAAGCCCGCGGCAACCTGACTCTACAAATTTCCGAATATTATCAAGTCGTCGGGAGCATGACGGAATCGTGATCATGAGGCGAAGCTGCGCGTGTACATATGTACCTAAGCAAGTAGGCGATACCCGCTCAACATGGTGAATTTCTCAGCTATAACCATATTATACTCTCCCACAAAAGTCCCCGACCACGATATGGCAGCCTTGTCGCAGAAAAGACCGCCCGACGAGCCAAGCGCCCGAGCACGTCTGCGTCGGCACGAAGCAAGTCTATAGATGCCCAGAATTGGTCTAGAAGTTAATGTAGTCCTAATAAAGACACAGTCCTGAGTCATGTGCAGAGTAAAGATACAATCCGCTTCCAGAGGCTTTGCCCGCCTACTGCAGCAGTATCTTATATGTGGACATATAAGTACTGTTACTACCTAAGCACCGCCGGTTAATATGCGCACCGATGACATGGAACATGCCCACAGACCATCGGGGTGAGGTACATTACATCAGGCGCGGTAAGTGCGAGCAAGAAGGGAGAGAGATAAGTATCGATAAATATACTGGCGGCCGAGACTACAAGCGCACTGGCATCCAAGGTGGAAAGAGCGCAAGGCCGTAACGCAGATAGCATAATATCCCCCAAGCGGTCAACCAGAATCAGCGTATAGAAGCCCGTCAAAGATGGTTTTGACTTTATGAAAGCCATAATAGGCACAGACGGTGTTGTAAACAAGCAGTACATTGACTTGAAGCATGAATGGTAACCTTATTGGACGTACTCGTGATAGAATGATAGTGTTACATGGGTAGAAGATCGAAGCTTCAAATAGTAGTTCTTCGCGGAAGAATGTGTGGCTTCAGTGTAAGGATACCTAAGTAAAGCATATTGCCACGAGAATTCAGACGTGGTAGAAGGTAAAGAGCGTTCCAAACGATCTCAAATCCAACGTACCAGTGCTCGAGACCAAGTCTAGGCTATCCAAGCATTCCAAACCTAAGCCGTGCCGATTGCTAGATTGTTATCCCAGCAAAGCAAGTACGTTGTCAAATGCATAACGCCACAGACCACCTGCGCATGTTAGCCTCGTGTTGCTGAGTCCCACGCCATGACTTTCCGGATACATACGCACCCAGGAAGTAGGCCTTGACAAACTACGGTCCGAGGACGGTGTTTCTGACAGGAACAACGGAGATGAACCAATGTCACTCACCCATGCATAATCAACGGCACAGAGTAGTAATTCGCCCGTACGTCTTTCCCCGTGGACAAAAGAAAATTTTGCTGTAGGTGCTTTGATCCACATCAAGTAGAAGGCATACCGCCGATGAACCGATTCATCCGCTGCGGTATTGCTTCGAAAATAGGCCGGATGTTCTTAGGATGGAAGCTAGGTGAGGTCCCTTATGACGCACACATCATATTCAAGTCAGTGTTTCCGCAACACTTCGGGATCCTCGTAGGCCGTCGGGTGTGTAACATCCAACCATGGAGACAAATTCACAAACCCTGCCAAAGAATACGTCTTCGAATGATCAACGAAAACTGACCCCAAAATTTAGCGAGAGGCACACACGATATGACGGAACGTCTTTTGAGCGCACAGATCTATAGTATCCAGGAGATCTCCCTTCCAAGCGCAATTCAAAGATGAAGGACAGATCTCCATTCGTCAAGGGTTGGATAGATGGGTAGGCACACAGACGTCTCCACATTTCCAAGAGGTTGATACATTGAGGATTCATGATGCGCGCATACCCCATTTCTGATGACAATGGAGTTAGACACAAGGATCAAGCAAGAATAACTGTGTTATTCATAGTACACAAGAATCTATATACGCCCTGGTGGGAACAAATTTTACTCAGCGTAGAACATGATACCCTTGGATCACTGACCTTCCAGGACCATGTTTAACGGGTTTAACGGTTCACAAGCCGGGACCCTTACTATGGCTAACGGGGAGATTGTACGACAGTGTCAAAGTGATAGCCGAGCTCTTCCATACAAGAATGACGATGATGGTCATAGAGGATCAGTCGTCCCCCCAGTTGAGGCCGAGTGCATCTTTCTGTTCCCCTCTAACCGCGTCCTCCACGGCTTCGGCGAGAGCTCTTAAAGCGAGCACATCCTCTTCTAATTGCACTGGGCGTGTTCTGTCAACAAACTGAGGATCCGTTACGCCGAGAGCACGCTGGAGGGCAAGGTCTCGGTTTTGACCGCGGAGATTATCGATTGATGTCAGGAGGGCAGGGAGGTTTGGGTGAGCCGATAGTACTTTGCGTATCGTCGGAGACGTGGCTATTAAATATTCGGCCTGGGGTTCTGATATGAGGGGGGCGATTCGTACCTATAGCTTCGTATTGACGCAATTGCAGAGGTTTAGGATCATCTCTTTGCAGTGGGTCGGGATATGCACTCTGCTCTGGGACGTAGGGCCAATTAAGGGATGACAGCGAGCGCAGCGGCTTTGGTTCTTCAACATCTGCAGATATGTTTTTCGGATCCGGGGCTGGAAGGTGTTAAACGTTGTTGATTCCCGTCAGAAACACCCTTACGCGTCAATGATTCAAGCGGGGTAACGTTTTCGGTAGCGGAAGATGCGGTGCCGCATGACGAAGCTTGAATATGTCAACGTTGAGAACGGAAGCAAAGCAAAGCATAGATACCTTTATGTTCCTTATAACAAGGAACCGAGCAGCTTCAAAAAAATGAGCAAGCGTTGTTAAATATTTTTAAAATACTTACTACACAACGCGGCATCCGGAGCATGTGTACTTGGACTCATTAGAAGAGCAGATCTGGCATAGCAAACGTCGCGTTGACCGCGACATGGGAGAAATTTTAATTTGGCGGTGAATGCCTTTTGCGGCAGGAGATCCCACGCTGATGGCAAACAGAACCAACCTGTAAAATAATTTCGAATTCCACTCTCAACTCTCATGAAAAGGGCTCAACTCTCGCCGAATAGGGCAGAACCCAAGTTAAAGAAGGCCAAAGTGTCGACAGTAGTTGAGGAGCAGGTGGTTGATGATGTTGCAGTGGAGGATGAAGGATGGACAAAGGTGGAAAGAAGGAAACAGAAGAAAGTTAAGAAAACAGCAGTGAAGATGGATGTACGTGCAAATTTTTCCATGATTGGGTTGCAAGTTTATCTTTACACGTGTGCAGATGACTGTACCGCGGTTCATGTACTCGAATGCAGATATCACTCAACGACACCGTGCCATAGGGATAGAGGTGAGTTTTACAGGTTCGCGTTGTTGATACCTTTTCATATTTAGAGAACAGGAAATTCGTGATCTTTCTCTGCACATTATTGCGGATGCGCCACCGCCGAATTGGTTGCGAATAGATGTGAGTTTGCCGCCGTAAATGTTGGATCCGTGTTCACATATTTGATGCAGAACGCACCCTTGATTCCAAACGTTACTATCCTCCTCATTCCCGGACTGACCACAGAGCTTCTCTCGTTGCCTCCATTTCCAACATCTCCCTTGGTAAATCCCAACGTTCCCATACCGATACCCTTACCGCCGAAGGTCGCGTCGGGAGGTCCGACTACCAATGTCCCTTTCATTGCTTCTACATTTAGCCACGCCTGCCCAACCCGTGCGCCTGGTGACCAGACCCGCATGCATAGCGTTTTAAACACGTTTTTTACTGCACCGATCAGCGCAACGGAGAAGAAGAAACGGGAGGAACGAAAAGAAAATTGTAATTCTCACATTCCTTGTTTTCATCCTTCTGACGCGTAGTTGCAGCAGAACGTCTACAAAGCAATGGCCCTGCGCAGTATCTATTAACCAAAGAGCAGATGATCGAGCATGACTACCCTCTTCCATCATATACGGCAGACGTATTCCAGAAACCGGACGATACCTGGGTGGAAACACCGGAAGAGTCTAGGGAAAGCCTCTTGACAGCACCAGATCAGAAGAAGAAGCCTGCTCGAAAAATATATTCCATAGATTGTGAAATGGTAGAGTCTGCATTCCAGTGGTCCGTCCGTTATTGATTCATGTTGATATAGTGTATGACAGAAGACGGAAAGGAACTAACGAGAGTCTGTATCATCGATTTCCGCTCCGGAACCGTGATATATGACCAACTAGTCAAGCCTTCTAAACCTATCACGGACTATCTGACACGGTAAAATGGATTTACGGCACTGGAGGAATTTAACTGATATACAAGTAGATGGTCAGGTATCACAGCCGAGGCTTTGGCTCCCGTGACGACGACACTGTCGCAAGTCCAAGCGCACCTTCTCCGCATTCTGAGCCCACCAGCCACCGACCCTTCCTCTACGTCCGACGACTCTTCCTCAACTCCGTTTCTAACTCCCATCCTCCTTGGTCATTCTCTCGAGTCGGATCTACGAGCACTTAAGCTCTGCCACCCTTTCTGCATTGACACGGCTGTTATATTCCATCATCCTCGTGGTCGCCCTCTAAAACCCGGCTTAGCTTGGCTCACCAAGAAGTGGTGTGGACGCGAGATCCAGACCCACGGCGAAGGTGGACACGACCCGGAAGAAGATGCGCGCGCGTGCGTAGATTTGCTGAAGAAAAAGTTGGACAACGGACCCACATATGGTGAATTCAAGACCGATTATGAATCGATCTTTGAACGAATGGCAAGGTCAAAACGGAGGGCAGGGGGTCCAATGGGTAGCATCAAAGGTGCTGTAATTGATCATGGGAATCCAAGTGTGATGCATGGCAATAAAGCCACAACAAGCATAGGGTGCAAGGATGACGATGAAGTGCTTAAAGCCCTACTAGAGGTTGTCCCGTCGCATCATTTCGTATTTGCCAGGTTTATGGCGTTGGCTAATATACTAGGGTGTGAGTAACTCCAACTTCTTTCTCGAGCTTACACTGATAGTGATGAAGGGACTACGCCAAAACAATCTTCTGATTCTACACCTCAAGAACCAGCACCACCACCGACAGCTGAGCAGCTTGGCACGGTCTTAGACGCCCTCAACGCACACCTTAAGGCGCTCCACAGTGCGCTGCCTTCGCGAACGGCGTTAATAATCTTCACTGGACACTCCGATCCACGTCGTATGGCCGCGCTAAATGCACGAAAAGCAGCCTTTGAGACTGCCATACGGAGTGGCAAGCCCAGCGATGGACTGCAACCCGAAGAGCGGTGGACCGCAGCGCATGTGAGAGAGTTGGAGTCAGCTGTCGAGGTGACGAAGCGTGGGCTGTTATTTTTGGGTGTAAAACCCTAGTTGTATGTTTTGTCTCATTTGACTTGAGCTTGAGGGCGGCTGCTTTAGATACGCTGAAATTATTGTGAAAATAATTTCGAAGAAATGACCTCGTATGTGGTGTCACGCCTAAGACCTTCATGGATGAAGAGGACTCGAAGTTCCGGCGCCTAGAAGGATCGAAAGTGATATTGTGTATGTAAAAATAGCCTGCGTCGACAGGGAAGTCATAAGCGCTGAAAAACCCCGGTATAGCTGCTCTAACACGCTGCTTACAACTGTAAACGTGATGAAATATAATTATGGTATAAAAAGGGAAAAATGAAATCATCCCAGAGAGTCTGAGCGACGAGCGTAATATCAATGTGTTTCCGTGAAACCCGAAAGCGATGATCTGTTGGAAACAGTGAGGTACGAATAGACGGACAGGAAATCACCCGCACTTTCAAACAGCGACTCCTGGCGACATCTGACTGGTGATCCTCTCCGAGGCCAAAAAAGGCGGGAGAGGATCGCCCGTCATCCTTAGGCAATCAATGGGGATCAACCCAGGCTCCAGGACAACCTCCTTCCCTTTACCATTTTTTTCGGGAATCTTCTCTACCATAGCCCAGCCATCGTCAAAGACTTCTAGGACCCTGATACGGTCTCCAATAGCCACAGAAAGTTCATCATCCAGGGTGGGCACGAATGTCCTACGGATCGTTTCTATTGGGGAGAGTTCGGGAGTTATGGGCGACTCGGCCTCAGAGAAGGGATCCGTGGGACTTGGGGGGAACATCTCGGTGCTCGAACTGAGGGCCGTGCCGTGACTATCTCTATCTGGAATTTGAATCCACTCCCCATTTGAAGGTGGTTTGGGGAACTTGAAGGATTCTGAGGGAGTGAAAGGACGGACAGACATAGGTGTTGCAACCTCCGGTTGTAATTGGGCGAGGCCGTCAGGCATCACAAGATAAGTTGAGTCTAAGTTGCTTGGAATGGCATTTGCGTGAGCACTGCGAGAGTCTGAATGGGAAGAAATCTTTACGTCGATGAGAAGGGGTCGTGGAGGGTGCGTGGAGTATCTTGGCTTGCTAGGATTGCGCGCCAGATGGTCATCACGGATTTCTGCCATGGGAGGGGGGACAGGGTCCGCAAACGACAGAGGCGTCCTGTTTACATAGGAGGTGACGGCAGAGGAAACGTCGTCAGATCCACCCCCTGAGCTAAAAACTGTGCTCCATCCTGCGCCCGCGCGATTATGTATATGGGCAAGCCGCCACTGCCGTCTGACCCGGCGATATCGTCGAATGAGAAACAGAAGGAGCACGACCAGGATAGCTGCACCAATTGCCGATATCGCAGCAACGGCACCGGAAGAAATTCCCTCGTGTTCAGATGGGCTCGGAAGGAAACCGTTATTTGTAACCGTAGGATTTTCTAGCGAGGTTTCTGAAGTAGAAGTAGAGCCTCCTGTGAGCCCGTTAGGTCGATTAAAGGTCGGACTTGACAGGAAATTAGGCATCAATATTGTCGTGGGATTGATATTGGCGACACTGCGGGAAGCCGTGGTTATGGTAGGACTACCGCCTGCAGAATAGTAGGAAATTGGTTCGGAGGTGGTTTCTGAGGTGGTCGCGGGGATAGGGCGGAGTACGGTACTGGGCCTCGACGATGGCGCACTCGTGGTATTCGCCGGCAAGCTGCCGCCACTAGCATATGACGAGGAACTGCTATGCCCATTTTTCTGAGTGGTGCTGGAAACACCTCCCGAAATGCTGGTCGATGCATAGGTCACAGATTTGTCTGAACCATCCGTGCTCGATCCTGCGGAAGTACCGCCTGTATCTGCCGTGCTGCCTGGAACGTCATTGTTCCCACCGCTGGACGCGGTTGTGGGAACCGAGGATGTACTAGAACTCGATGACGCCGTCCCAGTAGACGGACGTACATTCAAGGTTCCGCCATGATTGCTTCCCCAAATGAAGTTCGTCAGAATACTCTCCGTGTAAATGTCAGAGACAGAGACATCAAGAGTACGGTCGCGTCGCTCAAGATGTTTGCTCCGCATGGTGCGATGAAGGTATTCCGTGCGTCATGCACCCGAGCGGGCTCTGCCACGAAATGGCGGTCGTAAGAGAGGGAATCGAGTTGCACGGCATGGAATCCAGATTTTCTAGTCATCCTGGTTCGAATAGGGAAGGAATAAACCACCAATGCAACCTTTTTGAGTCTAACGCCTGCTAAAGAGCTTTTGTTCTTGTTAGGTGACACAACCTGCTTGATGCTTGACTACCGATTGAATGTGTATCACGACTCTCTCCTGGAAGTCATATAATTTCTTTCGTACAGCGCTTGATGAGCGGGCAGGAAATTATAAAGATAGAAACACATTCACCTAATTCCTTTCCGTGTGCCGTACGGCGTGGGAGTCCGTCACGGAACTTGGGATGTTCCTATTTTCATAATATGACACTAATGAACCGTAATTGCGCAGACCGGTAGGGGTAGCATACAGGTCCTGGTGGAAGTCACAGGTTAAGAGAGATGCCTCGATTCGGCCCGGATAACCGCGTTGACCGGAGCAGTGTGGTTCATCAACCAATGAAAGGCGTAGTCATTTTTCGGGCCCGCCGTGAATAGACATACACGTAGTGCCATTCTATTTGATCGTCCCTTCGTGAAATTTTATCTGGTACATACAGTTGACCAATAAAAAGTCAACAAATCTCCGTGATCCACCGCAACCATCTGTTCTCATGAAACAAAGAGATGGCAATGCTTGAGAGTGGAGCGCGGAGCGCTGGAAATCCTAAATGCGTATGCGCCACCTCACCTAACGACCAGTTCCTTTAACCGGTGCAATTCACTCTTCAATTGCATATCAACTTTCGAAATCACCGTTTGATATGCACCACCGAGATGATCGCGGCCTTCAAGGCATCACGAAATAAGGGCCTAAGATACATGTGGAAAGGAAGTGAAAGGAAAGTGGACGGTCATGGTATAAAGAATGATGCGTAGGTTTTAATCAAGGTTCGGGAGGGAGAAAATATCTACAGCCATTGAAGACGGGAGGTTTAGGTGGCTTGAACTATCTTTGGAAATCAGTACGCATGCGCTTTCTGCAAAATCAAAATAGACTCGCCTGCACGGATAACACAGTACCTCTTACGGGCGGTATACCGGCGATGCGCGAGCTTGCACGGTGCGCTCTAGGGAAATAAAAGTTACAGTTCAGACCTGGTGAGCTAAAAACTAAACACACACTCATGAAAGCAGGCGGGTTCGGCGGTAATCCGCGTGCCATCCTAGCAGCATTGGTCTCTCCTTCAAGTGGGGCAGCCCCAACGGCGGTAAAAGCGGTAGCAACAAACATGAGAACGAAGGTAAGCCTCATAATAGCGAGGTCGCAGATGAATGAACGAAAGAGTATTCCGCAGGCCTTCAGCTGTGCTGTTATATATCCACCGGTATTTGTAACTGAGGTCCTAAAACATGTTCGGGATTCCAGCTGGCGCCCTTAATTGATGTTCCTTGCGTCTGATGTTATCGGAGGCTGCGTTGTCTGGAATGCGAAGACGAGGCATTAACTTTCTTAGTTGCTAGGGTTCTCTATAGGATCATCTTTACAATGCATCGTAGTCTTGTACAGTATCGTAGAATTCGCCAATGATCCTTTTCTGGGCCTCACGTCCTGTCTCCGTCTAACGACGAGATGAGATCGATTTACGGATTAAGTAGAGGAAACTGCTTACTTCAGTGTTCCCAATGGCGCGAACGACGATGTATTTCCGTCCTGTTAAAATAGCTTCACCAACATCGCCGAACGCGGGCGTGTCTTTAGTCTCAGCATACACTTTATGGGACCCTGTTACTAATCCACCGGCTTCCTGGGCTATCAAAACCCCAGCGCTCACATCCCAAGGCCAGCATCCAATTTCCCTACACATAAAAGTTGATGATGTAGGTCTGGTAGATGATGGAACTACGCACCAGTACATATCCAATCCACCCTGGGCAACCATGGCAAAGTTCATTGCCGAGCTCCCTAGGGAGCGTAGCGAGTGTGCCATTCGGCCCCCGACGACGCCATTCGAGGGGTCTCCTGCGATAAGATGGAAGCTTTCCGAGCGGGAGGTCAATGGTTTCGACGCGCGGTCATTGCCCCATTCAACGGCTATTCATGCATGTTTTGGACTCAGACATCCGGGAAAGGCGGAATAACACTGACCTATTTGGGCCTGACTCAATGAAGCGAGGGGCTTAGGCGAACTGGCAAATGGGAGCTTGCGTGGGGTACCGTTGGGGCCGCCGTGGGTAACATACGAACCAGACCCCTTGACACCAGTGTACTAGACTTATTGTAAGCACGTGTCATCGCAGCAAAGTAAATTGGGCTGACTAGCAGGTCGAGGAAGGGGTTGTAAATTACGCCCAAGACAGAGTGACGCTTGTAAATCAGCCCAATAGAGATGCAGACCCAGGGAAAACCATGGACAAAGTTTGTCGTTCCATCTGCTTAAGAATGAATTTCCAGTTGATAAAGACAATTGGAACAGTATACCGATGGGGTCAACGCAGAATGTGGGTTCATCTGTCCATTCTGGCCGTGATCCTGCAGCATAGGATTCTTCTCCGATACTAGAAAATTGTCTAACCTCGGTACAACAACAAAGATAACACTCACAATTTGAACAAAGGGTACGTCTCGCCGATCTTCTTCTTCACAAGCTCCTCGACCTTGACATCGTACTCTGTAACGAGATCTACCGAGTTTTTCTTCTCGTCGACGTTAGATCCAGCCAGCTGGATTGCTTTGGAGCCTTTGCGAATAACATCGCCGGCCTCGTAGGCAAGGGCGACGGTGAATTTGAGGATAGATTGGAGGTCGAGGTCAGACATAGCTGTAGGAGACGAATACTAGCGATCGATAATAGATGTCATCGATGACAATCCACGTTCGTCCGATGCAATTATTGCCGTAACCGTAAACGTGCATGGCGTGCTCAAGGAACAATACATGAGCAGATCGTTGGGATGATGGTGGTCGATGATCAAGAGGCGCGTGCTCTGGTTACTCTACCTACGTAAATCACACCGGACAATCATTTCTATGGGAGAGGTGGCGACGAAGTCAGTGCCAGTTCTTTCTCGCTGGCTACTACAATGGCCATCTGCTCGCCATCAGTTTAGATGGCCGCTACGTCCTTGTGCACGGCATTGGATTGATATCCAACCATTTTTTTAGATTCTCTTATCAATACATTTATTTCAAACTGAAAAATGCTATCAGATATTGGCCAAATGTTGACAGAGGTCAGACGCACCTAGCAATGCATTCAACCTCAACCAACACATCCTTTGGTAGCCTCGCAACCTCAACAGCAGACCGTGCAGGCTTGTGGGAGCCAAAGGTCGCTTCGTAGATGCCGTTGACGGTAACAAAGTCATTCATCGATTTCAAGAACACCTACAAATCTTCAATAAGAGAGCATAAACTCAGTGTTGGGCACACTTACAGTCGTCTTGACGACCTTTCCTAGCTCTGATCCACCAGCTTCAACAACAGAGGTCAGATTCTTCAGCGCCTGTTTTGTCTGTGCTTCAATTCCTCCTTCGACTACTTGCATAGATGTCGGATCCAGTGGGATGCATCCAGAGCAGAAGAGCAGATCACCCGCCTTGATGGCCTGGGAGTAAGGGCCTATAGCAGCAGGGGCATCTACTGAACAGTGAGTAGATAAGCACTCATCCGACGCGACGCGACGCACTGGCGGTAGATACCGTGGTCAAGGACGAGTGGGTCGAAGCAGACATTTGGCGAAGGTGAACGGGAGGTCGGAGGGTAACGGTGGGACGAATGAGTAATCTACTAGCCCGTAGCAAAGTGGAAGACATTTATCGAAGCCGCCTCTGGCCGCGGCCAAGTTTCGGCACATTATCTGGTTCCAAAGCCAATACCAACATCAAACGGCCCGGATGCTCACTGAAACAGCACTGAAACCCATCATCATGACTTCCTTCACTCCCATCTTCAATGGCGACAGAAGAAAAAGAAGAGTACCGCAAACATTACGTCCCCCTCGAGTCAAACCCAGAGGTCTTCACTGAACTCATCCAAAATCTCGGCGTCGATGTCCTCCAGTTCCAGGATGTCTATTCTGTCGAGGAACCTGATCTAATGGCGCTGGTGCCCCGGCCCGTTTATGCGCTTGTGCTGGTATTCCCGACCAGCGATGCATACGAAAGTCAAAAGAAGGGAGATGAAGCGACCCGCACAGCGTATGCTGGGAAGGGCGATGGGGAGGATGTCGTCTGGTTCAGACAAACGATCAACAACGCTTGTGGGCTGTATGCGATCCTTCATGCTGTCTGCAACGGGGACGCGAGGAATCTGATTCGTACGTTTTCCAAGTGTCTCTATGCGTGCAAATCCTCTGATGTCTTTTTATAGCGTCATCTTCAAAATTGGCCACGCTACTTGACAAAGTCATCCCGTTGGATCCTGTCGATCGCGCGCGCGCTCTTGAAGATTCTAAAGAGCTCGAAGAAGCCCATGCACGTGCAGCTGCACAGGGTTCGACCGCGGCGCCTAATGCCAACGACGAAGTCGATTATCATTATGTGGCTTTTGTCAAGTCGCACAAGAACAACCGATTGTACGAGATGGATGGGCGAAAGAAGGGGCCCGTTGATAAGGGCATAAAGTTGAAAGGGGACGAGGACCTTTTTAGCGAAGGTGGTCTCAGTTTGGTGAAGGAGTTCATCAAACGGGAGCAGGACGGAAATCCCAACTTCAGTTTGATGGCACTTGTTCCCGCATGAAGTCTGACCGTTTGAAAATTTGCTATAGGATGTTTGTACGATACGACGAGGCGAATGATAACTGGATTTACGTCACAAAAGATGCTGTTTCTTTCCGTCCAACGCGAACCATGGATGCTGCAGTATTTCAAACACCTGCGTCTACCTCTCAGCTTCCTCTGTTAGCCTGTAGCTGATACTCATGAGACATTGCCTTCCACGACTGTACCCTTGGATTCTCAGGCGTAACACTGACACGTGATCACATTAGGGTAGGCCATGTGGCGTCGTTCATTGATCCTCATCCGTCAACGTTAACGCGTTAACGTTCGACAATGAATTACTTATCCCATACTGAGTCCTCTGACTCTTATTATTGTCAAAGTAAGTACCGATATGTTCACGGCGATCACTGAGAATACCAGCGAATTTCATTCCCCTTGTTCTTTGCCACAATTAACTTTTTTTTGATAGAAAATTCAAAGAAATTGGAAAATCATGGTGACGGGACGAGTAATGTAATGTTGGGTGTGCGGCTATCTCGAGTCACAAATAGCACGTCTCTAGCACGTCTCCCGAAGCCAAACGCCTAAATTCCAATCTTGACCACCAATTTCTCCCCACTGACTTTATTATTTCTCAATAGATCCAAGCCCGCCGAAACTCTCTCCTTGAAAGTGCCCTGATCAAGTAGATGAACTCGGTTAGGCTGTATGATTCCATTCTCCAACAGTTCAGGAAGGATCTTAGGCATTATATTCTCTTTCTGGAATCCATTCTTGACAGACAAATTTCAGTGGAAGTTTTAGCCAAAAGGTGCAAAAGGCTCACTTCTTGATATAGGAGTGTGCGCACGCCGCGAATATTGACACTCTCAGAAAACGGGCTGCGGCCTTCAGGTATTGACATATACATTTGTGCATCTTTCTCTCCTGTTACATTGTTCCCCTCCTTTATGGGTAAAAGCAAGGCCACCGTACCCGTCTGACTGATCACCTTCGCAACTTCGGCTATCGTTCCCTCAGCGGTGATGCAGTCAACGGCAAGCACGACTTTGCCGTCGCCTCCAACTGCTTTCGCGATGTCTTCAGAAAGTGAAGGACTACGGTAGTCGATGGTTGCAGTAGCACCGAGCGACGCCAGATATTCATGGTGCTTCGAAGAGGCCGTGACAATAATGTTCTTGTATCCAGCGGCATGCAGAAGCTGAATGGCATACTGGCCAGCTGTAGATCCAGCGCCATAGATAAGAATTGGGGAGGAGGAAAGAGGGGGAGATTCGAGGCTGGGAAATGACTTTGGGACAGGAAGACCCAGTTCATTGAAGAGTGTATGGAATGCCGTGACGAAATTATCTGGTATTGTTGCAGCGGAAGCCAACGGTAAAGAATCAGGTACCTAAAGTCGAAGTTCTAGTCACGTCCTTTCGTATTGACCTGGAAGGACTGAGGAAGCAATACCTTTGCACATACTGTTCGTGACTGAATAGAGTATTCCTGCATAGCTTTGGACCTAGAGCCCTGGTATGCAAATGCGGTGACCTGTTTATATTTCCATATAACCTTGGTAACGGAAAAGCACCTTATCACATACCCTGTCTCCAATTTTGAGATCATCGACACCAGGACCAACCTCGACGACAGTTCCTGCTGCATTGAATCCAAGCACCATAGGGAACGTGTCGGTTGCAAAGCCCAGATCCACTACATACGTGTCATAAGAGATCAAGGACGCATATTCCGTCTTCAACAGAACCTCGCCGTGTTGAGGCTTCTCAGTCGGAACATGTATTTCGTCAAAGTGACCTTTCGCCACTGCGGCAATAGCGACATGGGTAGACATCTTATTCTTGATGGAACGAGGTGGGCGTTAGCGCCCTAGATCTGTCTCTCCAGTATGGATGAAATTTCCCATCCTTTGTCATCCAAATGTGTTAGTAAGTGGGGTAACGATAGAAACGAAGCACCGCCACAGGCATACGCAAAGGTATGACGCATTGCCGCGGAAGTAAATATCTAATACAAGCTGCGCATGAAAGCAGTCAGAATATCCAATGATTGAACGCGTTGGATGGTGACATTAGTTCTTCTCAGAACCTTTCCGTTGTTTCATGTAGAAGGTAATGCACTGACTTTAAATGAATAAGCGCTTTGTTAACATTCGTTTAACATACACAGCGGTAGAACTGTTTCTCAAGCCGAGTCCTTTTCATGAACCTTAACCTCAGAAACTTCCTCCTTGCCATGCATGTGGTCAAGTAAATGGGGCTTCCAAGATGGACTGTTCCACGGCTTAACACCAGAACGATACATCTCATCAACCTGTAAGACATGATTAGAGCAATCCTCGCGGAGAGGTGCGGTAATTTCTTACCTCCTCCAGACTGAGGCCCTTGGTCTCTGGAATAAGTAAATATACATAGGCGTATCCTGAACGAATGAAATGAGTCTTTGACGAATAGTACTACAGTATACACGCACCGAAGACCAGCATGCCGAAAAATATCAACAGAATAAGAGGGCCGATGCTGACGAACAGCAATATTAGATATGCCATCGATAGATGGATGATTTGGCACGTACTCATTTGCAATTCGCGGAGCGAAAAATGAGAGCAAGAAGTTCCATAGCCAGTTTGTAGCACTTCCGAGTGCTATGGCTTTGGGGCGAACTCGAAGGGGGAAAGATTCACCAAGATATACCCACCTGCATAAATGATAGGTCAGGTCTCTGTCCGAGATCGTCAAGGAGTTGATGAACGTACGGAACTGGTCCCCAGAAGACGGCGAAGGAGAAAACGTGTAAAATTGCGAATGCGATCAGTGTATCTCCTGTGAAAGGCCTGGTTTCAGGCCTTGGACAGTGACAAGATGAACCAACAGAGCATTACCTCCTTGTTTATTCCGCTGAGTCAACTGGTTCGTTGGGGTCCCTGATGGTGCGAGAGTGAAGTGACCAACAAGTCCCGCCTAAAGAGGGAGATGTGGGTTTAGAATCATTGCTCGCAGAGATAAAGTTCATATACGAACTATGAGGGAACAGATGGCTTCCAACACGGAACCAACAAGCAGGGACTGTCATGCAAATGTCAGTATGCCGCTTCACGGACAAAATCATATACAACGTACACGACGGCGACCCCATGCTTCAATTAGATACTGTGCATTGCTTCATTTGAGTTACTTGTTTGTAAAGGCCAAGGTCGAGAACTCACCAGAGCGGGAATAGTACCCGCAACTGAGACCGCTCCTAGAATAGTCTGAATAACATAAGGTGAAAGCCTGGGTAGGGTAAGGCTCAGCTCCAATACCAAATAACCTTCACGTACTCGGTTCCAGCACTCTGGAAAAATGTATCTCCGTAATAATCTATAGATATTAAATGAGATTGTCAGCTGCCTAGTAGATCGGAAAAACGATGCCTTACAGTAAAAATTCTGCCCATTGAGCTGTTGAATGAATTGCAACATCATGCCATTCATTGTACGTTTCCACAGTGCGTTTCTCGTTGAGAAACATTCGAGCCATGTTGCCTTTCCGTTCTCGTTCTCGGCTCTGATACTAAACATTAGTTCTTCGACTGCCTCTTCAGTAAGAGGATCGTCTATGGGAACACCGTTTAGCTCGGCAATGACTTTTCGAGCTTCCTCAGTTCGATCTGTGCCCAAAAGATGCCGACTATGGGAGATTAGTATTACTAGACTGAGACTGGGAGGCGGACGTACGGGGACTCGGGAAGGAAGAAGATCCCGGATAGGATAATCAGACCCCAAAGCATTTGCAGACCGACCGGGATACGCCAAGACGCGGAACCAGAAATCGTATGTGTACCAAGATCGATGATGTAGCTGATGAATATCCTGGAAGTAGATGCTGTTCAATACACTAAACGAACAAGACAGTGCAGCGACCCACCCCATGATGATTTGGAGTTGATATAAAACCAGTAGCATACCGCGCAATGCCTTGGGAGCTGTCTCTCCGTTATACAGGCTATATCCCGTCATAAGACTGTACCATTAAAAGATGCGAACCACGTACGGTACAATAGCTGACATAGCTCCGACACCAAGACCTGCAATAAAGCGGCCAACCGAAATTTGGGCGATAGATGTCGTCGTCCCCGTTTGTACGGCGGTTCCGACCGTGAACTAGAAAAGATGAGCAAACAATAGGTATTAAAGTGGAATGGAATTTCACAATGGCAGCCCAGATGAGTATAGAACCACGACGACCGAATCTATCAGATGTGAAGGCTTGTGCCAAAGCACCACTACAAATGCATTAGTAGTGCACTGAGCGGGAGCATGGAATAGACCCAACACAAATGTTCCCGCTGATAGGAGGGATGTGATGATTGACTGCCGATTGCTGTCTAAGATATATTCTCCAGGTTTTGCAGTATTGGGATAACCAAAACGACGTATAAAATCAGGCATGATCAAACATCCTCTATCAGAGCGTAACTTCGGTGTGAGCTCGGTTTTGACCGTACTCCGTGAACACTCACGAGATGACTCCAATATCATATCCAAATAGAAATCCTAGCACAAAAGGATGTTCATGGTTCCCGCTTGTGATCTAGCTATCGGCTTACCTCCTACAGGATTATCAGTAGGTACCAGTCTCGAAAGAAGAAGTTCACACACCAAATGCAACGAAAATGGCGAGCAGAATAGCCCGTTTGTTGGTTGGCACTGCTTTAGCCATGGATACTTTCGGTAAAGAGAACGCGAGGGGAAATAAGGATCATGAGAACCCAGATTTATAAAGTTCGCGAAGACTAGGTCCCGGATCAGTAAGCGATACCAATCTCGCAGAAGTTCGGTCGTTAATCCGGAGAACCAAAGTCATCTGATGGTGTAGCGCGTACACGGTCCGCCTGACGGTCCGCTCTTTGTAAATTTGGAGTGTTAAATTTGTGTTTTCACCCCGTAACACCATTTCCACCATGCGGAAGGTAACGAAAGAAGCAAAACTGATTGAAAAGGGTATCATATGGCCAAACCAGAGCTAAAAGAAGATTTCTGCCAAGTCAGATGAGCAATTTGACAGTATTTCCGGCCAGATAATGTGTTGTCTAGACAAAGCAGGCATGCGCCGAACCCGGCGGCCATGGAACTTGGAAGACCAACAAGCAAGCCTGTCGAAGGATGACAGAATGCACAGCCACAAAATGACGTCTGTGGTCTTGGATTTTCTCCACAACGTCCCTTTCAATGTTACTCCCATTCTTCCTCGTCTATCCGTTTATCTTCCTGTACAGGTGTGAATCATTCTGTTAACGCGAAAGCATCCACTGACGAAATATCCATGTAAGCCTGTGGTACAAGTGTGTCAGCGGCAACTGGTTGGACGTCACCATTGCGAAGATATATTTTACCGGACATTTTCCGAGATTTTCGAATCCTAGGATAGGATTGTTCAAGGTCCTTGGCTACGAATATCGAGACGATGCTTGCCATGTCTCTATCGTCGAGCTAAACATCACCCTCTGGATCTTCCCACAATCTCTACGCTTTACGTCTGGTTCTCTCGCGACAGTGGAGATACATGATTTCCGGGTCCGCGTTTTCTCATCCTCCAAAACACCAGTATGGCTGCAGAAACTGCGTCGAAATCTCGTCTTCACTGTTCTTAATTGCCACACAGTCCGTCTGGACGATATTCTTACAGAAATTGTTCTAAACGACGAAAGTGATAAAACTAGATTATCAGGCTATTCTAATCAGTGGCACATCCATAATGTCTTTAATCAACGGATGTATACTTTTGGCCGGTTGGACGCCCAACTGCGTCGTAATTGGCTGGATGATCATGGGTCATTGGCATTTATTGCGAGGGAGTGTAGGTGGATCAAGCTTCCTACATTGCAGCAGAGCGAGTCTCATTGGCAGTTGAGCCCCTTCTAGCACTGAAACTTCACCATCCTGAATAATCTTTGTCTAGATATTTGCCCTACCGTATCATTTCCTTATTTCCCAAAATTTATGACCCAATCTCCACCGTCGACATTTACATATCACGGACGGACATCACTTTCGATCATTTCCGTATAAGAGATGTTGAATTGTTTCGTCAAGGAGCCACGACGTTCAAGCTGAACATTGAAAAGTTACGGCAAAGGGGATCACTGGAGAGCTTTACTTGGGACGCTTTTATGGATACTCTTGTACGGACCTGTATGTGATAGATACAACGGTATTATGGAAATAGTATGAGCACTATAATACAACGAATAAAAAGATAGAAAATAAAAGATAAATACATAGGGTCCCACAAGTTCAAAAAGTAGAATGGTATGCTGCTAGCGGTATGCAAGACGTTAGAACGCCCGACCCGCTAGCAATGGAGTACATCAAAATAGCTCACTTGGCGCCTTAGGCCTTAGGCCCGGAGAGTTCAAGCCGTGTTATTCCCCGACACGCGCTTTACCTCGGCAGCCCTGTCAAATGAGTACCTGCGTCGTTTGAGCTCCCAACATCGGCCGGATACAACTCCATACTGAGTTTCTGAAGAGGGCTGTCCTTCATCGCTGAATGGCGAGACATCGTCTTTCTATCGGTCCAGCTGGAAAATCGATCTGGATTTTCTTGTGGTGATAGTTCAGCAGAGGCGGTCATGGAGAAGCGGTTTTCGGGCGGAGGTGAAACGAGTGGGGTTGAACGGCGTCTTTCTGAGATCGTTGTACCTGGTAACAGTGAAGATACTCGTTCTAAGGGTGATGAAAGGGTTTGGGTATAAGCAGAAGAATCCACCGGATCGTCAAACGGGTTTGATCTCATGGTCTCTTCTATAGCTCCAGAGTCTCCCGGCAACGGAGTATGGCTAGAGACATAGCTCAACCAGGAGACTCGAGAACTCGCAAAAGAGGTAGTCTCTGCAAAAGGATTGTGAATGGGAGTTTGAGCGCGGCTTTCCGCGGGCCGTTCAGAAGGGTAAGTACGCATGAAGAGGGACGAGACTCGATAGAAGACACGCATCATGGGCGGTGGGAGAATCTGGGGCGGGGGATCGCCATTTTGGCTACTTGGTGGTTTTTCGTCTTTGAACGATTTGTACGGTGCAAAACCAGAGTCCACCTTGGCACAGTATCTCTTTCGCCGTCGACGAAGGCAAAAAAGTATGACGAGAAGGACCGCAGAAATGGCGACCACGGCGCCTACAATTCCACCAATTATAGGCACGAATGATGTACGTGATAGGCTAGAAGAGATGGAGTCTTGGTCAGAATGGGAGCAATGCATATGAAAAAGACGGTATTACTCAGACGACGGGGAGCTCGGATTACTAGGAGATATGGGAACTGCGGTGGGTGTTGGCGCGAAACTCGTAATGGCGATAGGCGGTGATGGCACTGTCGACAATAAGGTTGACGAGGCGGAGGCCGTGGATGGAACTGCAGATGTTGAAGGTGATGATATGACCGCCCGGATGGTTTGAGAGGATGATAATGAACTCAATGAAGATGAACCTGTCGTAGTAGGAACAGGTTCGGTCGAGGTCGCGACCAACACTAGGCTGCCGGAAGTAGTGGGCGGGACAATGTCGGATGCAACGGATGATTGCGATGATGAGAAAGACTGGGATGCTACGGAGGACGACTGAGATAATACGGAGGAACACTGCTGTGATTGTGATGTGCTTTCAACGGTGGCGGGACCAGGGTTTGTTTCAGCAATGCCGACGGAACTACTGCTGCCGTTAGTAGATGACGCCACGCTTCCTCCCCCGGTCGCGCTTCCTCCATCGTTGGAGAAAAACCACCAGGAGGATCAGAGTTGCTGGGCTTGTCGCTCCAGTTACCATCGTTGTTGGATTCTCCACCATTCTCGCTTTCAATGCTCTGTCCGCTTCCATAGTGAGCTGATTTTGAGCTGCCGCCGCGACTAAACTTCTTGTCGTAGTCATCATCGTTTGAGCCATCATCGCTGTCGTCGTCGTCATCGTCATCATTATCGTTTCTCTGGTGACCAGACCCCAGAATGTGGTATTGTGGACCATCGTCGTCCGCGGCGCCCTTCTTACGGTTCACTTGTTCGTCGGATTTGTGCTTGCCATCTAGTTGAAGGGTTAGACGATCGTCGTAAATGGAAAACGGAGATACTTGCTCTGTTCTTGAAATCCACGGCGCAAACGCTGATGGGATTCGCTCAAACCACGCTGATGAGAAGGGAAGGGGGTCTGAAACCTTGGCCCATCAAGCTGTAGCTTCGACCGTGATGATTTTGTCGAAGAGTCTGTGTATATATGTCAGTATAGAGCTGAAGGGCTAGTACGAAGAAGGAAGACCTTTCTCTGAAGCGTTACCGCCAGAGATGATTGGGATTCGGCGCCTCCAGGGCATCTGAAAAGGGACCCGTAGGGCCACACAAAACTTAGAAAGGAGAGTAGGGGGAGAAAGAGTGTCGTGGTGGTAGAAGGCTAAGAACTTTGGAAGAAGCGTTAAGCGTAAATGGCATCTATGACATCCTCATGATTGGTTTGGCAGATCCTTGTTGGCCATATGTGGGAACATGCCCTAAACTACTATAAATGTCACCGTACCACGGTGAATGACGTGTTGGTAACCGGGGCGCAGATCAACGAGGCCTCGGTTTAATGGTGTTTAGCTTCTGTTTAAACAAAAAACATGAGATGCAAAGCATGCACAATTTGTGACAAGAAATCAGCTTATTGAGCTTCTCACGTTCGGCAGTACAGCGATCATTGAAGTTTTATGGGCAACACAGATTCCCCAAGATAGACCATTCTTTCGGAGAGTTGATTAGGATTTGAGGCCACCTGGAGATTACTATATCCCGAGTACACCAGGATGGGAGGACATTCATATATTCATGTATTTAGCCTGTGCCTCTGTACGAGAACTTTTGAAACGGCAGCTACGTACACGATTCAGTAAGTATCAGAGAGAAGAAAGATCGGGGTAAAACAGCCGACCTTATATCCTGTTTATTCCCAACAAATGTCGGCCAAAGAAGAGAAAAAGATTGACAGAGCCGGTGCTCGCAGTTCATTAGAATTCAAATTGCGGCGATGAGGGATCGAAACAAACAGGCGGATCAGTATTCGGATTTAGCGGACCAATATTCGACCTCCGATGCTCCGCCACGCGTGCCGGCTCAAGCCGCTCCTTCGCCTTACCACCACCACCAATAAGCAATGCAGTCGCTACGGACGCGACGTTCTCAGGCGCCGGCGCGGAAGGTGCAGCGCTCTGGAACGAAGCTCTCCAAAATTGCCCAAGGTGTCACTTCCCGTCCTCGCGATGCCCGGAAATCTCGTGTCGACGACAAGATTAAGAAACGCATGTCGATGCGCTATGCCGACATTTCAGGACCTACAGAGCTTAACGTACCTCCAATGCCCAGCATGCCTACTGTTGGGGGTATCACGGATGGATTTCAGAATGAAGTTGTCGGAGAGAAGATAGGTAGTCGGGATGATGGAGCGGCGGCGGCAGCCGCAGAGGAAGACAAGAAACTGCTGGACAAGGATGATTTTGACCCGGATGCCTGTGAGTATGGAACTTTTAAACTACGACAATATTCCTGATTTAGCATAGACTTGAAGCTCAAGCTGGCGAATTCGACGGAAGCAGAAGTCAAGTCCCTGCAATCATCTCTACGTGGAGCCAAAGATGATACGGCAATTGATCTACAGAAGAACGTTTTCAAAAAGTCGGTTGAACGCTTTCTTACTCTGTTATTTCTTGCTAACTGGATTGCAGTTATGCAGAATTCGTGCTGATCTCCAAGGAATCTCAAGCCTGGAGAATGAAATGATTGAACTCAAGGAATCCTCTCGGAATACAAATCCATGCCGTCCTTACTTCACATCCCTGACCCCACCTCAACGTCCTCCTCAACCATGACTTCGTATCGACGTTCCTCCGTTGCTGACCTGCGCATCATGTATTTCAATCAGATGCAAGCGTTGCATACTCAGATCGAGGGATCTGCCAAATTTGCGCCTACTACACCAGGAAGGCATGTCGTCGGCGAAGTCGAAGGTGTGCTATCATTAAATGCTGCAACGTACAAGGTCGTCGGCAAGGTGAAGTTTGTTGTCTTGGACGATGCTGTGTTGGTCGCCAGGAGACGACGCCGCAATGGTGGTCCCGATTCTCGTAGTGGCGGCAGTGTTAGCGAAGGCAAGCTAGTTGCGGAGCGATGCTGGCCACTGAGTGAAATGCTGGTGCTGGATACCAAGGACTCACCCAGTATGACGAATGTCTTCAAGATCAGGCATGGCAAGGAAACACATGTATATCGCACAGAGTTCCCTGCAGACAAAAAGTCGCTTCTTCAACAACTACGTCATGTCGCCGAGGAACTAGCTGCTAAGAAGCGTAAGGAACGCGAAGGCGAGCATGAAAGGAGGAAGAGTATGTGGCAAGGCGCTGGCGACGTAAGCTCTACTTCTGTGAGCGCGAAGTGCTTGCTAATGGTACTTGTTATAGAGGATGTCTGGATACAATGTGGACCGCATGCCTCAGGCCGAGTGGATGAGGGAGCTCGCTCTGAAAGCGGGAGAAGCTCCGGATGCTGATACTAAGGAGAAACTAGAGCGCGATGCTCGTTGGACCAGCGAGTGGGCGGACGACCTAATTGTTGCCATTGCTTTGCGAGAATGGGAAAAGGCTACGAAGCTTGTCGAAGAAGGTTGATTCGGCCTCTTCTTTTCTTCGATCTATACTGATACCCCTTAGGTAAAGCCAAGTTGGCTACAGTTCCTTCCCTGGCCCCAAAGCTTCCCGGTTTGACCTCGCAGCTGACTGCGGCCCTCTTGTCTTCCTTGTCTTTGGTCTCGAACAAGAAGTCTACTGTTATTTCACTGATCTCGCTTCTTTTGCGTCTCAACGTCGGCCCTGCTGCTCGCGCAACGTTCCTCAAAATGCGTTCCCAGGTCATCAAGAACCTTGTCAGAAAAATCAAATTCGAAGGGCACATTGGTGTATATATTGCTGACTTAGCTATCGTGACTTTCACTGCCATCAAGCACACCGCCGATTGGTTTCTGGCGAGCTTTAAGGAGAACGAGGTCGCTAGTGGTATGTCAAAAAAGTTGCACTCAGCAAACAGTATATTAATGCGACAGTTTAGCTTTCATTGATTGGGCGAAAAGCCAGATCGAGAATTACGCAGATGTGTTCCGAAGACAGGTCTTCAGCTCGGATGTCGATCCGAAGGTTGTCGAAGAAGCTCTGAAAATCACATATTCTCAGAGCAAGAAGGTGAGGACGCTGATTACATGAATGCTCCCATCTAACATTTACTCTCAGCTGCTTGAAGACTATGGACTTGATTTTCGGTTCCTGCTAGAGGAGCTGCTAAGGAAAACGTTCAAGAGTCGGAGACCAACACCAAGCCCGCTAAGCTGAACCTGCAAGACATACGCATACATGCGCCGAAATTATCCAAGTCTTCGTCCAAACTGTCCCCTCTGCTTACGTCCTCCGTCAGCCGGCGTTCTCCTACACCAAGCGCAGGTTCAGTTAGGACACAGTCATCATCATCTACTTCTTCTGGTGCGACAACCACAGCAGCCGCCGCCACGCCGACTGCACTGTCCTCAGCGCCACCTTCGGGTTACTCCTCAGCTTCGTTTTATACCCCCACACCCGCCACCGGTATGTTTCCCCCATCCCAGACCCAAATGCCTCCCGTGCCCGCTCTTCCAAAGTTCGCACACCCTTGTCGTCCTCAATACCTACATATGGCAGCAACATGCCACCGCTCTCTGCTCCAGTTCCCCCCGTGCCTTTGGCGTCCCCACTTCCTAGACGAACAAGGTCTCCACCTCCTAGTGCATCTCCCTTGCGGTCAGGTACGTCGAGTAGCATGAGGGATAGACCGCCTCGATCTGCTAGGGCTAGTCCTGCTCCACCCCCTCGATCCACGAACCGACCTGGCAGTTCGGCAGGACATAGGCCGCCACCTGTTGCTGTTCCCCCGCGAGAGGGCATGATCTAAGATGGCGTATATCTTAGCGTTTTCTTCACGTTAGATTCCTCTTCACACTTAAATTATTCCCTTCTATCTTTGTTCTTTGCATTTGTGGATGTCATCGTCTTTAGAGTCATCGTCTGTACTGGTACTTGAATATTTTTGATTGCATTTTCCTGGACCATGACACTGAGCTGCTCCCATCCCTAATCTTATATGTTATCACCATTCTCAGATCAGGATTATTTGGTGTGGTTCGCACTTTCTAAGTTGAACAGACGCGTCTGACTATTTTCATTACAGCGTGTATCGAATAATGGTTTCCGTGGCAATGCGTCATACCTTTGCGTAGGCCTGTGGCAGTGCTTCGTTTCTCCTTGCTTAATCATTACCCCACTTACTAACGCAATTGGATGACAAAGAATGGGAAATTTCACCCATACTTGAGAGACAGGTCTAGGACGCTAACGCCCACCTCATCCCATCAAGAATAAGATGTTTACTCACGTCGCTATTGCCGCAGTGGCGAAAGGTCACTTTGACGAAATACACGTTCCAACTGAGAAACCTCAACACGGCGAGGTTCTCTTGAAGGCTGAATATGCATCCTTGATCGCTTTCGACACGTATGTTGCGGATCTGGGCTATGCAACCGACACGTTCCCTGTGGTGCTTGGGTTCAATGCAGCAGGAACTGTCGTCGAGGTTGGTCCAGGTGTCGATGATCTCAAAATTGGGGACAGAGTATGTGATGCGATGCTTTTCGTTAGTAAGGTTATCTGAAATATAGACAGGTCACCGCATTCGCATTCCAGGGCTCTAGATCCAAAGCTATGCAGGAATACTCCATTCAATCACAAACAGTATGCGCAAAGGTATTGCCTGCTCAGTCCTTCCAGGTCAGTACGAAAGGACTAGAACTTCGACTTTAGGTACCTGATTCTTTACCATTGGCTTCCGCTGCGACGATACCAGATAATTTCGTCACGGCATTCCATACACTCTTCAATGAACTGGGTCTTCCTGTCCCAAAGTCATTTCCCAGCCTCGAATCTCCCCCTCTTTCTTCCTCCCCAATTCTTATCTATGGCGCTGGATCTACAGCTGGCCAGTATGCCATTCAGCTTCTGCATGCCGCTGGATACAAGAACATTATTGTCACGGCCTCTTCGAAGCACCATGAATATCTGGCGTCGCTCGGTGCTACTGCAACCATCGACTACCGTAGTCCTTCACTTTCTGAAGACATCGCGAAAGCAGTTGGAGGCGACGGCAAAGTCGTGCTTGCCGTTGACTGCATCACCGCTGAGGGGACGATAGCCGAAGTTGCGAAGGTGATCAGTCAGACGGGTACGGTGGCCTTACTTTTACCCATAAAGGAGGGGAACAATGTACGAGGAGAGAAAGATGCTCAAATGTATATGTCAATACCCGAAGGCCGAAGCCCGTTTTCCGAGAGTGTCAATGTTCGCGGTGTGCGCACATTCCTATATCAAGAAGTGAGCCTATTGCACCTTTTGGCTAAAACCTCCACTGACATTTATCTGTCAAGAATGCATTCCAGAAAGAGAATGTAATGCCTAAGATCCTTCCTGAACTGTTGGAGAATGGAATCATACAGCCTAACCGAGTTCATCTACTTGATCAGGGCACTTTCAAGGAAAGAGTTTCGCGGGCTTGGATCTATTGAGAAATAATAAAGTCAGTGGGGAGAAATTGGTGGTCAAGATTGGAATTTAGGCGTTTGGCTTCGGGAGACGTGCTAGAGACATGCTATTTGTGACTCGAGATAGCCGCACACCCAACATTACATTAGTCGTCTCGTCACCATGATTTTCCAATCCTCTGAATTTTCTATCAAGGTCCGTTGGGAAAAAGAATCAATTGTGGCAAAGAACAAGGGGAATGAAATTCGCTGGTCTTCCCAGGGATCGCCGTGTGCATATCGGTACTTTGACAATAATAAGAGTCAGAGGACTCAATATGAGATAAGTAATTCATTGTTGAACTCCAACGCGTTAACGATGACGGATGAGGATCAATGAACGACGCCACATGGCCTACCCTAATGTAATCACGTGATAGTGTTACGCCTCGCGACTTGAGATTCTTCTTTTGGTCATGCTCTACATTGTTCGTACAAAGGACACCCCAAGATTGGACGGTGGCGTCTGTTGCTCTGCCGCAGTATAAATCTCGAGTATCCTGACCTCTGTGAGTTCTTTACTTTCTGCCATGGCGCGCTCAAATACTCACAATCTCGTCAGTGGAACCACTCCAGCTACTACCGGCGGTACGCGTTTCTTTTCGCTGTATTTGCAGTGAATCAGCTACTGATATATACTCAGGATCTCCTATCAAGCGCCAGACCTACAATCAGTTCACTTCGCTCAAGCCTCCCGCTTCGCAGCAGTGACAAGACAGGGCGAAAGAAATGGACAGTCACTGGATTGGGCCCATGCCTATCGAATTTTTCCTTCAAACTCTGATGGGATCTGGTGGAAGGTATAAGCCTAGCTCTCCCAGTCATCTTCACAAGATCTTCGAGTCGATCAAGGCACCCGGGAATTACAGCAAGGAGAAGAAGTACGCAGATGCAGTGGTGAGTTAATATATCGCTGCTCGCCTGCAATATTTTGACGATTATCTGCAGGCCAGCGCGGTGGAAGCTGTATCGTCTGATCTTATTCCCGGTTGAAACTGGTTCTAGGAGAAGAGCGCAAGGACGCCAATTCTGCGACCAACACTGTCACCGATGCATTCGTGTACGCCTCTGACGTCGACACGCGTTCCAGTCCCACCCAATGGAACAAGGCAGAACTTTGGTTAGAATTCAAGAGGATTGCCTCTTTCTACGGGTTCAAGGATGACAAGCCGGAAGAATGGGTATCGCAGACGCTATCGTCAAGCAATTACCGTGGTCAACTTGCTGGATACGCTGGGGTAACAATGAATGCGCAACATCGACGACACTTGTTCACACTTAGCCTTGGGCCCGACGGAGTCAGGTTCTTCAAATGGGAGAGGACATACACTGTCGTGTCGCGTGCGTTCGATCTATCAACGGAAGGAAAATACCTCGTCGAGTTTCTGTACCGGTTTTCCAAACTCACTGACGTTCGTCGAGGAAAAGATGACACAGTGACTCTGGCTACAGAGGCGGAAATAGCTCTGGCAAAGGAGCTCTTGAAGCCTTGGATTCACGCGGACGACCCTGATCAGCGTCTATTTGTGAAGATTCGGGTGCCTTTTGGTGACAGCGAAAGGGAAGTGATTGCTGGACCTGCCATCGCGACACCTCAAAGCGTCCCAGGTCGAGCGACGTTGGGTCTCCCTGTGTACGATGTGAAGACGAAGAGCCTGATGTTCCTGAAGGATAGCTGGCGGGATGCCAATCTCCCTCAGGAATCCGAGATCTTGCAGATTCTCAATACAGCTGGTGTCTGCAATGTTCCTACTTTCGTGTGTGGGGGCGTCGTCTCCGGCCAGACCACTACGACCCACGAATATCTAGATGAAAAGTGGAACCATGGGTCACGTCTGGAGATCACCTGTATCCGTGTGCACCAGCGAACGCTGACTGAAGAGGTTGGGCACCCATTGAAGACGTTTAAATCCTCGAGGCAACTTACGAGAGTTGTATACGAGGCATTCTTGGGTGAGTAAAATAATTAGCGATGATCGTCATCCATTGATCCGACTTTGATATTAGGTCATGAAGACGCTTTCACAAAATGCAAAATTCTTCACCGTGATATCAGTGGTGGGAACATCCTGATCGTATACGACAAGAAGGCACCGAATGATAAGGATGATGGCGGAGGTCGTGGCCTGTTAAATGATTGGGATATGGCTCTACACGAGGACCAGTTGGCAAAGGCAGCGCGGCAAGCTGAGCGCACAGTAAGTCGCTCCGTTTTCCTTTACCTTTATCATCTTTTCTCACCAATGTGCAGGGTACATGGCAATTTATGTCGATCGGGCTTCTTAGAGACAGGAAGAAGCAGCATCTACCTCAAGACGACTTCGAATCCTTCATATATGTTATGCTCTATCACGGTCTCCGCTACTTGCATCACAGCAAAGTCGGCCCTGGTCTTCGGGACACGATTGCTTCTATCTTCGATTATGGCATAGACAATGGCGATGGGACATGGAACGGAGGCAGCGGGAAGGAGTCAGTGACGCTTCAGACTAAAGGACACCTAGGTGTCAATTTTCAGTTTGATTGTGGCCCCATCAACGAATGGATGCAAGAAGCGCTGTTGGCTATCGGCGAATGGCTCAACTGTTCAACGCAGGAAAAAGCATCTCCCAAATCGTCTCTCATACCCGGTAGACCCGCCGCGCCAGCAATCGATCTCGCAACTGTGGTGTTCCGTGATCATAATGACCTGAAATTGCTCTGGAAGGGGGCACTCAGCATGGATGGATGGCCTTCAAATGATGCGGCAAAGTATCAGCTCGAACCCAAGGGTACCAAGCGCACTCATCAAGACGATACTCAGCCGCCGAAGAAGAAGCAAAAGTCGGAGCGTTCTGGAGCTCCAGCATAGGGCCAGGGGCAAATAATGCTGAGTATGGACATCTCGGCCACGGTACGATTTCCGTGTTAGGTGCTCGATGCACTTTAGAGTCTAGACCGGTAGCTCTGTCGTATTTTTGAAATATGTACATTCCAAACATTTACCTTCTCGTATCTCGATATCGTCGACTTGAAATTCGCTGAAAAAGACAGTAGTATCATGTATTGGTTGTGACTGTTATAAACCCATCATGCAGACACCTAGCCACCTTTATATCTGATGTTTAAGGCCGGGGTTAGGGAGTATACAACCGTGCGAATGCTAATGCTAGGGACCGTCGCCAACTTTTAGTGATACATGTTAGTAGCTCCATGAATGAGGGATGTACCATCAACTGTCAGATATACTCAGTATCCGGGGGAAATCTCTTACTATCACCTCTGAAATCTTTAAATCTTTATGGGTGTACAGATTTTGGTCTGAATTTCGAAAGTTGATGTATTAAGAAGCATTTTCATACCTAGGGCGGACAAGAAAATGTGATAGAAGGCTATGCGCTGGATTCATATTCAACAGGACGATGGATGGATAAAGAGGAGTAAATTATTCAGAAACAGAGCTACGAGATGTTGATGATATCGAGTATAATGGAAGTCAGAGTACACATACGTGATTACGCATGAAAATATTGCATCGCGTGTGGTAGGTTTCTACGATGAAGGTTAGTAGCAAAAAGACGACTTGGAATCTCGGCGTACAAGTAAGGTCAATGACTTCCCCTGACGTGAGGTTGGGCTCCAATTTCACCTCTCTCTTGACTCGTTTCCCAGACTTGGCTCTCTTAGCATCTCGTTTCTTCAACTGCAGCAACTCCTCCTTATAAACGTGTTAACAGTATATCATTCATCTTATTGAACAAGTAAGGTTACCTCTAATTTCGCGATCCTAGAAGAATTGTCTTCTTGATCGGAATTGTCAGATAGGTCAATTACATCGTCTGGAGAGGCAGCGCGTTTGCGAGTCGCTGGAGTAGGTTCAGGCGCAGGTGCGATATCATTAGCCTGCAATATCCCTTTAGGTAGTTGAAAAACGCAACACATTTCACTGCAACATACTCACCGAGTGGTCGGTATTTGAATATAAAGGTGACCAAGTGGCTCAGCCTTTTCACGTCAATAAAATCCATAGGCTTGGACACGTGAATTTCATCACCAGTCCTATGTATACAGATTGAGGATGATACATAGAATAGGGATAAAAAACCCTCACCTGGCACAATGCACTATAGCCTTCTTAGAGCGCTCGTGGATCTTCCCCACCTCACCAAAACTTGTGCCTTGGAATGGTTTAGGTGCTAACTTTTGGGCACGCCAGATTTCAATCTTATTTCGCCCAGCTCCGACAATGTTGAACTATGTAGGAGCTCTTCGTCGTCTATATGAGATGTTCAGAAACCACAGCACAGATTCAAGGAGGATACTGCACCAGTCAATTCCAAGCTGGTAAACATTATCGGCCTTACAGTCACAAGTGAAGTAACGACGCCTGCTACACGAGCAACGGTGTCGTGTCCGGGATCTATGGTCTTTCCTGCGACAAATTTGCCGTCGACGGATGCCCATCCTGCTGTGCAGCCGACCCCAGACAGCTCTTCATGTTTCCAGTTGATACAGAACGTCTTGTATATATTTTGAGAGAGGATCACCATTTAGCATAGGAAGAAGTCGCACCTTGCCAGCTTCTGAAGGAATCCAACAAGTCACTTTCCGGTCGGCATGGAACATCTCTTCGCCAAACTCTGGTAGTGGCGCGTCATCCACTGATATCCACGCAGATATGGGATTGAGTCTGACCATTCCGATCTCGATACAAGGTCTTCAAATGATAGATAACACGTCCAAGGATGGAGAGACACGAGATCGAAAATGAGCGTGAAAGAGGCACGCACGTGTCTGACCGTGGGAAACGTCTCTTTGAGCCAGACTTTGGAGATAATCATGTTTTTGACAACTGCAATCGCTATCACAGAATTAACATCAGCGTGGCCTTTTCTTTCATCGTGCTAAATGCGGTCATATCTAAAATTTTCTACCTAGGAATTGGTGTGTCTTTGGTGACGGCTGCGGTGTGCTGCGAAATACAGCTACTAGCGAGACGAATAATCGATATTTGCTTCCGCGGCAATACGTCATACTCTATGCATACCTGTAGTACCTTGTGGGAAACTCAAACAGTACAGATTCACGTGCAGCGACATGCCAGCTTGAACTTCGTGTTTGAACGGGTTCTAAACGTGAAACGAATGCAATTGAACGCGAACATCCATTTAGTTCCCGTGCCCATTCCCGTTCCCGTTCATTAAGACCAAAGATGTTCTCGTTCACGTTCTGGACAAGAGGTATCAGTCCTGAACTGAACTAAACTTCGGCAGCGCTAACCTTGCTTAATCAGTACCCCACTTACTAACCTTTGCTTAATCATTTTACCCCACCTCATTCAAGAACTACTAACTAACGCACTTGAATGACAAAGAATGAAGGTGGGGATTTCACCGTATATATCTGGGCTATCTAACCGACACTTTCCCTTTAGCGGCGCTTGCGCTCACCTCATTCAAGAACAAATGTCTACTCACGTCGCCATCGCTGCAATTGCGAAAGGCCACTTCGACGAAACGTTCTATGCCATTGGCGACGATACCAGATCATTTCGTCACGTCATTCCATACGCTCTTCAACGAACTTGGTCTTGGTCTTCCTGTCCCAAAGTCATTTCCCAGCCTTGAATCTCCTCCTCTTTCTTCTGCCCAATTCTGATCTATGGCGCTGGATCTACAACCGGTCAGTATGCCATCCAGCTTCTTCATGTTGCCGGGTATAAAAACATCATTGTCACGGCCTCCCGAAACACCACGAATATCTGGCTTCGCTCGGTGCTTCTGCAACAATCGACTACCAGTCCTTCACTAACTGAAGACGTCGCGAAGGCAGCTGGAGGGATGGCAAAGTCGTGCTTGCCATGGACTGTATCACTGCTGAAGGAACGATAGCCAAAGTCGCGAAGGTGATCAGTCAGACGGGTACAGTAGCTTGCTTTTACCCATAAAGGAAGGGAACAACGTACGAGGGAGGGAGACGCCCAGATGTATATAGAAATACCGGAAGGCCGCAATCCGTTTCCCAAGAGTGTCAATGTTCACGGTGTGCGCACATTCCGATACCAAGAAGTGAGCATTTCCCCCTTTTTGGCTAGAACTTTCACTGAAAGCCGTCTTTCAAGGATGCGTTCCAGAAAGAGAATATAATGCCGAGGATTTTGCCTGAACTGTTGGAAAAGGGAATCATACAGCCCAATCGAATCCATTTACTTGATCAGGGCACTTTCAAGGAGCGAGTGGCCGTGGGCTTGGACCTATTGAGACATAACAAAGTCAGCGGGGAGAAATTGGTGGTTAAGATCGATGTCTAGACCATCGGCGGACGGTGTACGTCGACTCAAATCAAATATTGCACCCTGAAATCGCATCAGGTGTCAGATGTAGTGTCCCCAGTAGTTCTCCAATTTCCCAGTGTAGTTATTCGCATCGTCGAGAAACATTTATGAGATGTTGAGGCGGCGAACAATGTTGACTTCAAGATTTTTGCTACATTAAAGATGTGCAAGGATGTGCGCTTGGAAGAACGATAGATGAATAATAAGCATTAGTTTATTCTGAAACAGAGCTACAAGATGTCGATGATGTCGAGTACGATGGTAGCCCGAGCATACATACGTGTTCCTTGGCGCGCGATGAGTTTCTGCGATAGAGGTCAGTAGCAAAGAGACTACTTGAAATCTCGGCGTACAAGTAAGGTCAATGACTTCCCCTGGTATGATGTTGGGTTCCAACTTCACCTCTCTTTTGACTCGTTTCTCGGGCCTAACTCTCTTAGTGTCTCGCTTCTTCAATTGCAGCAGCTCCTTCTTATAATGGGTCAACGGTAAAATCATTCATCATATTGAACAAGGTTACCTCCAATTTCGCTATCCTTGAAGAACTGTCTTCTTGATCTGAATCGTCAGATATGTCGATTACATCGTCTGGAGGGGCAGCACGTTTGTGACTCGCTGGAGTAGGCTCGGGTGCGGGTGCGATCCCATTGGCTTGCAATATTCCTATACAAAGTTGACTAACGGAAGCCTTTCCGCTACGAGAAACTCACCAAGAGGCCGGTATCGGAATACGAAGGTGACTAGGTGGTCTCACCTTCATCGCATTTCTGAATGTCATAGGCCGGGGCAAAGCAACTTCGTCGCCAGTCCTATGCATACAAGTTGACGACGGTCCAGAGATGAGATAGAAAGAACCCTCACTTGGCACAATGCGATATGGCCTTCTTGGAGCGTTCGTGGAGCTTCCCTGCCTCATCGAAGTTTGTGGTTTGGAAAGGTAAAGGATCAGCTTGAGGACCACCCAGAGGTCAACCTTTATTTCTCCCAACTCGGGCGACGCTGCATTATGTAGGAATTCGTCGTTGTCTACGTACTATGATCAGAAAGTATAGCAAAACAGACTCAAGGGAATACTGCACCAGTCAATTCCAAACTCGTAAACATTATCGGTTGTTCCGTTATAGCTGACGTAGCTAAACCGGTTATACAGGCAGTATTCGGTCCCAAAGAGAGATCCATCAATCTTCCTGAGACATATTTGCCATCAACGAACGCCCATCCACCCGTGCAGCCAAGCCCCATACAGCTCTTCATGTTTCCAATTGATATAGAATGTCTTGCTTTGATTTTGAGCAACAACTACTGTGTTGAATAGGAAGGATGCGCACCTTGCCAGCTTCTGAAGGAATCCAACAAGTCACTTTCCGGTCGGCCTGAGACACCTCTTCCCCAAACTCTGGCAGTGGCACGTCGTCCACCGATATCCACGCTGACAATGAATCGAATCTGACCATTCCGATTTCAGCACGAGGTCTTCAATGATAAATTAACGCGTCAAGGATGGGGAGACACGAAAAGGAGCTGTTACGGGATCGGCACGCACGTGTGCGCGGCCGTGGAAAATGTATCTTTGCAGCGCTTTGAAATTCATAGTTCTTCCGCCAAGTCCCTCCGAATTTCGGAGATAATCATGTTATCTGACAACCACAATCGCTATCATGGATTCAGGAGATAATCTGACATGGTACAACGTCGGCCTGGCATTTTCTTTCATCGCATTAAATGCGGTCATATCTAAAATATTCCACCTGGGAATTGGTGTGTCGTTGGTGACGGCTGCGGTGCGCTGTATGGTGCAGCTGGCACTCGTCGCTACCCTCCTACAAAGTGTATTCGAGACGGATAACCCATGGGCAGTCGCGGCAATAGCTTGTGAGCTGGTCTCTACTGTTACAGCCTGCAGCGCGTTTCTTAGCACCTTGTACTAGTCTTGCTTAACGTGATGGGGACCTTTGAAACAGGCAAGTATTCATCATTTCTTTGGTGCGCTCCTGGCTCATATTTCGGAATAGTGGTTAACAAGGCGAAGCGCCGTCATGAACGAATGGTACCGTCGTATGACGCGCTTCTTAGTTCCTCCCAATCTGATCCTTGACAAACAAGTTCCGATCCGTATTATTTGGCTTCATAGGCTCTACGATCCCTGTGTCGATTATTGGCGGTCGATATGCCATGTCAGTGGAGCCATTTTGGGCACCGTCGCAATACAGTATGATCTCCCTTTCACGAAGTAGGCTCGCCTTGAATTTCACTAGTTCCCATCGTCGGAATGATGTGCGGAAGCACTATATCCGGGGTTGTAATCTCGCTGAACTACGTTTTAAAAGAGTTACAGTGAGTCATACTTTTATCTTCATTACTTCGATAATGATTATCCTCTCTTTAGGGAAAATCGCGACAAGGTGGAGATCTACCTCGCCTTTGGTGCATCTAGAATGGAAGCTTGTAAACCGATTGCCATAGATGCACTCATCATGGCACTTACACCTCCCATCAATCAAATGAGGTTCCTCTCAGTTTACAACCCGCCGAATATTTCACTAATTTGTTTTAGTGTCCTCGGAATAATTTCAATACCAGGCATGATGACCGGTGCGATACTGGGTGGTTCATCTGTTCAGCAGGCTGCAAAAATGCAGATGATTATAATGTTCATGATTTCTGCAAGTACGGGACTTGCTTCTATCTTCACTACCGCGTATGCTATAAGCGTCGTGGTGGATGACGAGCACCGGATTCGGGCGGATCGCATCTACTCGGAACCGCTGGCGTTATGGAAAGCCAGGTCGGCCCTTATTGAACATATGCATGGGTCTGTCCAGCGCGGCTATCTCTGGGCGCGAGGTTGGCGGAGTCATATGGGAAATGCCGTCCAAGGAGAAGGTGATATGTTGCTGGAGACGAGGTGAAGGAAACACTGTGAATGACAAGATCTTTTCCAGTAAAACAATCGTCTTCCGGTCACGAACTATGCGTGGTGCAAGTTACACAGCGTATGCTTAGTAGTCAAAAAATTGTTAGTAGGGATTATGATAAATCTTACACGTCTACCTCCTCGACCACGGTGTTGGACTCTCTGCTACTTGACCCAACTGTTCCGTCAATCCACCAGTGTCCCCATCTACAAATAGCTGGTTCCCATGCAATACCAAGTCGTTATTATCCGCCTCTATTATCTGCCGCATCCGCTGAGCAGGGGGGACGCCAAATAGCGTCTCCTCCTCCGGCTCTCCATCGCCATCGCCATCGTTAAATGAATCATCGAATGTATCCTCAAAGGCTTGGTTGAGATTGATACCAGCAAACGGATGGATGGGGGGCCCTTCAACATCGATATCCTCACGGTCTAGCGAATCAACAGACGAATCTGTCGAAGCAAACGAATCATCCATCGCCCCGCTCCCTTGCATGAGAAGTTTGAACGCGGAAGAAGGATGAGCAGTGTTGTTCACTTCATCATCAGCAAACGAGTCAGCAAACGAATCATCATCATCTTCGTCAGCCGCCACGAATTGTCCCACAACAGCGTCGCCGTAAGTGTCGGTAGTGAAACCGCGATCGTCAGCATATGTTGGTGGTGGAGACGGTTGAGGGATCCCAGGCGTACGCGTTTTCGGTCGCAGTCGCAAACCCGGTGTGGTAGCGATATTGGCGATCCCCAAATTAGCCCTCTGCATCATGCTCTCTAGACTGGATTCCCCGGCGACGCTGCTGCTAGTATCTGTCCCTACCCTGTACCGCGACAGTGACGGAGGGGTGGGGACGGTGCTCGACTCTGTACTGTACCCGTGGAACAGATGCTGACTGTCTCCACGACGATGAGACTGGATATCCTGAACCAAGTCTTTCGTGATCCTCGCTGCAGCTTGTCCGGTTGGTGCGCGACCAAGGACAGCCTTTCGGGAGGATTTGGGCAGACGAGCAGGGGACATAAGGACGGGTGGTGACATGCCTGGCGGGAGACCGTCAAATGAATCATCGTCAGAATCGTCAGCAGGAGTACTAGGACCAGCACGCGTGTACCCGAATCGCTTTCCGCGCTGGGGCGTTGTTATCGAAGGATCGCGCAGATCGACAACGCCATTCCATTGTGAAGGCTCGGTGTTGGAAGAAAGGTACGGGTTGAGGGTTTTAGGAATGGGAGTTTTTATCTTCCCTCTGGGTTTTACCGGTGAAAGTGCTGGTGAATGTGTGATGGTAGAGTCTTCACTAATAGAATACATGTTCTTTCGAAGAATATTTCGGAGAAGTGGCTGGGAGTCTTCCCTAGACTTTCCTTTGTTCGAAGGGTCGCGCGATGGGAGGACAGATGGCTCATCTCTCGAGAACTTTTGAAAGTCTCTGTCCAGACGAACCAGAGGAGATTCAACCGAAGCAGACCAAGACGCTTCTGATTCTTGGCTGGAAAGGGTATCGAATGTCGACGCTGGTCTGGCAGGCGTCGATGAGAACGCCGCATGGCCGGGATGGAACGAGCTCTCGGTCGACGCGATGCTATTCTCGAAAGGACGTGCTGTAGCTTGGCTGGCCTCTGCCTGGGAGTCAGCCGTCGCATGGGAGTCCGTCTGAGAGCGAGATTCGTGCTCAGAGGTCTGCTCGTTGACGGTCGAATAGTCGTCGACGGTAGGTATACGAATCTGCGCTGCTTGCTCGTAGAAAGACGTCCAGAACTGAAGGTAGATGTAAGTACCACCTCCTTGACAGTAAACAGCCACGTACCTGCGCCGCCTCCCTTACCGGTTCCGTCGCCACCGCGTAACGCTTCACCGCAGGCAAAGATCTTATTCGCAAGCACATTGTGGATCTTGGAAAAGTTTTCGTCGATTGTCTGACACCGCCGCCCTACGTTAGGTTATTGTCATCTTGATGTATTGCCGACGCACCTGCAGTTTGATGGTGATGAGTTGTTCTATCTGGTCAATCTGGTCGTTCACTGAGGCGGTTGTATCCAACCCGGGGACTTCAATGGACGCTGGATCCGGATTCGGCTGCCACCTTGGCGGATGTGGCGGTATTGGTCGGCGCTGCTGCTCTGACATGGTTGACGGTAAGGGTGGCGGTGAATTTGGAGGAGGAGGAGGAAGAGATTGGAGATCGACGCGCTCACGCGTTCATCATGATCACGTACTTTTCTCACGATCCGCATAATACGGCGTCTACTATCTAGACACGACAACGTACAAGCTCTTCACATCGCTGCCTGTTGACGCTCTTCTTCGATTCTTCAATATGTGCCTGGACCTTCGGTCAGCGCCACGTATTTGGATGATTACAATTCTCATCTGGATTCTCAAAAACCGGGCAAAGATGCTACAGACCCCCCGCCTCCTATTCACTGTTTCTCCTACTTCGGCTCTTCTGGCCACCCGCTACCAGAATGCACATGCAGCACCAGCTTCCTTCCGTTCCTACCTTAACATACGCACCTCCTCCCAGAATTGCCCTAACGCGGGAACCCACGATCTCGCCATCGAAAGAAGCAAATGGGTTGGTCTCGCTCGTCGTCAATGGCGACTGTGTAGGATATGTCATGACGATGTAGAGGATGTCGCCCATGTCCTCTTCATGTGCTCACACCAGCCCTCTTGCGAGCGGCGGGATATCTTCCTCGACGTCATCCGCACCACGTACATCAGTTCTGGCAGTGCTCCTGAGATGCTGCTCCATCGCCTTGTTGAAAATAAGGAACACGTCGAACCCACCGCTCGCTTCGTGCATGACATGTTCACACTCTGGAAGTCGTATTGATATCTATCGACTTTGTATACATTGCTTGTCTTCCCGGTCTTTATGTCACCTTCCCATTGCCGAGGCCGTGAGGGAGTATTCATTTGGGAGGCTTGACCACGGCTGCAGAGCGTAGGACTGGTTCGGTCCCGTAGCAGGATGACATCTTTAGATAGCTTTCTCAGTCTGTAGTACGGACGTCGTCCGTAACGTTTCTGTTTAGGAGCCACGACGACGGCGGCCCGGGAAAAAATCAAATACGAATATCCTTGGCCTTCCTTGTTTAACCGCGACTTTCAGTAACAAAATATTGGTATAGGGTAATCGAACAATCACAGCGATATTATACAAGTTACAAACGATAGAGAGATGCTGAACCCATACTATTCAACTTCAAAGCCAATTCGAAGCGCAGATTATGTAAATTTCAAAGTCCAGCTCTCCGCATCCAACTTTCCAAACTTGAGCATTATCAGTTAGGCGCCGCGAGTAAATTTGGGCGCTTGTTGTAGCTGTGGAACATGCGGCGGCGATGCGATCGACGTCCATCTTTCTCTCCGCCATCATCCTCTCTTCAGCAATTACTCAATCTGATTCCAATTCACGAAATCGATAAAACGTCGGCCTTGAATCCGGGGCAGGACGAAGCCATTCAAGGACACAAGGATGATGCACTGGAGGGCGAAGAGCATGAAATTGGCAGAGACGAGGAGCGTCAGCCGGACAAGGCAGCAGGAGGGCAGGACCAGGATGGACCCCCCGCCGCCGCCAGTACCGCAGCTGATGCGAAGTCATTTTTTGGGATGAAGAGATCGAACCCTACTGTTAAGAAAGGTGTGAAAGCTACCAATCCTTTTCCTCTCGTATCTCATGAATTCCAGGCAACGATTCCTATGACTACGAGCAAAAATACCCCGAGGATGCGCCCTATGAAGAGGCAGCCCCAGCGGCGAGGGTTTGGAGAACGTACGAAGATGAAAGTAGGAACCACGATGCCAACATGGTCGAAGAATCCCGGGATAATGTCGACGTACTCCTCGTCTTTGTGAGTCCTTTCGTTGCTCTGCTTTCCTTCGTTACTGAGCCGTGTCCAAGGCGGGTCTTTTCTCGGCAGTCGTGACGACATTCGTAGTGCAAACGTCGCAGAATCTGCAGCCGGACTACGCCGCTATGTCGGCATCTCTACTCTATGAATCGGTCCTCGTTCAACGTGCCATCGCAAACGGTTCCCCGCTAACTGCCATCCCTCCTTCTCCCCTCAATCCCACCATCGCTTTTGTTCCTGCTACCACAGACGTCTGGGTGAATGCACTCTGGTTCACCAGCCTGTTCCTAAGCCTGACAACTGCTCTCGTTGCCGTTCTGGTAAAACAATGGCTGCACCATTATGTTGCCCTCCCTTCCGGAACACCCCGCGACCGCAGTCTTACTCGCCAATTCCGATATGCCGGCTTTGAAAAGTGGCATGTCCAGGTCATCATAGGATTACTCCCTGTCCTTATACATCTCGCTCTCGCCATTTTTCTCAGCGGCCTGGTTGTTTTCTTACAGCCTCTCCGAGCAGCTCTATCATGGATCATTTGTGCAGGACTGTTCTTGTCTACACTGCATATGTAGTGGCGACTATTCTTCCTATTCATTTCCCTCAGTGCCCCTACCGTACACCTCTATGTGATCTTGTCCACGTTTCTCTTTGTCGTATCATCCCGCGAGTGACATGGTACGACAAAGAGGATTCTGAGAATGAGGATAGGCAATGGATAAGTCCCATCTTTCGCTATCTTCCCCGCGTACAAGCAAGAACTCCACAATCACTGGCAACGATAGAGTCTGAGGTTGTACGACAGACGTCAACAAACTTGGCGGCTGAAGCATTGCATTGGCTCTTCAAAGCGTCTTCCAATCCCACTGTCCAAGGCATAGTCATACAGTCCATTGGGGGGCTACCGATGACATTAGAAAAAATGTTTCTTGAACTCCAGGGAGATTCTGAGGCAGACACGTGGTGGTTGAAGAAGACTTTGCTTGGACACTGCCTCCTGGAGACGAGGGTTTCCAATTCCACCTGTTACGAACCAGTACCAGGCATGGAACTCAAACTCGGACGTTTACTTCGCTTTGATCCTGGCTATCTCTGCCGTTCCTTCATTTATACCCCTGGCATTTATTCATTTGAGCTCACCGCTGCGATAATATCCAATCATTGTACTTTGCACGACAGAGAAACACTGAAACGATCTGTTAGTCCTCGCACGTTTTTAATGGATAATATACGTTTTTCAAAGCTGCCGCCACGCGGTTGGTATCATCTTATGAAGAGCTCTAGAGTTTTCCGTCCCCTGGATCCGGATGATGACAATCACGCCAATACCTTTCCACTTCATCTCTGCTCTGCCATCTTACACTCGTTCAAAGAATTAAAGATCCCAAAGCGGGACTTTAATTCTCCGCTGGTCCTTAGTTTTAAGGACGCGTTACCCTTTTTTCTTGAACACATCTATAATGATGTTGTCCTCATGTTTTCTAAATTTGTGGATCCATCCATCCATAAACTACCATTGCGCCAGAGGGTCTTTGTGGCGGCCATCAAATTCCTACTTCATAGACTTACTCTTCCTGACTTGTCTGATGTGTCTAATAACGACATTCACAATTCGATATCGGCTGCGCTTCTGTACATCCAAAGGTCCAGGTCATCAGAAGAAGCTACTGTTTTCATACCGGTGCTTGAGGATATTATGCTTCCTTGTGTTGTTCCACCGTTCAATACCAGCCCACATTGGAACAGCGTCTTCTGGTATACTATCGACCCCTATCTGTCTCTAGCTGCCGTCGCCCCTTCTGCTTGTTCTTTGCGTGGTCCCCAATCAGTAGTCGATCTTATGACAAGTCGTTGGGACGAGGACAACAAAGTTGACTCTGACGTGGCGTGTGGGGTGTTGTCCGATCTCCTCTCAAAGCACGTTCCAGCAGCTTATACTGTGTTCCGAAAACAATGTCTGCAGTTTCTCGGAAGCCACGTGTTCCATGGAGCATCAGTCTCGATGGTTAGCACATACATTGCGGGAATTTCGGATGGAGCTGTGGATGATGCAACACTTCGGCTGCACATTGGCAATCTCTGTAATCCACACAATCGTTTTGCTGCGTGCTCTATCTTGGCCACGCATGACATCAGCAGTATAGACCGGACTGCCATTCATAGGGACATCACGACACTTGTGCGGCTGTGTCAGACACGAGACGCAGCTTGGGATGAGTGTTGCAGGAGACTTCATGATCTGGTACAAAGTGATGGTGGGGACTTTTTCACGAAACAGCGCGCAGTATTTGACGACTGTCGCACATTGCGGGCCGACGAAATCCAAGTTGAGAAAGAAAATATTAAATACGCGATACAAGTTCTTGATGACTGTTTCAATGGCAGAGCACCTACTATGGACCCGGTAAGCTGATATTCATTTCCTCGGACGAATACTGACAGTCAAACCAGGTTCCCTCTGATTCATCGCCAGTGCCACACGCAGCAGGCTACATAGATCCCTTTGTAGGATGGTGTCGTCGTCGAAAGCTGGATGGTAAGCTGGAAGAAAAGCAGGAGGTTTAGTAAGGGTCTTGATCCTTGCTCAGTAAAGATTCAGTACTTGGTAGTTGTACTTATACTCTACACTGAAAGCAGGGGGAAATCGTCTACTCTTTCCAAATTTCAGCGATGTTATATGACTCATGAGTGTTCCAGCAGAAGAGCATTACTTAACTAATTCGTATACAACTTTCAAAGCGCTGGAGCGACAACGCAAAGGGCTCGTAGAATCCGTCTGCATCATTCGAGTGGAAGACCTTTCGTTGTGACGACAGACATGTACTCATTGATACGGTTGTGACCAGAGCGCTGCATACGGTACATGTACGTATAGCAATGCTGCGATCTGATACTTTTCAAGCCCAACGAGCTGGAAACTCAAAGCTTGGAGCTGTATATAGAAATCCTGGGAGCGAATCGAGCTCCGCAGGCTGAGGTTCTTATGTTGCATGGGTGAACACTCGCTTATCCGATCTAATGGAATATTCTCGTCCGCTTGGCTGGAATGCGCAGGTGGCGATATCTAGTCCGAGTCTTGGCTGGATGGATGGCCCCTTGGCATCGGTACCGAAGCCCGTTCGGTTGGGAGGGCATGTCCGCTCGAATCTCTGCCCAACCTGAGTGTGTGTCCTTCAAGTCCCTGTCTCTGACCTAGTGTTGCCGAAGTTCGGTTTGAAACCTCGGTCCGAACGCTGAACGTCAGAACTGAACGCGGAGTTCAGTTCACGTTCACGTTCAGTTCGATGAATGTTTACTCCGTTCAGTTCTAGGTCCAAAGACTCCCAGAAAATTTTGAATTGAACGCTCTTCGAACGTGTTTGAACGCTGAGGTGACGAAGTGCCGAGACAGCACTGAGAGGAAAGTTTTTCATTGCCATGATGACCAGCTGCCCTTCTCAATTTGCTTCGGATCATGCCTCAGATAATCTAATGCATGCATAACAACTCAGCGGCTAGTGAAATTTATTTGAAATTTTGAACGGATTCTGAACGTGAACCGGACACAGTTGAACGCGAACGTCCGTTCAGTTCACGTTCACGTTCTGGGCCAGATATGTCGGTCCTGAACTGAACTGAACTTCGGCAACACTACTCTGACCGAGTAAACGGACTTGAAACAGACCACCCCAAATCGATGTTTTGTGATTTAAAGAAAATATCAACAGTAGGCTCCTCTTGGCGCGATTCCTGACCCTCAAGGTCCCAGCTGAGCGCCTTTCCTCGTTTCCGTTTATTGTGGTTATCAGTATGTACTAACCGCTACGATCGACCGGTAGATTACGTAAGATTCGAAGCGGCGTTCTGTCCAACACCATCAACCAGTGAGTTGATCTCTTTTTTGTATCTGAACCACCATCATGTCTCTCGACTACAGTCACGGCGTCCAATATGCTCCATCTACTGTGTCAGCTGCGCCGGCCCTCAAGGCAGAAGATCTAGAAGGCCTGGGCATAGGTAAGAGCCATGCTCAGTCCTGAGGGAACCCAAGGCTAATCGGGTCCCATCAAGCCTATGTTCGTCTAACATGGATCGACCTCACCAGTGTTATCAGATACAGGGTTATCCCCATCACCTATTTCCTCAAAATGCTCAAATCCCAGCGACCTAGCATTGCCGTGGCCAAGTGTGCCTTCGGCCTGGTGTATCTGAACATGGCGGAAGGGTTCCTTCCTATAGGCGAATATCTTTACGTGATTGATCTTTCTACCCTGAGGCTATGCCCGTATGAGGAGGGAACAGCCAGTGTTATGGGCTGGTTCCAGGAAAAGGCGCCCGTTACCGGCGCAGATGGTCAGCCTACCGTCGAAGTCAGTGACTGTCCTCGAGGTACCCTGCGCCGCGTCGTTGAGTAAGCAATCATTTTTCTGTTGACACTTGCCGTAATCTTATTCCCTGCAGACAAGCCAGGAAAGACGCCGCTGTCGAGTTCCTCGTCGGGTTCGAAACCGAGTTCATCCTCTTGAAGTCGACGGACCCTGTCGAGGCTGTCAACTACCATCATTGGAGTGCCTCTGGTGGACTTCCTTCTGGAGGTATCGAGACGAAGGTTCTTCGTGAAATTTCAGATTCTTTGATCAAAGCTGGAGTCGATGTTACAATGTACCACGCTGAAGCGGCGCCTGGTCAGGTTTGTACCTCTGTTCCTATTGACTTAGTAATACCTGATTGAAATCGCTATGTCAGTACGAGGTTGTCACTGGGCCCTTGCAGCCACTGGAGGCCGCTGATGCACTCGTCTACACCCGCGAAACTATCATCAACGTCGCTGCAAAGCACGGACTGCGAGCTACATTTGCTCCTCGTATCTACATGAACAGTGCGGGTAGTTCTGCCCACGTTCATGTGTCCGTCCACCCTATCAATGGGCCCAAAAAGTCCGCAGACGCGCTTTCCCCCGCCGAGTCTTCCTTCATTGCCGGAATTCTCAAGGAGTTGCCTTCCATGGCCGCTGTCACCCTTCCAACGCCATCGTCGTACAAGCGTGTCGTCGACGGTGTCTGGTCTGGAGGAACTTACGTTTGCTGGGGTACAGAAAACCGCGAGGCACCTATCAGGTTGACCAACCCCAAATCGCCAGCTTCGCGCAATTTTGAGCTTCGTTTCCTCGATGGCACCTGCAACCCATACCTCGCTCTGGCTCTTATTTTGGCGTCTGGATCGACTGCGATATTGAATCAGAAGGAGTTGACCCTAATAGATTGCCCTGGACCGCTGACCGCTGCACAAATGAGTGCGGAAGAGCGCGAGGCACATGGGATCACGGATCGCCTGCCCTTGGATTGGGACTCTGCTAGGGAATTATTCGCGTCTTCGGAGATTACAGAAAAAATCTTTGGCAAAGAGCTCAAAGTCAAGTACCTCTCCGTGAACAAGGTTCGTTCCGATCGGTGTTTCCAGTGATCATAACAAATTGATCGGTATTATTTATTTTTTAGTTGCTTGGGAACTGTTTAGAACAAGATAAGGAAGAGTCAGATAGGCTGAAGCGTATGGTGGAATTTTATTGAATAAGTCTACCACATTTAACCCACGGCCAGTGGCCCATTGTAATATTGTTACTAGTCTTGTGTGCTGATGAATGTCGACGGTGAAGTAAACGCCGATCCTCCTTTCTGTCGGTGATGAGAGCAAGCGCCGCTCTTTCACAACTACATTGCCGATGGTTAGCTGCATGTTTAGCGTCGGGTAGAGGTCGACGACCCTGATGCCGGCAGGCGCATCATCGCAGAAGCGGAGGTAAACAAAGCTTACTGATATTCTCTCATAGGTATTCAAGGGTCGACGCATCCTGCTGTTGGATACCAATTTATAGCTTCTATGCGTTGCTAAACTCTCGTCTTACCCTTCCTGCAGCCTCATTCGTCTGGAATGCCGTCTTTTAGTGGCGCAGAGTATTGGGTACAAGCGAGAGCAGAGCAGAATGCTTATGGTAGGCCATACTTTTCTGTCGGGGATTCTTGTACTAATGGCGTTTCATATCAGTGGCATGTGCTACACTGATCGTATACGAATACTGTAAGGACACCGTACCCATTCATGCTGCCAAAATGAAATTCTTATCCGCGCAGTTCTCCAGTTCGAAGCAGAGGTATGTCATTCATTAACCATCAAGAAGGATCGTTTGTTGAACGGATTTTGTAAATCAGGTTAACTTTTTCTGGGTACAATCATTCTCGGTCTTAGACGGTCCGGGCGTTCTGCCCCTTTTTTACTTGTTCTGCAGCAACGACGATGGTCTCTGGCGAAGGCATTGTTTCTATGGGTGAAAACGTCTGTCTCCGATTTTTCCGCATGTCTCACCCTTGAGGAATACAGAGCCGATATTACGGCGTTGCCTTCAATGTGTGCGTATTCCAGACATTCTAGAGGCCATATCTGAGTACCGTGCCATGTGCAGGTCAAATGCTGTTAGTACGTGCATTTGCAATTTTAAACTCGCCAAAAATTTGAATTCCGTTATCAGTTTATCTCAACTCGCGTCCTTCTTTGAATGTCAGTCAAGTTCAAAAGGATTTTCTGCGGCTCGCTGATTTTTTGCAGCTGTATGTATCTCCTTGCTAACGACGATGCACAAAGCCTTGATCCGGTATCTCCTCAGATGTTCGTCCCATCATTTTAATATTCCATCAGTTAATTTGATCCGAAAGCCCGCCTAGGTACCACATTCTTTTATTGGCAGAATACTGGTGCTAGCTTACAAGTCATTACTTCCCATGGTAAAAGAGTTCCCCGAATTTATCTCCATGGACTCAACGGGGCATTCAAGTCATCTTGGAACTACGGCTGTACGCCATGTATGGAAATTCATGCAAGATACTCGGATTATTTGTATGATTCATTCTTATCCTCCGTCTTGCACGTGTTCCTGACATTTCTAGGTCCTACTGACGACGCTGGAATGCCTGACGATGGGCCTCATATTTGGCCTGCCAGGATCCGGAACAATAGGCATGGATCGATATCGTCTCGCTCGCCGAAGAAGTACTTACGAGCATGATACAGGCACCAACGAGCCTGTCTCCGGTCTGTTCATGTGCGCTGACGCGGATCCTCCGGATCATCACTGGATTGTGTATTACTGGGTCGCCGTCCTAGTAATTGAGAGCATCTTACTCTGTCTTGCCCTCCGACAGGCGTGGCTACATCGGCCATCCGCGTCAGGCAGCGACTTGATGCGGAAGTTAACACGCGACTCTGTTATCTACTTCCTCGTGTAAGTAATGCCTGCTGCTCGTGTTTTATCATTATACTTTTCTTACCTGCATGTTAGGCTTTTTGGGATATACTTGACGAATCTCATATTTTGGATTAGGAACCGCGTGCGCAAGCTATCTCCATACAGTGTGCTTCGGGAATACTGTTACTGACTGTGCTATTCTCAGATCACTCTCAATGAATTTGGGACAGCCTTTGCCTTCGTCATTTCCTCTCTCTTCGCCAACAGATTAGTAATAGCTGTTCGCCGGGCTCACTACATGTCGTTGTTTGAGCAGGAATCACAACTTTCGGAGGTGACCACTGAAATACAATTTAGAAGAGAAACGGCTACTGGGGATGTTGATGATTATGATAACATGGAACTACGGAACATCACGAGGGACTAGAATGAGATTGTGGGAATGTAAGTAGCATCCTCATGGCTGCTGTAGTTCTGGCTGAATGGATCCTCTAAAAACAGATGATTATATATACTCGTCAACGTGGGTCCTCAAGCCCAGGCTATCCTTTTCTGAAAGACCTTGTTCACATGTCGAACATTCATACGCACTTGCTCGTCGCTTCCGAAGTCTTGCCTTCACGAAGCTAGATACCTCACCTTTACCCATGCCAGTGGCAGGTTCTTAGCTCTAATTTAGCCTAAGCATCTATCGTTGGGTTGCCACTAGCCTGACAGTGTTGCAGACAGATCAACCATTGAGTGTACCGCCCGGCGCCAAGCTGCGTTACTAGCTCATGACCACACCACGTTTGAAGCAAACACTTTCGGGATCAATCTTGATGCTCCTTGACTCGCCTCCCTCGGATAAATACGGGAGCGAATAAACATGTCAATGTCTGTGTAGTCACGGTGGCTTTGCTGCAGCATAGACTGAATGAAAGTATCTCCAGTAAGTGTATCCTTCCACGGCCTGTGTGTCATGCACCGTTCCATATAACCTTTCTTTTACCGAAGCCCCGGTTGTCAATGATTCCATCAGTGCCTGAACCCTTCCTTTTCATTATTTCATCTCGGACTAGAATCAGAAGAGACCGGAAAGGAACGTTTTTGCTATACCGCGGCAGTATCTATCAGTTTACATAGGACTCGGATGAAACGGTAGGAAAAGATCTGGTCATTTGCTATCCATATGGATATTCAAGTCTATCGTTTCATTGTTCCGGACAGCTTGGAGTGCTTGATTCCTGCGTAGCAACAACCTGGATGAGCGCGCCGCTCCACCCATCAGCTCAATCACGGGTATATATGTCCATAAGGTTCTCAAACGGTTTTCCTCTGTCGGCTGCTTACCCGACAGGAATCCCTCTGATCTCGTGTGCACTGACTGGTCGAGCTCTTGGGAAGTACTGGCTATACCCAAGCGTTCTTGCACGTTGGACTGTCTCATTAGGACATCCCGATAGAATTATTGTCACCGCTATGGGTCAACGACCTACGCCACTTCGCATTCAATTTCTTCCCTGTAGCAACGTCCATTGATTACCGGTTATGAGATGTTTATCTGGACCATAAGGTACGTATGATACCGTTACAGCTCGTCCCATAGCTTAAATACTTACATTCGAACGCCTTACCTCTCCAGCTTCCCCCCATTCATTCATCGGCCACATCGAAGACTGTTCTACCACCACTCCTTTCGCTAATACTCATCATGCTCTCTACTTTGTCGTTCATCGCACTTTTCGTTTCCGCCGTTCAGGCTGGAAAACGCGGCCTCGCATGGCCCTATTGTGCGTTCGAATATTGTTTCATCGAAATATACCTGACAGGCTTTCCCCTCATCGACAGACAACGCCCCATTGTACGGCTGACAATACCTTCTACATGTCTATAAACTTCATCATTTTCCCTAGGGACCCCGGCAAGTTCAACACCGGGAACGGGAAGGTAAGTTTATGACCATACTTTTTGGCGTTCCTCTGACCCATTACTTCGTGCAGGTTGTCGCAATGTTCGTCAAACTTTCCTACCTGCATTCACTAAGCTCACGTCGAGCATAGCTATGATTGGGAAACTTACGCCCCCCCTTCTACCAATGGTAACGGGGGATTAGGATTTATCGGAATGCAGCGTTGCATGGATTGTGATTCAAGCCCCATCGCGCAACTGGCTTCCCGACATAAGGCTCAAGGCTGGGCTAGTACGTTCTTTTAGTTACCGGAATTGTTCGTACTGCCGTCTAAGATCCCATCTCTTTAACGCTAGCCGTATTCACCCTGAACGAACCTGACCTTAACGGGATCAGTGCCAGCGATGCTGCGGCCTGGTACATTACCTACATCAATCCGCTGGTGAGTGCAAAAATTTCGCACGGTCTTAGAACGAGGCTAACTGCGCAATGTAGTCCATTAAGAAGGCGTTTCCCGCGGTTACCTCCAGTACCGCATCTGGTCAAGGTCTAGACTGGCTTGCGAAAATGATTAGCGCGTGTGCTGGTCGATGCTACGCTGACTACATTAACCTGGTGTGTTTGAAACTCTCATTTCTGGTTTCTTCGGTCTAAATCGAAGCCACGACTTAGCATTGGTATGGGTGAGTCCCTTCTGTTCGTCGCGTAATCGGGTATCCTCTTACGCAGTACGAACGCTGCAGGTCGAGCTTTTCTGCTTTCCAGAGCCACGTCCAAACGGCCCACGCGAAGTTCCCCGTTAGTCCTTAACGATTCTCATGCATATACGCGACTTACGGTACATTCTCAGAGCTACACCATTGTTATCACCGAGTTCGCTTTGACGAACCCATCCGGCGGCGCGGCTGCTCAGTAAGGCCCAGTTGTCTGGATCTCTCATAAGCGACTGACTTGTTTCGATTCTTCTCTTAAGGGCATCATTCTTTTCCCAGGTAAGCAGACCGAAGCGACTAGTGCCAGAAGTCTTGTTAACCCTATGTTAGGCATTCTCTTGGCTGGACTCTCAAAATTACGTCACCTTGTACTTCCCCTTCGTCGCAACATCACCCTCGCTCATGTCCTCCGTCGACAAAGGCGCTAATTCCTACGTCGGCACCGGATCGTGCCTCTACAACAACGATGGTTCACTCTCGACGATTGGCAAACTTATGTTGTCTCAGTAATTTTAAGTACAGAGAGACCGCCGGTCGAGCCTTTTTCGAGCTGAACCGCCTCGCGTGTACATATATCTATATAGTATGTACATACATCATTAATTTCATACAATGAAACTTCTTTCGATCGTTCGATCATCAGGTTCGGAACGACTTTCGATCAAAGTCCACTAGATGCCTGCAGAGATACAACGGTCACGCTCATAGCTGGGAAGGTGTAGTTGAATCTCCCCAGTTCGGGTATGGCGAAGCTGGAAGCAACGGGAATAATAAGGTCAGGCTCGTCGAGGGTATTCGCCGTATCGAACTGCCCACTTATTGGGCTTAGAGCGGGCGTGCTGATAGAAATCGCGGTACCGAATAACATGAAGGAGAAATCCAAGTAGATGTGAGCTACCAAGTCAGTGGTACCCGCATTTGCAACCTTCAGGACAATCAATAAGACTAGAAAAGAAGACATCTAGACCTCATACCTTCAAGAAGATAACCTCAGTTTCATTGTTGTAACTCGCCACCCAGAATAAGGGTTCTGTTTCTGTAGTTGACGGGGGAAATGTTTCTAAAACATGCGTTCCTCGGTTGACGCTGAACATCTACATGTACCGATAATTAAGGTAACGCCAGTGACGGAAGCCCGAATAGTAACCTACCTGTTGCACATAGTAAGACGTAGACCTGACGACGCGACTTGAATCATATGTCAAGATGTCCGGTGTCCATTGATAGTTCCTAATGTGCTGTAATGATGGTGCGTCTAAATGTCCGCGTGAGACCGTAGTATCAAGGAGATGAAAACTAACGTACAAGCACTAGCGAAGACGACGTCACAATTCCGTTCCAGTCCAGTCATAAATGCTGCCTCCGCAACAGCACCTCGAAGTGAAGGGTAGGGCAGGCGGCCATCGGGGATAGTGCCCAGGAAGTCGGTACTATTTGTCGACGTAACTGGTCCCTTGTTACTAGAAACCGAGGCAGGGCGTAAACATTCAACGCACCAGCATACTCTCCGATAAAATATTTGGTGCCGTTACGCGGGTAGTCATCAAACATGAAAGCGTGGGTTGTGAACCAACTCGGGTCGGCGTATTCATGGAAATCAACTTGGGATTACGCTTGTCAGAGTTTGGATGGCTTATAGCAATGAACTCACTCTTGAGATACGCCGGATTGAGTTCTGTAGAAGGGTATGTCGTCGCAATAAATTCGAATTGTCCGGGATATCGTTTTTCTATAGCGGAGACAAACGAATTCCAACGGTATCCAGCGTACCTGGGTGAAACAGAAACGTGAGTAGGCGATCGAAGCGCCAGTAGATAAAACACACGATTCAGGTTGGAACTATGGATGGTTACACCGAATGATAGCCAGTGATACAAACTTCACAGAGCTCCTTACCTGATCCTCGTTTCCTCTGGAAATGCCATTCAGCACAATATAGAAACCGACCTGAGAAGTCACGTACACTTCAATCAATCGGAGCTGGTAAGGTTCTGTCCTGCCGAGACTAGCTCGCAGCTGTCCCCAGACACTTGTTTTCGCATCGCCAACGATGAACTCAATCTCGTTCAAGGCATCGTCTATGAACGGTTGAAGGTCCTCTTGAGGTACGATCGGCCAAGTTGTAAGATCAGAGTAATTAGATATTGATATGCCGCTCCAGATGCCTGGTAAATAGCCTTCAAACAAACACAATTTTTATGTCGCACTGATAATACGTACCGAGAATGGGCTCCTGTAGCAAATAAGAGGTCAGCACAATCGACACCATAACACTAAAGCTCTTACTGCACCAAGGTCCTCGGCCCAGTTCAAGTACTCCAGGAGACCCTGTTTGTAATCGCTTAACTCGATTTGATGTACCAGGAACAGCGCTACCTACCAGTCCATCCGTATTAGGATAACCTGTGGGATGCACGTTATAAGAATTATCAGACACGAGAAGTTGGAAGTACCCCAATCTCCAATGCGACCAGGGCGTTCTTCAAGACTAGAAGAGATATCAGTACTGAAGGAAGGGAAGATATTAGACCGATACTGACGGCCCTAACGTCTCGTTCCATTTCCAGCGCGTATCGAAGCTGGCCCCCTGATCATTTCTCAGCACAATACTCTGGTTTGTTCATATGTTAATAATATGGCGCACCTCCAGATTATTGCCTCCCGGAAACCTCCAAACGGAGGGATGGGTGGCAGCCATGGCCTCCGCCAAATCAATTCGCATTCCATTCTCACGTCCTCTAAAAGTCGGTGGGAACAGCGAGAACAGGCCAAAGAATATCGTCTGACCCTTAGCTTCGCTTCCATCGAGGACAACACTGAATACGTTGTCGTCACTCGGGGCAGAGACAACAGGCTGTAATTCAAAGGTGAGCTTCTGCCATTCCGAGGATACTCCGCCTAATGTTTTTGATGCATATATTGTGCCTTGCGCAGACTTCAGAGACACTGTTAGAGACCCGGTGAATTCGCTTGACTTCACGTAGAAGGATCCTTTGTAAATCCACCCTGATTGGACCTTAATACCTTACAGACGATCGTAAGTAGTAAGCGATACTGCGAGAAGGCTGGTGCTGAAAGAACCTACCCCAATAGCCAGTATTTTCGAATCCGATATCTCCGAAGACGACTTTGGGTATTTGGACTTGCAAGCTATTCGGTAGCGAAGAAGATACGCTATTGGTTCGGGAAGTGACCGACAACCGTGCACCGTTGTACGGCTGCCATGCGTTTAAACTAGAGATCGGTCAGCCATAGACTGACCGGAAGCTAGGTGTGCTGACGCGTTTTGGGTGCCCGGGATAACGCCCTGGAATGCCCTATTCTGCAAGAGTTCACCGTACAGACCACCGTCCCCACTAATAAGGTAGATCAGGCAGGAACTCGAGACACTGAGGGTGGAACAAACCTGTGGTTTATATCCTGACCGACAAACTGTCAATGAGTGAGGGCTACAATCAATGAATTGATTTACTTCCCACATATATCCATACAACGTAGATGGAATCTCATGAATGGGGTTCGTTGTAATCGTCAGATTAAGAGCATTAGGAGCAATCAAAGTCGATAGAGCCGGGAGAGCAGAAAGCAGAACAAGCGCTGGGCTAGATAGATGCATCTTGCAAGCACTTGGATGATCTCCAGGCGATAGTTGATCTTCCCATTATAAACAAAGCGGCCTTGGACGACACGGACCGCTCGAAGTAATATGGGACCTCTATGATCAAATAAAATCAATCTCATGACCACGAAGATTGGTGATAGTTCGCCCGATTTCCAAGCAGCTGAGCATCCAGAAGATCACTGAAAACCTCTAAGGTTTCTCCGGACCGTATGTCAAAGAACGCTCGTCTTCGTAGATGACCTGAAGAGGGAGCCTTCACTGTGCCAGTGGCTATACCAAGAAAAGAAGCTTAGTGCTGATAAGAACATCATCCGGGGTCCACCAGCTGAGCAACGACTTACTAAAGTAAGAATATATCTCTCAGCGATGGAAAGAGAAGCGTAGTACTTCTAACCACGAAGTACGATTTACCATGATGGTGGTCGACTTGTAAACCTGCCGGGATATGCGGTCCGTTATCCGAAAGTGGCTGTGTTTAATGTTGGCGAAGATTGACTGTGCCAAACTTGACTCTTGCTTTCTCCCCCTTGATGATAAAAACGACGAGCGCTTGCCGCAGCGTTATCAACATGTCACGACGAGCTCACTCCACATCTCCGCCCAGAAATGCAAAGCGTGCCAAAATAGAGCATTTAACATCAAATGACTTCAAGAACGGTGTTTTTCTGGCACCAATGGTGCGCTCTGGTGCTCGTATGTTCGCGCCTATAACGATAATCTTGAGGATATACTCACCTTTTACCGCAGTTCCCACTCGTTTATTTGCACTGAAGCATGGTGCTACTTTAGTTTGGGGACCAGAAACAGTCGACAAAGCTATTCTTCATGCGACGAGAAACGTTGACCGTGTGTACTGCTTTTCTATGCTTCATATCTCTTTCCTGAAAGTTCTTTCAGCTGTCACTGGCGTCATAACATACGACGGAAAATCCAAGGCTATTTTCTCCACCCACCCAATAGAAAAGCCCTACCTGATCTACCAGATTGGATCATCCGATCCGGAATATGCTGTCAAGGCAGCCCAGACCGTCATGGACGACGTTTCTGGTATAGACCTCAACTGTGGATGCCCCAAACCATTCTCCACTCACGCCGGAATGGGCGCCGCTCTCCTCACAAACCCTGATCTCCTGTGCTCGATATTGACGGCATTACGGGCCGCCATGCCCCCGGAAATCACAGTCTCCGCTAAAATCCGTTTACTGCCTTCGCAAGAGGAGACATTAAAATTGGTGGAACGGATAGTCAACACGGGTGTCAGTGCGCTGACGGTTCATTGCCGGACGAGAAATATGAGAGATAGAGACGCGGCTCTGATTCAAAGGCTGAAGGAGATAGTTGATTTTGTTGAGGGCTTGGGCAAGGGTATCGCCGTTATAGAAAATGGTGATTGCCTTGGCGCTGAAGATGCAAAAAGAGTGAGAGAAGTTACAGGTCCGTCAGCTTTTTCCGCCGTAGAGGATCTAAATCGAGGGTTTTTTTTGCTTCAGGCGCTCACTCGGTAATGATTGCTCGAGCCGCGGAGGCAAACCCCTCATGTTTCTCAAATACTCCATTGACTGACGTGGAAGAGACCTTGGTCCCGGATTACCTTCGTCTTGTAGGTCTTTGTAAACTGTTACATCCCGGCATAGTCTGATACCCTTTCCAGTCGCGATACGTTAATGCCCACTGGAGCGTGACAAAATTCTGTGTCTCTCAATTCAAAGGCCAGCACGTCAATTACACCAAGAAACAGGAACATGCCTTGAGGGAAGGCGTCGTCAAAAGTCGTAGCTTTGACGAGGTCGAGCATATTGTTGGCTCCTGGACTGGAGAACAAGTGTTTCGGGACATTGCAGCTGCTATCGAGGCCCGCCCACCGAGACGAATCGAATATGAGGCCGAGACAGATGGGGACGTCACACCTCATGGCACGCAAAATCCCGAACCCCCCACAATGAATGCGCCATTCTTGACTGAGTTCACTCGCACCGCCCTCCCAGCCCTGATATCTGGTAGAGATCCACTTACACCAACACCGAGTATCACATCATAAACTTGCTGTTTGGGTTGCAGACGGTCGTTCGCTTGCCTTTTGTACGACATCCCACAAATCTCACGATATATCGTCTCAAGAATGATTGATACAGCTCCTCTGCCTATTACTGCCATTGTCAGACGCCCTACGGCGTACCATTAAGCCTATCATCGAAGGATGTTTAGAAGTTGGAACCTCTGTCCAGCGAGTCCTTGACACGGTTATTCTTGTAACGACGATAGACCGCTGCGTGGGTGTGTTTGGAGGGATGTCAATAACAGTGCGGGAAGGGGAGTCATTGGATGCATTCGATAGAGTTATTCCAACGATTGATTGTATTTGGCGCAGGAATCATGGACTACATTTCGGTAGCGAAAGTTACCAAAATGGAAGATCTAATCCTGAAACAGCTTCTACAATCACCACTACTACGTATCTCTAATAATTGGCTATGCCTGGAAGAAACTTTCTTATTAGCTAAGATTGGAATCGTTCAGCTCCTCCTGTTTCCAGACCGAGCTGAATTACCCCGCGGGTTTTGCCGTTTGCTGCGTGTAACTTTACGACCACCTAATCAGCACTCAGATGTACAAAGACTGGATTTTGGTCCGTCGTAAGTGCCGGATTTCGCAAGCTTCTAATTGAAAGCATTCAAATTGTACAGGTCTTCCTGAGGAAGCTGATAAAATCAACCAACGTATTGTTGAAAATATCCAGCAAGTTACAGAAGAAAACCAGGAGTATATCAGGAGTTATCATCCCGCCGTCAAAGAAGCTGGCTTCGTCTTCGTATACTTCAACCCATCGAGTCTCAGCAAGTCTGTTTGGATCGTTCACCCTGCATCTGCACGAAAGAACACTTTCTTGCTGGACAAACTCTCCGTCGCAGGTCTCGGAGAGGTCTTTCGAATACATATCGCCGCTCCCTCAAACGGAAAGCACACTCAGAGTGCACTCGAGTTACAACCCTTACTGGGATGATCCACTACGAAATCTGAATCCTCGTGTCCCACTATCAAAAGACGACGTATCCGTTATCAGAGAATTATGGCCCAGCATAATTGGAGTCCGGATATGTGTGTGCGGTGCTATCAGTCTCTTTGTACACTAGTGGGCCGACATTTCTGAGGCTACAAAGTATGGATGGCCAAGCACAATAGGTGGATTACTTGCTCAAATTGATTCCGTCGAAGGGATCAAAGCTACTGTAGACAGGACGCCTTATGCGCTGCAAGATGGTGCACAGCGACATTCGCACACTGGTACAAAACAAATCGGGTCGACTTGGCTTCGCATTCGAGGTCGATTTGGGCCAGACGAGAACACCGTATCGGATGCGATAATAACCGACACGCATCCCCTCGTTTACACACTATCCGGCATGTGCACGTACTATTCATTGGCAGATGTGCCAATACGACTAGGAAAGATAATATTCGGCATAGCACATGACCTATTTTTTATGATCAAAATTCGCGTCGCGTCGACAAAGGCTTGCCGTGCACTATGTAGTCCATCCGTATCCTGGGCATTAACTCGTTTAGTAGGAGACCACTTCTTCTCTGGACAAGGATGTATATGCAGGAAACCAGAAAGCAAGTTTCGTTCCGCACTTTCCTTCAAACACTTTGCTAAATGGCTCAAAATTACAGGTCAGCAAAGTGACCAAATGCTATGACTCACCTTCCCTAGTCTGTATCTATCATCTCGGGTATCGACATCATGTTTGTCGCTGATCACACTGGATGTAGCACTACCGGCAATGATCATTCCTCCAGGGTTACGCATCGTCACCGGCTTTGAGCCCACATTCGATGCTGTGCTTCGAACTAGATGGGCCCTCTTTGCAGCAAGGTACTGTTTAGACGACACACAAACGGCAGGCCAACCGGTTCCACAGTATACTTGGGAACCCGGATCTGACATGAATCCAGCGTTATTTCCCGTTGCTTAATGTGGAGATCAAGCAACGAAAGCGATGATAGTGCGGGTTCTGCCCTTTGCTTAGGCTCGCTAGCAGGTAGTGATGTTTCAAATTTTCGAGGTAGAAATGCAGTACACCCAGGAGACCGCACCATTGCTTCAAGGCCAAAAACGTTCTTCAAGGTACAAAGGCGGTTTTTCGTTGCCAACGGAAGTTCTTGAATCTCAAGTTGTGATGCTGGGAACATAATGGAGAAACAGGTCTGTTCCATCTTTCAGAGTCAACTTTTCGCGATTGCCGCCTGTCATATAGACGTCACCATGTAACGAAACTGTATCCATGAACTATTGCTCCGCTTGTTAGAGATCGCTCAACCTGACTCCTTTGAACCTAGCGGCAACGAGGTATACAATCTGATCGTATGTATTTTGTTTATACAAACATGGTCCTTCATGATAACAAGCTACAGATTGAATTATATATCCCAGGCTAGCTATAGGTCTGCAATTTGATGGTAGATGTGAAAAAAGAGGGTGCTAGCAAGAGAAAAAAAACCTGCACTACAATTAGATTATCGGTCATCATCAACATGCTCCACGGAATCAACAATCTCGTTCACGAGCTCCATCGTCATCCCAGGTATGACTCTCTCTGCATGGGTAAATGCTCGCTGGAGGGCGCTCAGAGCGACTCGAGCCTCTTGAGAGGTTACTCGGGGGAACAGCTAGACGGAAGGTATAGTCAGTGACAAAGATATATTAGAAAATCTGTCAGGCTGACCGAAGCAATGGCCGGTAAAATAACAGAATCCAACATCGTCGTATCCGGTACCTCATCTTCCAACTGTGCCTGTGCTAGCTTCTCCTCAATCACATCAGGTTCACTATTGGCATAAGATGCATATTGACTATCTTGATCATCGTCGTATTCATCCGAAGGCTCGCGTTGAACAGGGCGATGGGCCAACCTAGATCCATTCTCCGGTGGAGGCGGGGGTGCGTGACGCACAGTAGCTTGCCGGTCGTACTTTCTTTGCACTTGAGGAGTATTGGGAAGTGGCTTTGTGGCGGCGGCGGTGACAGTGAGCGTGGAAGACGTATGATTGGATGAGTCGGTCGACCCAGACCGGCGACTGAAAGAGGATTCATTATCGGACCGCACAGAGCCATCGTTCTCCCAAGTCAAAGGCGGGCCTGAGTTAGGTATAGGGTTTGCTCGCCCTATAGTCGCAGGGCGTCCACTTGCATGCCGAACGGTGCCGAAGTCCCACAGATCCTCGGGGTCGCCGCTTGCTGGCCTGATTAATGCAACACATCAGAAGAGGGGCAAAGCACGACGGTTCAGACATACAAATCAGGAACCATATCTTGTTCTTCATCATCTATGCGGCCACCTCCATCAGCCCTCCATCGTTCGTGGCGCTCAATTAGTTCTGTCAAATAGCTAGTTTTCTTCGCCATTCGAACGAACTTGTGCTTCAAAAGGTCGCGAGCAGAAGGTCGGTGCTGAGGGTCGCGTTGAAGACAAAATGAAACGAACTCCCGAAACGGCTTGGAGAAATTGCCTTCCAACATCGGCGGTGGGTTTTTTGGAATTAAGAAAAGGACCTGTATTGAGGTGAGAAAGAACTGTAATCGACGGGCACTGAGGTCATACCTTCATTGGATGCAACTCTGCGTAGGGTGGTTCTCCTTTGGCCAATTCAATTGCGGTGATACCAAGACTCCAGATGTCCGCCTTGTGGTCATATCCACTCTGCTTGATGACTTCTGGGGACATCCAGTATGGCGTGCCTACGAAAGTGTTTTTCTTCGCAGAGAGGGTTCCTGACAGCTGACCGGAGACCCCAAAATCGGCGAGTTTGACTTCGCCACCCGCAGAGAGAAGGATGTTGGCGGCTGCATAATCAGTGACAAGCAGCAGTTGAGGACATTTCATATAAGGAAAAACCGCACAAGTCAGAAGAAACCATAGAAGCTACGAAGATATCAGCTTACCTTTGATATCACGATGAAGTTTACCTTCGCTATGAAGATACTCCAACCCTCGGAGAAGTTCGCGCACAATGATGGCGATATATTCTTCTCGGAATACGCCCGGTTTCATCTGAAACAAAGAAATCAGGCTATCGTCAGAGAAAGCTGATGAACAGAAGCGTGTACCAAGTCAGAACACGATCCTCCAGAACAATATCTGACACAGAACATTGATTAATACAAGCGGATGATCAACCCGGGTGGAATGCATCCACCAACTCCTCATGGGCACTGTTGATAAATTTCAAGAAAATCGCTTCCCCAGTTCTTCGACTTTCTTGAAAGTTGCCAACGGCTCTGGCGTCGAGGATGCATTCCACGAAGTAGGTAAAGCGAGAGGATTTTACATACTCCATGACAATCCAGAGATTCGATCCTTTCAGATAAGATCCATGGTATCTAGGAAACGTTGACACGGTAGATCAACAAGTTGGGCAAATGGAGCGCACTTTGTGACATGAGGCGAGTCTAGCTGGGAGAGTATCTGGATCTCCTGCTGTATATCTTCAATCTCATCCTCTGCGCTCTCGAGATCAATTATCTTGATTGCCACTGTCTTCTGGGTCCGCTTGTCGTAGCTGGGGAGGATTGTTGGTTGGACAGCAGTAAATAGGAGTCCGTTGAAGACCGTACCCTTTGTAGACCTCTCCAAAGGATCCCTTTCCTAGAGAAACAAAAGGTTATCAAAGTAGCGAGAAAGACAATCCAGTTGCGCACCTATCCTATCCTGCTTAACATAGAACTCCTCTGGATCCTGGTGGTGTGCATCCTGTCATCGCAAAAGGCGCTTGCCTGAGATCCACAGCCATCGTTCGAAAAAAGAAGAATCACCATGCCACTGTGTTGCTGGGTAAACACGGTCTATCGTTGTGAATGGTCGTGTCGCGTCGTAAGGTATAACGTTAAAGGTTGGATTCTCAGCTTGAGAGCCCGGCTGTGCTTTGATCCTGAAAGAAGCTAATGATGCTCGAAAATCTGAAGGTATTGCAAGATTTGACAAAACGAAAAGGCGAGAAATGAAGAAGGATGGTAAGGTTAGGTCGAAGCTGTCATTTCCTGCCACCTCCTGGTAACGGTAATCCAACCGGGAAATGCCGTTCAGCCTCTACCAGGTTCGTCGACCTCAATGACTTTGCCACTGACTCGGATGTCCTTGAATGTCACTGGGAATAATACTGTGCAATTATTCTGCTGTTTTCTCATGGAATAGCTGACCTGAACTGAGGCTAAACCGTGAGGAACAATGACACGAATCTGGTCAGTCACCAGTTTTGCGGTCAATCACTGTGTAAGCGCGCTCGCTAGTTACCTATACATTGATTTACCCACAACCGTTCTATCTCAGTCATCATTAAAATAGGTACAGGACGCTGTCGATTCTTTGACGATCAACAACAAGTTGAATGTCAGACTCGTTACAACGCGATCAACTTGTGAGTACTGCCTATAAGAATGAAGATTCTGACCCGTTTCGCCCCCCTTCCGTTCATTAAATGTTTCTCTACCCTAAAGTCGGCTCTCCCACATGTAAGCTTGTCTAATTTCAGTCGATCCGATGCTCATGCGACTTTACAGCCCAAAGTGCGATGTTTGATGTCCAAACTGCGTCTACACATCTAACTATTTCATATTATCAGAGGGAGCCAATAATTTTCAACACAAGAGAGCGATTGCAAATGCTGAAGAGGACGTTTCCGAGAAAGTAAGATTGCACTTATGATCATCTTTAAGTTACATCACACATATCCTTTTCCCAGACAGTTGATGAGGTTCGGCAAGGGGTGACCGCTGTATCTGCATCACCTAGTGGGAGGCGTGATGATTTCCACCGCATTGTCAGAGATTTGACACCGGCTCGTGAAACAGATACGGACAGCAGTACTTCACCGACCTCGGTGACTTTCTCTTCTCCCAGTGCGACCGCGACCACAGATACCCCATCCACGGAAGACGGGTCTAGCAACACCGTGGACACTCAGGTTTCTTCCACCGAGCATTCGAGCGCTCCAGAGATGTCGATTATATCCACTCCGACGGCTTCTCTGGCGTCGACAGACAACTCTATCATGCTACCTCCTTCCACTTCAGCTACCGACGTTGCGACATCTGCTACCATTTCATCCCCGGTCTTTGATTCTACAACTTCAAGTTCCTCGCAGGCGACACTCACTTCCTCCAGCACCTTCCCGACACCGCCTGCTACCAGCTCGGCAACGGCCTTCACCTCGGACCCGTCTTCTAGTGAGAGTGGGTTTACAACACCACCCCCATCCTCAAGTGTCACGGTTTCCACCGTTACTACCTCACCGTCTTCAGAGACAAGTTCTTCAGTTGCTGAAATTACCTCGTCGTTGCAGACTAGTGTTACTTCAGCTGCCACCTCTTCATCCACCGAAAATGCATCGCAAACCTCGGTTTCCGATACATCAACTATTGACTCGTCCCAGACGGTCGTACCATCCGGTTCAGCTGGGTCGACTCCCTCTGATAGTATGCCTTCAGATATGAGTACTACATCAGTTGGGACTACTTCAACGTCGTCACTCACCACTTCAGCTACGTCCACTTCCTCTGATAGCGTGTCTTCAGACACGAGTACTACATCAGTTGGGACTACTTCAACGTCGTCACTCACCACCACAACTACTCCAGGGACCACGCCGACTTCTATTCCCGTTTCCCCGGGCCCTAACAGCGGAACCACGTCGCTGACGGCATCTTCTACTAACCACACGAGCACAAATCAGACCTCAACGCCATCTAGAACAACACAAGGTGCTTCAGAGAGCTCTTCAGCCCCACCTTCTTCTTCTCATCATTACGGCTATGGTCATACTAAAGATGCAGGCGAAGATAGAACTCCCACTTCTTCCAGTCAGAAAATTAGTCATTCCAAGATCGATTTTCCTATTACGGTGAAGCTGCCTCTGGTATCAGGAGAAGCAACTGACACTAACTCCGAGCCTTCTCAGCGACTTCGAGGGACACTGCCGTCGATATCACTTCAGATCCCCGACTTGGGTTCTACCGTTCAGGTACCAACAGTAACTTCCACTGCGACCGCTTCCACTACTAGTGATTCCCCGGATGTGGGAGTGCCACAGCTGATTCATTTATCTGAGTACCTAGACACTATCACTCAGATATTAACGGACGTTTCAACTCTGATCGCTCCCTCATCTTCTACTCCTTCTGGTCAAGAAACCCCTACCACTGACTCCCTTAATACGGGAGGGCGGACAACTGGCACGCCCAACTTTAAGCCGAGTCAGTCCACTACCCAGGGATCAACGGAAGTGCAACCTACAACCCCCCCTGCAACCTTTTCCCCATCTCCCACTCCTGGTGACGGATCCTCCTTTGGTAAACAGTCTTCGTTGCAGGATCCTTCTACCCCCATTCAAACCCACGGTTCGGATAGCCAAGATTCCTCAACCATCCTCGCCGTTTCCGGCTCTTCCTCTACTTCCGCCTCCCCTAGCGAGGGTAAGCCCAATGACGGACCGGCGCCAGGACACAGCGCTAGCACTACCAAGGATTCCGACAGTAACAGTTCAACCCTGAACGGGATCCCTGCCCCGACAACAGACCCCGGTCCTGCTTCTACGTCCGCGGGAGGAACCAATGCGACTCCCAATGGCACAGGACCAACTGATCAACATGATTCCGTGTCAACTGGAGTCACACATCCCCCAAACACCCTGTCGCACTCTGAATCGGGACAATCCAAGGCCACTGGCGGGCCGACCAGTCTAACTCATGCTCCAACCGACTCAGCTACAGCGTCAGATCACCATACTAGCAGTTCCGCTACAGCAGAAGCGGATATATCACCAATCATCCCTCTGTACGTTCTTTTCTTTGTTCGTATTCATCAAAAGACTAAGTACCACCGAACAACGCTAGGCTAGTACACGATTCAGAGGACGCTGAATTCAGTACTTATACAACTACTTTCACATCTCTAAAGACCCTCTTCGCGTTAACGACCATGACTACTTCGCCGCCTCCTACAACCATGACAACATCCACGCCATACTCGACTTCAACGGAGCTTATTACGAGTACTATTGTAGTTCAAGTAACGACCACTGCAAGAAGCTCTTTTCGGTACGCCCTTTCACAACACTGCGTGCATACCCACATATCTCACCTTTGTTTACTAGACCTTCCAAAGCCCAAATTGGCGGCATAGTTGCAGGAACCCTGGGCCTTTTCGCTCTATTAGTAGCCATCCTGATCTACCTCATCCGGCGAAAACGCAAAAGGATGGACTTTGTCCTTGTTTCCCCAAACGATACTCCCTACCCTGAGTCTGACGCTGAAATGGGTGAAAGTGGTCATGGCCACGATATACGGCGGCCGACAACTCAGACCCCTCCTGGCAAGGCTAGTACTTCTGATAGCGACTTATTAGTTCCTCCTTCTCAAGGAGGGCTTGGTTACGATACCCCGAGACTTTCCAACTCCCCTTCCTCTCTCAGCTTTCAGCAACCATTGCGCAGAATGACTATCGACTCGACGGATGACTCGTCGACTCTGTATTGGAGGTCTTACTCTGTTGATACTACCAACTACTCCGGTGAAGGATATAGCGTTGAGTCGGACAGCCCTCGAAAGACACACCAAGGAGATGTTCCTTTCCAACCTGTACCCCATAAATCACCGACAGCCATGAGCCACAGCAGTGTTACCTCAGACTTCAGAGTAAGTTTTGCGTTTCGTCGAGCGAATTACATTGATTTTCCCGCGTCTAGTACGGATATGCCGTTTGAGGCGGTTCGCAACGTTAATGTAGTGCATGGACACTAGATTTAACCCAAATAATACCCTTTTGACCCAAACCTTGATACATTTTATATATCACTCGAGAAATTATCACGCTCTTTCCACCTCTTTCATTTCATCGAACCTCAGAGTGAGCGACGGCAAAGACTGTAGGTGACGAAGGGACAGCTCCGGCGGATCGTCGGGTATTTTGACCAACACGAACGTCGATTCTACTCCTTCATTCAATCTGAGTTCCTCCAATTCCGACCCGGATAGACCATCGAATCCAAACCCAGGACCAGGATCAGGATGGGTATCTTCTATTGGTGCCGCTTCCGTCTTCGCGGCTTTCTGACGGCGATTTCGAGTTCGAATTTTAGTTATGTTCGACTTGATCTTGTTGCAAAGAGACGGGCCATAGTAGTAAACGGCTAAGACCATTGCTGAGAGCAGGATAAGAGAAACGACGGCGATGATTGAAGATAGATCAATGTGTTGTGCTGGTCGATCCCGAATTTTCATGAGCATAACATTGTTATAGGTGTTAGATCGTTGGGTTTTGATATCGCCTTGAGAAGGAAGAGCTCTGACGCGGCGCAACACCGAAAGAGAAGTCAAAAGGGCGAGGTAGCGAGGCTCAGAATGCATGCCACCGAAGGCCAGTTGAGATGATTGAGGAATGAACGACTACCTAGTATCAAAATTGTCAGAATATATTGATCTAGTCATTTTCTCACCAACAGAAATCGATCCTGGCTAAGAATTTAGACCTGCCACTGAATTGAGCGAAGGTATCGTGTGCAAGGTGCAGGAAGAAAAAATTTGGTGCGCAAATCACGCTAAGTTGGTATTCCTAACGCGGACGTTTCCGGACCGCAACTACCGGAGATGAGCCGAACCTAGGAAGAACAGAGCATGAGAAGTGAAAATGAGGATAGTACCTATGTCGAAGGAAATATCATGACGAGCCTCGAGCTAAAGATGAAAACATAGTACTATACAAATTTCATAATCGCCTTTTGCATAGGTCGACGGCAGTGTCTTTTTCTCACTGGCAGATTGGCAGGTCCAGGGATCTGATAGTAAAACGCAAGATGAACGGCTGCATCAAGTTCTTCGCTTGCCACCTGAGCTAGACAATAGAAGATCTCACGACATCTGCTAAACCAACGAGCATGGGGAGCTTCAGGAAACCCTGGTTCATAAATAAATTGACCGCAGCGAATGATCGGAGGTGTATGTTTCCACCCTAAGATAAATAGGTAAATGGCTGGTTGCATTCACACTCGGTTTGTCGAGAAGAGCTTGTTGCCTTCTTTAATAACCTCCAAGAAATTGTATCCCTAATATCATATGAATAACAACAAATATTTAGTTAATGGAAAAAAGATCCTATTTAATCTGCTAACTCGAACTGCTAAAACATGAAATATACATGACTAGCGGAATCACCAACCGAATCAAGCTAAGATCAATTCTTTGGCCGTAATATCTTACAAACCGCAAAATGCCTGTACAGGTGGTCGACTCTCGTCTGCCTACCCAGACAAAACGGACACAGCGAATGTGCAAGAGAATGCATCACCGTGAAGTGCTTCAAGAAATACCTCTCTTGAACAACGTTCTGAGGGGGGCATTTGCTCTTTGAATGGGACTGCGTGCTGCAACAAATGTCTTTTCGGCTACGGCTGTTGATATTGGGATGAAATTTTTCAAGATGAACCTTGATGGATTCTCCGACAAATCGTCGCCCACAATCCAGGGGACAGGTATGGTCGTCGCGGTCTTCGTCTCTCCAGTAATAGTAGACATGGTGGGAAGGAATGTTGTAGTCTCTAATCAGTCTTTCGGTCATTTCACCGAGAAAGAATCTTTTCCTGTATCCGGGAGGGCTGAGAAGCAGATTACCTTCTAGCGAAGCATGCAATGTTTACAAGGCAACACATACCAACGCCGCGGGCGGATAGTGCTCATACAACAAGCAATACTACATCACAATGAGCAAGCACGGATTTGATCGAGAAAAATCTCACGTACATTTCTTTATCAATACTTCTACTTGATATATTGTTGCAAGTGGTGTTTTCGTCGCTCGTGATTGAGCTAAGTAAAGTTGGTGGAAGTAGAGCATTATGTGCACTGTATGTCCGAGTCAGAAAAGTGACTGGAACTTAGCATACTGACGTGCCCATGGGTTACTGTTGTCATATCTGGTTGCGATGTTACAGAACATTCGTGGGAGGTGCCCGAAGCTTCTGACACGGGGGCGCCTCCCATAATCGAGGAAGGGCTGCAGCTGCACAGACTATTTCAAGAAGGTCTTCGAGTAAGAAGCCACATACAATGAAGCGGAAAAGGTCGTGTTATAAGCTGCCTTGTCAACGAAGTCGTTCGCGCGGGGCGCGAGGCTGTCATCATTTCTGTTGTAATCAAATATCAAGACAACAACCCCACGAAGAATATTGCATTTACCTCTCTGTCAGACCTTTGTGTCCTATCGTTGCAAAGCTTTCGGAACGACCTCGACCAAAAACCCCATTTGTAGAAAGCGGAGGTGTCTCTAGGTCAGTGATCCGCTCGGTGCAGTTCTGCAAGGCTGGACCCAACTCGAGGCTGGCCGCAGACGCGCCGACGGAATGTGACGACAGAGTGGAAAGAGATGATCTGATTGGAACTTAAGCTTTACAATTGAATGTGTTTGGTTTGACCTTACGAAAAATCGGGCACATTTTGGAAGAAGCTGAGATCTCCGAGATCTCCAATACTACTTGTCACGAGGTGGTCGCATGAGGATGGTAATGAGCAACACCTGCTGCCATTTATGCCGATGTCATCGGGATCGGCACAATGGCGCGGTGAGGCGTAGAGGTTTGGGAAGCATTGCCAGTCAGTCATGTCAGAAAGTGCAGACGATGAATTTAAGCAAGATGGCTCATATGGTTCGTATTTAAGGACTGGGGATAGCCAATGCCACTTGCCGCTCATCGACAAATTTGTAAAAGAAAATACGTCCCAGGTTGCCGCAATGGCGCTTAGTCGACAACCTTGAAGAGTTCCATCATGAAATGTAATTGTTCAGACTCGTTCGGACGGACTTTTTGTACACTTCATATCTCGACAACTTTGCGTCGGCAAAATCGATGGCATAGAGTACGTACTGCAATCGACAACTTTGCGAATTGATTCTGCAATGTTATCGATTGTGTCCTGCTATGGGGGGGACATTCTAGATCGGAAAGTTCATCTCCGAGAGGGTACCAAAATAGAGTTGGATCCCACGGTTGGCAGTTGGTGATTTAGACTCGAGATACTAATAGTTCTGCCAGGGCTCAGCAGACCTCGGAAGCCGGATCGGTTCCGACGATGTTTCAAGAGCCGATCCTGTGGCTCTCATTGCGACTTTACTCAGCGAATTTGATACCAAGCAGGTTTCTTTCAGGGGAGTAAGTAGTAGTAGTAGAAGAAGAAGAAGACGTCGCACTGGCAAGTATCCTTGTAGATTCTGGTTTTCATGTCTCTGAGAGGGAAGCTAACGTAATACACACGATCAAACCGATTCGGCACAACCTGCAGGGTGCAGCTTCTCAGAACTAGCGCCAATTTCCAAAGGTGTGAATACCAAGGAATGTAAGTACGCAAAAATGCAGACCTACGTGTGGTTCGGAAGGTTTAGGGAAATATCGGGGCACCGTTAACGCGTTTAACAGAGGCCCCAGACTCCGGTAGCGCTAAACCATCTAGGACGTACACATGTTCATCGTTAACTCCCAGCGTCAAACCGGCATAGGACACGTCTTTGTACCAAGGCTGACTAAATTAAGTGCCTACGCGGCGCTTAGTATCTATTTTTAGCATTGAAGACTTAGCGCCGAGGCCGTCTTCACGATGTCCATGTACACCCCATGCGAAACATCACGCTTTGTACTTAAGGAAGAGGGAGGTCATAGGAAGAATCAATGCCCTTCGAGGCAGGTTTCGAGAGATCGATAGTTCGTCCAGTTGTCGAAATATTCGTTGGTGATCGTCTGAGTCCTTGGTTTCACATATACTGACATGCCTTTCATACTAGGATATTCTCTGAAGTGCTAGCGTCGTCCCGAAAGGTGCTAAAGGTCTCGAAATCTTCAGCGAGACTGCACTCCTCTGCTCCCGACTTTCTCAGTACTTCCCGGCGTCGGCATAACGCTGCATGAGCAGGTGGTATCCTTTTCTCAATCCATCATATCATGTCGTCGCCTCAGCCTGCCTGGCGCCATCGTTTCCCCGTATTACTGTATCCATCGCATCTCTGTGACCCTCGTCGTTTCCCGGTCAAAATTTCCACTAAGGTTGGTCAAATCCCTTGATGCTCGTTTCACCAAAAGACTTATGATTAACAGCACTTTAGGCAGAAGCCTTCCTTGTCACTGATCTCAGGGTCACTTTTGCAAATCAGCCGCGTGACTTGCGTCATATTTTTATATATTGCACCGTGAACGAATCCGCCCGGTGAACATTTATCCACCCGCCGTACGGGATCATATTTCTTCATATTTTGGTTTGAGTATCTCGGTATGGTATCGCGAAGTTACTATCCGGCCCTTAACTAAAGCCTCTCCCCTAGTCTCAGATTGTCGACGATGGAGATCGTTCATCGACCCGGCCCGATAGAAGAAAGCGACTCTTTGGACCGAGACTAGCTTGTGGAAATTGTGAAGATAAGAAAAATGTACCTACAGCGCAGTTGTAAGCGATCTAGCACTCATTACGTCCGTTGGTTTATGATCACTGATACCGCCCAGTCGCGTATGTTGTGCCCCAGATCCCATCTCTGCCCTTAAGGCAGGCAGCGGCGGATCACGATAATCAACCGAAACGTGGTGCCTTATGCATGCTATATAACATGAGGTATCTGCGTCCTCGTATTGGATGTGGGAGTAGTTGTCTTCGCGGGAGCTATTCCTGGTAAGCGACTATCTGGGGACAGGCAAAAACGACGGACAATGGGCGAATAGCGCACAAAACTTTGACACAGGCTTTTGGCCACGGCGAATGCGTCGGGATTCCCTTTAATGGTAAAGCCGACGGAACTTGCTGGGGCCAAAGTAGTGCGTCAAATTTTCTTCCCTATTCCCGTCGTTATCCTTGCATTTTGACCGGCATGAATCAGTCACTTGTTCGGAGCGAGCGTTACTACACGACTAATCTTCATATAGGGAGATAGCTGGACCATAGGATCTTTGACGGTATCTGACAATCAAATTGGCTCGGCTGCAAATAGGTTGGTGCGCCACTTACACAGTTAACGGCTAGTACCTGACAGCGCGCGAAACATTAGCGGCTAGGGACGAGTATGACTCGCACGTAATCTTGGTATGTATTTTTATACTTCTTCCCTCTCTAAGACCCTCTTTTTTCTCATTGGTAGAAACTTAAAACCTCAAAAGCGTTTCCGACGTTCGTAATCTCGTGTACAGGTTCTTCCTACCGTTCATTCAAGCATCAAGCATCAAGTATCCATTTAGTAGAGAGGGATGAACTCAGTCATGACCAGGGACACCGAAGGAATCCATTTCACGGCGGCCGGGGCTTTTGAGAAGTCTGATGCCCCTTCTTTTTGCAGAGGCGATTATGATGGAGCATAATCGACCCCATAATCGACTGACAGTAGAGCAACTCTGATTTTCTCTATTGTCCCCGTTCTTAAGACTCCCGATATCACGGTGATGACTTATACAGCTCCCATGACGCATTCTTTCCAACAATTCAAGCTACGAGCACCATCGGATCCAAGGAAACTTTTCACGCCGCAACATGATGCTAATACTCTTCAATCACATTCTCCTTGGCATCCCACTTATACAGAAGTCACATCAGCAACTATTGGTCCATCGGTTTTACTTATTTACGCCTGCTCTGACGAACTATCTTTCTAGATGATTACTCCGACGTTCCGCGGTGGGCCCCAGCACCGTAACTGGGCACTATATCCTTCACTTGAGGATTATTAGACAAGATTCAGAAGCCCTCGACTAGCATGCCATAACATGACTTGATGGCGAAGCTGCTGCTTCAACTACGACACACAACCTTCCTCGGTTATCTGGGCGTCTATCTTCAAGGTCGGATATTCTGCAACCTCGTTGCGGTATGGCTAGGAAAGTACCAGCCCGTCAGAATACAATACCTCCTTCTTACCAGGACCTCAAATCCGATCGCTGTGTCTATCGACAACTTCTTTTCCACAAAGTTGCAGACAGCCCATGTGATCTATACAGAATCTAACAATATTTTATCTACAATGTTGCGTCGAGATGAGCCAGTGAATGGCATTTAAACTCCCTCGACCCTCCTCTCCACCTCATTGAATATGCAGCACACTGGGAACTATCAAACCTACCCTCATCGTTCGGCATCTGGCGTTAGTTCCAACTACCAGGATTGGCCCGATGGCAACGAATTTTTGTGCGACCTATTCTCTACCCGTATTCGTTATTATCCTCATGACCCTATAGCCAAAACATGACGGGTCGTCAAATTCAGACGTGGCCCCAGGGAGTTATGCAGGCGTCGTAAGTCTCTCCAGTTGATGATTGGCCTGATAACGCTCACCCACCACGCAGATCAGACGTCCGTCCCGCCCAATACAATGGTCTGCAGCAGCCCTTGCATCATCATAGCATTCAGCCGATGGCGCATGAATATGTTGGCCAGTACAATAGCCATTCACAGGGATCCTGGCTACCGGAGCAAAGGTGGCATGCTTTAACTGGGTCATTTTTACGATTTTAATACATATGTGTCTACAGCAACTTTCGTGGTCGTGCGGTGCACGGTGATCCTTTCCCCCTAGGGTGGAGGCTGCTCTTTCGTAAGTGCTTCTACCCGGGCATTGCCTTTTAATACATTTGTGTTGCAGTCTTTCCCACCAATCTTGGAACGAAACGAGTGCTCGCATACAAATAGTCCCAGGCGAAGCGGTGTCTTTAGAAACGGCAGCGTCGGCCCGTCCGTAAGAGGTTCCTGGCTAGTTTCTCCCGGCGCCATTAACACAGAGACAGAATCCATGGTGCTCCAGACCTGACAAGCGGCAATTTAGAAAAGTACGCAGCCGCGTTATATCAAGCCTATCTTCGACTAACTAATAGAGAAGCAGTGTTGTTCGTTATTACTCTTGGTTCGCCTCCATCGTTCGTTATGATTCCATCCCGCTGAATACTTGACAGCCCTTCCGGGTATGTAGAGGAAAAGTTCGACGACCACACGAAGTATCAATTCGAACGCGAAACAATCCAGAAATGCGCTCAGAGATTTGGCGTCGCTTATACGGACCTGTTTTTTTATCGTCAAGACGTCGATGCAGTTGTCTGTGTCTGTCCTATCGCGGACTGCAGAGGGCCCATGTTCAAAGGAAGTGACATCAAGTCCCACATCGACAGGTACCACTCGGAGATCATTTCCAGTAAGGGCAAAGTGATCTGTAGCAGGAAGTCGAACAAGGAAAGCAGATGCCCCATTAATAATGAGGTTCAGGGACGGTATTTTTTGACGCATTTCAGGGAACTTCATCTCAACGCTCATGGGAAGTGTCCCTTTTGCGATATCCAAGTGACGAGGGTTCCAGGCTACTTTAAAACGCATTTTGCAACGTGCAAAAGGCTTACTACCAAGCAGCTTTGACCGCGTAAGGCATATGTTAAACACTGAAATGACGGACCCTTTCCACTTGCATTCTATACAGTTTTTCGTTCTTTTCGGTCGTGCACCCTCTTCCGATTGCTGCCGTCGCACGCTTCACCGTCATGACCTCTCCCGTGTCCGGGATCCTTTACTTTGCACTTTTCTTCTCCCGCGTTCCTCTCTGTGGCCGCACAGTTTGCTCTTTTCCCTCCAACATACGTACCGTCCATTCACAGACATCGTGGGAAAGTGACGACGCATTTGTCTCCACGACCACTACCATAAAACAACTCGTGGCCATCTACTGAAGCCTTGTTCTGGTTGCCAGTAGGATTTTACGTTGGACGGTACCCACACCTAGCGAGGCGCAGCTGGTCTGCGATGATCAGGATTACGGTAGTTTGAAAGGATTCGGAGGGAATGTGCATATTCGCTATCACTTCGGACTCATGCGCTAGTAGATAATGTTGCTACGACTGTCATTACTTCTTACAATGAGCCATCGAGGTCGGTAGGAGTAGTTTACTTCTATTTACCTGTATCAGCGGAGATGGCCAACCAATCCAATTTTCCAGTTTTCCTTGAGGGGTCCTGTGGCTAGGTCCCATCATTCGCTCATGTCCTGCTCGACATACGCAATGTATATTCCACCTTCTTCGCTAACGCTGCATTTCGGATTCGTGGTTGGCATCGATGGACGACATTGTTTACTGCACGTTTTCGCATCGCTATCCTCATCATCGGCACTTATTACAGCGTCGCCAGAATCCCGATACCACATACATCCTTCCTCCTCGTTCTTTGTTTCTTTGTAAAATACGTACGTGTACGTCTGGATACTGGCCTCAATGAGGAAAATAGATGCGAATACTCAGGGTTATATTTGCTCAATAGATACAGGCGTACAGGTAACTGTTATGACAACAAAACACAGGACAAATACAGAACTAAGTGCTACAGACGATGAAAGCAGTTTCAATAAATACAGTCGTCCGGGTATGAAATTTTCAGTAGAATCAGGGAAATATTTAAAGCAGAAAGGTACAAGCAGATATCAAGGAATTTGCTCTTGAAGAACGAAAACCTTGCTCATGTTCTAAACGTAGGGACCCATAAGCCGGTAAAACTGATCCAGAAAAGTCAGACGTACTAAAGGGGATATACTCGAGAACTGCAGCGACATTGTAAGTTATGGGCTACCATGAGAGGGTACGATACAGACCTGTGGTTTCTGCGAAGCTGTCTTGAATTTGAATCTCGCTGACCTAGTACGTACCAGCGAGAATACACCAGCGCTTCATGGATAGAGAATGATCAGTGGACAATGCAAGACAGGAAGCCGAAACACAGCTAGCTACCTGATGCTTCGGTACAAGTCCTTGAGTGCCGGATGAGAGTCTTTCTCTAGAAAGCATGAACCAAGTGAGTATCAATAGACAACACCTAAAGGGCTCTAAGCTTGGTGCCTCACTCAGCGCTTTTACAAATGTCTTGAAGGAATCCCGATCAGTTGACATATATATCTCTATCAGGAATAGTTAGGGCTTACCCGCGTCAGTGAACCGCCCTTCTTATTTCCGAACGCGAGTTGCGAATCCTTACATGCGGATATACAAAGCTGCCAGTGACTGATTAAGATGAGAAAAGAGGACGTAAATAGACCTACCACGTTCCCTCCTTCAGGGTGATTGATCCTAGGACAATAGCCGTCACAAAATTTCGCATGTTTCATCGTAGCTGGGATAGAAATATGGAGCCGCTCCAAAGCCAACATCGTCCATGGCTCGATGAGAGCAAGGATTGTCTTGCCGGATTCTGGAAAAGCCTCATTAACTGGTGGAAATAATGGTTAGTTAATAAGCTGCATTCGAGATCCATTCCCACTATGAGGGTGAACCTACGTCTTCTGCGGATGCGACGGTCTACGAGCGAATAATAAGTCGATACATCCACGCGTAATAAAGATCTGCAACGCACATTTGCTCTTAAGGCTGTAAGTTCTGTTACATCGGTGATGACAAAGATCTATGGCATTATTCTATCAGAAGATACTCTTGAGAAGGAGCAGGAAGACGTCACACCCAAAACTGTACAACTATGGCAGCAGTCAAACAGGGTCTGCAACAGATTAGTTAATGGAGATCCAGATCTATTATCAGACCAAAAAAAATCACAGTCAATCTGGCTTTTGGAACTTCAACAATAGGGCCGACGAGAAGGGACTTGACTTCCTAGAATCAGAAGATTTTGAATACCGAGACAGTATGAACAACTAAGGTGGCGAACTTACATCATCCACGATGAGTTTCTTCTCGTCTAGGTAATCGGCTTCCGAGTCTTGTTGGCGTACGGCATCCATTGGAACCAGGCCTATAAATCTGTTCAGTTAAGGCATCAAGAAAGATCAGTTGACTTGATACGCTACATTCATTTAAATGATCTTCCTCTTCATATCCGCCTGTCTCATTCTCAGGTTCTTCGAGTTGCTCGCAGTGCCCCGCATCTATACACCCAGTGATGAGATTGCGGAAATTAAATTGAAATTCAGAATCAAACCAACAGAAGACAAAATATGCACCGCCTGGTTGGGCATCCTGGACGAGCACCCGCAATTCTCGCGTCTAAAGCTGTAGAATAACCGAGGGGACAGCGCAATAGAAAAAAGATACCTACGATGTTCTCCTTAGTAGGTTTTAATACGTCTGTAACCTCGTCGTTATCCATAAGAATGGTGATGTCCTCTGGCCGGAACCCGTATAACTCTGGGACGGGACAAGTCAGCCAGCGGCACAAAATCAGTCAATGGTGCCCACCGGTCAGTAGTCTCTTCATTGAGCGGACGTCCTCATGAGCCCCAAGAACGTGCTTCGATTGTGGCCCGTGAGTATACGTGATGCCAATAAGGACGGCCCTCCGAACGGAAGGGAGTGCGTCGGGGTTGGCCTGCCGCTCCACATGTAGCTGAGGATCAGCGGGCGCCTGGGAGGGCACCAGTGGGAAAAACGCGCCGCTGAAAGCCTGAGTGACGGCAGACAGAAACCGCATTAGTGAGTAATGCCGGGGGGTAAGAGGATACAGACCCAAGGATCAACTTTTATAGCGGTTGAAGATTACCAAGGGAGCGGGAATCACCAGAGGCGCTGCTGCGGGTTACACTGGCACGGATTCCAGACAGTAAACATTAGCATTTTGGGTTTCCTGAGCCTCAGTGGAGGGCATGGGCTGTAAGACGTTACAGCAGGCAAACGGTGAAATCAATGCCGGTGGGGGGCTCCGAGTTGGGGGAAGAACGGACGATTGAGAATCCGAGATAGAAACAGCTGAGCGACGCAGCCAGTGGGAGTGGGGAGGGAACGCAAAGACGAAACTTGAAGGTCGCCTTGGAACATGGTGTCTGTCAATCAGTTGACCGTTCGATTCACACGGCTGCTCGTGCCAGTGACACAGGACATCATATCATCACATATAAACACATCAGGGTGAATGAGAATGAACTCCGTCGTCATCGCAAACAAATTCAGGGCAATCCATGCAAGGTTGTGAACTGATGAGGACGTGTTAGAGCGGCACAAAGCACAGCCGTTTGCATACAGTTTAACAATCTCTGGCGGTTTTGTGGATGCTCAAAGAAGCGTCGGACTTCATCATAAACCGTGATTCTGGGACTTCTAGGGTAAAATGCACTCCGGAATTGTAGAAATAGTCTTGAACAGCCGCATACTTGTGTCGAATACCGCAGTTGATGATGAAGTTAAGACCACTCCCTTCACTTGCAAAAAAGTATGTGACTGTCGAGCTGTACGCAAACAGTCGTGATTTCTTGCAATGAAGCTCGAGGTCGCCACGACAAATCGAGCACAACCAAACAGACAGACCAGTAGCTGTACCATCAGCTCTCAGCTTAGACGAACGCGACCAAGTAGCAAAAGATGAGCGTGTTGCAATACAGGCTGCAACTCGAAAATGTAAATACTTCGAGAATAATTCAAAGCACAACCCACCTTATTACGTATACAAGCTATATTCATTCATACAAACATGACGATACATCCCGCAAGGAAATCACCGCACACGGGTCTATGTGAGTCCGCTCATCAAAAGCAATGCTTGTGGGGATTCACATAATCCAAGAGCAGTTCTTCGAACTGCCCCAACCTCGGCAGCACAACTTCCCCATCCAGCGTCTTGCTATCCACCCACGCCTTCACTTTCGCCACGATGTTATCGACACCGAATCCGAAGATCTCATACAGGGTGGCCTGGGGCGCACTCTGCCCGAAGGTATGCATGCTAAGGGACGCATGCGCGTAGCGCGCCCAGCCGTACGACGACCAGGCCTCGATGGCTACCACGAGCGCTTTGCCATTCCCGAGCACAAAATCGCGGTACTCGTACGATTGCTTGTCAAAGTGCGCTTGACTGGGCATCGAGACAACGCGTACGCGGAGGTTTAACTCATCACCGAGGCGTTTAGCAGTTTCGATGGAACGCGTGACCTCAGAGCCAGAGGATATAATGATGAGTTGGGGACAGGAATCATCGGAAGAAGTGGAGAAGATGGGATACGCGCCAAGCTTGACCTTGGATCGGTCAGAGTGTTCGTGTAAGGGAACGGGCTGACGGGAAAGAGCAAAGAGCGAAGGGGTATGCGGTGAATCTAGAGCGATTTCCCAGGCGCCCACTGTGAAGAAGAGTTGTTTGATGAATATGATGGCATGTAAAATATCCTTGATACGCACTGCATTCCTCAGCATCTGCTGGTCGGATGAAGTTGTAGTTGGGAAGGCTTCGGTAGAATGAAGCCAGTCTGAAACATGGTTCAGAAAGCGATACGATGCACACTGATGCAATATGACATACGCAATGGGCTGGTGCGTGGGACCATCCTCGCCGATACCAATGGAATCATGAGTACCGATTCCAATGATCCGGAGACCTTGAAGCGCCGACATACGCGCCGCTGGAGCAGCATAGAGCCAGAATTGGAAGAAAGTTGAGCAGATACTGAGGATATCGTGAGAACACTTGACTAGGAATCACGCATATACGTACGGGATAAACATGCCATTCTGATACGCACTTATACCATTGGAAAGGCCAATCATAGCAAACTCCCGAATTCCATACCGTATCTGGCGACCGGAATAATCCCCTAAGCCTGTGTCAGGCTGTGGACAAAATCACTTCAGTTCGGAGTATTGTAAAGAAGGCGGGGAGCTGACATGCTGGAACTCGACTTGGTTCGGGAAGCTGACAAACGTGGACTCCAAGAGGTCAGCAGAGCCAGCAACAAACTGTTTAAACTTAGGAACCAGTGTAGTGACTGCGATACCCGAGGATTTTCGCGTGGGCTGCTCAACCGTGGGGAGTTCCGACTTGGTAGGAAGAAGCTCCCGCCACCCGTCAGGAAGATTTCCGGTCAAACGCTGCTGGATTTCAGCATACTCTGCCGGATAGGCTTCAGCGTATTTCATGTAGAGAGTTTTCCATTGCTCCTCGTCCTCATGACCCCGAGCAACGACGGGGCGGAAGTATTCTGGACACCAGTTAGTTCTAAATATAGCATGTCAAAAAATACGGACCATAGACTTCATCCGGGATATGGCATTTGACCCTGGGATCAAAGCCAAAGACGTCCTTCACGTATTCAACCTCTTCGACGCCAAGAGGCTGTCCGTGAGCCGCACCGGAATTAGCGCGATGACTTCCGTACCCAATTACGGTGCGGATGTGGACGAAGATAGGCTTGCCTTCGATAGTCTTGGCTTCATCAAGAGCTTCTAAGATTGCAGGAAGCTAAATATAATTGAGCCAAGGTGGAAGCAAAATCGGATTATAGGAGGGCATACATCGTTCGTGCCGTCTTGCACTTCAATGACGTGGAATCCGTTAGCAGCGACCTTGGCGGAAGTGTCGTCAGTAAAACAGTTGACGATACTGCCATCGACGGTGACCTGGACGTCAACGCTTAGAATTGCTGTAAATATTGAAGGATCCAAGGCGCACCTGATTGTCATCGTAGATTACAATGAAGTTGTCTAACCGAAGATGTCCTGCAAGAGACAGCGCCTCCTGACCGACCCCTTCTTGTAAACAGCCGTCGCCGGTGAAACACCATATTTTGTGATCCACGATATTGAAGCCAGGTTTATTGTACGTCGCTGCCAAATTCTTTGCGGCGATAGCGAGGCCAACAGCGTTAGCGATTCCCTGGCCAAGAGGTCCGGTGGTCACCTGAAGCGGCGGCTACATTTATCGTTTCAACTTGAACGGACAAAATCCCCCACCTCGATTCCGGGGAACTCGATTTCGGGATGTCCCGCCGCCATACCAAAGTCGGGGTTATGATACGTTTTGAGTTGATCAGCAGTCCATGCATCGTAACCGGCCAGGTGAAGATGAATGTATTGAAAGAGACAGGCGTGTCCGGCGCTAAGAACGAACCGATCACGATTGAACCTGGGGAAACGTTAGTTTGACAGGAAACTACGGGGTACCCAGATTGCCCGGATCACGCGTACCAGTCAGGATCCTTCGGGTTGTACCTCATCGCAAAGCGCCAGAGAGCAACGCCGATGGCGGCAGCCCCCATGACCGTACCAGGATGACCGCCTGTGTGCTAAATAATGCGCATATAATGACCCGAAGTACCGAAACGTGATACCGAGACGCGTACCTCCTGCGTCAAGTCCGCGCCCAGGCATCGTATGGTATTGATAACGAGTTTTTCGACCGTGTTCTAAAAGGAGTTATAATAAGAACTGTGAGAAGAACGACTGATACCGCGCGTACATTGATGACTCTGTTCAGCTTGACAGTTGGGTGAGCCATGATAATAGTTCCAGGTTGAAGACAAGAGCCGCTACGCAGCAGCTCGGGGTAGCAAAACAGAACTCCATTTCTCCGAGGCGTGAGAAATTACGGACCCCGCAGATGTTGACGGCAAGGAAAGATGACGGGAAAAGACAAGATGTGCTCCGGCCCGGGACGCAGGACGGATCTTGTGACCCTGTGCACGTGCACGGATCTTACTTGAATTTCAAATACCGATATCTCCGATCCTTGAATGCCGCCGCGTTCTCGTTTTACCATTACCCCGCCGGCCCCATATCGTCTACCCCGCAAAAATTAAGTAATGTCTTTTTATGGCCGGGTGGTTGGGTTAAATGGCGGGGTCAACTACAGCATTTCTTCAGCATTTCTTTCCCTCTCTCGCCCTCTTTTATATCTCTAGATTTCTACAACAATGGCTCCCATGGCTTCCTTTGATTTCTCTGAGCACCACGCCACTCCCCCAACGTCGGCAGTCGCGCCCCTTTTACAAGACCCTGCGATATCTCAGTTATTTGCACTGAGTGGCCGAACGGCTGTCGGTACGCGTGACTGTTAATCCTTGACTATGTTCCACGGCTGACCGCGTTCTTGATAGTTACTGGTGCCGCTCGTGGCCTCGGAATAACCCTTGCTGCAGCCCTGTTGGAAGCAGGTGCTCATGTCTACTGTCTCGACATTCTACCGGAACCATCTCCGAAGGAATGGGCGGCTCTCGTCGTAAAGTCCAAGGAACATAACCTAACCGTCAACTATCGCCAAGTCGACATCACCAAATCTGACATGGTCAAGTCAGTTTTCGAATCTATAGCCGCAGAGGCTCCTTGTCCCGTCCGTGTGTTGGTCGCCGCTGCTGGAGGTAAGTCTCGTGGTTATATTCTACATGCACGGAGATAAAGTGTCTGTGCTCGAACTTGGACTGAGCTCTTTGGATGTGCTTGTCATGTTCGTTGTTGCCAAGCGCGTCTAAAAACTTCGTGCTTGGGTCCGAATTCAAGTTTACCTCGGAAGTTCTTCTGAAACCAATACTCAAACCTTTTTTGTACAGTTCAACAGGAGTGCCCCGCGATCGACTTCAAGACCGAGGACATGCGACGAATAATGGACATCAATGTTGTCGGCTCGTTCAACACTGCCCAGGCGGCTGCCATTACCATGTTTAAGCATGGCCTCGGTGGATCCATCGTTATGATCGCATCTATGAGTGGCACCGTAGCCAACAAGGGGCTGTTCTGTACTCCATAGTACGTGTATCCATTCATACGCGCCACAGAGTAGTTATTAATATTCGAACCATAGCAACTCTTCTAAGGCGGCCGTCTTGCAAATGTGCCGTTCATTATCTATGGAATGGGCTGGGAATGGGGTCCGTGTCAACACGATAAGCCCCGGATACATCAAGACGGCAATGACGGAGATGCTCTTGGCGGCAAAGCCAGAGCTAGGGAAGCAGTGGGCAGATGATAACCCCCTTCATCGTATCTCCCTTCCCTGGGAATACAAAGGCTCCGTAATTTTCCTTGCATCTGACGCGAGTTCTTTTTGTACTGGTTCCGACTTGCGGGTTGAGTGAGTAATATCTTCGCCGCCCTCATGATCCGTCGCTCACATGGTTCCTCACACGTTTCAGCGGCGGTCACTGTGGTGAGTACAAGTCCCGTTCAATATGCGTTCCTGCATCTCATCCCATCATTTCTAGCATGGTAGCATTCTCGTTTTTCTTCTTTTCATTTGGGTCATCTGGAAGCATAGGGCTAGCATACATCCTCTGTAATTCATCACTGTTCCTAGATATAGATGCCGCAAAAAATCCGATACTTTTTTAAGCGTTTCGCTGCATTGATGGGGTCTCGATCGTAATGCACGTCATGTGGCAAAAATTTATATGCAGGCCGTTCTCATCTGCGACCGGGACAACCCTACCCCACTACTTCTTGACGTCTCCCTACCCCAACCTTACCCCACCTTTCTTTTCTACTTACTACTTGCTCTAATATCTATCACTTCGATATCTCAACATCAGTCTTCGACATACCGTGCCCTTTAAGGCAACAAAATTGTCATATTTAGGCGGATGGAGACACCGGCAGCGCCCACTGAAGGTCTTTCGCCGCAGTCAGTCAATGGCTCATCGTGCCCAGCGGAGGTGCACCAGTCCCAACCACGCTTCCTTGCCTGTCTTCGGTGCAGAGCAAAGAAGGCGAAATGCGACAATATCCAACCCGTGTGCGGCACATGCGCCAAAGGCAACGCAGAATGCGTCAGGCCGAGCGGGCGACGGCGAAAGCGCACTCGGAAGGAGATGGAGGAGGCTGAGCGGGAGGATCCGACCTTGAAACGGTCGCGAAGCGCATATAACGACCAGAATTTCAAGCAATTTCCCATGGTGCGTAGCTACTTCACTATCTGCTTACTAGATAGCTGATTTCTGCAGCAGCAGCACGGCAATGTGATTCAACAAATACAGTATCCGATACCCTTCACATCAGCGCCTGCAATGTTCTCCCAGCCCCGCCCACCGCCACCGTTGCAGCACGGACAGGAATTCTCGCAACCAGTACTCCCGAAACATGAACAAGACTCTGTGTCGCCGCCAGCCATCTACGCCACTACCGCAGCAAATCCTGACGCTGGCAAGATGGTTGAAGCCCTCAGTCGCCCAATGGCATACCTGGAAGGCGATCCTGGAGAAAGCAAAACGCTCAAAGTTCGCTATGTGTGTCTTTTCCTCTCCTCCATTGCCATGTCACTCACGCCTTCGGATCTAGTTTCGCTTCGTATGTCATTGACATTTTTCTTTTTACGTGATTCTAACGACGGCAATGCCGCAGTCTGGGTGTACGGCAATTCATCCTGGGTTCAACGAGATAGTGATTAAGCTCCGAAGTTCGGCGGCAGGGTCGCGCTCAAACTCACCGTCCGGGAGGACCATAGGGCCAGGCCATCTTGCTTCCCCGGAGCCTATACTAGAAGACATATCGTCGTTGCCCCCAGATGTCTCACTGATTGATACGTTTTTCGATCATTTCTGGCAGCATTGGCCTTTCCTTCGGAGAGAGAAAGTAGAGGAGCGCATCAAGAGGTGGGGATGATACTCCAATGGTTTACTTAATACTCATATTGATCCAAAATGCAGTGGAACCATGTCAGCATTTTTGCTGCACGCAATGAACGCGCTGGCGGTCCGGTTCGCGCCGCATCCTACGCGTAAAGCGTCCCAGTATATCGAAGCTGCCTGGAGTCTGGTCCCGCCGCTTCTGCGATTGCCGTCAACTGATGTCGTGGGCGGCTTGATACTGCTGTCGTGGGCTGAGTTTGGCGAGGCGAGCGCATTTGCCATGAATGCTGCGTTTACATCTTTGGCTGATCTCGTTTGAATTCAGAATTCGGAGAGTGGTCTTTGGGTAAGTCGAGGCTGAATAACAGTGTCATAATTTTTTGTGACACTTCGAGTGTGCAGAACTTTTCGGGATTGGCCATGAGAATGGCCGTAGATCTAGGACTTCACAAGGTTTGGGTTTACGCTATTGATTGCTTCGTATTCCTGAAACTTTCCGTAGACCGACATTGAATCACCGGATGATGAGGATGTATGCAACGGGAAGATATTGTTCTGGTGTCTTTTCGTAATGGTAGGCACCAGGTCAGTAACTTCGTGCCTTTTACTGACTGCCCAATCATCCCATTCCAGGATCGAGTGCTTGCGTTTGGAACTGGTCGCTCTGTGACGATTAATGAAGACATAATTGAGATCCCTCTTCCCACAGAGAACGATTTCGTTCCCCACAGTTCATCAGCGCCTCCAGTCCTGTCCCCGTTTGTCCGAATTGTCAGATTGTTCTCCCTAGCCGGTCGGATAGCTGACGTGATGGTACGAGTTGTTTTGAACTCATTTCTCAGCGGCCGTCTTACTAATCTCATCCTGTAGAACCGGAGTCGATGTCCTCGCACGTTGGTGTCGAACCCCATCGTGCATAGCCCCGAAAACCTGCAAGAGCTGCAGAATCAACTAGTCGAATTCCTAGGCACGTTACCGCCGGGTCTGAGGTATTTCCACCTTTTCTAGCTTAGAACTCCCGCTGATCACTTACGTTTCAGCTGGTCAGTTGACAATTTCCGAGCACAATCTGCTCGACACCAGGGTGTTCGTTCGAGAATTTTCTACATTTGAGCAGACACTGACGGCTGATGGCGTTTACAGGGCAGCTTTCTTTTTTTGCACCTTTGGGCGAATGCCGTCCTGGCTTTAATCCATCATCCCAATCTGGGCCATAGCCTCAGCGGTCAAGAGACCCCAATTTCAGCCGGTGTTAAACGGTCCATAAAGCTGTCTCTGGCTTCTTCCCGACAGATCGCCGACTGTCTGGTTTTTGCGGATCTGTTCGATGCGGCGTCGTATTGTGCCAACCCGTTCCTTAATCAGTGCATTTTTATTGCTGGTGTTGCGTTCATTCATGATGCACAGTCGGAAGATCTCACGGTTGGTGCGCACTCAACGTTTCTTAATGGGTTGGTCAAGCAGAATCTGTCTGCGCTGTTGAAAGCGTTGAAGAGGATGGAGGTGTATTGGAATGGACTCGGATATGTCATTAGTGTACGTCCTTGGTGTTTTGTTTTGAACGAGCCATGGCTCATGTTCTGCAGGTCTTGGAGCAACGGGCCAGCGGTCGTGGATGGTCAAAGGTTGATTTTTCGATCACTTCGGATAAGGCTGATAATTTTATTTCTCTCCCGGATGCTGGTCTTCTGCGGAGACTCACTCGTGTGAGGGAGCTGTCGTCTAGTTGTATGTCGATTTTCCCTTCTTCGATTATGAGCTTCACCTAATTGTCCAACAGCAGACAATAGTCCTCGAAATGGCGTCGCTCCCTCTGATAGTATTCCGCAAGTCCAGTTATTGGCACCCCCCGAATCGACTAGTTACGCCTCTCTTTACAGTGCATATTCTAAACGGACTGACCTCTTCATGTAGATTGGTCATTCGAGTCCCTGCTTTCTTCGTACCAAGTAGAAGAGGTGACCGCTTCAGACACCGGATATGATTTCTCTGATATTTTTCCCGAGGGTTTTGCATGGTAGATCGGTAGATTATTTCTTTTTTTATGGGTTTTATACACGGTTTATAATGAGATGCTTGTATGTATATTCTTTCTAATCCTCGGGTAATCATCTGTGGGCAGTTCTCCTAGATGTATTCTAGGTCATCTTCCCCCGGTATTTCCTCGACTTCGCCGTCATGCCTGTCTTCCTCCCCCGGGTCCTCAGGGCTCGACGGGTTATTTCCATACTAGTACAAACTTTCAGTCGGTGTTGCGGCAGTTGACACTTTGAGAGCTTACCTGCTGCCAGTATCGGGGTCCGTAATCTAGATAGAGCTCTTCTCCCTTGTCGACATTTTCGCCTACATTCGGTCAGAACGAAGTAAACGACCGGGAAGAATACGAACAGGTGAAGATTAGGATGCGATGTTCGTCGTTGACATTCTTCACTGTGCATAGATATGGGTAAGCATTATCTAGTACATGCACGTTCGGAGCGAGACGGACCAAGGACATCACAGTTGGGCTTATCTGAATGGTTTAGATACCTCGTTTCATTTCCCCGACGCGAAGCGTCCAACGTCAGCGACGAGTTAAGCTCAAAGTTATAATTGAGCCCCGTGTACTTGTTGAGAATGTTGGACCTATGAGAACTTTCCTCCGAGCCAAGATTCCGGATCTCCCCAACATACTCTGATAGGGAGTTAAGAAATGAGTTGGAACGGAGCCATTAAAGCCATACCGCCGATGTATGTCCAGGCTCTCAATTCCCTCGTCGCAAAAGCGCCGAGACCGTATTTAGCTGGCTTGGTAGGTTGAATCTTGATATTCTAGGAGGTGTCAATAGAGCGAATGAACATACGTGGGTACTCACTTGGTTTTGGTTCCTCTGTATCCTCATATTTTGACACTTGTTCCTATGCTTCGCTCCTACAGAAAAGGAGAAATTAGCAAAATGTTTTCTCACTGACACACCGGCTGACCTCTGAGGTAATCAATTGAGACGCGTGAGGTAGTACCCGGAAGACAATCAAGACTGACCGGGCATCACACTTGATACACAATTCTGGATCACATTCCCTGCCTGCCTCAATACAAGGACAGTCGGCTGTTAAGCAGTGATCCATGACCAGCTCATGGGAGCATTTACAACCCTTTCTTCGACGGGGACCTGTACTAGCTGATAAGCCCTGCTTTTTATGTTCTCCCAAGTGAGATTTATCTTACATTTCAAGCTGCAACGACAATTTCGCTGGCAATGGTGGGATTTCAGGTGACATTGGCATTCAGAAGTTTGGTCGCATGGACCGTTATGTGAGCATGGAGGGAGACTGGGCGCCGATTTAGAGATGCAAATAAGTTACCAGGGGAGGGCGGCACATACGGTGTGAAATTGCCAGCATTCCCGTCATCCACTGAGAACTGCTGTTAAAGCGCGTACGTATTTTATGAGAAGGATCACTTGCCGAACAATAGAGGCCCATGTCGACGCTTTTCCTCAATGATTTGCTCCTTCAGAATTCTCTCGTCAGGAAACATTCTTGTCCGGTAGATAAACACCTTTAACAAGTTAGCAAATACCATCTAATTATGAATCAGAGACCGACCTCTAGGCACGGCTTGCGGCAGATAACAGCAAGAGCACAAGGTGACATATCGGCGTCAATCTTGAGGACGCTCTCGAGGAATTCAACATCGTCAGGATCATCCCAGTGTACGCCTTCCTGTTTCAGATTTTCACATGAGAAGCGTTGATACGCAAAAGACACTACATACCATTACTCCGTCTTGCGTTTCATCAAAGCTTCGAAAACAAAGCTCGCCGCAAGGTTCCCATCTTTTAGTTTGAAACCCGCTTTGGTAAGTGAAGGTTTCGGGACTTCGCGTGGAGGAACCGTGTCTGTGTATCAAAGATGATTATCGGAGAGCGGAGAAATGCATGAGTATTACTCACAGCTATGCACCCTGCAGTTCATAACAAGGCAATTGATGTGTGAGCAGAACCGTGAATTAGAAAGACTGATGTCATGGTGAATGTCGTCCTTATCGGACAATCTCCCTAGACTGAGGGTGGGGAGATCGGTTAGAGCGCTACCCGGCCAAAATAGGATATCTCTGAAAGAACGGGTGGTTGAGTAGGGTCGGTACGAGACCAAAGTCAAACCTTTGAGCCGCCTCCCAGAGAAGGCCTGAAGAACCTGGGGCTCCAACTTTACTATGGAGGATTCCAAGGGTGTCTATGGTAGAGAGAGAAAGTCTCAGGTCGCCGTAATGAAGTCGCCTCGCCACTTCGAGCTCAATAACATCAACTGAATGCCAATCAATCAGCGACAATGGTATTCCCAGGATAGATTGCCATACATACCATCAGGATCCTTAAAATCTTCTGTTTGCCACGCAAAATTTCGAAACGGTTTCAAGTTTTCTGGATTCAAAAACTCTTCTAATGGGAAGGCCTCGTCGTCTGCATAAGGAATAAAACAAAGGACCTCATCAGAATCGAAAGAAGTGGATTGTCCATTCCTCGAATCCGGAGTACACATCTCGTACTTTAATGGATGCTGAAACTCGAGGGGGATCCGCACTTGAATTTCAACACACGGAACTTTATAGTGATCTCGAATCGATCCGTCGAGATCGAACGACCGTATCAGGAAACTGTGATCGTCGTCATCGTCGTCCTCGACCATCATGGAAGATAAATGGTCGTCGACCTTGAAAAAATCATCACCCCATTGTTCACTGTCGTCCGATTGCGCATCGGCGATGAGGTACTGGATGTAGGTGCGGGTATCGTTTGCTCCCAAGCGTAAAACTCGTCAAAAACTTGTTTATAGACGCTCAGAGCGGCATCGAGGCGGTCGTCCATCAAGTAAAGACGAGTTCAACGGTGGAGAACAAGGTTAGAGTTTCGAGTTCCCACGGGCGTGAGGCTTTGATTTCTCCGGCGGACATGGTGAACCGTGATCACTCAAAGCCGGAGTTAAGGTGGTCAGAAACAAAATTTCTAGCAAATTGCTGAGCAGAACCCTCCAACAACCGGGTTGATCATCGTCAAATGTGAATGGCGAATTCACCAGATCTGGTTCGAAGGTAAAGTACTTGTCATGACCAGTCGTGCCGGCGGCTGCAGTATTCCGCCGCGGCTCGGCTCGGCACGAACGCGAAGCCAAACTCAGTTTAAAGGAGTATTCTTTAAGTATTATACTCTTCGCCATTCACATAACTTGCGGCGCGTATCATTGAATATTGAAGGTCAGATTACAAGTTCTAAAAATACACACGCTACCAGCGTTTCTTGAACAAGGCCATTTCTTGACCTTCTTCGTCCATGTTCAGAGCTTTGACCAATGACCACTTTTCAGGTTTTCTGTGACCGACCAGCTGGGACGATATCTGTGTGCCTCAACATTAGGCAGTTCTCCTACATGAACCGTTTCTCCAGTGAGAGCCTCTCGTACACAAATTTCGTTTGTGCTGGGTCGTGGTCCATCGCGACCCTCAAATACGTACTAGTCTCAGCTGGACAGACGACGATATACCTTTCTTGACAGGATGAGGCCACGTAGAATGCGTTATTTTCGGACAAAGGCGTAGCCCCGTTCAGACTAATTCAAGTAATTTCCTCGCGGCTTTGAGCGTATATTGTAAACACATACTAGCGTTTACATGCCTGTTCAAACCATTATACATCCAAATAAATCAAGTGTGGTATCGCGATTGTTCCATCAGCTAAACATACAAATACAGTGCGCTCCAAACGTCCCCAGCTATCTGGTCCCAGCCTCTACGTCCTGATTTGAGGCGGAAATAGGTTTATATATGTCAGATTCGTTGGAAATTGTAGGAACGGCGCTCGACTCAGCAGTCCACCGGGAGCAGGATGACAGGTGATTTAATGGCAAGACATTACTAGGCCCACTCCGCTGGTAAGATGCTGGCCTAAATTGCATTGAGGATGTATTGAGATCCGTGCTTTTACTCCAAGCCCTTCCACTGACAACCCGCATTATGATAAGCAAAGGTGCGATTCCCTGTACGGCCATGAATAAAGAGGAGTCGAATGCAACTCGGGCGAGTGACGAACCTGTATTTGACCCAGAGGGGGAGTAATATGTTCTGCACCCAACTGTCACGAGCGTACGTGATCAGAAATACTAGTGCCCACGCAGAATACAGCGAAGCGGACTCGACCAAGATCGCAACAATAGATGTGTAGTGTGTTCCGTGACTAGAACCTATAATCGCTTTAACTTGTCTGCGTATGATGAGAAGTCGAATGATGATCAAGCAGGTAAAGATGATGTTGAGGGATACGGATATCGCCCAGTACGCGATACCAAAGCGGATGGTTGTATGTGCCCAAAAGCTATCCTCTGCTTTGGCGAGGGAAACACAGAGGCCAACAGAGGTACCTGCAAACCGAAGGTTCAGCATTTGAATAATTGCCCTCAGATACATGACGAACCTATTCCGGCCAGGAAAATGACAGCAGGGACGACGGCAACCCACATACTACGGTTATATATGACGAAAAACCGATACAGCTGTGGTCGCGACAGGTTCAGTGTATATTCGATCGTTAGCTGTAAGCACGTACGACAAGGCCATCGGCAAACCAGCCCAAAGAGGTATAACTGTTCCAAGAGTCACTACAGTATTCTGTGCATCACAATGAAAGCGACAGACCAGATGAAGCACATTAGATTTATTGGTGTTGCATAAAAGTCGATAGTAAAAGCGTTGGGACCGCCAGGGTAGTTCCGGTAATCGATGAATGTCATTTGAGTGAATTTCTGGTTTCCTCCGACCCCCACAGTCGCTAGTGCCAAAACAGTGGTGACATATATCCATAACCACCATTGCGTCGTTCCCCGCCGTGCACGCATAGATAAAAGACCGGAATAGCATTGGATAGCCATGGTGAAAAGAATTCCTAGTTCTTCGTCACATATGATTGGCCAATTGGCGGAGAAACTGCTTTACCGTAAGCAACTAAGGAAAGCGCCATGCCATTAAGATTGGACCGCTCCACCCATAAATCAGCCGTCGATTCTCCGGTGGGCGCGTAAGACGGCTCAAGGCGGGGTCCCGTCATAGTCGTTGAAAATATCTAGGTAATGGAAGAAAGGACCGAATTGTCGAAGCTTCAAGCTCCGAAAGAGATATAAGTGGTGCGCGGATAGCGACTGGACGGACGATGGCCAGGTCGATGCCCAGCTATCAGATGAGTATTTCGAAGAGAAGACCAGGACGAGAGATATTCACTGGAGTGGCATCGAACCGTGTGACGTGTCTTCAACATGTGGAATTGGCCTTGTCGATATAAGAAGAGCCCCAGACGGAACGTAACGGTCCAGCCAACTTCTGACCGAGCGGCGTTGACATCATATCCAAAAGTCATCACCGTCAAGCATACTGATATAGAATCCCTTCCAAAGTCTGCCATGGTAATTGCGATGATTATCTTCGGTTTTTCAATGGCTATTACGCTTGTTTGGGTCCACAGCAGCTGAACGTGTTCCAAGGGCACAATATAAGCTTTGCGTCGTGTCTGCTGTCCTATTCGGGGCGTCCTGAGCTCCACCCTATACAGTTGATGATGGGCAAGTGTAATCTGTCAAACGATAGATGTATGATTACCGGAAGATATCCCAATCACTGGTCCCCAAAGAGATATCAAAACGTGACCTGATGCATCCCGCCGCATCCTCATTTCAGGAGGAAATATAATGGTTCCGAACCGGATAATTGCTGTCGAATGATTAATTTCCACCACGTCCTGGTTGCGAGCGTAGGACCCAGAGTACGCCACATACGAATGATAGGTATTTGAACCTTCCATGTACTTGCGTAGCGTTCCGCATAAAAGGGTTTCCTTGGCTCCCGCGAGCCCTGGAGAACTCTGTCACTAAATTCAGGGGGCTCAGGGAGTACAAGATTTGGAGTAGCTTCGAATACTGCCCTCTTCGGTTAGGGATCCCCGGGGATAATTTGTGGATAAATTAGGATGCCGTTACGCGGGTGGCAAAACAGTGAGGATGTCCAGGGATGTCCGCTATGACAGCCCGCCTTCCAGTCGAAGAGTGATGTTGATGGGCAACACATTGCGATATTCGGGAGCCTTCACTGCGACAAGGAGGCTTTCATGAAAAACATAGATCGCAATATTGGAGCAGTGCGCCGATAGCTTGTTGCTGCGTCCTTCACACTGGGAGCTCGGGCGCTCAGAGTCATTGAAAGTTATGTAGGAAGTTCGAGTACAACGACGTCGCCAAAAAAATATTCCCATCGATTGAATGTTCGGGAAATCCCGATCCCGCACCCCACAGCCACTGGTGACTAATCTTCAACCTTGGCCGTCAACGGTCGCTCCGAATTTCGACTCGTGGTAGCATTCACGTTTCTTTCCATCTCCTCGTACACCTTCGACCAATCTTTGCAAACATGTGTGGCCCCCACTCTCTTGATTTCGTAGTTTCGAGTCAACATATCCGGCGGCTCGAGCGTAAGGTCGGGGTTGCAGAGAATCATTTGTCGGAGGTAGGTTAGACAGTGCTGCATGTGCCCTCGCATTCCTGCATCATGATGTCCCTCCATGGCCAACCGTATTGTTCGCAAACAATGTAGCTGATGCCACATCGAGAGGGCAAACCGCCTTTTCTCCTCACCCAGGCGTAGGTACCCAAAACCGTAAGCCGCGGAAGACGCCCATTCCTCACGGTCATCAAGTCCCGAGATTCCGTAGTGTCGACTCTCCTCCGTCGTGAGGAGCACATTAGGAAGGTCGAGTGGCAAAAGTTCTGGAAAGTCGTTGTCTATGAAAGCTTGACGCGTTCTGGAGTCAGGCATTCCTCTACAGTATACAAATGGATACTTACTGTAGGTTTGGTCATTGGTACTCTTTTCTGTCTCGAAGATACGAGTCGAGACGTTGTATAAGACTGTGGTCGTCGAGAAAAGAAGAAGAATGACGCTAGCTGCGAATATAGTCGTACATCTCCAACTTTGCGGCTGCATGATCATGGGTGGAGGTACTTTATCGAAGACCCGGAGCTCGATGGTGAATATTAATTAAGTCGATCAAAATTCGTGTTGAAACTTCTTAACAGATCCAATGATAGGGCCTAATTACGGCCCTTGGCATGCCATTCATTCTGGTAAGGCCTGTATTCTGATGCTCACCTGTTCGTCAGGTTTCACTATATGAGGAAACCGATTTGATACTTTTGCTTGTCTCGACTGCAAAATATTGACATAATGCTTCCACGTAGCGAATATTGAGACGCCCAGCCTACTGCACGTCGACAACGGCGTCAGGAACCGAAAGGAAGTCAACGGTGTGGCAGGAGAATTTTTTTTACGACATCAAATATAAGCCGCTGAGTGAGGAGCCTTGCCTAATCTTTAAACTTACCTTCGTACTTATTACATTCTTCGACTCTCAACCGGTAGCCATGCGGGGTCAGTACAAAGTGTTAATCGCTATCCTGCCAACATCTATCTGCGGGTATCTTTTGATGAGAGGTGCCTTCTTGACATCTCAGAAACCCGATCTCTCAGCAGATTCTTGTAAGCCATCATTCATTGGTTCAGTGCGATAGATGTTGAACAGGGTCACCAGGGAAAGCTTTGACGGACACCGTTGCTGCTTGGGACATCGGTCCTCTTCCATCCGTTACTATGGACCTCGAGAACACAATCAATTACCAGCTGAACTCAACGGCGTATAACAACGCGCAATGGTCAGCTTTAGCACCAGACGGGGGAATGGTCTATCTCGGCCCCAATCATGCCCCCTACCTTCCATCCTTCTTCCACCAACTTCGTTGTCTAGACATTATTCGATTGTTCTATGTCGCTCAAGAGCAGGACATGGACCAGGGCGTTGGGGAAGCTGCGGCGGCCAGACATTGTCTGAACTACCTACGTCAGATGCTCTTCTGCCGCGCTGATCTCAATCTCGAAAGCGTTGTTTCAGGCGACCCTACTCATCATGCCGTTGCCGGCCGTCGTACTCAAACTTGTCGGGATTGGAGGGTTGTCTATGAGGCGTTGGAAAAGAATCAGGCAATTAGAGGAAGCGTATAGCATGTACTAGAAAGGCAACCACGGGAGAAGAGCGCCCACAATTTGTCTCGTTCTTGAACCCACGCCGCAATAATATTTGACTTCACGATTGTCAGCTTGTCGTAGAATTATGAAAAGCGAAATATGTGTGAGTTTCTGCTCATTCTTCTCGCGGTATTGACACGCGGACCCCTTTTTTAGAATCCTTCATTGCTTCGTGATCGACAAGGTAAATTTTTGTGATTGTTTAAACAATTTGACGGTCCGGGCGGCCGATGCCTAGTAGACGACTTGCCATGATAATAGATACTACAACCTCGGTGGCAACATACGTACTGGCAGGCGCTTCTGAATAGGATCTTCCAACGAATACGGTCTAATAATGATATCCCGGAAAGTTTATTCATTACTCGGACATACCATTTTTATGTTATCGAAATATCTCTACGGAAAGGATAAAAAGCGTACATCATATCCAGTCGAAATAACCCATACAACACTCCTCTCTACTACTCAACTACTTCCTCGCTATTCTTCTCACTACCTAACAACATGAAATTGTCCTTGATCACCCTCGTCCTGTTCGCTGCCTTTGTACATGCTGCACCTGGTATGTTCCAAAGTTTAACGATGAACCGCGACACTGACATACTTTCCTTAGCACCCAGTAAGCCGTACCCGTATTTCAAGTCTTCATCCGATGGCTGACCCATATCATAATATTACAGGCGTTGACGTTCCTGCCTCCATGGAAGATCTCACTGACGCATCCCCCGATACTGCCTTTAGAAGAAGTCAGCGGCCCTAATTAGAAACCTATTTTTCAAAGACTGACTTGTTCTTCATCGTAGGCGTTGACGTTCCGCCTCCATGGAAGACCTCACCGGAGCATCCCCCGACAGTGCCTTTAGGCGAGGTCAGTGGTCCAAATTTAGAATCCTTCTCCGACTGACTTGCTGGTACTTAATTATAGGTGTTGACGTCCCCGAGTCAATGGAAGGACTCACCGGAGAAACCCCAGAGGTCGCTTTCAAGCGAGGTAAGTGTCCTGAACTTTGGGGAAATTAATACTGGAGCTCATGACTGAACCCTGTACCGCAGATATCGACGTACCTGCCTCAATGGAAGGTCTGACGGGAGCATCTCCGGAGACTGCCTTCAAACGAGGTCAGCAACCTAATTTTGGTGATGATGTTTCCGAGAGACTGAACTTCCATCGCAGGCGTTGACGTACCCGCTTCAATGGAAGAACTTACCGGGGAAAACCCGGATACTGCGTTCTAGAGGCTTAGTAGAGGCAGTTCGATGCATAATTCAACGCGGACCGTTTAATACGTTGCCGCAGATTGTGACTTCCCGCTGCTGATATTCTGATGTCCCTTTCAAGCGTAGAGAACCTAGAGTAGAAAAATTGCAATCGTTACTATAGTACCTCAATAATATATATAGGCGTTCAATAACAGATACACGGCTTAACCTCTGCTAGCGTTTCAAAGAAGGATCCTATACGAGTTGGCTATGGAGGTAGAAGGGAAAAGACTCCGAATTTCATCTACTTAGAGCCTTGGCTTGATGTTCCCACACTGGTACGCTTCTCCACGCATTCATCCTGAACAGTTGTCACGGGCCCAGTAAACCAGAACTGCCCGCTAACAAGATAATATATCGACGCAAGTATGATGGTTCCTCCGACAACTACGCTGGAGTAGTTCATATCTTGAGCAACGGGTCCCGGTGTCGTCGGGAAGAACAACACGGCTATCATGAATATCATGAAAACCGACGCGACAGATGCGACAGGGCCGCTCTGTATAAACGATCCTGTAAGAACTCCGTAACAATAAGTGGAAAGGTCGTACCGCTCTGCCAAGGTTGAAAGGACCAGGAGTGAATGATTGTCCGCCAAGGAATCGAGCGACAACGGGAGTACAGTAGCAGATGTATTGACACGCTATACCCATGGTGAATATGGCTCCGATTGCTGCCGAACCCGCAAATGACAAAAGGCCCAACATGGCGGCAATAAACGCACAGACACAGACGCAGTTCGTAGGCGTGCCTGTGTAAGAATTCATCTTATACAAGAATGACGACAACGGAAGAGCGCCATCGCGGGAGAAAGCGAAAGCTTGTCTGGAAGCTGAAATGAGCTACGATCACTGTCAGTAACCGGATCACTGTCAGTAATCATGGATACGTACGAGGTCCATTGCCGCCATATACCTAAAGAACGGATATGAGAGTGATCCTAATTAATTCATTATGAAGACTTACAAGGTCATGATTATGAACACCCAGAAGGCAATGGTGCCCCTGGTCCCTAGACTATTGAAGAGAATCTGACGTATGTTATAAGTACTTCTTAGGGATCACGACGAACCTGATGTACTCACGGTTGCCATCGGCTGTCCTATGGGACTAGCAATGATGGATACTAAATCTGTGCCCATGTTTAGGACGAGACAGATATTAACAGCTGTAATGTCGGGGTGAGCAGAATGAATTCAGGGTAGAAGGCGATCTAACCAAATCCAAGAATACATCCAAGGGTAGTGGCGCTCATGATCGCAAACGGTACAGCAGTACGTGCATTCTTTGCTTCTTCAGATATATGTACGGGAGTATCAAAGCCACCTGGACGTGTCGGTGAGACCAAAGCGTTCATTAAAGGAAACAACAATTACCTATTGTCCAAAGAGGCGCCAAGAAGCTCATGAAGAAAGCAAATCCGTCTGGATATCCGGAAACTACGGAAGGCATCAACCCACTGGAGACATGACGTCAGTAAGGACGGGAAAACCCACGATTCTCGAAGTGACCAAATGCATATTTGGCGTCGTTCTTGAGTTCTACGGGTGTAGCCGCTGGAATAGCTATAACAATGGCAAAGAACACACTAGAAAGATTGCATGAGAAAGGACTTTTAAGTCAGAAGGAGATGATAACCAACGCAATATTGAGCAAGACATAAACGATCTGTAGTCGAGCTATGACCTTTGTCGCAAGACTAGCCAATAACGCATGCGAAGCTAGCAAGGCGCAAAATACCCCGCTGCAGAAGTGGCCTTAGAAGCGATCTCAGATGAAAAGAATGACACTTACTAAATTTGAGCGGTTGTCGGTTCGTACGTACCGTCCGAGCCTAGAGTGGCCGCCGTTAATATTGCAACAGCGCAGCTGTAGTCCACGCCAGCTACGCCAGATATATATCCAATGGTGTTCACGTCTTATAGAAGTGCTCATGAGTGACAGCTTCATAACAGGAGCTAACTACTTACAGCCAATGAGCCAGGAAAGGAATTTACGATAGCGCGGGGATGAGTACATAAAGGTCCAATAGTACAGACCACCAGAGGTAGGAGCAGACGATCCAAGTTCTGAAATGGCGAGAGCGATGCAGATTATAAAAATGGATCCGGCTAACCACTGAAGACGATATGAGCTGGCAGATCTTACTGTGAAGCGGTATTGAAAGTGTTACCCCCCAGACCATGGAGACAGGACCTCCATACGGAATCGAATAGAAAAGTATGGAGCTGTGTGACGAAGGCTGAACTGAGTACCCCACTGCACTTTACAAACCATGAAACCTACGCGATCGATTGGACAATACCCATGATACTGAATGACAGCCCGAAGAGTTCGAAGCGAGAGAAGTCTCTCTTGAACTCTTGTCTGTAGCCCAGATCGGCGAGGACGGTTTCGTCAGATGGCATAGTAAAGCAACGATGAACAGGCGGGGAATTCTGGCGAACGTCCGGATTAGTACGAAGATTTTGCGAACATCAAAATGCCGCGAGGTGCTTGCTGGAGAAGCCTTCACAGACCTGCTATATATACATACACAGGAACCTTGCATATCAAAGAGGGTGATGGCGTGGCGATCGATGATGTATCAACACTTCTCCTTTGGTAACGCTACATCATGGTCTTTCGAAAGATCTTCCAGTGTGTGGAATCTGTGCGGCCGCCGTCTGTATAAAGTGGTATCCTCGAGGCACCAGAGCAGCAGTATAGAATGGCACGCCGAGTGCAAGAAGCTCTAGAGAATCAAGTATCTTCGGATAGAAAGCATATGTCATCGGTGGCGTAAAAGGGACCAATGGCCTGCGAATCCTTTCGGGATGAGTGCATCCCCAACTGAAGATTCTCCGCTGTATCTCGAATGGGGTCTCACAGCATATTGTGTTTCACTGTGACCTAGCTATACAGAATTCGAGTTCCTGACAATAGGCAACCAAGTACCGAGAAAGCGACATAGATTGCTCGGCGTTACGTAGAAGCGGAGTGAAAATAACTGTTCGTGTCAATGCTTATCTTCGCGGCCACGCACTCGCCTTGCGGTCTAGGGTGAAGGGTGGGTGGTACGGCGACACAAGCGTTAATCATGACTACCGCCAAGGTCGCTGACAATATTAAAGAGCCGTCGCTATCTAGAACTCTTTGACCGCCCACAATGAGGTAATTCGAGAACCGTGCTCTATTCTTAGGTCATTGGCAGCAAGCCAAGGCAGGCAGTCGCGTGCGACGGATCTACAGGAGGGCCTGTCATGCCGGGGAACAGCTGTTATGTTATCGCTGTTGTTAAGGGCTGCCTAATTCAACGTCAGACTTCCAAAAAAAATACGACCAGGGCAGAAAATTCCCAGCCTTGAGGTACCTTTTCCCGGAGACTATAAGTAGTTTCCTGTGGGTTTTTCAAGGCCACCCTATTTCATTACATTGTTCGGAGCAACCCCAGGGTAAATGATCCGACTGAATGAAACCACTTCGGCCATGTCGACCAATGTTTGTGACCCATGTTAAATGCGAGATTCCGAGATGAACGAACGTTCCTAGAATATACATTCGACAGGGTTGTATGTCGAATGCCCGAACTGGAGTATTTGTTAAGACTCGTTTCACGCCTCCTCCTGAAGCGTGCCACGGAGCCGAGCGGTTAGACCGTAAATTTAGGACTTCTCCCGAATCAAGACAGGAAGGTCTAGGCGAGAAAATCGCATATATAGCGGAGAGGACATGTTGAATGTCTACTTTGGTTCCATGTCGCCAAGCTTTGCAGTCAGAAGATTTATTGGGGCGCCAGGTACTAGTTGAGCCATCCGATTTGAGCGTCACTGACAGTCGATAACGTGTAGGCTCGGCGAAGTTCAACGAGATCGTAGAATGCTTTAAGCAAGCATACTCGGAAGGTGATGACGTTCCGCGAAACCACCTGGTGTCGTACTGACGCCAATTGCCACAGATCATTTCGCTCGTAGCGTGACGGGAGGAAAGACTGATATATATCATCTTCTCAACTACTCTGTCCTTCTTTCGGGTGTTCTGTCTGGCGAAGTATATATCATTGAAGAAGTCTCAAATGGCAACAAAGTCGTAGCTGCCGCCGTCTGGTTTCCTCCGAATCGCGAATTGTTTGAAGAGTTCAGTGTCCGTTTTTTCAGGTATTCCTGCTTTACTTACTAAGATCGTAGGAGCGAACAAGGCAAGGCTGCGGGGCCGTTCATGGCCAGTCTATTCCCTGAACTTGGACAGTGGTGGGGGACACGAGTAAGAAGTTGCGCAGGCTATGTCAGTTTCGCCCAGCTGACTTCCTCCGCCTCAGTTCCTTCCAGAATATAACGACTTCGCCAAGACCAAATTTGGAGAGGGCGTCAGGAAAGCGGCCTGGCATCTTCAGTGGATAGGAACCCTCAAACCTTATCGTTGCAGAGGTCTGGGAACAATGTTGATTGATGTTATCCGTGACAAGGTACTGTCCGCCCCCGTATTCAGGAGCGTGGTCTGACATTCTGACATTTTCACAGAAGAAAGACAGGAAGATGTGTCTCGAAGTCGAAAAGCCAGAAAATGTACGTTCCCCAGAAAGCTTTAGTGCGCCTGATCATAACTTTGCTTACAGCTTAAATTCTATCGCAAGTGCGGTTTCAAAGCGATCGACGAGGAAGCACAACACTTTGAGTGTTACAACGTTCATCAGGAGCCTGGGTTCGTTATGTGGGCGATGTTATCTGACTGACGAGCAGGCTGTCGTCTGGAACCTATAATAGTCTCGTAATCTTAATGTACTCCACGTATAATTTCGAGAGTTAGTTGGTATAAAATCTGCGCACCAGTAACTTAGAGCACCGCCGCTGCCGTTATTATTCTTGTGCCAACCGAACGTCAACGTGAGGAGAACACTTGTAAGCGAGAGGCCACAGAAATAAATCAGTCAATCGTAGTCTTACATTACAACTGATGTTTGAGCAGATGCGCTAATAGAAGGACACCTTAACCACCGCCATGACGCGTCGCGGGGCCTACGGCTGTCGGGGCCGCCTAGACACCTACGACGTTCAGCTTGAACAAAATTTACGTTATTCATATAAAGGCCATTTCGGCCTGGCGGGAGCTTAAGAGAACAGAAGGGAAGTAAGCTCGACAATCAGACAGTGATGGCGGTCGTCGTCCAAGCACGAGTTCTAGTTCTCACGGTGCCAAGATAGGGGCATAGTAAATGCGGCTCAATAAACGTTTATTGCAGACGGTCTATCGCTTCGTATTCTGGTACCTCACCATGTCTCCTTGAGCAAAGAACCTTACTAGAGCCTATGTGTCCTAATCCCTCTTCTTGATACTCGACGCTTGAGATATAAAAGCGGCTGGATAAGCGATCTCAGTATGCCACACAAAACAGAAAGAAAACAAAGCGGACCCATGATAGGCTCTTCTTCGTCTTGCGTGAAATGCATGTAACACCCAGGTTCCGTACACACAAACTCGAATGTAAGCAGGGATCTTGACGAGCATTCAAAGGCGTCGGATATCGGCACCCTCTGGTCTGTTGTCGCCCCCCAAACGCCCGCCAGGGCTCTCCGATGGGGCCGTTTCGAATAAGAAAGTGTCTCGGCATTTAGTTGGACATCGTTATCGTCAAGGAACCAGACCTCTATTTTCGCTGTCTCGCTGGAGACGACCGGAACCGACTTCGAAGAGCGTTCTAGGTCTGCGGCACTTGGAATGGCGCCCATCAAGGTGCAATGTTCCATGCCGAAGTCCATGACACGAAACTGGAGTACCATCGATACCTGTGTACGATGGTCAATCATACGGAATACGAGCTAGACAGACTTGAATCACCTCGGAAGACACCGTAAAATTGCTCTCTCTTGGATAAACCGTACCGTACGGGGTTTTCAGACTTGGAAGATCAAAGTACACCTTGTCTACTTCCTCCGAATTGACCTGGGCCGCAAGAATTGGAAAGTTCATGAAGGGCTGTGGCTCTGGAGATAACGGGTTGAGGGTCGCCCGTTCTAAGCCAATGTAAGGGTTAGGCCTCGGTAGATCATGCAGTAGATGTGGTGTTGACCCTCGGGCGTTGTAGACCCACAAAATGGCGAGGTTGCATATCCCTGACAATACTGTAACCGCTGAAGCTATGATGACGAATCTATACGCCAGAACTTCTAAGCTCGAGAACCCTAAGTGTGAGGCGTGAGCACAATATCAGCAAGGTAAGGCCAGTTTCACCTAACTGATCCGAGCATTTTTCCTGGTCGTCGGAGCCCGCGGAAGGGTCGTGAGAGGACAAAGCAGCATACCCTTCAAGGCCCTCTGGCATGCTCACGATAACGGCAAGGGAGATATAGACGGAAAATCGTTCGGGAGGCGACGATACAACAGAAAGCTATGAGGTGTGGAGTACATGCCAGTGATACTAGTCTTCCGCCTATCTTGCCACCGGACGTAGTGTGATTGATTGGGATCACGAGCACGGTACTCAGCCGATTCCCTCAATCAAACGCCATTGACAGCTTGCATCGCCATGTCGTGACTCCAAGGGGATCCGAGCCCTTCGAGGAGGACTTTGGAAGAGTAGATACTCCAAAGAATTTGCGGACCGCAGAGTGGCGTGGAATGATACCTGGCGAATAGAGGTATTTCAAATGACCCTTGAAAGGTAAAGAACGTTAAATACTCAGGCTGATTTATGAGATGATCGCAGGGTGCATTATTATTTGATCTATATGTAGCTTTATATTCTCGTCTTGAGGCGCTGGGATTAGTTCGGCATCTAAAACAACACCGTTATCGATATCATACCCAGAGGATGGCGAAAAACTGATGATAGGTTAACAGAATTACGGCGTTGCATGATGTTGAACCACTGTGATGTCTATCAGTACATGACGACAGTTCATAAAATGGAAACTGTACACACAGACACCCCGGCATCGGCTCCAAGCTGGTATACATTTTTCGAGAATTCACCTCGTGTTTGGCGTCTCAAGATCTCACGGCCCGTGCTTTTCGAAGGGCGGTGGCGGTGGCGGCATCTCAAGTTCAAGAAAATGTCGAGATTGGACCCTGTTCTCGTTGTCTTCCTTATTCTTCCCGGCTGGATAGGGGATTGGTCGAAAAAACCCAGTTTTGCTACTTAGACAGGGCATCTTCGTGTATACACATGGATTTAATTAGTAGACAGTCAGGACAGGTACGGACCAATCCCCACCTCGAGGAGGGGCCTGGCAGCGCCGCACGAAGCATGTTCTTGTTCAAGGCGCTTTCCCATTGACCTTACAGCCACATCTACAACATGTTACTCCAAATTATTCGCCTGCGAATGCCGTCTTGAGGTACGATTCCGACATCGCCGATGTACACACAGCAAAGAAAGGTCTTTTATGATACGAGAGTGCTACGAAAGATTCGACCTTGTTCGCATGTCTATTATGATGCACAGATTCCAGGCTAGAATGTAATGTTCATCAAATTCTATTAAAGCAGCGCAGCGTGAGAGTTGGGAGTTAATAGAACAGAGGAGAACAGAATTTCCGACTGTTGAACAAGGCATAACGTTGTTCGAGGCGGCGCGGACTTTCGTTGACGCGTCATGACCGGTACCATTGACGAGTGACAGTGAGAGACTTGAGCCAAGCAAAGGCTATCAGAACAGTTGAATTTTCAAAGAAGCTCGGCGGCGGCGTCGATAGTCGGTCCATACTTTGATGGGATTGATTGTGTTGGAACGAAACTGTGACGCATTACTGACATCAACGAGCACACAATTCACGTGGCACTTACACTGCTTATGTGGCTGTCGGTAATAGCCGAGTGTCTTTGAATCCTTTAGCTTCTAACTTGGAGGTCTCCGTTTTAAGCTTCAAAATCCAACTCGGACCAGGATTTTCAGTTATTCAACGGAATAATAGCCATCACCCTTCTCGATGCTGCCGGCATCACCGGTAATGCGTGCGGCTTCTCGAGAACCCAACATTTCGTTACTATGGAGCCTTCGTGGGCCCTTGGCCACACTTTGGCTACTTCTACGAGCAGATGAAAATGGGGCAATCCTTCGTTTTCAAGGCGCTGTGGAGTTTCGACGGCCCCAGATATATATACACCTTGACGTGAATGTTCATTCTTGGGATCACAGATCAGGCTTTTCCAGACACAAAATATAACCAGTGATACCTCGAAGAATACTGTCTTACAGCAACCTCATGATGTCGGTTCAGTCGACTGCTGCGCAAGCAATCCTAGCACTTGGTGTTTCCTCCATCTTGTCAGCGTTGTGGACCGCGTGGCGGAGGCTCTATCGGCATCCTTTATCCAAGGTCCCCGGCCCTAAACTTGCAGCGCTTACCTGGTGGTATATAACATACTTTGATGTATGCAAATACGGCGGGCTTCTAGACCAGCTTGAAACACTGCATCGGATATATGGTAAAATAATTCAGCCATAGTCACTGAACAGTCCTAATATTGCGACCTTTGATGTAGGTCCCGTTGTCAGAATCGGTCCAGAAGAAGTAAGTCATGCTTCACTGTTACTTCGGAAATCGAAGTCTCAACGATCCCTAGCTTCACTTCAGCCGTATTTCAGACTACAACGAAATTTACGTCCAGAACATTAGATTTCCAAAGGATCCCAGGTTTTACAATGCCTTACACGAGGATGAGTCTTCCTTTGGATTCTGTGATCTCAAAGAGGCAAAGACTCGAAAGGACGTCCTGAGCCCAATGTTCTCTCGTAAATCTATTCTCAAGCTGGAGAACGTCATACAGGAAACGGTAAGCGATCGAGGGCATTTTTTAAGGGCCTCTATCTTACGCCTACATTCAGGTCGACACTCTTATCAAACGAATTCTTTCCTACAGTCATCAGTCAGTCGATATGCAAAGAGCGATACGGTCAGCATCCTTAGAGATTATTGTTTCATACTGCTTTGCTCGACATTACAACACTCTCGACGTCCCGGACTTCAAGCACCCCATTCTACTTGCCTTTGAGCAGTCCTTTCCTTTCTGCCTCACCTTGAAGCATTTCCCGTACCTTTTCGATGTTCTCACTTTCGTCGACCGATTAGTCTCTTGGTTCAATCCACCTGTAGCAGGGGACGCCTTCGCCGCAATGAATCGTCAGATTGATGAACTTCTTGCAAATCCCCTTGTCATGGAGAGCGATGAGCATGAAACGATTTATAATCATCTAATGGCACCGCACCCAGTGAAAGGACAGCACACGACGCCATCGCGCAAGTCTCTTATCGAGGAGGCTATTAATCTTCTCGCTGCTGGAAGCTTTACTGTGGGGAACGCAGCCATGGTTGGGATATACTATGTCCTTAACGATCCTGTCGTGCACAAAGCATTGGTTCAGGAGCTGAGGGATGCTTGGCCCAATAAGGACGATCGTCTCCCTCTAGCCCAGCTGGAGAAGCTACCTTACCTGGTCCGTCCGGCTTTGCCTTCAATAGGTATTCTTTACTCACTTTATCGTCACGTAGACTGCCGTGATCAAGGAATCCTTGCGTCTGTCTCACGGAGTTGTGCTCCCCTTGCCAAGGATTGTTGGACCAGTGGATACCCAGATCGGGGGCGTCTATGTCCCAGCCGGGGTTCGTCCACTGATCTTCTAAACTTATCCCCGCCCCTAATTTATGATCTCTGAAGACTGTCGTGTCGATGGGTGTCACCTTTGTTCATTACAATCCAGACATTTTCGCTGAGCCCTTCAAATTTCACCCGCAGCGGTGGATCGGTCCTGATGTACGCGGACTGGACAATTTTTTGCTGTCCTTCGGTAAAGGTCCGAGAAGCTGTCTCGGTGTCAAGTATGTCTGCCCTCCGTATTTTTGTGTGTTCCAGCATAATCGCGTCCTTCATATAGCCTCGCCTGGTGTGAGTTGTATATAATGTTTGGCAATATTTTTAGGCATATCGACATGCAATTGGATGATATGAAGTGAGTTTCATCAACTTTTGTACATATCATTTTGATTCTATCTTCTTCGGTAGAGCGGAAGACCTTGCGTTCAGGTGCCACCTCACGCCGACATACCGAGGCAAGCGATTGAGCGTACGAGCAAAACCCACTGCATGACACTTTCTGTCGCAACATCATGACGCTCTTGAAGCCCTTGTTTTACTCAATCCTCAAGTGTATACCCGGATTTGAGAGGCTTATGCACCGCCTAGATATAACGATGATTTATTAAATTTGTATAGAGACTTTCCTTGCACTTTGCATCAATCCTTTGAGCAAATATACTCTGGTGTGCGTTTAAGGCCTTCAAACAACCCGGCTACCACGGCCATCTTGCCACCTTCCCTCTGCTCCTCAAGGCTTCACGGATTATCGTGATTTATCCTGCATCACTCTAAGCCTAGTATCGTTATAATTCCTTCCCATCGCATTGTACACTTTTGACCAATCTCTACAGACGTGTGTAGAGCCCATTCGTTTGATCTCGTAGTTCCGAGTGAGCACGTCCGCCGGCTCAAGCGTCAGGTCGGGATTACAGAGGATCATCTGCCGGAGGTATGTGAGACAGTGCTGCATATGCTCTCGAACGCCTTGATCATAATCTCCGTCCAGGGCGGTCCGCATCAACCGCAGACAATGGAGCTGATGCCACATTGATAGTGCAAAGCGCCTTTGCTCCTGACCTAAACGCAGGTATCCAAACCCGTACGTTGCAGTTGTCGCCCACTCTTCAGGACTATCAAGACCTGAAATTCCGTAATGCGAGCTTTCCTCCATCATCATGAGCACATTGGGAAGGTAGAGTGGCCAGTGTTCTGGAAAATTGTTGTCTACGAAGGCTTAGACGTATGGATTGAGCCTGAGGAAATGTGGTGCGAAACGAGTGGTTACTCACAATACACTTTCTCGCTAGGCACGTTCGATTCTCTACGTGTGACAGAGATGGTGCGTACGAACGTCGCAAGAGATAATGCGAGTATGAAGGTGCCCAGTGCCAACATGACTATGATCCTCCCCCGAATATGCCGCTGCAACATCTGATAGACAATCGATGAGTGCATTGCGGGACAATTTTTGCTTTGGATGTCATCCTGAATCCTTCATGCTAATTTATTAATAGAGTGGACTGATCCACGGCTGGGCGGTCCTACTGGTCAGCCCGGTATCGCGAGGCCTCCGCAGTGCTGCTCTCTTGAAACTCCGAAAGCGGTACCTGTTGGCGTTGAAGCTTCTAGGACCCTTTTCGTTCTAGCGAGTCATTTGCTTCATCTATCCACAGCAGCTATTGATAAGCACCTTTGCGAAGCCTGACATCAAGAGCTTGTAGTTTAAAGACCGCTTTACCGCTGTGATGCAAAGTTAGTTAGCACCTCAATCAAGTCGAGAGTAACTTTCTACGACTCTCCCTCAGCTTCTGAATATGCTAAATCAATATCGGAAATCTACTATTACTATCTTGCTAGCGCTCGTTGTCGGCTTCTATCTTTTGATGAGCGACTCGATCATGACAACCTGGCCTGGTAGTAGCCCTGAAGAGCGGTGTGAGTCGCTCGTTTCCTCATTACCCAGTGAGGTGTTACTCACATCTCATCAGGGAAATCTGTAGCGAACTCCGTCGCTGTATGGGACATCGGTCCACTTCCACTCGTCTTGATGGATGTTGAGGATACAATCAATTATCAGCTCAACTCAACTGACTACAATAATGCACAATGGTCGGCCCTTGCTCCAGGTGGAGGGATCGTCTACCTCGACCCGGACCATACCCCTTACCTTCCCTCTTTTTTCCATCAGCTTCGTTGTCTAGACACCCTTCGGTCGGCGTATATCTCTCAAGAGGTGGGCGAGGGCAGGCAAGACGTCATAGAAGCAGCGGTAGCTAGACATTGTCTGAACTATCTTCGACAGATGTTATTCTGTCGCTCTGATCTGAACCTCGAGAGCGTTATCTCGGTAGAACATGGACATCATGCCGTTGGTCGACGACGTACACAGACATGTCAGGATTGGAGAGTAGTGTACGAGGAGCTTGAAAGGAACCAAGGCTATCAGTCAGGTCGAAGTACATAGAGGCATTACCACAGGATAATGTGACAGTTAAGCTTTAGAGGTACTCTGTGAACTCGTGTATTTGGCATTGGCTCAAGACCCCGCATTTTTAAGTCCGCGATATAAGCAATGTCACTGTAGGGTGCTGTCCAGTCATGGCATTCACGGTGCCACGAACTCCAGGCTCCGACGGACCTACTACTCCGTCACTAGCCCTTGCGATGGGCAATAATTCTCCGACTAGGAGAGGGTCACAGGACTATTCGGTATTAGATTGTACCTTGGAATGCACCTTTGTGAATGCGATGGGCGGGACTGCCACAGTCCGGTCCCTAGCAGCTAAATAAGGACCGGGGACTGCGGTGGGTTGCTCTTGCCGTACGAAACGCGATCAGACGACTCGAACATCTTTTGTGCGCAAGCGGAAGAATTCACCATCGGTAGAGTCACCGAGTAAACCGTACAGGAGAGGATAAAAGCTACCCACTTCCACTAGGGATCACCCATCTCACGAAGATGCAAATGCCTTTCATCGTAATTCTCTTCTCCATTGCGTCCGTTCTTGCAGGACCTTGTAAGTCTCAAATATTCAAGATAGTAGTTTGAAACTGACCTGACAGTATCCAAAGTACCTGGTGAATTAAATGGACGAATGCCGACCGCTCAGCTACTGCAGCCACGCGTTGATGAGGATTCCATCACGTCAAGGAACTCGGTCACGAAGTCTTTGCCCTTGAAGCGAGAATTTGATAGTAAATTCCAGGCCTCGTTTGAAGACGAATAGTTTTCTGACCACATTCGTTTTAGTGGATGTACCTGCTGCAATGGCAAAGTTGGCTGATGGAGCCGCGGCACACTCTTTCAAGTAGGACTAGGATGAGAAAGTGGGAGAGCTTTGCGAGCGAGTATGTTATAATACCGGCTTAACCCTGCCAACAAGGAGGTCTTTAGCTCGACTCTAGGTCTTTAACTGCTGCTTGTCAGCAAAATAAGATGCAATTGCGGATTGGTCTTGGGTACCCGCGTTATGTCCTGACATATTGCTGTTCTCCAAGAAATATTCCACAAACCCTGATCTCCAAATGGTGTTAGTGTTAAATGGAACCCCGCTCACCCAATACCATCAAACTCTAGCGAGCAAATACGGTTTAGACGTCAGTGGAGGGACCTGAAGATCAACGGCAAGCCGCGGCGCGCTGCTTTCGAGTTAGTCCTTGGAACACGTTCCTGTCATGCTATAGCGCCCAGAGCGCACTCTGCCTGACGGTGTTCGATATCGATGTCATGATACTCGGACGCAACTCCGATAGGGTACGGTTAATAAGTCCACCGGACTTATTAACTGTTAGTTATTAACATCGGAGGCTGGGACCATGTTAATAACAAAATTTCAAAAAGTAGCAATAACAGGATAAAAAAGCGTTACTAACGATTAACTGACGATGTTAACGAGATTATCGATGTTAATAACACCCCGATCGATGTCAATGGTCATCTACTGAGCCCTATTGACGAGCCCATTGAGTAGGACAGACTGCGAGGCAGAGATGATGGTGCGTTGGAGGCCTTGTGATGGGCCTATTACAATTCACATTCACGATTTCACATGACTAAGAGCGGTCTGGACCATACAACCCACGAATTATCGACTTTGAGCTTTCTCTGACCGGCCTCACACCTGCCTTACCCTCTGTTGCCTTCCAAAACTTATTAACATCCAGGTACTTATTAACACTACTTTTCACGACCATTTATTAACATGTGTTATTAACCTATGTTAATAACTAACATTAACATTTGTTAATAACATCGCACTTATTAACCGTACCCTAAACTCCGAACGACGTGAACTGGAGTGTTGCCGAGGTGCCGCAGCAGGTAATTTCTCACGGGTTTGACGGGCCAACCTAACATAGGGGTGCGTCTTCAAAACTCTTCACTCGTCGCAAAAATTTTGAAAAAAGGGCTGAATGTTCTACACAACCATTATTAGCATGTCCCATAAGATATCATCAATGTGCTTTATTAGACATATAATTAGCGGTTTGGTAGCAATATATTGGATATGAGTACAAGGATATTTCTTTGTTGTTCACCCAGCGATAAGCAAATAGACTCTGCACAAATGCGTAACCCTTCTGCTGGTATGGTTTCTGCCTGCTTGACAAAAATCTTTAGCATCAAACTATAAATAAAACAGGAGTTGGTATACCAAAGCTTCAAGCGCACATTATTTATGGAGTGGTGTTAATCTATTGGTATCTCTTTGGAAATTCTCGGTCGCAAGACTTGTTGGAGTGGAAGCAGGGATCTCCTTCAAAGGAATTTCAGAGTGATCTGTTTCGGTGGGCCCGTAGAGCGATTTGGCCTTATATCGTGAAGGCGCTATGGTGGTCGAATTCCATGCTCTTCCCCTAACAACCCTCAGGATGATGAGAAGCGGCGCTATTCCCTGCAAGTCTGCTCGTTAGAAGTGCGCTCTTGAGAGATATCCTACAGACCTCTATCTGACCGAGCGGCGGGAGTAGTACATTTTGAATAGGATTATTACGAGCATATGTGATGAGGAATATCAGCGCCCATAGCGAATACAACGCAGCTGATTCAATCACGATCGCGAGGACGGAAGTGTAGTGTGATCCGTGGCTGGATCCTAGGACTGCGTTTGCCCGCCGGCGTATAAGGAGAAGGCGGGTGGTAATTAGGAAGGTGAAAACGATGTTGAGACCTGCAGATATAGACCAAAAGGCTATTCCAAGACGCACAGACGTTGTAGCCCAAAAGGTATCCTGGGACCGAGTGATTGAGATTGCTAAACCCAAACCGGAGCCTGGAAGGGGTTATCACCGTCATGAAAATCAAGAAAACCAAATACCGATGTCCCCGAGATAGATGACAGCAAGAGCTATGACTGCCCAGAGATTGCGGTCGTATATCACAAAGAATCGGTAGAGCTGAACGTAGCGAGACGCGATAAATGAACATGAGCATTTGGACACATGTACTAGCTTACAACGAGACCGTCGGCAAGCCAACCAAGGATAATATATCTGCAGAATAACGTCAGAAAAAGGGCGCTGAAAAAGGGAAAATGACAGACGCAATGAAAGACATCAGATTAGATGTCGCCGCGTAAAAGGAGAGCGTAAAAGCGTTAGGACCACCAGGATAATTACGATCATCGATATAAGTCATTTGAATGAACATTTGGTTTCCTGCTATGCCGATAGTCGCCAACACTAAGACTGCACTGACGTAAATCCAAATCCACCACTGTTTTTCCTCTTTCCGTAACGCAAAGAGGCCTTGAAAACATTGTAGGACCATGGTAAGGAGGATACCTGCGCACTATGAGCAATTGATGAAGCCTGAATAGGTGAGCTACCGTAAGCAATCAAGGCAAGTGCCATTCCATTCAGATTCGTTTTTTCCACCCATAGATCGTGGGCGGATTCCCCAGGGGGCGCGTACACCGGGCTCAGAGGGGGTCCCGTCATACTGGTACGAAGCCAAAGAGAAAATCTGAAGGAACGTACTTATTTTCCAGGTGACCTTGGGACAAAATGCGTCGATCATTGTGGGCCTGAGGATATAACGAGATACTGCCATGCCACGATGGTGGAAGCGATCCCTTCCAGAAGTCGCTCGGAATTGCATTGGATACCCGATATCCTACAAGTTGTTACAGATTTTCCGACTGCCACGCTACCGTGTGCAAGTGGACCACACTTCTGGATAATGAATATACGCTTTAAGAATCGAAGGTCTTGAGCACGGTTCCGGAACCCAACTCACCTGATGACATTACGCATTTTCTTCGCACTATGACCATCACATAACCTCGATTCTTCGAAACAAGAAACTGGATTAGCGGAGATATGATGCACGACGTAGCGCAGATCCGGCAGGTGTCATTTATACTTATTAATTAAGTCGCAGTAGCTTCATACGTTTTGATGCGACGTCGTGCACGGAGTCATCACCTACTGACAAACCAACGGTGTACAGCGGCGACGTGGGTCTGGGCGTTTCGACCCTAGGGGTTCTCGACGGGGAGGTGAACCTTTCGCAGTGCTCAGTGCTCGTGCTCTGCGTCAAAAAATAAAATAAAAATTTCCATCCGTCACGTTCACAAACAAAACCATTCGAGAAGATCATCTGCAAGTATCTATACAACGGATGAGCAAATTAACCAAGCGAGAGATAACAGCGTACTGAAACCTATAACTAACAACGTTAATCCTCACCTCCCGACCTTGCCCAAGCAACGGCGGAGGTCCATTCATTATTCGTGACAAGGCCCGCCTGCTCCGCCTTCGTCAAGACAGTGATGATCCAATCTTGGCAGTTCCACTCCCCATTGGGCTCCTCCACCCTAACCCCCGCCGCAATTCTCTCCAACTCCTGTCGTTGGGAGAGACTCATCGTCGCGACGGCCTTCCGAGGTTTGTTCCTATGGCTGTTATGGGTCTCCACCTGGGTGATAGCGCCCCAGTTGGTAAGATGGTTATACCCAATCTCCTGGACAACCTCCAGGAGCCGACGGTAGACGTGCTGTACGCCACCTTGCTCTTCCGTCTTTACCACCCAAAAGAGCTTCCAGTGAAGATCTCGTAGATCGGTCACGATGGGAATGCGAGTGACCATTATTTGGACTGTGAGGTCTGCGTCAGGGTCAGGATACCAGCGACTTAGATCGATAGGTGGTAGGCGACCAGAGGGACGGCCCATCTCGTTAGGAAGGATAGCCATACTACATAAAAGTCAGCTCATCGTTATCGTATCAAGGAATCGGCAAGAAAATTTACCTGCTGAGAGTTTGAAAGAGTAGTTGACCTGGCCGATGGTGCTGTTCAATCACATGAACACCATCGATATCCAGCGAGGTAGACCGATACAAGAATTCAAAGTCAGCCAGAAACCCTACACGGAAATTGTCACTTCATTCTGCGGACATAGACGAAGGCGAATCAAAATCTTACCTTTTTATATTCGGGACATCAAGAACCGGCGGCTGACATGTAATAGAGTCTCTGAGAGTCCAGAGTCTGGCCGAGGACGGCTTGACCATCCCACCAAGGTCGGATCTCAGGCAACAACATACTGTCCCAGAATCGCAGCCACTCGTAGTTCAAAACAACACCTCACAGTACAAAATAGCCGTCGCGACTTGCCGACCATTACATTGGATCACACAGGATAGCATAGTATATGGTGTGGCCCTGGACCTGGTTGTCAGAGGGCAGAAGCATTACATTGTGTCTGGCGGAATAAACTGATGGATATGCAAGGTCCAGAGCTAGATAGATGCTTAGTTCCTCAATACCCGTTGAAGTTTCGGGAAAGACTGTCCTCGGAGTATGTCGTACAGTAAGACCTTATGACCAAAACCACAGGGATTCAATGCACGGGGCATCGGTACGAAATCGGTATCTGAGCAATTCCCCGCACGGTCGACGCGTTAGGTTGGAGCTTTGGCCCTCGAGTCTGTTCTTGATAGTATTTGCGCGATGAAAGGCCCTGTGAACCCAGGGAACGAAGACGGTGGTATAAGGCTGTCGCGAGTACGCACTTCAGGCGTGTAGAACAAAGGAAAACTTAGGACAGTCGTGTGTTATCGATATAAATGTCGTTCTCGTGATCCAAACACAAGTTTCTGGCAGGATTTTTGTTTTGGGAAAGCTAAGATTTTTGTCAGATTCCGGATCTTAAGAGGCAGAGAATTGTCGAGATTCGAAGACTACTAGGCACAAGACCATAAGATTGGGGAGCAGCCTCAGGTGCCATGAAGAAATAGCATTCCTCAGATATTTTATCATCGCATAGATGTGCAAAGAGACGGCGCGTCGGCGATGACGGGAGACCTGGTGCCCTGAGGAATTGAAGATAAAAACTTGCTGCAAGTACTAGCTTTTGATCCGAGCCCCGGCAAACAGATGTTTATAGCTGCGATCGCGGGAAATACCGGAATATATAGATTGTTTCGGGCCGAGATTCCGAAGCGTACATGCGTTTTCCGAGTTGACGACTCGAAATACTGAATGAAAACCTCGCAGCGAGACGTCAGAAAGCTCGAGGCCCAAGGTAACCACTGGTTGTGCCGATAACTGCTAGGCATGGAATGGTGGGAGTAACTGACAAGGTTTCCAATATTACTGGGCGTAACTTAATGAAGCAAGTACAAGGACAACTTGGCAAGCGCTCGGACGCACCCGAATTAGAGATGGGAAGCGGTGGAGATTTATGGAGCAAGTAATTGAATACTTACATGACCCATTGGCATGAAATACATATGCTAGATGAAGTCTTCTAGAACATATTTTGGAGAGGAAGAGGATAAGTATAGACGACTACGTCGAAATGAAAGAAGCGAAATGAAGTGAAAGACCCACTCATGCAATATAGTTGTCATCGCCATCCATAACACTGATCTTGGATCATCTTTCCCAGCTTAGGACATTCAATCACATAAGTGACGACATGTACGTATAATTAGGTTGACCTGGAGAAAGAAAGCTATATCAGGGAGATCAAACGTTCTGCAATGTGATATAGACCTGGGCGAGATCCCGTAACCCCGTGCAAACCATGAGGTCACAACCAAATGAAAATCGAAGATATCATCGAAATACAAAACGTCTAAGTGAAGAAAGAAAAACATCATGTCGACTATAACGTCAGAGTAGCGGTCCCGGGTACTAGGTGCTAAAAATGTACAACTTGCTACGTGGACTAGGCATTTAATGGGACTCGTCGAAACATCGAAAAAATAGATGGAAAGACGCACAGAAACGAATCATGGTCGAGTTATGCACCTAAACCCAGCGCGAATGATTCTCCTCCTCCATTCCTTGCCCAAGCGACAGCCGACATCCACTCATTCCTGGTGACGAGGCCCGCCTGCTCTGCCTGCTGAAGCACTGTCACAATCCAGTCTTGGCAATTCCACACCCCATTCGGCTCCTCAACCCTAACCTGCGCCGCTAGCCTCTCCAACTCTTGTCGTTGGGCGAGGGTCATCGTCGCGACCACCTTCCGTGGGTTGAACCTCTTACTGCTGGCAGTCTCTACCTGAGTGACTGCGCCCCAGTTTGTAAGATGGTTACACCCGATCTCCTGCACTACCTCCAGCCGCCGATGATAGATCTGCACATCCCCATCTTTCTCTGTTATGTTCACGACCCACACCAATTTCCAGTGCAAGTCTCGTAGGTCAGTGAAGCCGGATATACGCGTGACCATGATGTGAACCGGGACTTCGGTGTCAGGATCAGGGCTCCAATAATTCAGGTCGATCGGTGGCAAACGACCAAAAGGGCGTCCCATTTCGTTAGGTAGAATGGAATTGTGCGTCATAGTTGTGAGTTATCTCTGGAGTGTGTATCGGGTGATCGTAGCACAGGATGGAAGGCTTGGAGCGGGAAAGAAGGCGCTGCCAGAACGAGCCTACTTATCAGCGGCTCACATGGATGAGCATGGACGTCATCGTTCGACCCCGTGGCAGTCCCGTGGATGGTAATTCACGTACCGACTACAAAATGGGCGATGGCTGGACAGTACAAGTACAGGCGGAGACTTGAACTGATATGTCGGTTGTCAGACATGCATTGAAGAGCTATCAACAAAAACCACCGCATCAACTAGTTCATCCCAAGGACCAGAACCGGCCCAATGCCGCGGAGTAGCTTCTTTCTGGCTCCACCATCTCGCCCCACACAGATAAAATGACCTCAGACCAAGGCCGTGACCAGATCGCCCCCGAGCGCAGTAAGAGACTGTCCCAGAAGCGCGGGTACCACCCGCAAGTCTCCCAATCCAAAATGGCGGTAATGACCCCGTCATCAACCATGATATTGTGGTCATTTAGATCAGCGTGCATCAGCACCGCATCCACCGCGGGACCGCTCAGGCTGTCTTTGGGAGGTAGCAGCACTGCACCGGGACCCAAACGAGCGCGCCAGTAGCTGTGGAAGTCCACAACGGATTGAAAAATACCCGGCTCCTCTACTCCCACCATAGTCTCTTGGAGCGCAGGCGTAAAATAGGAATTTCGATAAGGACCCTCTGGCCAAGACCCCAGGGATTGACATGAGGCGCCGAGAGCTTCGAGCTGGCGCTGGTAAGAGATGATTGACTGAGCAATGTTGTGGAGGGTCGATGGGTCAGAAATCTTGGCGGCGCGAAGGGTTTGACCCTTTACTCTGTCCATAACTATGTAGCGCCGACCGTCGCGCACAAAGGCCCAGTGGACACGAGGAACGGGAATGGTGGTGAGCTGGCGCACGTGGTGCATGGCTCTAGCTTCAAGCATAGAACAGCGGAAGCGCTTCAACACTCGCGTGTCATCCAAGTAGACGATAGATGCCCATTCCAAGGAGGGATTTTCTCGCACGATCTCCTCCAAAGAGTGGAGGATTTCGTCGATGACAAAGTCAGGGGGGTTGAAAATATCAAAGGGGGTTGCAACAGATGCAGATTTCTGCAAAATAATGTGCAGAGGTCTCCGTAAAGTAGAGAACAGTGATAAGATGCAGCCGAGAGCTGAGAACAAATATCGCTGCGAATGGTACAATGCCATGTCGCATATCTGCCTTTGTTCGGCATTCGATCCCGATTCGGAGTTTGCCGGGTAGAATTAACCCACTTGGCAGCGAGGCCCGGTTTCTGGTTTTCGGTCATCATCATCATTCACTCGGCACGGTACCACTGGGGCCCGCCGTATACAAGATGCGGCATTTTTATGATGAAGAGTAAACATTACTAATGCTATGAAGAGATTACAATCCATTGTGTCAAGATTGTTCAGATAATACTTGCGTCCGTTTCTTCCTCCCCGTTCCTGTCTTCTTCTTCTTCGACCTCGTAACCAAGACAGGTTCTGGTGTACTCGTGCGGGGATCATCAGGCACATCATATTGAGGGAAGGATGATATCTGTGGCGGCGGGGGCGGCGTTCCCCGCGATGGCGTAGATATATTCCTGGGAGTTGATGAAGCTGATTTCACAATAGCACCCTCGGGCATTTCGCCATCCCTTTCGATGACGACTGGTCCTAGGGATACTTCGGACATGACGGGTATCAACGGATCAATAATTTCTGGTTCTGCCGCGAAGAGAAATGGGTTTACGGGGGCTCGTGGGTTAGCAAGTGAATACACTTACCTGACAATGATGGCATCCCCTCAAGTCGAACGACGGGTATCGAATCTACATCATCAGGTGGAGTAGGCTGGTCTTCAATGATATAGTACGGGTCGTCTTTGAGCTGCTTCAGTCTCTCCGCTTTGCGCTATGAGAGGAAGCACGTCAGCAAAGTCGTTATGGCACAAGGAGAGGGAAATACCTGTTGTCGCTCTGCACGTTCCTCAACAGTCTCCTCGACAATGGTAGGAGTCAACACGTCCTCACGCAGTGGTCCGTTGCCTTCCTTCCGCTTCTTCTTGCTTTTTGCACCGTTGGTATCTTTTTCTTTCCCCTTCTTGCTCTTCTTCACTTTACCATTCAGCTCGTCACTGGGTTTTGGGGGTGGGGGAACGATCCATGCATCTAAATCCAAACCTTCCGGTACCGGAACGCTTTCTTGTGCTGCAGCACCAACTGGATTGAGTTGATACGCGCTGAAGAGAGGTCGTATGAGGTAAAGACTCTTAGGGAAGCGAGGTTCTGCGATGGGATCGAAAGAGGAGCTGGCTTCGCTGAATGTCGTCTCCTGTATCGGGTGGTGTGAGTCAAGGTCGGCCTGTATGAAGCGGAAGAGCTGTAAAGTGTTTGCTGCCTAAAATAGAATGAGGACGAAAATAGAACGAGAGCGTGGTAAATTCATACCCGTTCTTGCACTTCTATATGAGGACTACTGACGAACTCGTTCCCACGACTAATAATCATCGCGACAAGGTCTTTCACCTCGGGCAGATCGTCCTCAGTCCAACGTTGCGCAACTTCAGTAGCCCAAAATCCAAAGATCTTGGCTGCTGCTTGAATATAAACAGCAATGATATCTGGCGATAAATGCGATATACCGGGCTGCAACAGATAAGGAAGAAGCTTCTGGGGTTCTGCCAGTTCACTAAAATTAACTGTCAACAGTAGCACGGCATCGATTAGAGAACGCGAACCTGCAATATTCACCACATATCCAAGCAGCTGCCCATAGCACTTCAGAGCAACTACCCTCTTCTTGGGCATTTCGAAGCATTGTATCGTCGATAAGCAACGTATACATGAGCTTTACAGCATATCGCCGTGCTGCTCGCACACGTCCTACCACATCAACCAACTGATCCTGAATCTGGGATCCAACATCGACATTGGCGATATGTGCCAAATCGACGAGAACTGACAGATACCATTCGAAGTTTGTAACATTGTCGTATGTATCTTGGGAACACATGGTGAGGATTCGTTGAGAAAGGACAAGCCTGTACGCCTTGGACTGTGATGGCAGAATGTGAGGTCTAGAGCTCTGTGGAGATGAAGGTGCTAGGTGCTGAGCAAGAGACTGGGAGGCGGTTGGCATTGGTGTTGTTGATGTGTCGGACACTAGATGTGAGAGGACTTGCTGCACGATCGATTGAAGATTATCTCGGTTGACCTATAGTTAGTGTATGAGCTTCAAGCCGCGCCTGATGACAAGGACTCTTACCATGGCCGATACCAAGTCAAGAGCGCGCATGCGAATACTGATATCTTGGTCGCTTACGCTTGCCAGAATAGTATCTTGGTATTCAGCCACTAGGTAGGGGTGAGAAGGGACGATCTTGACCATTGCAAGGAGAGCAATGTACTTCACTATTACGCCATTAGGTGCTGAGAATATGTCTGCATTGCGGACACGTACGATTCTGATCTGCGTCTTGAATGAAGGTTGCGAGTTTGGAAACACACATTCGAGCTAGAGAATCTCCTGAAGACCCTCTAAGCATCCCTCCTATTATGCAAGTATGCACGCATTCGTAAAGTAAAGATATGGCCGACGTCGTCGATATCAGTTCAGTTATGGGTGGTTGTAGCTTGCGGACTAAGCGAGGTTCGTGAGGAGACAAGGAACCAAACTAACGAATGGAATCAGACCAGGGAAGATTTGCATGAAATATTATTTACTAGTTTGATGATCTTGATGAGCATCCAGTTGTTAGATGAGGTAGTCATTAGATGAAACAGGACAGGCGCCAAAACAAGGTAATCTTGAGGATTCCTTCGCGCGAGCTCACACAGCACGTTCACTGTAGCAGCAACGACACCTAACGATTTCATTGTTTCACAAACCTATTCAAAAGCGCAGCAGTTATCAGAGTGTGCTTACTGGGATCTGCATCCTCTAATCGTTCTTTGAGCCTTGATATTCCCTGTGATGATATTTCCGGATATTTAAGCATTGCCTTGTACAACGCGACGACTGCGCGTTTTCGGATGTTCGGGCGTGAATGACTCAACATTTTGATAAGCTCTGGTGCAAGATCCCGGGCCAAGTCCGGAGTAGCAATATGAGAGATTCCATTCAACGTTACGGCAATGTCGGCTGGCGTTGAAATCAAGTCCTAGGACGTGTCAGGGAGCGAAATGAAACATCCCGATACAGCATACCTTCTTCAGCAAATTCGTCGTTAGCATCAGGACGTCGGTATCCTGGTCGAACGACTGGACTGCTGCGAGGTAGCCAACGCTTTTGAGATGAAATTTGGGAGACGACATGACTTCTACGACGTGGAATGAGGCCCAGCTCATGTCATGGCCAAGCATGTCGAGCTATACAACGTTGGATTTGGTCCATCGGCAAGGATAGAGACACTCACATAGGTGAGCTTCAGTACTGCACCAGCCTTGAGCTCCATGTCCTCGCTCTTGATTTCACGTCTGATCTCCTCGACGGCCTTGGCGATGAACTTGGCTTCATCCTTCTTGTTCGCTCGAAGCCCTCGAATGAGATCCTGCAGCGTGCGCTCCCACATCCGTAGTTCTTGCACCCGCGAATACACCTTGCGAGCCTAGTAGATGAGGAAGAGGTCGAATGGTACGTACAAGACGCGTATTGACAGTAAATATCCAAGATGGATCAATATTGAGGCATAAAATAAAATAAAATAAATAAGAAATACATAAATTCCCAGAAAGGAAGGCAGTGTTCAACAAAATATCTCTGCTTCCTACTTTCATCTTCTTTCTACACCTTCGTTATTTTACATACGACGCACCTAATGCATATAGACCGCAACGTTGCCTTATTCATGCGCAACGACGTATTTCACCAGTTTTATGCTTGGGAGCAAGAAGATGCGCGTGCTCGCATCTGGCCTCTCGCTGTCGAAAGCGACGGCGACGGCGACGACGACACATTTGATGTTAGCTTTGAAAATAGCGCACAGGTATCTGACGCTGTCGCAGAGGCCATTGGTGAAACCTTCTCAGTATGGTCTTACGGCGAGGGGGGAGTGCCAACACCCAGTGGCACTGCGGTCTCTTGCATAGAAATACCAATACCAGAGGATTTTGAACAACACCCTCCATATTTGGCATGCACGCCGGCTTCGAGGAGTGTAGAAAAAGAATCCTATGATATGACCTTATCCGCTGAATGTCTGCCCTTTGTTCCTTTCGCTGACGACCCCACTTTTCACTGGCTGAGTACGCGAAGCACTACGAATCTTTTGAATGGCAGGTCGATTTCGTGGATCCCGATGGTGAGCTTCATCTCCATCGCATTCGGATCTAATATCTTCTCCTTGCAGTTGAGGCCATAGAGATCGAAGTTGCGCGGCGATTACATTGCGAATTTGGATTGTCGCTGAATGCAATAGACGAGCTCAAAATCATCCGACCCATGAGACTCTCACACGAATCAGGATTGATCTGGGACACATTTCAAAGGTTGGTGGATAGTTATTGTCTCCATAGTATTCGACGCGGTTAACCTTCTTGCAGAGACATGCCGGATATCCCATGGTTGGACGAACCAGTCATCATGACTCTCCCACCCCGAAAGCTACCTAGTGAAAATGACTTGTTAAATGAGATCAACAGATTCAGGCCACAATTCTGTCCGAATATGAATTGTATACATCTCGCCTGTAAGGTGCATCAATGTGAGTTTTCTTTGAGCGTTTGAATTTATCCAACGGAAGCGTACTAGTTGAGTATCCACCAATCAACCCCGCTACTCCGACTCAAACAAACCAAAGCCTCAAGCTACAACAGGGAGCTCCCTGTGGGCCAGACTGTTATCGTCACCTAGACGAAAGCCAAGACGGCATGATCGTGAGTGAGAAACAGACGAACAGATTTTCGTAAATCAGTATCTCTCCAGGAAGGAGTCCAGTGGACGGATCCAGAAGACGAAGATTTCCTTCAGGGCGTACTTAAACTTGACCCAGACATTTCACCCTGTGCCTTGGCTGTCATATGTAGAAAGAGATGTTTTGAAGTGCGTTCTCGTTTGCCTGTTGCATTTTTCTACTTAGCTTAGATATCCAGGTCTACATATATCGTACTCGGATCATCCCCGATGAAAAGGTCATCATAGGCGAGCCGGAAGAACCACAGAGCCGACGTCGACTTGTATTTTGTATGGGGAAGCGTTGTCCATACTAATGAGACTCTGACCTCTGCCTACAGACGACGACAATCTTACTGATGATGTATCGACATATGTCCCGTAAGTTGACCTTGATTGAAGGTGACGGGACCTGATATGAACACCGATAAGCACACCGCCTTGTGGACATCCTGGGCCGTGTGACGCGAATAGTAATTGTCAATGCTATTCCAAGTCCCACCACTGTCAAAGAAACTGTAGATGTGGCGTAACATGTGAGTCCTTCAATAACTCATAACTCTTTCCAGAACTTTCTATGTAGGTTCGCGTCGCAGGAAAGGATGTAATTGTACCCACGACAAGAAGACTGGGCTTTGCATGAATGGGAAGATATGCATTTGTGTAGCCGGTGGAAGGGAGTGCGACCCAGAGCTTTGTCTGGGTTGCGATGCACGGTACGTGTTTATGCTGTTGAGTGGATAGTCCGCTAAATTATCCTAGAGGTGTGTTTCCCATCATTATGGCAGAAGTACATTTAGAACCACGCCATAATACGCATTCATATTATCTAGGCGCCAAATATCAACACAAGTGCGGAAACGTGGCCCTTCAAAAGCAGCGATATACTGTTCGTAGCTCTTCATCCGAATTAAATTACCATGCTCATTCGGCTGCCCAGCATCTTGAAATCAAGCGAGGTGCATATGGTCTAGGTGCCTTTGCCAAAAAGGAGCTGAAGCGCGAGACAAAAATCGGCGGTGGGTGTCGTCTTTAATTTCTACTACGACACTAACGTTGCCATAATAAGAGTATGTTGGAGAAATTCTTTACCTCAATTTTGATGGTGCTCAGGATTTGAATGAGCTCATCCACAAACATACCGGTGTCAACTATGCATTTGAGGCAAACACCAGCGATAACGTCCGTACCATTGATGCAGGTCGGCTGGGAAACGAAACTCGATATCTCAATCATTCGAAGAAGCCGAACTGTTATACTCGTCGTGCGTTATTCACGTCCCACGTTCTCCATGAAACTCACCGCATTCCTGGAATACTAGTTACGTTGGTTAACGGAGAGTATCGCCTTCTGCTCATGACTGGTCTGTATTTTTTCTTTTCTCCTGTAATGAGGATGTAATAATAAAGACCCGATTCGCAGATAAGAAAGTGAAAAAGAATCAGGAACTTTTCTTGGACTATGGGAAAGCGTACTGGAAAGAAGTACGAGCGCTTTCTAGTTTTACCATCCTTCCACAGCTAACACCGATACCTTTAGAAAGAACCGGACGAAGAAGGAAACGGGGATGAAATGATCGAAGATTGATCATCGCAATTTGTGAATGACTTGGGGATTCTGGGTTCGTGCTAGATCGATTCTGCAAAACAAAGCATAGTTGCTACCGCATGATATATCACAAAAATCATATATAATACCCAAATAAGACCAATGATTAATACTTGACAGTCTAGGAGCATCGTCGAACAATAAAACTTCCTTCCTTCCTATACTAGACTACTAGACTGTCCGAGGCTTGACCGATTTTGCCAGAGGTAAACCGATCATTTAGTGGAATCGACTGCATAAATTGGGATTAGCTAGCCGCCATGTGCTTTTGAGCAAAGAAACGTACATTGCGTTGGTTCCTAGTATGAGTTTCGAACAGAAGGACAGATGTCGCCTCGGTCCCGTTGTTATTCGGGAAAAGCCCCTTTTTAATGTAGTCGCGTGTATTCAGGTTGGCGAGAAGAGTGTTGCAGTACAGGGGGCACGTAATAAAGGAAAAGGCGGCGTAAACGTCCTGGATTTCCCAAACGACAAGCTAAGTGCGTTCAATTAGCAGAGAGAGACGGGAAGAAAACATAGCCATACACCGACAAGGGTTAATAGCGTGACCACGGAGGTCCACAGCCCAGTATTCACGATTACAATGGAGAGGCGGTGGAGTATCTGGGTAGTGCTATAATATACGTTTAGCATTCGACATTCGTCGGTTCATAACTTCATTTTTATAGGACTCAGAACCCCACCTCTTAAATGTGTCCCTTCTTCCTATCCATAGTATCGAGAGAAGGGAAGCAGATATCAATATATCTACTATCGCACCGACGGCCCATATGGATTCGAGGAGTTTCTGCGGGATGTTAATATGGCTGATAGCAGATAGGCATAAGACTTGAAGCGCACCGTTACTGCCAGTGATGATATACTCCACCCTGGATTCTGGCTGTGTACATCTGTATTGACTACCAACCCTTCAGAAGAAAATGAGAACTTACCAGATGATCGTAAAGGCTAATACGACGCGACATGTTAGTTCAGGATTTAGCTTGAATATGCCACAGGGCCCCCACCAAGAATACCAGCTAGAAAGTAATCGACATCAGAGGAGCCCCGGTCTAACACGAATGAATAAATCTCACGAAACATATAGAGAGAAGCCGGAACCTGTACGCGCCACATCAATTCAGCACTAGTAGCCCAGATGTAACGTCCGACTCACAAGTAGTATGATGACGGATCTCCAACGGGATCCAGAGCAGACTGGCGGACGTGTCTTCAAAAAAAGGGCTCAAAGAAAACTTTTGAGACACTCACATCGCCAAATTCGCCAAGTGAAAAAGAGCTGCGTTGTAGAGCCAACAACTCCCTGATAACCAAACGGGTCAACAACAGTTTGAGGCCGAAACATCTCTACCTACGGTAGGAATTGATGTATACTGGATTTATATCAGTTGTGTACGCATCAGATTGAAGGGAAGAATTGCGGAAGGGGGCACTTACCAGATACCAGCTTCGTAGGAAGATTCTTTTAAGAACGCTCCATGATGATGCGACTGAAAAATGACACCTACACTTCAATAGTAACTGGTGAAACGTTGTTGTCTATAACTCTCCAAACTTTAGGGAAGCATTAGTAAGCTGGGAGATTCATTGAAAAGCCAAGTATCTCACACCCGTGGCTCAGGAATGCCGTGTGTAACGTATCACAAATCCTGAAAATAGAACTGAATGAGAATTCTACGGTACAAAGGTCACCGTAGGCGTACCAAAGGAAGATAACCTGAAATTTCGAGAAAATTCTCATGAATAGATAGATCATCGTAGGGACTCAACAGCTGACCAGTAGCTTGAGTAAAGGGTGATCGCGACGGTGGTGACTGCATTGGCGCTCAGTGGAAATAGCCCATCCTAAAATACCGAAGCTCACTAAACAAAATACTGGAAACTAGATGACCCGAAGTATGGAGATCAGTGTCAGTGCAGTGAACAACGTACATCGAAATGGAATACGCACGTTTGGACGCAGGTTAAGCCCCACAGGATGGCATTTATAATAACACTGATATACTCGATGTATATACCGACAGGGTGATGCATGGAGGATATTTGGTCGGAAATGCCCCCAATGGCACCATGTTTATATGAGAAACCTCAAACGGGTACTTTAAAAGTCGCCTGAGCTACTCCCGAACTTGATGTATCAGTATCAGGTTGATCTAAGAATACTGCCAATGAAAACGCTGGTCCTGAACTTGGATCACGTCGGCAATACACCAACAGAAATAGACGTGAAAGACTCAGAGAATTATTGACGAAGTCCACTGGCCTCAAAGTTGAAATTTGATCCGGTCGGACATTAGGCAAGCGTAATGTACGAAGACGAAGGATAGTCCATGAAGACCATAGTCCACATTCCGACGACTCTGTTGATAGTGATACTGTTGCAACAGCCCTGGAATGATCGAACTGAATATAAGGGTGTAAGAAAACCATCAGATGATGATGGACCGCTTGCCTGGGACCGCAGTACATCCGCGAATGACTTGGTATCGTGGACGAAAGCCTCGCAGAATTGTGCGAAGGCGACGTTTGCACGGAGTCAAGTTGAACGTCTGTGTCGCCATCTACGCCGATTCTAATCTGAGAGTCGAATAGGTGCCTTGCGACTGGAAGGTTACACTGCAATTGGGGGCTCCATCAAACCCAATGCATTTTTTGAATAATGATCGAGTTCCAGTGATGGTGATGGGCTCGTTCAAATCAAGATTAATATTGACTGATAACTCCCTCGCCTTGAATACACTTGCACCACCGAAACTTGATGTACGAGTAAACATAAGTATCTAAACGTGCCAGGTCGATAGTCCACTTACTGACAAATCGGAATAATACAGCTCATATAGGTCCATGGGTCCACTCTCGTCTTCTGCAGCAGCACTGGAACCCAATCCACCAAACGCTGGAGTCCCTCCTGCTGTTCACACGAGGATATTTTCTAGGCTGAAACCACAGATATGATGATAGGATCTGTCCAAATTTTAAGATTGCCCCATCCATTTCAAGATTTCTGCGCGTCATCTGAAGACATACATACCTTGTCGCGACCAGCATTCTTCTGAGCAGACAGATATCGCAGCACAGTGGTGAAAATCGAGAGTAAGCAGGACGATCCAGATGGATATACCAGAGCACTTATCACGATGGGCGCAGAGAACTTGAAGCAGACTGAGAGCGACGAAAGGACACTGAGCGAGAGAATTCAGATTGCCCGCAGTTGTGCTACTCACACCGAAATTTATGTAGCTATGATTGAAAGGGGAGCGTATGTTCAGCGAACCGAGGCCAGTAATAAAACTCCTCCATAAAACCACACGTACGTCAACTTGACAAGCACCCAGGTCTCGATTACACCAAGTGTCAGTCTTCCGGTATATTTCTTTCTTCCATGCGGTGAATTTGTCACGCAGCTTAAAGACGAGCTGCAACGTGACGGGGAGACAGAATGTCCCAACTTGAAGGCTTCATCGCACCAGTCGCATTGGATTCAAAAAGAAAAGGATTTCGATAGCAGTGCGCAGACTCAATGCTTACCCTTGTAGAAATATACCAACATTCCAAGTCCCAGCGAAAATACCCTGTCTAGGCACCGATATCAGTGTGAATTATCAGCAACACCTGAAATTTTGGATGTCTATTACTTACAGCTGGTTCACCTAAATACTAGATCAGAAACCATACAAATTACGATGACTTTGGAAATCTTCCGAACTCCAAATGTTTGCTGCTACTCGAAAGACCGCCAAACGGAAGTCCTCGTTCGTAAACACCAAAGAAAAAGGAGGCCCACCCAGCCAGAGTGGCCAAAGTGGGACAGGAAAATATTTAGACGGTGCATAAGCCTAAGCCTATACAAGCCGCAGACACCCTCTGGGGACAGGGTCGCCGTGCTATGAAGGATCTCCACGGCCCACAAACCCAGATACGTGAAGGGGCTTGTGCCATCAAGGTAAGTATGAGGTGTTCGGATGTCGGATCCTGCCTTTTATACTGGCAAAGCCCCGCACGGACCAATTCTATATAAGGATATCAACGCCTGCCAATGATCGATCGCACGAATTCGACGTTATTCAACTTCCGAGACGATGTCTAGCACTAGCACCAGTGAAATCTACAGAGGCGGCTGCTACTGTGGCCGGATCTCATATGCAGTCACTGGAAAGCCCATCCTCAGCGCGTATTGTCACTGCACACAATGCCAATCGATCAAAGGTTTACTTGTTCTACCGAAGCATCGAAGGGAAGCTCACTGTCGCGCCGTAGCTGCTGTTTTCAGCCATACCATCCACTTTCTGGGTTCCTCATTTGCCTGGACACATAACGCCGTCATGGATGTGTACCACCGTAAACCTGGTCAGGACCGTTATCGCTGCGCCAACTGCGGAACAGTCGTAGCATGCTATAACACAGAGAGTAACGAATGGAGCGTATATGGCGGCCAGATTGAGAGAGACGAAGCCGGAAAAATCAAGCACTGGGAGCTCCTGAAGCCCACTGCCCACATATTTTATGATACCAGGATGCTTGACGTCCTCGACGATTTGGGTAAATGGGACGGGTATGAGAATAGTTCGAACAGAATCTCTTAGCTGATGTTACAGTTCCATGTCTCGCACTACCATCGGTTCGTGACATCCTGGAAATACACCCATCGTCTGACGAGACCATTTTTTTGCAGGCACGGTTTCTTGTGGAACCTTCAACACTTCCTGATGATTGCGTCAACATATATCGCATTGCGAAGTACATAGGGTCTTAATTTTTCAAAACTCACCGGAATGAACTTCGAAAGAGCAACTAGACAATTTCTGATTTTAAATGGCGTTAACGGACACAGGAGCATGAAGGTCGTTTTTCTGTGTGCCTGTACTAAACCACCATCATCGTCTGGCTCCGGCCAGTACCTCATGACTGTGGAACTCCTTGATGACAGTGGACTCTGTTTAATGAACATCTCTCAATGACAGTTATGATTGCTGTTGCCCTTCTCGGTTTCCTACGCATCGCCATCATCTTTTGGGCTCAATTCTTGATACTTATCCGCCCGTGTCTGACAGATCTTGCTGGAAATGATTTTCTTGAAGCCTAATTCAACCTGCTCTTCTCCCCTTTGTTTCTTGTTCACTGTCGCTTGAGATCACGATGATTCCAGAACTCACACCGATGCGCAAAGATTTCCCTTCTGATGTTCTGGTTCGAGGTGAGTCGCCAACTGTTGATCTCCGTTTTGTTACCAACTATGATAAAAGCTCTAAGACATGAGAATATCCGTATCTCTTTGGGAGAAATTGATCATACGGCAGTGTCCTTCGCGAGTATACTAATACCCGACAGTTCTGCGTTGGAATCGCACCTCACACTCACTTATCTCTCGTTCTTTTGCTTCCTTTCTCTCTTACAATCGTTTTAAAGGTTTATCATCGGATATGCTCCGGAGGCAAAATGAATGCCCCGAAGCTTTTGGGGGTGACCCTTCATGTCAATTCCGCGACCTGCTCGTGTTCTCAAGCACTAACTTTATGCCAGTGACACGCTCGTTCAGCTCGCGATCGGAATATTTTAGGGACATTTTGCTTAGTATCAGTGGACGCGGTGAAGCAGGTGGGTCAACCTCAATCACTGCTACGAAAATGTCATGAGGGGTTAAACTTCAGAATTCAGATTTGCAAAAAGGAACAGCGAGCTGTTCAACAGCAAATGGAGAAACGAAAATGGTATCCTCATCCTCGAATGATGACAGGGACAATCCGCCGAGTGCTGCTAGCAGAAGCTCTTTCGACTCCTACGGCATTTTAGGGAACAGAGACTTCGGCAGCGGGGACACTTCGCTTGGCGATGGAGTCAGGGCAGGCGGAGATGGCATTGATATCGGTTTTGGAACTGATTCCATCAAGGGCAGAGGGGATAAAGGACAAAACCAAGGCGGCGGTTCTTCTACTGGAGGACATCATCATCATCATGGTTCTGGGCACCAAACACAGAGCCAGGGGAGCAATGCAAGTCCTTCGCAGACAGCAAAGGAGGCAAGAAATCCAATTCCAAGGGCGCGTCGGGCGGTGGTGGTGTAAATGATAACGGGGGTGGCGTTGACTCTCCACACGGCTCAGAGTCGTCTCCTCAAGCGATTCCAAACACCACTCTAACGCCCACCGACGCTCAAACGCGACCTGCAGCTACGTCAGCATCCATTGCACCAAAAGAAGGATCCCCGGTGAAAAATGGAGATTCTTCACCGCTTACAACTTCAGTCCTGACGAGTCTTGGGTTTTTGTCTTCAATGGCGGAAGAAACTGCCGTTGAAAGGTGCTTTTCAGTTTTAATTTTAATGAAGCGATGAAGTTTACGCAGACATAATCTAATAGCCCATCATCTTTGCAGCCAGCCTTGACTTCTGTGGGTGCAAGCAGTCATAGCAGCTCAATCGGCAGAAACTCTACCGCTTCACTCGGCACCTTCCCAGCCACAGCTACTTCCGCCACGATCAGTCCAGCTGGGGCTGCCAAGTATGTGCTCATCCTAAGCTCATCCCTGAAATTTTTCTGAATCCGTTTTTTTTATATAGTACCACAACAAAGTTCTCGCGCGGTTTGGTTGGCGGGATTATCGGGGTATAATCGCCTTCTTGCCCTTCTCACCCTACTGGTATTCCTATTCGTTCGCAAACGGCGGCGTTTAAGAATACCCAGTAGTTTGTTCAACTTTGACATTGAGAAATTCGTTGGTGCTAAACGTTCTGCCCAGTCTGTCGTTGAAGCTCGTGTTTTCTACATCAGCGACTCATCTGGTTTCTCCCACTGTCGTCAAGTGGGAGCCTGCTCCTGAATGGGGGGACGACCGATGTCACGGCGACGAGGTCTTTAAGCCAACGCGGGCATCTCGAGATCAAGTTGCGCATCCATTCCAAGACGCTGCACATGCTCGAACGTCGATCATTTCCGACCCTTTTGCTTACCCCGTTCCTGTCGTTGAAGATCCCTTTCACGACCCTGCTCGAGAGTCTAGGCATGCTTTCCGCGATTCCGGGACCAGCTCTCTTGCCATGTCTTACGAGGAGGGCACAGTGCAGGAAGCCTCTCGGGTGCCAATCCAAAGGCTCGGAAGGTATGGCAATTTGTAGGGTCCATCTTACATCGGTCGCTGATTCCCATGCCAGTTCGGTGTTGTCGTTCAATCATGATACGTTTGCGATAGGTCCCAGCGTTAATGATACTTAGTGACACCTGCAGACTCACATTCGTTGTCTGGACGTGGCAACGGTACCACCTTGTTACCAACAGTTAGAGCTTCAAGGTACGACAACTCCAAGTTCGAGAAAGTCATCATGATTTTAGTTATTGAGTATCATAGATTGTAACGAAGGGTCAAGGAAGGCGACATCTTGCTTGCAATGTAAGGTTCATCCACGCATCTTTGCTATTTTGTATTCGCTACGGGGTTTATAATAATGAATACATAGTTTCCTTGGGCACATGAGCTATATTGACACCGAATAAAGTCTTGGCAAAATCATTCCAGAAAATTCCGTTGAATAAGATAGGATTCGATGAGCATAGAGAATCAACTTTGCAGGCGTGGGGTACAATTACAATCTTCTAGTTTTTCGAAGCTGAAAAGAAGGCATGTAGTGATTCGGAGGAGGAAATTTCTTTAGAATCTGTTGTACCGCCGTTGCCAAGACTTTCATTACAATTAAAACATGGCTCGCACACATCGTCATTTATTTAAAAGTTGCGTAGAGGATTTTTAGAAGAGAATTGGGGGCGGTGGAGAATCGCTGCGCCTTGCACTGAAAAGCGGATAATTGTTTCGTTACGGAAAGCAATCCTGCGGAGGTGAAATGACCTAATTTGGGCAACGAAGTGATGCCAACGACCGAGATCACGCCCTTGACCGGGATCCACCACCACCCCCAGCTTGGTCGGTGACGATGTACTCGACCCAGCAGCGGCAGCGGCCGTCATCACAGTACACACAGCCGGACCAACCGTACCTACAGAACGACAGTCAAACCGATTCCCCGTACAGCTCAGTACGGTCAAGGGCCGCTTCTCAACAGCCTATTCCACAGACCAACGGAGAGGATGTAGAGTTCGACGACATTGATGATGAACGCGAATATACTCCGCCCCAGGACCAGGACACAGATCCAGACGATTTCTACAATGGCGATAATAATAACAGCCATCCTCCTTCGACATATATGCCTGACCAATACGCCCCACGGTCCGTGGCGACGCAGTCTATTCGTGCCCCCTCTCCTCCTCCAGGCCCTCTTCTCGACCATTCACATCTTCGTCCTGGCAACCAAGCCGCCTTGCTATCCCATGAACGTACCCTTGAACTCTACCGCGCAAACGCCAAGAAGACGCAGGACCCAGATCTACAATTCGAATTCGCTGTTTTCATGATAGATGCCTCTAAATCTCTGCCGATACCAGAAAATATTCCAGGAAATCTTTTGCAGGTGGAGAAGGCGATGGAAAAACGTGAAGATCTCGTAAAGGAAGCGACTGGCTTGCTAAAACGCCTCGCTGATCGTGGACATTCGCCCTCGCAATATTTCTTGGCGGATTGCTTCGCGAATGGCATCGGGACGGTGAAGGGGAAGCAGGATTTTGACCGAGCATATCCTCTATTTGTTCTCGCTGCGAAGCATGGCCACGCAGATGCGGCTTACCGTGCCGGGACGTGCTGCGAAAACGGCTGGGGGTGCAGACGGGAATCAGCAAAGGCGGTGACCTTTTTCCGGAAAGCTGCAGCGGCATTGCACCCTGGCGCAATGTATCGGTTGGGTATCGCAGAGCTTAACGGGGAGCTCGGCTTATCACGGAGTCCGAAGGAAGGAGTCAAATGGCTGAAGAGGAGCGCGGAGCAAGCTACGGCCGAGTTTCCACATGCTTTGCATGAGTTGGCGTTGCTACACGAGCGGGGAATTGATAATGTGGTTTTCGTGGATTATGAATACTCCACTGAGCTGCTGGCACAAGCTGCTGAACTCGGGTATGCGCCGAGCGCTTATCGACTTGGTGAATGCTACGAGTATGGGAAAAACGGGTGCCCGAGTGATCCAGCTTTATCTATTCATTATTATGTGCGTTTTTCCCTTTGTTTTATCATCATCTTTCTGATCTATCTTTTAGAACATCGCTGCACAACAAAATCATCGGGATGCTTGTTTTGCGCTAACCGCGTGGTATCTTGTCGGATCGCCTGGCGTATTACCCCAATCAGACACCGAGGCGTTTCTATGGGCCCAAAAGGCTGCAGAAGCCGGCCTCGCTAAAGCTATGTATGCTGTCGGATACTTCACTGAGGTGGGAATAGGGACACAAGCCGATATGTCACAGTACGTATCCTTTCCTTGACTACCTGTTACCATTTAACATATGATAATCACAGGGCTGTAACCTGGTACAAGAAAGCGGCAGAACTTGGTGATAAGCGAGCGGCGCAACGGTTAAAGGCCTCTACGAATTCACCGATGCCACAGCCAGGCGGTCCCGGTGCCGTCTTAAATCGCGGAGCCTTCGATTCGAGCGATAATGGCAGCTCGGGCAAGGGGAAAGACAAGGAGTGTGTGATAATGTAAGGGAGTCGTGTGTATGCGCTCATCCCTTTGGGACACTTTTAATTTTGGCGAACGATGTAGTGATAATATTATGCTTTCGGGACCCCATTTCTAGATTAGTATAGTATACGCATCCCTATCCTAAACCCTTCATTTGTTCACGTTTGGATGGATTAACTTATTCCTGTAGTATGGGATTTGTGCAAATTGAAGCACAGGCCGAATATTTGAATATTATATTAGTTTTCCACACGTGAACGCGCTCTTTACATCTGTTTGTTCCGATGCCCGGTCGCGCCCTGACGCTCCTTGTACTATGGCCTCCACCACCCAGATTTCCGAATGCCTTGCCGCGACACTGAGCTCGAATGCCAACGAGCGTATATCTGCAGAGCTCAAGCTCATCGAGTACTTCTCGCAGCCAGGCGTGTTTTTATCGATTTGACGTGAAAATTTGACGTCTGACCTGGTGGCACTTCTTCGTTCGACAGGGACATCTCTGGCTTTATCAGAGCTCATCGTCTCCTCAAATGTCGACATGCCGCTACGCCAGATAAGTCGACCGCGTTTTTCTCGTTTCTCGACGCGTCTTGATGGCTTTCTTGTTGATCGAAGCACTCTGCGAGCATCGTCTTGAGGAAGTATGTGAGAGAGAGGTGGTCGCCGTTTTTCCAGGGGTTCAAGGGAGCGGCGCCTCCCCCAGAGGTGCGTTACTTATTCTTCTGTGCGTTGCTGTGGCTGAGACCAGAGAGCCACCAGATCAAAACCCAAGTGCGACAAGCTGTATTCCAAGGCCTTTCAGACCCAAATCGAAAAATTCGGTCCCTTTGTGTGCGTCTATGCCTGCTCTGATAGACGATGCGATTGAAAGGCAATCCACTTAGGCCCACACTCTGACATCCATTGCCAACTCTGATTGGCCTGATGAGTATCCCGAGCTCTTGAATGACTTGATCAGCCTGCTATCATCGGGATCTCCAGATTCTGTTCACGGAGCCATGCAAGTTTTTACTGAGTTCATCAAGGCGGATTTGACGGAAGATCAAATACTACCAGTTTTACGAGACTTGCTGCCCTCCCTGCTCTCAATCCTGGGTGCCACCGAGGTAGGTGCTTTGTGGCGACAGCGAGTGGTGTGACCGCTAACGTCATTCAAGCAACATTTGCCTTTGACGCGCGCCAGGACGATTTCAGTGTTTCGCCAATGCACAATATCATTGTTTATGGTGAAGGATCAGTATCCACAGGCAGTGAAAGAAGCCATTGCTTCGGTTCTTCCGGTGTGGCTCGAAGCATTCAAGGTGCTCTTGAATATGGATCCTCAGCTTGACGCAAACAGTTCCAATTGGGACGGTCTCGCCATTCGTATTCAGATCTTCAAGGTGATCTTCAGCACCAGGCACTATTTTGTTCAAACATTAATCCTTGCTTAGACCCTCGAAACCATCCACACGAGTTTCCCTAGAGCTCTGGTGCCTTACTTTGACGATCTGCTTAGCGCCTCTATCGCTCATCTCAACCTGCTGTATCCAACGTTCGATCAATACTACCTCACATCCAGCGAGCCGATCCCTCCGTCCTCTGAAGATGAGCCTGTGCATCTGTCTCATCTTATCAGCTCCATCCTAGATTTCATGGCAACCGTTATACGAGGAGGAAAGGCGAAGCAGTGGTTCACATCTGAACACTCAACTGCTTTAATTGCCGCAGTTTTCAATTATGCGCAAATGACCGACGAAGATGTAAGTGCCGGAGACCCTGCTTATGACGTTATCTCATTGTGCGTAGGAAGACACTTGGGGATCCAATGCTAATACATTCGTCGCACAAGAGGATGACGAAACCCAAGACTACAGCGTCCGAGTTGCCGGATTTGATCTCCTTGGTGTGAGTAACCTTTTTCCACAACGTAACCGCGACTGCTAATGCGGCATTTCAGGCAATCATTGACAGAGCCACGGTTCAAACCATCGCAACTTTCCATACTGTCATACAACAAGTAATACAATCGTCAGACCAGGCACGCAATGGCGGCAAAGAAGACTGGTGGCGGCCACTAGAGGCTGGTCTAGCTGCTATTGGTTCACAGGCCGAGTCTATTCAAGATTGTCTTGAAGATGAAGAGGACTCAGAACGTCCTAAACCTATTGACATTGAGAATCTACTCCGGGATGTGATTCCCTTGGTTCTAGGTCTTTCTGGTTCGCGACACTAATTTCCCCATGAATTTATCACTTATCTCGCCCCATAGACTTCCCCTTCTTGCAAGGACGTGGTTTCGTCTTTGCAAGCCAATATGCCAAGCTCTTGCCCATACAGTTGGCCGGTCAATACATCGATGCGGCTGTTCAGGTGATTGAGTCGAATGAAGGAAGTATCCCTGTGAAGATTTCAGCGGTGAGAGCGGTCCACAAGTACGTCTTTTCTCGAAAGGGCCCTATTGGTGTTAAATCAATATTCTGCTGCTTAGCTTCTGTAATGGCACGGACGACGCGGCTTTGACACCTTTTATGTCCCGTATTGCCAAAGATATGGGACCGTTCCTGCTGCACACATCCGAGGACACCCTCTCCCTCGTTCTCGAAACCTTATCTGTCATCGTCGGCGTAGACGGAGGTAAATGGATGACCCCAGAGTTGGCGGACTCCCTTGTTCTAGCCATTCTGGAAGTGTGGGCTAAGAATAACAAAGGTTCGGCAATAAGCTGATTGATTAAAATTGACCTCAACCGAACCATGTCATAGATCCTATCCTTCTGTCGATCTTTCCTGATATTCTGGAGTCATTGGCATCCGCTTCTGCACCGGCTATCTATGAGGTGGTCGTAAAGCAAGCGCTGCCTTCGTTATGTAACTCTATATCTTCTGCGTCAATTGACGAGTCGTGGATCACCAGTTCGGCCATTGACCTTGTCAACAGTCTCATCAACGGTTCGAAAAATGGTCTCGGCGACGGGTTCTTTGCTCTTCTTGCTCCTCACCTATTCAAATGCCTCGGCGAGGCTGATGATCGTGATGTGTTACAAGTGGGTCTTGTCTATATGGCGCATGTCTCATTTTCTAATGATATCTTTGTAGAATGGAATCATTTGTTTGACGCTCATTGTCCGGAAAGACTGTAAACAATTATTGTCATGGTCCGACAACAATGGGCGTTCGGGATTGGATTATGTATTAACGCTTGTTGCGAAAGTGCTGCAGGGCGAGGATGAGTCTGCCGGCCTGACAATTGGTGATCTGATCATCCATTTACTTCGGAGAGCGGGTGATGCTGTCCTTCCGGTGCTACCTGACCTCCTACAGGCTATGGTGAACCGCATGGTCACAGCTAAGACAGCGTCATTCGTCCAGGTACGACCTCAATTTCAAGCCATTTTAAACTATACTGAATAGCAAAATCAGAGTCTCGTTATCCCGTTTGCATTCCTGATAACGCATCAGCGGGATACGGTGTTATCTTTGCTTGAAACGACAAACACCCAAGGCCGTTCGGGTTTGGAGGTCCTGATTCATACATGGTGTGAAAATGCGGAAACGTTCCAGGGATTCTGGCCGTCGCGGATCAGCACCATGGCTCTTTCGCAACTTTTCGTCTGTGAAAGGCCATCGCTTCTGAATCTCATGGTGAAAGGTGACCTTATCGTTAAGCCGGGAACGAAAAATGGTTAGTGTCTTTCATCGACTTGTTATCGGTCCGGTGCACTGAGTTTGTTTTTGATTACAAAGTCATCATGACACGGTCACGTACAAGGACGAGTGCGCGCATTCCTCCTTCCTCCATCAGGACGAGCGCTAGTGAACATCTTGCTAATTCGTCTCCTTCTGCAGCGCCCACCGAATTTACGTCCATCGCGTTCCCCGCCAAAGCACTCAAAATCTTGATTCACGACCTCCAATCTAGTGGCGAATCGGCGACGTTTGCTGCATCTGGCGGCAACCTACCAGATGCCGACGATGAAGATGGCGTATGTATTACTGTTTGCAGAGTCCCGGAAAGCGATCTAACCCAAATATAGGACGAGGACTGGAGTGATCAAGGGGATGGTGGCAAAAGGGACGCTGACCTTCAATATCTGTCAGATCTCATCGGACCCAAGGGATTGGCCTTCGACAATGATGATATTTTCGAGGATAATGACGATGAAGATCTGAAGACTGATCCTATATCGCAGATGGATATGCAGGTGGCTCTCTTTATTATTGTCCCTCTCGGTAGCGACGTGCTGAAATATTTTAGGAACACCTCACCTCATTCCTGCGAGAATGTGCGTCCAGGAACACGTCCAATTTTTCTGTGCTGGTAGAACAGTTAAGTGCGGAGGAAATGGCGGTAGTTCAGGTCGTTGTTTCTCAGCAATAGATTCTCAACAACAACTCAAGTAGATCTACCCATTTTGTTTAAAATAATGCCTCTATGTATTCATGACCGTGATGATAAACGATGTATGCGTGCTCAATAATGTTACAGACTTGAAATATCCAAAAAATAATAATCAAAGTGAAGATGTGATTCTACAATGTATCTTTGCCCAAATCCCACTCGCGCACCGTCCCCCGTTTCTTGTATTCGATGTCCATAGCGGTTGCACCACCGGAATTCCACCTGTCGCCTACAGCCTTCGAGGAAGATATCTCCTTCTTGATCTGCTCCTTGCTCAAACCCATTCTCTCCAATCTCTTTTTCTCCTCCTTGTCCTCCCTCCTTACCCGGATGAGCTCCAACATAGCATCCCAACCCTCGAACTCAGCATTATCAATGAGACCTGTAGCCGGGACTTTGGGCGCACTAAGAGGTGCAACGTCCAGGCGAGGATCATACGACTCCTCAAAATACTTGTCCATCTTTGAAGGTAGCTGAACCGGGGGCTCCGGCCCAGGGGAGGCAGAAGGAGATATCGACATAGGCGACGATAATGTCGACTCCACAGACGGAGAGCGAGTCTTCCGTCGCTTAGAAGGTGGTGTTAGGGATCTACGGCGACTTTCGCTCTCTTGCAATTTGGCAGGAATCGAAGGTGCTTTATCTTTCGACGCCCTGAGCTTCTGCCGAAGTTCAGCTTCCTTGGACAGGTTACGCGAATCAGACAGATTACGGGCATCAGAGGGTGATTGGTCGCGTGCGCGCTCTGACCGCGATGAAGAACGGGATCGCTTCTGCCTGGAACCTTCCCTTATTGACGAAGGACTACGGGTACGAGAATGAGAGCTGCGCCGACGTCTCGACTTGGAATGATGGTGTCTGCGGGTGTGTCTGTGTCTGTGCCCATCAGAAGACCGCGACCTGCTTCGGGAACGGCGTGACGTGTGTCTTGTTGAACGGCGGGATCGATGGGAACGAGTTGTATGCTTGGAGTCGAGGTCGTCCTGATCGCTGGAGCTTCGACTGCGACTACGCCGCGTCTTACGTCTCGGCTCGTCCCGACTGGCAGAACGGTGCCGTCTGCCACGATGCTCGTCGCGCGATGACGACCGCCGTCGCCGACGACGTCGCCTGTCCTCGTCAGAATCATCCCCATTCCACGTCTCCCACTCCCTATGTTTCCTCTTTCTATCCCCCGTCCGCCCGTCCCACCTGTCCCAGCTCTCTTTCTCAGCAGACTTTCGACTGTCCATCTTAGTTCGCCGGGCAGCGACCGCCTCCTCCGCACGCGCGCGACGCTGCTTCCTCTGTAACTCCTCTTTCTCCCTCTGTATCTCCTGAGCGGAAAGAGCCTGCGCTTTTAGAATGGTCTTGTTGTGTTCGTCCGTGCTTCGAATGATAGAGGACAGGAATCGCTTGTTAGTCTTTGGGGCATTACTATCTGAACTGTAATTTTATGTCAATATTGAAGTCCCCGAACAAGTTCTTATGACTTACAGTTGGCTGGAAAGGTATGCGCGGATACCTTGTTGGCCGTACCGTTCAGCCCTCTTCTTGGCGTCTTTAATCAATAATTCGGCAACATGGCGGTCCAAGTCTTCGTCAGTTACCGTGGACGACACAGAGGTGCCCATAGAGGCCCTCACAAGGTTTGACACAACCGAGGATAGCGACGACGACGACGCCATCGTGAACGTTGACTCCAAGTACAAAAGTGGCACAAGTCCAATTAGTCGGTGTTTGGCTTTATTTGTGATATGTGGCAATTGACTTTATGACTTCGTAGTAGATCGTCAATTACGAGTCCCCACACCCATATATTAAATCAACCGAGGCACCGACGGTGCTAGTACCGTTCCGCTCAAAATGAAGGGGAACCAAGCTCTATTGCTATATTCCACTCACGTTATCCCACAACGTCCAATCACAAGTCGCATTTACCTTACGCCAAATATCATCCTCCTTCAAGTTAACGTTGACAAATTTAATGTATTGAATGCTAACTACTTGGTACCTAACACTGGCTATAAGGGTAATAAAGCAAATATAACGAAATCCATGATATGCTAGACTGATTGTAGATTGAGCGAAATGTAATAGAACCCTCCGGTGTATATATCCAAACATGCATTTTGAGAATTATTGAATAGTAATGATGAAGCAGTAGTGACGGCCCCATAATAGTGCGAACATATCGAAGGATGTCGATGTTGCGTGACTCGAGACTTGCATTATAAGATGATGATGCGGGTTGATATACAAATGATGTGTCGTAACGGTCATGAAAGCACGGTTAAGACGGTGTGCCATCCTTAGTGTAATGATACATGTGCTCCCGGTGCGTGGAAAGAAGATTGTGCGCGCATAGCATATAGATTGGAAAGGGATTTGCCGCGGGGATAAGTCTGCTGTTCGATTGGGTCACCTCGCTAAAAAAGAAAAAATGTTTAGAAAATGTGGCGTTTTCCATAGGACTAAACGACGTACCATCCATGTACGGAACACCCTAATATTCGGCGTTATTCGAAGCTCAAGGCCCCGGTAGGCGCAGGCCATCTGCAGGGATGGAAAAAGCGGGTGCTGTTCACCACCCCAAAGATGAACAGTGACAGCCTTGAGGGACTTCTGAGTCTTGACAGCCTCGATGACTGATTGCAACGCAGTCATTTTGTTAAGCCCAAATGCTATATGCTCCAGGCGCTCTGAGACTTTTTTGAAGAGAAGAGGAGATACAAGTGGTCGTTCCACACTGATCTGCCGTAAATGCGGGCAACGATGCAAGGAACGGGCCGTGTCCTGCCAACAGACAGGAAGCGAAACCGATTCCAGAGTGTTTCCATACGTGTCGACGAAATAATCGAGGAGCTGCATGGACGGTTCTTGGGCCATACCGAGCACGCGGAGACTGCCGATGGAATGATGCAGTAGCCAATCCATGAAGTCTAGTGAAGGGAAGGCTTGGAAATTCATGTGAAACTCGTGGAGGGCGCAGGGGAAAGGGGGAAGCTCGTCAGAGGGTAACTCTGGAGCATTGCCACTAAGAACCAGAGACTTCAGCGACGGCCATACACTGAGCAACTGGGAAACGGAGTGGCTATTTTCGGACCAGTTGGAGAACTGGAGGGCGGAGATGGCAGGGCCGCATTGAAGAAGGGATAGGGTGCTCTCGTCAAAGGAAGGAGCAGGACGTCGCATGCGAAGGGAGTCCGGAGAACCAATGATATCCCTGCCGGGTGACACAGAACCATACAGTGCCAAGTTTAGCTCGAACAGGTTCGGGCAGAGGACAAATGCCTGTGCGAATGACTGCTCGGTGATACCGAAAGGTTGGTTGTGATCCAGTATGACTCGCATGCGCACAACAGCTTCGCCAAGTATGCATCCTTGTTCCGTGATGGGGTCAACTGCGCTCTGGAAAGAGAGACACGCCGACTGGGTACGGAGGGTAACGTTATGGAACAGCAGTTTCTGGCGGCTGCAGACCACTCCCTACAGACGAGAGAGCAGGCCTTGAGAAGGGAATAGTCGATGTCGAAGGTCTCATCATAGAACGCCATCTCCATAATAGTCATGACGATTTCCAGTGGCATTCGCGACTTGGGCGGGCGCGACATGCTCGGAGCGGGAGCGGTACGTGAGGAACGAGAAGATTTGGAAGGGGCAATGTCGAAGGAGATGTCGTGTTCGAGGACCTAGCAGGAAACGAGTTAGCAATAGAAAATAAAATATGAAGGCTCGACTCACTCGTTGCTGAGCACCGGTGAAGATGTTCAAGGTGGGGAGGAAGGCAAAACCCATACCCATGTCGGTAAGTCAGGCGTGAAGCAAGGAGATAGTTCGTTCAGATTCGTGAGCGACCCAACGTCCGCCTGGAAAGCTGTAGGCAGAGGCAGAAAGCGCGACGCAGGGAACGGGCCGCTTATATAGAAAGTGAACGACTCCTTGTCAGCGCAAGACAAGTACCGAATTGAGATTATGAACGTGAAACAACAAAAGGAAGAAGACGCCGCAGAAACCACCCTATGAATAGATATGGATCGTTTTCGATCGTGTGAACTATCCAGATCTTTGGGTCGTGTTTCCCTTTTTGACGTGCCACGGCGATCTATCCTATGAACCCAATCTCCGGCCACGCGCTCGCTCCAACTGCTCGACGAGGCCATTCAAGCGAGTAATCCATCTGCCACCGTCTTACCCAGCACCCATGCCTTTCTCCCCCTAATGTAGAGCCTCTTTGAGCACGGATCTTACGTTTCCCTGCCTTGCCATCGTTTACGACATCCTCGACACAGCAGACACGTAGCATCACTTTGCCGAGCCTCTTGACTCGTTCGTCTCCCACTTGGGACGAACCATAATGAACCGCATAAGTATTCTACTCAGAAAACACGCGACAGGGAAAAAAGTGGCTTCTCTAATTACCGCCGTTTCCTGATTGGCTACTGAGCCCAAAACATATCACCCCGTCCTAAATCATCCTGAATTGGAATGCCATAACGACGGCGCCCCGAAGCTTCAAAGTACATTCTCCGTCGAACCTCAGATGACATCTCCATCTGTTCAGAGCCCATCATGATTTTCCCGTCATGCACAGCTTTGTCCCTGTATTTCCTGTCCCACCCCGTCGGACAGACCGAATGGAATTGTACACTCATTTTCCGGATTACCCCCGTCTGCCACCGAGTTCTGCCACCGAACTTCAGATGGATCGATAGGTAGTAATCCAAGGAACGACTATGAAGAATAACAGGGATCCCGCGACACTTTGCCGGATAGTCTAAAACTCCCTTCCATTGTTTTGGAGGTCGTGCTTGTGCAGCCTACCAACCATTTGCCCCTAATCCCGACGTAATTGAGGCCTCCATCCAACGATTGTGTCGGATATTAACTTGAGGATATCAGGATTCCTGGCCCCAAGGGTAGTAATACCCTCCTTTATGCTCTTTTCCAAGAAACGACAGCACCGTGCGTACGCATGTGGCGCATTCTATTGCGTTCCACTTGGAATCTTGGGGTCGACCTTTATGCAAACAACATTTGTCCTTCCCGTCAACGCATCTGTCCTCGAAGAGGCACAATGCACCCGGGCCTCGCAACCAGTCTGCCTTCGTTGTCACCATGTTTCTCACAGACGGGCCTCTTGGAAAGTCAACCAGTCTGCCTTCGTTGTCACCATGTTTCTCACAGACGGGTTCTGACGGATGGAAACTTGGAAAGTCAACCAACCTAGATCTGAAATTCCAGGTCGGTCCCGGAAGTTGTCTACCATCATGTCGCTCGTACCTTTCATTACCCTTTCTCTTCCTTAGATAGACGTCTGCACCCATCTAAACCTTTTGACATTTGAATACACCGACCCGACGTGTATCATCATCCTGTGACAAGCGCACCGCGGTCCGCCACACTCGCTAAAAGACTATTCAGCGACTAGATTTTGACGGAACGCATAGCTTCTAACATTCCATGTCGACCAGAAATTCTTTGTGAATGCGCAGAGGAATAGTCCGCCACCGCCTCTAGAGCCACTGCGCGGGGGATCGTATCCGTCGATTGGTTCCCAGTAACTTACCGGGGACGAATACCATTGTTCCCAAACCTAGGGGTCTTTATCACGTTTTGGGGTGTGGGGCGATGAACTCGGAGGAGACTGCTCTTTGGGAGAAACTGAGCACCAGCGATGCGGCTCCAAACTCAAACCCAGACCTGAGAGCGTGGTGCAGAATTCCACTGCGATCATGCCTTGCTCCGTGAACCGAATAAACGTGGCGCAAAGAAGTCCAAGTGCCTCAGTGCCTGCATCAAATTCCACATTCCAGTTCATCTTTATGCAGGGCGACAGAAAAAAAAGACACGATCATTATCTTTGACAAGGGAGGTCTTGGTAATGTGCCTAAATGTGCTGTTGGCCATCCGAGAACTTAAACTCACGAACTCCCTCGACTCTCGTTAATGGAGAGGATCTGACGGCATCCGAGTCAACCGATGGATGGCCGGAAATCGAAGACGAGAAATACAGCTTTGCGCGGTTCGATAAGCGCTCGTCTCGGCATCCCTGTGAGCTCTGTGTAGTTTGTGCGCCCGACGGACGCGTGCCCCCGCAGCGCTCAGAGACTAGAACCCGGACTAGAAGGCAACGCACAGACGCCGTTTCAACAACATGTCATTATTTTTCGCGACAAACGGGCGGCGTTGGAGAGGGAGAGGGCCGCCGGGAAAAAACAACAGCTAGCGAATCCACGTGTGCCGACGGTTCAAGGAAGAGCGCTGAATATGTTTCGCGGCTGGGGATCCGTTCTCAATGCGGAGCGTTCCACGGGACCAGGCCTAGATGCAGAAAAGGAAGTGCGCGCTGCCGAATGATCTCTGGCTTACTGACAGACAATACATACTTTGTAGGTAGGCAAGGACCGAGGCATCATTGTGTTATGGAAGTGTTACTTCCAAAAGGTGAAGGGACTATCACACTTCGGGTATGCGTCTCCAAAAGATTCCCAGACGGGTGGTTCGATACCGCACGACAACAAAGGCAAGGTGTATGCTGGACCGATGATAGCTCAATCAGTCGGACAAAGGTTGACAGACGATATCATTACCCCACACCACCTGGCCGGCCACAGTACGGATAAGAACGAGTTCATAATTACATAGGCGTGAGTACAGTCGAGATTGCGACAAGATGTGTAGTCAAGCGTTGCTGAGAACGAGACTTCTCGACATTGTCTGGGGTAAACAGGATCAAGTCAAGGACAGAACTAGAATTAACAATGTATCTGTCTTTTGGAGTGCAGTAAAGCTTGACGCGATGTCCTGCAATGATAACGATCGATTAGAGCCTTTCATTGAAAATACTAATATTCACTCACAGCTAAAGGTACGGTTGCCTGAAAAGGTGAGTTCCATTGCTTGTAACGCCACAGACGCATGTAGATGCCTGCATGCATTCTCTTCTCTCGAGAACCCAATGCAGAACATCGCGATAGGATAGGAATAGAGCTCGGTGACTCAGAATTTAGAATGCCCGAGCGAAGTGAGAGTGAAGTATTGAACGGCATACAGCGATGACAGCATGACTGTAGGCATGGGATAAGAGCGGATCGTCTAGAGATCGCATTTCTAAAACTTACTTGCTGCCAATCAGTATCGAAGAAGTTTTATAATACATGTACACGCCATAATACACGTTCATCTTTAGCATATGAAGAGTCTAGCAGTCTTATCGACGTTCAGTACATCTCCAAGCTCATTCCGTCGTTAATCTCGTAGTCAGAGAGGGTAATGTGGTCCTTGTAGATGGTGTACCTTTTCGAGAGCTGAGTCGGATTGGGGGTACAGAAGGAGAACGGCCGCACCATTTCTTTAGCTGGATCTTGGTGTGATCAGTTCCGGTTTGAGCAGCAATTAGTTTCTTGAGGTCCCCAACGGTGTCATCGGGGCTACACTTGACGCGAACTGCAGGATCAGTCAGATGGAATGATAGAGAATACGTTCTGCGGTGACGGCTGACCTTTGCGTCCAAGACGGTCGTTGGCGATAACCTGCAGGTGTCATCAGCATCCGTTACAGCAGAGATAGCACCGAAGGCGTACCTCAATCAAGGCCATGTCGAGCACAGGAGGTAGAGATGATGGACGTTGAGGAACAAGCACTGTTGCCGCCGCCCAACAGTCGTCAACAACGCTATATTTGCTTCCACGACGATCATGGCATAGGCCACGGTGAGTAACCTCTTATTTTACTGTTGAATATGCTCAGGATGGCTGCTGGATAGCGACGGTAACAACAATGGAGGAACCAGTGCAGCAGACGAGCCACGACCTCGACGGAACGCAGACCACGTTACCAGAGTTGCTGGGCGCCCCAGAGCTCACCACTGCATCGTCGCAGGCATACCTGTCGTATTTGACGACCTATCCCTACCGAATCTACTCGCAGAGCCGACGTTGTTGCAGACACAGTCGCATCACCTTACCTCAAGCCTCACTTCGTTAACCCATACTTCTTACCCGACCTTTCTCTCCTTGCACAGTACCACAACCTCGCTTTCAGAGTCCTTAGATGCCCTCTCTTCCTCTCTCGATGCTTTGGTCAATGAAAGCTTGCCAGCCTTGGAGGAGAGCGCGTCGAATTGGCGCGACAGGACAGACGCAGTTCTCGCTGAACGGAGCAAAGCGCGCGTCGTGCTAGAGCAGCATGACAAAATACGTGATCTACTCGACATCCCCGTCCTCATCGACACCTGCGTACGCAATGGGTACTTTGCCGAGGCGCTGTCTCTTGCGTCCCACACAAACTCCTTATACTCGTTGTCCAGCTCACCTCCGTTGATCCTCACTTCCATAATATCCGAAGTCCGCAATTCCATAACGCAGATGCTTTTCTCATTGCTCTCTACATTGCACGAGCCGAACCGGAAACTACCCGCGCTATGGAAAGCAGTAAATTTTCTTCGTAAAATGGACGTTTTTGATCCGGAAGATGGAGTCGAGTCAGAGGAACAAATCGCGCTAGCGTTCCTCGGCGGTAGAGAGGTGTGTTTAACGGCCTCGTTGGAGGGTTGTAATCGTGACATTCAACGTCTCGTCGGCCTGACCTCTGCCGAAGTCAGGGAGAAGGATAAAGAGGACTTGACGCGGTACCTCAAAAAATACATCGACATATGGAGGGAAGGCGTCCATGATATTATCACGCAATTTTCGACAATTTTTCTTGAACGGCCAACGTCCTCCACGACTTCTCCAGCTCCGTCATTACATTCCCTACTGGTCACTTACGCGTCCCATTCTCTCCATAAACATCTGCTCCCCCTCCTCCGAATCACCTTACCTCGTATACCCCTACCTTCCCTATCCTCTCTACTAACACAACTGACATATTGCGCCACGGCGTTCGCTCGTGTCGGCTTTGATTTCCGGTGTGTTCTGGGGGACTTATTCTCGGGCGCTGTCTTGAGCTCTGTCACCGAAGAGCTCAAGCAGCTACCTCTAAATGGGTGGCTCTGTTTGAGCAGAAAATGGGCCGGCCAGTATCCACCACGTCAACCCATATGAAAAATATGGTTCCACCTTCTGAATGGCTCGTGTCACCAGCAGTTGTTGCCTCACCACCGACCACTTCCCAGTCCTATTTGAAGGCTCCGGCACACGTGCCTCCACACATATTAGTGTCATACCCACCGCTGGCGCAGTATACGAACGCGCTATTGTCCACTCTCAATAGTCTTCGCTTGCTGGCGCCAACGTCTATAGCGCTACCCCTCCTGACCAAGCTGGAAGACTTGTTGTCCGAGGCTGGCGAGGCGTTTCTGCGATACGTCAAGATCGCCGCTGCGCTTCAGGTACAAGAGGTGAAAATAGCCGAGGCAGTCGGTGACGTCTACTTCAACACCTTTGTGCCATTCATGAAGCGAGCTCTGGCTGAAGGTGTATATGGTTTGACCATGGAGAATTGCGAAGCCTCGGGAAAGGACGCAGAAAAACCGGAAAGTGGATCTCTAGATAAAGTGATCAAGGATTGGGAAGGCTGGCTGGAGAGCAGAAAGGCCAGCGTATAATAGTTCGTTTTAATTTATTCTTGGACGGAAATACTTATGAGTGGTGGATGTTAACTTGTTTCGATTATTAAGCAAGGCAGTTTACATGAAGCAGCTGTCGTTCATGCAGATATTGAAAGCATGTATTGGCTGCTTGAATGAACTCCTCCGGTATCTGAGAGCTCCATATCACGAAAATCAAATTGACTTTCTTTAGAGTAGCTGCCAAACTCATCGCCGCTGTCCTCAAAGCTTCTGCTAACGAACACCACAATGTGTTGGAGAAGTCCATGAGGTCGCGACGAGACGAATAAAATTTGAGGGTAATCTCCTCAATGCGCCGGTCGCCAGAATTCAAAGTCTGAGCGAATAACGTCTCCAAAGCTTCCAATTGGTTGACGCATTGCTGCTCTGCTGGAAGCGACAGCGCTAGTGCGACAGACCGTAGCTCGCGAGATAGATCCATGTCTTCTAGACCCCCTATTTCTCTGATTAGTTCAACAATATTTGACGACTGATAACTGAATACCCACCAGAAAAGTCGATAAACCCGATATCTAGATAATCCAATTTGTCTATAGTTGTGTCGAATACTGTGTGAAGAGTCTCCGAATCTAATTTGCTGGATTTTAGGCGCAGTGACTCCAGCTTTCTCAAATCTGCATAGTCAAGAAGGAATTCTAATAGAACTTCCATGACTATAGGGAACACGACCATTGAGAGCGAGCGAAGCTGGGGCCGATGAGAAGGTACGGCAGATCTGCGCCGCTGGGACAAATCGGGCCGTGAAGGGAAATCAACGAAGGAGATATCCAGAATCTCCAACGCGACACAGTCGCCGATAACGGAGAAGAACTCTGTGAAATTGGAGTCCGCGATATGCATGGCTTCCAATGTCAAGCAGGTCACGCTAGGAAGTCGGAATGAATTGTACATTGCTTGGCGAACAGAAATTGGCATGGTGTCCCAGGCGAAGAAATGGCTACCGTTGATATCGATGTGCCTCAGGTTCGTCATGGCATGGAAGACGCTGACAGATGCAGGCTCATCCCACTGGATCAGACCTTCATCACCCAGCGCAGTGCTTTTCACACGCACGTCGACCTTCTGCACGCAGGGACCCAGGAAGGGGTATTTTTCTAGTAGCAGGTGCAGGCCACGTATGGACTTGGGAACGAAAGGATTATCGCGTCGTTCTGATGAAGCACTGTACTGAATTGTGATGGCGGAGAACAGGTGGGGTAGAGCGAGTCTGTGCCATGCCTGGCAGACACGAGTGCAGGTTGATAAAGTTATACGGTCGACCGTTTTGTCTAATTTGCCGAAGACGCAGTCCACGAGTTCCGGAGGCACGGGTGTCATGATAATTGAGTGGCACTTCGACGTCAAAAGATACCGAGACTATTTTAATAAAAGAAATCGTTAGTATCACGACAGAACAGATAATCAACGTGAGAAGACTGACTGGAGCAATCAGCTAGCTCGCTTCGAGTTCTGCTTTTGCTGCTGGCGTCGATGGAAGGGGGGCGTGAGAGTCGAGCGCATCATTTTAACAGGCAAAAATGTGCCCGCCGGCGATTACCGCCACGACCCTAGCTCGACTATCAAGTACTCAGTACCCACTGATCCCTGCCAAGAGGCAACCTTACCAATAATTCCATCGGCTACCGTTTGCTTAGGATCAGCCATTTTTAGCAGGAAAGGCTATACGGGCGCTTTGATTCGTGTTCGACGGATATCCTTGGCCATCGTGATTAAACCCGCTCAGTCGCCCAGACCCGCCTCGCGCCCTTCTCTGCGATTAGCGAGCTACATACCCGTCCTGAAAATGTGTAGAAACCGTGTGGGGGACGACGGAAGTTTGAGCGCCGCCGATCGTGATCTTATCTTATGGTTTCCTTTATTTGATTTCAACCAAATTTCAGCTCGCTCTGGAATTGCCAACAATTCTGGATAATTGCTTCGCCAGACCAACGTGCATTGTTTAAGCCTGAAACCGGGCGGGAAGCCTGGCTTCCTGTCGCCTAGTGCAAATTTCTTGGGTTTCTCTCTGTCTTCAATTCTCAGTGCTGCCTCACGCTACCTCTCATACAATCTTGTCGCGAGTATTCCAAATCTATTCCATGGCTACCGATCGTTGTCGTACTGCGGAAGTAAGTACCTGATCGTTTTTCGATATGACTCTCTTTTTCAAAGTTGTGTAGAACAGCCTCCAATGTCAAATGTTTTTCAAGGATAAAAGAGCGGTGGTCCTGCACCAAACGAAATTCAAGGTTTCCCAATTCCCCTTGTTTTGATACGTACCACCAGGAACTACGATGAAGTTTTTATCCGTACTCGCATTATGCGCCATTGCCTTCACCGCTGTGTCTGCGGCCCCCGCCGAGACCAATGCACGCCGCATGGCTGAGGGACTTCCTCCCATGAAACCTCGTGCTCTATACGGTACTTTTCTCCTGTATTTCTCTTGAATCTGGTGCTGATTATTCTCTAGAGCGGGAGGATAACTTCCGGTTCCGGCCCCGACCTTCATTCCATCCGTTCCATTAGGCGTAAGATTTTTTGGCATGTGCATTCACTGTAACCATCTAATATGCCACGCAAGATGAAGTGATGGTCACCAGATCTCTCAGCTATCGCCCGCATTTCCCCATTCACGCTCGTTATAACATTATCAGTGGTTCCCGTGGTCCCCCCTACCAAGACACCCCTCGATTCCACGCTCTTTAAAGTCCACGCTTCTTACACCCACACTCTTTGAGCCCTAATCGGCCTGATCCCTAGACCCTTAGACCCTTTTGATCAAAGCTCTTCGCTTTCCTCATGGATCTCGATCTTGTACTTTCTATCCCTTCATTTCCCTCGTCACTAGACATTCGAGAATCCCTTGTTCAATAACCGTTACCTACCAACGTTCAACTTCTTGTTGTATTGATAAGTACGATGTATACCTGCGTTCTTTTGAAGCTCCATGACAACATATACTTATTATTCGTCCAACAAACTGTCTGGACTGGTCTTCAGAGCGGCCCGTCGGCGGCCTATGACTCGGTGCAATGTGCAAGTACGGCTAGACTTAGCACGGTACCGCACTAGAGCCATGGAAGCAGATGATATTCTGTGGCATTTTCTTTGCACTTTTGGTGTTTCTCTCCATGTTCATGCAGCCAAAAAGAGCCGCAACACTCATGATCAACGGCTGGAGGCGAGCTGTCACTTGAGAATCTTATCGCTCGCTTACCTGCAGATCTGTGGGTATAGATAGTGTTCCAAGATATGTGAACTGCGATTAAGAATAAAGAACAAACAATATGCCCATTGAATCAAGCCCGTGAAGAAAGGAGTCCCACACTGTACATATCGAAACATCAGAACCCGCGGACCTTGGATAGATGTGATATCGAAGGTTTAACGTTTACCACCGGTACTGGAAGGTTTGTCTTCATCCGACGGAGAGCTTCAAGAATCAGGTCTAGACGTTGTCCTACATTATCTGAGTCAGCCTCTCAGGGACTGCTCGCTAGTCATACGCATACTGCTCAGGGAAATCTCCTCGCACTCAGGTGAGAGCGTTGCAAAGATTATCGCCATCGTCATCATCCACGTTTATCAGACCAGGATCGATTTCCCGCCATGGTAGACGTTTACCAGAAACCAGCAGGGACGTTGAAGTAGATTGATGCTCTGGCTTGGTTCCGCCATGTGCCATAACTCGTCTATGATGGCACCCAAGGGGTGTGGGGCCCAACCGCGACTGGCTATTTAGTATGATGGCATCGGGACCGTCGTAGATACTGAGGCTGTAGCTGAAGCCAAGACTTGCTCGGATGCTGACGGATGTTGGCATAGAGGGAGGGAGCTAAGGCGCTACTCGAGCCGGGCGCTGAGGTTGAGGTTGAAGCGCTCGGCCGCAGTGGTCATCGCGGACGGTAATCCTAGAGCTCGAAACGGACCAAAGTTATCAACGACTTCCAGAGGCAAGGGTCATTTTGGTTAGCCAGGATAACGTCATGTATTCCTGACTTGTCAAAATTCTTGAAGTGTAGAACGGTCTGACAATGCTGTAAGGATAACGACACAGGTGCGCGAAAACTGTTACTGACAGGTAGGTCAATACACTCGAAGTTGGGATTATCGGGCTCGCAATCGACAGATATGGCATATTTTCCCCCACGGCAACGGCTGGAACGGTAGTCATAGGATACATTGACTGGCTCTAAGGTGGTCGGGAATGATGCAGGTGGAGACTCCTCAGGAAATGGTATGCGTTTGCAGTCAGCGTACAAGTTTCGCCAATGCTCCTGGTATCTACCGTAGTGAACCATTGATCATTGTATTTGAGTACGTCTGTTGACCTTGTCATCGTAAGTAATGCTGTTGAAAGCCTACCATTGTGAATCGACATGTATTGACGCCAGTAGTGAGGCAATAGAAACAAGTTGAGAACAAGACAAATTGGAGAGGGCGTCACCAATTTTCATAGACAAATAGGTGCCAGAATCGTACGGCCTGAGGATCATCTTTGTTGAGCGTCGCTGTAAGGATTGAATTGTTCAAAAATACTTACGTGATGGACATTCGGACCGGACCTGCGGATCACAACTTGAAGACATCGATCATCTGAGGAAAGTTTCGGCCCTCAGGAAAGAGATACTCACTTCTAGCGCTATCCTCAAATTCAACCCACACTGGCATCCCTGTTCGAGTCTCAGTTGCCAAGGGTGAGTCATCAGATTCTATCGTCCTTCTGTGAATTTCCCTCACGGGAAGCGTATATAAGTAGCACTCTCCCATGGCGACTTGCACTCAGTGTCATCAGAACGTTCAACTGTCAGTTGTAGTTCCGCGATATGGTTAGTAGCTTTGGATTTGATCGCCAATCAGAAATCAGGCAAAGTTAGCAACCAAACCTGAACCAAACCGCAGAGCAGCGTAGTAAAAAATGAACTTTAATTCACAATGCCATCATCCGATCGACTCAGGACTCGAACCTGGGCCATCCGACAACAAGTATCGTTTAATTCCATTTCCTTCCGTATGTTCTTACTAGCATTTTACGTGCGCGCGTATGGCTGGGATATGCTACTGATCTATAAAAACTTATTGGTAGTGTACACTTGTATAAACTGTAGCCGACATTAATTACGACGCGTATCGCGACCACCACCCTCACCGAGTCGGTGAGATAGTAAAAGGCAGATCAACCGCTTTTCTCCTAACTTGATCGTGGTTCAATAAGTATCATATTCTACATATTCAAAACATCAACGGGGTATAGTAGGACCGAAGGAAATAGCACTTTATGAAAGCTTAAACGCCACAGAGAGTAATCCATGTGCAACTATTGCAGTAGAAAATCTAGAATAGCGAACAAATGGTCCTCCTCATCATACTGGACAAGTTCGTGAAGAAGTCTGACCCAACAACAGACATCAGAACTTGGTTGGTTGTGACGAAGGTTGTCCAGAAGGTTCGCCTGGCAATGGGAGAGGCCTTCGAGCCTCGGGTCTAGGCAACCTACGACTCAGCCCTCTAGTGATAGGTTGCTCACCATTGAGGCGTTCACCACTGAAAATATCCTCGTATCCAGGCGGCAGCGTTGCGAAATCATCGTCACCATCATCGATGTCTATTCGACCCGCATCGGTTTCCCGCCGCGGAAGGCGTTCGCTGGATGCCATGCGTGATGAAGAGGCGTGTACACGTCCCGACGAAGCATCCGAAGCTAATACGTTAGTAGCTACTGCAGCTCCATTTGCGCTCCGTGAAGCGTAGTCAGAGGTGGTATCTGTCGTAGTATATGTGGTGGGGGTACGTATATGTCCTTTAGGTCTGTCAGAGGGTGTACTCGTATTTTCGCGAGGTAGGATAAACGGGGAGGGTTGGTAAGGACTGGTATAGAAGCTCGCGTCAGGGACATTGGGCTCTTGCTGGGCGCGATGATGACGCCGCATAAAAAACCATATAATTAGGCACAGTGAGATAGCCGCGATACCTCCTACAGCTCCTCCGACGATTGCACCTATGGGAGGTTTGGAAGATGATATTATGGTCGACTGAGATGCCGCCGGGGCAGACGACGAGGTCGCAGAGGAGGAGGTAGATGGTCCAGACGGTGACGTCGAAGATGCTGGAGCAGTAGCACTATTGTCTACAACCTGGAGAACAAAGCGGTCCAACGTTATCTGCGAATTTCCGCCACTGAACCGTGTGTCGTTCTGGTTGGTTAAAATTATCTCGTGTGTTCCTGGCTGCTCAAATGATTTACTGAATAGGATGACCTACCCGCGTGATGAGAATGATAAAACAGATGGATGGATGATCATACTCACTGGAGGATTTGTTCCGTCATCAGTTGCATTGACGGCGTCGATGGACTCGAATATAGGTTTATTGGGATCGCAGTCGATACATATTGCATACAGCGCCCCGCGTGAACGGCGCATGCCGTAGTAGTAGAATGCATTAGCCGGCACTGAGGAATGGATGAATATCATTTCGCAAGGAGTATATAGAGGGCCTCACCAGGAAAAACGAACGTTACGTTCGCTGTCGGGTCATTCGATGAGGATAGCGTCCCGGAATCACCAACGCTACTAGCATTGTACGTTCCAGTGTTAAACCAATATCCCGCATATTTGAGAACATCGGTGAGTCTGTCGTCATACGTGTTGTTGATATAGCCAACCATGGCAAACTTGCATTGCGAAGCCGCAAGAATAAGGCGAAGACCAAGGGCAGCGGCAGTGAACGACGAAGATGGGTTTTTGGAAATGGCAACACAGCATCATTGGATTGAATAGGATGGAGCCTTGAGAGGTCTTGAAGCGGCTTGAGTATCATGATGGCAACCAGGGACAAGTAATTATTAGTAAGTGATGATGGTCTAAACTTGTGATGTCCCAGGCCGGTACAGCCCAAGTACAGCCAAGGAACCGCCCCCGAGTCTCTGGCCAAAGGTTACGAAAGTTCGCAAGTATCAAAGGATTTTCTGTAAGTCCGGCAGTGAGTACTTGGAACGAAACTAGTGAATTTTTGAAATTGAATTGAAATGTTGATCGATGCCAACGGAAGTAACCGTGATGTCGGAGATTCAATTCGGACCTTGCTCGGCATGGAAGGCACGATTCTTTCTTCTCACCGTCAAGCTGGAGTCCTCGCGAGATGCAGATTTTTACCAAGTTCTCTCCATATCTCAGTCGGCGTCGCTCCCAGAAATAAAGGTTGCATATCATAAAATGCTTCTACAGCATCACCCGGACAAGAATGTTCTTCGCAAGGACGGCCAGGCTCGCGTAGATGTCACGGTGATCAAGGAGGCGTACTTCATCCTGTCGGATCCTGTTTCACGACACAGGTATGATATGGAGATCCTTCAGAAACGAGCTACCGGAGGTCCACGACCGGCGCAGGTCATCTCGTTGGATGATTTTGATGAAGAGCCGCCGATGAATGATTCAGACTATTCGGCGTGGAAATATAAGTGTCGCTGCGGTGGCGTCTACACAATAACCGAGAAGGAAATGGAATCTGGACATCATTCTATTGCTTGCGGCAGCTGCTCTGAGGTCATTTGGGTTGGATACGAGCTTGCGGGGGAAGAAGCGGTCAGTGAAGCGTCTCTGGATGGCAGCTTGCTGGCTGATGTCACACAGGCTTGAAGGACGGGTTGTGAATTGCAGCGCCAGTTCAGCTCTACATTGTTGGCTGGTATTATTAACATCAAGGTCTGGGAGATTCCTTTCGTAACGAAGTTTGTTACTAATGTACGCGAAAAGGCAACCCAAATTCTAGACGGGTACTGAACATCGGGAGGCCATCAATATATCGCTCCAATGACTAATTTGCATATATACTTACTCGGCGGATAGTCTATTTCCTCATCACTGAGGTACCAGGTTTCTACAAACGACCTATCAAGCCGTCATTCTCATAGACAAGATCGAAACTCACTGTCACTTCCCGGCGTCTTATCTGCGACAGTATTGCCATTTCCAAGCCAATGAAGCCGGTTTGGGTCTAATCGTTCATAATTGAAGTCTTCCCAACGAGGATGCTTCAGGGCTTTTGTCGCGTGTAAAGTAGAGCCTTACGAGGATCAGCAGAATTTTGAGCTGTTTATCCAAGTTATTTACCTGGCCACAGCGCAGAGACACGTCCCTCCTCTTTCCCAGCTTTATACCATGATCTACACTTCTCTCCAAACACGGTCTGCGAAATCTACTAACATCCCGTGACGACAAATTAACAAACTTACCGTGGGGAAATAGCTCTGGGAGTTAAAATCGTGGTGAGGTTTGCCAATTATACATCGGGAAAACCACTGACCATCAAATATTCATCGAAGTCATCCACGGCCTCAGATTTAACTTCAATGCTCTTCAACCTTTCTCTCTGCAACTTCAAGGTCGCTGTGACAGCATAATCCACCTGTCGTTCCATCAGCAGTAAAAGCGAACCTGCACCAACTGCACTGTTTGGACCCAACGCTTGGAACCAGTTTGGGAATCCGTCGACGGCCACGGAGAGATATGTTCTTGGATGAGAAGCGAACTTGTCAGAAAGGTCGATCCCATTTCGCCCAATGAAAGTGAAAGGGAGGCGCCAGGACGTATCAAATCCCGTGGCACATACAATCACATCCAGTTCTTTGTGATCCCCGTCCTCGGTTTCGATGCCTGTTGGTGTAATTGCCTTGATAGGTGAAGGAACGAAGTCGACCTCGTGGATATTGGTTTTCGTCCATACACCTTTCACAGAAAAGAATGACGCACATTTTCTTCACAGAGTGCTTCCAAATATCCAGGTCCTGGTGTCAGCCGTCGACATGCGACTCCGAAGTTCGGAATTACTGGAGAACATAGTGCGAATCAGTTTATGCAAGACATATACCAGGACTCACTATGATCTGCAATCCATGACTTCTTCGCCAATCGTTGGACCATGATTTCTTTGAATGCCGCCTTTGCTATATCTTGGAGGGGACTGCCGCGAATGGTGGCGGCATGAGCATCCTATGTTCACCTCATCTTGTTTTGTATATAGAATGTCGCAATTGAAGTGTACGTACGTTCAGTCCTGATTCGACTTCTCGCCTGAATTTCTTGTAGTATACAGGATCTTGGAATCTCTTCTTATCTTCTTCAGTGAAATCATCTGTTGACACGTCCTTAGCGAAGTCGCGGTAGTTGGGCATCAGGAAGCGTTCTCACAGTTCTCGGCATCCTCCTTCCCGGACAATTGGAAGGGGTTCGCGTACAAAGGTGGACGATATCCACGTCTTTCCACGAACATAGTTCACGAGTCGGGCGACTTTCGGCTGTATAGCAGGAACGATCTGTATCGCCGAAGATCCCTGAGGAACAATGTCGAGGTCATCTAAATTCCCCGCAAGCGATGTAACTCACCACGCCGATAACACCGACTCTTTTATCTCCCCAACTCTTCACCGTGTCTTCCCAAGCAGCATCAGGACCACCTTCGCCTGTCTCCCACCGCGCGCTATGTATCATTTTGCCTCGGAATTCTTTCAGGCCTGGTATATCAGGCCAGTTCCATCTGCTAAGACCTCCTAGTCCGGTCAATAACACGTCGCATGTGTCCTCGAATTCCTCAAATTGTGTGGCCGTTTCTCCCGGGCTTGGTTCGACAGGCCGCTGAATGGTAATGATCCATTTACCATCCGGTTCAGAGTACCGCGCTTTGGTCATTCGGTGTTGAAGTTTGATATATGGCATAAGCTTGTACTTGTCAACGATGGATTCGAGATAAGCAAGAATTTCAGGACCGGAGGCATAGAAGGACGACCAGTTGGGCTAGCGCGGATTTAACTGCGGACTCGCTAAGCAGGAAGAGTAAGCATACATTCGCTTCGAAAGTGAGTTGATACTGAAGAAGAAGATTAGATGGGTGTGTCAGACAAGGCTTCCCTAAATCGCACTCACACTATGTGAGGGTATATCGCATCTTAAACCCTAGGTCGTTTGTTAGAGTTCACATGAATTGGATAAGATAATTTGTCTTGCCGGGTACTTGTTTACGAGCCAGGTTCCACCGATACCTCGTTCAGCTTCGTATATATTCAAGGTCAGATTAGGAACTCGTTGAAGGAATCTGATTTGATTTTGCCAATCAGTTTTCCGTTAGCAAAGTCTGAATATTGCACTCACCTGATTCCAGCTACGATACCTGGAAACATCGTTATCGCACGTAAAATAGTCAATACGACTCCAGGACGTACCACTGTAACCGGCACCAATGACAATGACTTTAATTGGCCGCGCCTCGTCGATACAGAACTTTCCAAGCGTGAACCTCATTGCTCCCATTGCTCTCATTTCCATTTGTTAGGTCGTTGGTACGGGGTCCGAGATTTGTTGCCTTGTGCTCTTGAGAGTCTGAAGACATGACTTTGTTCCGGGGATCAGTCAGACGACTGCAGGTACGACTGACTATTTATCATGAGAGCAAGTGGTGGGAGTATGGCTTATTATGCATCCGTTACTTATTATGCGACTGAACTTTCAAAGTATTGTGAGAATAGTATGCCATGTCAGGCCATAACAAGAGAGCTTGACTACTATTTCCTCCATATGCGATCACTAGTTCCGCTAGATTGCCACTGCTTTTACTGAAACGGTACAAGGCCATCACTTCGCAGCAGTCTGATGACAACTCAAGAAACCTGGTGATTTGTCAACGGTGCACTAGATGCAGAACTTCCTTTCCAACCGGCCACCGACATGATAACATAGAAGCATCTATTGTAAATTGATCGTGTGTATCTACTGATTATTAGTACAAGTATTTCATCGATGACTATTAGACAACACAAAGCGGAAGATATAATGAGCCCCGACCTCTGAGGCCCCCGCAGAAAAAAGCCTTTCATAAATAAACAATAATTAGATAGTCGTCATGCTGGGTATCCAGCCAGCGCTCATTTGTTTTTCGTGGGTTTGTGTAGGAACGCGGCGTTTCCTTGAGCTCTATCGCATTTCTGGGCTAGGGAAATAGCTGCGCTCATTGCCTTTTCTACACCATCGCGAGAAGAGTTGCCGATGGGGGTATGTGAATATAGATCTTGTAGCGAGCATCAGTCTTTTGGTAATCGCTCAGCGAGTGTTCATTGCAACACACCTTTTAATAACAGAGTGTATCGCATGATACGCTGAGTAGGTAGAATGGCCAAGTCTCGAACAGCTGGACGACTCCGTTCCCGTTTTGAGGGTAGCTTTTGCGACTCCTGAGAAGGGGCGGAAGGAGTGCTGCCTCCAAGGGCTTTGATGGAGTTGATCCGTTTGCCCCAAGAGTTTACTCGACGTTTGATTGTACCGTTGGCCGCGTCTGCATCCGCTCTTGGCGTCGTAGCACTGCTCGCGCGCTCTCGCTTTACTACTGCGTCGGCACCAACGAAGAATCCCCCAACGACACCGCACCATCCAACCAACGCCGCGTCTAATTTGTCTTCACAGGAAAGGAAAGCATTAGCAACTCCTTGTGCACTCGGATTAGATTCCAGTCTCTTCAAGAGCTCCTCACTAGCTTCGATGAGAGCCGGTAAGTAGGTCAGCATCAAAGCCGGAGGTGTGGTCAAGGTATCACTGGCCGAGAGGCTACGAATGGCCAACAGATAGTGTCGCTCGGTGCGAATAAACTCCCTGCAAATGAGCAATGCCCGCCGGGCATTTTGCCAAACTGCGCTGAGAGCTGGGTCGGATAAACAGGGCAGAGAAGGATTGAGGGTAGCATGCTCATCATGCTCAGCATCGACCAGGGGCGTCCTGGAATCAGCAGTAGAGATAGTTGATGCTGTGGAAGGGGTCATGACACTCCTTCGCCACTCCCACTGCCACATCTTCTCTACAGTCCTCATTCTTTCCAATTCGTCGATCAGCATCTCGTCTGAAATTCCATCGTCTGCTATTGCCATCGCTAGGGTCCAGCGCCTACAATGTCCCTTGGTAGGGTCTCTTCGATATTGCGGCGACAGCAGAGGCGTAGCAATCGGTGAGGATACAAGTGCTGTGTCTCTGTCTTCTGCGGCATCTTCCCAATCATCTGCTTGGTCCCCGGAGAAACTCCACGTTGATTTCCATCCATTTTTGAGGGACGTGGTAGCGATACCCATGGAAGAATAAAAGAACGTATCGCCCATGCTTGATTTTGCGTTTAGCGACGCGGAAGATGGGAATTCGCCAGTCCATGCAAGAGAAACAAGTGCATCCGTGCTGGCGCTCCTATTTGGATAGGGAGAACGGTCACGCCGACGATAAGAACAACGGGACTGATCATCAATTAGCAAACAACACATGAACGGACGAATGGCGTCTCACGTTCTCTTCATGAAGGGGAGACTGGAACTTGACAGTCCTCTCGTTCGCACGAGTTCGGACGTTGTGATTGTGTGTAGGGAATGTGGAAGCCGAGGGAATGCTGGGTAGCGAACTGCGACGAGTCCTGTAGGACGGTTTCATGGGTACATATCCAGTTGCCAAACGAAGAAGACCGGCTGGTCGTGAGAAGAAGGAGGGTGAAGAAGGTGCTGAATCAGATTCCGAAAAGTTACGCTTGGGCTTTTGTAATTTCCGTGGCCGACTATATGTAGGAGAGAAGGCAGAGAGTCCGCAAGAGGCAAAGGAGCTGGTCTGCGAGGAGGGGCTCTGGGTCGGGTATTTTTCCTAACGCGAAGTATTTTCTCCGGAGAGGTATACTGGACGTTCATGGTTGGAAACTTGAGCGCTATAGGAGACTTTGTCTTTGAGCTGATATGAACGGAAATATCAGTCATGACATCAGGTGTCTCATCAGACGATGAGAGAGCGGAAAAGAATGCGCCATCGTTCGATGATTCAGAGTCGGAGGCGGGTGGAGACAATTCGGGAGTGGAAAGGTCACTTGAGTCAACAAGCGAAGGTGCCGTGCTGCATTCGTCAGACATGTCGCTGATATCGAAACTTGTAGTCTGCGGATGGGTGGTGGTTCACACTGACGGTATTGCGACCGCACATTTGTATGCCCCTGTAGTTATGAGCACTGCTGAACGAACCATTATGCGATCAATGAAGTTGCGTAGCACCGGGATCGCTTTGCCAAGTCTGCCGCTGGTGTAGGAGACATAAGCGCGCCGATTGCTGAGTGAGATCAGATTTGATCCAATCACAAAAGATTGTTACTACATAATCGAAGTTAATATAGAGATAAAACGGCTTAATCAAGCTCACGAGCGAGAGGAGTAATTCTATGTCTTGAAGTTGGGCATTTGAGCGTTATTAGACGTCAGCATTGAAGGATAAGTGCACCGTCAGTGTCGGGTCTTTGACTTAGTCCGATAAGTCCGTTTATTCTTGATGCATCATTTGTGGGAACCGTCAGCATCTACGAAGAATTCAGCCTGACATTGGTAAGCGTGAGCTTATAAGAGACGGTAGAAATGAAAGTCCGGAAATGTAGCATCCCGAAGGTCACTTCAAGAAAGGCTTCGATTACTGAGACTGCGACAATCACGCAAGATCGAAGCACTGTTCGATGATATCTCCATGTAACCCTTATCAAAGTCTGTTTTGTTGGTTGTAGATCATCATCTGTATGGCTTCGTTACAATGCTAGGAGACATCGGTAGTGCTGTCGACAATCTAGTATTTGATGCAGACAGATATCCAGACGGCGAAGAAGTCAGTGTGCTTGTACTCCTCGAATTCATCGGATCAGGCTGGCAGTTCTTTAGTTCCAGTTCAGAATCTTTTTTTGAAAAAGACGCCTCCACTTTGAAATGCGTCTTCCCGAAGACACTAGAAGGAGAAGATCATACAGTGACTAGCCCGAATGCTATGGAGAAAAGTAAGCAACGGCTATCGGTATCGTTCCAAAGTGATTGGATCAGTTGATAACTTTACGACTAGCATCGCAGAGTTCCGTCAACATTATTACTAAGGCAGCCGCGGATGTGCAATCAGGTCGTAAACCGCAACGTGAGAGCGCACGATGGATTGAAAAAAATAATTTGGGCTCCCGGCATCCGCAGCCTCAAGGCGGGACGGCGAACTTGAAATGCCTGGCAGGGCTGAAGCCAGTAAAACATCGGTAAAACTAAGTTTACAACATTCAAGGGAATACAAAAGCACCTTGAAAATGTAATACAATCTGGCTGCCACGAGTCGGTAGTACGGCGAAGGAAGTCGGGATTTGAAATCGGATGCGAAGATCGCTCACCACGTTAGCCGCGGCTCAACCGGCCAGCTTCCGTCCGACTTTGCCGATATCCGCTGACGTGCATGTCAGCCTTTAGAAATCTCAGCGGAAATATTCCATCCTTAACACAAAAAATACGCATAATTCTACTGGGCTGTGACCGTCTCTTCTTCAACATCTACCAACTCCCTGCCCTCTTCGACCATTTCACCATTCTTACAACTCACCATCTTAACGATCCCAGCAACATCAGTTCTCATCACCGTTTCCGTTTTCATGCTTTCCAAAATCACAACGGCCTGTCCCTTCTCAACGCGATCGCCGACCTTGACTTTAATTTCAACAACCAAACTGGGCATTGGGGCTTTCAATGCCCCCTTGGCTGCAGCAAGCACGTCACCGCCAAGGTCAAGAAGCCATTTAGGCGACGGCAATACAAGGGTCGTCTTCGACCCGCCACTGAAGATATGCAAGCGTTCCATAGTGTTGTGGGAAGACGAAGCCGGCATGCCCCCCGGCGGCGGTTGTGAAACAACGGTGGCCTTACAATTAGTTGAGTTTAGAGTCGCAGAGAGCTTTGTTGGAGAAAGTAGCTGAGCAGGCACAGACAAAAATTCGGTGCCAGAAGCGGAGCCAGTGCGGAGGAGTATGTCGAAACGCCCTGGTGTTTTTGATTTCACCGAAACGCTTACAGCTGAAGACTTTCCAGAATCGTCTTGTAGCGTGATGAGCCGCTCGTATGTATCTCCGCCGAAACGACGAGAGGACAGAGTGGTCCAAGGCGTCGGACCCGAAGGAGCATTTGCAACCGGATGATCACGAAGAGCGACATAAAGGGCTGCCAACGCTAGTGTTTCTGCGGAAGGTTCTGCGATTGGGGGGAAGAGTTCGTCGAAATGCCTCTGAATAACATGGAGTTAAATTCAGCCCCATGATTAAGGCGAGAATCCATACCGGAATAAACCCCGTTTCTAATTCCTGGTCTATGAACGCTTGGTTTCCGGCAAGGCTTCTCAAAAATTCCACGTTTGTTGACACTCCAACAACATGATATTCGTCCAAAGCCTTCCGTAGAATCCGTAAGGCTTCGGTACGGTCCCTACCGTGACTGATAAGCTTAGCAATCATAGGGTCATAGAACACGCCAATTTGTGATCCTTGAGCAAAGCCTTGCTCCAGTCGAAGTGCCGGAGTTATGTTAATAGGAGGATTGAATTCCGAATGTGGCGCATATGAATCAGCGAAAACATGCGTAGGTGTTGGTGTCGAAAGGTAAAGCAGAGGTCCAGAATCAGGAAGAAACTGGTTACGTGGGTTCTCTGCATATATTCGGGCCTCAAATGCATGACCAACGAGTGGAATCGAAGATTGGTCTAGGGGAAGTGGATTTCCTGCAGCGATCTGATTCCGGATGCGTTAACGATGACGGAAAGCAGGAAAAACGTGGCCTACCTCAAGTTGCCATTCAACCAAATCAAGCCCGTCACCATTTCCGTTACAGGATGTTCGACCTGAAGACGAGTGTTCCTGTAGGAACCGTAAGAAGTATTTCAGAAGCGATAGACATGTATCCCACATTTCCATAAAATAAAAATCCAGTGTGTCATTGTCAAAGATAAACTCGACGGTTCCTGCCCCAACGTAGTGAACAGCGCGTGCAACTGCTACTGCCTTCTCACCAAGATCCGCACGTAACTCTGGCGACAAACCAGGTGCTGGTGCCTGCAAATGTTGTTGAGTACGAGATATATGTAATGAAATCAGAAATAATCACCTCCTCGATGATCTTCTGATTTCTCCGTTGTACAGAGCAATCTCGTTCCCAAAGACTGACAGCCCCTCCATGTGTATCAGCAAAAACTTGAACTTCTACATGCCGTGGTCTCTCGATATATTTTTCGATGAGTACTACGTCATTTCCAAAGGCTTTCAAGGATTCTCTTTTTGCTGAAGACAGCGCTTCGTGGAACGCTTCAGCAGAGGGGGTAGTCACGGTGCGCATGCCCTTGCCGCCGCCGCCATGGATGGCCTTGATGAGGACTGGGAATCCAATATGTTTCGCCTGTTCGTACAGGAACTCGGGATCCTGGTTCTTTCCATGATATCCAGGCACACAAGGCACTCCCGCAGCTGCACCGGCACCAAACCTTGAGACTAGGTTTAGAACCACAGAAAGGAGACCGCATACCGGTCATGATATGCTTTGATTCACTAAATGAATCACGATGAGCGAATACAGTCGTTAAGATTTACATCCGAACCGAAAACTGTTCACGGACGATAAAGACAATCATGAAGACCGCGGTTTCTTCGCTTAGCTTACGCCCTTAATGAGGACGTTCATTGGCAAGATGCCTAGCACTGAGAAGCGGCAAAAACATGCGACTTGATGATTGCTTTTTCATCCCAAAACAGATCCAGCCATAGACCGGTTCATTTTGAAAGACGAACCTTTTCGAACCCATACTGATGATGGCACTGGAGGGAGGACCGATGAAAACAATCCCTTCTTGATCCAGGCGTTCGGCAAAGGATGCATTTTCGCTCAGAAAACCATATCTGCAACGACCTGTTAGCTCAAGATCCATACCCAGGTCATCTTATTCACCCGGGATGAACAGCCTACTCAATGAAGGGCAAAGTTCAGAAAACGGTAGCCGAATACGACGTTGATAGTCATACCTGAGCACCGCTGCGATGGCAGACATCAATGATCTTGTCCATTCGCAGCTACTGAAAACATGAGCATCAGAATCCATAATCAATTCCACGACATACATAGCTTTCAGCAGAAGGAGCGGGGCCTATACAATAAGCTTCATCGGCCTGCAAGGTGGCTTGAGACACGCCAGGAAGCATAACGGAAACATTACACCATCTGTACATGCAAAGAGTCCCTGTCCGCATCGCTGTACACCGCAACGGTCTTGATTCCGAGCTTCTTCGCAGTACGAATTACGCGACATGCTATTTCACCTCTTGTGTCAACACAGATGAGTCGAGCCCTCCATCATAAATGGACCCATCACACCTGTTCGCGACCAGAATCTTATCAAAGTGGGGTTTCCGGGAAGTGGAGGTGGCTGCTACGAGGTCTGGTGAGCGCCACGTCTATCGTTGGAGCATACATTGAGCGGACCTGTAGCAAAAGTACGCCTGGGAGATGCTACTAGTAGAGGGCCGGACGGAGCTTGTCGACGAGGGCCAGTTGACGACACCGGTCTGGAGCTGGAGGCAGCTTTGTGGAGTCGGGAAACGGCGACTCTGTTGATGCTGCGTGTCTTTACGCACCGCGACGCTAGGGAACGGTTGGATTGGAGCATAGCGCGTCGTTGTCGTAGTTCAAGTTCCGGATCCAATGCGGGGTGCGATCATTCTTATCCCCTCACGTGTTGCGGGGCAGACAGGTAAAATTACGATACCTGCTATCGTCTACTACTAGACATAGATCTACAGCGGATATACACTAGAAACCGGTCTGACCAATCTATCTACGACGATTGCCAGAAGCCTTTTTGCCAACAGGCAACGACCTGAGCAGTGCGGCCTTTTCACGGTTTTTGTTTTTGACATTCGCGTTTGAATAGAAATTCGTGGCCTTTTGCTGTAGAAAAACAAAATATAGGTATTGAAAGTCACATAGAACGATAGACGTACTTTGTTTGTCTTCATGCGACCTCCTTTTGGGTGCAGGTGGCTTGTTTTCTACAGGAGCTGAAACTGATATAACCTTAGCACCCAGCGAAGAAGTCGAACAGAAAACCTCACCTTCAGGTTCCACTTGATCCTCTGCTCTGTAGACTCTTTGATACCTTCAAAGACGTCATCCCAGGTAAGATCGTCGTCTTCTTCTTCAGCTTCTTCCTTCTGTTCCTCTTCCATGTTTTCACTGTCATCGACTTGAGCTTCTACATCATCCTCGGCTGCCTCTTCTAGTTCAAGAGCCCTGACGTCCTCCGCCAAGAATGTATTCTTCTGCATGATCGACCCCAGATTCTGCTTCACCCCAGGAACAACACTATCCTCCGCCTCCGCAGCCTTGCCTTTACCCTTCCTCTTCTTCGCTTCCGCCTTGTTCAGCTCTTCCGAGCGTTCTGGAGGAGGAACGAAGAACGGTATTCTCCCTCGCACCCAGTCGCTCAAAACGATTTTGGCGACAGAATCCATATCAGGTTCTCCCTGCTTCAGAAGCCTTCCCTTCATGCGAGCCAGTTTGTCTAGGAAAACTTCTGGCTCCCAACATTGCGTCGGGTCTTCCTCGTTAGGCAGGGGGACGCCATATGTCCTGGAGAGATATAAAGGCTTCACTCGCTCCATCAAAGCCGGGATATGCTCTGACGGGGTGGCCAATGCTTCCACACGCACAACGCCCTTCAAAACGGTAGACGTCTGGCTATCGTGCGCTGACGTCGGTACAATCCCAGGACAATCGATCAAGTAAATCCTCCGCGTAAGCGTAATGTATTGCCAGACCTTGGTTTCGCCCGGAACAGGTGCAACTTTGCATACTTTGCCGCTTTTGAGGGTGTTGATGACGCTGCTTTTGCCTACGTTCGGGTAGCCGACGAAACCGACAGAAATCTGTTTCTTGTCAGAATGCAGTTGGGAGAATTGGCGTAGGAGTTGGATGAGGGAACCTTTGCCAAAAGAGTGGTTAGGCGAAGCATGGAAGGCGATGGTAGGGTATCTGGGAGTGAGATGCTGAATATACCGAGCCTAAAAGAAGGAATGAGGTGGTTACAGAGAAGACATGTGAATACACGCACTGTGACCCAATTGGGCACCAAATCGCACTTGTTGATAATCAAAACAACTTGTTTATGGGCCTTCTCCTTCTTGATAAATTCTAGTACAGATTCGCACATCGTACCCATTGGGTCCCGAGCGTCGAGGATATGTAGAATGACATCTGAAGAATCAATGACTTTGTAGAGTTCTCCATATATTCGCCGTGAGGTTCCCTTTGCGTAGATAGGCTCGTTGTAGTCGGCATGTGTTTGTACCTCCGTAATAGAAGATGCCAGCGGTTCTGAAACAAGAAAATCAGAAAAACAAATATGCACGAAGGAGGACACGCACCTATAACAGTGTCGCTGCCCGCTGCAGCAGCAGCTTCGTCCACTGCTGCCGAACCAATCTTACTGAGCTCTTCAAAATTTCCTGCATCGATTCTCGGTCGCTTCCTCTGTGCTTTCGGTCCAAAGGTTTCCTTGAATGGTTCAGTTTCCACTATATGCGGCCTCTTGAAATGTGTATAAGCGGCAGCATGTTGATAAACGTGAATGCACATACCTTGCGCAAATTGGGATTGGCGGCATCGTCTAACAAGGCCATAGGAAGCTTATTCCGCCGCAACAAGACAGAGTAAGGATCATTTTTCTTCGATGAAAGACTTGTACGGAAGTGGTCCAGAGCAGTTTGAGATATAACCCGCGTATTTCCTGTCGAACGATGAGTGAAATAACGTGCATTGAAACGGTCTTTACACACCAAACCACCGTCTGTCGGGCTGCACCCTTCCCGGCTTCGTCTCGTCTTCGCCCTTCTGGAACGCAGCGGCTTGGATGATCTTTCCATCCTTGTCTCGTACGGGCTTGCCGCCGTTGAGCATCTTTAGTCGGGCCACCTGTTTTGCATTTCGGTAGAAGTTTTCGCCTTTGACTTTGGCTAGGGTGACTTTTGAGGACGAGGAGGAAGATCTTGTTTTGGGCGCTGGGCCTGTCTTTTTCGTGGGTGCCATGGCGGTGACCGTCGATGTATGGGTTGAATATTCAATTCAATATGAGAGTTGAAAAAAAGTAGATATATTCCCACGGTCAAAAATACTGCTTGCTCGCCATTCATACGATTGAGGGAGAACATTGGATCAAACAAGACGAGATTGAAGACATGAAATTTATATTGGCATGCATACAACAGTACATATATCTACAACAGACAGAAAAAAAAGTGTACCAGGAAAAAATCGACATGCCGTTTTCTTCATGCGTCAAAACGACACTTCCTAGACTGGGTTGATCTTGGGACTACAGGACGAGTTGAAAACAAGTCACTGGCACTGCCTTGACGGTTGAGCACACTACATCGAGCAGCGTGGCATGTGTCCCTTGGAAGAGAGGCAAAACAGCAAAAATGGGCCTTATATAGGCCTACCAAAGGTTCCCACAGTCTCGTGACTGCAGGACTTCCGTTTCCGACTTCAGCCTTGCTCAAAAAACACTTTGTCGACGAGGGAGGTCATGTTCAGGGCGTGTCTGGCACAAGGTCACTTTGGTTCATCTGCTTTCATCCTTGTTATCTAACCACCTTGCACTTTAGTCTCCTGGGCTGGCGCGTCGACCAGTTCTTCGAGTAGCTCCTTCATTCATACATCTTCCGTCCTCTTCGCCAGGCAGAAACTCACGAAAAAGGCCAGAAACGTAAAGAAGGTCGAGAGACGAGAGCGGGAGATTGCCAACCGTCCGAGCCCCATCTTAGGCTACCGCGCAGGCCAGGAAGAGAAGTGGATCAACTGCGCCTTGGCTAAAGTCTTGTTAGACGAAGATGAGCTCGCATCACCTCCGGTCTACGAGAAAACAGCCCGTCCTGTTGGAACAGTGGAAATGCCGCAGAAGCTCGCGTATGGTGTGACAGACAAGGAGGCACGCCTTTTATTCGACGAGCTTCCGTCAAAGTCGTCCGAGCGTGATGCTATGGGCATCACACATGCACCGGGGATCCTGTCGAGTCTGAACGTCGGAGTGGAGAAGGAATTGAGGAAGGCAAATATGTTCGCGAAGGTGGTGGATCTGCGTAATGCCAACGCTGCTGGTATCGCGTATGAGAACAGGCGGAGGATCATCATCGAATTCTCGACACCTGAAAATCCTTGGGATCCTGGTCGTACCGAAGTCCAAGGTTCGTGTTTTATGCAATGTCTTCTATTGTCTGACCTTTTCTGTGTAGCTGCCATTCTGACATACCGAATCCGAAATATGTGGAAGCATTTGGCAAGTCCGCGGCACAAGAAGGATGTAGCCGGGAAACGTGCTCTGAAGATGTTGGTGTATCAGAGGGCACGAACGTTGAAGTACCTAAAACGGACGGACCGCGTGCGCTATGATATTGTACTGGAACGGCTGGGATTGGAGCCAGAGAGTGTAGAAGGTGAACTAATGGTTTAATTCGACCGCATTTCTAATTCGATTTTCATTCCATATAATCTCTGAACTTGGGTGTTGAATCGGAGCGGACACAAATATCGGTATAGAAATCGTCAAGGCAAACTGGGGATGTTCAGAGTGTATCTACGCGTTGTTGATATCGAGATTCGCGCGAAATAAGACGCGACTGTGCACGACATAACGGATGAGAATGACGATCTAGAAATGAAGGAAAAGATATGGATACTTATGTGCGCCAGAGACTTTTGGGCCAGTGAGTCTCGACCTGCAGGAAGTTTCAATAGCTCGGTTTCAGCGCCTGTTGGTGCGGGAAGGGTAAAGGGGCCCGACTCGCTGTACCATTGCAACACACTTTCTGGTAAGCAATATGTTCTGGCCTAGATACAGCTCATGATAGGACAGGCACTCTGTGTTTCCATTCAGCCCAATCATTGGTCCAGAGGGGTCCCGGTTATCATCGGAGAAAAGAAATCAGGAGGAGGACCAAAGAGATAATCCTTGCCTTCCTCCAAGACGTCGACATTCCGTAGATGCCCGTATCTGATCTGTTACACCTCCTCGGAACGTTGGGAACTGGCGGTGCTCCGTGTCGCGCTGCATCAATCGCTGGGACAATTACCCGTTTCTGAGCAACATGATACGTAGTCTATTCTGTACCTCAATGGCCCTTGGGAATAAGCAGGCCTAGTCGCGAGGCAATCCAGAGCGCCGTCGAACGCTGGAGTCGTCGAGCCAATGGCCATCAGTGACGCGTGGGAAAGACCGGCTGACTTCATTAAATAAGGCGGTCAAATCGATGGCCTACTCTTCCTCCTGAACCACCACCATCTCCTACAATGTCCATCACCAAAATCCACGCTCGCCAGGTAAGGCGCCCTGTGCGTATCCTTCTGTGCTATCAGTAACATCGTCCGTCGCGTAGATCTTCGACTCCCGAGGCAACCCCACCGTCGAGGTCGACCTCTATACCGCCAAGGGTGCGTATTGGCTGCGTATATGCGCGGTTTTCTGGCTCATCTAACCCTCTTTGTAGGCCGCTTCCGTGCTGCAGTGCCCTCTGGTGCGTCCACTGGTATTCATGAGGCCGTAGAGCTTCGTGATGGCGACAAGAACAACTATGTCGGAAAGGGTACGTGTTCTCTTCTTTACCTCGTCCATACCTCTCATACACGTTCTCAGGTGTCTCCAAGGCTGTTGCCAATGTTAACGACATTATCGCTCCTGAACTCATCAAGTCCGGCCTTCCCGTCACCTCTCAGAAGGACATCGATGATTTCCTCATCAAGCTCGACGGCACCTCCAACAAGGGCAAGCTCGGTGCAAACGCCATCCTGGTGTTTCCATTGCCGTAGCTGAGGCTGCTGCCTCGGAGAAGGGTGTTCCTCTCTACCAGCACCTCGCTGACCTTGCCGGTGTCAAGCCTCCATTCGTCCTACCCTGCCCCGCATTCAATGTCATCAACGGTGGTTCCCACGCCGGAAACAAGCTCGCTTTCCAGGAGTTCATGTTGATGCCAACTGGCGCCACCTCGTTCACCGAGGCCATGAAGATCGGCACGGAGACTTACCACACGTTGAAGAAGGTCATCAGCGCCAAGTACGGTATTGACGGTATGTCACGATCAATTCCAGGCTATCACTCAAAACTGACGTGTGCGTTATTATCAAGCCGTCAACGTCGGTGATGAGGGTGGTTTCGCCCCCAACGTTTCGGGTGCCGAGGAGTCTTTGGAATTACTTTCAGAGGCTATCAAGAAGGCCGGATACGAGGGCAAGATCAAGATCGCACTGGATGTCGCGTCTTCCGAGTTCTACAAGGAGGGCAAATACGATCTCGACTTCAAGAACCCCAACTCCGATCCCAGCAAGTGGATTTCCGGTGTTGAGCTTGCAGACTTGTACTTGGGATACGTCAAGAAGTACCCCATTGTCTCGATCGAAGATCCCTTCGATCAGGATGACTGGGAAGCTTGGACGCACTTCACTGCGAAGAGTGGTATCCAGATTGTCGGTGACGATTTGACGGTGACCAACCCCTTGCGAATCAAGACCGCCATCGAGAAGAAAGCCTGCAACGGTCTCCTACTCAAGGTAATTTCACTCATTGTCTCTATTGACACGCTTTGCTCATTGCGTTGGCAGGTTAACCAAATTGGTACTATCTCGGAGTCAATTCAAGCGTTTGTACCCTTCTCTCAATTCAATGTGCACGTTTGTTGAAACGTGTTTTAGTGCTCAGCTTTCGCAATCTGATGGTTGGGGTGTCATGATCTCTCACCGCAGTGGTGAGACTGAGAACACCTGTTATCGCGGATCTGGCCGTTGCCCTGGGTGTCGGCCAGATCAAGACTGGTGCTCCTGCTCGTAGCGAACGTGTTGCCAAGTACAACGCGCTTCTTCGCATTGAGTACGTTTGACTTTATGCCTTTTACCGCTACTTCCACTAACACCGCTCTAGGGAGGAGATCCTGTCTACTGGTGCCACCTATGCAGGTGATAAGGGTCTGTCTGCTGGTCACACCGCCCCCGCCCTGCTCAAGAAATAAAGAGGAAGTGCTCAAAAAGAAGAAGATAGTTGTAACAAATAAATAGACATTGCTCATCTCACACATCATGTACACGAAAATACGACCACTGCTAGTTAAATGCTTATATGGTCCTTTGACAGCAGAGATCGAGCGGTGTTCTCTGAAGGTACGCGAGTACGAGGTAATGTTTTGCTCATAAAGACACTGTAGAGTCTGAATTATTCAATATGCATATCGTGACAATAGATCCAGTAACGAGTATGGTATGTATCATACATGCGAAGGGTATCATAAGCATAACACCGTCATAATCCGGATACAGCACTGGCCCTATCCAGAAGACCCATCATGCGTCTACTCAAGCGCTCCGCCTCTAACTTACGCTCTAGCACCTGGTGAGCGGGCGTTTTTTCTTGGGGAGCCATACTTTACCCCCGCTCTTGGTTTCCGCGCGTAGAGCATTGATGGCGGATAGGTCTACCACCCGAGGCGAGGTCGAGAACTTGATCACATCTCGATACAGCAATTTTGTCTCCGTCGTGAGAGAGCGCAGCGTCGGAGGCGAAGGAGAGCGATCTGAGTCTGAATCGTCCGTGTCAGAGAATCCGGACGGGTCGAGGGGTGGCGTCGGCGAGCGCGCGAAGGGCTCGGGGAGTGGCGGGAGTGTCTCGATCTCGCGTAGCAAGTCTTGTCCCTTGAGATACGAGTTCTCCGTCCTAAGGAATCGGACCGTTCCTCGCAGTGCCTCGATCTAGGCGAAATATTGTATTGGTCTGTTTTATTTTTTTCAACAAGAGGCCGCCTTACCTGCTCTAGCAAATGGGACGTTTCCAGGCTGCCTTCGACGGCTATGGGCTCGGTTTCCGCTGGTTGAACTCCCAGGGCTATGAAACGTGAATGATGTCTTCTCGATAAAGTATAAAATGGAGAGTACCTTGACGGTCATGGCCAGCTGTCATAGTCTTCAGCTTGGCATTGTCTTGTTCTAGGGTATCCAAGTCGGCTTGGAGTTGCTCCATGGCCTCTTCATAGGCGCGCTCTTGCTTATGAGCCTTGGCCAGCTCGCCTTCAAGATCAGCAATCGTATCCGCCTGTTTCTTCACCGCCTCCATTCGTCGCTGCATGAGCTCAATCTTGACTCCTGATTCTTGGATATTTTGGTCCTTGGTCTTGAGGCTTCGGACGAGCCCTTGAAGCTCGTCGTTCAGTTGTGCGACTTTCCTCTCCGCTTCGATGTTGACTGCTAAAGTGGCTTTGATCTCATCGACCCGAGTCACCCATGGTGCGATGCTCGATGCTGGGAGATGCAAGGATTCAGTGTGCATGGCTATAGAGAAACGCTGCACTGCTCACCCTTCGTAACATTTTCTGCTTCCATCATTAGAGGTAAGAGCTTCGCACCCTCTTGCACAAGCTGGCTAAGAGAAGCCCCAATGGGCTCCCAGAAAGATGCATCTATCTTTGCATCCATACCCACAGTCGTAGTAGTAGCCTGCTTCACATAACCAAGAATTGTGTTGAGCTGGAAGGGTGTCTTCGCAGTTCTCACGTCACTCAAGTGAGGCATGATCTGTTTCGCCAACTGGAGGAGAAAATATTAGATGACGCGGTTGGTAATGAAGAATTTGAAACATACTGTGATTGCAAAATTGACAGGTTCCTGTACAGCATTGCTTAGAGATTGCATATGGGGCACAACGTGCGGCTTCAGATGTGCAGAGTCTTTGACTAACTCTTCCGTCCGCTTGGTCAATTTCCTGGAAAACATAAGTTAAAATCGCCGCTATGGACAAGGGTAAATTCCAGATACCTAGACAGGCTCTTAGCGCTCTTGCACTGATCAAGAGCTTCTGCAATGGCTCGAACAGATCGGTATCGATATTCAAACCACCCATATCCAGAACAACGTCTGTCCCAAGCGTGCGTGAGTATAACTGGCAGCGGTTGAGTTCGGAACCATCTAATTGACCTTCATCCTTGAGGATAGCCTCTACGGACGTCTTCGTCAGACCAACGGCGGCAGCAAAAATGTCAAGATCGAGATCGAAAGCTGTAACATATCCTTGCTCCCGCTCTCCCAAGTCATGGTCAAAGCCATCAAAATACTTGTCGGCGAGATGATCAAATTGGGCTTGAATCCTGATTAAAAGAATTAGCTACATCTCTTCTTCACGTAGAAAACGAGATGAAATTTCACTTTTCAATGTCACTAGCGCATTCCATCTCCCGGAACGCGTCTCGTCGCAAAAGATCGATTTGCATGTCAATCCGCTTTTCCATTGGTGCGATCTCAGGATATATCCGGCCTTTGTTCAAGAAGGTTTCTACGTCGCACTTGCGCAATATAGCGGCGAAACGCTTGCAGAGAATGGAAACAGCAGAAATTCGACCGCGGAGCTGACAACACAGTCAGCATTGCGCCGAGGAACTATGTGATGCTTACTCACATCACAGATACCGACAAGGATATCAGAAACCGATCCATTGAGCGATTCAGGTAAACCATGAGCCTGAGCGACAACGGTATTTATCAGGTCCGTCTTGTATGCTAGGCGTTGGAAAAATAGATAACAGCTGGTTGCATCACTATCTGTCTCGAGATACAATTGAGGCAGGTAAGGCTGTCATGAACTCAGCGCTGGGTAAGATACATGTTCAACAGAACACTTGCCTGAACGATACCCAGCAGTTCTCTGCTTTCCCTCGCCTCCAGTTGTTTGAGCTCCAGCTCAATATTCCTGGCCTGGTTCTTAGAAGCTGAGGACTGGAGTTTGAGGTTCAAGGACATCATGGCCGCCGTTTGGGATGCTGCCGTGGCAGATTCGCTTTGGGCGGTCTGCGTTTGTAAACGGAGAGCGTCAAGTTCCCTATCAAAACATTCTCAGCACACGGTTGCGGATCCCACATATGATACTCACGTCTGAAGCTGGAGAACGAGTTCTCTGAATTGAAGAATGGTACCTTCCAAGTCAAGGGTAGCTTCCTCTAGGACTTCGGCTTTCCGCATGTGTTCTTGAATCTGTATATCCTTCGATTCTGCAAGGACGTAAGCCGCGATGACTTCACGAGGCCGAAATAAACATACGAAGATCTTCGTGGAGAGCCTTCTCAGTCTCAACATGATTCTCTTCGAGCTCATCACTGAGTTCCTTCAAAGCCTCGAGATCTTCGATCGTGATCCGCATTTCTTCAATTTTCTAAAGATAATAAACAGGTAAGTGATTGTGTTTTGACTTGGCGACACTAACAACGAACCTCGCCAAGCATGAGATTGCGCTCTGTCAGCTGGACGAGCATCTCTCTACACCCAGAGCGTCGTCAAGTTGTAATTTAAGGTCTTCGATCTGGATCTCTGCATTAGACAATTTGATGACGACAGAGTCGTACTGGGCTAGAGGACCGTTAATTGGATTATTGAAGTGGTTTTAATAACTCACATTGGAGATCTTCGATTCCCCCGACGTCCTTTTCCATTTCCGATATCTTCCTCCTTTGTTCCATTTCTGTTTCTTGTGTCATATCGCGCAGCCTAAAGCGGAATTAGACCGAGACGGAGGGGTACGACAAAGAAAGGTACCTGACTAGTGCTTCTTTGAGTCGTTCATTCTGCTTCTCGAGGTGGAGGTATGCTACAGAATCTTTGCCGGTGTTACTGCTTTCTTCATCAATGGAAGCATCTGTGATCGATGAGAGAATATAAGGAACGTAAAGGGATGAGAGCATACCTGCATGCTCTTCCTTGTAGACCTCCAGTTCTATCTCGGCAAGAGACAACCGATCCTTGAGTTCCTCCAGCTCTGACTCCGCCATCTCTGCTCTTTCCTCGGCGACTTCTTTATCTAACATCGCCATCTCTAGTAATTCTTGGCCATCAAGAAGGCGCGTCTCAGACAACTGTGCCAATTGTTGAGCATCAGCAAGTTCGCGTTTAGAGGCTATGAGATCAGTCTGAAGAGAATTGAGTTTTGCTTGGAGTTTGGGACGAAGGGCGACAAATGATTCTGCTTCAGAAAGTCGCGTTTCTAGTTCACGGACGTGTCTTGCATCATCGGCACGTTTAGCCTCCAAGACGCGTACCTTGGCACGCAGCTCATGTAGTTCTTGTTCGTCTGGAGGTGGCGGCTGAAAATAGGGTTATCGGGGAGCTTTCGGCATAGAACGAAACGTACAAGTGGAACCAGAGGAGAAGGCTCTCTCATGACATGATGGAAAATTTGAGGTGACGGAGGCGTAGCTGGTTGAGATGGAGATTGAGAAAGGGGAGAAGAGACGCGTGGTATTGTTGTGCCATTCGGCGGCGATGTCTGTTTCTGTGTAGGTGATGGAGCATTTCGTAGCAATGTTGTCTTCGTGGGAGGTCTTGAGGGTGTTGCTGTTTCTGGTGGACTAGATCGTACAGGGAACGACTTGCGCGATGGGAGGATAGTCGTAGGTTGCTTCTTTGTCGGCGATGCCTGTCCCAATCGACTTGCTCGTGGAACAGGCGTCGCTGCAGGTTTGGCTGGACTATTTGACCGCGCCGACAATGCTGGCGAAGCTGTCCGTATAGAATTTGACCGTGCCACTCCTACACTGGGGGTTCGTTGGTGGCCAAACGAAGGTCTAGTTGCAAGTACCGGTCGCTGCACTGTTCGTCAAGGTAGAACGCATACAAGAAGGTAATTACGCACACTCGGCCCTGCTGCTGGCTGCTGTTCCATACCATGCGTTCCCTTTATCTGCACAGGCCTCACGAACAAGCCGTAATTCATCCTGCATTTGAAGTACGCCTGGCCCTCGAAGGTTCCATCATTCTTCCCATTGGGCTCGTACAATTCGATCCCGAAGAACTTCCCGGCTTCCCATTTAATGATCCATTCCACCGGATTACCCCGCGCCCGACGGGGACGTCAACGATGGTCCCAACAGGAAGATTAACAGCACTCATTGAATCGGACGATGTCCAAAGACATTGACGGACGCGAGGAGAAAGGATGTCACAGGTGTGACCTTAGCTCCTTCCATCCGCCCAGTGGGGCCTCTACTGTAATCGGTCCGACCTCCAAGCCCCAGTGCGACTTGGAAGCGTTCTGCTGAGATTTGAAGACGATGCCCGAACATATGCCTTCGAGGCCGCCTCCCAAATTTCACACCGGTATGCCCTACTTTTACCTTGACGTTTGCTAGCTAACGCGTATCGCCAGGCCTCAATTCTGACTCGGAGAGCGAGACGGATTCGAGCAGGAAGCAGTCGCATTCACGGACGAGGACCGACAATAATATTTCTCATCGCGGGGCGTCGCTCGAAACGTCCGTGGACGCAGCCGCGCCTCCCATTCCGTACTGGTCAGCAAAACGGCATCTAACATGTGGCAACCCTACCCCCCAGCCTCCGTGGTCCGCTCAGCTCACACCGTGGCGCAATTCCGCCCTAGGGAAGCTCAAAACTGCCAATGCAGCATTGATCCTTTGCCTCAACATTGATGTCGACCCACCCGACGTTGTCAAAACTCAGCCATGTGCCGCTTTGGAGTGTTGGGTTGACCCTAGATTACTTCCCTCGAACCGTGCAGTCGAAGCTATTGGTGCCAATCTCAAGTCCCAGTATGAAGGGCTCAGTCTCAAGATCCAGTACAAGCCAATACTCGACCCTTCACAAGAGGACATCCGGAAATGTTGTCAACAGCTCCGCCGACAAGCCAAGGATGACGCTGTCTTATTTCACTATAATGGCACGGAGTTCCCAAGCCTACAGCCAGCGGAGAGTTGTGGTGTTTCAACCGGAACTACACTCAGTACATTCCGGTGTCTCTTCAGGACATACAGAATTGGTTGGGGTCTCCTGGTGTGTATATATGGGACTGCTCTGCTGCGGGTCATCTTCTGCAGAATTTCAACCAGTTTGCGGAGCGTCGCGACAGCGATGCAAGCATGTCACATGGTGGCTACGCGCCGGAACGTACACCGTACCTGCAGTCGATACAGCTAGCTGCGTGCGCCGCGAATGAGCATCTTCCCTCATGCCCTGAGCTACCTGCCGATGTTTTTACATCATGCCTCACCTCTCCCATTGACATGGCCCTTCGGTATTTCGTCCTTAACCAAAAATTACCGGATGGCGTCGAGCAAGATATGATCATGCAGCTTCCAGGTGATCTTAAAGATCGTCGTACCCCTTTGGGAGAATTGAACTGGATCTTCATTGCCATCACTGATACCATTGCATGGACTTCGTTTTCCCGAGAGACGTTTTCACGATTATATCGATGTGACCTCCTCGTTGCATCGCTTTTCCGCAACTTTCTGCTTGCAGAGCGCATCCTGAAGAATTATGGGTGCACTCCGCATACATACCCTCCCCTTCCCGCCACTAATACACATCCTCTGTGGGCAACATGGGACCTAGCTGTGGACGCGTGTCTACGACAGCTCCCCGATCTTCTTCGTAATAAAGCGCCAGCGAAAGCTAAGAATTCCGCGACAGGTCAGCCACCGGCGCCTGCAGCAGTGATCACAGATGAAAACGAAGTCTTACCTGGTCGCATTGGGAGTCTTCGCCATGTGACTAAAGACGAAGACGCTTCGCAAATCCCACCCTATACCTATGTTCCTAGTCGGTTCTTTGCTGACCAGCTCACCGCGTTCGAAGTTTGGATATCTCGAGGTGGTTCTGCCTTGACGAGACGCGGTCCTATGTCCATGCCAATCTCGAAGGAGAAGGGATTGGAGGAAAATGGAACCACTGCTGCTAATGGTGCAATTGAGGACCCGCTCGTTCCTCGAAAACCGCCAGATCAGCTGCCCATTGTTCTCCAAGTCCTGCTTTCCCAGCCACATCGCCTACGCGCACTTATTCTCCTCTCTCAATTCGTAGATTTGGGACCATGGGCCGTTAACATGGTCCTTTCCATTGGCATATTCCCCTACATGGCGAAGCTTCTCCAGGCTGCCGGGCAAGACCTTCGTCCGGTGCTCATCTTTATATGGACCCGCATTCTCGCTGTTGATCCATCGGTACAAGTCGATCTATATAACAACGCTCAAGGATACCGTTATTTCTCCAAAATTCTCGCAATGCCTGACGACGGCGTTCTGCCGAACTCATCCGAACATCAAGCGATGGTATGCTTCATTCTCGCGTCTCTGTCCCGCGACTTTCCCAATGGTCAAGCTGCATGCTGGGATGAACGAGTCTTTGACGCTTGTCTTGACAAGCTAGATGATCCTGATTTTCTGCTTCGTCAATGGGCTGCCCTGTGTATTGCCCAACTTTGGGATTCAAATGACAAGGGTAGAAAGGACGCTGTGCAGCGTATGACCACAGAAAAGCTCAACGTCATGCTTAATGATGAGTCTGTGGAAGTACGTTGTGCTGTGCTCTACGCCTTGCAGACATTTATGGGGGCCAGCGGTTCGTTAGATCCAACCAAGAGAGGAGGCGGAGGCAGCGGAAATTTGATGGGGTTGTTCGAAATGGAGGAAAACTTCCACATGCGTCTAGAGGTCTCCTTGGTCATGGGCGCCACCTTCATCATCAAGGATGATGCAAGTCCCATGGCACGGAAAGAGCTATTGGTTTTGATAAGCTCTCTGGTAAGGGAATGGAGAGGTCATTTTGTTGTGTGTGCGTGGTTATATTGGGAACAGGACCAACGCTGGCGCACAAAGGGCTTTGGTCCCCATTCACCAGTCGACGACGTCAGCGGACAGGCAATCGATGAATGGCTAGACAGTTTCGACTTCTCCAGTCAAGAAGAAAACCGGGTCATCTTGTCGTCTTTCTTCACAATCTTTGTGGTCCTCCTCGACCTTTCGGAGGACCCTTACTCCGAGGTTGCTGCTAATGCCCAGACGATCGTGGACTATATCATGGCCCTTCTTTTGGATTCGCCGTTCAGTCAGCATGATGCGACCAGTCTCAGACGACAGCCTATCGTATCTCCAGACTACCGTCCATCAGTCATTGAGACCACACCCCGATCACGAGTACCCTCCAGCCACTCTCCTCTCACATCCACTCCGCCATCTCCAAAACCACCTCGTCCCGCGTTCCCTCGCAGCGACACGATGACCTCAGTAACCACGTCTGTATCGAATACCCTCCGACGCACATCCTCCTTTGCTAATGCTCTGAAGACGTTCGCAAACGGTGTCACTTTTCCTTCTCTGGAAGATGGCCATTCCGCACTGTTTGGGTCATCGCGTTCAGACTTTGACGTATCCCGACCACCATCCCCTAACTTGAACCTTGCGCGATACGCGCCGCCTTACTATCGCATGTCGCTACCCATCTATCAAAACGGGAATTCATCCTCCCCCTCCCTTCAACCGACTGTACTAGACTACACCCCGAGAGATGTCATGGAGGCGTTGATGCTGGAAGATATGGAACGATTGAGAGCGCGACATAGAAAGCACCGACGTGGCGGTGGCGGTGGTTCTATACCCAGCCCAAGTAATAGTACTTTTTCTACTGGATCCTCAGCTAGTAGTTTGATGTTGGGGCTGGGAACAGGTATGGGACTGCGGGACGTGCTTCCGCTGAAGAGCACATACTTTGATTGGTGCACGGAGTATTTTACGGAACCGCAGATGAGGGTGAGTGCTATTCTTTACAGGCCTTTCAGTCTGAACTGATGTTGTTCTGATAGCAAACGGAAGCGGATGAACCGGGAAGCATACAATATAATCATCAAGTCTGGAGACAACGTCGAAACGAGAAGGTTGACGTCGAGACCCGTTCTCAAGCAGAGATTGCCCGTAAGTCTCTTATTATTGCATGATACGGTTGATAGCCAATTCATTTATTAGCATGTCATCGATGGGACAGGCCAGTCGCGACGTTACAATCTATAGGACACCCGATGACCATGGCGTTCCATTCTTATGACCAACACCTTGTAGTCGCCAACGAGCACGATATTGTCGCGTATGTCTTCCTGTCATGCTGTTTGATTTCTCAACTAATCGTATCGCAGAGTTTGGGACTGGTCGCAGAAGAAGAAATTGAATCAGTTCTGCAATGGTAATCCCAGAGGAACTTCAATTACTTCTATGCATATCATTAACCAGGACGTTGGTGGTATTATCATGACCGGGTCCGGTACGTCTCCCTGATTTAGACGCCAACATCCCATTGAATTGTTCGGACCAGATGATGGTATCGTGCGACTCTTTCGCAATTATGATCCTACCCTAGAACAAGGTCCCATACAGCTGGTCAGCGCGTTCCGTGGCCTGCAAGAGGTAATATCCATCAAACGCGGGTCTGGCCTTGTGATGGATTGGAAAGCTGCGAATGGAACTTTGCTTATCGGCGGAGATTCCCGTATCATCAAGAGCTGGGATGCTCAGACGGAGTCTCAGGGAATGGTACGTGGATATATCGCAATGTGTCATCTCCCGCAACTTGAGAATTCAAATAGGACATCCTGACTGACTCCGAAAGTCCGGTTACAGCTATTGCCTCGGATCGCCATGGTTACTCTGAAGTCTTTGCTGTCAGCTTTGCTAATGGTGCGGTAAAGCTATTCGATGCCCGAATTGACGACGAGGAGCCTGTGATCATGACATTCCCGGGCCACACGACGTGGGTTCAAAATATTTGTCCGCATCCGGCCTCGGGCTTCCAATTCCTGTCCGCTGGGTATGTCTTTAAAGTTTTGATGTCTACATTTCTGTACCTTACGCCTGAATGTGTAGCGTGGATGGCATCGTCAAGCTTTGGGATCTCCGAAATGAAAGGCAGGCCGCCGAAACGTGGGATCTGAACTCAAGGGGACTGTCCGCCTTCGATGTTCATCGGACTACCGAAGTGTTCGCTGGGTAAGTGGTGATGGCTTTAGCGCTCATTCTGCCATTGAACACTGGCTTAGATCTTCCGCTATAACGCCTCACCAATGGAAGGAGCAGAAGATAACCGTTCAATCTATCAAAGGACAGATGAAGCCCTCTAGCGTTTCGGTTCCCACTGGACATGTCCTTCAACCGCCTCGCGTCCCGGCGTCACCCTTTTCGCACCGACTGACGTCTTTGGTGTTTCACCCCACGGAAATGTTGTACGGTGTCGGAGAGCCAGATGGCACCGGTAAGCTTTTCGCTATTTCACTGTGTCGTACAAGGCTGAGACTGTATCGGCAGTCCGAATCCTAGGCTGCAATTTAACCTCGGACCCGTCCTCCAATTGATCGGGGGCCGCATTTGGTGGAATATATCTACGTTTATCGTCTCGTAAAATTATTCTTGCTTTGTTTTGCACGCATAATATTGTATAGTAGAATCTATCGCAATAATGTATTCGTTTAGCTGTGATATTGTACCAGTAGAAAATGTAATGTGCATGTCTTGTCCGAAGCCTTAGCCTAGACAGATCGGAGGCTTGTTTACTTAAGGAGGCTCTTGCGTTATTACCACTACAAGCACCGACATCGGCACTTAAGATCTGCTCCCCTTCTGCCTTTTTCCTGCGGCGTTTTCCATACAACCAGACCCTTTGGCATGTACTCATAGAGTGCAGATATATTCTGGCAGCAAAATTATGGTAAAAGCAATCACAGACGAGCAGGTGAGACCTTGGTTTTTCTCGAAGCCCCATTACTGACCGGCACCTACCCCTTGCGCCTTCAGCTACCGCCTGAACGGAAGGACACGACGAAGAAGAAAGTTGCAGCGAAAAAGAAGAACGTAGCCACAGGAGTATGGCCCTGCAAGATCAACGGATGCAACAAGCAGTTCGCGCGTGAGGCAGACTTGAAGAGACACCAGAGGACAACGAAACTGCATTCGATGCCCGGATTGTACGTGCTTGCGCTCTTGAAATCGCGTCTATAGTAACGGGTTGTAGCTCTTGCCCTCAATGCGACGCTACCTTCACAAGGGTGAGTATGTTCACGTCGTATTTCCAGTACCGAGGTTATTTACTGCGGCGCTAGACTGATGCTCTCCGGCGCCATCAGAAGTCAAGGTCGATTTGTTTTTATTCTTTCTACGTGCAGTTGCTGAAGGCCATCGTAGACATAACGGCATCGTGATCGAGGCAATGGAACAGGAGCTACTGAACGAGGGTCCTTCAAGGAGTAGCAGCATCGCGCCGTCCATCAAAGGCAAGGAACCCATGTTAGCGACATCACACTCCGCTCAAGGAAAATCTGTGGTATCTGGACCAGCTACTGGCCATTCCAGTTATTATCGTCAACATACCGCGCACTCAAGCAGTACCTTTCTTTCTCCTCTTCTGATGAACATTGTCTAATCAATTGTGCTAGCATATGTACCTGAATATACACAGGTAGGCTTGCCGACGTCTGCCACCCGGCTTAACGGCGCGACGAATTGGGCTCAATCGCACCCGTGGCCTGAGGGTGTACCACCGCCTGCCGCTATCGGATACCCTATATACTATACACCTCCCCTTATTACCGTCAGAACGGGGTCACTCCTGTACCTCAACATCAGCATCAACCTCCGACCGAAACAGATTACCGCGCAGGCTCCTCATCGAGAACCCAATCACCCCATCAGACCGCCCATTCCCGCTTGGGGACCCCCCAAAACGATTCAAATTCCTCCCCGTCTGGACCGGAGACTCCTGATGGTGATCAGCAAATGTCAGCCTCCCACGAGCCTGCTACAGTGAATCCTTCAGATGTCGACACTCTTACAGAGGAAGAGATGAAGGTTCTCTCAATGCAGCTCACCCACGCAGCAATGGAGGTCGTGCTCAACAACGCAAAATATCCGCGGCGGGAAAGTATGCATGGCGGCGTCAATCTGGAGATATCAATTCGCGGTGGTCAAGTCCAAATCAGCCAGAGAGTGATCTGGATCATGGTGAGGATGCGAGAATGTCTCCCGGGGATCGTACGGGGTCTGGTTTACTCTCTTATGGGACGCCTCTTGATCGTCCTGAGCCCATGGAGCATATGCTGACAGAGGATGGCGAGCCGATGCTTAACCCAGGTATGTTGATATAGATGTTCTTGGTGCTGTCTGACTGTCAGCTGTATATAGCGGAACTTCTGACACAGGTAAGAGTTAAATAACGGTATCCGCACTGAATTTTGCGCCTGATGTTTCAAAAGGAATCTCTGGCTTCACCCCCTCCTTCATGACTTCACGATTGGTTGGACTTGTAGTAAATCTGACACTTTATGATATCTGTACAACACTATTTCCTTTCCCGTCGTCAAGCACGTAAGCTTCTTTCGTTACTTTACTATCGGCGTAGTCGATTTTTTGTTAGGTTCCGTGTTTATGGTAGCCTTTTGGTGATCTTGGTCAGATTCATGTACAACAGTATGAAGCACATTGCTCTACGTTATTGTGAGTATCTATATTGCTTGCGACCCATACTGGATCTAACCCAGTATCTCCAGGGCTATTCATAATGCGTTACGGACTCATTAATACATGCATTGTGCATTCAATACTTACGACAGTGATGCTCCCGACGAGACACCAAGGCACGCAAAAATACAGATTTATTTGTTGATCTACTATATGCTACAGATTAAAGCTGTGGAGAGCCAAAATTGCGCAAAGGTATAGGCCCGTCGATACCGTCTGTTGAAAGAGGGACGAAAGGCGATGCACATGCAAGTTTTACATTACAGGATTTGTACTTTGGGCCACTTGAACTGTGGTCCAACCTATGTAACATGAATCAGCATTATTCGGTGCAAAGCAGGGTAGACATACCTCTTGGATACTTAAAGACGCGAGCTTGTGCCCGGCCTCAACAGATTCGTCCAAGGACTTGCCAGCGACGTAGGCACCCAAAAACCACCAGCAAAGGCATCCCCTGCTCCATTGGTGTCCTCAATTTCCTCATCCTTGAGAACATGGACAGCAAAGGTCTTGGGGCTGTCAGGTTCCGCAGAGCTGACAAGGACCGTCGACTCGGCACCATGGGTAATGACGACGATACGAGGTCGCGATGCATTCGACTTGGGCAACATAGCGATAGCTTTGCCTACTGCGGGGAGATCGGTAGGCGTAGGGTGACCATTGGCGCTCGCCCAAGCCTCCGCCTCCGCCTCGTTACAGATGATGATATCAGTGTGGGGAGAACGGTTTGCAAGGCGGCGTTGAAGAACTGGGGGATAAAAGGTGCGGAAAAGTTGAGGACGGAGACTTTGCCTGAAGCGCTGACTTCTTTGCTGAAGTCGCTGATGATGCTCGCGCCGTGAGTAAGGAAATAGCCCTCAAAATAGAAGACTTTAGCTCCGGCGACGAGGGGGGCGACTTCAGGAGAGGAGAGGTGGGATTGGTCGTATTTCTCGGCGACACGCAGGGTTGTCACCAAAGATCTACCTTGTTATCAACAATGGTATTTGGAGGCAGGGACGGTGGCTTACCGATGGTGTCCGGTGATGATCACGGCGCAAGCACCAGTTTTTTCACCTTTCTTCACTTGATAGGCCTCGAGTAGTCCTTCCCGCTTGTTAGCAGCTTTGAGCTGGTCGGCGAGGTCGTCGTCGCCGACGCAACCGGTGTAGACAACCGAGTTTGGAGGGAGAATGTACTAGACACAGGTAGATTTGTCAGGTCAGTCTTCGGTTCCACGGTTTTGGCAGCTGGAATGCTCACCGCAGCTCCACGAGCGGCGTTCTGTGCTGCACCCCCAGCGACATAGGTCACCTTGTGGTTCTTCACGATTTCCTCGTATCTGAGCAGAAGTCAGACAGGAGGTTAGGTAAAAAAAAATTGGCCATACATGGGAGCGTGCTTCTCCTCAGCGAGGATGGCGTCATTGGCCTTGAGTTCATACTTGGCCAACAATTCTTCACCATTCGTGACCTGCATGTCGAGCAGGGGATTGCCCACGCAAAAGAGGGCGGGGGAAGTCGAGGCCATGATGGGAAAGAGGAAGAAGGATAAGTAATCGATGATCAGATCAGGCCATACAATTTCAGACGTCATTCAGTACGTCCACTACATTATGCCGTGTCTCGTGTCTGCTGGCTCGAACGCTCACGGACAGCTCGCCAACGGAACAGTAGATGACTCTCATGTATTTTCGACGTGTGTATTCACAGATCTACCACCCGACTGCCAGATTGTCGATCTCTGCTGCGGTGCCAACCATACCTTGCTCCTCATCGAGACCGGTGAGGGGTTACGCGAGCTCTGGGGGTGCGGAGACGGGCGTGCAGGCCAGTTAGGACTGGACTGGGTCGACCGAGCACCTCTTTTCGTCCTGTAACGCTCAATCGCGATGGATACACCCCCAAACTGGTGTCGGCGTCCTGGGAGACGTCGTATGTCGTCCTGTCGCGTCCCAGGCAGCAGGATGTACTGATCTCGATGGGCGCTAATGATTTTGGCGATCTGGGAGTAGGGACGTCTCGCTCAGCGCAGGTATCCATGTCGTTGAGCTGCCCTGCGACGGAGAGACGATCACTGCGCTGTATGCCGGTCAGCACCATGTTGTCATCCAAGTAGATGGGGCTCAACTGGTAGGCTGGGGCCTGTCCCGGCATGGACAGCTAGGCGAACCCAAGTCTAAAGTCGCGTTACCACGAATGATGCCCGTTGAAGGCCAGATCAGGTCACTTGCCCTTGGCGCTCAGCATACTGCTCTCCTTCTCACCTCTGATCATGTCACAGGGCTAGGATCTAATCGGAAAGAGCAGTTGCACGGGATAGATATGCTCAGTGACGTTCGGATGGTGGGCTGTACGTGGAATGGAACGTACGCGGTCGTAGGTGACCGGATATATTCCACGGGGAGCCATTCCAAAGGACAGCTTGGTAGAATTCCGACTGATCTGCCATACGTCGAGTTCTCGCACGACATCATCTGAAGAAGCTGGTCTGTGGTACGGAGCATGTCCTTGCTCTATTTGATGTCGTCGATGGTGACCCGGAGGTATGGGGTTGGGGGTGGAACGAGCACGGGAATCTCGGTCTTGGTACGACAGAGGATATACGACTCCCTGTGAAAATCTGGCCTCGAGACTCGACGTCTGGTTCTGGGAGGGCTGCGGACATCTGGGCAGGCTCTGGCACGTCTTGGATATGTGTCCAGTGATGGTCAAGTGCTTTCTTTTTTAACTACAGGCTCGGGAATTAACCTCGAGTCAGCTTGACTATCTGGAAGTCGTTAGTCGGCAGAACCTAGATCACCAACCTTCGTGATAGGACAAATACTCCCAGTAGCATTGTACAAGGCTGTACATTTCTATGACGACGTTGAGCCTGGCTAGCTACCGGGCCCACGAATGACACAGGGGCGAGCTCGGGACCGAAACATATCCCTCGGTGGCTTGCTTTTAAGTTAGTCGGAGTATGTGTTGACCGCAGAATAGGTTCCATGAAGATCGAAAACGAAAGACCAAGAGAATACCGTAGCACCGATTTACAAGCAGCATGATTACAACAGCATATATGCACGTCGCGGCATTAATATCAATCACCAGTAGGCAAGTCCAAATCCGCATGGACTTGAGTGACGGTCACTTCTTTCAGAAGTGCAAGCTGAGATACGAATTAGGCCAAGTTTTAAGAAAGAGTTATATAGCGCGCCTTTCCGATAAGTATCTGAATGTCCCTCAGTGTATATTCAGGACGGAGAGGTGGATTCAATACCTGTGCAGCGTCCTTTGATTCGTTGTACTGATGCAGAAGCTTTATATGCCTCTTCACGATGCTGTCAGCGTCTTCATTTTCTCTATGGAAATGTCAGCAGAGAATTCCTCCATAATTGAAATGAAATATCAGAGCTTACCCTAGCTCCCGTTGCAAGTTCTCCACTTCGGCTTCGAGAGCGGCTATCCGAGCTTCTTGTTTCTGCCGAACGTTCGAATCAACGAAGTAGCAATGGAAAGACGGCGAAACCAACCTTTGCGGAAAAAGCTACGTGCATGGTGGTAGACAGCAGCGTGAGCAATTCGAACGGCCTGAGCAATATGCCACTGTCACGCGTTATTTACGCGTTGTTTGGCAAGTGACGTCATGTGGCTGCCGAATTGGCCTTTTGCCGCACTAGTTACGATCACCACGGTCACTGCGTATTACTGTACAACCCTTATTTAAATCGCTCATGCTGTCCTCGAAGGCTACTGGCCCTGCATTTTCCTCCGACACGACTCTCAGCACTGAAAAATGAAATCCCTTCTCTGGCGGCAGTTCGCCATTCTCTTCTGGAAGAACTGGATTGTTTTACTGAAACACCCATTCGTACGTGTTCAAAACGTTGCCGATCTGGGGACTGATGTTTATGCTTTTCATCGCATAGCTGAACTTTTTGCGGTGCTTCGCCTTGCCTGTCGGATTCGGGATATTTCTTGCAGTTGCGCAGCTATTCTTAACAAAGCCCAGTAATGTGTGTGTTTTACGTTTTGTCTTTTCTTCCCACTGACCGTCACGGTAGTTTGGCATAGGAGACCCTGTTTCCATATTTTCCTTGACGCAGGCGCTTGAACCGGACTTCTTATTACTATGGGCTGACGGCACCGACGGAAGGAGTAACCCTTCGCCAGCAAGTATCATCGCTCGCATTACACAGAATTTTACGACATCGCAGTTAGCAGCAGTTCGACAACTAGATTCTCCGGATGACATCCCCGCCGCATGTCCTCAAAACTTCAATCTATTCTCAGAGTGCTTTGCCGCCATTGCATTCTACAACATCCCCGCTAACGGGAGCGCTACAAATCCCATCAACTACACAATCCGCGCGGATGCTGGACTCGCTCATATAGATGTCGTCAAGCACACGAGTGATTTTGAGAAGCGCATTCTTCCCTTGCAGTGGGCAATAGACCAAGTGAAACTGATTGTTATCAAGGTCACACCGCATGCTCATCAGATCTAGGCTATCATTGAACTCCACACCGGCGAACGAGCTCCTACCCCGTTTCAGTGGCCTTTCACCCAGGAAACCAACGAGGAACGAGATACACGGACACGTCTCAGTACGTTGCCACACCCGGCGGTCTATGTCCGTCGGTCTTGACAGATTTTCCATTCTAGGCTACATTCGTGGGCTTCGAACGCTGCTTGTATTACTGCTGTGAGTTTCTATGAAAGCGCAGTAATGCTGCCGATGTGAATATGATCGTATAGGTTTGTATGTTTTGTCGGGATATCCTATCAGCTGCCTGGCGCTGTTACTACAGAGCGCGCCAATCTCGTCACAGCACATATGAAAGCTATGGGCCTCCTAGACTCGGCCAGAATCTTGTAGGGTTATTCCAATTCGACTTTTTCCATCTATCCTCATACAGTACTCCCAGATCCTGGCATATAAGCGTCTGCCTAGCGTATCTTCCAGCATGGGTCATTGTAGCTTTGATCTGGCACTACCGGATTTTTTCAAAAACCAACGCTGGATTGGTAGTTGTCGTTCATCTTCTTCTTGGACTGTCGTTGGCTAGCTGGTCCTTCTTCGTTGCAGCTCCATTCGGAAAGAGTCCTCAGCTAGCTGCAGTCGCGTCGACTTTCTTGGCCATCATCTTTGCTATTATAGCTTTGGTACTTAGCCATGCCGGTAATGTGGCGGCGTTCATTTTCACGATACTTTTTCCGCCTGGATACTACATTTTCGCTATAAGAGCCATGTGTGGGTTTGAGAATAACTTACTCGCAACGAATGTGCTGCAGGGCGATCCGGATACTGGTCTTCTCCTCCTACCTCTTCTGATTGCGGCTATCGTAAGTGTATTCACATTGTCTCAAGCTTTTCTAACGAAAGCCTTGACAGGTTGACATATTCTTGTGGCCGGTACTCGCTACCCTCCTTGAAAGACGGCTATACGATGCCCGAAACGTTTCGAAGCCAAGGGACGATGAAGAAAAGCATTCTATCCCCAACAACGTAGCAGTGTCTATCAAGAATCTTGGCAAGACCTTTTCGACATCTCTGTTTAGGCCCAAGAAGAACGTCGTCACTGCGGTCGACGACCTGACCCTTGACATACCAAAGCATGGTATTTTTGTTCTTTTGGGTTCTAACGGGTATGTATATCCGTTCTTCTATACAGTTCCCGCTCTACATGATGATCACTCAGGGCTGGGAAATCTACGGTGCTTTCCATACTGGGAGGGCTCACAGGCCGTACCCGGGGTTCGGTGCTTTTCGAAGGTGGAGTAGAGCACCCTCGTCCCGGGACACTGGGCATAGTTTCTCAGAAGAATGTCCTCTTTCCGGAGCTTACTTGTTACCAAACCTTACGTGTTTGGCGAGCAGTCAAACGGTCAGGTGACAACTCCGAAGACGAAGATATTGAACAGCTGTTGAAAGACTGTGATTTGGAACAGAAGATCCACGCAAATGCGAGCACCCTCTCCGGCGGACAGAAACGAAAGCTCCAATTGGCTATTGGTCTTATCGGGGTTCTAAAGGTAAGCATTGTTCTATCTATGTGCGACTGATCTTAATTCTCTCCTGCAAGTCGTTCTTGTCGATGAGGTATCTACATATGCTTATGCTTCGCTAAAAATGTACTGATACTTCAATAGTGTACTTCTGGTGTTGATCCTTTGTCACGCAGAGCACTTTGGAGGACTTTGACTTCTTTTCGGCAAGAGCGGACTATCATATTCACTACTCACGTACGTCGATTTATCAGGGGCCTGGTATTTACTTAACCTGTTATATACGATAGTTCTTGGATGAAGCGGACCTGTTGGCGGACAACATCGCCATCCTTGCGGCACCAGGAAAACTTGTGGCGAGCGGTTCTCCAGTATCCCTCAAACGCGACCTTGGTGAAGGCTACATCGTTCAGGTGACATTCCATTCGTCTCCGAAAGGAGAAGAATCCCAAGTATCGAACCGTTTGCTCCATCAAATCCGAAATGATGCCCCCTCCACATACTTGTCGACGCCGGCCCCCAATCAGGTATCGTATCACCTTAGGTCCAAAGATTCAAGAGACGTCGAAAGGGTGCTCCAGATTCTCGAAAACGAGAAGCATTTGTCGAACATCGCATCGTACGATGTCACTGGAACCACCATCGAAGACATATTCCTCGACCTTATGGCGAAAAACGACCCTCAAGCATTCGACGAAAAGTACACCCACCATAGCACGTCTTCCTCTGTTTCTGTAGAAGATCTGCCTTCCTTGCAGCTTTCAAGTGGACGTCGCATGTCTCCACTTCAACAGGCCATGACAATATTTGTCAAGAGGTCACTGATTGCTCGAAGAAGCTGGCTGGCTCCGGCGTTGTCTGTCCTCGTGGCTATCGCAGCATCGACCATTCCCTTGGTGTTCATCCGTGGTCGACAACCTTCATGCGTGAAAACGTTCTCCACTTCGACCAGCATACCACTGTATCTTCCCATATCTCCTATGGCATCCGCAATCAGTTTAGGTGCTCAGGTTCTGAATACACCTCCCGGTCTTATTTCCACCCTGGGGAACAGCACGTCTAGTCTATCTGTGGTGGATATCCCCGACAATAGTACGTTCGTTGATACAATTCGCCAAAATTACCGTGCTTTGGCTTTGGGTGGTGTGTCTATGAATCTGAGTACGGGGTCATCGCTGCTTGCTTGGGAGGCGACACAGCCAGGCCTCACAGGTGCTACTATGCTTAACCTTGTGAGCAATATCCTGTATAACAATGCGCTGAACTCCACCGGCCAAAGCGCCAGTTTCCCGACGATCATACGAGCGAGTTATGAGGCTTTCCCGCCGATCGCAGCTGGGACGCTTTTTGCTCTCAAGTGGGTCGCGTTCTTTGGTGCTGCTATGGTACGTGGTGCTCTCAATTTATTCAATTTATAATATTGACTTTGTGGGTCGAGTCTGTGTATCCAGCTTTCTATGCCTTGTATGTATCGAGAGAACGCCGTTCTGCCGTTCAGGCAATGCAATTTTCGAATGGACTGTCAGACCCTGTGGGTCTTTGGATAGGCCATCTTCTTTTCGATACTGTTTTTGCCGTCATTTCTTCTACAATTATCATTATCATCTTTGCGGCTGCTTCGGACCAGTTCCATGGATTAGGACTTTTTGTAAGTGCTAATACTATTGGTATGAATTGTTCAGTGAAGCTGATATCTTGTTAGTTCCTTGTCATGGTGCTGTACGGCATCGCGGCGACCTTGTTTGCATACTGTGTATCTTTGGTGGTGTCTACACCGCTCGCCGCTTTCGCTGCTGTGACTGCTTATGAAATTGTCATGTTTTTGGTGCGTACTTAACTTAGATAACATCTCCTTCGTTGATTTGCCATTATTAGTTGTACCTGGCCGGCTACCTTCTAACTCTCACATACGCTAAAACGTCCGAGGCCAATGATATCATCACGATTATCCACTTTACACTCTCTGTGTTGTCACCGATTGCTAGTGTGGTATGCCTTCCTATTTTTACTTGTGTTGTCGATACAAAATTTACCTCAACGTAGACTCGGGCTGCGCTGGTATCTGTCAATCTCTTTTCGCTGCTTTGTACAGGTAATGGGACCGTCACTGCGTCGCATATGGCGACTATCGACCGATATGGAGGTCCTATCGTCTATCTGATTGTCTATATCTTTATTCTTCTCGGCATTCTGGTATGGGTGGATTCCGGCTCATCGCTACCTCGAATATGGTCTCGCAAAGTGTTTCAAAGAAAACCCTCGGCCCACCAGGACCGACAGCTAGATGTTCTCGCTGAAGCGGATCACGCTGCATCTTCTAGCGATCTCCTTCGTGTTCTTGGGGTTTCCAAAACATTCGGTGATAGCAAAGTTGTTGATGATGTCACTCTGAGTGCTTCTCCCGATACAGTTTTTGCGCTTCTTGGACCAAACGGTGCTGGTAAAACGACAACTTTCAATGTCATCCGTTAGTGTATTCATGAATATGCGTCGATTTGAACTAACTATTTCATGAAGGTGGAGATGTGACACCTGACAGAGGCGACGTTTATATCTCTGGAGAGTCAGTCGTTCATCATCCGAGAAGAGCGCGATTTGCTTTGGGAGTTTGCCCTCAGTTCACCGCTATAGATTCTCAGCTCACCGTCAGAGAGCACCTAGAGATATATGGAAGACTGAAAGGTTTGGGAAAAGGATCAGAACTTCTGAACAACGTGGATTCATTGCTTAAGGCGACTGCTCTTGCTGCATATGCAGATCGGCTAGCCAGTAAACTTTCAGGGGGAAATCAAAGGAAACTCTCGCTTGCAATTGCATTGATTGGTTCGTACTTTGCCGACTAGAAAGCTACTTGTAATAACATTTATCTAGGCAACCCGGCCGTTGTTCTCATTGACGAGTTTTCAACCGGCGTTGACGCAAAGATGAAACGAGACATGTGGAAGACTCTCAGGAATGTCGTGGTAGGTAAAGCAGTTATGATCACTACGCGTAAGTAGCATCCTCGTCTCATGATATGACGTGCCTCTTGACTGATTTTGTGTCAGATTCGATGGAAGAGGCATCTGCTTTAGCAAATAAGGTTGGCATACTGGCTAAGCGTCTTCTCGGCGAGTCTCTCTTGCATCACATCCCTATTCCAACTAACGCCGCTTTAGCTGTCGGCACTACGGAATCCCTATCGGCGCGCTATCCCACGTACGAAGTCCACTTCACCTGTCGGACGCGTGAAGAGATCACCAAAGCTCAAATTCTAATGGCGCATATACCCGGGACTCGTATGGCCGATGATGTCGCCACCCGATTCGAAGTTCCTATAAGTGATGGTTTCTCACTTGCACAGCTATTCCACGTCTTATCAACGCACGGAGACTTCTCCGAATATACGGTGGAGAGGGCTACTCTCGAGAGTGTTTTTCTAAAAGTCATTAGGGAAAATAACGTGGCTGAAGAGGATCATATTCGACAGCGTAGATGGTGGTGGCTTCCATGATCGTTTTACAATAGCAAGCAATAATATTAACAAATCCTGGCGTATATCTATGTGATGGTGGTATGTGCATGCCCTATAGATGTTCCGAATACTTACATGTGGTATGTTCCAACAACATATATAATTTACCACCTCTACCACTGAAGCCACTCTCCGTACATGTTCGGCCGCTCGCCCCGAATGTACGACTCGAAAGTTCTTTTAATGACTGTCGCCCAGTCCAAATCCCGCTTATCCTCCTCCACCTTGTCATGCCACGGTTCCTCGGTCGCTGTTGATGTCGCAGTCGATGATTCACTATTTAGAGCTCGTCGGGCCTGCTCTTCGACTGCCTTGAACCGTGGCCCGAGGTCGGGCCAGTTGCGCGAAGGATCAAAGGGTCGCCACCTTGTCAACGAAATGAAATCAGATTCTTCTTAACACAGACGGAGGTAGAAGTGCTTACCATTGATTATGATAGTGGTACGAGTACGCGCCCGAAAAGAAACCTTCGAAACCTAGCGCTTGGGGTGCAGCACTACTTACTGTAGGAGTCTCAAAAAAGTCGGAAAACCTGAAGATAGTAAGCTCAGCTGTGGCTATGCGTGGAATGGTCGGAGTAACGACGTACTCTGTAAAGTAGGGCTGCGGTGGCCTATCCCTTTGGAACTCTTCTGTATTCAGCCATGCCGAATCAAAGAGCGCGTCTGGTAAGCGCAGCAACAGACCATTCATCGCAGCCTCGTTCATATACTTCGTAATCGTCATCGGATGGAAATCCAGCCCGTTATTGAGCGCCATGCGGAAGAGAAAAGTCCCTAGCGCTGACCCCTTGCTCATATGAAGCACCGCAGTGTTGTAGTTCGGTAGCCGTGACCAGCGATAGGCAAACGCGCCCTTCCACCCAAACAGCTCTTCCCAGTCGCGAAGAAGGATTGTGTCCGCGTCGAGGTACACCCCGCCGAAACGATGACAGAGGATAAACCGCGCCATGTCGGAAAGAATAACAGACAGGCGGTCGTACTCAGACGACGATTTCGATCCAAGCCGGTTAATCATCGGGTCGCCCGCTGCTTTCTTTGTCGCCGACGCAGTTGTATTCGCCGACACCTGTGGCTCTTCCTGCGGGACGTGCACCACATGCGCACCCGACTTGAACAGTGTTTCCATCGAACGCCATTCGTTCTTCAGCTCTGGAACCCCATCCAGTTGCTCTGTGGTATTCCACAGTTTAAACTGAATGACATCTTTAAAACGCGGATGGAGGAACGGAGAGGCCCATGGGTTGGACTTGAGTTCCTCGTACATATCGTGGAGGGCGGACGGGTTGGGAACGGCTGCAGCTGGACCAGGATTAACCCAAAGCCAAAACTGGGCGCGACATGCCGAAGTTTCGGGGTAATTCTTGACATAAAGACCTGTATTCTGAGTGAAGAGGAAGGAGAGGAGAACCATATAGGGTTTGTCCGTGATTGGACCAGCCCAGAACATGTGGAATATGCGAGGGTTTTCGGGATCGCAAGGGGACTCGAGGGTCGAGTATGGGCGGTATTGAGCTGGTGGTGGTAAGGTCAAGGTTTCCCATTCCCTGGAAGCAGTCGTATCGTCATCAAGTGCGGGTGTCGTGGCATGTCGTGGGGGAACGGTAGGAGATATCTCGCCTTCTTCTAGAAATATGTATTTCCAGTCATCCATGGTACCGCGGCGCACACGTTTGCCATTGTCCAGGCCGGCCCCTACGCGAAGAACCTCTAGGCAATCGCGGACATACTGATCCAGCCGTTAGACAAATACAATGAAGAGCAGGATAGCACACTTTTTTCTTGTCGAAATCACAGTTGTCCATAATGACGTCCAGATCGGCTATGCTCCCTGGTACAGGTCTGGGCGGGTACGAGATATCTGGCGGACGGCTTTGTATGTCAAGGTAAACACGTCGGGGCCCAATACCGTTCGTCGTTGGAGAATACGAGACCAACGAACCCGGACTTTTTCGTGAAGGTGGCAGCGCGGGATTGGCAGGTGGCTCCACGAATCGCAGACTGTCCGGCACTAGATGAAAATCTGTAAGAACTTGCGAAAAAACGAAAACTCAACCACGTACGTTTCCGCCGACTAGGATAATGACCGCTTTGTATCTCCCACTCCCATATTCTCTGTAAATCCTCTGGCTTGTAAACGACGCTATTCCGCTTGGTCGACTCTGTCGGCCACGATGGCGGTGTCCAAGGCTTGTAGTCATCTTTGGGCCGTGGATGAAAAATGGCATATATCACCATCACTAACACCGCAAAGAGAACAAATGCACCACGTCGACGTCCCAGTCGAGGATTCGGTATCCATAGTGATATTGCACGTCGAGGTATCCCAGGAATGGGTATCGAAACTCGGACGAACCACGGGCCTGGTGGTCGGTGCCCTCCAAGACGAAGTTTTTCCTCGACGGCAGAGGTATAGGCAGGCCCAGGCAACCCGATGGAAAGACGGGTTTTCTGCTGACCGTAGTACCTATGCGGGAAGGCCATGGACGTGGGCAGTGAAAACAAATGGTAAAGAAGAGAAAAGGCCGAAGTGTATGTAATTACTGAATGATGGCATTGTAAAGCGGGGAAACTGCGCGTGGCTCTGCTAATCGCGACATAAAAATTTGATGAAACTTCTATGTTGCCACGTATCCTAGGCTGGAATAAAACAGGCTTTTCTATACTATCCGTGGTCGGATAACTACATTCAAATCGCCTCTGGGGGGCATTGCACCCACTCCCATTCGATCCATGCAAAGTTCTACAGTAGGCTGCGGTCCCATCTCGCTGTCTATTTCTATCATTGCATGCGTCAGTAGCAGTGTCAGCATTATCTTGAGCTCTGTTAATGCAAAATGCCTAACCAGTCGTCAGCTACTGTACTGAATCATAATGTCGAGAAAAACACTGACCTGCCCTCGCAGATGGAAATACCGCCGCCAAAAGGCATCGTATGGTCCCTAATCTCCTTACCATCTTTGAACAGCCTCTGACCTGCGTCAATTTTCAGATACCGATCAGGGATGAACCTGCGTGCGTCCTCGTGGATCTCTTCATCCATATGCACCGCCCTCGTCACACAGACCACTTCAGAATTCTTCTCAAGCTCATACCCAGCAAAAACTGTATCCTTGGCGACTCGCCGAATGGAGAATGACGACGTGGACACCCGTAATGCCTCCTTGATCGTGGAAACAAGCAAGGGCATAGAGGCGGATATTATCCAGTCATTGTTCTCTGGATTTGCTGGACGAGCTTTATCAATTTCATCAATGAGAGGCGCCAGACCGAGTCCATCTGGATGCTGTTGCAGGGAGAGCGCGATCACCCAAAACGCCACCATTATTGCGTTGGCTTCTAGCGCCCATAACTCTACACTTAAAGAGATGGCAACATCTTTCCTGCTCTATGTTTACGGTCAGCACTGTGAATACGAGCAGGTACTAAAACACTCGCCCAGCCAGCTCCTTCAGCATGTGTCGATATCCAGTCAACCAATTCGTAGGCGTCTTCGTGCGCCCCTGTGAAAAGTACTTGTCGATAATATCCACAAGATCGTCCCAAGCTTTCCTCGCATCCTTTACCAAAAAGTATGGCATCTCACCCGCAATGAGATGGAATTTATTGTCAAACACACGAAAGGCTGGATAAGTCTCCTTCACGGGGAATTTGGTCCCGAAGAATGCATGTGCCGCTGCGTCATACGATGCCGACAGTATGAATTCGCTCAAGCGGGCCTTACCCTCCGCAGTCCTCGTCGTGAGGGACTCTGTAATGGATTTTTCTGCAAGTCCGGCATAACGAGAAAGAAGAGCAGGGATAGCGGTTTGCGAGAGGAGTCGATGGTGTATAGGGAAGTATTCCTGCTGCATGAATCCACTATAAACTGCATCGTGGGATAATTCAAACATTGTTTTGGCCATTTCCTTGCGGATGGGCGTGTATTCAAAGGTCTGTTTACTGTGCGTAAGCCATGACATAGTAATAGGGGTGCAAACTTGTATACCTTTGAATCACGATAGACCGCACCGATGAGCTATATCGAAATAGGTTCAGTTGAGCGTTCGCAGACAGGTAGGCAATACACACATTAGATGAAGTGATAAAAGTCATCTTCCTGCCAGCGGTCACCACACGAAATATAGGCCCAAAGCGCGCAGTACAATCCGCAAAGAAAGCATCAGGGTTTTTGCCCATGCTGATAGCAGAGCCCAACCATGGTATTATATACGGGACCGTGGGGACCTGTAACGACAGAGACGATTGCGATCTTCGGTACAGTGCAAACAAGACGAGAACGACTATTCCTGAGAGCAGGACAGGTCTGTCTTGCCAGCTATCTTGAAGGAGGTCGTGGACCATGTTCACGCTGTAAAGGCAATTGCGGAATGGAAATGTTAGACCTATGAGCGAACGTCGATACACAATCGCCGAGGCTGCGTTTCAGGACAACGGTGTCTGTAGCCCTGACTGTGATGCCTATCAATTAAGGCTTCTTCGGCTGTCCAATGGCGCACCAGCACTGCTCTGCCCCACCGACACCAGCGTGAGTCATACCACTGGCAACAATAATCATGGCTGTTTTCCTCATTCATGGAAATCGCAAGACCTTGATACAAAAATGCTGCCACTTGGGTGCAAGAAAGGAGAAGAGGAATGAAATGTTCCCACGCAAACCAAGGCTACGCCCGACTCTGCGGCCCGAATCTATCTCCCGGAAAGCTACAATGCCCTCGCAAACACCGAATCTGTCCAGGAAGTGTCCACATCCAGGGCATCCATATGACTCTGAAAAAATATGCAGAGCCAATACTCAGTTACGAGCGGATGCCAACTGCGCTTCCAGCTCCACCACTCGCTTCTCCAATTCCTTCTTGGCCTCGCGTTCTTCTTCCCGGACCTGCCAGAGTACTGAAATAAGCGGGATGATTTCCTCCCACCCGAAATAGGGATCCATCAGCGGCTCCGCAAGGATTCTACAACCTGAGGGCAGGATGTAGCTCAGCAATCGAGCCTCGTCGTGGCTGCCTCTGATTTCAGATGTGCCGACAATAAGGGAATCTAATTGAGCAAACGGGTAAGCGTCCTTGATATCAGGCACGTCCACCAATCCGTTCATGTAAAGACCAAGCTCAACAAGGTTGGTCCCATACCGAGCAAATGTGGCAAGGGACTTCCATTCAGGCAAGGGGATGTTACTGTCTCCTCGTGTAAATGATAAAGGGGAGCAGTTGAGGTTGAGAAACCTCAACGTGGGCCACCTTATCAAAAGGGTCCGGATTTCAGAATCTGGTAAAAGCAGCGGGAATGCATGTGTGATGATCAATGCCTCCATAGCAGAGCAGGAAAATAAGGGCGCGATATCAGCAATGGTAATACAATCGAGTGGGCTGCCCGCGAATTCCTCTAGTGCTTCAGGTGAAGTCAGCCGCAGCTTACGAAGGTTGCGACAACAGTGAGATATGAGACTGGTAAGGCGGTGCACCGTTGAAGGGACCTCGGACTGTCCTGATTGCAGATGGATGTCTGAGAGGTGAGGCAAATTCGTATTGAAAAGTCTCGTAGCATCTCCGAAGGTCATTGGGGCGTGAAGCGTTCCCAGGTGAGAAGGTAGGCTACACGAAAGTCCCGGAGGAAAGGAGGGTATACGAACAGACCACGATCGGTTTTCGACGAGGATAGTCGTGATGTTTGGAAGGGTGGACATTTCGGCGATGATAGAGAAGGTGTTCGTAAAGGGAGGGAAACTGATAGATTTGAGACTGGTCAGTTTTGAAACAACAGGTTCCAGTGCCGAACCAAGCAGCGAAATGTCGGGGCTACTGTACACTATCGAGTCAATATGGAGGTTTACAAGCCGTGGCATTCGAGCGGCAACAAAACCGAAACACTGCGCCGTATAAGCGTATCCCTCATTAGAGAGGCCCCACGGAATACTAAGGGTGAAAGTGGTGATACCCTGATGCATCATGAATACGGGAGATTTCCAACTATCCCCTTCACAACCATACCATTCAAGCTCTTTGAGTCGAGGCAAAAACGCCATGCCAGACCGCAACATTGCAATGTCACTCAAAGCAGGTTGATAGTCGATGGACGCTCCGCTAAGAGTAAAGACTTGGACATGACGGCTGAGGAAATCAAATCTGCTCCAGTCCTCATACAGTGAAGTGAATTTCTGCTCTCCATTGTTAGTTCAGACGTAAAGTTGATATTGGAAGCAAACTTACACAGGAAAAATGGCCTCGTCCCTGTTCTGGACATGCATTCACTTCAGTCTCGCCGATAAGACGCAGTAGAGGCATGAGATCATCCAGTTTGTGCCAAATGATCTCAGTGCTGATGTCGCTCCATTGTTTACAAACGATGCTGACACTGGAAGCGAGGTCACTGGTGTCGACATGAGAGAAGATTTCATGTACGAGCTCGGGAATTGTGAGTGCACGATGCATTTTCTACGATTGTGCTTTTTGGTAGTGGGCGTCGCAATGGCTGTAGAAATGAAGGAAGCAGACCAAGAAAGATAAAGGAGGCGTGAGAAAATAATAAGTATCTGAATCGCCGCGGCCCGGGAAGGCTGCTCAGGGGTTTGTAAAAAAAATGGGATGAACGTCCGTGTAACCAGTTTTGTATCATATATGAGGAAAATCGTACATACTGGACTGTGATTTGATGGCTCACAACTCAAACTATTATTCATCAGTCCGCACCAGGTCCGCCCAAGTGCAACCAAGTGTTTACACAGGTTTCAACGATTCTAACGAAGCTAACCGCGCCCTCAGCTCTATTACTTCCCTCTCTAGCTGTTTCTTAGCCTCGCGCTCTTCCGCCCGGACCTGTTGGAATTCTGAAACAAGCTTAGGAACTCGTGTAAAAGGGGTGAGAAGTGTACAGCCCGGAGGAAGGATATAACTCAAAAAACGAGCCTTATCGGAAGCGTCCCAGCTGGTTAAAGATCCACCCATACGGAACACCTCTAACTGGGCGAACGGGTAGGAATTCCCGACGTTAGGTACGCTCCCCCCTCCACTGATGTAGAGACCAAGAGACAAAAGGTGTCTCCCATACTGAGCGAATAACGCAAGAGTCGACCAATTGGTAAGGGCACACTGACTCCTTGTGCAAGTGATGATGAGGGGAAGCTGTTGAGCTCCAAAATTTCCAACGCAGGCCACTTTGTTAGAAGTGTTCGTATATCAGAATCGTGTAAGGGTAGCGGATAAGCATGCTGGATGCTGAATCGCTTCATTGCAGAGCAGGAAAACAAAGGCGCTATATCGGCAATTGTGACACAGTCGTCAGCGACACCCATGACTACCTGTCCTGCTGGTCCTCCTTGTCGCGTTTGAGCTGACTCTAGATGAAGTTTACGGAGGTTGCGACAGCTTTGCGATATAGCCCCGGTGAGGTGGCTTACGGCCAACGGGACCTCGGCTTGCCTTGATACGAGTGTAATGTCAGATAGATAGGGCAAAGCTGTATGGAACAGTCTCGCCGCGTCTCGAAAGGCCATGGTGACGTGGAGTATCTCAAGTCGGGAGGGTATGATACACGGAGGTGCTGAGGAAAGGAGAGACATGCTTGAAGGGCCATCATCAATACGAATGTTCGTGATACGTGAAAGGGAAGAAGTAGCTGAGATGATTGGAAAGGTGTTATTGAACGCAGGGAACTGAATGTATTTGAGGTCGGTTAGTCTCGGAACGAGATGTTCCAGTGCCCGACTGAACTGCGAAGTATCTTCGCTGTCCATCCCGGAGATATATAAGCGCTCAAGGTGTGGCATTCGGGCCACAATGAGATCAAAATACCGCCCCACTTGCTCTTCGGAGAAGCTATATTCAACCCACAGAGAGAAGGTGGTAATGCCGTTGTGCATCATGAACACTGAAGCCATCCAATCTTCTCTGTAGCCGCGCCATTCGAACTCCTGGAGATTGGGCAAAAAAACGGTGCCAGACCGCAACATGTCAAAGGCACTCAAGGCAGGTTGATAGTTTGTGCCCGATTCGAGGTAAAGGATTCGGACATGACGGTTGTAGAAGTCAAATCTAGTCCAGTCCCCGTGCAGTGAACGAAATTTCTAATTTGCAGCATAAGAACATATAAAACGCAACTTGTGAAGAAAGCAGACGCACGCAGGTGTTAACAAAGTCATTTCCAGGTATTAAATGATCTTCCCACTCAATCTCGCCTATGAGACGCAGTAATGGTGTGAGGTCGTACAGTGTACGCCAAACAATCCTAACGCTCACGTCGACCCATCGTTTACACACGGTAGAAATATTGCGCCCAAGGTCCTCGTTGCTGACGTGCTGGAAAATCTCATATAGGAGTTCGGGAATTGTGAGTGCGTGATGCATTGTCGGCGGTATTTTATCTTGCGGTATTCGTCAATATTTTCAATGAGAAAGGAGAAGTAACCCAACAGATGCGTCAGAATAATTTTAAACGGTGAGCGCGAACCAAAACGACGAAAGATGATCAATGAAGCTAAGGTCCAAGCGTGGGAACTTTAGACTGATCCGCAGATTCATGTCTTCAGATGGATCGTTAGTTCAGGCCTACTTAGCCTTACTACTGCTACAAATCGCAGACTTCCTGTCGTAATGATATGCGATCATTCGTAAAAGATGTTGCTCGGTTCGAACTTTGTGACTTTCTAGGGTCCACTACCTACTGAGAAGTCTAAATGACTAGTGCTACCGTATTGCAGAAGACTGTAGAAGACTATGGAGGACATTTAGGCTTCTCACGACGCAATGAATCCTATCTTTGACGCACGAAGGACGTGAAGACTGTAAATCCGTTGTAATTCATTGGATTGTCGACATATCAGCTCGTGCTTTCCAACTTCCGCCGCACGTCATTGTTTACAAACGACGCTGACACTGGAAGCGAGGACACTGGTGCTGACATGGGAGATTCATGTTTGAGCTCGGGAATCATGAGTGCGTCGTGCATTTTCTAAGACTGAAATTTCTGGTAGTGGACGTCACAATGGCCGAAGAAAAGCAGATGAGATGAAAGAAGGGGGGCATGAGAAATAAGTACCCATGGCCCGGGCCGACCGTGCAAATAAATGAGGTCGATTCGAAGTCGATTCATATAAGTACAGAATAAAAAGCATGGACGTGTCCTTATAAGAGATGTGAGAAACTGCAATGGCTTGTAACTCGAGGGTCTCACAGACCAATGAATATTCATTAAGAAATTTCAGTCGGCACCGGGTCTGCAGATGGATTGAAACGATATTTTACTGATCTCAATAACTCTAACTAAGAGACCAACCGTGCCCTCAGCTCCACCACTTCCCTCTCCAAGTCACTCCTAGCCTCGCGTTCTTCCGTTCGGGCCTTCCGGAATTCTGACATAAGCGTCACAACAGGCGCCCATTTCACCGCATTGTCTGCCACAAGCCTGCAACCCGGTGGAAGGATATAACTCAAAAAACGAGCCTCAGCAGGAGTGCCCATGACTGGAGATTTCCCGACATGGAACACCTCTAAGTGGGTAAACGGGCAAGAATTCCTGATATCAGGTACGTCCGCTACTCTGTCCATGTAGAGACGAAGAGAAGAAAGATGTTTCCCATGCCGGGCAAACAACGCAAGAGTCGACAATCTGGGCAAGGGTACACTGACTCCTCGTGCAAGCAATGATGGAGGGGAATTGTTGAGGTCAAGGTGTTCCAATGCAGGCCACCTTGTTAAAAGTGTTTGTATATCAGAATCGTGTAAGGGTAGCGGATAGACATGCTGGATGGTAAACTCCCTCATCGCAGAGCAGGAAAACAAGGGCGTTATATCGGCAATCGCGACACAGTCGTCAACGACGCCCGCGACTACTTGTCCTCCTTGTTGCGGTTCAGCTGAATCTAGATGAGTTTACGGAGATTGCGACAGCTTTGCGATATAGCCCTGGTGAGGTGGCTTACAGTCAACGGTACCTCGGCATACCCCGATATGATTTGGATCTCTGAGAGATGGGGCAAGGCCGTATGGAACAGCCTCGTTGCATCTCTGAAGGCAATGTCGACGTGAAGTATCTCAAGTCGGGAGGGTAGGATACATGGAGGTCCGGAGGGAAGAAGCGACATGTTCAAGAAGCTATAGAAATCTGCAGTACGAATGTCCGTGAGATGTGAAAGGGCAGAAGCGGCTGAGATGATTGAAAAGGTGTTACTGAACGGAGGGAATCGGATAGATTTGAGATTGGTTAGTTTCGGAACGAGAAGTTCCAGCGCTTGACTGAACTGCGAAATATCGTGGTCTTCGGGTTCCTCTATGGAAATGTGGAAGTGCTCAAGCTGTGGCATTCGGTCTGCAATGAAATCGAAATACCGTCCCACTTGCGCATAACCGTCTTCGGAGTAGCTGAATTCAATACGGAGAGAAAATGTAGTAACACTTCTGTGCATTATGAACACTGAAGGCATCCAGTCTTCAAAGCCGCACCATTCGAACTTTTGGAGATTAGGCAAAAAAGCGGTGCCAGAACGCAACATGGCAACGGCACTCAGGGCAGGTCGATAGTCTGTCTCCGCTCCGCCAAGATTAAGGATTCGGACATGACGACTATAGAAGTCAAATCTAGTCCAGTCCTCGTGCAGCGAACGCAATGTCTAATTTTCGGTGTCAAGGCATAGAAACGCAACCAGTAAAGAAAATAGACGCACGCAAATATTATTATATACTCGTTCATCATCTTCCAGCTCAATCTCGCCTAAGAGACGCAGTAATGGATCGAGGTCGCGCAATGTATGCCAAACAATCTTAGCGCTGACGTCGAACCATCGTTTACAGACGGTAGAAACACGGCAGCCAAGGTCCTCCTTGCTAACGTGCTGCAAGATTTCATGTACGAGCTCGGGGATTAAGAGCGCGTGATGCATCATCGGCTATATTTTCTCGTGCAGAAAATCTGAGACTGTAAGGAAGAGGAGAAGTAACCCAACGGACGCGTCAGAGCAATGATGGCGAAAATGTAAAAATTTGACAAGGGATGAGCCAAAGTCCGAGCGTGGGAAGAGTAGCTACCGATTCCGGATTTAACCTGCTTTGCTCTAAATTTATACTTGCAAAAGGACGTGAAAGCTCAAATTTCATTGTATTTTATTGGAATCGAAATATCAGCTAGTGCTTCCCAACCACTTCGCCTTGATGAGATCCGCTGCGCGTTCCGCTATGATATACGTTGGAACTTGAGTATGACCAGCGGGCACAAAGGGCTACAGCAAAGCTCAGCATAATAAAAAAACTAACTGGGATTGCGACCCACAAAGATAGATGCGTCAACCACACGCAGCCCAGATACGCCCTTCACAAGCAAATCTGGATCCACAACACCATAATCCGCATACCTCGGGGACATACTGGCCGTACCAACGGGATGAGCAGCAGTCCCGGCGTTTTCGCGTACATACTCCTCCAGAGCTTCGTCCGTTGTCGCGTTAACCAAACCACCATACGCCTCCAGAACATAACCATCCCACGCCGGTGCAGACAGGAATCGCTTAGCGCTCTTCACTGCTTCCACCATAGCGAAAACGTCAAATTCACTGACGAGAAAGGCTGGGTCGATGAGTGGAGGGTCTAATGGATCGGAAGAGTTTAATTTGACTGTCCCGCCTGACAGTTCAATCGCAGGGAGTGAGCAGCGTACAAATAAGTGTAACAAGAATTTCACATACGTGAAGCTGATGATACAACACAAGTCGATATGCTCATAAAGTTTCCTGTGTCTGGGATAGCAGAGGGTGGTATGCTCCATGCATTCTACAAAAGATAAGCTATCACCAAGCAACTGCAAGACGAGATTTTCAAACCTGAATATCGATCTCAAGGTGGGGAGTATTTCGTCCAGCGGCAGGATCGTTGAACCTTTCAAAGATCGGCGAGTCGTCCGGTAGACGAGACCACAGAATATGGCTGATTGGCGTGTCTACTAACGGCCCTGTCCTCGTCTCGTTCCATTGTGTCACCAGTTCGTTTCGGTATGTCAGGTTGCGGAAGATGTCGTCCCAGGTGTTCGTGTCATTGACATACCATTTGTTCCAGATTATCGGCTGGTCAGACAAGTTCTTGCCTACGTCTGGCAAATCAATGATAGCTTGTATGCCAACCTCTGAAAGCTCCGCTACGTCGCCAATACCAGAATTGAGCAGTATATGTGGTGTTCCTATGGTCCCAGCAGAAAGGATGATTTCCTTGGCTGCTGTGACATTGAAGAGGTGCATCGATCCTATGCGGGATTTATCAGTTCGGAGCTCGTGAAATACGTAGGAGGTAGGACGCGTACCCTCCGAGGAGGCGGAAAATTCCACAACGTTGAAGCTGAGCTCGAACTCATCACTCTGGATGACCTTGGTCACCTGAGCACCGAGCAACACATGGAGATTCGCTCTATTGATGAAATCCGGACCCAAGTACGACACAGCGGAGCTGCTTCTTTCGCCGTCATTGATTGTGGCTTGCACATATCCTGTGGAGTGACGTGAGGAGTAGAGTTGCATTGAAGATGAAGGTTATATTAACGCACCTATACCATTAGGTATCTCTGAGTTGATATCGAGGAGAAAGGGAAATTCGTCGGGCAGCTCGGACGTCGTTCGTAAGACCCGTTCATCAGTTGGTTGAGGGTAACCTGAAGGCTGACTGCGTTCATGCCGTCTAAACTATGCATAGCTGGGTCATATTGTCCTGTAGTGTCGTGGCCATCCGCAGGTGGTACCCATTTTCATTCTGCAAAAGGTACCAATGAATATAAAACTCGCATCCTTTACGAAACGTTTGAGGATACTGACCTTGAAGACATAAGGCTTGAGACTCTCCCAAGACCAACCTGGGTCCCCGGTAAAATTTGCATAGCGGTCATAATTCTTGGGAGAGCAGCGAGTATAGAGCATGCCATCTGCAAGTCAGTGAATATTAAATTCAAGCATCCCCAATGGCAATAACATACTTACTGACGGATGTGCTTCCACCAAGCACATGACCTCTCGGAAATATGGTAGTCATGTTGTTGAGTCCGGGTTGCACAATAGTCGAGTAATTCCAACTGTATGGGGTTCCCAATAATCCCGCCAGATATGGTATTTCAATCGACAGCAAGTCGCGGTCGCTAAATGAAGGAACGTCAGAATAAGATGGATACTGTTTCTTGACACTCACGATGGGCCAGCTTCGAGAACAAGGACGGAAAAGTCTTCCTCAGTCAACCGATTGGCTACAACTGCGCCTCCTGCGCCACCTTGGGAAATGTTGCCGCTGTTAAAACAGGTTCGCGATGAGTTACGAGGTAAGACACACCGCCAACGACTACAAAGTCAAATTTAGTACCAGGAAGATCAGCTACATTATCATAAATCGCGCCGTAGCAGGACGAAGCCCACAGGAGAAGACCGAAAAGTATAGGCAAACGAAGGTACATCGTTGCAGCTCTCAGAAGGGCATTGCCAGTTTTTATACAACGCATAATATTGCAACATCGGCCACAGGACCATCTGAACAAAGCCCAGCCCAAGTCTCGTTCGATGGAGGAGCAAATAGATTTTCCCACCCCGCGACATGAATACATATTGATGTTGCTTCCGCATCTTTGTCTAGTCCGGGTACATCATCCGAGTCGAAATCCACACGAGTTTAGCGCGCGCGAGCTTTATTACTGTAAATGAACACACCTGCTCTATCACCTGGCACTTCTGACACGTTCTTCAATTTCTCCGAGCTTCAACTTTCAGCACGTATGCTAATGATCTCCTTGGTCATTTGTATTGGTGCTTTGTAAAGCTGTTCGCTTCCTCGCGTAGCTCGTCTCATTGCTGGCAGGATAGGGCAGGAATGCCCGGCGTGGTGGATTCCGTTTGTCTTGCTAATATCTCGTCATCGGACCACATTCGAATGGTTGAAGGTTAAATCAAACAAAAGAAAAAGGGACTTGGTCGTCGCAACAGGGAAACACAGGATGTAGGATGTGGCGACATTAGGTGACGGCAAGAACTGAAGAGACGGAATTCAACGAATTACTTACTCGCGATCGCTTACTTAAGCCATCCGCGCCGAAAATGGGTCCAAGCTACGTTCTCGACCCTGCTATCGAGCATACAGTGTACATAGAAGACATAGAGGGTCTCCCTTATCTACCCAAGCACAATTCCCCAACCCGGACAGGTTGGGTTCGGACAGTGTACCGGACTGATCATTTCGGCCCCGTTTTGCAAGCAATTTGCTTGGACGGAATAAAAGGAGTTGGGTGTAACTAGTACAGGCGAGTATAAAAGTCTTTAGCTACGGAATGCACTAGTCTTTCACACCACACGGGTAGCCGCTTCGTGTGGCAACAAGTCCAATAGTTTTAGAAGAGATGAGATCGATAGGAAGGAAAGGTATATACATAGAAAGTGAAGGGTATGAAAGCAAAATGTATTGTCAATGTCAGGGTATGTAACGAAGATGAATTGTGGTCAAAGTCAAAAGTGTTGGAATGGTGAGTATACTGTTCGTATACTCAAGGGTCCACTAAGGATTCGCCCGATGCGCTGGGACTGCAGCGACAAGACCGATCTTAGCGACGAAGGTCCTCCACTTTCTGAGAGCCTTATTATCTCTCTTTGCGCATTTGGTCCCTGCCTCAATATGCTGCGCCAAACCACTGAATGTCGCAAAGCGCAAGCCGCATTCAGCCGCAGGACACTTGAGTATCCTCGGCTGATGTGCAGGGCTTGCGAGATGTTGGTTGAGGGCGACTGTGTTCTTGAAGGAGCGTCTACACGTGGTGCAGCGAGTGCCCATCTCCCAACACGATTCGTGCCTTATTGCCTCAAAGTCGGCCTCGGGATCGACATAGATATTACGTCTGTCCCGGCGCCTAACTCGTTCAAGAACCCATTTCCAGGTAATGGTACCGCAGCCTCCCATGTCGAGGTGTAACAGCACGCCGTGCATCGAGGTGAAGTGCCGGCCGCACCTTTGACACTCAGCGTGGTCATATTCGCGGTGCACGGCGGCCTGCCTAAGGTGCTCCCGCAGACCTATTGCTGAGCGGAACGTCCTTCCCATGCACCTACTATCCCCACAAACGTAATGCCTCGAGGATTTGTTGTGCTCAAAAAGACTGTATTTGTCCATAAAACACATATTACAATGTTGGCAGAGCCAGCTGCGAGAAGTTGGGGTAGAACCGTGATGATTCATTGTGATTGTCAGATTTCGATGTTGGTGTTGGTTGCAATGTATTGGTGGCTGTGCAAGGAGGACGCGGCCTTATATACTGAAAATTTCAAACTCCGATATCCCCACAAGGAAACTTCGCGAAGGTTCGAGTCATTGCAAGATTCCCATAAATATCTTCCAGCTCCCACAGCGGCGGTAATACACCGCATGATTTGTAATGAATCTTGGTAAGCACTTGTCCTCAAATTGAAATTCCAATAATCCGAGCCGGTTGGTCCGAGCGTGCAAGTTTTCAAGATTTATGGAAGGTCTGCTCTGGAGCATCAAATTCATAAGCGACACTCCGTGAGAGTTGTCCCGTACATAGTGCTTACTACTTAATACAAGGTAAAAGACTGCACCAACATGAACATGCAAGAAGGGAAATTATCTTTTACATGTGATGCAGTGTCATGAATCATCTCGTTAAACAAACTTCATTCGCTTCGTACCTTTTCGTACTCAGGCTCGGGTCATCCTCAGCTTCGACATCCCTATCTCTCGTGCCGTTGCTTCCAAATTGGCATGTTCCATCCTGCGTATCAGTGGTAATGGCAGCATCACTGAGGATGGAGACAAGGTGTGCCGAGACGTGAAGTGCGAAGCCTCCACCAGTAAAGATGTCTGCTCGTCAGGCAACGGCTCAGATACGACTCCATTTTTCAGCCGCTCCGCCAATAGTCCAGGGGCATGTACCGCTTTCCAATACATCTCGATATGTCCTTCCGATAAACGCGATCGTCCTGTCGACAGAGGTTAGGGTCAATCCACACTTTATGGTGGAACAAGTTGTAGAGAGTCCGAGGATCCGGCAAAGTGCGATGTGGCGGGTACCACTGGTAGACGAGCCCGCTAGCACGTCGAAGCCATTCGTCGAAGGCCGAGTCAGCGAAGACTATATTCCAGGTATCATAGGCTGCCTGCGTATTCTGTATGTATGACGTTTTCCAAAGTTTTCCAGTTTTGAAACTGAATAATTCAGGAAGCCAGTGTGAGGCTGCCTCAGGCAAATAGTTCCACGGTAGGTGCAATAGTCCGCAATACAACGCCACATAGACCAGCGATTCGATATCGTGGACAAGCAAGTGGTTGTAATGTGGTAGTTCATCCGGACGGCCCAGCACTGGCGGAAGTGACACAATACAGCTGAATGCAATGCTTGCCTACAACAATGGATTTCAGCAAGTAGGTAACGGTGAAAAAGGATAATCTATACAGTTCGCCTCCATTTTCTAACGTCGTTCCGACCCTCTGGGGCTGACAACTCCCAGTCTACCAAGAGTGCTTCGCGCGCACCAAAGGAAGTACTCTGGCCACTGGCAACAAGAATTATGCTGCTGGAGGAGACGTCATAGTGGATGATTCCCGCTTTCCGTTCAACAGTACACAAAACTGAATGAAGCTATTGGCAGGAGAAAAGGTGATGAATGGAACATTGAACATACTATCGAACACGGACTGACAGCCCTTGATGAGCTCCTTTGTCCCTGCGATCGACTCCTCAAGCGTATATCCAACCTCACCAGTGACGAGTCGATAATGGACTCTGGCTGAGATATGGCAACTATTTGGGGCATGGACCATATACTTCTGGCACCAGCGGCTGTTGGTGTAGCTTGAAGTCACCGTGGAAGACGCTGAAGAATTAAGATGAGGACTCGTGTTAGCAAAGCATTCGAGATAGCACACCTATCCCATTAACAGACCGAACATCGCCGTGACAGACGACAGTTGGTATCCGGTCATCACACCTTTTTCCTGTAGTATTGTCAGAGTATTGCCCTCTTTCGCCACACCAGGTACCGCGGACCGCCAACGGTCCTTAAGAAACACGACCTTGGAGCTTTGGACATCGACAGCCCAATATCCCTTCGTAGAACGCGAGACTAGCGAACGCGGTAAGGTGACCGGTCTTGAAACCAGAAGTTGGCGTCCTCTCGTTGCTTTGTGTGGCAGATCTGCGGGCGCGATTTCGGTTGCCGGATGGCTTGGTGTCGGTGGTGTGGAAAACACGTCGGACGCATCCTGCTTTGATTCCGCCGTCTTGCCAGGTACCAAGAGCTCCTCTGTCTCGGCATCCAACCCTTCGTCAATGACCTCGACCAGAAACACCTTTCCCGCCTCGTAGTGCCGACTTAGACGATCCGACACTGCCTCCGGGTCTTCTGCCAAGTTCTCCTGGATGATGACATGCTCTTTAACGAGTCTTTTGAAGAGCGCTTCTTGCTCTCCCGTGCTTGTGGATACCGACATCGATTCCTCGCTGCGCGTCCGTAGCATTTCCAAAGCGCCAGAGGAAGAGACAGAGCTGTCGAGGATTCCTGCGATAGTCGATCGCGCGCGATACAATAACGCCGGACCGATCCCACCGAAGGAGGCGCGCCGTGTGAGGGGTCATGAAAACAGAGAAAGAAAAGTCTCTGAACTGTGTATTGAGCATTTGTACGGCGTCGAACGTCATCTGTCCAAAATCTGCTATGGTTTGTTTCTTCTGCTCCGGGTCAGTGATGTGCTCGAAAAGAAAATCGTTCCCTTTGTCGCTGGCGAAATCCAACACTTTCCCTTGCCAGAATATCTGGCGCAGACCAGGATTTGAGATGGTGAAGCCAGCCCTTTTAGTGCTTGGACGCCGCGGGAGCTCGGAGTGCTTTATACCGTACCCGCCACCATTACCCTCAAAAAAGGAGATACCAGGACAACGCTTGCTTTTATTTGTCTCGCCCGCGTTGAAAGCTTCGGTCTATGGGAATGAGTTGTATCATAAAAATGGAATGAAAACTACAATGGATGATACGTACGATCTTTTTGTACATGGAGGTCTCTCGGAAGTTCTTGTCTTTTTCTGGCTTAGGAATCGCGTCGAACGCAATATTACAGCTGGGCATAGCTTCGTCCGGATGCCCGGGGCATTCAGGAAGAAATGTGTCAAGAAAATCCTGGACAGGCATTCTTCCGAGAGTATGATGAACTATCTCCCGTCCGAGTAGAAGACTCCGGGCCTCTTGGTCAACCATGCTCGTCGCTCGAGTGCGGTAAGGTGTCGACACTGAATGAAGCATAGTCGGGCGAGATTATGCTTGTGCTCGCTTGAGAGCAACGGATCATGCATCAAGTTCCATTGTGTGGGTCCTGGAGAGTCGCAGTGAGACTTCGAGCGCGTTTGATACTATTGACAAGAAAGGAAATTCACGTGTAATGAAGTCATACACAGGAACTTGCTGCCGACGAGTGCGTGAATACGACCTTCGAGTTGCGACTAGTGGGAGGAATATTTACCCCGTTCTGCGGGGAGAGTATGTGGTGGCACTGTGGAATCAGTAAAAGTGCCATGAAGACGAAAGTCTGGCAGCACCAGAGTGCCGGCCGTTGCTGAAGACTTGCGGTACCGCAAATGAATGGTACGGAGATAGCGGCGTCGAAATCAAAATTAATGACATGTAGCGGGAGCGAAAAAAGACTATGTAGCTTAACATTAAGTGTTAGAAGCAAAAAAAGTATTGTATATAGATACAGATAGAAATTTAAGTACAATGCACTTAAAATCTTCACTTCTTCAAGCCAAGGGCTAGGCCGAGAACGAGAGCAAGGATAGCGATAATGCAAACACAGATCCAGAAACAGATCCATTTCTTCTTGCGGATGCTGCGCGCTGTTGCAGGAATCAATCATCAGAAGGAAAGAGATAATCGTCAAAGAAGGACATACCAAGCCGTACAGCCTCTTCTGTGAGACTCAACCCTTGCTCGGTGTTAGCATTCACTTCCTGCGCCGTGTGTTCAATCTCTTTGATTTGTTCATCATGTTGTTCGACAATTGCTTGCATCTATCAGATCATCAGAACGTGCAAGGGTTATAGCAGCCTGGGAAGCTCACATCATTGAAAAGTTGCGCCAGTTCTGCCATAGTCCTTTCCATTTGAGCGAGATCCTGTTGACGGGACTGCACTTCGCGATAGGCCGAGCGTGCTTCGCCATAAGATGATGAGAGAACAGCTTCCGAGAAGATTTGCGTCCCGCTCGCACTAGCATCGATGACTTGCCTGACTTCGTCATCCGTTGCGTCGGGTTTGACTGAGAACAGTGTTAGGTGAGTGCTGAGATAGCGCAATGGACGCACCAATTCTAAACTGACGTCCGACGCGCTGCTTCGACCTGTTGGTGAAGTCTTGCTCGGCGCGTCGGTAGTCCTGAAGGACGTCCATGAACCTTTTCCGTATGAGTTTCGTCTGTGCAGAACATTCAGATCTCAGATACTCCGAGGGTGGCCAAACGCACCTGGTTAACCCTCATGTCATCGCCAGGCTGGTTAGCCAGAAACGCTATCCTGTCCCGTATGTCATTCTGAAGTTTGCTCGTCTCCTCCTTGATAATCCCCAACTCCCTCGTGACAGTCTCATCTCCTGATGCAGTGTTCAGTGAGCGCGTGTGAAGCGTCGAAATGTAGCGTATATTGTTCGTTAGGTTGTTTATCGCCTCTTGTAGTGAGGTTATCTAATTCCTGTGTCAGCAAAGAGGGGCGTCGAATCAGCCGCTCGTACACCTCACCTCACTCAAGAAATCCGCTCTGCTTGAAACCGCGGTGCCAGAACCGGAGCCATTCGCAGGCAAATTACTGGCTGGCTCGGGGTGCTGCGCCTGTGGTAAACAATATTAGATAGACAGGGTATGCGATGGAGGATATGCACGGACACGATAGGCTGCCAGACGGTCGGACATGGGCGTTAGTAGAGGACCAGGGCCATTGGACCTGCCGCAATTGAACGCGGGTTGAAACACGGGTGAGGTCTAGGTTATGTATGCATGACGTTATTTCACGGATGTCATCCTTGCTGATAACCGGGCCGAAGGATGGTTCCCTCAGCCCTCATTGTCTGCGTCCGTATGGCAGATTTTATGCTATTTCGCTTTAGCAATCTGTGAGGCTCGAAGGCACAAATATTAGTAGTCTCACGGCTCGTCTTGGAAACGTTTATCTTGACTTTCTATTCCAACCCCGATCAGAAGAAGAGCGGACAACATGCTTCGTCTGGCAATTTTAAGACTGTTTTTGCCTGTGTCTTTACGAACTCCTGTCTAAAAGTGACACGCTTACCACCATGCTTTCTTGAGTCTACGTCTTACCTGGGCGGTGCTCCACGGCCAATGTGGGTCTGTTCTTTGTGTTTCGGGCAGTGACTAAGAACGGCTCTGGTTTGAGGTTTTTGCCTCGCCATCTTCGTCCCATCTGGCCTCGCTCTTTATCGGTTACTATGGTATCTACCGTCCTCCCCTAGTACATCGACTCCGGTGTTCAATTTAACTCATACCTCTCGACATGGGTGGATGTGAAGGCGTACCGTGGAGGTGGGTCCTCCGGCTCGCCAAAGCCCTTGATGAAGACAACGACTTTGTCGATTCTGATGTCGAGATTTCGAAGCGTCCTCGATACTCGCTGCGTCATCTGCGGAAATTCATTCGACGATGCCTTCGCACTAAATCGAAGCCCTGTGCACCAGCCCAAGTTAAGTACTGATGTGTCCCGCCGCTGAGTGTGACTTGCACTTTTCGACAGTTAGTGGGCTGGTGCAACCTATGGAGACGGGGACAAAGACGTCTCAACTGATGAAAGACGGCGGGGCCTGCAGGAAATGTGACGTTTTTCTTGCTAAGATGGGACTTGTTACAAGTCCTAGATCTGTAATCGTCTATTCTGGACTTCCACTGATGATTCCTGTTTCCTTTCACCCATACAATTAAGCCCTTCCTGGGCGTCATCGAATTGCCTGGATAATTCTGTTTCAATGGCATAGACTCGATTGTGTATCGTGCAGGCCGCCGCCGCAGTCGAGATACCTTTTTGACGACGCAGCAATGCATTGATCCTACCTTTGACACACATCTCGGAAGACAATGCTTTCCATATCCGGCTCAGTATAAAGCGCCAAAATACTTGGCCAAGATAAGCACCGCCCTTTCTTTCTTTTTTCCTCATTGAGGTCCCGATGTTTACCGGGATCAATACTGAGGTTATCCCAAAGCGAACCGAAAGCCTTGAAGTCAAGGGACATACTTCAAGCTTGGGACACACAGATAAATGTCATGATCCTCTCTGCGTTCTTGCATGGTCAGAATCTGCTAGTCATAATGGATTGTCTACGACTCAACCGATTTCCCCCAGGATTCTACACCGGTGTAATGTCAATAGCCTTGTGGACCGTCGGTTTGTATCTTCTGCATCCATGTGTCCTTACCCCTCTGATTCGCAGTTATATGCAGTTCAAAGCAAATATCGGATGCATGGTCGAGGGTCCCATTTCCTCATAGTTGTCATCCTGCTTCTATATATCTTCGCAACTGTTGAAGCATTCGATAACTGGATATTTTTGACTCAATCGTTGGTCACTAATGATGGCACCAAGTCGTGGGCGACATGTATCAGCAACGCTGTATCTAGGCGGGTTTACATCCTTAACGGAATCATTGATTGCTTGAGCACTATTTCTGCCGACACCTCTTTAGCATGGCCTTTCCCTTTTCATGTGTATAATCAGCTTACTTGAAAAAATATAGATCTGGGTTGCTGGACTGTGTGGGGACGCTCTTGGCGTGCTGTGATCGTTCCCATTATCTGCACTACTGTGGCGGTTGGTGAGTCGCTAATTATTCACTATCTGCTGTACAATTATGATCGTGCTTATCGTTAAAATCTCAGTCAGCAGATTTATGGTACTCTATAGCAATAATATGTGCAACAATGATCTACTCGCACCGGGCCCTTTCCTCTTGAGGTCTGTCAACTGGGCCGTGCTCTATTCTTCACTCGTATTGGCTACCTTGCTATGGTGCACAATTCTTATCATTTACCGCATCCTCAGAGTTAGCGGCGTTGCAACAGGGATTCGCTTGTATCACCGAGCAATAGAGGTCATCGTTGACTCTGCTTCGCTATACTCTGTCCTAATGGTCGTTCTGTTGGTGTTCGGTATTCGCAATGAGCGTGTTGTGAACTATCTGGAAACCGTAGCCTCCGGAATGAGGGTAGTCACATCCCGTATCCATTTTCACTACGAACTTTACTAAGATTCGTTGTTCAGGGAATTGTACCCACAATTCTAGTCGGCCGTGTTGCTGCTGGGCATACACGCCCAGACGATGACTGGAGTGACTCGAGAAGCGTGGTGTCGTCCCTCGAGTTCGAAAATCGGCCAGCCAGCACCACTCAATTGAATGCTGAAGACAATTCGTCCTTGTGTGCAACGGCGTTGGATATGGAGGAAGGTCTGGAGGAAATCACACACAATAGGCACAACGAGATGGCAGGAATTGCGTAGCTCATGTTTGCCCCTTTGACGCCTGGATCGTAACTTCATACTGACCGGGAAGGCCGACAAGACCCACCATCGCGTTATATTACCGTTTGATACAATAGTCTTCGTTCTATCCTTTAATATATACCTTATAATTTCCTCTTCTACCATTGAACTCTCGCATAGAGTTTTGGTGACGAAGCAGTGACTGGTAAGAATGCAGTAGTGAATATAAGTCGGTGCTGATTAACGCTTACTTCAGGAGTTCAATGAGGTGGACCAGAAGCTGCAGCTTGCTCATGCGCGACACAAGCAGTTGCTCAATCAAAGCGGCTTATTTACATTCTTCCATTAGAGATGTTTTCTTCAATCGTCATGCTCTGCTCTGAAGATGCCATCCGTTCCCGGCTTACGCCTGGCTGGACCTTTCTCCAGAACCTGTTGCTCTATATCGTGACTAACGACTGTGAAATGGGGGATTTCGAGTCTAGGATGCATAGATCACTGTTGACGTTGGTCCTGTGAATGTTGGCTGCAACCTAGCTGATGACAGTGCAAAGGAAGAACCGAAAGTGAAGTAGAACCGGGGGCAACGTGCCGGCATGTCAACCTTCGACTTCGACCCTTCTCGCTTGCAGTCAGCGCGCTAATCGCACCCAGCCCACCCGCCCTCGAGTTCCGAATTTGGGGGATTCGTCGTCCTCTGGATTCCCACTCGCAGAGAAAGCACCACGATCCTTGGCGATTTCCACGCCCTCTCCTGCGTCGCAACGCTACCGCGCTACGACAGAAGGAGAAACTCAGTGATAGACTCAGACTGAGAGGATTGTAGGAGAAATTGTAAAAAAGAAAAAAGAAAAAAGGGGCGTCGCAAGGCTATCGCACTACGACAATGGCGTTTGAAGCGTGCTTATGCACTGCAACTTCGCCACACCATTTGGTGTTGTCCTCTTCCGTCGCAAGGCTACCGCGCTACGACGAAGGGGGAGGGTCGCAAGGCTTCCGCGCTACGACCGCCCCATCTTACTGGCACTGGCCTTTAGGCCTTCAGCTTCAGGGCTGATAACTGCCCCACTGTGCAATGGCATGCCCGATAGCCAACCTGCTCTCCACTCTCGTGCACTGGGTTCTCTCAACCCAGGTAGGGATTTTTGGAATTTCGATTGGACGGTGGGGGGTGGCCGTTACATGGCCCGTGCGCATGCATTCACGTGGCGTGCCGGGTAGCTCTCTCCACTGCGCTCTCTCCTTTGCAGATTGCCCTCGGGGTGTCTGTCTGTGTGGGAACTATATCCCAGCTGGAAGGCGAGGGTGCGATCCCCGACGCACCTCCTTCTCCCACTCCGTTCCTTTATTAATTATTCACCAACCTACCGCCGAGGCCGTGAGGGAGTACTCATGATGGGGCTTGACCATAGCGGCAGAGCGTAGGAGTGGTTCGGTACCGTAGCAGTCGCATTCCTCACTAGGTATATTAGACACACAGTAGCTAGTGTAGATGTATCCGGGGGACTGTAGTACGGACGCCGGCACGCTTCTGTTGAGGAGCACCGTCGGGTAATAAAACTTCCTTCCTTCCTTCCTTCCAAGATATTCGCAAGTCAGGGGAGGTCAGGGGTTCCTTCTTTCACTTCTTTCACCTCGACCACTACCCACGTCAACCGTTCGTCTCCATTTCTTTTACCTTGGAAGTCATCTAAACCTTCTCTTTCAGAATAATGGCGTACTGCGACCGCTGCGAGCGTTACTTCAACAGCATGACGGCCCTTCGTCAGCATGAACTCAACTCCTCCAACCACAACGTCTGTGACGACTGTGACATCGACTTCTCCACCTGGCTGGGCCTCAAAGAGCATTACATTCAGAGCCCGAACCACGCATATTGCCAGTACTGCGACAGCCATTTCAGTTACGACTGGGGCCTCACAGAGCACTATGAAGATCACCACGACTACTGCGGGAAATGCAGCAAGGTGTTCAAGAACGAGCGTGGGTTGCACGAGCACCACAGGCAATCGCCGTTCCATCACTACTGTGCTTCTTGCAAGCGTGACTTCCAGAGCCAGAGTAATCTGAATTCGGTAAGCAACTATCGACCTTGCTTCGTCCATATATGCGCTGACGCGTCGTCATATAACAGCACCTCCGCTCGTCCACCCACATGCCCAAGGCATTCAAATGCCCCGCCGCCAGGTGCGGCGAGGCCTTTGTCTCTCGTTCGGCCTTCGTCCTCATCTCGAATCCGGCGGTTGCGTCTCAGGCGTCGACCGTGCCACTATTAACCACTACGTGCGCCAGTACGACAAACAAAACATCATCACCGACCCCTCGCGTATGCTGACTGGTCCAGGCGGCGCCCCGCGTGACGAGATCGTCTACTCTGCCAACGAAAACGCGTGGAATGGGGATGCGTATGAGTGCTATCTGTGCCACAAGACGGCCCAGTCGTTGGGCGCGTTGAACCAGCACCTTGCCAGTCCCAGGCACCAAGAAAAGATGTACTTCTGTCCTTTGCCAACGTGCAAGATTAAGTTCACGACATTGAGCGCATTGTTGCAGCACATTGAGAGCGAGAGGTGTGGCGTATCGAGGTTTGAATCTGTGCAGAAGACATTGAACGGATTGATGAAGATGAAGATATTAACCAACTGAAGCGGTACGTTTATATGTATGTCGGGCGCTCTAATAAAGCGACATGACTCACAATTAATTCCAGACAACAGCCTCCTTTCCCTCCCTTACTTATCCCCACTGCAGCAGGCTGTTCAAAATCCAATGACCTTGACCAACGGTTCCATTTCTCAATCATATCCATGGATGTGATCGAAAATGTCAGAAGCACTCAGGAACCTTATACTTAAATGTTGTACAATTGCGAGAATAATAGTATTGATTGCCATATATAATACCTACCAGAAACAAGTACACTTGGAGAAAACCTACAGGAAACAATCAGCGTAAACTCAGTGACGACTGGAAGAAGAATCAGACATCCAAAGGAAGGTCATTGCAACTCGCATCGCGCCGACCCCCGATCCGCGCCAGCGCACCCAAAGGGCGGCCCACACTCGACGCATGTCAATGGGTTCAACATGGTATGGAGGGGGAATATAAACGTTTCACATTGGGGGAGTACTCAAATGGGCGCTAGAGTGGAAACTGCGAATGTACGGAAATTTTTCATCGTGCGACAGACAGAGTGTCGGGAAGATGGAAAGTAGATAGAATGCTTACCATATGATAAGAGATCCCGACAACCAAAGGGGTAACAGCGACGAACTGGGAGAAAAATGTGAGCAAGATGTTTGCAAGAAAAGAGCAGAAGAGAATAGATCAGACGAAACGGCACTGGCAAGTGCACTGGCGCCCCGTAGGACGCATATCTGTTGCGAACAGACAAGCTCTATTCCTCGGCATGGTCGTGTAGGACGGGGAAGAGAATAAAGTCATCATAGAGATGCAGCATAGAAGTATACACACCTTGCAATAAGGTAGCAATGGACGAGAAAGCAGGAAGATGGATGACAACAAGAAAAAAATTCTCGTTTTTATATTCAGCGACACACGTGACATATCCCTATTAGGCTAGACACGGTGCTGGTCCGTGCACGCGACCAGTACTTCCCATCAAACTGCCGTCCTATCCATTGTCAAGGGCTTATACCGTCGAAAGGCTGTAATCTGGAAGCTAATTTATTCCCTGCTTGGACTACGTGGAATTGATACTATAACAGGCCAAATTCTACGATACTAGGTTCTTAGGTCGCGGTCATGCTTGTGACTCCCTATGATAGAAGGCTTTACAACTTCTCAGATGGGCTTGCTTCAATGATTTAGATACTCTCTTCACTGAATTTTAGTACAGCGGATTTCTTGTGTTACTGCTTGGACTGAGGAATGAGTACCGAGCACTCGGATGACCGCATCTTCTTCATCTTCTATTTGTATTGCTCTGCTGTCTCCGTCTATCCGATAATTCCTCCAGCGGAATGTATACCTGAAAACAGCTGTGATTTTCTTTAGGTGAGGATCCACTTGACGTCAATGTGGTCAACGCAGTACACCCTCCGACGGGCCGTCGGACAAGACACAGGTGAACACAGACACACATACTTTGGGAATGCAAGTCCTGGCTGCTTTTAAGGGCACAGAAAATAACATCCTGGAGTATCTCATCTACCCAACATCCCCCCTCTTAGTGTCTAATGGCAGACCGTAACCGAGTCCAGCTCCCTCATGGACCATACCCTCACATTCATCGCAAGCAAGTTTCTTAGCACAGCCGTAGTGGATGAGAGGAACCAAACCGTGTATATGCTATCAACTGAGCGAAAACACATGCGCATGGTCCTTACCTCCGTTTGCGAGGACGAGAAGAAGGAGGCAGTTTGGGCAGAAATACGCTGGAGGGACAAGTCCTTCGTAATCAACGGACAGAGCGCACCGTGGGATAGGATTAAAGTAGAGAAGGAGGGTAATTCGGTGTTCCATAAGAGGTATCTCCGTCCATTCTCTATCCTGCTTGAAACTGAAGAGCAGTTTGCAGACCTCGGGTATGGCATTGGGCTGGAAGGCAATATGTTGTGACGTACAGGAAGAAAGTCGGATGGGTCGTAAGTGCAACGATCTAGGTATTGAACGTCTAATTCAATTAAGCCTGCTGTCTAGGTGACTGAAGTACAATCCGACTGTCGAGTGGTAGGGACTCTGGTCCCCCGAAACTCGCACCTGTTTAGCGAGTACGAGCCAGCGATATGCCGGGTCTGGGTCCAGGACCTCTATGCAGACCAAGCTGCGTTTATTTTCCTCGTGTTGTTGTACTCGGAGGCACGAAGGATTAAGAGTAAACGCGTGAGTTGCTTATTTACGACCTCGACTGAACCCAACTGACATCTCTGCGCTTGTTAGAAGTGGCATATGACTGTCGGAGCATTGATCACAGGTGGCTCTATGCGTCGTGATATTTTAGAACTATAAATCCTACTTTCAGACGTCCGTACCTGAATGGAATCTTGTTTATACGTTGGATTTAATTCCTCGAAATCATTGCTAAATATCACACCTTGCTTTCTCGGAGGCCAGTCGCGTTAGCTGTGCTCTACAAACTTCGAATTTACATTTATCTACAAGTTACACATATCTACAATCAACCCATGGTACCAATGCATCCAGTGACCCTCAGTCACAATGACAATTTGACTGGGCCTCAGTAACAGAAGGATCTTGAGAGAAGGCAGCGACACTTCTCGGATCCCGAGTACCAGGGACGTCCATACTTGGATTCATCGTGAAGAACGACTGAGGTTTCAGCGTAATACTCAAGTGCTCGACGGGCATCCTACTCAAAGATTAGCGGTGGAGACGGAACCCAATAAAAGACGTACACAGGCCAATCTTCCGGACGGGGAATATGGGTGGTTCCTATTGAAAACGATCTCAATCAACCTGAAATCCAAAAAGCTTAAGAAAAGACTCACCGATTGTGAGGTACACCAAAATATCCTCATTTTCGATATTCTGTTCTCCCTTGACCCACGAGTCGATCGCGTCCGCCGGACTGTCCCTCGTCTGGGGCACGAACTTACCCGCAGGCCACATCCTACTACCCTGCTCATCTTCGACATCCCTGCACACCCAGATGGGGTAATTACAAAAGGCAGCCCTCTTCAGCGCCCAGCCGTCCTTCCTTGCAAACATCGGCGTGATCCCGCCCTTCATAGCGACAACGTACCCGACGTCTTTCCCACTGCTATAATGCTGCCTCGCGGGGTTCACGATCCTCCACCTGCGCTCCTTCTCCCAATCATACGGCCTCCCAGCCTCTTTCTTCAACACAATTTCCTGTGTGAGGAATCCGTTCCCGGCAAAGTTCTCCGCGGAGCCGGTCTCTGCCTCCGGGATGGGAAGGACGTCGGATTCAACGACGGTGTTGTTGAGACCGTCGATCATGGGATCAACACGGACGGAGAAGAGGTGCTGGTGGTACTGGGCGTTGACATTTGGCGCGACGAGGGTTCCGTATTTGCTTTTCTCGCCATCTTGAGCGACGTAGACCTGGAGAATACCCGTTAGGCGAGCTTCAAGCTCGATGGTACCATCCTGGTAGAATTGATAATTCCAGATATACTCTGGAGGATGAAATGAGTGCGAGCTTCGCGGCGGCGTTGATTATTGGAAACGAACCGTAGTTAGCGAGCGTGCAGACCATGCTGACGACTAAACGACGGCGACGGACGGTCTGTCCACGGCCACCGGGGCGGTAGTCAGTGTGCTTCCATAGGACACCGCTGTCCTCCTCGTGGATGCAAATGACGTTCTTTACTATAACGGCACTTCCGTCGTGTGCAACGTACGAACCAGGCTATGAGCATCGTCAGAAGACAAGTTGATACTGGGAGCACTTCCACATACCAGGTAGTGAATCTGACCAACACAGTCACAACCTAATGACAGTTCGTTCGCCATTGTTCCCATTCCATACTCACCTCTATCCGATTTATAAGATAATATGACTGGGATGGAGAATGGACTTACGAGTCAAAAGCAAACTTTCTAGGATGAGGGTATTCCGGGGCGCCATAAGGTACAACCATCTCAGCCAACGACAAACGATACAAGATCGGTCTTATTTCGCCGTTGTCATTGTAAGTAATAGTCGAAAGAGCAATACCCTCGCGATGAGTAAATGCTGGAATACCCGGTCAGCATCACGTTGCTTATGAGATTGAAAGCTCGGCCTTACAGATATGCATCTTCCAATTTTGCCATTCCAACTCGTGACCATTCATCTTAAAACTGACGCCCTCAGGCTGCACAATATGCAAAGGCTTGATATCATCTCTTGGTTTGTAACCCCCTTCGTTCTTCTCCATGAGGTCAGGAAGGAAATCAAAGGACTTCCTAGGAGGAGGGATACGAGGACGGTTTGCTACAGCAAACGCGTCGTCGGAGAGCTCTGGGAATTTGGTACTTTGAGCAGTAAGAGCACCTTTCTCGTCGGAGGGCTTGTAGTGATAAGGAAAATCTGGGGAAAGCGTTAGGACGTGCTGTACGAAACGATTAATGCGTACCAATATGGATTACTTTGTCAGTATTTGAATCAATGACGGGAATGAAGTCCTGAAAATGTAAATCAACCATCGTGTCCCTCCACCAATTGAGTACATACCAATGGATGGGCATACAGGTTTTCATGTTCCGAATACCTCGCAAACACGAAAGCCTGCTGAACGCGACGAGTGTGGGGGAAACGATCATCATATCCAATGGCCCAGCCATCGCAGAAGATTTGCTCAGGAAGAACACCTATTGAGCATAATCAAGTCAACTGTTTACGAGTAAAAAGAATCATCTTACCGACTTCCTTGGCCAACTGCTGGACCCTAGGGTCATTCTTCACGACCTTCTCGCAGGCGACGAGTTCTTCAACCGATATCTGGGGTTGTACGCCTTCCGAAAGACGTTCAAATGCCTGAATACTCCATTTTCCATCACCAAGAGCGAGAAAGACATTGTACGAATGTCTGCACTCTCGGACAATAAGACCATGGTTGGTGCTGGTACAAATAGAATACACACCCGTTAACAATGTCGAGGAACTACAATACGCGTCAAATTAGCACATCTGACTATAATGAACGGACCGAAGTACGTACATCGACTTCTGCCTTCCTGACAATGGGGATAGGTGCTTCTGGTTTACTTCCCGGGGTCAGCGGAATGCCGAGATAAGCAAGAACCGCTTTCTTAGGCGCTGGAAGGAGACTACAGGTGATGAACTTGATTGCCTTAATCTCAGTCTTGCTAGCGACATGACTGCGAACAGTGAAGGTAACGGCTGCAATCTGGAGACGGTCAGCAGGGGTGTAATGTGCATCATAGATTGTCACAAACTTCGTCAGGGGTCAGCGGATCCAAAGGATGCTTGAACTCGGTCGGAATAGCATGAGGGGTACTCTGGACCTCGGTTGCAGTACTAGGGATTACAGTCTCGGGAGCCATATTTACGACACGGGAAGGTAAATGCTGGTATATGGCTCCCCCCTGTATCTGAGCCCTTTAAATACTCGTCCTGCGGTCGATGACACATAAATCACGGCAAGGAGATAAGATCACTCGAGGATCACCTGACGGAAACGCGTGGATTGTTAAGCTATCGGTGGGTTCCAGGCGTTATGTCGAGGGTGTTGACGTGAATTTGCGACTTTACAGGTATATTATTATTAGCCCTGCTATCTATGCGCGAACGTCAGAAAAAGGCTCAAAACTGAAGCATTACACGCCGCGGCGGGCTCTCATTATATCCCGAGACACAGAACCTCAGGTTGATCATGGGTGTTGTAGATATATGGGGTTCCGTGCCAAGATGAACTAACTTTTCATGTACTCACCAACTGCTTGTAAATCCTCCGGTATTAATGGTGGGCCTTGGCGTCTCTAGCACCTACAAGCAACAAACGTTGCAATCGTCTGCACGACGATCGGCCGTGATCGGTTGCTGTAACCATACTCGAGTCGCTTTTTGGAGGTGTTTTTTGTGCCGCGGCGACCCTCTTGGCACAATAGGAGTGGTTCGATTAGTAATGACAAGCATACGGAGAGCCATTTTTGCACCTCCCCAGTTGGTATGCAGTTCAAATTGTCGAACGATATTATTCGCCGTGAACCACGCGTTTTTCTCGACGTACATCCCTGAGAACGGTCATCAGGTATTAGCCTGTTATCTCGAAAGCCAAGTGAGGCCTTGGGCGCGTATCATAGAACGCCACACTCCGCAGCCGTATGAGCGAGAGTCCTACTAGCTTGAACTTGTCTGCGATGATTGTGCGTCGGAAATGGCTTCCACTTCTTATGCTTCGTTCCGGCAGTTCACCCCAGTCTCTGGCCTAGGCACAAAGAGCTGCTAAAGAAGTTGAAAACCATATCAATGAATGATAAGGGCAGCATTAGGGTGAGAGTTCCAAACTTTGTACAATACTTCACCGACTCACCCAACGATTCAAGAACAAAGTGACGGTGCCCATGGGGTAATATTTGTCGTCTTCAGAGCCTTGACCATGTAGACATAGCCGCCCGTAGTACTGCCCAAGTTTCCGACATGTGCATTCAGGCGGACGTCTGCTAATAGTACTATTCGCGAAAGGGACTACTAATCACCAAGAATCCGCTTTTTGTATAAACAGGAAGAGCAGGAGCATGTAGCGATTGAATAAGTAGAAAGGAGGGAGGGAGGAGATGATCGCCGTTGGGCCGGAGCCGCACTAGAAATTGTTTGCCTCGAGGCTGAAAATGTATTTTTGGGCGCCGGCGCCTATCACTGAACCTTGTCCCTGTCACAACCATCTCCGTTGACGACAACGACGACGATGCCTCGCGAAAACAGCTTTTCCGACTCTGACGGTCGTTCATTGACACCAGACCTCTCAGAGGAAGAAGAGGCAACTGGAGGCGCCCCACCCATCTCGCCGACCTACTCAGTTCGACCACCATTCTTAGCTCAGCCACCGTCACAGGAGCATGCTCATGCCAATGGCTTGCAGGCTTCGCCATCGAAGCATTCTCTTCATTCTCGAATAACCACGCGAAGCCGAAAGAAAATAGATCCAAAGGACAAGTTTCGCGGGGCTGTTCGCAAAATCATTGCCATGCACAGAGGCACGAGCATGATAACCACGCGGGCGAGGGTGGGCGCTGAGCCAGGCGTGGATCCTCGTCGTGGATCTGCCGACATTCAGTATGGCGGAATTAGGCAGAACTGTGTCATCGAGGTCTTCGACTATTCGTCTGTTCGCCATAGTTTTGGGCGCATGACGAACAAAGAATTCGTCAATTTCCTTGGCGACGAAGGCGCAAGCAAGCCAGAGCCATGGGTGAAGGTCAGATGGATCAACATTGGAGGCATGAGCTGGGATGTCATCAAGGCCGTGTCGCTCAAGTATGGTACGTGTACTCGAATTCGAATTCTGCTATATCTTCAATGTTTTGGTTAGATCTTCATCCTTTGGCCCTTGAGGACGTATTCCATACAAGAAGTCAAACACGTTCCAAGGTAGACTACTACACCAAGCACCTCTTCCTCCGTATCCTTGTCCACGAGATCGGCGACCCTGATGACATTCCCCGCCCTTCCATGCAACTGCAGCATATGGCTCTACGCTCACGGGCCTGCCACGGAGTTCGTCCCCTACGCCATTTGAAGATGGTGATAGTATTGAGATGAAGGACAGCGGCCTTGTAGAAGATGATCGGACAGTATTTGGAGAGATCACACCCATGTCTACCATGAGGAACAGAAAGGGTCGCGGTACCTTTAAGTCGGCGGATCCAGAAAAGGGAAGCTCCACGTTCAGCAGACTTAGTAAAATCGCCTTGCTTGATGCTGTAAGGACCACATCTATTCTCGTCTGTTGTCCATTAGAGTTTAACTTGCGGCTTTTGACAGGAAGAAGAAGCGCTGAAGCAGCAGGCGGAGGAGGAAATCGCGCTTCAGGCCTTGAAGAAGGTCGGCACATTCAATTATCGGCAATCACTGATGGCTGATGCATCTCCTTGCAGGACGGTGACCGAGTAAATGTCAAGGTTTACCCCTTGCACATCTTTCTGTTCCGAGATGGTGCGTTCCTGTAGTGGATTCATCGCAGCTATGGTAACCCCCTTTCCCTACAAGGCACGGTCATATCAATGCAAGGAAACCCGTCGCTTGAGCTCACTCAGCCCATCGCCAGTAGGCTTCATCAGCGCGATACGGGACTTAGGGCATCGGCTGATCCTTCTCTGCTGGTTCAGAGTCTATTGGACTTAAGTAGGCAATTTCGTCTCTAAACACATACCTGCTGACACAGCTACTCGAATTAGCTGTCGACAAGGCATTAGAAGTCATCGATGTTTACCACGCCAAAATCCAAAAGTTCGAACGCGCTATTCTCTATAAACCTAAAATTAAGACAGTACGGAACTGTAGGTCTTCAGCTTCTGGCCTATTATGTTATTCGCTCACTCTTGGATCAGTGCATCTTCTCAACGAGGATCTCATTCTCCACAAGCGTACCATGGAACCAATCAAGACTGTGGTATATGGTCTACGACGGTATGACATCGACCGATGCGCTGCTCTCATCGACGAATCGAAACTTTCGGCGGCAAACGGAAACGTCAAGGTAGTTGGTTTCATGTCCCACAAATCCAAAATCTACCTGGTGATTAACAAATTGTTTCTTCTTGCTCCGCCATTTTACTTACGATCTCTTCATTATACAGGCCGATGTGTACGACCATGTGGAGTACATCTTATCAAGCTTGGACATGTTTGCAGGAATCACCCAGAATCTGATCGACTATACGTTTAATGTCAGCGCATGTTCTACTCGTGTTGATGGTATTGGAGCTAACACATCTGTAACAATAGATGACCTCTTATGAGATGAACGAAATCATGTATGTATCGCCATTCACCGGCACCTTTCGTAAATCTTCGCCGGTTTCTGATGTGATCTATCGGACAGGCGTCGATTGACGATAGCCACTATCATCTGTCTTCCGCTGACATTGCTCACGGGTTACTTTGTGCGTTGTTGTTTCGTGTCGTAGCCTCAAATGCTCACAGTGTGTTTATAGGGAATGAACTTCACCACCATGTGGTCGGTCAACAATAACTCGGACCTTCTGTACGTTGCCACTGTCTGTTCCATTTCACCATCATGCTGATTGGGTGTGTAATTATAGATTCTGGGAGATTGCTATTCCTGTTATGTGCCTCGTTATTCCTCTCGCCATCTGGCCGGACATTATGAGAATGGTGCATTACGTGAAGAAGAAGATGCTTACCCGCAAAGCCGTACAGGTTTGCTTTGTTCCGTTGTCTGAATGTGTATCGTTCTAATATCGTTTGTTCCTCAGAGATATCGTCGGCGATAGAGTAAACCATTATGCTTACCTAACTCTCATTTCACTTGCATCTATATCCCCCATATCATATATTTAGACTCACGTCCTCATGATCATAGTTGCATCTACACCTCTCGTACATACCTCTATTCCTTCAGGTTCTTTAAGGACATCTTTTATTCCATTGGGTTTTATTTTATAGGATCGCGTGCTGTGCACTGTGCTCTCGTCGTTAATTTTACTTTGAAAATCAAAATAGGTTATTTTGGTACCAGGTGGGCGTTATCCTCCTCTTCAGCGCTGCTTATGGGAACTTTGTCCCATTTCTCCAGGCCAACCAAGCCCCTTCGGGAGAACACCAAAAAGCTTCCCGACCGTGGGGGCGGTATCTCCGACTTCTTCAGGGCCTTCATCCTGGCTCACTTCCGCCCTTTTTGCATAGTCTGTAAGATACTCTACAGCTCTGTTACTGCGGCAGGTCGGTGAAGTCATAGCCTATCCTTTTCATCCGCTCTTCAACCTCAAATGCCGGTTCTGCCATATACCCGATACATGACTGCTAGCTCTCCGGATCCCTATCCTTCTGCGCGGCGTATCTCATCCCAAGATACTCAAACCACGGTGGATAAAACCCTGAAAACCCCCAGTCAACGACCCACAGCACATGGTGATTGTTCAGCAGCAAGTTGCGCATGTTCAGGTCGTTGTGCGTGAAAGTCAAGGAGGCAAACGCGGAAGCATCGAGGGGTTTACAATTTGGAGAAGGTGCCCAACCTCGAGAGGCACGGTCTTCAGCAGTGTTCGGAAATAAGTCTCGAGTGCGGAGATCGTTGGGAATGGACCTTTCGAATCGTACCCGAATTGAAGGCCATTGGAAGGTAAGGGCGTCGGACTTAGCGGACCGGGTATGTTGTGGGACGAAGAGTGTTGGACGCGTCGAAGCCGGCGTAGGTAAAGCGCATTGTCAAAACGACTTTGAGCTTCCCCAATACAGATGGTGATAACCAGGCGACCCGGAGCTGTTGGCTGTTTGGCACCAAGTCCATGACAATCGGGCCGTTTCCTTCTGGGTGATGATGAGGTATGGCGCGCCTCATACGTGGGACGGCAATTCGTGTTTGCTTGCGGACGAGCTCCATGGCGAGCGCATCAGAGGCGGTAGAGTCCCAGTCTCGGACAAATTTCACGACTGTGTCTTCTCAGATTTGGACAAGCTTGTCATCTGAACCCTCGAGATATGGCGCGGATTCAACAGCGCGGATTATCTCCTCGTCGGTCCAGGTATCGGATTCTGGGAACTGCTCTCAATGCATTAGTATTGGTATACAAGTACTGAGCCTGAGTGGTAACTTACTCGAATAGGTGCTCGACGAAGCAAGTCCTACACCCAAAACGGTCCATCCAAGACAGTCAGGACGGTAGCGAACAGATAAAAAGCGAAACGTTCAAGCCTGTGCGATACTGCTCTCAGAGTGTTACTCTGACAGGATGAGTGAAAACTTACATGCGTGGGTCCTCTAATAACTAAACCTGAGATGTAAGAGTTGACACGACAATGCTCGACGAACGCGTCCCGGTCTGAAGTAGACACGCGGGACCCTAACACAGCCACCCGCCCTTCCTGCCAAATTGAAATTCGGATCCACATCTACAAGTCTCTCATTCTCGCTACGACGTCAAGTAATGAGAGAGACGATTACGAGTCTAGCACTTTGGCATGACCACCGCGCCTCGTTGTGGTGTCATGGGAGACCCAGTGGCCAGTGGGGCTGATTCCAGGACTTACATCTGCCTGGAACAGATAACGATGAGATATATATCTTGATCCCGTAATAAATGATGCCATTGAGGTATACGGAACCGATTCTGGAGTGCTGAAGAATAGCTGATGGGGACGTTACATTGGTTTCATTTTCCACAAATCCAAACTCTACCTGATGATTAGCACACTTTTTCTTCTTATTCTGCTATCTTACTTACGATCTCTTCGTTGTACAGGCCGATGTATACGACCATGTGGAGTACATATTATCAAGCTTGGGCATGTCTTCAGAAACCACCCAAGGTATTGGAGCTAACGCATCTAACAATAAGATGTCCTCTTATTAGATGAACGAAATCATGTATGTATAGCATTCATCAGCACCTTCCGTAAGTCTTTGCCGTATTATGATGTGATTTATCGGGCAGGCATCGTTTGACGATAGCGGCCATCATCTGTCGTCCCCTCAGGCTACTTTGTGCGTTTGTTGATTCGTTTTGTAGCCTCGAATGCTCACAGTGTGTTTATAGGGAATGGAACTTCATCGTCATGTGGTCGGTCAATAACTCGGACCTTCCGTATATTGCCACTGTCTCTTCCATTTCACCATCATGCTGATTGGGTGGGTAGTCATAGATTCTGGGAGATTGCTATTCTTGTTATGCGCCTCGTTATACATCTCGCCATCTGGTCGGACATTATGAGAATGGTGCATTACGTGAAGAAGATGCTTACCCGCAAAGCCGTTTGCTTTGTTCCGTTGTCTGAATGTATTGTTCTAAGATTCGTTTGTTCCTCAGAGGTATCGTCGGCGATAGATTAAACCGTTACCATTACCTAGCTCTCATTGTACTTGCATCCATATTCCCCATATTATATATTTAATAAGGACATTATTTATTCCATTAGGTTTTTTATGTTGTAGCTCCCGTCGTTGATTTTACTCTGAAAATCGAAATAATGCTTATCGCAACTTCAAGCTCCCGAGGAAGCAGTGAGCAGGGCGGTTTATAGGTTATGGATATAATACAAAGTTGAGTAGGGTGTCAATATAATAAGGTAGAGGAGCAGTCAGGAGCAGTCTACAGCATATCGATACAACAGTGAATGAGCATCACGGATCAAAAGTCCTCATCGGTGGAACTGAGATGATGTTAGCTATGACGAAGCTCTGTCAACGGTCTAGACATACAAGGTTTTCGTCTGAGCATTCTCCGCAGTTCCCGTCATATTGATATTGGCCTTGGAGTAATCCGACACCCGCTTTTCAAAGAAATTGGTCTTGCCCTGCAAGGATATCATGTCCATGAAGTCGAATGGATTAGTTGAGTTGTACACCTTCTTGTTTCCGAGGGCGACAAGAAGACGGTCAGCAACAAACTCGATGTACTGACACATGAGTTTTGCGTTCATGCCTATGAGACCGACAGGGAGAGCAGCTGTGCATTTTCGAATTGAGTAACGAAGATTTTAGGAAAGATCAAAGAGCGAACCAGTCAAGAACTCTTGCTCTATATTCACAGCCTCTACGATAATACGCTCGACAACCTCTGGATGTGGACGACGTTTCAGGTGACTGAACAGCAGACACGCAAAGTCGGTGTGCATGCCCTCATCACGACTGATCAGCTCATTCGAAAAAGTCAGGCCAGGCATCAGTCCCCGCTTCTTTAACCAAAAGATGGACGCAAACGATCCAGAAAAGAAGATGCCCTCTACAGCAGCAAAGGCGACTAGCCGCTCCGCAAAGGTGGAGCGATGGTCGGATATCCAACGTAAAGCCCAGTCAGCCTTGAGTTTTATGCACGGTATTGTTTCGATTGCATCAAAAAGGTACTCTCGCTGCGCAGTGTCCTTGATGTAGGTATCAATCAGGAGGGAATATGTCTCAGAGTGGATGTTCTCCATCATGATTTGAAAGCCGTAAAAACAACGCGCCTCGGCGGCTTGCACCTCCTTCGAAAAGCGCTCCACCAGATTTTCGTTAACAATGCCATCAGATGCCGCAAAAAATGCGAGGACGTGAGAGATGAAGTGATGTTCATTTTCGTTAAGTTTGTTGTTCCAGTCGTAGATGTCCATCTGCAAGTCCATTTCCTCAGCGGTCCAGAAAGAAGCCTCGGCCTTTTTGTACATTTGCCATATCTTGAAAGTTCGAAGGGGAGTGAGAATGGGGAATTTCGGGACGGAGGTGCGTACCTCGGGGTATTGAATAGGGAAGAGAACAAAACGGCGTTTGGACTCTTTTAATAGGGGCTCTTCGGCTAAATGATGGTGAGTGTCGATATGATGGGACGGGAGAATCACCCTGACATTCGGGAAGATCCACCTCGCCAACATATCTTTGCCGGAGATCGTCCAGATACGAGTCGGCACCAGGCTTATCGTCGCCGGTGATTTTGACAGGTTCATTCACGTTTTCGGCAGTATCGATGACCTTGACGGTACTTGCTGCGTTCTTCAACTTCGTCAAGGGAGTCAATGTGAGAGAGCTAAATGAGTCAGCGACCTAAAACATGGGGAAAAGAGGTCAGAAAATCATACGACGAAGGCCGACCGATTCACCTCCACTGTCGAATGCTCCCTTGACAGTGCCGGCATGCTAGGCTCAGCGGTGGTAGAAGACAGACACAATCTGAACTCTGAAGTTTGAACGGAACATTTCGCGACGCCCTCACGTGACGGGAGCCTAGTGGCTGTGCGAATCGATACTTACAAAGCACGACCCTGACAAATGCACTGACCCACCAAGGGCTCCGCCTGGAACGACAGGATATTTTTACCTTTGATGTACCAAATGTTGGGTATTTTTGGTGTGATTTGTGGCACGGAAACTATTGGCAGATGGCTTCTAGCTGTACTCGGAAAACAAATAGGTCATCGGACGGCTGGTGGGTCATCTCTTCGGCCGGATATAGTATTTTGACATCGACCACCATCGTGAGTAACGCAAACGCTATTCTGACGCATAAAAGCAGTCTACTGATCCAATGATGTTCCCTACCCTCCCTTCTACTCTTATCAGGATCATCACTGCTCTTCAAGCTACGCAAATCTACCGACACTTCTCACCGACGCGCTACAATATGGCTAGCTTACCCTCTACCGTCCAGGCTGTTAGCATTCAAAAGGTGAGAGCCTATCTGATGAATATAAAGCTATTTTGACTGTCGCCTCTAGACAGGTGACTTTGATGTTATCGAGAAGGCGACGCTGCCATTTCCCAAGGAGGTTCCCGGTAACCTCGTCGTAAAGGTATGAACCTAGATTACCATGATCGTGCCATCGATGAACAGTCTCAACCAAGGTGGACTATTTCGGCGTCAACTTCATTGATACATACTTCCGGTGAGTACCTCGCACCTGAGTATTGTTTCCGATCTGATCACGACGTCGTCAGGAAAGGAATGTATCCCCTCAAAGACTTTCCCGCTGTCTTAGGAATGGAAGCGGCGGGAACCGTTGTCGTACTTCCAACCGATGAGAAAGTGTTGAACGACCTGGACTTCAAGAAACGGAATTACACCATTGGAAGCAAGGTTATAGTCGTGAGTAACTATGTTTATCTTCCTAATCCGTAGGCTCATCCCGTAAACAGAACTTCATGGGCGTCCATCAAACCTACCTATCTATTCCTTGGTCAAAGGCACACCCCATTCCCGCCTCCGTAGATACCAAGATAGCAGCAGCGGCAGGCCTTCAGGCTCTTACCGCGCTGACCTTCTTCACCGAAGCATACAATGTCAAGCAAGGGGATGTTATTCTAATTCACACTGTAGCGGGTGGTCTCGGTCTTCTAATGGCCCAGCTTGGAAAGTACCGAGGCGCTACCGTCATCGGAACGACGTCAACCAAAGAAAAGGCAGAGATAGCAAAGGCGCACGGTGCTGATCATGTTATCCTGTACACCTCGGAAAATACCGCGGAAAGGGTCTTAGAACTCACTAACGGAGAGGGTGTCCATGCTGTCTTTGACGGTGTCGGAAAGGATACGTATGTCTATTTTTGCCTCTATATCAGAGATCGTTATTGATCATGCCGTACCTGTCAGTTTCGAGGATAACTTCAAGCTGTTGAGACGAAAGGGTACTTTTGTCAGCGTTGGGAATGCTTCAGGGCCTATTGCTCCATTCTCTCCTATCAAGTTGATTGAGAAGAACCTCAAATTCCTCCGGCCTTCGTATGTCGTAGTTATCAGTACCGTGAAAATCGATACTAATCTGCTTGGCAGGATGCCCAACTACATAGTCACCCCAGAAGAGTCGAGTCGCTATGTCACTGAAGTGTTCGACCTCATTTCAAAGGGCATTTTGAAGATCAATATTTACAAGGTATACCCATTCACAGCCGAGGCTGTCCAGCAAGCACAGAAGGATTTAACGGGAGGAAAGACCACTGGAAAGCTGGTGATTGATGCACGAGAGCAGTAAAATGAAAATGAGCCACATGTAACACTACTATTGCAATGTAAATCCTGGTTTTGATTGTACTGCCTTCGGAGACGCGGTGATTTCCACGGTACTTTTAAGATATGGGTTCATTTTCCGGGGTCCATCCGTCTCTAGCTGTGTTTCTTCAGCAGTTGTAAAGAATTTGCGAACGCCCATTCTTTCTGCTGAATAACGCGCACTTTTACGCGCTTTACGGGTACCGTCGGTACGCGCTGGAATGACGCACTGCCCTCGATGCTTACCTAATACCTTCCAGTACTGCGTCGACAAGCCACTGCCCGCCATTTCCGTCTCCACCTCCTCCTCAAAGGACATCATCCTTTGGGGACTTTATTTTCGCTCTGATTGTCACCTTCGAGACTTTTATATCTTCACCGTAGGCTCAGTGGCGTTTGTTGACATCTGCCGACATCGGTTTGAATAAGATTGTGGCATCACCAGTTCGTGTGGCAGACGACATCTATCTGTATGTTTTCTCTGATATTTTCTAGGCGCAATAATGAATGATAAAGATGCACAGAAGCCACGAAGACCACTTCCAATGCCTGGTTCACCTCCTGCACAACGACCCAATACCCCAGTTCCAACAAATTCGCCAATACCGCCTACCAGGTTTTACAGTACCAATCCGCCACCGTTGCCCCATAGACCCCGTGGTGTAGGGTCGAATCGCACTACAGTTCAAACGATTGACGAGCCTCCGACCTATGGTTCGTCCACCTCTGGTCCCAGTGCACCGGAATATCGCGAGCCAGAGTCACGTCTAGTAACCGAAGATATCATGATAGACGATGGCCACCCCACCGTTACACAAAGGACCTCTCCGGGATGGGGTACGCCAGTATGGGATTCAGCAGCATTGACAGACCCCGAGGGCTACAACAAGACGTGGGAAAACAACTGGCCCAGTAGTGATGCTGCCTGGCAAAGCAATTTTTTGGATTCGGGCGATAAAACCAGCTCGTCTGTGCCTATTGGGAACCGAGACGATGTGGAAGAAATGTGCTGGTGGGACAGGGAGGCTAAGAAGCGACCCGGTCGAGGATTTCTGCCGCCTATACTGGAGGCTCACTTACACAACACTGAACATTCTCTGCTTTCCGTTTCCGCGTCTGCACCGGACATCACTCCTAATCTTCCTGCGGAACGAGATCCTTCTCAAGCATCTTCGTCGTCTCCTCAGCGGCCAGCCCCTCAGAGGTCTCTCATTTGCCGCCCACGGAAGAGGAAGTTCGAACGGCCATCCCCCATCCCAATGCATACTTCTGCCCAAAGGATTACGGTTGGATGCTGCTTAGCTGGAAGTCATCATCTGTACCTCCGCCGTTGTCGCGTAGTGGCCGAAAAGAGCACACGCTTCCAGACCAGAGCTTCAGACAAAAGAATTCCAATTGCCTTTCCCCGGACGATAATATCTTTGGTGTTGCCAATAAGACCCATCACTTCCACCGATATCAAAATGCCGTTGATTCTAGTCAGCTCACACCTGCCTACCGTGGGTTGGAAGTAGTAGATGGGTTAAAGCAAAAGCGGCGAGCCGGGACGATTATACAAGGAGAGCTCCAGCTAGTGAAGGAGCAAGCCGATGAGAATATGGACCAGGATATGGACGAGACAGGCTTCCCCCTCGATCTTTATGTCTGTTGCCAATGCTCCTTCTATTGCGTTGCTTCCAAGATCATTCCCGCAATAATACCACGGAACTTGTGGTATCATTTCATAGAGGACAGAAGGACACATCCTCTTCCAGGGAAATCAGGAGAACATAGCGTCGCTACCGCTGTGGAGACAATGCTCATGTAGGCGCTCTCTTTGTCTGTCTGGCAGTGTTAACCTTTTTGATTCAAGAGCTCTAGAGAACAAGTTATGGAGATTGGATAATCGTGATTTACGCGCCAGTGGCACGAGTTTCCGCACGAAAATAGGATGTAACGATAACGTGTTGGTCTTTGTACAGTGTTTGAAAAAGAGCACCGATTGACATTCTAGTTCAGGAAACAAATCTTTGAGTCCCTTGGGTTCAGGTGGGAGGAACGTCAAAATGACATGTATCTCCAATCCCCTTCCCTAGATTCTTCTCCTAGAGGGAGACTAGCTCGTGCCAAGCTGCTGCGAGGTTGGGTCGAGGTTGGGGCTTGGCTGGCCGATTTCAAGCGCGTCTATCGTGGGTATATTCACCTCTATAGCATTGGGGCTCATCTCACACTCTGTCATAGCGAGTGCTTTCAAAGATTACACTCCGGTCAATACCTCATGGGTGAAGGTTGATAGTGCCAGAGAGATGTATCAAAATGCCATTGGCTCGCATCCTGATCAGAGTGAGAATAAAGCTATTTTCTGTGGTGTTGTATCCTCAATGTCGACAACAGTTCCCCGTAACGAATTGCCCGACCCCGTCCAGATGACCTTAGATAGTTTGCCCGTCACGTTCTGGACTGACTTGGGGCTGACACGAACAACGGCCTCCACCGGTGAGTCTTTTTCGCACCGGAATTTTGTACAGAATTGACGCCACTTAAAGCTCTGATTGAATTTGCGTACTTGGCACAGTGCCGCTGTGATCCAATCCATACTCTGCAGTATTTCACGCATCTGTCTGACGCTATCAGCGAAATGCAGAACTTCCAAACTTGCCCGCAACCGCTCGAGGAATTATTTGCCATGGAACGTTCCCGTGGAAGGATCACACAAAGGGACGTAGACGACAGTGTGGTAATTCTGGGTTTCGGCTCCGAAAACCTTTTACGGGTGGAATACTCTGAAAATGACATTGACGACCAGTTCATCGAGAATGCCTGGAAAACGCGCGTCAAGGAGTCGTTCCGGATGACAACTGGTGCTAGCGAATTCCAGAGAAATGCTACAGATGCTCTGAAAGTTCTAGCCGAAAAGAGAGGGAGCGCGTATCTTCGAAAGTGTTGGGAGGCTTCGAAGGACAGTTTGATGACCCCTGACCGCGCATACCAGACTCTGGAAGTCCCTCAGGAAGTAGATGATTCGATGTTGATTACCGTCTTCAATTTGCGGGTGTGTGTTTAACTTCCTCAGTCCTATATTGGCATTTGAACATTATCTATAGCTCGAAGAGCAACCCTCGCAACTTGACAAGATGCGTGAAGCGTTGTTGGTCATTGCTGAGTCCCGGGATAGTGAACGGCTGCGCAGGTTCATGGAATTGGGATCTGATCGTAAGTCGATGGTTTACTTGTGAGCGTCATATATTGAGTATGGTTTAGCCGGCGAGATTACTGCGCCAACTCGCCCTGACTGGCCAAGGGGTCTCAATCAGCTTGGCAACACATGCTATCTGAACTCATTGTTACAGGTACCTCACCTCTTCCATCAGTGGTTGTCTGTGTTCACAAACTTGCTCTTCAGTATTTCTATACTATCAAGAATCTTAGAGAAGCAGTTTCGGCAGGGAAAAAGGGGTTGGACGATGATGAAAAACTGAGCGACGACGACCTGAAACGACATAGGGTTGGTGGACGCTTGGTGACCCGGCGTGAAATTGTGAGGTCAAAGAAATGTGAGCCGCCTCCGGTGCAATATCCATCAGTGTCTTGTTGACGAAGCCTGCAGTTGTCAGTCAACTAGCCGACCTATTCTGGAACATGGAATATGCAGACAACCCAGCTGTAACTCCCACCATCGAGTTAGCTAAACTTGCTCTGGTGACGTCCAGAGATGAAGAGGAAGACGAAGTAGACAAAGGTGGGACGGATTCTTCCAATGATACGGATGCCACCTTGGTCGATGATGGTCCTGTTCGGTATCCCACTGAACCTCCATCGTCGCCCAAGTCTCCCTCACGCTCTCCTGGCTCCATTTTAGGGAAGCGCGCACGCGATATTCCTCGACGACCCAGCGAAATGGAAGTTGATACTCCATCATATTCCCCAAGAGAGGACCACTCCTCGGGATCTTCGCCTAGATTGTCCGATGATGATAGTCCTCCACCTTTGATACCCCTGAATTACCCTGAAGCTTCAACATCAGGTTCCAAAGATGAGGATGTTGAGATGCAAGCTATATCTAGTTCGAACAATCCTCCTCCACTTCCTCCCCGGAAACCTGTCGAATCTCCCAGTTCTGAGATGATGTTTGGTAAATACATATTCCCTTTCATTATTGTGTACTCTCATCAGCTCTGTAGGAAAACAGCACGACGTTGCGGAATGTATGGACAACTGCATGTTCCAGATCGAGACCGCTTTGTTGAAGTTCGATTCCATGATCGGGTCTCAGAGCGATGAAGACAAGACTAGTGTGGTTAAACGGTAAGTAGATTATTTTCTCTCTCTATGTCCTAGTTTGAATTCCGACCTCCCGACAAGGCTGTTTTACGGCAAGATTCGTCAGAATGTTGTTGCAGCTGATCAGACACACGAGAAAGAAGATCTGTTTTCGCATCTTCCTGTCAACGTCGCGGATGAGGGCTTTGACATCTACGATGGTCTTGGTCGATACTTTTACGATGTCGTCGATTACAAGAGTCAGAAAGTCCCGATGCAGCTGTCTCTTGTATCGCTACCGCCTCTACTTCACATTCAGCTTCAGGTAGGTTAGAGATCATCATTCGGTGCTCATTTTTGACCATTTGATCAGAGGGTTCAATTCGACCGAGAGTTGTGTCAGTCTTGGAAGTCTCAAGCTTACGTGAAGTTTGGAGAGACATTATACATGGATCGATTCATGGACGATGTGAATCCGCAGAAAAAAGCTCAATCACGGATAATAGAAGATGAGCTTAACATCTGTCGAGAGCGCCTACGAACATTACTTCAAGGCAAAGTCAGTTGAATAATATGACCTCTGCTCGTCGTACTGACTCTGGGTTCCGATCAGAATGGAGCTTTTCTTACTGCGATGGACAGTACCCGTGATTTCCTCTCCAAGCAGGATAGCGTTTCTCTTCCAGATGTCGATGAGGAGATGATCACGATGCTCAATGAAGAAGAGGCTCATCTGAAAGCCGAAATCGACGGCCTCCATGCGCGCATCCAGATACTCAAAACGGATCTGGAGGCGATATGGCAGGACGAAACCGAGGTGGCATACGAGCTTACGTCGGTGTTCATCCACCGAGGGTCGACGCCAACCTTTGGACATTATTTCTTCTATTCACGACATCTTCCTGACCATCCGGATGAGTGGTTCAGGTACAACGATTCAGACGTGTCGGTGATACCTAAGGAGGAAGTTTTGGCGGACACGACTGGCTCCACCGCTAATCCTTACCTGGTACGTCTATAGCTTTCTTAGTGGATCGGGGTGAAGTTAAATTTTCATGTTAGCTGGTTTATACCCGAAAGGGCAGCGAGGTGGTTGATACTGTCAAGCGATTTGACCCTTCAAGCTTGATTGAAGAGTAGTACTAACCCATTGAATATCTGATACGAATCTCACGGCATGCAATTGTATCATATGGCCATTACAACACTTTCCCCCTCTGGTCTTTGAGAATGCGTGGTTTGAAGAACAGGATCACCTAGTAATGTTTATTTCACACTTGTGCCCATGATATCGCTTCCAGAACAAGTCCGGCCATATGACAAGATACCATGAGCCCCTTGTTGTTCTCAATGCATCGGGGCAACAACATACGCACCAGTCCAGCTGTCTGTGGAACCCACCGACTAGTTCTAGTTCACAAGCAGAGTGGTTCAAGTTAAACAGTTCAGTTTTTTTTCGTCGTCTCTCTATCTTCTGATTGTTATTGGGATGAGTCTCTGTTGAGCGCAACATCTGCGTTTTAAACGTCTCACTTTTATTGCCGTCATGAGCACACTTCCTCCAGATCTCGTAGAACCAGTTGTCTACGATATATGGCAGTCCGAAATGCCTTCATCAATGCGCCAGTCCTTCCTGAATCATGGGGGCGTGCCCACGGATTAGCCTAATGTAGAAACTATCTGCGCGCCAATCGCTTTCTCGGGGCGTATACATCCCAACCTTACATACCTATATTACCTATGCGACGTGGTACGTTATCGAAAGTCCATCATCTACGACGACCTTGTTCCCCAACATTACTTGTTTCGCCGAGTTATAGTGTAAGTTCAAAATTTCTGTATCTGTTATGATACTTACAGAGTGGCCTAGCTTTGCGTATACTATCCATGGAGCCGCCAGGGATATATACGTAGCGGCCATGTGAAAATTCGCATCGGACCTTGGCAGCGAGTTCTTCGTTAGAGGAAAATTCAGTGATGACAGCTACACGAGAGGTCGACTCTGTGACAATCTCGTATCTTGATAACGCACGAACAGCGGCGGCGTCCTATTCCAATAGACGGTGAGCATAAATATAAGTCTGGAAGATGACCATAAGCTCGCCTTTTCGACCAGGTTGCAGCCGTTCCTTGACAGTGTCGGGACACACATGCGAGTGGAATCTTTCATTTGTATGACTGCCGAATTATCAAAGAATTTGGCGTAGTCGGTCACCAAGTCCGTAAGATCCGCCTTTTCTCATACGGAGGGTATGTCATCGAGCTCAGATACCCTCCGTCTATGCCCCTACAGATGGCCTCGTCATGACCCGGCGCAGGAAAAGTAGCACCGTCTAAAGCATCTACGGTGACGCTCGGATCGTGGATATAGGCGGGATTGAAAACCGTACGGGCACTCATCGAAGTGGCGTTTGTGACATTGTCAACACAGATAGCTTCAGGTATTCCTGACTCAGATAGACTATGATCTGGAGAGTGGGCACTTGGTTCGTCGCAACACCCTACTGTCTGGTGGCGGGTAGGTGACGATTCCATAGAATGGGGTCTATCGCTGTAGGATGTGGGTATTCGTGAATGATATTCAACTCGGTGCACGGATTCGCAGATGTCGACGGAGTAGGATTTGGCCGGGGGGTGTGTCGGAATGTAGTGTACAGGCCATGGCCTGGCGAGGCGCGTTTCGACGCGTCAAACGCATTCAATCCAACCTTCTTTAAAGCCCTGGATATGGTGAGATTACTATGTTCAAGTAGCGATGGAAATACCCACCTAATTCTTTGCTTGGATATCCTATTCTTCTCGCGTAGGACAGCAGGATCTTGCCTGTAGAAGACAGCCCATGGCCCCATGAGGTACTTGAGTAAGAATGACAGCTGTAGTACTGACTTTGCGGCCCATTTGCGACTTGCTCGAAGACCAGGGTCCACCTCATCATCAGAGACTCGGACGCGCTTGCGCATTCCGATGGACGTCAATGACAAGTCAAGTCGGCAGAAGCCGAGTCCCTCATTCTTTCTTCGGATTCATTTTCAAGAAATTGAAATGCATCATAATATCATAATACAACGACTCCCGGCTCGCTCATGCTTTAACCATTCAAGTCAAATGCATCATAATATCAACAACTGGCCGCCTCCCTCTTCACGAACGATGTCGACGGCTGCCCTTCACGGCGGAGTCTAACAAGTATCCACTGACAAATACATCTCGGTGACTCATCGGGACTGCCTTTATCTTGTACTGTCCTCGTTGGGCCCTTGCTGACCTGGTAGTTCGGTCCAACCGTGATCCCCACCAAGAGGTGCTCCCCAGACTTCGAAGATTGAGGAAATAACTGGAGGAAGATTACCAACATATTGATCGTATTCTGGACTAAGACAATATTCGGTCAGCTTGAGACATCACATGCATCACAGAGACAAAGTAAGTACTTACTACATGTACATGTTTCCGACCGAGACATCCTTGACTCCGACTAAAACCTCATATATGGGGCAGGAGCAACTGCGAGACGGCCCCGCAATTCCATCTTCTTCACAATGCACCGGGATCCAGAGGACGCCAAAGTAGAGACCAACAGTAGTCAAGGATATACAGCCAATACAAACGTGCAAGGCATGTCACTGCGCACGGGCGGCTTGGCACCATACTCCCCCCCATCCACAGGGCCAGTGAGTGATACCGTCGTTATATTATACTATGCTTACAAACATCCATAGACCCGGTTAGTCATCGACTTCTCCGTCCCAAACCCCCATCTGTACGATGGCCCTTCTGATCGACTGCCTCCAAACTGGAGCAACGTTTGGGAGGATTTCCCGTTTCGCCGGCGTCTATTCCCACTCGTTAACGGCCGAATTTTTGCAAGCCTCGACATTGAACTTCATAACCATGTTTCTGGTGAAATCTACTTCATCATGTACAACGAAAGTTCGGAAGAAGCTGTGATCAGGATCGGCACCCGGTATTTCGTATATCACTTCGAAACGGACATGCTCCTGGAATTCCTTCATACTTACCTGACGTTGGATGCATTTTTGGACCTGGCGAGGCAATGGGAGGGACCGCTTTCTCAGGCCTATACACTGACCCCCTTTGTTCATAGGGAAACAGATGTAACGCCAGATAACTACTATGAGGAGGTTGAAAGATGGGAAGAAGAAAAGGAAAAGGCTAAAGCAGCGCATGCCTTAATGAATTCTCGCCAATTATGTTACTTATAAGCGATTGCAATGTGATGCCTCTCGAGCTCCATCTGTCACCCCTTCACGTATTTGTTCCTATTACTTTGGATATGGCAGTCTTCCACCAATGTATTATGTTAGCTAACTAGTACACCTTTTGGTGCCACAAGTGTTCGTCGCGAGGCGTTCGAGGCGTCTGGTGGTCACATACTGAATAATTGCGACAGAAAGTTATACCTGAATCATAGCAGTGACTCTCAAGTACCTGGTTACAGGATTTTAACATCAGCAAGACACTGCTCCATCCTCATTTGGTCCGGATGTTCATAAAAACTGCTGTCGCGAGAGAATGCAGGATCATGATATGGCGGGAAAAGTTGAGGCTCATTCCGTGCCGCATGCAGAGGCGGCAAATTCACTTTGCCGTTTGTAATCAGTCCCTAATTTGAGATTTGTATGGGAGTCAAATCGACTCGAGGTACACATCAAGGAAGTTGAATTGTGAAGAACGTATCGACATAATGGGATTCAAACAAGATAATCAGGCTTATTAAGTACACGGTCCCCGGATCAGCTACAGTCACGATTGTTGTACATCAAGTTGGCAAGAAATAAAGTTTTCTGCTCAGATGATTTAGGAAGGCGGGCTATACAAGTCGAGGAGATCAGCAAACAAACACACGTCTTAAGATTTAGGAGTCTCTTACACTGGAGCAACACTGGTAGCAGGGCCAGGATCAGCGGTAAGACTGGGGAACGGAGTGGTGTCACACTAACAGAAAATGAAAATATGCGCGTGAAGATCACAAAGTGACTTACCGCTTGTTGGATGTCAGCCATGGTCAGTCCGGCAGGCAAGTGTGCGCCATGCACAGAAGCTGCCAGAGGTTGTGGGATTACTTCCGAACAATCCACCATCTGAGTCAAGTCTTGTCCGAGAGTAGAAAGTTTTATCATAGCGGACTTGAATTCGGACTGCATCCTTGGGAGATCATCTGTGGAAATTGTCATCGAGATTTGTTCTCATTAAGAAAGGTAAGAGCACGCACTGACGAAAGACTGCCAGAGACAGGCCGTTCTCGAATCTGTGGATAGTTGTAGTTGGATTCAAGCATCGATAAAAACGTAGACAAACCCCGAGCCAACTAGATCGCAGTGAGCCATCAATGATATGTAACATACTGCTGTGGCTTACCGAAGCGTCTGATTGCAGTCGTATCTCTCCAGCCAGAGGCGACATAACTTCACCTTGGTTCCCGGCAGTCCTGTCCGAATGTCCGTCAACTAGCCCGCCAGAGGAAAAGTAAGGGACAAGTACCCGGGGAACAAAGTGCCTTGCAGTTGGACTTCTATGAAGATTTGGGTGTCAAAGATTCCAGGAGTTGAGTCGAAAGGAGTGCTAAAGGAAATAAGTAAAATGAAGCTAAGGACGCTACATGATACACACCCTGGAATCTGCGAAAATTGTTGAGTGATGGAAGACAAAATAGACATGAATAAGTCCTACCGTAACGTCTACTTTGTCAGCGGCAGCGACGGTGTGTCTACAGCGGGATATCAGACTGAAATGTTGCGAAGAGAGAAGGGAGCAATGCCGTACGAAGATAGAAGAGCAATGAGTTGGTTTGTCGTCACCCCGGCGTCGGTAAACCTGGCAATTATGTCTGTGACCGAATCAAAAGGCTCTGGGACGAGTTTGTCTTGTGCGGGCTCAATGGCTGCAGGACGTCCGAACAAGAACTCCAGTTGTGGAGCACCTGGGCAATTGGTCAACCCAACGGCGCCAGCCAACTGGATGCTGGGAGAATCATGAGTGTCAAAGCTTGAAATCTATGAAATGCCGTACAAGTCTCCTGCAGTTATGTTGTGGCGAGCGATGAAAGGCTTCTGTGCTTCCACTATTTCGTCTAGATGATATTCGTTAATACTAGTCAGAGACCTATGATCATTATAGTCTTACCGATACCGTCGTTTGCGTGGAAGGCCGTTTCAATTTCGGAGAAGGTGATGATGGATCCATCGGCTCCGCCTCCACTATGCAGGACATCAGCTTGCATTCATAAGGGGAGGCGAAACTTACACGTCAGTGAAATCAGACCACGCAATTGCGTCGTGGAAGGTCAAACGAAGTGACTCGTGCACCTAGGATCGGTGCCACTCATCAGCAATGAATACTCGTTGACGACCTAGAAGAATATCAACCTCTTCTCCACACACTCCTCCATCGAACAGATTCTCCTGGATGTCGTCAATGATGGGGAACAGGACACAGCAGGCCTCATTGGTGACGGTGTGGATACCGTCAGCGCATGCCACTCGCTTCGTGAGGGCGGCTAGTCAAGGCGGATTAGTGAGGTTGCAAATAAGAGAAGGCTGGGCAATACCGTCAGACTGGCGTACGACGGCAAGAGCAAGGAGAAGAGCAAGAAGAGGTGCAAAAGCCATGTTGTGTCGATGACTGCAGTGAAGACTTACTCTGTCCACCATTTATATGCATCTTTCATACAGGATGTGAAAGAAAACTGAGATGGCTCATCCAATAGCACGTCGCAGATAACACTCTGCTCACACAGTAGTGGTAAATTTGGCCGACCATTGAACACCTGAACGATACCGCCAACCAGGAGTCAGGATCATGGTCAGTATCGGGAGTATAGGAGTGTCGTCGTGGGATGTTTCCATACATCGTCGTGGCCCATGTCGGCGGTCAGAGTCTGCATGGGAAGTACCGTAAGCACCCAGTAGCGGGTATTGCGCCGAATTAGAGGTATCGTACAGCAGATGGAAGAGAAGATGGATTAGTTTCTGCAAGAGAGATGCGCCTCACCGAGATAATGGGAAGGAGAAGTTGGGTATGTAAACAGACGGAGTCTGATGGCTGATAAACGCCTCGACATGGAAGACGGCCCTCCGGTTCCAGGTTCCTGAGTCCCACTGACAGAGTTTGTTGAAGGTAGCAGTTATATGGTTCCTATAGACCGACTGAGCGGCCCCGGAGCGGGAATCAGATATTGGTCCTAAATTTGCGAGTAAAGTCTATGTCTCCCTAGGTCACATACGACACGCTCATTCGCACTGAGGGATAGGATAAATGCGCGGCAGAGGAGAGAGGAGAGGAGACTTGAGTCTCCAGAGTGACTTATACCAAGTTATCTTGGTATTGAATACTGCGGAGACACAAGAATACAGTTTTACGTGTATTTTGATAGTTTATCGAAAGACGGGGACCTGACAGAGGTTCGTGGTTGAGAACTTGAAGGTAAACACGAACTCGAGGTTAATTTTGGAAGGGTGGGAGTGTTCAAATTGGATACTAAGTCCGAGTCCGAAGAGCGAAGGACCGAAGCCAGCTGTACCAAACGCTGAAGGGAGTAGGTGGGTGGGTGAAAATGAGTGAAGACGGGCGGCACGAAGGGGAAGCAGATGGTGAAGAGGTCGACAGTGAAGCACAGACCTCGTCGGTGTCGCTAAGTTCTTTGTATATACACGTGATAATTGAATGTATCGCCATCTGCTTCTTTATCTTATTCTAGTAATAAGCTCTCGCTCGTACCTCGCAATGGGCTTATCGCGGATCACAATGCCTTGTCAATCAAAATAGGCCATTCTACATATAGCACATTCCCAGTTCCTGTTAGCAAAGATCAGCTCAGTATTGGCTAGCGCCTCGGGGTCAAACCAGGGAAACGGTTGTTTCTACAATAGGTTTTTTTTCCTGGTCACTGCGGATCCGAAAGCTACTCAGATCAACCACCAGATTACGCAATTCGGCTAAGTAGGGCGCCAGGTTTCAAGATCTCACAGTCTGCTTCTACCGCGATCATGCGCTATCCCGTGCAAGTTGCGCGTTGCGAAGGTAGAATGCACTAGCTTTGAAAACGCCAAGGAAGGTTTTGTGAGAAGGCATAGGTGCTGGAAACTACCTCCTAGAGCACCGAGGGGAACTGGAGAGAAAGGCGGGAAGGTCGAAGACCAACTCGATCATCGATGACAAACCACTGCCTCCTTCCCGTCCCGGGTGAGCCGGATCGAATCAATCCGGGGAAGGTGAGTACTAACGAATAAGCAGTGCTCACGCATGTTAAGGTTACTTATCATATTGTTTGGCGGGATTTGGAGGTGGACGTGAGAGAAGAGGGTTCCCCTAAACCATGCCGAAATTTGATGTCTGGAAACTTGTCTTCAGGATGGTTTTCGCTTTAATGATCACTGCAGCACAAGTGATTCAAGGTGATGAGAACTTTATGGTCAGTAAAAATCTACTAGAATCTTTCTTCCAAGCATATAAAGAAAGGAAAGATGATATTCAAGGTCCTAGGCTGTGTAGGTCGCGCATTTACAAAGCAAATCCCCATGAAGGAGAGATATGGTGCTGTTGTCACTGGAGGAAGTCGATTCGCCAGACTGATCTCCGCTAGGCAAGCTACCAGTCGTATCGCTACCGGAGGATGTCGAGTTGTCAGACCCGGCTCCACCTGGGAAGTCGTCAGTCATGTTACTTCCCCCAATGGACCTGGGATCGTGAATGACACCTCCATGTTCAGTCAAGATAGCAGCCGGCGTGATTTCATACACGGTTGTGCTCACATCGACACCGATGATACCCCAGCTGTAAGGCGGGAACATTTAGCATACGGAATAAAATGGCTGTAAAGAGAGCACTTACAGCAACAAACCATCCGAGATATTATCATCAAGGTAGAGGTACTCAAGATTGTAGACCCGAAACCTAGTACGAACACCTGATCAACGGAGTTGGTAGTAATCTCAATGATATTGGTGTTACATGGAGAAATAGCCTCGACGCTGGAGATCAAATCTTGGGCGAAGAAGATTTGGCCTGGTAAAATATGAAGCGTCGGCATATCATTTATTGTCTCACTTACCAATGTAGTGTATGCTGGGGGCGGTAAAAGTGCCTGCCGAATACGATCCCTTGGCTGCGGATGCCCGTGTCGAAATGGGTCGCACGTCCAGAATAGTGGCCCGACGCACATGGTTCAGTCAGGCATCCAGTAAAAGAACTCGTATCTGAACATACCCGGGAGGATGGTCTCGAAAGACGCTTTCCCTCTCCGTTGGTTGGCTGGATGCCACGGAGGAAGGTTTTGTCCTATCATAATGGGGAATCAAATCATCTAACTGGACGGGTGTCAATCATAGTGTGGAGTACTGACCACGTTGGAAAGATCGCTTGGATTGCCCTATTGCCGGGCCCGAGATCTCCTGAATACACATCAGTCGAATTGCAATGCCAGAAGTCAATGTACAAGTCAGGGGCAGTCTCGCAGGTCGATACATTAATCAAGTCGAGATTGACGTAGGTATAAACACCCTACTGGTCCTCAGAGATGGTCGAACGGACGTAGGACGTTCCTTGGTCAAGCTCCATGGTAAGATTCGCCTCACTCGACAAGTGAGTGGTGGTCGATACGTTATCCGAGGCGATCGTGCGCTTGTACAGAGCACCTTGGGATGACATTCAACATCCTATTAGTTGCGAGAGAAAACAAAGGGAGCTTACGAGTGACGAGACCCCGTTTCTTTCAAAGCTCGTCTACCAGAGCTGTTTGACGCGCAGCCGACTTCTCCATTTTGTCACGGCGAGAAAGAGTGTCCCAAGCGAGCGTCGGGCAGCCTGATGAAGCTCTGAACTCCGAGCAACCTCGGCGCCGCTCAAGGGAGCTGCTCCGGGGTTCCCGACGACCGTGGTCACAGCGAGCGAAGCAAAAAGACGCAATAGAAGGAAGACAGACCATTCCTTACAGGGAGCCGATGCAAGAATGGTCGGATAGAGTCCATCCCCAACCTAGCCTCGTCTTATACCCCTATATTCCGCAGCCATAGGTGCGTAAAGAAATGGAACTATGTCGAACGCTAGACATGAAGTCGGTAGTGAGTGAAATATAAAGACTTGGCGAGCTCGCGCAGGTACCTCTTTCTGGGTTGTGATTGGTCGGGGAATTACTAGAAATTTTGTAAGAGCCAGAGAAGATAAGCGCCTGTAAATTGCGACACCTATCACTTCAATCCCATATATACGAGTCGAATGATCTCCATACGCATGCTGGGGCGGACGCCGTTCAAACGATGCTGCACTACACTGAGCTGCACAAGTCCAATAGAAAACCAGAGAGAAAATGATTGATGATTTCGAGGAGGTCAAATGTCAGGTAAAGGCACTGTCGAAAGGATATGGCGAGTTCCGAATGTGTTGTGTTCGGGGACATCACAAAGCGCAATATATCTGACGCAATATTTTTGTCTTGGCTACAGGTCGTAGCCTACCCGCCGGTCTGCGCAGTCCAAAATTCGGTACATTGAAAGTCCTTTGATCAAGTGTTCCCCAAACAAGAATTGTCACAGGAGGGAAGATTGAATGCAGCGTTGAATCCACAATGTGAGAGCATCCATGATCCGACGTGTTCAAATCATCAAATATCCTGTCGTCCTAATGTTATGAACGCCCAAACCTGGGATGGCGAAAAGGTATGGTCGAGCCATGAAATTGAAATTTGTTGGGACCCCGAGGATCGTAAAACACCAAAGATTTACCGAGAGAGAGACAAGGTAGGCCTCTTGAATTGTCCACTATCGTCCCGTAGGCGGTACCAGATTGGTTTTACGAGTGTCCTGCTAAACTGTGTCAAAAGAGGATGCTGCGGTAAGTCACACCCACCTTTAGTGGACAAAAGACTAGGTCTATGACAGAGCTTGTTTTAGTCCACGGGATATTACTCTAGACCCGAACAGCGAAGAAGTTAGCCGTCAATAAGTAGGATATATGTACAGAAGATCTTGAGTTGGACTTACCAAAGCCCTCGAGAGAATGGCTGAGATAGCATAAGGAACACGATTAGGTGGTCAATGAATGAAGCCTGCAGAAGGAGCTATTGAGCATTCAGATGCAAGTCAAAGATACAGCTCGGAGCGATGAGAGCACACGATTCAAGACCGAACTTAAGAATTTGACAGTAAGCCGAAGGACTAGCCGGCCAACGATTACTCAGGAGTTGAGGCAGAAGACAGAAGAGAAACATTGCCTGCACACTTTACCGTATATCTGGGATCATGCTGGAATATGTGGTGGTCGGTTCAAACGATGTTTGATCAGCTGCAACAACATTCTGACGAATCTTTCCACCCGGTTGTTCCCAGAGTTCTAGGGCGCGCATCCAGATGCGATCTCCGTCATGGCCAAGGAGGCCGCCAGCGTTACTCTCACCATCACGACGGCGCTCGAGGACACTATCCCGGACTTGGCCAAGCGAAAGCGGGTGTATGTGCATGTAGTCAGTACTGAGATGATGGAGATGTTGCATTTCCTCCCCCGCTTACAACATCTTGTGGTAGTAAACGCTGGCCCAAATGTCGAAACACCATGCCAAATGAATGCGGCATGCGACAGGTGCCGGAACCTTGGCCGATCGCGTACCTCTGTACGATATCACAAAGGGCCTTATGCAGATTTCTAAGGGCAAATCGCATCCACTAGACCTGATCGCTAGAGTTCACGGAAGTGGGACGGCAGCGTGGCGGTTTTCGTTGGAGATGATTTTGGATAACGGCAAGCTAGTAGTGTTCACGGCGTATCAACGGCTGGAAGTGGAGTGGAAGGAGAAAGCGTCAAAAGAGACGGAGGCGAGAGTCGTCGAGGATGTAGAGGCGAACATATAGTGTGGGTTGAATCCCACGATGATGATGATGGTATCGAGTTTACCTTATTCTAGTCAGTTCGGTTTCATCGAGGACGAGTATGAGTGCAGTGAATGATGTCTTGTTATGCTTGTCCCACTGATTGAAAATGATGTGTTTTGAGCAGAGACATAATGTTGCGCCTGATGATCGGTATTGAGAGACTGGTGTAGCTTGCGGTGATTATCTGATACTAAAGGGATATCAATGAAGGACATAGCCTTAGATCAAAAAACCACGTTACAGCCCCAGCCTTGCTTGTCGTCTTGACTGCTCATTTGGGTGATCACCGATTTCATCATGCAAAACCATGCCTACCCTAGGGGAAAATGTCAGTGCAGATCAGATACGGAACAGGACTAGTTATTGATTCTCTTCGACAAGGGCTGTGAGAGTCACGATGCGACGATTAGGGTGTTCCAGCATATGCCTTCACCGTGGCCCCCGATCCTCGGGATCATGATGAGCTTCGCTGGCAGATGAAACTGTTTTGCACCATCAGGGAAGATGCCACAGGCTGTCATTCGACTCAGAGATGGTCATTCGAGATCAATGGTTGGAAGCCCAGAAGAATATAAAGTATACCTTCCGAACGATCTCGAGTGGAGAAAGAAGCGGCTCCGGGTGGGGTTTCAGGTGTGCCAAACTGTGCGAGCTGATCCTGGGAGAGGACTAGAAGTAGATGGAAACCTCATGATCCGTGGCAGAGAAACGAACATTTCGTGCTCATCAATTAATGGACCTCCAGCTTCAGATGCGAGATTAATTGAGTTAGCATCTACTCTGGACGAAAAACATAAGCTTTGCTTGATCGCGTAAGTTTTTCGGTGATGTGATACATCAAATTTCCGTCGCCGCCGCCGATGACCCTGACCCTTGTGTTATCGATATCCAAACTGAGCATAAGTAAGCTCAGCTCTTGTATGTAAGTCTGTCTCGCGAGAACCTGCGAGAACCAGATATATGGACATATAATAGGAGGGAATTCAAACCGTTTGAATTGAAATACGGGCGTGATGTTCGGTATCAATTTTCCCTTATTCCCCTTTGAAGCAAGCCGTTCTGATATTGACGGCTGTGCCTTGAGCGTTGATATCTTTGGACTGTAGCGACGGTAACGCAATTGGAATGCCTACGCAAAAAACATCAAGGATGGGTATCAAGCACCAGCATTAATGGAAGGAAACGTACTGATTTATTTGAACTCCGTTGTATATGTAGTAGTATAAGATAAAGAGACGATCGTTCCCACGTATTCGAGGGGAAAAATACAAAGTCCGCTGGAGGCACCTTGACAATCTACCACCATCATCCTGCCATTGTTCCATGCCTTCCCACTATTCCCGCCTCCCCAATCCCTCTGATGACGCTGAGCGCGAGCTCGAAGATGCATTCGAATCCGACAACGACGACGACGGCCACAGTCACTCGGAACGAGCTCCCCTGAATACGAACAATGTCGTTCCCGGTGCCTACGACTTTGAAAGAGACTACGACTACCCACCACCAGGCTCGCCACCCGGTCCGTCGGAGTTTGCGCTGCCCAACAACATTGGCAACACGAACGGCCAGATACCAGCTTCCCCAGTAGAAACCCGTTCTCCACCACGACCTTCATTTTTTCGACGGGTAGTGGGCACCGTGCTACCTACACATTACGTTAGTGTCCCTACGCAACCAGCGCCTTCAGTCAGAGGCGGTGGCACGGAGAATGATGGGGTTTTCGCGAATGTGATGGCCAAGCCTGGGCGGCAGCGGGTGGTCCGCGCACACGATGGAAACGTGCATATGGTCCCTGAAGATATTCAGAAGGAGCCTCCGCCAGTGTGTTCTCTTCTTTTATCGCTCATGGTTACCCGTCCATTGACCTCTTCGAAAGTCATACAATGAAGCCCAAGCTGATGCCGTCCCACCCTACTGGGAAACCACCGTTCACGCACCAGCGGGGCCCGAATCAGGTTCCGATATGATCATAGACGACCTTCCCTCGGGCTCTGTCTGGATGTTCTTCGTCAACATATTCATTTCGTTCTTCTTCCAAATTATCGGGTTCATTCTCACGCATTTACTGCATACTTCCCATGCTGCAAAATTCGGGTCGCGCGCCGGCTTGGGTCTTACGCTCATCCAGTACGGCTTTTATTATCGTTCGATGGAATCGGACGACGCGACGGAAGGTGATGATGCGATAACGTGGCCTCCTATCCCTGTTGCGACACCCGATAGTACGGGCGCCTCAACGGCTGTAACAAATCCCGATGATGTCCAAGTTATATCCGGTCTGTCAATGAGAGATTGGATCTCCTTTATACTGATGACTGCTGGTAAGTGTCCCTCATCTAATCCTCATAAGCAGCTACCAAGACCTCCAAACAGGCTGGTTCCTTGTATTATCATCCACCGTTGGTTTCTGGCGCGTTAAGCGCTGGGAAACTTCCATTCGTTCTACTACCACCACCACTTCTGAGCGCCCTCAAGTGACTACTCGTGAGGAAGTCGAACGCGATATCGCAGTTCGTCGGAATCTGGAGACCGTGTTTGGGGTGTCGTTTGATGACGGTGATTCTCGAACCAATCCTCGGATGGTTCACATGGATGAGAATGGTCATGTTATTGTGATTCCTGCAGCGGAGGCGCTAGAAGAAGCCAGGCTGGCGAGAGATCTGAGGGCTGCAGGTTTACTGTGACGTTTTACTAACATTTGATGCTTTTTTATGGAGTTTATTTACCATTCATATCCAGTTCCTTTCATCCGTCTCCTTCTTCCTTTAGTTTTTTTACTTTTGATTTTACATAGGTTAGATCAATTTGTGGAGAAGGTCGGATGATGGATAACGTTATATGTCTGCTGCACAGACAGCATGTACCTTTACTAATTAACTTGAACAACTACACTGGAATCCGAGCATGCTCTTGTCTCCCAGACCGCAGTGTCTCCGTTCTTCCTGTTCTTCCGCGCTGAGTTCTTCATCTGGTCGTGAGTCGTCTTCCGCACCCCAAGGGTCAAAGGGACTGCATGCCATCTAAGAACCCAAGTGAGCATGAAGCGAAACCAATTGCTGATGTCCATCGCACCTGCAAAACCTTCGCCATCACTCTCTTGCCGGTATCAGGATCCTTCTCTACCTTTGCAATGACCTCCTCCAGCACCCACTGCCTCAGAATGAACCTCGGATTTGCCTTCCTCATCTCTTCCAACCTCTCTGCCCGACTGGACCACTCATCCTTCTCACTCTCAACCCGAGCTTCATACGTCCCCACCCAGCGCTCCCAGTCCTTTCTGAATCCATCATCCTTATTCGCACCCAGCAGATTCTCAACCACGGCGCCCTTACTCAGTGTCCTGAACGTCCCGTGGAAGTCAAGAGCCTGGTCTTCCATGGTCCTGAGTAGCGGTCGAATGATCGTACCCTCGTCGGACTCGTCTTGCTTGCGGAGCCCTAGGCGTCGACGCATGAGTCGCACATATTCTTCAGATATGACAGCATGCATAATGCGCTCCAGGTCGTCTTTCACGGCATCAATGCCTTGTCCTTCCATGTAGCGATTCGATCATTTGAGACGTCTGACCAGCCTGAAGATACTGCCTTGGGAGGACTTGAGGACTGCTCGGCGCCGATAAGTGGTGCAAGGGCGTTCAAGAGGGCACGGAGAGCGTAGATGCTACGGATTATGAGAGAAGTATAAACGACGCAAAGGGGTATACTCACATCATGTCGGGTTGGCTCTGTTCGAGGCAAGATGAGTGACTCGGTTCAATAGATGTAAAGAAGAAAACCCACTCGGTAGGAGTAGCGACCTTCGCTGTCTGTATGGTTGCAAATGTGGAATGAGTCAAAAATGTCCATGAAAGCGTAAGGTCCTGTTAGTATAGAGTTAGAACTTGGCAGCTCTAATTCTGTTTAAAAAGGGTACCGTAGTCGATAGTCAATCCCAAGACCGAAACGCTAGAACGGGGTTAAGCATGCTTGAACTCATAAAGGAGCAACAACACACTTGTCCGTATTGATAACTCCATGCATGAACCCATAAGCTTGCCATGCTGCTACCATCTTCGCATTTCGTTCAGCAACATCAAGAACCAACTTCTTCCCCCAAGCTTCCCCGTCATCCAATTCAAGCTTCAAGACGTTCTTACTAACCCACTCTCCAAGAATCCTCAACGCTTCATAGTTCGGCGGTTGCTGTCCTCCGCCGAAAAACATGAAATTCTGCGGACCGTTCAGCGCCTCGAAAGATCCAACGCGAAGGAATGAAGGGGCCATGCGTGTTAGGACAGATGCGGATTCCTTTCGTTCTCGATAGACCGGCACATCAGGAAGAGAGATAAGTGAAAGGGATCGTGATGTGGGAATAGAAAGGGCTTGCATCGCCTCGGAGCAGAGGAACTCGCGAATGGATGAACGCACGACAGCAAGACCGTCTGCGCTACGGGAGTACGGAGTACGCCCGGCACCCTTTAATTGGAGCTCATACGTGAGCGATGGATCATCAGGGTGTTGGTTTACCACTGTTGAGTGAATATCTTTAGTTTTCACAGAGGGTAAAGGAGATGGAGAAACATACAAATAGTCACTGCGCGTCCATCACCCAGCTGACCGGCCCAAGTGCCAAATTGATGACCACTATAGCGAAGTGACCAAGGAGCAAAATCGTCCGACATGAGAACCGCGTGCCCGCCCAAAATATCCACAAGGTCATTTCTTGCAGATATATCTGATTCAGTAGACGTCGGCTGTAAATCCTTGTCCTCCGTACTGCTGCTGGCCGTCAAAGCAGGCTTTCCTAGAAGAGTAAATGCGTCTCCAACATCTAGCTGAGGAACACAGTCCCTTAAACCCGTCTCCGAGAGGCCAATAAGTATTCTAGTCTGATCCCGTTCCTGGGGGAAATACTTCTTCAGGACGGTATTGCTCTGCGATTTCAACTCCTGAATGGCTTCTCTACGGGAGAGCCATCGTTCGATGAAAGCTGCCTTGTCGGTGATGGTATCGGATTCATTTGGTTCAATAGCATATGGAAATGACAGAGGAAACGGGGAGACGTAGGAAAAGTGGGTCCGGTTGTCGACTAGTCTGGCCCGACGCTGGATACTGGGTGATTCCTCTAGGACTTTACGAAAAGCAGCTGGAGTAGAAGACTTGGGGTCTGCCGTCAAATTGTGGTTCAGGAGCTGCGCCACTGGTGGTGTAGAGAACGACGAAAGTGGAATTTTTGAAGTCATCGTGTGAAATAGAGACTTCAGTTGCATGCAGAACTGGAATAAATAAGGATGTGTCATGGGACTTGTACGGTGACTATCTGGATAAATTGCTCTTACCTAGCTCAGTACCGTTCAATTTCTAGTGTCGGTTATCAAGCATGAGGTAGTTTCAGCGTTGGCGTCGTCTGCAGTGGAGGTAGAGAAGGAAGGGACGGCGTCATTGTAAGTCACGGTGCTCTGACAAACGCCAATCATGACATAATCGTTCTCCAAAAATTAAATCAAGGTACAAAATGTTATTGACCGGCACTCAGCCTGAGGGCCGAGGCCCCACGACTCCATAGTCGACTCATTGGATAAATACTTACTTCAGGACATCTCGAGGAGCCGGGGTACTTGCGCTAGATGGAAGACTAGCCTGACCATCATGGTTACAGTGAAAAGAGATTGCAAATGCCAGGCTTCGAGGGTCAATAATCAATCGGGAGTCGTTTGCCCTATGTGACTTAACTATGCAACTGCAGCAGTGACGGGGAGAGATATAATAGGTATTCCGGAAATAATCCATAGGAGAGACAAGCAGGAGTAAAGACTTCGGCATAATTCCGATCCACAAGCCAGCAGAAGCCCTCTAACAGATTGTTACACACTTTCCGAGGAGGAATTCTGTGTTGCAAAATCCTCAGTTTAACAAAAATAGACTGAGACGAGTTACTTGCAATGAAGCTATACATACGGAGACATCTCGGTGTCTTGACGGCCACTTCTACCGTTATACCTCGGCTTTCCAATGTCGCAAGTTTGCCTTTGATGCAGTTGTTCATCATGTAAGATACAGATGGAGGAGGAAGGACCCCACGGAAGGTAGGAGCTGCGCTGTAGTCAATAGTAATCTCAGCCTCCATTAAACGAAGAGCGGGCATTCGATTCGACAAGGCCTGAGCTACTCTATCCCAGACCGCCTCATGCGAGGAGTGATGTGCATAACCCACGTATTCATCCTGCTTAGTGTACACGTGCAAGTGAATTTCTTCGAGAGCACATCTACTGTCTGCGTTCTCGAAGTTGGAGATCCACCAATCAATGGGCTGGGTATACCCGAAGTGGTAGTCTGGCATTTTGACGATGAGCTTCCTGAGATGCGAAATAGGGAGAGGGGGGAGACCCTCCAAGGGCATCGGATCTATGCATCGTTAATGAAAAAAGGGACATCTAAATCATGCGACGTACCGATAGGATGCGTCAATGTTAATTCTTTTAGCATAATTGCGTGTTTCAGCAAAACCTTGAATTGCGTGATATAATCCATGGTCCTGGGCATGATCTCCAAGGATCTGAGTTCTTTAATGGATACGGGCACCGTTGCGAGTTTATACCACTCAGAATGTGATACTCACAGCCATCGTGGTCGATCAGTTCCAAGTGCTCGACTGGCGGTCCTGGAGATTTATGCTGGTGGTCACAGCAGGAGGCCTTGGGAGTATCGCTCTCGTTCTCAACTATCGTCAGACTTTCCAGACGCGTGGAACCGCTGAGCAGGGCAGCCAACTCGGAGAAAGAGGAGAACTGAACGTTCCACAAACAGACTGATGTGTAGATCCGGGAGCAAAGTGCGTTCGCAGAGTACTCTGGAATAGAGCTCCAATCCACCCGATTCATTTCTAGATGAATCGGAACAATGAGGAGTCCAATGATCGCTGCGAATGCCTTCGACTTGTATTCTGATAAACGAGTAAGACCGACTCTTCTGATGTGGGTGGCGAGGGAAGGGGAGGATCGAAGAAGATTCAGCATTGCGTCATTTCGGGTATCGGTTCGAGGAAGTATAGTGTAGAAAAGATGGACCCTTGTCCGCTGCGTGAGGCAGCGCGAGGCGAGCGAACAAGCCTGCAGGGTAGGAGAGTCGTCTTTCGACAAATCGACGATAGTATCCAAAATTTCTTGAGGTAGCACACATTGATCCATCTATGCACAATCGATCAGAGGAAGCCCGATCTCGTAAATCTGACTCAACGATCCGTAGGAAGAAAAGTCGTTCAATGACGCACAAGTTCAAGGTACGATCGTCGATTTTGCGGTGGGGATGGCCTATATAGCAGTGGTCCGTGCGTGGCGCCACCAGTATAAAGTGCAGTATCCGACATTCGAGCACCTCATACTTACCTTGATGGCACAAGCCCCTTCACGTAACCGGGTTTGTGGGCCGTGGAGATCCTTCATAGCACGGCGACCTTGTCCCCAGAGGGTGTCTGCGGCTTGTATAGGCTCAGGCTTATGCACCGTCTAAATATTTCCTGTCCCACTTTGGCCACTCTGGCTGGGTGGGCCTCCTTTTTTCTTTGCTGTTCGCGAACAAGGACTTCCATTTGGCGGTCTTTCGAGTTGCAGCAAACGTTCTGGAGTGGAATCTTATGTAGACCTAATCATAACTCATGAAAAAAAATTTCCATGGAAATTTGTGTACCCAGTAAGCTGATCATCAAGTCGTTTTGATGCAAAAAAGTTTGGACTATAGCGCCCAAAAAATAGGTGTTGGGAGGGTGAGGGTGGATGAACACTGAAGCTTGTTCATTGTTCCTCTGTTGCTTGAAAAAGAGGGAGAAAGAAGTTTGAACAGTAGAAACATTATGTACAGGAAGCTGGGGCACTTGTATGCTCGAGTCGTTTTATTGCGCAAATTTTGACGCGGCTGGAATTTATACTCGCGGCCGCTCACCCACCGTGGAGCACAATTGGAGCAACCGTAAATTGAGTACAGAACCAACATAACATAAGACAAAGACAAAAGAGACATAACTATAATACGCAAAACTAAGCCTACAAGCCATAAAAACCACAACATAACAAGAGAAGAAAAGGAGCATAACGAAGCGGAATAGTGTTTAAAAGGACCTATTTACTGGACTATGGGATCGGTAATACATCGGTTTTCTGTTAGAACGAGGCATATATGTAGTTGTGCAGATTGGGAGTGGTATGCGATGATGGATGCGAGCGTGGAGAGTGAGATATGCAGTGTAATACGTAGATGGAAGCAGAGTTTGCAGGAGGGGATATAATAAAATGCGAGCAGTACAGAGGGGAAACCGAAATCGGATCATGGTCATCGAATGAGCTTGCCGTAATCAAGGACACTGTCGACGTCAGGCCTGCTGGATTCTTTCTTGGGGAAGGCATTCCAGAACCTCAGTGTCTCGTCACCAGCACCTGTGACGATCGTTTCACCGTCCGGACTCATGGCCAGGTACAAGACACGATTGGTATGCCCTGTCAACGATGCAACCATACTGAGGGCTGGATATTTCCATATGCAAATCTGGTTCTGGGCGGTGGTCGATGAAAAGCCGTGGGTGGACACGAGTTCGTGCGAGGTCAAAGACCATATGAGGTTGCAGACCTGAAACAGAACGAATTGGTTTTGAATAACGAATACAAGAACAGGAAAACGACGTTACCTGACTGCCAGTGTCAAGTTCATTCAACATGGTACCATTAATCGTATTCCAGAATCGGATATGCTTATCCTGAGTCCCGCCACCTGTAGCAAGAACCCCAGGAATATGAGGATCCCACGCCAGAGCCTTGACCGCAGCAGTGTGTTCATGAATTTCCATAGCGGCGCATCTCCGGCCATTGAGTCATCCGCGTTAGTCGGATTCCTCGAAGCAGCAGCTCGCCTGGACCCTCTCAAATCCCAGATGCACACCTTGTTGTCATTACCACCGCTAGCAAGGTTGGCTTCCATAGGCCCTGCGTTCGCGCTCCACTTCAAGCCGCAAACTTCCTGTCGGTGACCTGTACATCGCTTGAAGGGATTCAACGTGGGATCGCGTACATCTCGATGGTGAACCGAACGATCTCGAGAACCGGAAGAGAGGACGTGAGCATTCCAAGCAAGGGCACCTATCCGTTGAGTGTGCGCCTCCTGGTACGTGCGTAGGAGTTTGAGTGCTACCGCGTCATAGATATGTAGGCGGCCGGATAGTGTACCGATGGCTAGTGTCGATCCCTGTCAAAACACAATGAGTCACGGAAGCTCGCTGTCATAGCTTGATAACCTTACTTTTTGTACCCAAGAGACAGAGCTAATGACATCAGTCGTGTTGGTAAGATCGCAAAGTTTCGATACGACGGCATTGTGAGCGGTCCATAGATAAACGCATGAGCCCAAGCCAACACCTAGGACATTGGTGCTCGACCAGTCGACGAGATTGAGATAGAAGTCCTCGGCCAGCTCTGGAGCATCCAGAACACGGTAAGGCGTTTTGCAAACGCTCCGGAGCTTTCTACGTGGGCTTTCTAGAAGATGACGGCTCTCTGCGCGCACTGGGCTCATAGAATAGGCTTCATCGTTGGGTGAGTCGAGACGACGGGTAGGGGTGGATGGGTTAGAAACAGATGGAGAATGGTATGTAAACAAGCGCTTCCGAGATGGCGTTGCAGGAAGGGCTGATGTAGAGGCCGTTGGCTGACGCGTTGGAGAAACAGGTCGTTGGGGCGACGGCGGTGATACTTCGTTGTGGAGAATGTCGGTAAAAAGGTGGTTGGCTTGTTCTGCCAGGCAGAAAGGGGTCAATACTCGAAAAAGAGTGAGGAAGACGCCAACGCACCTTTCAACGCGTCCAGTTCCGAAGGTATTATCCTGTTTTTCTTTGAAGGTGTGACCGGTCCATGGTCCATCAAATGGTACGACGTCCGCATATCACCACCATCCCGCGTTGGCACAAATCTATCACCATAGTCACTTGAATGCCTTGGAAACTCGACGGGAGACTCGGGTGCGCCACTGCTTTCGCTCGTTGTCGGCCTCGAATCCAAAGAAGGGGTTGAAGACAAATCGGAAGTGCCAAAAATCGGATTAAAGCGAGGACGGTTTCGTCTAGGAGCATCGTCGTCGCCGTCGGGTTGTTGCGCTCGTAAACGCTTGCCGAACGGCGAGTTCTTGAGCCCTGACATAGTGGGAGTAAGTGCGAACGGAGAGCGCCTTTCGAGTCCGACGCGCAACCGCCAGACAAACAAGTGGCACGTGCTTGCGGCATCCTGTCGGAGTTGAATATGTCTTTGTTGAATTGAGCTCCGCTTTTGATATGCCGACTCGGCGCGCCCCGCCGCCACGGCGCATCGGAAGACCCCTGGCTTTGCCCTGACTACGCCCTCAATCTCCCTGCTCCGGTCCCGACGGAAATGACAGGTCATGACATAAAACTTGACTCAATCAACAGACAACGCGACCGATATATTAGGGTTATTTACTCACCAGGGTTGCTTATAACCTTGAAATATAGTGAAGAAGTCGTACGTCAAGGCGGGTTCTGGCCCGCAGCGTGCCGCCGTTGCCGACTCTGATTAAAATAGAAGTTTCTCGCTCTTCCACTGTACTATCATCTCTAACCGACCGCGAACGCGTCAAAACACGATGGACTCACGCGACGACAAGCCAGAGGAAGGACAGACCAAAATTACAGTCAAGCCGGTGGTCGGTAAAGATGGTAACACCCGTGCCTTCTGGTCCTTCGAAGACTCCAAGATCAAAGACATGTACGACGACTCGGTCCCCACAAAGAAGGAGCGTCGAGAGAATTTGGATAATGTCACCGTGTCCTGCGATAATTGCGAAAAAACCTTGCGTCGCGCAGATATCAAGGTGTGCTCGCGTTGCAAAAATGTGGGTCTTAAAACATTTCTAGGCGCGACAGTATATTAAGTCGTTATAGGCACGTTACTGCTCCCCTGAATGCCAGAAATCCCACTGGCGCAAGCACAAAGCTGACTGTGGACCTGGACACTGTACCATTCTCAAACTGGCCGAACGCTCCCTTGCAGTCCCCACTCTCATGGAATACCTCATATTCGCCGCAATTCTCCACCTCGACCTCATAACAGCACCAGAAAATGCAGGGACCCACTTCATCCACGTTCATTGCACCCTTCAGCCTGCAGACATCAGTTCATACTTGCAGCGACTCCTCTCTGGCGGACCAGAGGATGACAATCCCGAACAAATGGTCGCGTACGGTAAAATCGAGAAAATATCCAAGGAAGACGCGCCATAGAGAACCAGGAAATGCGACACCGCCTTTCGGCAATCCTACAAAGGAGCTTTGCCAGTTATCACTGTTTGGTTTACGGCGGAGGACGGCGGAGGGACACAAGGCGAGGTTTCCAAGACGATGGAGATCCCTTTGGGCATGCTCACCTATGTTAAGGAGAAGGGGACGATGAAATTCAGGTCATCGATGCTTGGTGATACAGAGTATCCCTTAAATGCAGAGACACTCAGGGAGTAAGTAAATTCTGTCTAATACTTCGAAACATCGTTTAACTTTTGGATTATGCAGATCCATCAACAATCACATCAGAATGGACAAGCCCAATCAAATGCGTCTCCGTGTGGTGAGCCATCTCTTTAAAACCTCCAAGTTCCATCAATTAATCGTGACTTGGCGACAGAAGAAGAAATCAATAAAATAGAAGTTTTCCTGGGACTGATTCTCAGCAAATTCTCGGTATTTTTATCGTGTCATACTATTTCGATTGCTATTCTGCTTTATTTTTTAATGATCTATAATGGCAAGCTACATATGCTTTTATTCGAGATGCCTGAGAGTATTTTCTATTTTCTTGACAAGGACTAAGGAACCCGACCCGCCTCCACTTCGTTTCATCTCCAATACACCTTAAACTCATCATTCTTTTATTGGTGTTCGTTGTTGTTCAAGTTTCTGTTTCCCCCATCTTTTAATCGCCAGTGACTTCCCTGGAGACTTCTTGTCTCAAGTTCTAGGCCGCCCATGCTCTTTTTCCATGCGCGCCAGAAGCCTAGAGAGAGAAGGACGCACTTGGCTTTCTTATCATCCCCAGAACTACAGAGAACGTTCGATTGAAACTTTTCTCATCTAACAAGACTCATACGCACCGCAATGGATGATCAGATCTAGCGGTGATGGATCGGGGTTTTGATCGCAAAGTAAATGCCCGAAAAGGTAAACGTTGAACTTGACCTTTCCTTGTATTAAGTAGACAAGGTTGCTAGGCGGACGGGCCCTTCAAGTAGCATGGCGATACATCTCTGCAGCAAATCTCGTTCATCGAACCTCTGTTTCTCTCTACTCTCACTCTCATGCGACCCGGAAGAGGACAATCTATACGGCTCCGCCTACCAGAGCCACTAGCAGACCCGACCCCAAGCACCTCAAAGCCTTCCAGGGCCGAAAAGGTGCCCGGAGTTTGGTCGACTTCATCACCATGTGTGAACATGGGTTTTCGAAGGAACCCCAAATGTTTTATATGTCGACTCCCGTTCGACCTGCTGGTGGACCAGATTTTTATATACTTGTCCGTGGCAGACATTATCCGTCTACGCAGGGTGGGTTTCTTTCGCGACTCAGATAGATCACGACGCGTCAACTCACTGTCTCTGTCTCGCAGCTTAACAGAGCCTTCTTCGTCCTCACTCACGAATCCACCATCTGGAAACGCTTTTTGAACTGTCTCCAAAGGCCCATTCCATATTTTCACGACAAGCGATTCAGTTTCGGTCCTCTAGACTTTGAGCCGGAGCGCCTGCTAGCCCAGACATCGTCGGCCGATGATAACTGGAGATCCGACTTTACGAGAGCGTTCCACGCAAACACGGTTTTCCTCGACGGAGTGGCGTACGACATGAAGCTGCTACCAGGAGGAAAGTATCTTGTTGCTGCAGGGAAGAATGCGACGCATATCATCGCATTGTTCGAACTCTGTGGAGATCGTCCCGATCAAATGGTTTTCCGTCTCATCTCTTCCACGCACCTCCACCATCGGGCTTTCCAGCTCCAAGCTAGGTTCATGCCCTACAACAAAGAGCCATGTTTGTTCATTGGATATGTCTATCGAGCATACAGCCTGGGGCACAACGATAACGGGTAAGAACCACATTTGTAATGACATGTCTGTTGTTATTGATAATTTTGGATACTAGTGTCGATTTGTCTGAAATCGATTATAATTGTACACCTGGTAATTCATCTGTCCGGTGGATTTGGCGATGGTCGTGCATCAAAATGGACCAGTTGAAGGACACTGCGAACCTACCGCTGACATTGACGTGGGCTGATTGGTACGCGTGCGAGTCACCCATTTTTGACGTAGGCTTTTTTGCGATCAACGAGGTGCCCCTCGTTGCATTTGTTCAAAAGCCATCCACGGTCGTTTTTTCCAACCTGCTAGCAGAAGGCGAAGCGCTACCACACATAGCGGTCTGCAAGTCTTCCAACACTATGCGAGTTAGTGTGTTTGTCCTTTCCAGATGACTTCAATACTAATCTATAATAATATCTAGCACCTTCGCATCCGAGCTCTCCGCGTCATCCCTAGACAGAACCAGTTCTTGGTGATTCAATCCTCTCTTGAGAACCAACATTTCGCCCAAATCTATCGCATGCCAAAATTCGGCAAACACCATCAAGAGCCCGACGAGACACGGCTCCTGGACATTCATGGTTTTATCCCTTCTTTTCAGATATCGGATAACTATCAGTCCATGGATTACATTCCCGGCCATCCAAACTATTTCCAGAGCCTGAATTACGATCCTCCGCCCATCTCCATCTTTATACAGACAAGCAATCCACCCGGCTTGGTTCATTATACGATGATGCCTATGAGTGACCGAGCCGACGACGTCTACTACACCGTAGAAGGAAACTCATTCACTCAGCAGTCTCGCAATGACAAGGAGCAGTACGACGTCCTGCCCGGCATACACCGCGCTCTAGTCTACAAAACCGTTTACGATGACACCACTCAAACGCAGGGTATCAGAGCTGCGGCGCTATCTGAACAAGAAAAGGCCTCACCCAGCCTACATCTCCGGCTTTCGAGAAGTGAGAGAGCCTTTGTTGCGCAGATATGCAATGGAAACCTGGAGGCCGATCCCCGTTTACCTATCCATTACCCTACCGGACGAAATTCTGCAGAGGATAAGAACGGTAGGCATGGGTACGATTGCTTGGGACGAAGGTACAGGACGAGTGTGCATCAGTTCACGGGATAGTAAAATTGTGGTTTTGGATATGGGGAGGGCCCTTCCGGTGGACGAAACGGTTGAATATTTAGATCAAGTGGCCACAGGCATGTCGGTAGATAGTCTTAGTAGTAGATCAGGCCGATGGGTATGATATGTAAATTAATATGGTCACGATGCAATCTCCCATAATGTCTTCACCTGGTCCCATATCTTATTCGTGCTCTTTCCGACGCTGATAAAGAGTTAGAGCTATTGTGACCGTGTGACAACTCGTACTTACTTTGAGATAGATATCTCATTCATAGATTTCCACATTCTGGCCTTTGCACGGCCATGGGAGGGCCCCTGAGGCTGGACAGTCTCCGGTGGTTCATCCCCCCCTTCGATTATAACCCACTGCACCCTGTATGTTTTTCTGATGTGCGAGAAGACATGGATGACATCGCCTGCCGGCTGGATTTTAACTATTGTGCATGATGGATCAGACTGTTCAATATCAGTAGACCCAGGGACCCGGATAGGCGACTGGAATAAGGCAGAGAGCTGAGCCCGAAGAATTTCTACAATGCGAGCATCTGACAATGTTCCAGAAACATTGGCTTCTGTGGGGAACTCATACAATCCGGCAAGTAGCCCTATCATGGTGATTGGTCAGGTAGAGACGACGGTTCTTTTCAAGCAATGCGAACCTTCACTCGGCCGACGAACGAGAAGGAACTGCCTGTTTTCAGGATCGGACTTGGAACGCCATTCCATGACGTTTACAAGGTCAATTTCCACGCGAGGCTTTTTTCGTTCTGCTTTCATAGGATAAGCGGCGACGCCACGCTCCGAGCGTGGATCACACAAAGTACAGAGATCCTCGATATCCTGCTGGAGCGGAACTGACTGTGTGCGGTGTCAGATACCAGTACATGCAAGTAAGCGTCAACATGCCTTAACCTCACTCTGATATGCTGCACACTGTGATTTTAGCGGGCACTGTTCACAGTCAGGAGCACGGACTTTGCAAACCGTGCTTCCCAACTCGATTAAAGCCTGATTTATGTCTCCTGGGTACCGATTTCGTACCATGGAATCATCGGATTCTTGGCCCTTGCCTACAGACTTAACAAATGTTTCATAGCTAAACACTGGAAGACTTTACCGCAGTTTTCGGTTTGAACCAAGGCAGTCGCCGCCGCCCATAGAATATTAAGGGTGGTCGCTGCTTTGGGAGACGCGTGAAGCGCAAGGAGCCTACTAAGCAGTCGGTGCACATTGCCATCCAACTATAAGCCGCTTTTCAGTTCGTAGCTGATTAGTAAATGTTGATATTCTCAGACTCACGACAGGAACGCGTTCTCCATATGCGATAGAACAGACAGCGCCTGCGGTATATCGTCCAACACCTGGAATATGCGCTTCGAGATCACGCGCATTATCCGGTAGCAGACCTTTATACTTCGCGACGGTTATCTGAGACCCGGAGAGTAGGCGACTAGCACGTTTATAATATCCGAGGCCCTTCCACATGGCATTAACTCCGTCAATGGTAGCAGCCGCCTGAATCAACCGGGTAAATAGATTGATATTTACAAGAATAATACGCACAAGGTCATATATGGTCGGGAACCTGTAAATATGAGTGATGGTTTGAGTCACCATAATGCCAGACTTACCTGGACATCCAAGACTTGTAGTATGGGATGACGGTGGCAACTTGGGTCTGCTGCAACATAAATTCTGACACCAATACCTACATTTAAGCGCTAGGAATGCGAAGGGGCACACTGAAAAACTCACTTCGTAGGCCCTCTGCGCGCGTTCCTCTGGACCTAAGTTAGGATCGTACTCCTTTCGCCACGGCATACCACGCGTTGCATGAGCATGAGAATACCATCGCAATAGTGCATCACAGATCTCGTCCGCGTTACTAATGACGTGCTGAGATTTGGAGTGGTCGTTCGAATATTGAGCACTAGATGGCGTAGCTAGCTGCTTTCTGGGTACTGGTGCTTTGCGTTTTTTCATGCTCGAGCCGTAGTCACTGTCGCTTTCATCCTGAAAAAAGTCGTCGTCAGATTCGACGCGTCTACGTTTTCCCATGATGGCGTAAAGCAAAGGCAGTTGAATGGCCCCGGGAGTGGGGGGAGAGCTGCTTAGGCACGCCTTTCGCGAGTGGTATTCCGGAGGACCGTCTTCAGGCTTATCTCTGGCAGTCGAGACTTGAATGGGCCAGGTGGGTGGGTCGAAAATCGGTAGTGATGGTGCAACAACAACAAGTCGCTCGGACGCGACGATCGACCACGAGGCGCATCCGGCCCGGCCCAAACAGTGGCGTGGGATTATAACCACGAAGGTGACGCAAATCCGAATCTCGATCAGAACTTTCATGTATCAACCTAATTTCTTGTCGTACATAGGTCATTGGTGTATCTGTCTTCCTGCGACCATGCCTCGATTGAGGCACATTTGGAAATGACTCTTGCTACTGCAATACTACTGTCAGTGTCACTGATCATCTTTTTGATGGTTTACGGTGACAGGCCACATTCAGGATAAAATTCGCAGTAACTTGGTTTCTAGTAATTCACCTGTACAGTACGACTAGACGTACTGTCTTCCTATCTCTTTGCACTATCTCTTCAAGGTGTCAGCAGCACAGCGGCGGTAGTACAGCCACGGTCATCGTTTCGAAGAATTTTGTTACATAGCATTGATGCCCAGAAAGCTCAAGGTCTTTGGGTAATCCTATTCGACATTCTTACCAGGGTGGGAGTCCCAGACTGCAACGACTTATTTAGCCCTGTGAAGGGCCCGCTCATTAGGACCAAGTCCAACAACCAGTCTCTCTTTTCTCTTCTAGGGCCTACTGGTTATGCTGCTATCCGTCCTCTTTCTAGTTGTTTGCTTCCCCTGTCCAACTGTTGTCCGCTCTGCGTTTTACCCAGCCGCACTTCCTTTGGCCGTTCGCTCCCCGTACTTCCAGTGCTACGCTGACACCCGCGCCGGTAATCCTACTGACAAATGGCCCCAGTTTTGGACTGAGAGCAGGGTACGTTTTGTCGTCTGCTGTTCCTTTGTTATTGTCTGATTGTTTCTAGACTTTGGGCTGGAGTGGATTGATTCGCATCGACGGCACGACCTTCCACTTATGGGGACAATCTGGACCTGCCACGAACTTGATTTTCGAGGTTACTCCTACTCGCACCATTTTCTCCATACATGCCAACACAATGGATGTGAACGTGACATTTTTGAGTCCAATAGAGGTGAGTTTTTTTAACAGATCCAGCGTTTACTTTGACTGATTTAGGTAACGAGCCGTCAAACTTGGTTCTTCAGTCGCTTCCTTTTCCTACGTTTATATTGATGTAGAGTCGAACGACGGACAAGAGCATTCAATACAGCTCTATTCGGATATCAGTACCGGTGCGTGTATACTGTGGCATTCATGACTGATGTCTTCGCTTACCATGAGCTATGTAGAGTGGATCTCTGGCGATGATAAATCTTTGGCCAAGTGGAGCACCACTGAAACAGATTCTTCGAGAATCCATAAAGCTGCTCGACAATCACCATTATCAATGCAAGAGATAAATAGCTTAGCCGAAGATGCGACGGTGTACTACGCATTTCCCATAGTACGCATGTTCGTGTGATCTCCCAGCTAAAGACTTTGACAGGGATATTTTTTAGAGCAACGATGTCACATATGAGACCGGCACTTACAGTGTTGTTTGGGGTGATTTTATAAGAAACGGTGCTTTGTTCAACACCGTAGACATAAATTTCCGTGCAATTTCAGAGTAAGCTGCTGGGATTCTACACGCATACATTCACTGATATCTTTGGTTAGTCACTTCGTCGCGCTCAGCCATGCCGTCAATCTCAATAACATTACTAGTACAACTTCGTCAGTTGTCTGGGCGATAGGACTTGTCCGTGACCCAGTAGTTAGTCTTAACTCGACAAGCGTAATCAGCAACCGCAGTTCATATTTTTGGACTGCATACAGTACGGTCAGCGACGCAGTACGTGCCTTTTTGCTGAGATAGATTTTACAGACTCATGTATCACCAGATCGATTTCTTTCTTAGTGATTTCTCCGACGCTAAGCAAAGAGCTATCGACCTCGATAATAAGATCATGTCTGACGCCCGCCAGATCTCCGATAATTATGTAGATCTTGTTACACTCGCTGCTCGTCAAGCCTTAGCCGTAGATATAACAGTGTCCAAATCCAGCAAAGGACAATGGAATACATCGGACGTTATGACGTTCATGAAGGATGTGGGTAATTCGCGGTGGGTAATTCAAAATCCCTCGTATCTTGTCAACAGGTTGACTTATACCTTTTAGTCGCGTCAATCCTGTTGAAATACTATATGCGACCTTCCCCTCCTATCTTTATTTCAATACAACGTGGGCCGGATATCTTCTCGAGCCACTGCTACGATATCAGCAGTCCTCGCAGTATACTGAAACCTATGCTGCCCCAGATCTCGGTTTGTTCCGTTCTACATAGCTATGAGCTTTGTTCTGATACGTGTCTCAAGGCTTGTTGTATCCTATTATCGGGGGAAATAATGGTCCATCAATATCCGGGGCCTTAGAAGGTAAGCCACCACGTCTTTCAATTGCTGGATTCATCTGATGGACCCCGCAGATTCAGGAAATATGCTCATCATGGGCTGGGCTCATGCCAGATTTTCTGGTGATCATTCAATGATATCACGATACGTGCGTCTCACTTCACCTTCGTTTGATTATCAAGCCTAACACGGTGCAAAGTATGAACTATATAAGCAATGGGCAGACTATCTGATTTCGTCCACATTGAGCCCGAACGGCTAGTGCGTCTTAGCAACTCCCGCCGCTGTCCACTCTTATCGACACCATTCTTCTAGCACGGATGCAGATGGGTTGGGTGACGCGAACATGACTAACTTAGTAATTAAGGGCATCATTGGCATCAAGGCTATGTCAGAAATCAGTCAAGCGTTAGGAAGAAGCCAAGATGCTGAGACGTACTCGGTGCGCCACTTCGTAGGCTATGATTTCGTTACTCCTGTGCTGATTTATAGTAGTCCACAGCCAAATCGTACGTCGATCAATGGCAGATTTCGGCTGGCTCAACAGGCCACCTCCTCTCTACTTTCGGAGCGACAGCCGACCCATCATCCTGGTCTCTTGTATACAATCTATACGCGGACAAACTGTTAGGAACAGAACTTGTCGACTCCAGCGTCAGTGCCCGCGACAATGCTACTGTGTCTGTATTGCTAATCTCCTTGCAGATCTATAGTAACCAAGACACCTTCTACTCCCATGAGGCCGATACATGTAAATTTAGCGTTTCTAACTCGTTTTGCGTGTCTCAATCATGATTAAGCTGGTGTATATGGGATACAGTATGACAGTAATGTTACCAACCAAGCGAAATCTCGTATGGTTTAACCTTTTCCCTTCACTTTTAGATACTCAAATGGCCCCTACTTAGACTGGACTATGTTTACTGCTGGGGCTTCGAATGATACCACCCTACGCGATACCCTTATTTCACTGATTCACACAAAAGCAGGCTCAAACGTTTCTGCTGGTGTCTTCCCTTTGACATACGATCCTAATCAAGGGACCTCAATTAGTGGTCAGGCTAGGTACGCAATACCCATCTTTGCAAAGCGCAGATACTAACAGACTATTGATCAGCCCCGGCCAAGGAGCCGTATTTTCATTGATGACTCTACGGTTGTTTGTTTATCTATGTCCTTAATTTATCGCTTACGCAGCCTTGTCTGTAGTCCTCAAAATTGGAAAAATCAGACAGACTCCGGTGGGGACGGTTCGTCCACTGGCATCGGAGACAATTCATCTAGTAAAAACGATCAGACCTCCTCTTCAAGCTCGTCCAATGTCGGTGCAATTGCGGGTGGCGTTGTTGGCGGACTTATCACTCTCACTCTTCTCGTTTTCGGCGTCTTGATGTATCAAAGACGCCAAAGGCAAAAACATGAGGACACAAATGACCAACGATCTGCGTGGCCTTCCTCTACCAGCGGCGCGCCCCTCTTGATTCCCCAACCCTACGACCACACGGGTCTTATAGGTCACAGAACCCTTTACTGCCATTGCGTCCAGGACAGCAGTATGCTTCCGCGGAACCTTATCCTCAGCGTGACGGACAGCAACCGATCATCGAGTCGTCAAGTACAAGTTCTGGACCAACGGCCATAGCATCTACGCCATCCCATGGATCATCATCAAGTGTGAACCGGAATGGGAATCCAACTCGATTCATAATATTTCGGTCCAACTTCGGAATGAGATGGAGAACCTACGGAGAGAGGTCGAAGAGATTCGGGCCAGGAGTTTCTACGAACCTCCACCACAATACACATGAAAAGTAGGAACCTTGCATCCATCAATATTTTCTTCACACAGTGGCACACCATTGCTGCTTTACCGTTGATAAATGTAACTTCTCCTGTAAATCTAGTGCGCGATTATAGTATGTGTCGTTACTCCACTTCAACCATCTTATCAATCCGAAAAGCCTTCAATAAACGACTTGCAGAGTCTAAGCAGTCTCAAAGATTAGATGCTCCCGTAGCGGCGAGTCCCTGATTCTTTCCATTTCTTCGGATTTATTTTCGACAGATCGAAATGCACTATAAGATATCAGCTGCAGGCTTTCTCATGCTTTTCATCTGCCCCGTGTCACTTAAAATCATGGATCCGTCATATAAATTGTATTATCTCCGTATATCGAACATACATAGTATCGCAGGGACGCTTGACGGTAAATAGAACTATAGCACTGAGGCACATTTTGATAATTCGCAGAGCGGGGCTGAGGAACAGCGACACGCCGTTTACCTCTCGTGAAAGTCCGTAGACACCAAACGAGTCAAACACGCGACGCCATCAAATCGACCTCGAGTTGTCTTCAAAGGACGGAGTTTTACACATAAACGGGAGCGGAAGTGAGCGTCGGTATTTGCATTCATTTTAAATTTTAAGCACGAGCCAGCGTAAGTCAAGGTCTGACGCCCTGGGACGTCAAACTCACTGGAACCGGGGCCTACACAGCTAAAGAGAACAAGAATTAAATTCAACAACGGAACGGAATGGCAAGGAAATACACATCAATGGTCTCCTTCTCAGTACTTCTCCGTGGATGGTTTCGAGATTTTCGGCAGTGCCGCCGACACAATACAGCATCAATCCTACACGGCAGTCCTTAGCCTAGAGGAAACCTAATACCAGAAGCTTTTACTCACAATGGCACAACGCTCGCCGGACGTACATTGCACCCTCCACTTCGCCAGAATTCACAGAAATAGTACCACTTTCAACAAGATGCCGTGCTCTTGCTCGCCGAACGTCGATACACTGGTGTTGCCGCGACTCAGCTTATCTCGGCTTAACGCCGAAGTCGGTTTTAGCCGATTTCACATAGCTTGCTCTGACTGCACAATTGTTCAAAATGGCAGATAATCTGAAGGACGTATTCACTCACAAGAATTATTGGTAGTGTTGGTGATAGCTTAGCGGTTCCCTCTGTCCCTCTATCCTCGGCGACTCAAAAGTCGACTTCGGCGTTAAGCCGAGATAAGCCGAGTCGCGGCAACACTACACTGTGGTAGAGCAAGAATCGTTGACCAAGAATACGCGAGTTACGAGTCTTGAAGCTTTGAAACTTAGAGTCGAATTTTAGCACTTGACGTCGTACTCGATGACACAGTGCCCTTGCTCGCCGGACGTGTAACTTACAGTGAAGATTGAGGATATCTTCTGTTTGACGACTGAACGCGACGGCGTGACGGCGAGGTCTGGGTTTTCGAAAGTGGATCTAGCACCAAGCCTGCAAAATACGAAGTACAGTGAAGAACGACATGTGGCATAGGTACGACGGTGTTCGTGAAGACGAGCGCGGGACTTGCTTTTTCGCCACGACGTGCTGAGATTTGGAGTGGTCTTTTGAATATTCAGCACCAGATGCCTCGGCCACCGTAGCTAGCTGCTTTCTGGTACTGCTGCTTTGCGTTTTTTCACGCTGAGTCGTAATTGCTGTCACTTTCGTCCTGGAAAATTTCATGATCGGATTCGACGCGTCTACTTTTGCCCATGAATGGCGCAAAGCAAAGACAGTTGAATGGTGTCTCAGTGTTGTTGTGTTGTTACTGGCAGTACATTCTAGAAGGCTAAAATCCCAATAGGGGGGGGGGGGGACGGCCTGAGGCTTAAACCACAGCCTTATTTAGTACTATTAAGACATGGCGAACCATTCTGTTTGTGCTGTGCTTAAATACTCTTCAGAAGATCCAGATGGCAATGCTCAGCAATAAATCGGCACAAGCCAGTACCTTCCCGGTAGCTTAGATAGCATTACTACCAGTCACGCGTACTGTTGAGCCTGACCTTAAACGCGAAAATGTACGCCATGTGCAAATTTCCGCCACCCCCTCTAGATATAAAGCCAATTCAAGCTTATCTGGTACCAGCCTGGAGAACTCTACAGTACAGTAAAAGAAGTGTTGTTGAGAGAGTCGATAAATGGAATATTGACACAATCAATTGGAGATGATGTCTCGCACAAGAATTTCAATAAAGAGAAAAAAACACGTCCCGGCTAGAAGACAGTTGGCAAACCAATCAACCTCAATCAACGGCAATCGCTCACAAAGTAGTCTTTGATTAGCCCTAAAGAGCTGAAAGAATAATGGTATTGATATTATACAACTGCATTTGTGGTATGTAGTAATAGTAGGAATATTGGATTAGTGTATCAGTCACCCTTGCGAGGACTAGCGAAACAAAGCAATACATGGTCGACATCAAAGGACGAACAGACAGATAGCCATACGCCGGTACCCACCTGTCCACGGATGAAATGCTACAAAGAAAAATGAAGAACCGTCCATCCTGCCTTAATTTGTACACACGGTCAGTGTTTCGAGTGCATAGAGAAATGAGGGAAGGAGCTCGGAGCACCCTTGCCTTCCTTATCCCTGTCTTTGTCCTTATCCTTGTCCTTCTCTTTCTTCCTGCCGAAATGAAGAAGGGGAAGAGTAAGACTCAACTTCCTACTTGTTCGCTTCCAATGCGAGCTGGTATTGCTGCTACTGGATGTGCTGGCGGAACTATGATTCGCACCAGGGAACGTACCCCATCCATTAGGGTGGTCATCGGTATCAGGATGTTCCGACTTCATCTTGCCCTTGTCATTTGCCATTACAACATGATCGACAGAGGCATGCCCATTGCTTGCGTACATGCTCCGTATAGGGGAGCCTGGAGTAACAAACGATGGTGGTAGAGGAGGAACAGGGGGTAATTGCCGCGGTGAAGTCGAGCGTCCGTTCCCGATAGCAGTGGCAGGTCGGAGGAGGCGAAGCGCGCAGCGAGGAGTGATCTCGTGCTTTGTCCCTGTGATGGATTAAACTTGACAACGACTTCTTGTGCTCAGGGGCCTTCGGCGAAGAAGGTTTTTCCAGAGACTTGCGCGAAGGTGTTGAAGGAGAGGGGGAGGACGGTGTGTGGGATGATGGAGTGGCAGGGAAAGTCGGTGGAAGATGTGAGGTTGAACCTAGAGACGATGACGGAGACACAGGCGAGGAACTCTCATAATCATGGGTATGCCTATGATGATGATTAGGGTTGACACTAAGACCACCACCGGAAGTCTTTGGGCGTGACGCTGAACTTAGATTATGGAATGCGGACGCATCAAACATCCCAGGTTCTGATGGACGCCGCCTCCTCTCTCTAGGCGACGGAGGGGCTGTCGTGTTGAACCAACGTGAAGAACCTTCTTCCTTTGGGTTCGAGGCAACCGTCGGAGATTGAGGAATTTGGGGCAGTCCGGCCTGGCTAGCTGGCCGCTTATCTCCCAATCTGAACGACTTCCGCTTGAACCAGGTACTGGGTTTGCGCTCGGGGAGATGGTGCGGATGGTCATGATGACCGTTTTCATGACCGTTCGCACCGGGATCCGGACTTGATGGTAGAGGTGGGGGTGGGGGTGTTGACGCCCTGTGATTCGGCTCATCCGAACTTGCTGTAGAAAGCAGCGACGCAGGCATGGCGAACTGTTCGGGAGATTCGCGGAATTCCGGTCCGTGCAAGGCCCCCGCTGACGTTGAGGGTCTGCGTCTGGTAAAGAGCCCCTTACTCCGGGTGTTACTGGAGGTAGTGGGGGTAATCGCAGGGGAGGACGCAATGGACGGGCTTGGCGGGGACGAAGCTTCGTCCGATACCGAAACCTTGACATCAATGGTTTGACGAGATGATTTCTTATCGGTTGGATGGAGTAATGGTGATGAGGATTGTGACGGTGTAACTGGAAAGGGCGGATCACTGATGTCTGAAGAGTCGCCTTCTTCCGCAAGCCCTGGGGGCAGAGGGGGATTTATTGGTAGGGCAGGTGACGCCTCAATGGAGCCGGCTGGGGACAGCGCTTGTTCGGACATCTCAGGCGGCGCTGGTGAGGGGTTATGTAGTCCAAGGCCGGTAAATTGATGTCGGCGGCTTGATAATAGAGTACATAGGCGGAGCCAGCGGGGGAATCACCAAAGTATTTGGAGATATCACCTTCGGGCAACGGGTAGACATTGTCGTCATCAAAAACGAGCCATGACCCGCCCGTCTTGATGATGGATATGTAGTGACCATGATGCGGACCGCTGCAAAAAAAAAAAAAAAAAAAAAGAGCCCATCAACGTGAAGACTATATTAATGCGACGATACTCACGTTCCAATGTGTACAACAATTCCAAATAGGTTGTACAGTCGGTCCGCGTCCTCCGTGTCGTCAACAGTATTGAACAGCCGAAGTTCGATGGGAAAAGCTACCCGATAGGCTAGCTTGATGTACTTTTGCACGTCCTCCTGATACTTGAACCGCTTCAAATGCAAAGCCAAGACATTGGGTAGTTTCTTGATCTTCATGCTATAACAACGCATGAGTAATGCTGGCCGAAGGTACGTGATACAAATTACCGTTTCTCCGCTTCCTGCAGGTCGCAACAAGAGTCGCAGAAAAACTTGTTCTTCTGACAGAGCATTTCACTGGCGCTAAATTGGCGTAAGCACGCAGTGACACTGGAGTTTTGCTCAATGTCAATCGAGAGATCCAGAAAGGACTCGTCGCGGGCCGAAACCTAGTATACCGGGTAAATAGGGCTGGAGAATTATGCAAACGGAACAGACCGTTTCGCAGGTGAGGCAACGGGTTTCACTGGTCAGAATGCCTTCGAAAAGTTTATGAACTAAAGTTGCATCTTGCGGTGATGTACCAGAATTAGAGCTTGTAGTGGCGGTTATAATTGTAGGGGGTGATTTTGATGATAGAGTGGCGACCGAGTTGGACACTGCATAAATAACCATGTGCATGAGCGACACGGGGAAATGACAGCGAGACGACTCACAGTCTTCACCCATAGCGTCATGCTGCAATTTCTTCTCCTCTTCTATTTCCTCTACGATCTTATTAAGGAGATAATTAAGAAATTCGTGTGCATCCTGATGCATAGTAGAACGGAAAATATCGTTGCCTTGCTTGACCTTGTCGATGAAGGCGCGCGGGGCGACGGTACCGCTGTCGGCGGGATTGGTGGAGATGTAAAAATAAAGCGAACGGAGTGCGGAGAAAAGGGTGGGGGGAGAAGAAGGAATGGTAGGAGGCTCGTGGGGGTGGATTCCGTTCGCGATCGGGTGGTCTGCGCTGCCAGACACGGAAGGTCGACGTACAGGTACAAGAGCCGGGGGTCCGGAGAGAGCGTCCTGGGAACCTTGGGCGATGGAATGTTCCTCTGACTGTAAGAGCAGATCCCGGAAGGGAGTGCAGAAATACAGAGCCTGCACCACTGAGTTGGCATAACTGAAATGATGTCGTAAGTGGTATCCCACAGAATACTGGACACTGCTTACCAGGTATTGCCAAACTGCAACCATAAGAGAGCTGAAATGAGCGCGAATTAAAGAGCAAGAGGACTGCCACGCACATTCTCCAGGCCAAATTTCTTGGCATCGGCAGAGCATGTCATCGGGATAGGTATGGGCTTCGAGCTGTCTCTTTGCGACGGGGTTTGCTGAGGACCAAATATCCATCTCGTTCTTGCTCTTGCCATGCTAAGTGGCAAAGGTATGTACCCGACGGGGGGAGGCGCGAGCGCGACGCTGCTCGTCGTTGGACGTCGTCGTCTGGACGTTGATGTTAGAAATGATCCAGAGGCACTTGGAATTACGGCTTTGGTATGGTCAGGCACAGCTTCTTCTAAATTCGGAGCATAAGCACGTGATGCATTGATCCCGATCACCTCGTCCCACTGGTTCCTTCCACATGCCACATGGTCCAGTCTGGTTCTTGTTGCTCGCACCTCAAAGTCAGGTGCGGGTTAATTGTCGGCAGCCCCGAAAGCAGGCGCGGTCGACGTCCCCGGACGCCTCTCTTCCTGTTAATTTCCGGTCCGCCCACTCGGATCCTCTTCCGATTCGGGTTACTGCCATTTCATTTTATCCCAGATACTTCTCCCGCAGCCCTCCAGAACGCGGAGCTGAGTGAACGATGATTAATCTTGTATAACCGTATCTCAAGATCCATCAGACCCGCTTGAGACCCTAAATATCTTGTGCAAATCGATTACGCCCGGCACAACTGTAATGAATGATTAGTACTATAGTCGGCATATCTAGGAGCTATTAGTATCAGCATCGTTCCCAACGCTCCCCACCATTCTTCTGATAACCACTTTATCACCAAGTCTTATCACACCCTCTCCCAAAGGAACACCATTGCATCCAACACAAGGCCCCATCTTATTCGCAGGATCAATACCGGTTCTAACCTTCATGAGAATCTTGTACGGAACAGCTTTATCCCTGACACCCGTGTCTGGAGAAACATTGGGCAACTAGATAGAATAGTCAGCGATCGGAAGGACAAGGCACCCAGGTGACGTAGCGATATTTCTAGGAGCGGTGGCACCTACCAGGCATCTAACGCATTTCGATACTATGAGAATCCCGGGTGCATCTAAAACCGGCCCGGACTCGATAGCAATCTCCTCCCACATGTCCTCCGCAAACGGACCTGCGCCTTTGAAAACGATATTGGGTCTAAACCTGAAAAGCATACTTTATCAGCTGACGGATCGAGTCACCACCATCAATGAAACACCGCGCAGCGATTCGAGCGCACTCAATACAAGCCGGTGTCCACATGTGCAAGGAAGGTAGGGGTTGAATTGTTTTAAAAGCACCGACCTCTCAATCATCAATCTATCTGTTCTCCAGCGTTCATCAACCCCTTGTTTACCCACCTGATTGCGTAGCTCATCCTCCAATACATTCATACTTTCTTCAGACAGGACAAGAAGAGGATATCCATCCTGGTAGACTGCTGTCGCTTTGAGTTCTGGGAAAGCCGCAGTTGGGGCACAGTCCCGTGGTCTCCTTCCCTTGAACACCAGGTGTACAGGCTTTCCGAAGTATGATGAAAGAATGGCTGATGGTAATTTTGAGGGTCCAGACGATAATGGAACGGCCTCACAGACATGGCTATCGATGCTGGAGCCCCACATCGCGACATCGAATCTGTGAAGGTTCGGGACGATACACCATATGATTATTACAGGTCAAGAGGAAAAGCTTCGGTTCATACGATTGCCAAGTTTTTAACATCTCCTCGGATGGATGTAACGGGACCTCAAACGAGTCGCAACTCGAGTCCTCTGGAAAGGAAACACGCAATACTCCACCGTATGGTGAATTATCGTCCGTCTCAATCTGAGGTGTAATTAGCACCATCTGAAGATTCGTAAGATCTCGATATCCGCCCGCAAGCCCACTAAACCTACTTTTGACACTTCGCGCGCCGTTATGACGCTTCTAGTTACCGCGTCCACGATGGACCATAATCGATCGTTCTAAAAGCAATTCGTCCTTTTTTTCTCTGCAAGACGGCGCACCACGGCCGCAGAAGAGACTTACCTCTAGACCCTCAGGGGTATACCGAGCATTTGTAACGGAGAGTCCTCGGCAGCTCTAGTAGTGGCCGTGAGCACGCTATGCCGCCAGAAAGAGTGAACAATGAAAACGAGGATATTCACCTTAATCGGGTGGATCAACAGTTTCGAAACAGTCACATCATAGCCAAAGTTTGGCTTGTGCAGGCGAGATGGGTCTATAGTCATTTCTCGACCTTGTCCCGGAACCGTTAATGTTGGAGACCGTTGCATTGTGGGCTTTGACATCAGAAGCGACGGGGGAATAGAGCGATAGAGGACGAAAAATAGTACTGCAGCTCCCACGAGGACGGTCAGGCGTGTGTCAGTTCCCGTGGTCTTGTCTAAAGGCAGTCCGTCGAAGAACAGGTCCAACATAGTGCTGGTCACAAGAAGCTTAGCTTGTGAACTGTGTGCTGGCGTGCTTTAGGATCCGAGCTTGAGCGCTTGAGCAGGTTGAGTCAGAAGCGCGAAGTGTTACATAATCGCCCATTCAGGCTACTTTTTTTTGCCTCCATAAAATATTGTACAATTTGTTTGAACCATCCTTGAATTTCCATCGCAGGCATCGCCCTATGCAGTTCTCAGCACCAAATGGACACCGCTGTCCGTGCTGATGACATCGCTGATCTCTCCAACCTTGAGGCTAAACGCGGTATCCTCGAACGGCTTCTGCATCTGACCGTGTCCAAAGAATCCAAGGTCGCCGCCCTTTTCATGAGAGGAGCAGTCGGAATGTTTCGCCGCAAGTTGTGTGAATTTGTCTGGGGAATCACCAATGAGATCCTGATACGTCCTCAAGATTTCGATCGCCTCGGCCTTCGAGCGCGTTATGTTCGCCTGTCGCCGAAATTCAGATCAATATAAGTTGGACTGGACAGCTTGTAAATGTACTTACTTCTTTCCAGCTCGACGGGCGCCTGCTACCGCTGTGCTTCACCAGCAAGTGGCTGGCCCTGACTTTGTCACTGACATTGTCTTGGGTGAGATAACTGGCACCCGGGAGCTGCTGTATTTGCTCCTGTGTAAGGCCAGCAGGCGGATCCCACGACGATTGTTGGGTGTCCGCATCGTAGAAGTAGGGCTTGCCCCGCGAGTTGGACATTCTGACCTGCCAAGCCTAAACAAGATCGCAGTCAGTTGACCACGATAGAGTTGAAGATACGCCACGTACCATGGTGTTATTCTAGTGGTAAGTACTTGAAGCAGATGCTGCTGATGTGAACGATTAAACCGCCTCCGGTAATTGCCGGCGGCAATCAGCCTTTCGTTACGACCCCCAGTACGACTGGTGCCACAGTACTTATGTCGGATTCTCGTGGTTATCGCCATCCTTTCAACGATTGCACCCACTATCTAGGTGGCGTCGGCGGTAAGGTACCTTGGGTGTTCAAACTTTACAATCTTATCTTTGTCATGATCCAGATAACCCTCGAACTGTGGGTTTCGTGCAAACTGCTTAGATGAACTCATGGGAAGAATCATTATTAGCTTGTGGACCTGGCCATGAGTCGCCTTTCTGCTGCCATTCGCCGTCAGAAAGACTGGTGGTTGTTCTACCACGAAAAGACATTCAAACACCACTGGATACAGGAAGCATGTGATCGCGTGTGGGAAATCCCTCTACCTTGCGGAGAAGACACCAAGGTAAAATTATCACAAAGACAGGCGCGTGTAAATTCTCTCCGGCTATTTTCAGCCTGTTTCATCTGCCAACAAGGCCGAATATGTTCTTCAAGAGCTGGAAGGGTACGCCTCACTTCGCGACCAAGTGAACAACTGGTAAAGCACCTTAGTCTGTCAATCTCAATACTATTCTGAATCGTTCCAGCCAAGTTTCTTGTTTTGAGCGCATATGGGAATCAGAAAATCTTCTAGAACACTCAGTCGTCTCCTCGCTCGACCATGAACTTTCCTCTCTGGAACCAGATTCCAGCAAAGGGACCACGAAGCTGATCAATCCCTACACATGTCCTCTCATTTACGACAGATCGATATCTGCTGACCTTCAAGGTAATCCACTCCCATCTCACCCCCTGCCGACGCCACGTACTCTGTGTCTTGCAAATTCGCATTATTACCCACAGACGTTCAGCTGACTGCTTCCAACCACCTGGAACTACTGTCTTACATCAACGACCTTCACCCCAGGCACACGTCCCTTTACCGTCTCCTCAATACAACCCTATCGGCTTTTATCCATTGTTTGAACACACCCTCAGTGATCTCCACCGAAACAACCCTTTACCTCAGCGCATACCTGGTCGCTCGTGGTACAGCCAATGGTGCGAGCCGGAGCCACCGGAGTTCTCTGATGATGAAGAGGGCTGGGCTCTATACGAGCTCGACATGTGGCACTGGATGTCTCACAGACCCATCAATCTACCTGACATTCCAAAAGATGGATATCAGGGTGGCCTGGAAGAGAGAAAACACATCGTAAAGCTCGGAGGTAGAAGACTACAAGTGGTCATCAGTGCTTCGGAAACGCGGCTTGTGCGTGGTTATTCACATTTTTCGCTTAGCGTGTACTGAAGTTGGTCAATATCCAGAATGCCGGGCAAAGCTATCACGGCAGCATCGAACCGTGGAGAGTTGAGGGTATGAAAAATGAGCGAATTGTTGCTTGTGGATTCTTCTACACCTCCGTGGTACGTGATATCCATTTGTCAGTGGCTCCGTGTTCAAGTCACGTTCCAAATCCAGGAGAACGTAGTAGATAGCTCTATCGAGTTTCGCATGGCCGTGACCTACCCCAGAGGCTTCAACGCCGGTGATAACGGCGCCACCTTTCGAACCTGGGGTATACGAGATGCTGCTCCATGCCACCAGTACCTAGGCGACGTGCCCATCCGCCAAGGAACAGCCATAGTCTTTCCAAACATCTACCAGTACCGACATACACCGATCCAGCTAGCCGATCCAGGGAAACCAGGACACAGACGTATGGTTTCATTCCTTCTAGTCGATCCTGATATCCCGCCGATCCCGTCCACCTCGAACGTCCCGCCCCAACAGAAAGCGTGGATCCGAGAGGCGTTGGATGATTTTTTAGACGTGCGCTTCCCAGAGGAAGTCGTAGACAAGATAATGGAGCATGTGGATTGGCTCGTGGATGAAGATGAGATGATGCGTCTCCGGGAGGAAATGATGCAGGAGCGGCGGGAGTTCGTTTCGAATAATGACGACCATTATTTTTCAATACCTTTTGATGTTTTTAATGGTCCAGAGGTTCTTCTATATCCTTAGAATTGTTGTTCATCAACTTCAATAGCGCTAATTATAACTCAATATTCACAGATGTCAGTCGAGTAGCAAGAAGTGAGAAAAGCCTTTCTCGTCAGCATGGATACATCTCATTGCGATTCTGCAGAACGTTTCGGAGCTCCTTGCGGCGTTCGCGATTGCCCCAGAAGCTCAGTAGCTGTATTTCAAAAGTTCAGAACGGACAGACTCATCTATGGCCATCTTCAATAGGCTTCTCTTTTCCAATGATATTGGTTTTTCACAAGCTGTTGTTCCGATCAACCATCAACGGCGTCCACAACAAATTATGGTTACATGGTTGGAGCTGGTTTGGAATCTCTTCAGTCCGTACGCAGCTGCTGTTACCCTCCATGAGGTCAAAGATAAAATGAAATAAAACATAGCCTCTCATCGGCTGAAACCGTTCCAATACCAAGAAAACGAGAATTCAGAAGGTAAATACTTGTGTTGCCTAGCAGGGTATCCATCATTATTTTAAATCTATTGCGGTTACAGCAAATAAGCATAGCTAGGAGGAAAATTAATTGAAAACAGGAGTGAACGTTCGAAGGGAGAGAACTTCTATGTTATGCAAAGTGGTAGTAGGGTAGGGATGAAATGATTGAGATCAAAACGAAGAAGACCCTGATCCCAAACGACGCGGTAAGATCTATCCAGCAATACATAAGACGAAAGGAAAACTCTACAAGGTCATATCACGTAGGATATACAAACAGTGCAGACGATAATTATATTTAACGCGTCCAGATGAATTTAAATCAACGAGTCCTACTGTCCTCCGTACCCCTCCGGGTTCTTGCTCTGCCAATTCCAGAGGTCGCGACACATAGTCTCGAGATCCTGAGGAGCCTTGAATCCCAGCTCCTTTTCGGCAAGGCTTGGATCGGCAGTAAGGTCCGGAACGTCACCACGTCTTATTTAGATTGAAAGTTAGAATTTATAACAGCGGAACAGATACACCTAAGACTCACCGTCTTCCTATGATCTCAGTTTGGTAGTTGAACCCGGTGGCTGCTCTCATGGCCTCGACGATTTCCAGCACACTCATCCCTCTGCCTTTGCCGAGATTGTACGCCTTAAAGCGGCCGTTTGGTCGGTCGTGGAAAACCTGGCTATTGCCGTTGAGTGCGTCAAGAGCTAAGAGGTGACCTGAAGCGAGATCTAGGACGTGCAGATAATCCCGGACACATGTTCCATCGCTTTACCTTGGATTAGCGAGACGCGGAGGTAGAAGAAGACATTACATACCGAGTGGGATAATCATTTCCAAAAACCTTCAGGACAGATTCTTTGACGCGCCCTACGGCCATATGGGCAAGAAGAGGTAGAAGGTTTCCTGGTCGGCCTTTGGGATCTTCGCCGATCCGACCTGAGGGGTGTGCGCCAGCGGGGCTAAAGAGCATCGATGAGAAGTACCCAGGGCTGATATACTGGGGATGCTTACTTGAAGTAGCGAAGGGAAAGGGCCTGCCATTTCTCGGGTTCAGCTAGGTTGATTGGGGGATCAGATGGAGCGGTTGAAGAGGGAGAAGCGCGACGCACCGTGACATAGATCGTCAATGACCGTCTCTGCCATTACTTTTGTCTTGCCGTAAGGACTGTCTGCTTGTAACCGGGTGCTTTCTGGGATAGGAACGACGGGAGGTGTGCCGTATACCGTGGCAGATGATGAGTAGACCAGCCGGTAGCACTCGAATTCTGACATGATTTGAAGAAGTGAGATGGTCGCGGAAACATTATTTTGGTAATAAGTGAGGGGGATTTCGGTAGATTCTCCAACGGCTTTGTATGCCTGCAGATAATAATGAGAACCCTGCAGCAGAACGATGCTGCATTGGACTCACCGCTATATGTATCACTCCCCAAATTCCACCCTTGCCATATTTCTCAAACACGGCTCGAACCTGCTCCGCCTTCGTCAGATCGACATTGTGTATATCGATTTCGGTGGACTGGATATCCTGTTCTGAGGCGTCTGGAGGTAACTCTTCTCTAGATAGCTGTCCAACTCGAAGGAGGGCCTCGGGCAGTGAATTGTGGCCATTATCTATAGAAATAACTTTGTATCGTCGAGTCTTTTGCAGGCAATAGACAACGTGTGATCCTGAAGAAGAAGAAAAGGCGGTCGGAATAGAAAAAAATTAGGAAAAAGGAGGAGGACTCACCAATGTAACCTGCTCCTCCCGTAACGAGTACGTTCTGAAACACGAATTATGAAAGACGACACGACGACGACGACAGTGGCATACTTTGAGAGGCGTGGACATGGTCGTAAGGAAATCGTATCGAAGAGAAGTAAAAATCGAAAGTCAAACGTAGTGGAAGGAAAAAAGTCGAGTCCTTTTATCGATCGTACTATAGAGGATCACGCGAGTTACCGCTGGGCCGTGTCTATATTTAGGGGCACCTCCACTGTGATCCGTATACCGTGTGCTACTTTCATACTTGACACTCCACAAAAAATCAAGATTCCAGGTTGCTCGACGACGCCTAGATACATCCTCTTACAGCACATTTGCTTCCACCAATATGTTACCGTTCACCTTCCATTTTGACATCCCCCTCTCCGTCAGCCTTCTCGACCGGTTTCGAGTCTTCTGCTGTAGTTGGTACAGCGACCAGTGGACTTGCCGACCCGGTCTCTTCCGGCGGGGGATCTCTAAGAAGCTGCACTGTCTCTTTTTGTTTAGCAGCTTCAATCTCTTCAACCAACTGCTCGATATCCCCCGTTCCGATCCTTCCGAACAGATTCAAGTGCTGTTCGCGGGCCGCACGGAGCGCAAGCCATGCGATTCTCTGCTTGTTCTAGGATAATTTATATGGGTTAGTAACGCCAAGACGAGCACTACGGAGAAACGTCGCACTTCTTCGTGTTTGATAATTTTGGGATCCGTTGGTGGACTGGGTCTAGCGTATACAATTGGGGGTGGAGCAGGCGAGGGCTCGGGGACTGATACTAGTGCTGGTTGCGGATCTTGAGCAGGTTTCGGTGCCGGGGTAGCCACAGGCTTCGCCGGGAGAGACGGATGTAGCGAAGGGTTAGTGGGAGTAGCAACTGGTGCTGGACGCGGAGTCGATTCGGTGCCAGAGACAGGTGCTGTCTCGGTGGCTTTGGGCGGTACCGTAGCCGGTGTTGGCTGACTAGCAGCAAGTGCAGCGGCCCGTTCAGCCCGTTTGGCGAGTCGTTCTTTATGCCTTTCAATCTGCATATCTTCCAGTTTCAGTCGTTTGACGAAGTCTTTAACCTCTCCCGGTCTGAAATGGCATAAGCATATAAGCGATGACGAGTTGGAAACTCAACTTAAAAGGGAACGCCAGATCATCCAGGTCTCTGTATCCCATCTCCCAGACGTCTGTCAAGTACTCGCTACCGTATTTCCACTTCCAATCTTCAGGCGGTTCTCTCATCTTTGCCATAATGGCTTCGTGGCCTCTTCAAACCCAACCTTCGTCCCATTACCTTCTGTAGACCACGGCGCCTTGTCAAACGGAGCACATAGTTCATTTTTCCATTTGATCCAATTCTTCTCGCGCTCAAGTATCACACCGACTGTGTCTGCGCAAATGCGCGTCCATTGGGAGTGGTCTGTCGAAGTTCTTCCATTGTCTTGTTGAAGGTTTCCTGGACCCATTGAATGTCTGCAGCTTCGAGTGTGAAATCCATGTGTAGCGACCGATTCCGCACCGTCGCCCACTTTTCTTTGGCAGATTTGACAAATGTGAGCAGATGACTGAGGAGTATGAGAAGCTGGAAAAGGAATTGACGTCGAAAGTGCGTGTCTTTCAGCTAGAAATGGTCAGCCACTTATGTATATGAGAGGTCGAGACTCACCTCAAGACCCAGGAGATCAGGGCTCGTCAAGAACTTGGCGAAAAAGTAGTCTGTAACTATTTCTTCTCCGGTGTCCTGTGGCTCGCGTTTTCGTTTAAGTGAGCCTGCACCGCCGGAACCTGATCTGCTGCCCATCATTACGCGTTCCTTCGCGGTAGCTTCCTTGAGAACAGGTAGGACCTTGTCCACAGAGTCCTTGAATGCCGAAAAGGTTGCGGGGTCGGAGAATAATGGTGGTTTGGAGAAGGGCAACTGCAAAGACCAGAATGTTTGGTAGAAGTCTAGATAAAAGAGTTAACTTAGATGTTCATGTAAAGGTGGGTTGGATATACTTACCATCTGTGTTATCAGGCTGCGTCGTCGATGCAGGTTTGTCATCATCGACCTGCATCTTGTCGTCTTGGTCCTGTTTCTCGTCCTTCGTCTCCCCATCGCCCTCCTCTTTCTCCTTCACTTTCTCCTTCTCCTCGCCCTTCAACATATCCTTCACACCCTCCCACGTCGGCCCATACTCTCCCCTCAAATTAACGCCACTCCGCTCACTCAACGGAAACGCGCCACTCAAAAACGTCAGTATCCGCCCGCAAAACATCGTCGTGGACCCCATCTTCGATAGGCGTCGCAGCAGGTCGTTCAGCGTCCTCAGCAAAAAGAGCGACTTGCCCTTCTGGGGCACCATGCCTTCTGTGAGCCGGGGCGCGCGAGACTCGATCCATGAGAATATATGCGAGCACGAGGTGATGGTCTGCGTTTCCAACAGGTCTTGGAGGACGATGAATGTGAATGTCGGGTCGCATATTTCTGTAAGAAACGAATAAGAGAACCTTCCCTTTGTTGTCGTAGAGCCAACACACCAAGTTCACTAAACGTCAAGACCAAGTCGAGCCAGTGCTGCAACTGGGTATAATACACCGTAGGATCCTCCTTCAAAGCCTTGCCCTCCGTTTCCTACCAAGCCGTCAAAGATAACCTCAGGCAAGCACAGAATAAGTGAACCCACAGCAAGCTTGAATATCTCATTCTTCAACAAGTACTCCCACTGCACCCGCTTATTCTCCGCCGATATCTTCGCCTGCTTCCCGTTCGCTACAATCTTGAGTATATTCCCTTTAATGACATCCGGCTCGACAGGAGGAGGCGGCAGGGATTTGAGTAGGGCGGTGAGGGTGGGTTGGAGAGAAACCATTACGGCATATGCCGAAGCGCGTTTCGTTCTGCTCCTCCATGGCACCGTCTCTCGACGACGATATCTCTTTGTTGAATTCCCTACTGTCTCAGGATAACCTCGATGAGTCGGATGAAGCCAGCGTCGCAGAGCTCATCCAGCGTTTGGAAAGTGCAGATGGAGTAGCCAAGGGCATGGAGAGTAAGCTGGATGACTTATTGGGGAATTTGGATGCCCTCCTTGCTGTCCTCGAGAAGAACGAGCCTATGCAGAAACAGGAGGAAGTAGGCGGCGATGAAAAGGGAGAATCGGTGTGATACAGGTGTCGTATCTTGTATCTTTATATTGAGGAAATTCATCAGTGTCGTTGAAGGCGTCTGATATCTTGGTGAAGACTAGTCCACCGACAATGCTGACGGGAATTTAGGTGCGCTTCGAATCTATTGACCATGATATCAGTTTCCTCAATACCCTCACAACAGTACTCTGAACTATCCAACCCTCCACCAATTGGGAGATCAGCCTTAGCGTTCTATGCCTGGCACGGTTGATTCACATTTTGGATTTCCTCGTTTCCTTCACGGTATTTAAATAAAGGCTCGTATTCACTACTATATTGTACAGGTATCATATTGTGTTCTTCATGGCAAGTACGAGATACAATTCTTTGCTTCTTCCTACTCAAAAAAGCTCGTGCATAAAACTATAAAATTTCCATCAAGGCAATAAGGTATAGCCCAAGTGAAGGAATTGCATGAAATCCCGGTCCGTGTATAGGGAAAAGTAAGGATATAAAGACACCTTCTAGAAAGAAAAAGGACGATACACAGCGATGGAAGAGGGAGGTATTTAATCCGTTGCAGTAACAGCCTCTCCTGTTGGTATTGGAACGTCTGGTCCTGCTAACGCGCCTTCCGGTACACCTGAAGGGCCGGGGTCCGGGACTTGATGGAAATCTATCACAGAATGGTCGGCACATAAGATGCGTTGACCATCTGGTAGGACTTACCTAGGATTTCAGAGTACATCATGACTTTCCATGTATCAACTGGTAGGTCGGCGTCATTGAAACTCCAGTCGAACTTGTCTGATGCTACGGGCTCGTCGCTAGGGTCATGATAAGGCGCGACGTATTCGTGAGCCAACGATTCGGTCGCGTCTATCCGTTTTCGTGGGTCGAAGACCAGCATTTTTTCGAGAAGGTCAATAGCTATGAGAATTCGCGTTACACGCGACATCCCGGTATTAATATGTCCGGACGCACCATCTGGATCTGTCGTTCTCAGCTTCGAGCTGAAGGGTACTCGTTCTCGCTTGGGTAGGCTCTGCACAAATCGCAGTGTCTGTAAAACCAAACCAAACATTCTATCTATTAGATTGTAAGCTTCACGGCATGGCAAGGTACCACCCACGTTTTCACTAGCAATAGTCTCAATGACATCATCTGGGGGGGTTCCAAGAAGCTCTGTGATAATCGAGAACTGGTTCACGTCTAAGAATACGTATCAGCATGTGTATGTGTATGGAGCCCATATACGTTAGAACTTACGATCCTTCCCCGGGAACAGCGGCTTTCCTTCCAGCATCTCTGCAAAAATGCACCCTGTACTCCAGATGTCGACCGCAACGTCGTACTTTTGCCAAGTCAACATAATCTCAGGAGCCCGATAGTACCGCGTGGATACATAGCCCGTCATTTGAGGGTCTTGAATTCTTGCGAGCCCAAAGTCGCAGATCTATTTTACTCTTCGTGTTAGCGAATAGCGGGGCGGTAGAAGCCGTAAGATGAATACCTTGAGGTCACAATTCTCGTTCACGAGGATATTACTTGGTTTCTGTCCATCACGACGTCATCAGATAGAGCACAGATCATTACGGTGGGAAAGACGCACGAGGTCTCGATGCACCACACCGGCAGAATGCACATACTTGAGGCCGCGCTGAGGAGAATTGAGTCAGGCGAGGGGGGATAGCGACAGGGAAAAGACACACGAGAATCTGGTACAGAAAATATTGAATGAACTGCTTCTCCAAAGGCCGCGAGGTGAGTAGTCGGTGAAGATCAGTACCCAAGAGCTCCGTCACGAAATATCTGCGCAAGAGATAGGGTCTATCAGAACAAGACCCTAAGAGAGACAAGCGTGACGCACAGATCTTCAAGGGGAGAAATGAAGACATCGCTCAGGCTGATGATCTGAAGAATATCACCTTGGGTTCAGTATGGCGTGAACGTTGAACGAAGCGGGCCGACGTACGTTCTCGTGCTGGATGTGCTTCAACAGTTTCAATTCTCGATACGTCCTCTTGCTCAACACGGGCGTACTGAACGGCTTCATTATCTTTTTGATCGCCACGGATGATCCTGTAAGCTGATCCTTGGCCGAGCTATGGAATTGTCGTTAACGACATCCTTTCACTTTACGGTAGCTGGACTGGCCCCTCGGTTACGGATGAACGTACCAAACGAGCCCAAAGGCACCTGAAGGGTAACGGTAAGACGGTGAAAAGGGCGATAGGACAAGCAAAGGAGACTGACCCATTCCAACGGGTTGCAAGTCGACATAACGAGTGGTAACCTATGGCATCGATGAACGTCAAGAAGGTCTACACCGTGGTGAACGATGAGCGCTGACCTCGAAGGAAGTGCCGAAGATTGAGAGCTTGACAAAGGACATGGCTGGTCGGGAGAAAGAGCAGGATGATGGACGCCTGTTGTAAAAAGGTGCAGTGGGTCCGTGACCGTAAAAGGTATGATTACCGCATTCGATCGACCACTACTCACCAAGTTTGCCTTCGCTTCCGCCTCCACTGAATTCTTGGTTCTTTACACGCATTGTAGGCCTAGATTGACGCTTTCAACGCGAAGTTCCATGTTTTCTTTCATTTCTCATTGTTTTTTCATTGTCACAGAAGTCGAGTATGACGCAACTGATGTTCGCTTAGATACTGACATTGCAGGGAACTCCACAAAGTCGACCGCGTGTCGGATAGTGACTTCATACATCAATTCGAGCCTGAATGCACCGGCTGGCATTTCGTGGATTCTCTTGAGTTGAATAGGATCACGTCGAGCTGTCCAATAAGGCGAATTCAAACTCGGTAGCAGCTACTTTGTTCAGCTTTGCGATGCTGCCGAATTGATTTGCAAGTGCCTTGCCTCATTCAATTGTTTCTAAAGTATCCGATGCAAGCGAATTCCCATGATAAGGTGCTCCACAGTGCATTGTCATCGGTACCGAATGAAAACCATTTTGGCTGCAGAGAAGACGAGAAATAGAGCTTCTATTACTCCGAGCCAACGTTCATCTACTGCACGACGGTCTGTGCAATCCAGAATGAGTCCTGAGCGTACTAAATTACGCACATGGGGGCAGCGCGCGCCTGTAGCTGTCGCGGCCAATCGGGACGCAATTTGGCGCCATCCGGGCCGCGGCTAGAAACGGCATTCGCACGGCATCATCGCGCCTGGCAGCTTCCAAAGCCTTCCTTACACCATCACCATCGTTTGCTCGACGTCGTTCGCCACAACGAGCAGCCTAATTATCTAGAAAATATACAGGGAATCTATACCCAGGGTACGCAGCTCTTTCTTGCACCAGCTCACCTCAGATGACGCCATCGTTCGCTTAGAAATACTTCGAAAAAAAACTACTTAAACGTCGAATATCATGTCGTTCTTCAGATCCGCTAGTACTTCTGTCCGCTTCCTAGTGAGCCCTCTCTGTGTATACTCTCAGTCCGATACTTACCAGTATCAAGACGCGTCGAGCGTATTCTACAGGTGCCCCAGCTGAGAAATCTTCCAATTCGCCTTACTACTTTCTCGGTGCGGGTGTGGTGGGACTAGGTGCATATTTCTATCTTAACCAGTCGCAAGCAACCATGTCGGCTCAGGAGAAGAGTCCCTTGGACCCCAACAACTTTGTGGACTTCAAGCTAAAGAAAATCATTCCTTACAACCACAACACATCTACGTACGTGCAGCTTCTGAACCGTTGGACTTTACTTATCTAGAACCTATGCAGCTTTATCTTCGAGTTGCCCAACAACGAAGCATCTCTTCTTCCTGTCACTTCATGCCTTGTCGTCAAGTCCTCGGATTCCGCTGCACTCGTAGATGCCAAGGGCAAACCTATCATCCGCCCCTACACCCCCATCTCGCAGCCCGATGAAAAGGGTATCCTTTCTCTTCTTGTCAAGAAATACGAGAATGGTAACGCGTCGAAACATATCCATTCCCTCAAGGTACGTGTCACCATCCATTTAAGCGTCTATTAGCCTTATGCTATATGTAGGAGGGCGATACTCTTGCTGTCAAAGGCCCTATTCCCAAGTGGCCTTACAAGCGTACGTCCCGTCCCGTCTTTTCCCTTCACCCCATATCTAACTCCTCCGAAGACAACGAGTTTGACGAAGTCGCCCTCATCGGCGGAGGCAGTGGAATGTAAGCAAAAAACACGTCCCCTTACTAATTCTCATGTCATATCACTTACTTACCAATAACTCCCCCCTCTGTCAGCACTCCCCTGTACCAAGTCATCAGTCACGCCCTTCCTGACCCGGCAAACCGCACCAAGTTCACCCTTGTGTACTCAAACGTCACGGAAGCCGATATCCTCTTGCGGCCCGAGATAGATGCCCTGCAGAAGAAATACCCGAACAAACTCGAGGTTGTTTACGCGCTTGATAAGCCCCCCGCTGGATGGACGGGGCCGACTGGATTTATCAGCAAGGATTTGCTCAAGAAGTTTGTCGCACCTGCGAGTTTGAATGAGAAAGTGAAGGTGTTCATATGCGGACCTCCTGGTCAGGTTGCTGCGTTGGCAGGAAACAAGGACGGGTTCAAGCAGGGAGAGTTGAGCGGTGCCCTCAAAGAGTTGGGATACACCGAGGACCAGGTTTTCAAATTCTAGGTAGATAGATTTGGGACTTGGGTAAATTCAACAATCTGTACACCTGCCAGAGTCAAATATACATTGCACAATCACAACTGTGGCATTGAATTCCAAGAATACACATCGGTATGGCGCTGGGTCATTCATTAATAAAGCTATATGGTAGGTATGTTCATGAATTCTATGGATCTACTGGGCATGCACACGTTAGCGTTTTGCGTATCGTAAGAATCGTGATGCAACTGCAAAAAGGCGTCAGGACGCGTGCTCCACTAGAGACACAATTTTCTCACCTATCGTAGCCAAAACGTTGAACACTAGAACATCCTTCTTCAGTATAAAAACGCCAGAGGTAATTGAACCACTCACCGAAGAAGGCAAACAGAATGAACACATTCCTCCATCTGTCCGAATAGTTCATATTGAGGGTGTATAGAACTCGTCACCGACAGAGTATTGACAATAGCGGCAGGCATCCGTCGAGTTGGGGTTATCGAGATACCCACCGAACGACATCACAAAGTCATTGGCCCAAGAGTAACAGGTCTCGCCCGAAGGTGGAGTGAACACTGAGAATTCATCACTCTTGCACGTGATTGTAAGACCACTATATACCGACGGTGCTCAGTAGCAGTTCAATCAAGGCGATCCAAAACTTACTGAAGCTCCGTAGACACCATAGCAGCGATACCCCATGTGTAAGGGCTGATATCATACATCCAGCTTCGCCAGAACGAGATCATCGTGGGGTACGGGATAGTGACACCGCAGAACGTGATCAGGACCAACGAAATGAACGGATTGAACAGCACCGCGACCTGCACACTAGGGGAAATCGCCGCCACCAGCTGCCCCAACGACACACCAAAGGCCATGAAGAACAGGACCACCAATAGTTGGAATCCAGTGCCGTTGAGTCCAGCACTACCATTTCCGAAAGCCCGTGGGGTAGACCATGAGCACCCAGTACACGATACCGCACAAGATATTGTACGGAAGCTCGCCGATCAATTGACCGATCGCGAAGACGTAGGGAGAGTATATGCGGCTGGAAGACTCTCTGATGAATATTCCTAACAAAAAGGTGAGCAGTGATGTAGGAGACGATGCGGATGAACTTACTTCGGTTGGCAATGAACAAGGGTTCTATCTGAGCCATGACAACAGCGGGAAGGATAGGGACCCAGAAACTTTGAACATCAAGTCAGACAGCGACCTTGGATGAAGAGATAAAGAACCTACATGCAGAAGACGCGGAACTGCAAGTCACGAACACTGTTGCCTAGTTGCAAGAAGGACAAAGAAACGAAGAGCGAAATGAAGGTGACCACAAAAAGACGGGTGAAGATGTAATCCGGAGATCGCCAAAGTGCAAGGTTGTTCCTCTTGACGACCATGCGCAGCTGGTAAAGGAAAGACGTCGCATCTAAAACGTTGCACGTGAACCTTGGTTTTTTGAAATCAAAAGACAGCAAACTCACAAGTACTGAGCGTCTTCGTGTCGGTCTCCGGGATAGCAAGGGCTGTGGCCTTGATAGTGTCAATCTCAGCACGGACATTTTGGTACTCCTGCGAATCCAACCAAATATCGTTCCAATCACGATCGCCAATCCTGGGGCTGACACCTGCACCTATGGCATCCAGCATGAACTCGGCTGGGTTGACATTAGCAGGGCAAAGTGCGCCGTGACGAGCAAAGTAATTTCGAATGATATGCGAATCGGCTCCGATATCACCAAAGTAAACGGTCTCGCCACCTGTTTCGAGAAGCAGTAAACGATCGAAGCTCTCAAAGAGAAGCGCAGACGGTTGATGGATGGTACAAAGAATGGCCTGGCCCTGGTCAGCGAGCTTACGGAGGAACCGAACCAAATTCCAAGCGCTTTGGCCGTCCAAACCAGAAGTGGGCTCGTCCAGGAAAAGGAGGAGCTCGGGTTTACTAGCAAGTTCTACACCAATAGTGAGCCGCTTGCGAGCTTCGACGCCCAGACTGAACACTAGAGCTTCGGACAGATCTTGGAGCTCCAGAAGCTCGATGATCTCCTCTACGTATGCGTCTTTTTCGGATTCGGGAACCTCAGCAGGCTGACGCAAGTATGCGGAGAAGCGCATGGCCTCGCGGACCGTCGCGGTACCCTCGTGGACATCCATTTGTTCGGCTGTGCACAACAGCGTCAAAATAAGGCATAAAAGTGAATGTGAAACTAACGGACCATAAGCAGTACCCCGGGCAAAATCAGAAGTGAGAGGACGTCCATCAACGAAAACATCTCCGGTGATGACACCGATATTTTTTCTTTGGGCAAGGACATCTAAACACGTAGTCTTTCCGGCTCCCGATGCACCCATCAGCGCTGTCAGGGTTCCCGGTTTGACGTAACCATACACGTCGTGCAATAGACGGCGCGTCCCGCCGGGAACAGGAACCACATAATTGAGTTTCTCCCAGGTGAATGTCTTCTTGTGACTAGTCCTATTAATATGTGAGTAACCAAAAGCGTCGTATTGTGGAACACTTACCCGGCCTTCGGTTTCTCGTTGGTTTGTTCTACGTCATGTTCCTTGGTGTCGTTCTCCTTCGCCTTCGCCTGGGCGGCTTTCTTCTCATGAAGAGCAGCATTAAGCTTTTTGGTCTCTTCATCCTCCTTGGCAAAGATGTTGACCGACAGGTTAACATTGTATTGCTATAATCGAACTCATCAGTACTTCTATTTCGCGGTCAACTAAATTTTACCCACGGGAAAGTACTCCAGCGCAATAACCTGCGTTATCTGAAACGCGATCATGAACCCGATGAGGACAAGAAGGCAACGCCTCCATATATCCTTGGAATCGAGGCCATACCCAACGCTGATATAATTCTCTCCCCGGACGATATCACTCCCGCTAACAGCTCCGAAGATAGTGCAAGCTTGGTTAGGGCCTAGTTCAGTGCTAAGGACCAGTTTGTGTTAGCGTTCGCGGGAATCCGCATGGGCGTTCACTACTCACGGATACTTCGTCATTCCGGGGGCATTTCTAGGAACCACATAATTTCCATCGCAAAGCAGCTGTCAAGATTGTATGAGAAACGTAAAATGGAGGCGAAGAGGTTACACACGTTAATACGCATGAATTCATTCTCGATACAACCTTGCCACGCTGTTTATAGACGGTGAGAAGACGGAACAGAGGAGCTATTACGAGGTACGTACCATATGAAACAGGGTTGATGTAGTACTATGAAGAAAAAGTAAATAAACCTCTTCTTAGCGCAGGACTAGGCCATCACTTACGATCCAGAATAACCATCGCTGCATACTTGGTACAGGAAGCATGTACCCACTATATTCGATGCTGCATCGCTTATTAGAGAAACCCTAGATACTCAGAGTGCCAAAAAAAGGCTCACAAATTGGGAATGAAGAACGTCCCTAGTCGGAACGCAACGTCGAAATTTTTGCACACCAATCCGAATGTTCTAAAGAACCCCTGCATGCTCAAGTAGGCCACATAATTGAATAGGTGAAAAGTGAAGAATCCACCCGCAGAACGGTTCAGGTTTGTCATGAAATAGACAATTATGTTGAAGATCAGTACCCGAACAGCGGAGAAAGGGAGGTCGGCGATGGTATTAGCCAGGGCGGTAGCCGAAGGTCGGTACATGCTGTAACTTGTCTAAACTTCAATTAGCGCGATTATTCAATGGCGGGATGTGAATTTAACGGACCTGTTTCCGGAGGATGGGTCTTCCCAGCATTTGCAGAGGCAGTTCCCCAAAAGCGTCAAGACATGTCGTTAGCAACGCCGCAAAGATCAGACCGCCGCGAGTAAATGCGCCAGCTGCAGTCAGCTGTTGACTCCAGTAGGCTCCACCGATGACAAGAGCCAAGATCTAAGCGGATTAAATTAGCGAACATCAGGAGCACATGCATGAGAACTCACAGTCGATAATGAAAAGCTAGTGATCAGTTGGAACTTGTCTTGCATCCTCATCTGGAACGCCCTGACTGTCAAGGCGCGAACCTGCCCGATCATACCGAGGGTGTAAGGGCTCTTCTTCGACACACCCTTCTTCTTATCCGCTATCACAGCAGCGCGGAAAGCCTCCTGGTCTGCTTTCTCGGTAGCTTGGTGCAATTTGTATTTCCACAAAGAATCATGAAGGGCTTGACCGTAGCTGGAAGAACGAAAAGCGGCCTCTAAAGCTTCAGGAGTAGATGGAACGTCGCGCGCAGAGCGTCCAGCTGCGAACTGGCGTTCGTTAGGATCTGTACAGCCAGTGAGGTAATCCGGAGTGCTTTGTCGGGGAAGAGGCTTGTACCCAAGGCCCTCGAAATAAGCGCGAGCTTCAGCCGGGGGTCCGAAGAACACTTGTCGTCCTTTGTCTAGCACTATAACCTTGTCGAAGAGGTCGTAGATACCTAGAATAGAGCGATCAATGATGAAAAACGGAAAATGAAGATTCCAAGAATCACCAACCTTCGCCAGCTTGATAGAGGGATACAAATGTGGTTTGGCCCAAAACATCAGTCATGATCCGTAAACTTTTTGAGAAGTCAAGGGCAGTTGAAGCATCCAAACCGCGAGTGGAATTGTCCCAGGACTGGACTCGGGCACGAGTTGCCATCATTTCAGCGATACTGACTCGCTTACGTTCACCTCCAGACACACCGCGTACGAACTCGTCTCCAACCAATGTCTGTTTGGTATGAGAAATGTTCAGCATTCGGAGGAATGTATCTTGGATTTCTTGATCAAATTCTTTACGCGTAACGCCAGGAGACGGCCATTGGGACCGGGCGTCTTGCTAGAGTAGAATTCAGCAAACGCTCAATGGACCGAGAGCAGAGTAAGAGTACTCACGTAGACAGCGCGAAAGAAAGGGTCTGCGCAACAGTCAAGGTTGCAATATGACGGTCATCTTGGGCGCATTTCAGAACAGCGTCAAAACAAGATATCACTGACAAAATACCTTCTTCGTTGTATACAACCTCGCCTTTGTAGTATTTACCCATTTCTTGGGCGGACATGCCTGCGTAAAGAACTTCCCCGGAGACACCTGCATACTCTTCTCGACTATTGGCGATAGTTTTGAGGAACGTGGAGCAGCCGGAACCAGGACAACCGAGCACCAGACACATCTCACCGGGCTTGATGACACCCGAGGACCTACAAAAACAAGCTGTCAGACTGGCGAATTGCTATAATGAGCATACACCCACTTGTGGAGAATGGTACGCGTTGGTAATTGCTTCGAAGGGAAAAGCGGGGCAAGCAGAGACCATATCCATAGAAGAGGAGTGAGGAAGAATGAGACGATTGCACCTTTACTGACATCAGTATGATCAGCAACAGAGCAACGGGAGCAGCGCACCTCCGAAAGTTCCCACGTATATCTAGGAAAGACAGTTAGAAAACGTCGGAAAATTATCGAAATTCGGTTAACGCACCTTGGTATCGACACCGCCGATCACGTCGACTTGAAGGTCTTCCCATGTAACACCGACGTGCTATTTCAACCCAGTTATTTGATGTGGTAGAGAAAAAAAAAGTAGAGACAAACTTTGTGTTTTATTCCGGCATTTTGGTTGGCGTCATTGGAAGAGGATAGGTATTCGCGTAGGTCGAACCTGGATTCTTCATTGATCTCCTCGCACGCGCCTTTTTCAACATCCTTCGCTGATGCGGCCTTCCACTTGTTATCCTCGCCGCCGCCCTCAGAGCGAATAGTCAGTTGTCGTGAAAGGGCGTTGAATTCCTGCTCCGCTCTGTCAACGTCGACATGTGTGTCGATTTCGTCGCGACTAGGCGGTTGAGTTTCCGCCCCGTTTAAGGTGACCCCATCCGCTGGTGAGCCACCGGGGTGAAGGAATGGTGAGGACATGAAGGGAGAAAGAGAACACGGAGGCAGTATGCTGATAAACCTGCATATTTATAATATTTTCTCAGATGGCAAGGGTCAATCGGGCTTCGCAGAAGAAGCAAGGGTGATTGGTCCGGTCCGGCAGGTGCGGCCATGTTGCGGCCTGTCACGATTTGACTCGTTGTCTGGGCTATACCTTTTTGTCCCGTCCTCCCAATACTGTGGATGATGCCATGAATAGATCTCCCGATTCAAAGGGAGGTTACCATGTGGATATCGTAACAATTTTCAGCGGGTGAAAAACGGCCCCCAACGAAAAGCAATGAGTCAAGACGGACGCGGTGCCAGACGAGTCAAAAATTCGCAGCCGGCTGCCGACAAATTCATGTCAACCGGCATGATCGCGACATTCGTATGTATGAATCACGACGGAATACGGCCCTTGCACGTAAATGCGTCGTCGTAAACACGTTGACTCCAAGTCCCGAGATCATAGGGATATGCTTAGGAAGCATGTTGGCGCCACAGCATGTTAGATTTTCCGGGATAAGAGGATTCGCAAGAAGGCTATATCTGGGTATGCCAATCGTAGAATGTTGTCGAAGGACGCTGGCACCAGGGTCGTCGAGTGAACTTGAGTTCGCGTCCAGTCAGCGCAATATCATGATGACCGGCCCATATCTGGTTGTGAGAATACTGACTAAGCATTGCCGCATTGAGCTAGCGGACTTCTTCGAATAACTCGAATAGTAAGATGAGGACCCCACTTATTCTTTCCCTAATATCCTCTTCCCTCGGACACGGACACAGCCACGACGGTCCCACTGATGGCAAAACTAGAGGAATATGCACAGAGACACGTACATCTTCACTGTGCCACATAGAAGGGACTGTACAGGACTAACCTTTCTTGTTCAGACCAACCATGATTTACTTGTCTAGCACATCGCAGACAACATAATTTCTCCTATGATTTGCACCGTGCACACGACCTTATATGATCGTAGGCCACCAAAATTATTATCGTCGTCGTTACGCGAAGATACTGCCCCCCGTATTCTTAAGTAGCTGAAGATGTAGTATGACTTACCGATCCCGATAACATTGTCGTTGTGAAGCCTTATGGACATTTCCTGGATTTAGCGATCCACTTCTACGATCTGCGGTGTACGGCTATCAAGGTCTGCCTCCTGCTCTGCGAGCAACGTCAGGTCCTTATCTCGCTCTCCTTGACGCGAGTCCCACATGTCGATGTCCATTCCAAAGTAAGTATTCTCGCCAAGGCCGTCGCTGCTGTCGTCGTCGTCGTCTTCGTCTTCGCCAGGAATCTCGAGCTGAGGCTCATTTAAAACGCACGTGTTGGTTTGTGGGACGCAAGGCGTCCAATCGAGGGATCCGTCATTCCTCCCCTGCGCCATACTCCCAGATGAGCGCCTGAACCTTTCGTAGTCAGGAAGTTGATCGAAATCGAGGGAGCGACTGTAGTCGAGCAGGTCACCAAATTCAGCCGGAAGTCCTTCAGACAAACCTTTGCCCGAACAACTCAATTTCATATGTCGGACAATCTCCTGTGAGCGCAGCCGGAATTCCTCGCGTGGACGAGGTTTCCAAGGTAAGTGTCCACGAAGAAGGAATAGGGCGATGTAAGCTAAGGATTCGAGGTCATCGCGCGGAGCAAGATCTACGGCGTGATAGAGATAAGAATGACATTACTGCTAGAAGGCATAATGTGCACGGACCTACTCCATTGTGAGAATTCAGACTTGCCCAGTAAAGAGTTCCGACGACAGCCCGACGTTCCTTTAAAGGCTCGTACTTGCTGGGCGGACCACGGGAAAATGGCTTAGAGATACCAAAGTCAACGATTTTGATTGTCAAATTATCAAGTGAGCAGAGGAGGTTCTCAGGCTTGATGTCGCGATGCACAATCCCGAGCGAGTGAATATGCTCTAGTCCTGCCAGCTGAGCCTCCGGGTCAGTTATGTCCTAAGTCCGAATTTTCATCTTACACACCACTTGCTCCATGATTCGGATGACGGTCGTCAACATCACACCGGTCTCAAGCCCGTTCTTCTTCTGCCGCTCCGCGACACTCGGCCCCAATATCTCCATAGCCATGTACTCGAAATGCTCCAACTGGCCGTAAGCATACACAGAGGGAATAGCGACTTGCCCTTTCAAAAGTTGTAGGACACGAGTCTCGTGCTGGAGAATGGGTCGCTTCACTCTCGATGAGACACGCGACATCTTGAGAGCCACTATTTTTTCGGATCCTTGTTCAGTCGCCTTGAAGACATGGCTCTATTGTTCAGGTTGAGTAATGGGACAAATAGGAGATTTGACTCCTGAACTCACATAAGTGCCATGTCCCAACAGTGCTTCACCGTAGGGTGCACGCCGGTATATCAATCTAGTAGAGCTCATGTTGTGTAGACTCGCAACCTGTCTCTCTGGGCATGACGTTGCAAGCAAAAGTGTAAAGCTCGAGTCAAAGAGCAATGATGACCGGCCCATATCTAGCCGTGAGAATACTGACTAATCATTTCCGCATTGAGAAGCGCATCGTTACAGGCGAACCTCTTCGAATAACATGAGGACCTCACTTTTTCTTTCCTTAATATCCTCTTCCATTGGCGTGTTCGGACACGGACACAGTCACGACGGTCCCGCTGATGGCGAAACTGTGCAGGAATATGCACAGAGACACGTACGTCCTCACTGGTTTGTCAATGTGGGGCAGTTGCACTGATGCTCTTACAGATGGCCAAGGAACACCATATGTGAGTCGCTCTTATTCATTATGTGCCAAATCGAAGTTTCAAATATACCTTTGCAGAGAGTCGTTCGACTCGAACAGTTTCTTCCAGATTCACGACCTCGACCGGTAGGTTCATCACTTGCCTCCATACAATCTTGAACTGGATTTTCAGGGATGGGTACTGGAACAAGGACGAGGTTCAAGCTATATACGGTGTTCATCACGTCTATTCTCAAAAGAAGTCCAAGGTACATTTACTGTCAAACCATAGGCAGGCAGTCTAACTGACATCTACATGATAGGACGACATAGAGCATCAACAAAAGGCCGACCACATAGTCAAGGTCGTACTCGACAAACTTGATAAGGACGGGGATGGAAGGATCACCGCAAAAGAGCTTGCAGACGTCGGGCTTAGCGGTTTGCCAAGCTTCGACGACCTTGGCGCAGAAGGCCACCATTACGACGTCGAAAGCGGTAAGCTCCAACCCAACTCCCCGTCGTCATCCCGTTTCTAATAACACACGCCCACAGAGTTCTTCCTGCACCACGAAGAAGAGTTTCATAATACTCCCGAAACCCAAGGTGACGAAGCGTATATCCATCCGGAAGACATTGAACACTTTGCGCACCATGAGGACATCGAGCTTAAAGAAGCGGAGAAGGAGGCGGTTTATCAAGGAATTACGGTTGAGGAAGTTTTACGGTCCCATGAGCCCCCTCCCGAAGGCGAACATCCCGAGGACCAACACGTCCCGCTGCAAGGCACGGATCAGCAGCCACTGGCTGCGGCCCATCCCATGATGAGCAACGCGAGAATGCCACCCCATTAGCAGAACCTCCCAACCCTAAAATCACAAGAGTGACGCCGCCGGAGAAGCAAAACCCTGATGTCAAATTCCGTGGAGCCAAGTCAGAGGGTGATAAGAAGGGGGCGTGGGGATCCGGAGAGGAAGGATACTTACCTCCGTCAAATGCTGGTGACAAAATGCGGTATGTCGGTTTATTATAGTTAATTTTCATTTACTCATCCTTGACAACAGTAAAAACATGCCCTACAAGGTAAAGCAGTTTTTTCTTCGTCTTACAAACAAGCTGAGGTTAACCAGAATCGGATGCAGTACAAGTTCAAACGCAATTGGAATGATTTCTAGCTACCCTGGTGTAACCCTTTCATTCCTATATACCGCTGTTATATTATTTTTGTTTTCGGGTTCTGCTATGTATCAAACACTGCGCATGTTGATGTCGTAAGATATCCGAAGAGAGACGTAATATTAAGGTATCACAAGCAAAGCGGGAGGTATCAATACATATAGTAGCCTGTTCAATAATTACCGTCCGTCAAACATGTCATCCATCAGCCCCTTCTCTATCGCCTCCCAATCCACAATGCCACCACTTGCGTAGACACTCTCGTAAGATGATATACTCACACTAGAAAAGAAGGGGACTAAATCACGAATGCTATCTATCTGATGGATCCCATTCAATAAAGGGCGCCGCATCACCCTCTGGGAATTAAATGACGGCGTTGTCCCAGTGTCAAGGATGGTTGATCCGTTCTGCGAGGCAGGATTCTACGGTGCCGTCAAAAGAATCAGGCTGCGTCACGGAGCTGAGGAAGGGAAGAACATACACTGGGCAGATTACCAACAATCTCAGCCAACTGGTCAAACATCGCTTCTGGATTCCAATCGTTTGGTCGATATATTGCATCCACTGTATCGGTTATGAAGATCCATTGGTGGCTGGAACAAGGCACCAAGTAAGCTAAGATTCGGACCGGACAGAAAGGCACGTTACATTTGAAATTCCTCGGTTTGCAGAACCAACAGAAGATCCAAGAACTTGCACGCAGACAATATCAGCTGTAGATCGTCTGATCCATCCGACGGTAGCGTGGACATGACTTGTTCGAAGAGACGGTACTACAAGCGACAGTCAGCAGATTAATGTTTCCGGATGGAAAGAACTATACCAATTCTGTGAGAATCACCGGCCAGAAGCTAGTGAGGTTGTGGGGTGATAGACGGCACAATAGGACGCGTATGCAGAGGTAAACGTCACTCTGGACATTTGGCGCTGACACGTTACGAAGAATATCCACTAATTTCTCCTGTATTGAGGGTAGTTGTATCAGGAAATGATTTTTATCCCCGGTGAACAACACGAAAGACAGTCTACGAAGGTTGAGCGACCGCAACAACATCTCATACTCCCTATTCGTGAAAATATTTGTGGATGGTGCAGTGGACACCTTAGCTGTGAAACGGTCACATCGGTGAGCATGGACTAAGTGCGAACATGAATCTGAAATGTACCAAGTAATTCGGGAAACGCTGTTTTGTCAGCATCAAAGAGAGCTTTAACTATAGGTTTCCATGGCTCGGCTGCCTCTGCAGTGCTATTGAACACCCGGTTATCGTTCAAAAGCTCTGCTATCGGTGTCCGCCACGCTTTCAAAGCTGCAGGAAGCCTGGACATTTGTTGTAGGATGGAAACGGTGGTAGCATCCACGTCCATCGGTCTGGAGAATAGTAAATAACGAAACCTGACTGAAATCTTTTCACTTACTTAGTTTTACCCTTCATAGCTGGGTTGACGATGTAATACACGATATTGCTACATGCTCCCGCAACTTTGTCATTGTCCACAAGGTAACGTCGCAAGTTCGGAAGTATGGTTTTCGCGATGAAGTCGTTAATCTACACAGGCGTTAAGTTCAAAACCCTTCATCCATGTTTCATTCTTACCTGAATCATTACTTCATTGGAGGCAGGCTTAGGTGTTTCCGGTGTTAATGAGGTGCTACTGGAGTTGAGCTTTTCGTCAATCTTTGCATCTAGAGTTGATGCTCAGGACTCAAGGGTCGGAAATCTGTAGTTCCGGGGTCTCACCGTTACGCGGAGCTGGAGATTCCCTGCCATTAGTGGCTAGAGCCTCTTTGGTAGTCCGCCTAATCCAGGAACCTTGATCGAATGATCGGCCAACATACATGACACACGAGTCGAGAAGTTTTCCGAAACTTTCCTATCGTGTGCTTCAATATGGAGTTTTTCGTGAAGGAGAGCAATTTTACCTGAAGGTCCTTGCGTATCCGCCTATCTTCGATGGCCGTCGTCTGAGTTAGCTTATCCGCCAAGACGGCCAGACATCTAGAAAACGACATTCATTTACACGGGCCAAGCGCGCAACCAGGATGACACACCTCAGGGTTGGAAAGCTCTGTAATCTATAGTCCCTTCCACCGCCGATGACTTCCCTGGTCAATTGGAGAAAACGGCTCCAAACTTGCACAGCCAGAGGTCCCTCGAGACGCTGTAGGTACTGCTCAAGGAACCTAAACAGCACAGCGTCGGTTCTATGCGAGTATCAATATATCTTTCCAGACAACATGAAAAGGGAACTAACAATTCAGGATTCATTGCCTGCTTCCTCGTTTTCTCTAAGAGACCTGAGATGCGACCCGAGATGCTGTCACAAATCATCTGGACGGCGCTCTGCGCATTGGCTATTAATACGTCTGTCAACTCGAATGCCGAGCTCGATGTAGCCATAACAACCTAGTTGAGTCTTAGAGAACGTAAGCAATGAATAGTAGCGACGTGGCGTACCCCAGCATCCTTGTTCCAGCAATCTACAATAGCTTCAAAAACCTCAGGAGACTGCACTCGGAACAGATGTTCAAGCACTCTGCGACTGCGAAGGCGCACACGATTGTAGACGAGAGATGTCGATTCGTCTTTCGGAGCACGCGTCTCAGGATCTGTCCAACATAATAAACCCCATATCGAATACAGAACCTGCACCGCATCTCGTAGGGAGCGATATCCCTGCGATCGAACCTGCAGAGATTGTCAGCGACTGCCAAAAAAATTCCGTGGAAACGGACCGTCAGCTGTTCATCCACATTTTGCGGTGTGTTTTCCGAGCTAAAGACGGTGGAAACGTAACCAAGAAGGCCTCCAGACTCAGTAGACTTCTCTACCCCACTTTGATCCTCTTCTGGACTTAGCAATTCTGATGTATACGCAAGACTAAGTAGTACGAGACGTTCAAGGCCATTCAACAGCATGATGAATTCTGCGTCGGTGATCGTGGAGTTCGTATCATCGCTAAATGTGTCATCGTGACTTGACGCCTTTAATACGTGGTCAAGAGACGTTTGAAGCTGACGACATATGCATTCATTGAGAGGGGCAACAACTGCATGTAAAGCCGGCTGGAATTGAGGGACGGCCATGAGGACGAAGTCTAGCCAATGCTGCAGAACAGGCCGATTGGCTGGAACAGAGATGCCATCCATTAGGGTTTGTATGAGTAAAGGATTGACGGCGTATGCTCTGGGTTGTGCTTCCTGGATGCCGTCAAAAGTTGTTAAGATGTCCGGAGGCCGTTCACCTTGCCTATGCTTGCCAGCAAATGGCCTGACAAGATCATCAGCAGTGGATGCAGAGATCACTGAATGGAGCAAGTGGAGCAGCTTATTCTGCAGGTCCAGCCTGTTCGTGTGGATGCAATAATAGAGCTTTCCGACGACTATTGCTTCAATAGATTCAACCACGACTAGCTCTGTTTCGCCCCGAGCAACAATCGTCTGAAGAAGCTCCACGGTCGTTGAGTGTATCACTGCATTCTGAGGTCGCATCGTGGGCGCCCAAGCCGCATTAGGCTCGGATTGAAGGAAACTGGAGGCATGTCAGATCCAAGGACTTGTGCGTAAGATATTTCCCGTACCGAAGTAATAGGTCCACAAGGACTTCCATGTAGGTAACGTCTTGCTCAGGGAATCCTCCTTGTTAAAGTGTCAGCCCATGATATACGAGAATGGCACTCGGAATCACTGTACCAGACTGTACCCTTTGAACAAGCCCTGAATGCTGTGAACGCTTGATGGATGTGTTCCGTGCAGTCTTAGCGAATCCTTGTCCACCAAATCGTATTACAGACAGTAACATCTCAAGCAAATGTTGGGTGTAACGTTGATCGAAGGGCCGCCCATAAGCGAACCCCTGCAGTTCTTTCCCCCGAACTTTTGTGGTGCTGGGCACTCTACGAATAGATGGATCTAACAGTTCGAAGATGATCGGATCCAACACTCTGAACATGACGTTGGTGACAGAGAAATTTCTAACAGTCTGGATGCTTACCTCAAGTAGGACTTGAGACTACAACGCATCCATGTTTCGCCAATCCGCCGAAGACTAGGGTCATCGTTTTTCAGTGTATCCAGAACTATCATCATAGGAACCTTGAACCGGAAACCAGGAAGGAGATTGTCCTCTAGACGAAAGAATCAGCACTGATCGTACCTAGAGTCTTTACGATCAAACCTGTTAATCTCCACAGAACACCAAATGCTTCATACGACTCTTGAACATTCCGAGATTCGGGCGAATTCATAGTTTGAGCCAGGATCGACTCGACGTGAGACCGTTTGGTGGCAGCTTCCAATGCCCAGATGAGATTGACCGCTCGTACATGATATGCCGCGCAATCAGAGCGAAGATAACGAAGTAATTTGGTCACCATCTTGTACATCGTAGGCCGTTCATCAATGTGCACTTTGGGTTCCATCCCTGAGGCATGATGTAACGCGACGACAAGGCTCACAGTACGATCCACGGTTGTAAAATTGGAAGACTAACAAATCAAGGCAGGTCAGTTTACTTCTACCGTACCCACAAGTAAATCTTACCCCGTGACCGATGCAATCGAGAACCACTGACAGCCAGTGCGAAGGACGCCATGTAACCTTCATCATAGATGTACCCAGTCTTCCGACCAGCGCATCAAGGAGAAGAAGAGTCTGACAGAGCACTTCACGGAATACGACAACCTTGTCTGCAGCTGAAACCAAAAGATGAGAGAAGATGGAGCTCAGGGACACCAGGCTCTCGAAGGATGATGCGAAAGGGATGTTGAAAGACCCAGAGGGCGAGGCAGGCTCGATTGCAAGGGGCTCAATTCCGTAAACTGTGCAAGCAAAGATGTACGGCCGTTGCGAATCCCTCGTAGAGCTGTCCCCTTCACTGGCTTCCGGCCACTGCATGAGAGCCGCATGAGGGACCTGGCGCAGTATAGTCTCCAAGAGCAACAAAGTTTCCTTGGTGGTGGTGGACAACGGCGGGGGTTTTGTCGTACTCAATCGAAACTGGAGAAATCAAAACAGTCAGCATAGTCAATATCAAGAGAAAGTGACCGGCTTGCATGCAAAAGATCGACGATAGCTGCGAAGATTACAGGCAGATGGATGGTCTGAATCTCCTCATCCTGAGAGAACGTCTTGAGGATGAATTGGACCATGGAAATCGCCTAGAAATGGTTAATGTTTTATCCGAAAACATGCCACAGAGAGAACCTACTTCACATTTCTCTTCGTCCTTAATGATTTCGTCAAATACTGCTTGGAGTAATTGCCTCCATAGTATGCCTGGCTCCACGGCTTCGTACAGAGTGCTAGCTGTCATGGTCACCTAAAATGCAACTATAAGCATACAGTCATGGATAAGAGAAACATTCCAACATCTTCACTACCATCTGTGCTCGCTAGGACCAGACCTTTAAGGGCTTTAAAAGAGTCGAACACGAGCACATCCGTCAGCGGGGCGCCTATCTCCCACTTGTCAAGAAGAGAGATGAAAATCTTGAATGGCCTTGACTCGGAATATTCACCGGAAGGCGAGGTCATCTCCTCCTGCCACAATATTAGTTGTGTGAGCATGAAGCTCATCTGACAGAACTTACTTTCAAGGTGGAACTAAGCAAAGTCAACGCATTGGTTTGTAGATAAGTAGTCTGATGCTCCGTTTTTTCGTCAGGCCCAAGCAACCAAGTGTACAGCCGCCGGTTCAACGAGAGATCGCGTCGGAGCACCACAGACACTGCTGCCCTCATTAAGATAGTACGGTCTTCTCCTTGAGCCTTCCGTAGAGCCGCACTATCCAAACGCATAGACTGCAGTAGAAGATCTAAGGCTCCTCTTCGTACGAGAAGGTTCTCGTCCTCCAAGGCAGCAGCAAAGGCGCGAATCATCAAACCAATGTCTCGGCCAATGATGGACGATATATCTGACTTAAGTTTAATTCCTAGTCGAAGAGCCATGGAAAGGTTAGCGCACCTTCATCACCAGTTAAGCGCGGGAGTCGACGCGAAAGAAGATTGAGGGATGTCCCACGGGCAGCTGGGGTTGTTAGCATGACCAGCCAGATGTTTTGGAAGAAGAACGACATCGATACGGCCCCAGACAGACGATCCAGTAAACTCAGCACCTATCCATGAATGAGATGCTATCGAAATGCCATTGGAGAGAAACATACCTTTTCAAAGAACTCCCCAGTCTCCTCCTCCAACCCAGGCAATAGCGCTACGATGAATGACTTCATTACAGGACGCAGGCCCCCTTGCAAGGGCAGATAGTGCGTGTCATATAGATTCAGGAGAGTTGGCTTGATGATTGTTACTTATGGACGCGCTATGGAGAATTGTAGAGCATACCTTGACGGATGTCGCGGCATATTCGAAGAATGGAAAAAGACCAGACGACCAGAGTGCCAAGTCGCGCCTGAGACCTTCCGACTTGATACACCATTAATAGAGCTTTCTACCAGGCCAGGGCCGCACTCACCCCCAACACTGCGAGGATATGAGCATAGACATCCAATGCCCGCTGATGCACCCCGGTAGGTAGAGCGGGATTCAAGCACTGCGACAGCCGTTTCGTCACAATCAGCTTGCGTGGGATCTCCTTGAACTGCATGTACGATTGGAAGGTCTGTTCGTAGTGAATACACGCCAGACAAAGGCGACACATAACCGCACCTTGAGCAGCTGCTTCAAAAACGCGATGCAATCCGCCCATTCGTGTACATTATCGAACGAATTGAGGCATTTCTCGACCTGCTGGGTGTATTTCTTGTACTTGGGATCCGATTCGTATGTTTGTTGGGCAGCAGCTGACGGTGTCATTTAGCACCTCCGGATTAGCAAAAGTCGGCGAAGGCCTGACGCACCACGTTCACTCGTTCTCTCAGAGATCCACGTGGAACCTTTCTTCGGTACCGTGCCTGTCAGTGCTTCTGTGGACGCCATGACAGCGAGTCAGAACGGGGCGTTGCGCCGTCGTCGTTGGGCACGGGATGCTCGACGTTGCTAAGAGCGTTGGACTTGACGGAGAAACTTGCAAAAGCAGCAAAAGTCGATTAGCGTCACACCGTGACCTCAAACTAACTGCGCTGAGACGTCATGCAGAGATAATAGTATACGGCTGTAATAAATTATATAGTGCATAGATAACAAAGTAACGATAGTCCCAGAACGAAGGAATAGTAAAATATATACGATACTATGTAACACGGCCATCAGCTCGGCCCCATCATATCAGAATCTCCTGCTTCGGACGACGGCGGCGGTGGGAACTGCATGCTATTCCGCATCTTTGTGAGAGTACGGGCAGGAATAGTTGGCCCCTCAGGAACAAGTGATCCTGACCGCGAAGTCCCTGTCAAAGAATGTGCTTTATTCACTTTTCCTTTACCCTTTCCTGATGCAGAAAGCACGGCCGGTAGTTTCGGAATAGTCAAGCCTTCGCTGGCTTTGGAACCAGCGTATTCCGAATCCTTTTCGCCGACCCATGCGTGAGCAAACCAGCGGCCTCCAGCAATACCTCGTATTTCTCTGTTGGCTACCCGCCATACTCGCACTTTTTTGCCGCTCCGGTCCAGCGGCATGACAGGAGCAAACCCGGTACTGATTTTGGGAGGAGGTTGGACAGGGAATGGTTTTGTCGGAAGCGGGTATACTGGGAGAAGAAGGGTGTCGATGTTGATTTCTTCAACGGGTGCATCACCAAGCTCTGGCTCGGGGCTATTGGCGAAATGGGTTGTTACGGGCGACGAAGCAGCAGTGCCAGTAAACCCCCCTATACTCAATTAGTGAATAGTCTGTACAAGTAATCTTATTACACACCTTCGCTTAGCACACCAGCATCGTCAGCAAGTTGAGGCAGGACATTCTTCACCCTGAACACGCCATTAGCGAAGAACATAGAATAGAGATATGAGATATGGACTTTGTTGGCTTAGTAACTTTCGGTTTCACAGGCGCCTTCTTCGCTGCAGGTTTCTTCTTCATCGCCTTGGGAGGAGCTGGCGCTGGCTCTACTGGAGGGGCGACAGTCAAGGATATATGATTTAGGTCAACTCCTTCCTCTGTATACCAGCTGTTAGACCAACTGTTTGCAGTGACACATAGGAAGAACATACCTGGCAACGAAGGGGGCGGAGGCGGCGGTACCGGCTTTTCCTGCTTCTCTTCTGAGCTCTTTTTCTCTGTCTTCTTCGCCTTTCTCTTCACCGGGGCCTTGCGTTTAGGCGTCGCTTCTACGGGGCGCGCGGGCGCCTTGGATGGTTTAGCGTTGACATCGTCGTCGTCGTCGATGAGCTGGTCCTCTTGGTCTTCATCTTCGTCGGCTTCGTCTTCGGTGTGCGGTCGTTTCGATGGCACCGTTACAGTCGGACCCGCGTTTTTCTTGCCTACGACGAGCTTGACACGAATACCCGTACGCTGAGGCGGTGGAGGCGTAACCTCCTCTCTGAGTGTCGATATCTGGGGCGCATCCATGTCTACATCCTCATCCATGGCGATGTGCGACGTACAATAATGGCGTAGAAAAAAAAGATAGGAAAGAATACAGATAGAAACAGATTGACACGGCCACGCACTGCACGCGTCAATGTTTGAATTCTCACGCCTGTAAATTGTCTCATGACGTAATGTGCGAAGCTGCCGAGTACAAAGCGGGGTAACGCTTCCATATTGCGACCATCAACATCTCTTGGCTCCGTCCAAATAGCGCCTACACGCTTAACTGGAATATCGAGGTCTGAAGGCTCAATTTTCCTAATAAACGATTCAAGCAAGACTGCAGTCTGTCTGAAAGCAGGGAATACGTGCGTCTCGCTTCGATGGGATTCAGTATGGGTGAGGTATTTCGTATTGATGGTTACCTCCTTTACTGACGCACAACCAGCTCCTTCACTAGGTAAATAAGTTACTTACTATCGTTGCTTTGCTTACGGAGCAGCTGAAGACGCGGGTATGTTGCAAGTGGAAGCAAATGGATCTCCAATCTCAATACTCTCTCAGACGAAAACGAAACAACCGCCTTTCTCAATGGCGAGTCAACTACGGACTCGGAAGACCGTCGCACGCGGAAGGGAAAATCGAATACGGCCATGGCAATCTGGGGCATATTCGCGCTTACTATCTCAATCGCCATTGCGCTTGTTTTGTACGCTACAAGGACCCCATCCGTAAAGGAAGCAGAAGACCTGAGAGTTGGAAAACTGCCATGTGCGTTTGCTTCGCCTCCATCAGCTTTGACATACTGAATGTGTGCCTTACTAGTCATGGGATACAACAGTGTGTCGTACCGAGTAGCGGAACTTGGAGATAGCATTGACCTTCCAACTAGCCTGGAATGCATATTGGTGCAATATCAATGAAACCCTCATCCGAGAAACGGCTGACCTCATGGTTTCTCTTGGTCTGAGGGTAAGTCTGATTACCTCGCTATGATCCTGTACTTACCTATATGCAGGACGTAGGTTACGAGTACGTAAACCTCGACGACTGTTATTCGGAGAAGAAACGAAATGAAGATGGAGACATTATTGCCAGTGCGTGATTCTACTAAGCTCCCTACGCCTTCATCAAACGAAGTAACTTATCTTTTCAGACAAAGAGCGCTTTCCTTCTGGAATGAGGTCCTTGACTGATCATATCCATGGCCTTGGGATGTCAGTGTTTTCAATAATCTCACTCCATTTTTAACCTACTAACAACTACCATCTAGGAAAACTGGAATTGTACGGGAAATCTTGTGTAATCTGGAAATACACTAACTTCCTTCCAGTATGGGGATTCCGGCTGGTATACGTGCCAATATTACCCAGGTTCATTCCAGAATGAAGCAAGGTGCTTTGAACTATCCATACTTGTGAATACTCACTTTACATCAATAGAGATGCAAAGTTATTCCATGAAGATTGGGGATTCGATTTATTGAAGTGAGTCCCTTTGCCCCGACTCGATGTCCCATATTCATATATCACCTTCAGGTATGACAACTGTGCAGGTATTTCATCATCTGCCGTATTACTCCAATGGCTGAGCATTTTGTGCCAGTACCTTACGATGAAATTATTCGGGAGGGCATGATTGGCAGTAAGCTTCTTTCTCTGTTGTTCTGTAGATTCTCGATATCATCGTCCTTTTTCTTGTCAGAGTTCACTGTAATGGCTAACGCGATCAAGGACCTAGCCAAGTCGACTGGAAAGCCGCCAATGCTCTTTTCTTTGTGTCAGTGGGGTCGTGTAAGTTCTTGTGCGTTCAATAAAGTCAGATTTATTCAATATTGACCGCTGTAGCTTGAACCCTGGCTGTGGGCACGTAACCTAGCTCCAACCTGGAGGGTTGGTACCTTCACCCATCTCAGATCCAGTGTTTGTATTCACTCGTTTTGTAGACAACGGATGATATAGGCGCCAACTGGCCGTCCATCGCCAGTATCATTAACCAGTAGGTCTAATAATTTCGATTAGATCACGGGCTAACGTTATCCAGAAATTCCTTCTATGCATGGGCCTCAGACTTTTATGGCCATAACGATATGGATATTGTGAGTTGCAATAGGTGCACCATTGTTATACGTGTTGACAACGGTTTACAGCTTGAAGTTGGAAATGGCGACCTCACATATGAGGAGTCCAAGACTCATTTCACGGTCTGGAGTTTCATGAAGTCGCCTCTACTCATCGTCAGTGTCTCTTTCATCGGAGTTAACTTGCTAAGTTTCTTTTGATGTAGGGGACCCATGTTAGTTTAGTACGCTTGCTTTTCGCCTGGTCTAACATTCATCGCAGCTTGCCTCAATCTCCCAAGAAACGCTGAGCATCTTCAAGAATACCGAAGTCATCGCAATCAATCAAGACCCAGTCGTCGGTCCTGGTGTGACGCCTTTCAGATGGGGCCTTAATGTGAGCAGTTCTTCGTCATATTTTTCTTAGCTTATCTTAACACAAAAATAGCCTAATTGGACCTTCAACACAACACATCCGGCCCAGTACTGGAGTGGGGACAGTCAAAATGGAACAATTTTTATGCTGGTAGGTGGTGGATGGAACAACATTGTATGCAGCTTACATTGTTGCCAGATCAACACTCTAAACGATCCGGCCGACATGTTCTTCAACTTGACCGAATCCCCGTGGATACGCTCTGGGAGGCAATACACTGTACGAGTAAGTACGATACACAATACCCCGTTGTCAGTCTTACACCGATTTGCCCAGGATCTCTGGACTCACACTGACAACGGCACCACTATCCGAAACTTTACCGCCCGTGCGGTTCCACCTCACGGCGTTGTAGCGCTGTTGTTGAAGGACGCCGGTAACGAGCCTGAAGGATTGCACCCAAAGTGTGCTGCGATTGAACCTTGGTCGGACAACTGGTGTACCGATCAGAATGGTACTCATGTACCTTGAGCTTGAGTAACAAAGGACGCTAGTAGTATGCATGTACGAATATTGTATAAAATGGCTGTCGCTCGCTAGTCGAACTACGTCATACATCAAATTAATTGCCTAGTTTGTCGCCAACATGGAGCTCTAACAAACCACATCATCGATCCAAAGTGCCACGTTTGTACAATTCAGTACTTATAATCGGCCGCGACAATCACACCTACGTGTAACCCAAGCCACTCATTACTTCAAAATGGTACGTTTCTCAGCTGTCGTATTTATTTCACGGAATCCTTCATCACGGTTGCAGCCCACCGCTTTTGAAATGCGTCAACGGAACGAAAAGTTCGCCAAAGATGCGCGATCGGGCAAAAAGCCGACACATTTGTCGCGGCAGGAAAAGCTCGCAAAACGAAGCCCGGTCAATATTTGGATTTTGGGTGTCATCGTGTTTGTTGTCGTGGGCGGAGGTACGTTACCTTCCATCTGTCGCTTCCAATATACTAATAACCTTCTTCACAGTACTCTTCGAGTTGGCGAGGCTTCTATTCCTGTAACTGAACGTACACCAGAGCACACCTTTATCCTTAGTTTTTTTGGCCCGGAGCGCATTGTACATCATCATGGTTTCATCTTATATTGACTCGAGCGCATTTATCAATAATCAAAGCAAAATATACAGGCATATTAGTCGCTGGTGGGGCTGACGCTCATGCTCTTGCTGCTCATGCTTCCGCCAGCCTTCGCTTTGGACCCACCCGCAGCACTTTCCTCAACACCCTCCATAGCATCGCTTTCCAGCTCCTTCTCTTCAATCTTAACCTCGTCACCAGCCCACACTCGCATGGTCGGCTGCCAGACCATGACCACGTTGTCCTCCGAAGTGCTGGCAGCGGTCCAGTCCTCCATCTTGCCAGGAGCCCAGCAAAAGTCGGATGGTCGGGATGTGTGTCCTAGACGCGTGTTAAGACAGGATGCAAATATGCCAGGCTAAGGAAAGTTTACCTCCGTGGATGAACAGCAATTCAGGCGGTCCGTCTTCTTGGTCATCGGGCGTCTGTTCGGATCCTATCAAGGATAAGTCCCAGATGTTTATACGGCGATCACTGGAAGCAGAAGCAAAAATTGTGGGGCTGTGTGGCGACCAGGCAAGATGTAGAACATCGTCCGTATGAGATTCAAATGTATGCAGTTTTTTCGTCGGGTTTCGCGTGTCGTGAAGCACTACGGTCTATCGCCAAATGAGCACGTCAAAGAAATGTGAAAGTACGAGAAACAGACTTTATCAGCGCTCCCTGTAACCAGTAGGTGTTCGCTCGCCGGACTGAATGATACCGCCAGGATTTCACGGTCATGAGCTTGTATCTTGTTCGTTGGTTCTGAGGGTGTCCTCGTATCCCACCTTGACATGATGTCAAACGTCAACATACCAGGGATTGAATGCACGTCCCACTCACAGCAGAAGCATTTTATCATCACCAACGCTGGCAAATACAGTTTCCTTTGTCGCATGCCAATCTACGTCCTGCGCAGTTGTCAATAGCGGAAAGCGGTCAAAGCGGTAAACACTAACCCCGACGACGGAACTATGGCCCTTGTAGACTGCGGTTGGCTGGATCGTCGACTGTCCCTTTTGATACGAGTTGACATCCCTGTATTGCGTTAATCACCGTCTTCTGAGCGGACAATGACCTTACCAGTGGCAAACGGTCATATCCTCAGAGGCGCCGAGCACGTTGCCAGCCTTGACGGGATTCCAGGCTAAACCGAAACTAGTAGAGACGTCAGTAAACGACATGAGCTCTGTGGGTGCATACACTCACCCCTCCTTTGTCTGCCCCACCAGCCGTATGTCAGGTTTACACACCCCACCTCTTTCGGGCTCGCTCGAATGCTTCGTACGATCAAACACCAAAACTTCGCCCGTCACAGCCTTGGTCGCGATCAAATCAGGATTCTGAGGCATGTAGCGCGCTCGGTTGACCTCTCCGGTATGGTTGATCTTCTGGATAACCTGAATGCGAGGCGTAGGCGGGATGGTGTGTCCTCCGAGCTCACCACGCTCGTCGTCGTAGTCGCCGCGGTCCAATTTGTCGGAGCCTGGGGAGTTGTCACGTTTGGGGATCGAGACAGTGGCGATTTGGAGGTAATCTTGGGCTTGGCCTGAGGTGTGGGTTCCGAGGAGGAGGCGGTGGATGGTATAGGGCTTATTGGGTGGGCTGTGTGGCTATGTGAGGTCGAGAAAAGCGAGGTGCTGGACGGTAACGCACGATTCTTTGTCGGGAAACCATTGACAAGTCAAGCTGGGCCAGTCGAGCGCGTGCGTGATAACAAGGTCGTAGAGATATGGAGCATTCTTCTTCCTGAGAATATATCAGTTACAAGCAGTATGAGATGAAGAGGCAAACTTACCATGTCTTGTATTCCTGTTCACGGGCTTGCAGTGTCAGAAAGAATGGCCAGCACTATAGCAAAGGATGCACCTCATTGATCAGCTTGTTCTCCTCCTCTGCCGCAAAATCATCCTCTATCTCCTCGACCTGAGGTTTCATTTTCGACTCGAAGGCTGCAAAATAAAAGAAATCACCGGCGTTGCAGGTGGTGGCAAGAAGAAAAGACGCGACGCGTTTGAAATATTTCCCACGCTCACAAACAGCCACAAAGGAAGACGTCTACGGAGGCATAAATTTTCCTGATTTTTTGTATACAGGGACGATTCGAACAAAAGGATGTGTCTACAAACATATTCACTGTTTGCAGGTCAGACAAGGTATACTGGGCCAGGGTCAAGATATGCGTCTTTTGTTGGCGGCTTAACAATATCTATAAGCAATCCATGGACGAACAAGGGTAACACTGTTATGCTGCCTTCTCCCACTTTGCAATCAGCTTCTCCAGGTCGAACCGTGGGTCTTCTGGGTCTGTGATGACTGCAAGGGCAACGACCGTCAGCACTGCGAGCGCGCCCTGCCACGACGACGAGCAAATGCACTCACGGGAATCCGTAGCAGCAGCCTTCGCTGTCTCTTGTTTCTTCTTCCATGCCTCCTTTGCCTCTGCAATCAACCGCTCTCGCTCGTGCTCCGCATGCTGGGTTTTGTGCACATTGTGTGCTGCTTGTAGGGATCGACGGTGGTACCAGCCATAGACAACACCAGAAAAGAGAGCCGTGTATCGGGCAACCTGTAATTCAGGAATTTAGCGACGGACGAAAGGAAAAATAGGAGAATCGACAAGCGCACATTCACAGTGGGTGAAACCATGGTATTGCCTTGTTTTCTCGACCGGCCGCGCAACAGGTGAAGGCTAAAAACCTATAGCTGCAAGTGAGCGCTGCTGCCGTCCGTCAGTGGGAGAAAAGAGAAAAATACAGCTAGACTGACTGGAATTATAGAGAGCGAGTTGGAAGGTCGGTTGGCGGATGATTTCGGCAATGGCAATCCGCTGTATTAGTCAGCATTGTTCCCTGTCTTCACCGACCACCTTCCTTTTTCCACCTTTTTTCTCGCAATTGTATAGTGTGTTTGGGTTTCTCTTTTTCTGTGGGCAATCAGTATTCCTTTCATGACTTTTATTAACGGATAAATGGTTCTGAAGGATTTATATCCACAAACACTTGAAAATCTTATCCGATGCAAGTGATGTCGCCGATGCCTACTTACTGCCCCGATCTTCCTCTGATTTCTGACCAGATGGACCTATGTGACCTACCTCAAGAAATTCTAGATGCTGTCGTGGATTTGCTGAAAGACGATAAGGATGCCTTACAAGCGTGTTCACTGACATCGCGCCGCCTTACACCTCGCACGAGGTCCACCTCTTCTACACTGTTCATTGCAGGACGAATGGGTGGAATGATGGCATGCTGGATCTTCTTCAATCCTCCCCTTCTCTCACCGCTCATATCAGAAAACTTCGTGTCTTCCCGACTTGCACATATAATTCGTCACTCGTAGCCATCATTGAACTCCTCGTAAATCCAATTCATCTGGAAGTGTTCTGCTTGGATTGGAACTCTCTACCAGAGCGTTTTGTTCAAGCACTCCGCTCCCGGTCCTACGCGTCAGTCGGCCTGTATGATACTAAATCCAGCTCTTTCTGCGTCTTGGCTCCTTTGCTTGCCAACTCCGCGTCTCTAGAAAAGCTGACGATACGCGAATTTGAGCCTACTGGCGATCTCAATCCTTCTCGCTGTCTTCACCAGCATCCATCTCCGGGACCGCCAGTTGATCACTTGGTACTCTTTGACTACGATGGTGCTCTGTATCACCTTCTGGATGGTATCAATTCGCGGCAGTGCCCCGTATCCATCCAAGAGCTCAAAAAATTAGAGATCCATCCCCGAGGCCGGGATTATTTCTCCCAATTCCAAGTCTTGTTCAAAAGAGCAACGAAGTTAGAAGAGTTGACATTCAGGCACTCTGCCAGTGGTATGTCCGTAGTTCTCTTGAACTAGACTGACTGACCGACGAGGCATAGCCCCAGTGCCCCTGGCGACAGCCTCTCCCCTCCCCATTTCGCACCTCAAGAAGCTCACAGTCAATATGCCACAATACCACTCCGGAAATACACAGCCCACCGATTGGTGGATTTCCAACTTCGAAAACACAGACGGGAATTGTCTTCTCAAAGACATCCACCTCTGTGTGCAGGCGGAACAGGACGACTATTTGCATTATGTGCAGCATAACCCCGAGCGTGAGGCGGTGTGGGATAGAACGGCTCATGCATTGTCGAATCTCGGATGCCCGCTCTTCGTTCACTCAAGGTTGAGGTTTCTATTGAACGCAGCGTAGGAGTGTTTTGGCGGCCTATTCCACCTCCGTCCGTGTGTGACTCCATGAATGACTGCATTGAAGCCAAACTTGCGATGTTAGAGAGCCAGGGTGTAACGGTGCAAGTGATCGTCAAGACACCGGGGTGGTCTCGCAGGCTCGTGAGTAGTATTTTATTTTCGTCGATTTCTGTTCACCTGAGAATGCAGGATGCCTTGTCGGGCAACATGGCAGATATCACCATCCCTTAGAGCGAGTTCCACTCAAATTGAAATATTTTCACATGCGTATCTCTTGTGGTCTCTTTTCACGTTATCCTCGCTTCCACAATTGTTTTTGTTGTAAAAAATGAAATCGACTATGTAAAAAAGCGACGCGTCGGAAAGTCAAAGTGATGTCCCAAGCCTAGTATCTACCTCCTTTCATGATAGCCATGAGGTACGATTGGATTATGGTCGGCCCTTCGCAGAAAGCAACCGATGACAGGGCACTGAAAAATATAACATTGAAAGGAGATATATACCTTGTACCATGTAATCTTTATCCTCCGTTATCATTTCCGGTGGGAATTCCAAGTATCAATGTGATAGAAGGAGCCGGCAAACGTACGCCGGGTTGGATCGGTTAAGTGATGACGAACGTACCTCACTAAGCTCGCGCCCTTACCGCACTCCCTCTCCCCCGTCAACAAAACCTTTTAATTTTTTCCTCAATCTTTGGCCCCGGACCAAAGATACGAGCAGAGCATGCGACGATGGCCAGTCCGTAGAAAATTTTCGCACGCAGTCCCCAATTTTACCACATTTTGCCGGAGACACAGCGCCTTGGCCCAAAAAATCGAGCATATCCCAGTAGAACGATCCCAAATACACCCTCCACCGATAATACTCTCCAGAAGACCAGATCCATATGTTATTCTCGCTTCTGAGCTTTCCCAGCTACGTGGAAACCTCTTGACTCTCCTTGGTTCGGCTCATCCAGGTCTTAAAGACCTAGCTCAATGCTACTTTCTCGACCCGACGAAACTTGTACGTTCACTCGTTATTCTACTCTTTGCACGCGCGACAAATGGACTGGGGGAGGGCTGGGAGGCGATGGAATGGAATGCAGCACGAGAGGCTGCGACTGGAAGGACGGAGGAGTTCGAACAGCCGTTGACGCGTGGCGACGTCCTGCATTACTGGAATCCCAGCATGCCTGATCATGCCGAATCGTTCGACTCGATATTTCCTTTGCAAACGCCAGCGCCATTTCCACATTCCCTACAAGCCCCTTCGTCGGACCCTCCTTCCACTCGCCCGTACCTTCTACCAACACAAATACGCGTCGCACAAATAGTCGAGATGATCCAAGTCGCCTCGATGCTGCACGACGAAGTATCCGTGACAACCTCCTCAACACAGGGCGTATTCGGCAACAAACTTGCCATTCTTGGCGGCGACTTCCTGCTCGGACGCGCCAGTGCCGCGCTCTCCCGGCTAGGCGACAGCGAGGTGGTAGAGCTTGTCGCGAGTGTTATCTCGAACTTGGTAGAGGGCCGGGTGATAGAACTCAAGACTGAGTATCCATCGTCCCCTCTTACTCCCCGAGATGCGTGGCATACCTACTTCAAAACGACGTACCTGAAGACCGGGAGCTTATTGGCCAAGGGTGCACGTTCTGCCGTGATACTGGGTGGGTGTAGGAACGAAGTTTGGAAAGAGGTTGCGTACGCGTTTGGGCGAAATATAGGTGTTGCGCTCCAGGTAGGATATTTGTTTACAAAATTTCCATTGTTAACTATGTTTCAGTTGGTCGACGATGCTAGAGGACACGAGTCTTGTGTATCAAATAGTACGCGACCCAGGACTGCATCAAGCCCCATCTTGTTTGCATGGGAGGAACATCCTGCTCTGGGACCTCTGATTGAACGCGGGTTCAGCGAACCAGAAGACATGGCAGTGGTAAGCTACAACGCGATCTGACCTACTCTACTTCCAACTTATCACATCCCAAGGCAAACGAGCTCGTGCGCAGGTCTTGTGGCATCGACAGGACATGGGAGCTCGTCCAGGACTACGTTACTAGGGCCAGTAACCTTCTTCGATATCTGCCCGACAGCGATTCAAGACTGGCACTAGACTTATTTACACAACGTATTGCGGAACGGACGTCATGATTAGTTTTTTCACGCGTGAACTCTTTTAAATGTGTTAGGGTGATATACGGTAACAGCAGGAGAGAGAGAGAGAGAGAGAGGCAAATCCTACGAATATCGTCTGGGATGCTTGCATAGGGTATATACAATAGCAACGTATGATGTGATGTATACACGTCGGCCCGAACATTGCGGGGAGGCAAGGGGAGGTCTCACACGGGATCAGGGATAGCGGGAGGCGGCCAAAGTGCTGCATTGCAAGGTCCAACCAATGTTAATGAGCACTGACTGTGCATCAAAAGTTGCAGCACACTAGTGGTGACGAAATGAATCGTGACATGACTATTGGCATTTGGTTGAACACAATAGTTGATGTGCTAAAAACAGGCACGAAGATGAGAGTAGCTGTGGGAGGTTTGCAATGAAGGGTGCGAGATGGACAGAGGAACGTGTCGCGGCAAACCGAGATGATGTTATGAATACGGCTGGCAATCTTCTTCCCGTCGAAGATGAATACAGAGGGAAAGTAGACCATAGTGCGTGTGGACAGGGATGAATATAAGGGTAGGCAGTGAGGCAGCAATATGACCGGCACAGTAGGGAAAGCTACAAGTCGCGCTTTTTAGGTATTCCTACTGAACATCTGGGCATTGCTTTGATCTGAGAAGCGGTAGGCTGGATATTTCTTGTCAATCCAAGTTTAGAGTTGATTCATGATGCACCTTACCGTGTTATCGACGGTCCCCGCAAGACAGCATCTAAACCTGCCCCGAGGCCGTCCCTAGTCCCACTCGATAATCTCGCCGTCCAAGTAACCGTCTTATCCAACTTGATGTTCGTATACATATGCGAGCCAAATAGATCCAACGGAGGAGGAGATGATGAATGGTCTCCTTGGAGATGCACCAACGCCTTTGACGCTGCATCGTTCGATGGGAAACGTTTCCTATGAAGGTGTATACTCCTCATGGCCTTCAGTTTACAGGACGCGTCCGAGACGGCTGGAACCATTCCTTGCAGAATGTTAGTTATACTTTCTGGGAGTCGTGATCCTCTGGGCAGTGGGTGTGGTTCGAGGGCCTCGTCAAGTTGATCCACGAAAAGACTCTGCGACTCCACCGAAAGAGGGATATCATAATCGATTGTCAGGAAGAGCCGACGGAGGGTATTGGATGCTTCGTAGGGAAGTGACGGACTCTTTAGGAGATACGCGATGAACTCGGTCGTCAGGGAGAACCCTGCTTGATTGAGAGCGTGCCGAAATCGGTGAATAAATTCGAAACCTAGTTCTACAAGGTTCTCCGCGATTCTGATGTTGGATGTGGACGCGGCGATATCGACGAGTTCCTCCAAGTGCCGATGGACAGTCTCCATTGTCGTGCAGGGCAAAGCGAATTCCTGATGGGAGCACGAAAGGTGCGCTTCCAGCTCGTCAAGCTGCTGATGCAACCTCTTGAGCACGAGATCGGAATGACGGTGGGCCAAGTCCACATCGTGACCAGGATTACGATGGTACCACTGCCTGGTCGTGACAAACCCTCCTATTTCTGTCTCGAGCTTGAGAATTTGATCTACATACATATCGAGAAGACTCCTGGACACGACGGTGAGAGCGGACACTGAAGGTAATCGTGAGTAATTCCGGGGTATGTCCTGTTGCTTCGCTTCCACTGACCGGAATAATCCGACACACTTGGTATGCCGCTTTGCACAAGGTTTATGTATTTCAATGTTTGCTCGTCAAAGTGGAGTGTTTCCCGTGAACGATACGCGGTAGAAGTTGCTGTTACAGGTGACGCCGGGAGGGACATCATTGTTAAGGACCATATAGCACTGAGGCACGTTATAGCCCGCTTCTGCGCTGTTGTGGGTGTGAGCTCGCCCTGAGTGCATGTCACGAGAAGGCGTTGGATGCGATATCCCAGGCGTATCGTAACAGCGTCATGATTAAGCAACCGGTAGAGCAGCAGTTTGGCGCTCAGATCGGTGCAGGCGACGACATTGGGTATGACCTCGATGAAAGGCTCCAACTCGCTGTCGACGCGTAATAGTTCGATAGCCCAACACATCGCGTCGAAATCACGGGCATCGCGCTCTGATGATATTTCTACGGCAGCGGTCTCTCGGGCTTCCGACATTCCGCAGACTATAGGCTGGAGAACGCCGAGGGAGTCTCGTTGTCGAAGCAGCCGGAGACTGCAAAGGATTCGCCAGGATATAAGGGAAAGAGGTGTGTGGTAGGGACAGTCGTAATGGAATACCGGAAGAAAGGTTATAAGGATATATAGAGCGCTACAGAGGACGGTGATGGCAAGGATGAGGTATGCCAAAGCGTCATTTACGGATAGCAGATACGCAAATAATCCGGCCAAGAAGAGTAAGAGGGAAATGTGGAGTAACAATGGTATTATTTCGACTAGAGCGGCCATCTTGAACCTGTTTAGTCCTCGATACAGAAACGCGGATATTCTCGCGCGTCTCTGCGGTGTAGAACGGGTCTCCGTCGCCTGGATGTAATTTCTGGTCCATTGCTGAACTAGCGTCGCCGATAAGGCACAGATGAGACTGAAGCCAAGGCTGAGAAACCACAAAGTATTACAGACTAACGCGGATGCCGCTGGTGTGAATTTCGCATCGAGAAGGTCTGGTACGCTGACCGGGTGCGACCCATTGGACACGGACACCAGCTGATCGGAAATGCGAGTGAGTAAGAATACGACCTTGTCATCTGTATTGGGTAACAGGGACTTGTAGCTTTCTATGATGAACGCAGTTACGCTAGCAGAAAAGAGACCAGCCTGTGATTTGATTATTAATGCTGATTCGGTGAACCGATGAATTGGCGTACGAATATTAGGATTGCGTCCATGTCACCTTTCCAGCTGTGCGCTAATGCGCGATCGTGCTTTTCCGCTTCTGTGAGATATGAATACCATAGCTTTGCTGATGGATCTTCATAGCGGGGCGATTTCATGTGATCATCTGTGCTCTAGAGTTAGCAAAGGGAATGGCCAGAGTATTACGACTGCGTACCTCCTGGAGCACTCATCGTAGCTGAGATTCCCTTCGAGCGGCGAAGGAGAAGGGAAAGATGAGAGGGATTGCTATGTTCATCATGATCTTCACTTGCCAGGGACGTGTGTCGGATGCTGTGCCAAGTAAAGCTTTCTGATGGACACTGTCGTGATGAGCCAACGCTGCCTTTTTCTTCTTCATGAGAAGCGAGGCTAGAGCTGGTGCTTCCAAGTAAATCGCTGTATCCCTTATGTCGGTGCACATGATTATGGGGGATGTAAGGGATGTGATTGCGGGGTACGCTGAAATAGCCTTCGGCTCGGCCCGGATATGATCTATAGCCGGATGATGATCACGGGTGCCCGTGTTTCTGCAGAACTTTATCGAAGAAACACGGCACTCTTCCTAAACCTCCCACCCAAACTACTCTCCCTTCGTTTCGAGGACCAAAATGCTAGCGCAGCTCTCTATTGGCGCAAAACAAGTACTAGAGCTTTCGTCTCGGTTAACAGGGGGCGGCGATGATGAAGACGAGCCGCTGGTGGGTTATTGCGTTAACGCCTTGAAGGAAATCAACTAATAATGGTCTTTCCAGGTCATCAACCTTGAGGTTCTACTGCAGGACCTGGCTTTGCAGGTGCCAGACGTATGGCGACGCGCGGCAACGCTCTACGGCGAATCCATACATCCTGCGTGCAGCAACCTTCGGACCATGCTCAGTGGCGATGTTGAGCGAATGGAAAGGCTCTTCCTTGACTTGGAGACGCACGACGACGACGACGACGGTCCTTCGGTGCGAGCAACTTGGAGATTTTGCTTCCTTGAAACTGACGGTGGCTTTTCAAGGTCTCTGATTTGGATCCCCCGTGTCCCATGAACCTAACAACAGACGCTTCATCATCCACGTCCCGGAGCCAGCGACGGCGGTCCCGTTCAGTGAGTCAATCCGCTAGCATCTCTTTTGGTTCCGTGTTTGACATGTACCAGCCTTCGCCACCCAACTTTCAAGTTCCCGAAATCGTCCTTACCCTATGTCCTTCACAACCTCGCGACATCTCGTGCTGTGTTCCGATACAAGACAGCGCATACAACCAACGCCTTACGGTCCCCACACACACCACAGTCAACAGTGTCTTCCCTCCAATGCGCGCGCGATCACCTCCTGTAAAGTCGGTAAAAGATTGGATATGGCGAGATGGGCATTGGCAAGCAATCCTCCCTGATTTGGAGGAGCAGGCCAGGAGAGGCATCTTTTCACGTCCGTCGTCCAATGTCAGACGGAGGGTGTCGCGATGCTGCAAACCTCAGCGAGCTTTGCACCATTCATGTGGACATCAGCGCTCATGACTCCAGACTGCGTATGCATTGCCTGAGGGATCCTGTGTATTACTAGACACTTTCGATGTATTGAGCACTCGTCCTAGGACCTATTACGAACTTGGGATATATTTTATCAGAACTTTTTGCAAATGCCGGTTCCGGGTTACTATGTAATCAGCGGCCCTTCGTTTGACACGTGCGTGAATGGCACTTACATCACTGGCACGTACGTCGAACTCGCTGTGTTTGCTTCTTGAAGCTGTACTATCACCATCACCAATCCGCTGCTGTTTCGTAAAAGGCAAATCACCTAACTCACTGTGACGCGCGTACTTCTGACTGCGGTCGCCCTCTCATCCATACTGTCACCAGGAAATGTCCTTCAAGGCTATCCTCTACGCTTATATTCTTGGAGGATTGACATTCATTCCATTGCTCCTTGCATCTCTCGTTCTTTTCACCATTTACACCTCGGTTCCTGTAGGTGACCTAGATGTTTCCAAGAAGCGCAAAAGCGTCCTGGAGGGGAGATTACAGGAGGAAGAAGCAGAAGCCGCTCCTGAATCGGCGGCTCCATCAGTAGGCGACGTCAACGACCTGCCCAAGACTCGGAAGGGCTGGTTGACGATGCGGAGGACGTTTGAAGAATCTGCCTTTGATGGGGGATACGTGACGCTTGTCCGGTCATTCTTGGATGCTAGATCCAAGGACCCGAAACGCTCGCGACCCAAAGACATGTGGTATGTTGTCTTGAAGGGGAAGATCCTCTACCTCTATGAGGACGAGGGCATGACAGAATGTGAAGCGGTGATTCAGCTAGGAGCACACGACGTCATCATCTATCCAGAAGGTCTCTTGGACGGCGAACTGTTTGCGAAACGGAATGCTATTTGCCTCCAGCCCAAGGGCCCCGAAGCAGGTGATGGCATGCCTAGCGTGACAAAAGCCATGAAGTTAGACGGAGACGATGTAGGCAAGGGACCAGAGGACACGGAAACCAACGCAAAGGCGGTGGAGACAACCCCGGAGGTGGAGAAGCTGAAAACTATCATTTCAAAGGAGGAAGCCGTCGATTCAAATACGCCTTGGTTCATCTTCGTCCGATCCAATGTCGAAATGGAAGACTGGTATCTGTCGCTGGTTCACGCGTCGGATCATCCTGCACAGACACACCATCTTTCTCCACTTCAAGCCATATTCCTTCCCTCAGACATGAACCTTCTCGTTACAACTCTTGATGAACAGCCTGACGTGATCCCCATGCGTTGGCTCAACGCCCTTGTTGGTCGCGTATTCTACAGCTTTTACAAGACACACCTCCTTGAGGCGTTCATCATTGGTCGACTTATGAAGAAGCTGTCAAAGATCAAAAGGCCGACATTTCTTGCCGACATCGTGGTCACACAGGTGTCCGTGGGAAACACAACACCCACCTTCAGTAAACCCATGCTCAAAGAACTCACCAAGGAAGGTGACGCGTCTTTAGAGATTCATTTGCTATACAAGGGCGAAGTACGCCTTACCGTCGAAGCTACCGCGAACATCAATTTGGGTACATTCAAGTCTTATAATGTCAAACTCGTGCTCGCGGTTGTCTTGAAGGAGATAGAGGGAAATTTGCTAGTCAAGGTGAAGCGTCCACCAAGCAATCGCATATGGTATGCCTTCACGCAGATGCCTCGGATGGTTTTGGAGGTCGAGCCTATTGTCAGCGACCGTCAGATTACATGGAGTATGATCCTCAGTACAATCGAGTCGAGACTTAAGGAGATCGTGAGTTTCGTATCCATCTATCAACCGCAGACAGTGATTAATGATTGCACAGATACAAGAAAGTGTAGTGCTTCCCAACATGGATGACATCGCTTTCTTTGAAAGTCTATCACATCAGCATCGAGGGGGTATCTGGCCAGATGCTGCTAGGCATGTTGGACCTGAGCGGGTTCCCGATCAATCCTCGAAAGACACAGGGACGGAAATTGACGCAGTTGAGCCCACAGAAATGGAACAGCCGCCGTTGATTCAGAAGGCAACGTCTTTACAGGAACAGGCAACACCGTTGACCGAGCCCCCCCTCCTGACACCTTCATCAACAGAACCAGGGTTTTCTCACGAATCTTCTCCTCTAAATCGACGGCGAACATGGTTTTCGACCAATCGAAATGATGAGAAGTTGCTGTCCGATGATCGCGAAAACTCGACTACGAAAGATGGTGATGAGGCCCGTGGTCGTTCGGTAGATGTTGGGAATATTACATTGGTTAGATCGCATTCGGCACCTGGCGAACCGGAGGTCAATCGCATTGGGAATGGTTCTGATGATGGTACCAGCAACAGTCCACAGAGTCATCTCTCAGTAGATGATGGCCGTCGCTCGTCCTCACGGGCTTCGTCTATCTCAGATGATCAAGGAAACGGACCCACCTCTGTCTCTCGATCCTCTTCGCGGTCGCACAAGGACCTACCACCGTCACCATCTCCAGAACCTACTCGAGTACCACCTGCATCCCCCAGTGCCACTTCTTCTTCCTGTCTACATTAAAGTCCAAAGCGGCAGACAAACAGGCCCTCAGCAATTCAGCAAAGGAAACCATGAGGAAGTGGGGCGTCAATTGGGGTAGTCTGCGTAAAGGTACGGCGGGGAGCGGTGACGAAATGCCAGACCATGGATCAGTCGACACTCAGGAAAGAGTCGCAAGTACTAGCAGCCTGTCACAGAAAGCTCGGACGAGCTACGCGGAGGTCCGGGCGGCTGTAGCGGAGCGACTGAGGAGCGCGGAAGAGTCCAGGCCATCCTCCTCATCGGACACCTTGTTCGCACCCGGACGGTTTCATCCTCAAAGCTAGCCCCCTCCCAGCCTTCTCCTCGACCCGATCTATCCGATAGCGTTCTACCTCCCGACGATGACACGCCCGAAAACCCAATACACGTCCAGCCCCAGGCCAAAACGATGTCCATTCCGGGGATTCATGCTAGTCACAAGGGAATGTGATGTCGATGGGGTATGTCGCTCCACCAGTATCGCCGCCGCCTGAGAGCAAGAAGAACCCGGTTCTTCGTCTGTGGAAGAGTCCGGTTCTGGCTGGTTCTACGCCTCTACCGGAAGGAAATAAGAGTGTGGAGTCCCTTGAGGCTCCACTGCCTGTTCCTCGCCCTCCTCCTCCTGCGCTACCTCCTCGACCGTCAGTTACACGACCGCCGGTACAGCATACTAGAGTTGCATCGGACCCTTCGGCACAGACCGCGTCAGACAGCCTCAAGTCCATCGTAGACAAGGAGGAGAAACGGACTGGTCGTACGTCGATATCTGACCAGACTTCTCCTTCCTCTTCCCCTCCGGTTACTGAAACACTACCATTATCACCAATCGAGATTGTCTCTTCATGAATTCTTCTGATAATATACACGCCTATATCGCTAAATAATTATTTCAGCACACATCATCTGTATATTACATACGCATACTTGGGTCGGTTGTTTTTTTTTGCTGTAACATGGTATTTGCGCGCGGTTCGGAAGATGGACGTTAGAAAACCTGTGTCGGCTCTTTGATACTAGGAGCATCGAATTCGGTACGTTCTTACTTCTAGCTGTGTTATCCATTCCTGTTTCGCTTGTACTTCCTAATGTAATACTCATCATTACATGGGGAGTTTTCCGGCTACTACTATTCGGTTGTGGGTGCCGATCACCATCGCAGATCCTACAAGTATAGAATGGGGTTCTCCTTCGCCCACCTTTGAGAAATACTCTGTGTGATGGTGTGACAGCCAGAGGGAAATTGGTCCTCGATCTCTGCTGTCGAGATGAAACAGGCGTCGAGGCAGCGGGAATTGTCGTCAAGACGACTCTGTTAGCTCAATTGTGATGTAGTATATTATCTATCCCACACTAAATAAGCTGCTGTAAAACACGAGGGAGAAGAAAAAAAAGCTGTTGGTGCAATACAGCTTGAACGGAAAGTAATAAGTAAGGGCTGGAATTCCATCTCGCTTGGGGTCACTCACTGTCCTTCCCTCCCCTTCAGGACGTATATGTCATCGACTGTAAATACCCAAACGCCGCTCGAAGCCATATCATGTGCACGTATGACCGTTCCAAGCGAGGAAGGGAGGATAATACCCTTGTCGCCACCGCCGCGGGTCCGGAAGAGCAGGCCTCCCCAACCTATAAATCCCCAAGGACAGGGCATCACGATTCGACCGGGTGGCGGCCCCCTGGAGGAAAAACGTCTTATCTGGCACGCGGCGTCGATTTGTTACCAGGAATACGAGAAGAAGAACACGTAGGCCCCCCAGCGCTCGATACCGCCATGGAGAGAAAGCGGGCCCATACAACCCCGGGGAACGAGGGGAAGGGTAACGCATCAGTCGAGGTATTGATGGCGAACTCGAATTCCCAGCAACGGAGACAGCATCAGTCGAGATCATCGCAGGCCTCAAATCCAAGCAAATTTTTTGATTCTGTTTTCCGGTTTCAAGTTGATGTTCAAAAAGAGGAGCGATATGCGAGGAGGTCTTTCAGCGAGCCTGCGGTTGCTACTTTACGAGGACGGGGACGGGGAAAGCAGAAAGGTAGACTAGGTGCGTGCTGAAATTCGTGGGGGCCGATCAGGCGGTAGCTGAGAAGACGAAGAACCAGGGAATACAGGGCGTAATTCCAATACGATGGCGGCAGAGCTTCCAGTGTTGGATATTCGACGGCAAGACGTGGCCCCACGACTAGAATTGGACCCTGATGTTGTCAAGCCGCGACCCTTTCTTTCCCACGCCCGAACGGCGTCGTCGTCGTCGTCGTCGTCGTCGCGCTCGACAGTGACTGAGGAATCCCTCTGGCCAACATCCACCACCGAAGACGCACAGATCAGCATATCCAGCACAGTACACAGCGGGTCCTCTGTGATGTCATATTCGAACATATACGGTCCAGTGGAAGGCGGGAATGATCGAACCTCCTTTATCGACCTTTCCACGACGACGACGACGACGAAGACGACGATGAGCAACGAATGCTCGCCGTCAGAAGGATCACGCGCTCGCTCGCCCAAGCCCCCTATCCCCACCACGCCCAAGCCCGATTTCGGCAATCGTTCTGTACCCAGTCTCCAGCAGCGCCCACCGACGACCAACTACCTCAAAGCCGACGAGCGGGCTGATTTGATTCGCAAATCACGGAAACTGGCACAGGTATTTGGGCAGACGCCTGGAGCCGGTGTTATGCCGCAGCAGGATTCGTGGGTCAGCTTTTTGGACTTGCCTTTGGGTCGGCACCTTCGAGGAACGGCCTCTGTTTCGACCACGCCTCCCGTCTGGCCGCCGCCTGAAGGCACCCAGTACCTCACTGCCTCTGGTCGTCGCCATTCAACGCCTCTAACACCAGAGAGGTCCAGCTGCGAGTACATGATCCAAGTCGGATCCCAGGAAGGAGAACCATCAACTGATGACCAGCCCAAAGGAGAAGACACTAAATCTTTCATCGACCTATCTGAGGAAGAGTTGCCTGATGATGTTTCGGCCATCATCTCAAATAGCGATCCGATGAAGGACCGGTCACCATCGCCTTCCCTCTTTCAGTTTGAACACTTATCACCGGAGGAGCAAGCTGAAGAGATCAGAAGACGTAACAGGGACAAGCTAGCGAAGCTCCATCGCTTTTTAGGCTCTCGTATTCCCGCAGACCTCGTTCTCGGTTTCGAGGACCCTTCCCTTTCCTTGCCACCACCTCTCGACGTACAAATGGAGTCTCCAGACGAACGCAAGGCATGGCTGAGGAGGCGTAGGAGCAGCTCTGTTGCAGCGTTCCCTCACTGGTCGGATGATTATGACAGGGTCAAGGAGGACCTCAACGACAAGGAGAAGGCTATCAACGTACGGCGGGCACAGAAGATGGAAAAGGTGCGCCCATGCTTCTTGACGAGCACTCACGTTTACTGAAATTCCCTAGATGTTCGGCGTCGCACCGCCCCAGACACTGTACCACACCCGACACGGTGCCTCGCCCTCTGGATCCCTTGTTGGTCTAGTTGCCCCACCAAAGTCTCGTTCGGCTGTCCCAGGCTCGACTCCTATGGCGTCTCCACCCTCATCCCCGAAGAATATGAATCAATCCCCGTACAAACTCAAATCGAGGAAGGACGATCGGACCGGGTCCTCCGAATCTCTTACACACCTTTTAGGCGGCGACGAAGACACCTCAAGTCGCACCAGGCTTCGTGGCAGAAGCGGTTCGCTTGTGTATACCCATTACCAGCACTCTCTCAACTCGTTGGTTGATATCATCGATAGAGTACGTTTTTGTTATTGTTTTTCGTGATGTATTTCTCACTCCATGTATAGGATGACAGAGAATCTCTTGCAGAGCTGCATGAATATCTCAACAGCAACGGCAGCGAGTCTCCCTCACCCCCTTTGAAAGAGTTCACTCTTACCAGGGACCGTCGCACGTCGATCGCTTCTATAAAATCGGAGCGACGTCGCTCGCTCCCTACTCGCACCTCGATGACCTCGCTCGCATCAGAGTACAGCATATCCGCTACCCTCAAACCAGAAGTAACAGATTTCCAGCTCCGCCGGCGCAGAGCGGCCAAGCTGACCAACTTTTTCGGCGTGGACTACCGAGATTTGATTAGGGATGTGTTGGATAGCATCGAAAACGGTTTGGAGCATGAGAGGAAGAGGGGCACGATCAACCCTGAAGAAGCAGAGGTACGCAATCTTTCATCTTTGTTCTATGAATTGTGTTGAAACACTTTGTTCCCGTAGGTCTTGTTACGCAAACTCCGCGAAATCAAGACGAAGCGTGATGGTATCTTTTGAATGATTTTTATGCATCCTCCTCCGTACGGACGGTATCTCATGACACTCCATCTTTCGTTCCATCTCAATTGTACTATAGAGTCTAGGGCTGTTACATCTCTCGCTAAATTACAAGTGCTGCATAATACAGACATGTTGCCATCCTGTATATGAAGCAAGCTGCCTGGCCTTACCAAGTTTAGGAAGGACGGTGATTTTATTAGTCGTCGGTGCTCCTGAACAGAAACGTAACAGTTAGATATTAGTAAGTAAGATGGACCACAAATCTTACAGTTTTCGCTCAAAAGATTATGATCGGGTTTCATACGATCGGCGAGGGGCTTCTCTCGCATCTTTATCTGTAAGTTCATCATATTTCTTAGTCATTGCAACAAGGATAACTCTTTTCGCAACATCTTTTTGAATTATGAGAGACAGCGCTATAGTCGGCTTGCCACATCTCCGGTAAGTTTTTCATCCTGTGAAGTATGCCGTACTATGTAACCCAGGCTAGAGAGTATGTGTTATGATTCAAGGATGATTTGATGTTTCAGCGAATTTCTTCGTCGAAAGCCCAAATTTATTGGGTACCGGGTCTTTGTACACCGGATCCCATGTGTGGCTTAGCACCACGACAACTGATCTCTGACCTAGAGAAGATCATCCTTACAACTCAGTATATGTACTCCAATGTCCTAAATCCATACACGTGTTTTGCCAGAATTCATATTCTTCACTATTCGTCCTGCTTCTCGTTGGTGATACGATGGCCTATATCGTAGTCTGAATAAAAATAAAATTGTAGCTGTTGCAGAGCGAAATTAGAAGTTATATTGAAGTGTACAAACGAGTGGTGGACCGGGTGAAGCACCGTCACAGGACTAGACCTAGACTCAGAGTATTACTAGATCCCCACGGCACGAGTGACACCAGAAAACATGGGAATCATCAAGGAACTGAGGTCTCGGTGTGGGATGATGATGCGGTGGTGGGGGTGACGATGGCTGAGAGTCTGGTCCATCCGATGGGACTGGTGACAGATTACGAGAAGTAGGGTGATGAAAGAGCGCGCCTGCACTCTCGCTCTCGATTCGTGCTTTGAGCATGCTCAAGCTCACTTTGCGCTTGTGTCTCGTCTCTGGGGACAAGCCCTGGTCCAAGACGGCTGTTCGAGTCCGGGAGAGGGATGGCGGGATGGTGCTTTTGAACGACGCCCGGTGCAAGTCGATAGCCGACCCGCGACTCGATGGTCTCGAAGGAATCGGCGAGAACGATCGCGGACGAAGATCCTCCAGAGCACTGATCTGTTTCTGCAATGCGTGAGATCGGGCATCTGCTTCGAAAAGCGACGTCTCCAACGCCCGGATCTTTGATTGCGACGCGGAGAGCTCGAGGGAATGCTGCTGCTTAATGGCACCCAGCATCTCGTCGTCAAGCGAGCGAGGGCCCTCGGGACCTGACGACGAAGCTGCTGCAAGGAGACGCTCAATCTCCTCGTCTTTAGCCTCGATTGCCTGGCGGAGCTCCTCGATCTCACTCTGGGCCTGTGACATAAACTCCTCGTCGTCATTCTATGGTAAAAAAGCAATTGAGATGAATACACCGCAGAACTGAATTGGTTTACGAACCCGGATATCGTTTCGCTCCGCAATCTCCTGCCGTAAAGCCGCGAGTTCTTGCGCTTGCGCGACAGTTGACTGGTTCAAATGTTCGATCTCCTGCAGCTGCCGCACGGTATCGTGGTGATAACCGGAACGTTCCGCTTCGAGGGACCGTATACTAGCAAATGCACTCTCCAACTCCTCTTGCATCTCCGTCAAGTCCTGTTGTAGCTTGTTGGCCGCTTCCTGTTCTGAGAGACGATCCTTTTCGTGACGAGCCAGAGTCTCATTCCACTCCAGCTCGGCTTGCTCTTTATGGTCCCGATCCTCATCCAGCGTAGCCTCAAGTTGCGCGATAGTAGCGTCACGACTTCGTAAAGTAGTCTCCAGACTATCCACTCTCTCACTCAACTCGAGCTTTGCCCCCGTGAGCTCTACAATCTTGGGTCGCATTTCGGCGAGTGACTGCATAAGATTCGTGCCTTCTGATTGGAGATCACTCTGTATTCGTTCAGCTTCTTCTGCACGACGTTTGGAATTTTTTAGCTCATTCTGGGCTGCCTGTAGTTGACGGTTGCCAGATGCGAGCTCCACGGCCGCCTGAGTCAGTTTCTCCTGTAGAAGGGCGATGTCCTTTTGGGCAGAGTCTATTTCGGACCGTAGTGCGACGGTCTGGTCGTTCAGAGCTGTTTTTTCCGATTCATTAGACGCTAGGAGCTTTTGAATGGCTTCGTGTTCGGCTTCTAGGGTGGAGTACTTTGACTCCCATGCCTCTGCGCTATCACGATGCTGTTTTAATTCAGCATCGGTCCGGTCGCGATCGTCCTTTAGTGTGGCATATGCCTAAGGCAGTTTTCGTTATTTTCCCAAGGCCAAATATAATGAAATAAGGCACCAGGCACCTGTTTGAGCTTTGAAAGCTGGAATTCGAGTTCATCACTGCGATCTTGGGTATTCTTTAGGGTATTCTCCAACTTTTCGGCGCGGTCATCGCTTTGTATTTGCTCTTCCAATTCACGCAATCGGCGCTTGTAGTCGTCGACTTCCTTCTGGAGATTACTTGAAGCAGCATTGGATAGTTGCAACTCCCGCTCCTGCATGGCGAGCCGGGCTCAATCAACAAATTGATTGCAATCATTAGCAACGCACCTGCTCCCGATTCTTTTCGGTCAGATCCTTGTCCTTGGCCCGCAACTGCTCGTTCTCATAAGAGGATTCATGGAGATCCGACTCGAGTCTCGCAAGACGACCTTGGAGAATTGAGAATTGTTTCCGTTCTTCCTCAAGCTGACTTTTCGTTGACTGCGCCTCTAAGCTACGTGAGTAAGTAACTACGATCCGCTAAGGGAATCCATACCAGACTCGAGGCCCTCTAAGCGTTCCAGCTCCGAAGCCAGAGATGCCTTCTCGGAGACCAGCAAAGATATTGTCTGTTGTTCATTTCGCAGAAATGTCTCCCTTTCGACCTGTAGTTGCTGCACCTCTTGGGACAGTTGCTGCGAACGCTTTCGCTCTTCACCTAGTATCACCTCAGTTTCCCGAAGTCCTTTAGAACCATGAGTAAAGACACGTTGTGAACAGCAGACTACCACGCACTGTCCTGGGACGCCTGCAATTCGAGCATCCTACTACTCAACGATGCATTTTCTGATTGAAGCTCATCTATGCGCGCCTTGAGAGCACCCCCGTCGATGTTCGTAGCATGTGGATGACCAGTAGCCTTGAGCGGTGGCGGCGAGGAAATGAGACGGGATGGCGGGCTCGAAGCTGGTGGAGGCGCAGCACGGGGCAAGGAGGATATCCATGACGTGTCATTTGATTCCCTTGTCGCGAAACTAGCATCGAGAAATCCAAATTGACATTCATACATTGCAATGAAGGTGAAATCGCCTACAGGTCAGCCACGTCTCGTTTCTCGTCCTCAACTGGAGCAGGTTCCGGAAGCGCAGGAGAAAACGGCCGTGAAGATGGTGGGCTGGAAGGGGAAGCGACCTCTGGAGTAATGCCGTGCGCTTTCTTTTGTTGTCGCTTCTTGAGCTAGAGGGTAGAATTAACGTTGAGGCTGGTTCAATATAGTTAAGGTGTCGAATACACACCATGGCTTTGGCCCTTGCTGCCTTGGCAGCTCGGTCGTCTTCCGACATGGTGTCGACAGTGGATTCCAAAACGATATTTAGTTATCAAGCCAGTCACGGGGGAACGAGAGAAAGCTGAAAACTACTGGGTGGACGTGAGCCAAATTGGTATGAACCGGCATTTGAACGGAAGCAATTGTGTTGTCAAACGTGATCCTTGAACACAAGCATGTGTATTTATTCCAAATTCCATGTACGAGAAGAGAAATTTATGAATTCGACAATATATAAGACCGAAAAGTAGGAGACAGGAAGAGAGAGAAAATGAAACAGGCAAACTGGATAGCAGGGAGATATATGTAAACCACGAGTGAGAAAGGCCAGACTGTGGGTGTGAAATTGCTGGGCAGCAAAGCATCTAACGAATGACTCGAGGCGTCCATTCCGACAGTTACGATGGATCGCGGTTAAGGGTATAGGATGAACATATAAAGGATCAGATACCGTGCCATGGAAAACACATCAGAGGCGCAATGAAACTTTTCGTGTAAAGACACAAGGCCCACAAGCAGTAGGGGGTATCCGGGAGAAGGAAATATGTACAGTACATTATGCCCAGACCTGGAACCAATGTCAAACAAAGTAGAAACCAACATGATAAGTTACTCACCCTGAGCGTACTGTCCCAACTACCAGTGCAAAGTGCCATGCCATCAGTGCTGACACCTAAACAACTGACCCGGTTCTCGTGCCCTGTTAGCACACCGACACGCTCTCCCTTCAGTGTGTCCCAGACGTTGCATGTCCAATCATCGTAGCCTCCAAATAGGATACGTCCAGAGATTGAGAAAGCAACAGAGGTAATACCACATAGAATGTTATCATGTGTGAAAGTGTTCAGTTCCCGGTCAGCACGAATGTCAAACAAACGGCAAGAGGCGTCATCAGAGCCGGTGGCGAAGGCATCACCGTTAGGGAAGAATCTATAAGAATGGTATTGGTAAGAACGAAAAGCGCCCGTGTTAATACAATACGCACTGAACAGCGTTAATATCTGATTCGTGACCGGTAAATGTCTGGGTCGCACGGCCACTCCGAATGTCCCACAGCTTGGCTGTGGCGTCACAGGCGCCGGAAACGAATACGTTCTGATTCGGTCCCAAGGACAAGCTTATGATAAAGCAATCTCTCAGCAATTCCTAAAGCTCGCAGAAACGGTAACACGGACCTCATGACATCGCCCGTGTGATCACTGAACTCGACCACTCTGACACCCGCCTCAATGTCCCACAGCATACAAGTCATGTCACCCGAACTGGTAACAATCTGGCGGTCGTTGATAAATCTGCAGCAGCTGAGATATCCTGAGTGAGCGCTGAGCTCACGAGCGCCCTTGACGCTAGTGCCGCCCTCTTTACTGTTGAGATTGTAAATGGAGCAAATGTTGTCAAGACCGCCACAAGCGACGTAGTTTCCAGATGGGGCATATGCGCAGGTCATCACCCAGCTTGATCGTAAGGGAATAGCGTGTACTTTGTTCGTCGTGTAAGCATCCCAGACAATGAGCTTTCCGTCTTGCGAGGCAGACACGAGATGTCTCCGGTCTGTCGCCCAATGCATGGCGTATATCTTTGCAAGGTGACCTCTCAGTGCGCGACGCGGACGCATCACAATTCGGGGAAGTGCATCAACTTCTGCGGCCATAGCACGCACTGAGATTGAATTAGGGAAACTGATAGCGGCCGAGGAAAAGGGGTAGCAACTCACAGCTGGTATCTGCTGACGATTCCTTCTTCGCACGAATCTTTTCCTTCAAGCTCTCCGCCTCCCTACGAGCAGCAGCAATCCTCTCCTGGATATCACCCTGATTTTGAGACATGGTTCGATATTTGGAAACGTCAGAAGTAAAGTCAGACTTGGGCCGAGTGAGTCAAGTCGGCGCTGGATGAAAAAGCAGAGACTTCAATACTTGCAGACTAAGATAGTATATAAGAGAGACCGCTGGACCGTCACTCACTCTTGATACGAGAAAAATCGCCTGAAAAGATAGGCGAGGGGCCGAGAAGAGACGAGAAAGAGGGGTGTAGTCGGTCAAGGTGATGAACGTTGACACAGACAACGAGAGGGAGTACCTGCGACGACAACGCCGCTGAGGACAGCGACCAGAAAGATAAAGATGAAGAAAGGGTTGAGGGCAGCGTCCTTACGGGAGACACAGTTGATGGAATGATCTGAGTGAGCACCAGGAAATTACAAGCTCCGTCGGGCGGAGTTTTAATTCACTCCGTTCCTGTCCTCTCCTTCCAATAGAACGCTGCTGGTCAGCGCCGCACATATTCCCCTAAATTGTTCGATATCAATAAATTAGCCGTCTGACAGGTACCTTTTATTCAAACAGCTGGCTGGAGAGGACGTTGCCCTCCTCCTCATATTTTTTCTTGATTGCGTCGTGATCTGGACTCTCCGGGAATTTAACGGCATGTGGTTCAGGGCGCATCCCAAAAAATCCGACATCGACTAGCAGCATTATTCGATCCACAACACTGTTCCGACAGCAAGGTTTGCTTCACAAGGTCTTACTGATGTTCCAAAGTTAACTGAAGTCTCCATAATACTTGTAACTTGGTTCAATGCACAGCGTTCAAGTTGAGCATGATGCATCATGAGGACTGATTGATTTCGCTTCAGCCTCATCACGACGGATCATCCATGCGTATCCTTATCATCACAAGTTGGTCCCCTCCCTGTAAATTCAGTTCTGCTTTTCATGATCTGCATGCGATCTATGACCCGATTTCTGTAACCCCTGGCAAGGTACCGATGCTCAAGTGAACTTCTTTGTCAGAACCGTATACCTTTATTCTTGATCTCCAAAGTGTACGTGTGTCGGAAGCTCACATTATACGAAGCTCCACTGCAATTACACTACTTTGGTTCTTTGCGGACCGGCCTGTCCAAAGGCACAGAAGCTGCTGCTGCTGACGGGGATCAAGCCAGATATCGTCCATTGGTTATGAAAATCATCGCTTTCGTCCCGGAATTATGGATCATTCGAGTTGTCCGGGTATATCTATCAGGCCGCCGGTGCCAGGCAGCTGTAGAGATTTCCTGCAATCTGAGTATGAACTACACAGTCGATGATAAATATCTTCTGCATTTCTATTCCGGCGACGCGGCGAGCGGCGATGACGTTATTACACCGAGAAGCTCGTCAAAACTGTTAAAACAAGTTTTCAAAAGGACGAATAAACACAAACACAAAATGAGAATTGAAGCGAATCTGCCGCAAATTTTCGTGCACGGGCCCGAACTTACCCATATCCGAGTTAGCATATTTCATACTTTAGCGTCAAATGAGGGACAAATTCGGTAATCTTACGGACACACCTTGGCGGGTGCTTCCCGGGGCCTCTGGAAAAGTGGCCTTCACGATGCCCTTCCCCCCTCCTCTCTTCAAGTCACTTACCGGGCGTTCTCGGGCCGAACGTATTCGTGACATTCACGTGATGTGCGACGATCGAGTTCAAGTTCGTTGTTGCTCGAGTCTGCAACGAGTCTGGCGAGACAACCGGCTTACTTGGATTACCTTGCTTACGCTGGGCTCACATTACTCTCTGACCCCCAGTGGAACCTCTTTTGGATACTTAAGCTCTTGTACCAGGCTTCACTTTGTACCGTCTTCCTTCTTGAATGTTCTTGGCCTGTGATACCGCAGGTGCTTCGCGTATTCCTTCCAAGTCGCCGCATGTCGTGACTGACCAAAGGCAGAGAATATTTGTCTTTCTCTTAGGCGAGCCTTGCTACAGGACTCTGCTCCCGCGTGGTTACAACGGAACAGCAGCGACAAGCTTTGACCGCTGCTTGACCTTGTGTGTTCAATGCTGATGAATTCGATATTTTTGGCTTGTCCTTTCACCTCCGTGTTCTCAGTCGAACTTCTCTTATACTTCAGAAGTGCTCGGAGCTACGCCGTTCCTTGACTCGGTGGTTCTAAGCCGTGTTTCTGGTGCTACCACACTGGCGAATGATCACAAGCAACAGTGAACGGCCAATGCCAACCAATCGGTTACCTTACACTTGGTCTTGCGACAGTAATTCTTCCATGTCTAAAAGACTCTTCGCTAACTCAATAACGTACCATTGCACACGTCGTTACATATGCCGAGTAACCGCGGTATGTCCTCATTTCTTCGCCTTGACGCCTCTGAGCTTTTTTATTTACCTAAGGTACCGTTGAACTCAACAATTGTATGCGCATTCCCGTGGTTCTGGCTGGTACCTCCTCGGGCTAATCGTCTATCAAGATCTACAAAGCAAGGGAATGTTAGCATCATTGAGCTGGATCGAGTCCATATCAGACCCTCGTTATGGACCGACTTGGACATGCATATGCAAGAGTACGTCTAGGCTTTCCCATTGTTCAGATCGGGTTCTTTCTAATTTCGTTGCAGTAGATGGACAGGTCCGTGGGATTGGTACTGGAGCACAGAAACATGTCGCCAGGGACATTGCCGCGAGCCAGGCGTTAAGCACTCTGATTGAACGTCATCAATAGCGATGGCTAGCTTTCGCCGGGCTGTGGTTAGTGCGTACATCGAATTCTCACTTGTTTTCCGGAGTCTTTTCTGTCAGACTCAATGAATTGCCGGATAAGAGGTACAAATACCTCATGTTTACATTCCTGTTAGTAAGCCTGGCTGATCCGTTTTGACGTTGGCTATGATGGTAGAGAAGTTCACTCAATTACCCACACAAAGCTTCGCGGAGCCGCTTTGGTGAATTATAAGCCACACTTCTATCTGTGTGAATATTTCTGACGACTCGGACGCTATCAGGACGCAGTTTGGAGCACAATTCAACACTAGCCTGAACGAAGAATAGCCCGCAAGCTCGGGACCATTCATTAGTAACATCAAAGCCAGGCCGTATCCCGGCCGACAAACCATTCATTCGTTCATTCCATGTAGATTATGAAGACTGGTTTGGTGCGTCTTGTTATGCTCTCGCGCTAGTGCTGATTGGCTGCTTAAAGACTAGGTACCTCCGAGTTCGCATTTGATGCCGTAGTGTTGCTATCAGGGATCACATCCAGCTCGAACCGCTGAAAACTAGGCCAGCGGTTTGAAATAGGGTGCAACGGTCCATAAACAAATCAGAACCCTAAACTGAACTGTCCACTTGTAGCCGAAGGACAAAGTCCGATCTCTTGGTTAAATCTGGTCCAGAGAAGAGAAGAAAGCAAAGCTTTCTTCGTTTGTAACGTGGAGCGCTCCGTCTGTCCTCGTATAACGCAGGTCCGCAGTATCTATGTCCTCCGCGCCTTCTTTGCGGGTTTTTCAGCGGGACTGTTGATATACGGTCCGCCTGTCAATCCAATTCGACTGGCGTGTCTGTGCCCGATGATCCGTAGTAAAGGTCACCAACCGGCTTCAATGGACCAGCTGCGAGCCACGGCTGTGAACCTGCCCGTCAGTTTGATCTCTTGTTTCTTGGTCAAGGGTCTCTGGTAACGCATTGCTTAGTCCCCGGCACCAATCTAGAGGAGTTGATACGTGTCCGTGTTTGAGGTAAATCGGTGGTTCCTTACTATTGGGACGTGGGAGAAGGAGATAAACTCAATTTTGTCCTTCGGCGGCTGATGCTGTCTGTTTATGACGAGGTTGCTTGGCCCCGCTTTGGGAGACGGCCTGAGTCTTATCATATAAAGGGTCAGGCTTAGGACTCAAACACAAAGCTACTGTTCCTTCACCTTTCTATCAGAGCGATACAATGCCTAGTGAGTAGTCAGAGTAAGCTATTTTGTTCAATAGCTGATCTACTGGTCTGGGTAGAATTCGTCACCCTGCTTAACAATTGCAAGCCGTCTCGACTGCAAATATCCGCAATTATGCTGACTGTATTTCTTCAGACTTCCAGGCTAGAGGCGACACAAGTGTATTAAGTTATCAAGAGTCGGTTGTGGGGCCCTCCGACAGGGCTGAGTGGACCGTCGTTTGCAAAGGTAGGAATTATCTCTTTAATTCACACTTTATTCATGACGGTACACCTAGTATCTGGTGAAATTAAAGGGATAGGCGTGGCCTCTTCCAAATCTGCTGCTAAGGAAACGGCAGCTCAGCAAGCGCTTCAGGTGAGGTTATTGCTCTTCTTCCCGCGATTTAGCTTTGACCGATGAGGACTCCTATCTTCCTTTCTAGCGCCTGGGTGTAGCTTAATCAGCATGCGTTAATAATATGCCAAACTTTCCGACTGTATACCTATTCTATGTATGGGCTTCGTTACAATAATACTGGCGCTTGTCCTCGGCGCTTCAATGATTTTCCGTGGTGACTGTACTTTACGTAATCGACCGCTTTCAAGTTGCCACTATCAACATGGCGCCTCGATCTTTGAACTTTGTTTTAACTCTTGGAGCGGCAGCCGTAGGTATTGTGGGTTCCATACAAGGGTACATCTTTTGTCTGCTGACAGTACTGTTTCCAGGGGTCGTTTCTGGGATGTATATATTCGAACCATTGATCAAAGACGCGTAAGTCAGGAAAGCTACGAACTATTGCCATTAACTCATTACGCTCAAGAGCAAGCCAATCGCACACGAAAGCCCAGGGCTTCCCTGATCCTGTGATCGTTCAAGTAGACGCTGTATCAGATCATAAGTCCGCAACCCCGAGCAACAATAGCGAGAAGTAGGGAGATAGCAAATCTATAATGCAACATCCTGCACACGTGCTTAGATGCCCCAAGCTTCGCAATTATCCGTTCTGTCATACCGGCAGGGTTCCAAGGGCAATCCTTAGTCCGTTCCGACATTGCAACAAGATTTAGATGACTCGTCACGTATTACACTGGACAATTTTTCCGTGGGCGTGGTGTTCATTAAATATAAGCCATTGACAATGAGTTTTGGCTAGCTATTCCTTCTTCCTATCAGCCAACCCCATTCCATCAAATGATTACCAATGCCCATCGCAATAATGAGTTCTGGCCTTCTTCAACTCTTTCGGCGCCCATTTATTTCATTAATCTGATGGGATTAAACTGCTTGAGGAGATACAAGACCCCTTCTGATTCGTTATGAATATCTTTTCAGGGACTTCAATTGGTGTTGGAGCCCAAATTTGACACGATTTTGTCTAGTGAGCATATGATCATTCTTCAGAGTTCTGCGTGTTTCAATTTTCAATGACAACACCTTCCTAAATGAAGAAACTATTTACAAATAGAGCGCTGAGCAAACGTACTAGGACGTAGTGGCCTGATCGAGTCTAAGATGAAGTAAATACATACAAGAATGATACTTCATGCACGTCAATTTTTGGATCATGCTAAGGCGCGTCGCGGGTAAGCATCCTAGCGATGAGGACGGACCCTGGAGTTGATCCATAGATGGTGAGAATTATGCAGAACCTGATCATGGTTCGCCTTTGCATATCAACACCTCTCGCACAGAACGTTGATCAATGCTGCTTAGAGCTTGAAGAATGATCAGACAATAATGAAGGCTGTTTACGACCGAATACACATCTGAGAACAGGCGCCCACCGGGTGGGAAATAAAACTACTGTATGTTCGTCAACGGCACTAGTGAAATGCAACAAGGAATGGGTTACCACAATGTGACTCGTCCTGGAAGGCTGAAGTTCTTGAGTGATTCTAATCGTGAGCGCGATAACTCTTGATACAAAGCTGTTTAACACAGGCTACGCACGGATGGTCTGATAGACGTGGATCTCTCCAGTTTTCTTTAGTTTGTGAATTTCTGTCTAGGACTTCGTATATGGAATTGCTGCTATACCTAGATAGAACTGGAACAATGGGATAATAAAAGGTCGTCTGCTTACGGAAGGCCGCACATATCATTTTCACTAAGTATACCTGGCAGAAAATATGCTCTGCGCGGTGCTTTCCGGGCCAAATCAAACGCTGGCAATGAGGTCCGTTGTTATAATCATGGGACCATGCCCTGTGTCCCACCGTATTTTGTGATCACTCACAAAGTAACAGACGCCGAGGTAAGCATACAAGGGACGTCCTTCAAATCACTCGAAAGACTGAAACTCCACGTCATATCGCGTTGTAGGGGTGGGATTTTGCAGCAGCCACTCATGTCACCAAATCCTATCACCACATTCTACCGTGAACATGTACAGATGCATTCGTACTCTTGACAGAGCCCAGCCCAGTACTGGTTCATCAAAAAATGACCAAATTGCCGAACCTACTCACCTGGGATTTTATTCACACAGCCTCCGAGCAATTGCCGCTTTCTACCTTTGGCGCACTACAGCTTTGAATAACCACCCTAAGTCCAACCGCCGGCTTGTTAGATGCTGTCAACATTGGAAACAATAAGGATAAGACGACCTGGAAGCTTCGGGTTCGAATAGCAAGTGTTGGTTTGTCCGATGTCGGGTACGGTAAGGGGCCGTCACTAAATGGAGGTTCTCTTCGTCCCCATTCCAAGCTAAGACAAGGGCGTATCGGGGAACAGGACGTGACTAACTATCGAACAATGCCACGGCAGCTAGAACTGAAAGTTAACCCCAGAAGGGCGAATCAAATACTTTGTGCTGCGTTGATATTCTTTGCGGGACGCCACATATGGGAAATCAGAATTTTCTCGGTTATGCGCAGATGGGCGTAAAATGGACAGCTGTTCTCCGCAGGGGTTGATTGTGGGACAAGTCTTCAGGGGCTATTTAGGACGTTAATATCTGGGTCTTGGGAAAGGCGCCAGGTGATCGAGATGGCAGTTCAGGATATTGATATTTGGACAAGATGAGCGCAAATACGCGCTCCAACTGTGAGGCTAGAAGCAGCCGCGAAAGCTTCGGATCCTTAGAAATTCTGCAGGGAGAGCGGAACTCACGTACATGAAGGCAAGATAAAGATTGGGTTTCGAAATCAGAGAGTTAAGATACCAATATTGGTACGCCGTCAGTCTGTAACTCCTTTGGAGGCCATCCGAGATGCTGATGGTTGCAAAGGTACAGACAGAACAAGCGAGCCAGATAGGTTCAATTATTCCGGCTCGCAGTCCAGTTCCGAACTCGCAAAGAAGCAGTCCGTGTTGGTCCAATAAAGTGCGAATCGGACCAGTCGCAGACCATTTATATCACCAAGAATAGTTCACTATCGGAGACATATACGGTTCTCGGTGACAGCACAGGTTACAGAGATCCCCAGAGCCAAGGAACACTGAACAGGTTCTTGCATCATTCGCAGGATGAGTATCAAATCCCGTGTCCGCTTGAGGCGTACCCGAACCGATCAGGAAGAGCTTTGAGTCAAGATAGCATTTCAGGCTCCCAGCAAGGATCTCAGGCTTGTAAGTCGATATAAATTGGACTAGGAGCTGGAGATGGGTGATCTCTGAAGTTGAAGTTGCATCAGTAAAGATGGCGCAGCCAAGCACGAGCAACCAAGTGTCACAGCCACAAGTAACTTTTTCCGTTCACTGCTCAAATTTTGCTTTTCAAAATGGTTCGCGTTCGAAAGGACAAGGCGGACTCATCCAAGCCTCACAGCAAGGCACGTACCAAACAAGGCTCTCCCTCTAAAAAGGACAAAGACAGTGTCCTACAGCAGCAAATTTCTGCCCTGGGTGGGACCGCGGACGATTATGATTTGGTGAAGAATGTAGGATCGGTATCTGTGACGGGGTCAGCCCCAGCAGACGTGAGTAGTTACTCTTTCTACTTTCTTCCTAATTAAGCCATTATCTGCAGCCAAAGCTGGCAAAGGATGTTTCTTCCTTCCTTCAGGACTTGAAAACTGGGGGCAAGACTAGCACAAAAGTCAAATCTGTGGAACGTCAAAAGAAGGAAGAAAAGCAGACTCAAAAGCCGAAGAAAAAGAAGACTGTTGCTCCCGAGAAGAAGGTTCCTTCAGCGGAGAATCATGCACCTCCTCAACCTGAAGTTTCTGAAGCAATTCAACTGCCGAAAAAGATCACCTTCAATTCGAAAAGCGCGTTCATTATCCAGCCTTCTCCTCAGTGGTATTCTCTGGACCTCCCGACAATACCAGCAGCGTCTTCGATTGCTTCTTCTGCTGACATTGCGTCTCAAACGTCCCATGCTGCATCTCTACATTCTCGCGACATCGAAACCTTCAAATCCTCATCATCCTCTCACACTTCGGAAGCGAGCTTCCTATCCAAGATCATACAATCTGGTACTCTATCTGATCGTTTGAGCGCCTTGACACTGCTTGTTCAGAGCGGGCCGATACATAATGTTAAGGCTTTGGAGACTCTGAAGAGCATGGCGGAACGCGGAAAAGGCAAAGGCGGAAGAGAGGAGAGCTTGAAGGCTTTGCGATGCATCGTTGATTGGTGGGTGGGCGGTGGTGCGCCAAACCGGAAGCTGAAGTTCGTGGTTCGTGAGACCATTCCGTGCTCGAAATTGACTACAATTCAGGTATTTTCGGGATCGACCAGTTCGACATCCATCTGTAACGGACCAGCATCTATTACTGTGGTACTTTGAGGACTGGTTGAAGAAGTACTTTTTCTCTGTTCTCCAGATTTTAGAGGTATGTTCGTGCCATGGGTTACGGGAATAAGTGATTAACATACTGCGGTTTAGATGTTATCATTGGACCCCCTACCTTATGTCCGAACGCAGTCTCTGAATCTCATCTCTACACTATTACGCGATAAACCTGAACAGGAGCAGAATCTACTTCGGCTGCTTGTCAACAAGCTCGTGCGCGTGTTCCTTTTCTTTTGTTGTCACCGCTCTCATGCTTTAGATAGGGCGACACAGACAAAGCTATCTGCTCACGAGCATCCCACCATATTCTTCAACTCCTCCAGGCCCATCCGTCAATGAAATCGGTGATTGTGACCGAGATCACGTCCTTCGTTCTCCGCCCCACTGCCCCACCCCTACACCATCATCGACCACACCAGCCGAAGTGGCGAACCGCCGCATACGATTCAACGAGGCGGAGAAACCAAAACCCAAACTCAGCGCCGAGAAGAAGGTTGGAAATCCTCATGCCCGGTATTACGCGACGATCACCTTCAACCAGATCGTGCTTACTCCTGATGACCGGGACGTGGCACTTAAACTGATTGATCTATATTTTGAGATCTTCAAGGAACTGCTCGGGGAAGGTGACCGTGATGGTGGAGCAGACCATGATGATGCTGAAGAGAAAGAGGCAAAAAAAGACAAATCAGGTCGGTTAATCGATGGCAAGCGCGGAAAGGGTAAGCTCAAGGTAAAGGGGAAGGGGAAGGGGAAGATGGCAGAGATCCGAGGTGCCGCTGGCTTTACGGAAGTCGAAGATGCAAACTCAAAACTCATCTCCGCCATTCTGACCGGGGTAAACCGTGCATTACCCTTTGCGAAAATAGATGTTAGCGATGCTAGGTGAAGCCTCACTGACACTCGACATGATTGTAACACTAATCGTCGCAATAGACTTTCAAAACACATCGACACCTTGTTCTTGATCACGCATACCTCGACGTTCAATATCTCACTCCAGGCTTTGGTGCTGATTCAGCAGATTGCTGCCTCCTTATCCGCAGTCAAAGCCTCTTCCTCATCCTCATCCTCTCTGTCGAAGTCGATCATTGACCGATTCTACCGCACCCTGTACGACTCTCTCCACGATGCACGCTTGGCATCATCATCAAAACAAGCCATGTACTTGAATCTTTTGTTCAAGGCAATCAAAGCGGATGTGGGAAAGGTCGAAGGAGAGCGCGTCAAGGCTTTAGTACGGCGTTTCGTCCAAGTCCTGGTCTCAGGCGGTAACGGGGCCACGGAGTTCACCGCTGGAGGGCTCTTCTTACTGGGAGAGGTAAACCTCTCTTTTCCTTCCCCTCTAATCGGATACTGAAAACTCTCCGGTTGCTCAGTTGTTCAATACAACCCCCGGCTTGAAAGAGATGATCTATGATCCTCCCAAAACGGATGCTGAAGCATACGACCCTCGCAAAGGGACCCGCAGTACGCTCATGCGTCCTCTTCACCGCTTTGGGAACTGGTAAGCTGGCATTATATGGTCCTTGACTCTGAAATGCTGAATTCTGCGTCGCTCAGATTCCCTTAATGCACCACTATCATCCAACAATAGCTCTGCATGCGCGTCAAATTCTTTCTTCGCAGCCATTGACGGCCAGTGCCGATCTATCTTTGAACACTCTGTCACATTTCTTGGACCGGTTTGTGTACAAGAATCCCAAGAAGTCGACGTCTACAAAGGGAGCTAGTGCTATGCAACCTGCTGCAAGCGAGCTTGATGGGACCGGCGTCAAGTTGATGAAGGGTGACGCGAGCGGGAACGTTCTGGTAAACGATGCGGCATTTATGAAAATGAAAATTCAGGATGTCCCTGTGGACGAGGTTTGTGTTATCACTTCCTTTTTGGATGAATACCAACAGTCTTATAATTCAGGTATTCTTTCACAAATTTTTCGCACGAAAGAATGAGAGGAATCAATCAAAAGTCGAAAAGGATGGTAGTGAGGATGAAGACGAGGATGAAGATGAAGATGATGGCAGCGGCGAGGACATGGATCTTACCGGTGATGAGGCTGCAGTTGGGGGAGAACAGATCGCTGAAGACGGTGATGAGAGCGATGATGAGGAAGAAGTCTGGAAGGTAAGATTCCTGCCGCGTTTTAACGGTAGCTACAGTATACTCAAATCATTGAATCAGGCCATGAAAGCTAGCATGCCAAAGGCGGAAGGCGACGACGACCTCATGGAAGATAGCGACATCGACGAAGATGACCTACCATCAGACTTTGACGCCGATGAAGCCGACGACGAAGAGCTTGATGACAGTGACGATCTTTCTTTGGCTGAAGGCTCCGACAATGAAGATCTAATCTCACTGGACGGTGATATGCCCGAGGGCCTGATCGAGTACGATGGGCCCGACGTGGAGGAGGAGGAAGAGTGGGGAGGTATTGATTCTGGAAATGGGAAACGGAAGCGAACACAAGAGTCCAAGGAGAAGAGGAAGAAGTTCAAGTCGTTGCCCACCTTTGCCAGTTATGAAGATTATGCGAAGATGATAGAGGACGGTCCAGAAGATGATATATAAGATCTGTAGTGTCGACTAATACAACCGCTCTGGTATATCTGTTTTCAGTGGAATCTCAGTGAGAGGACATGGTACATTGCTAGAAAGAAGATGAAACGGTGGGCAGATCCTATTGCTTCGGTGAATGGTGGAACTAGTATAATGGTCAATACAGGTGGTAGTTAACAGGTCGGTAGACGTACGATGTCGCGCAACTGAGCTTGCGCGTCGTTGAATTGTTTTTCCAGATATTTTGACTGTCAATGGTATTAGCGAACAAGTAACGGACTAAAACGCAATGAACCTTTTTATTGAGGCTGTTGATATCATCATTCAGCTCTTTCTCCTGCCCCTTCAAATCGTTCTCCATTTCCTTGCGAGGGACCATCATGAACCTACACACGAATAGAGTTGAGTTATACATTCAGATGCGGAAGATATACGCACATCTTCCCGACACCCTTGTACATATTCACGTCACCTTCAATGGTTTCGAGCTCCTTTATCGTCAGTTGTATCTTCCGTCTGTCCCGTTCCTTGGCCTGGGTTTGTTGCTGGGATAGACTCAATGCTCTCTGTGATTGAACGGCCGTTTGCTGGATTTGAACCAGGATCTGACAAATGGGGTACTGTTAATCCAAATATTGTCGATGGTAGTGGAAGAGACAAGCCTTTCTCAAGGTATCGTCTGATAATGACATTGTGGTAGTGGCGGCTAGTAAGATGGCCGTGTGTGACGGAGTTCCAAAAAATATTGGAGCGCGTCTTGACTCTTGGCCTTCAAGGTCTTGATGTTCCGTCACATCCTCCGGAGATCCTTTGCTAGCACTTCAGTTTCTCGCCGTGGTCCTAATCCCCGTCTCACCCTTGATCCCAGTCTTCAGGCCCTTCTCAACGACGTCGACATCACTCTACTCAACCACAAAGTACAGGACCAAACTGTATACAAGGAACTAGAAGTCGTTCAAGAGGCCGACCCTTCGCTGGACTACGAAGAAGATGAGCTGCCCAGTGAGAAGGCCACTCGAAAATCACCAGCCGCTACGTTTGGCAGCAAGCAAATTGGCGCAGTGATACTTCCCTTGGAACTGCAGAATGCTATATCGGCCTTGATTGAAGGTATTGATCCTGTACCAATTTCAAGCCTAAACACTAAAATTTTCTTAGATGCCGACAAGCACCGACTACATGAAGACGCAAAGCGTCTCTTCCTTAATCCTGATACCCACAAATGGGACACAGAATACGACGAAAAATACAAATCATGGGAGCACCGTATGCGTCACTCTGAGCGAGATGGAACGGCCTTTGCGAGCGTTGCGCTTCCCGCCCACTACAGTGCCATCACAGCCGTCTTGTCTCACGCGAAACACAGAATGGGTCCAGAATGGCTCGTTGAACGAGTCGTTGATTGGGGTGCGGGAACTGGGAGCGCCCTATGGGCTGCCCTTCATGTTTTTCAAAAGTTTGATATCGAAAGGCCCGTCGAGGAGCTCAAGGCAGCTGACTCGACGCTTGATACATATCTTGGAATCGACAAACGCGACGGATTGGTCGAGATGGGCAAGCGGATCTTACATGGGATACCTGTACCACCCATGTCCGATATCACATTTCGGCGAGGTCTGCCCTATCCCTCGCTCGACAAAGTTCCAAATACACTAGCCATCAGTGCTTTTACGCTCTCGCACAATCGACTCCCCTCCTCCGGAAGAAAATGGTCAAGGAGATGTGGGACTCTGGTGCGGAGACGATTGTATTGATTGACCATGGGACGAAGGATGGCTTTACCGCTGTTGCAGAGGGACGTGAGGCCTTGCTTCGTATGTCCAGGGTCGGAAGTGACTCTGTATTCGACTGGGAGCATGAAGTATTGAGAGGTGAAGGTGCTGGAAAGGTCGGGGAAGGTGCGCATGTCGTTGCGCCGTGTGCCCACGAAAAAGAGTGTCCTCTACTCGGCACGAAGCTTCATTGTATCTTTGAGCAGCGACTTCAGCGACCGTCATTCGTGAGGAAGACAAAGCATTCAGGCCGCGGGCACGAAGATGTGGGGTACGCTTATGTCGTTATCCGGCGTGGACCAAGGCCTCAGAGGGTCCCGTTGGGCGAGGGAGTGGGCCGGATGGGCAGCGTGGGACGGCGGGAGGCCGAAGAAGAAGCCAGCGAGGTCAGAGAAGTCGTTCTCAGCGAGGGCTTTGGAGAGCTTGAGCCACAAGCAGAGCCACTGCTTGACGAAGAGCCACACGATGATCTCGTAGCTGCCCTTCGACTCGAATCTTACTCCTGGCCGCGACTTGTCTTTCCTCCGTTGAAAAAGGGCGGTCATATCATTCTCGATGGGTGCACTCAGGACGGAAAGATCGTGCGAATGACCGTCCCGAGGTCGCAGGGGAAGCAGGTATATTACGACGCGCGCAAGTCAGCTTGGGGTGATGTTTTTCCGCATGAGCCTAAGAAACCGGGCCAGGAGCGGTTCCAACCCAAGCGGGCTAAGAAGGAGGGCCGGTGGTGGAAGGAGCAGACATAGGGAAGGGTCGTAGCAAGGAGCGGAAGGGGAAGAGCTCGAAGGGGTCAGTTGGATATGAGAAATTGCAAGAGCACTTGAAGGAGGACCAGAAGAAGGAGCGGGTTTTTCGACGGGCGAGGGGGGTGGCCAAAGACATTGATGGTGAGCCTGCAGTAAGCACGTACTAATGGATATAGCTATTATATAAAAGTAGTGTACATATTTCGTCGCGCCACTCAGTCTCCCACTAATTCAGCACCCTTCACTCATTTAAGAGCGACCCCGAGTTGTTGAAAGTCTTCGTCTTGCTGGCTGCCGAACAATCAAACATTAGATCATGTGAAGATGCCATACTTAGTCCGAAAGGTAAAAGCTAAAGGTAAATTACAGGCGAAACATAACATGCACGAGGAATATAAAGCGTGACGACGTCGTAATGAAATTAACAATTGCAGTTGTCATTCTGACCTGCCGAAGCAGATTGTTTATTCAGGTCGACTCCTGCTCGTGCACCAGGGGCAGTACGGCTTGCTCCCGCTCTTGGAGGCGCAGTCAACGGAAGTTTCTTAGCTGTTGTGAAAGTGTTAAGCAGCAGGAAAAATATAGAACACAGCGACAAACCAATGGCCATGAAGATATCCGAAACACCCTCGCCCGTCTTAGCACTTGTCTCGCCCCACATCAAACCCTCCTCGTCAGCATACTTCTTCGCTTCCTCTTCCGTGACCTGTCTGCGCGCCGAAAGATCCGTCTTGTTGCCACAGAGCGCGATAACTATCGAAGGGTCTGCCTGACGTTGTAGTTCCCGGATCCATGTGCGTGCCTTTTCGAGCGATGCTGATTGCGTTATGTCATAAACGACGACGGCACAGTTGGCGTTACGGTAGTACATTGGAGCCTAGTATGGTGTCAATGACTGATAGGGATCTGGGTAGAACCGTGGGACGCACGAGAGACTGCATGTTGATAGAAATGAGTTATCGGGCTTCTGCTTGACAGCTGTTGTGCTTACCTTGTACCGTTCTTGACCAGCAGTATCCCTGCGACGACGACGTTAGTGCCTCTTGATGAAAGGGTCCTACCGACTTGCCATATTTCAAACTTGACGGTCGTTTGGTCCTCCAGTGTCACTGTTTGCGTCAAGAACGCAGCTATACGATATCAGCTCACAGTGGCAGACAATACGCTGCGAAGGGGCACACCTCCAATCGTGCTCTCCCGGTAATCATCGAACTGATCCTTCACGAAACGCAGCACAAGACTAGACCCGTCACAAGGTCGACATGAGGCCATGTATGCGGTAGGTCGTGCTTACCTTGACTTGCCGACAGCAGACTCCCCTGGCAACGCGAAGCATGTCAGTTGTGAATAAAGCTAGCAGGATATAGCCGACCCAGTAGAACGAGCTTGAACTGGAATTGCTTGGACATTGTGGTCGTTTGATAGTAGGATACGTACGTACGATACCAAAGTGGTGTTCAGGGACCGCAGTGACGCGGCAACGGCCGAGCGTGAATTTTTACCGCGCCGGAGATTGAATCACCTTGTCTTTTTACCTATCAGCCAGCACCGTCTGACTTGCTCGTCACCTATCTTTGAGTTGAGTTGCGTTGGCATTGCACTCTATATCCTTCATCATTGGGATCCATTATCACTGTATCGTTGCGCCACTCGTCTCTCAGCATCATCCACGTCACTGAGCAAAATTCTGCATCGCAACGTTCTGAAGAGGCATGAATCGTCATCATCCGTACGGAGACAGTCCTATGGGGCGCCGTGGAGGATCACCACCTGGTCCCGGGCCTGAGCGCTCGCATCGATTCTCGGATTACCGGGGTGGGCCCCCTGGGCGTGGGAGAGGATATGGTCGTGGTCGTGGTAGTGGCAGTGGGCCTGGAGGAGGCGGGGGATACGGCTCCTACGACAACATGAACTATGCTGCCTATGATCAACCCCCTCCGCAAGGCGACATGGGCTATGGCAGCTATGGAAATACCCCTCAAGATCCTTATTATCAAAGCAACTATGACGCCGGTCCGTCAGCTCCGTACCCTGCTGCTGCCCCTTCAGCAGGCTATAATCAGGGTTACCCTAAATATGAAGGTGCGCTTGAAAATCTGAGACTGAATGTTATCGCTGTGGCAGTTGCACCTTTTTATGTCGGGCTCGTAAAGTTAAGGCACACGGAAATACGCCGCTTGAGCTCGTTATCTCTTAAGGCGAATCTAGCATGACCAGGCCGATGAGCACAGCTTGCAAACCGGGGGCGCTGAATCCACCCAATAATTTATCCATGGGAATGCTGAGGTCCTAAGCGCCAAACGCAGATTGCCGCTGTGTGCGTCCGCGTGCCCAAGCCTTTTTGGATACTGCCTTTGTCTGTCTTCCGTGAATTTTGGATGTAAATCTCACTTTATCTATCATTCCGTTGTCAGACGCTCCAGGTGCTTTCGAAGATGATCCTTATAGTCGTGGGCGACGCCCCCCTCCCCCTCGCAAGGAAAGAGATGACAAAGTACACGATTCCATCATTGAAGAGCGAATTCAGCGCGAACGTCCCTGCAGGACTTTGTTTATTCGTAACATTAAGGCAAGTCTGCGCACAGCCCACTCTCGCAAGAGATGGGCCTTATCAGACTATGACTGATGTCGTTTTAGTACGAAACCAATAGCAATGATGTGCGACGTTCGTTTGAAGAGCATGGCGACATTAAGACCTTTTTCGACTTGATATCAACACGAGGGATGGTATTCGTGTCATACGTGAGTTCTTGACGTAATTGTGAATGCCTCGACTGAGCCCTGGAGTATTATAGTATGATCTACGTGCTGCAGAGCGAGCCAGAGAGCGTCTGCAAGGGTCTGAAATCAGTGGACGACCGGTAAGTTCCTGTGATGACATCTCTCGGGCCTCTCGGTCTGATTAATATGCATTCTAGATCGATGTTCACTATTCTCTTCCACGTGACGACAACGCGAAGGACGCCAAGAATAATGTAAGTTAGCTGAACTCCGTGTTTGCGCTATATCTGACTATATCTCAGGAAATGCAAGGATGTTTACAAGTTACGCTCAGAAGTTCGCCGTCCGGTCAACCAATTGATGACAATGAAGTGCGGCGGAAATTCCAGCAGTTCGGTGATGTCAAGTCCGTGAGACCTGTAGGCGAAAGAATTGAGTAAGTACCTATGCGTTCGCGATTCGTTCCAGCAAGGTCACTAATTAACACTAAGTTCTCGGTACGTTGAATTCTACGACACTCGAGTAAGCCCCCTTCTTCAGTACGGCTTTGGATCCCCACTCATACATTAATGTGTGTAGGCATGCGACGAAGCCTATGATCGATTACGCCACCAAGGCCTCCAAGATGGAGTGATGGATATCGTTTTCGCTTGGGATGCTAGCAGCGATGGCCCTCACGGCGGCGGCGGCAGGTAAATGTTATAATCCTAGCGTGTCAACGCTTGTAATAACAACCTGTCAGGGATGGCGCGCGCGATCAATGGGATGAAGGATCTGGGACGCGTTCGCGTGGTCGTGGACGAGGTCGTGGGCGCGGTCGCGGCCGAGGCGGTCACGATGATGACTTTGAGCGCCGCAACGACTATGGACGAGACCGTGACAGGGGTGGTCGTGGCGGAGGCGCCCGATACGACGATGATCACCACGGAGGACGTGGCGGCGGTAGAGGTGGATACAACGATCGCTATGAAGGCCATCGTGGAGGAGGAGGAGGAGGATACGGTCCCCCCCAAACCTACACTAATGGTTCATCTTCCTATAATGATGCACCACCACCTCCACCACCGGTTAGTCGTCTTACTTGATGAGTTAATTGCTGTAACTCACCTTTGATCATAGGTTTCAGACGATCGTCTTGAGCAAGCACGAAAAGTACAACAGGTAAAGAATCTACGTTGTCTCTCGTTTTTGTTTCTGAAAATCTATCTTTTTTAGCTACTTGCTGCACTCAAACAGCCTGCTGGAAATACTCCACCCCCAGCGACAAACAGGCCTGTGCCTCCTCCGTCGAACATGCCAGCGTTGCCCCCGCCGCCTATGCAGCAGCAGCACAGCTCTGGTCCCGGTCCCGGTCCTGGTTTTTATCCCCCTCCTCCGTCTGCCGTCGCAGCTGCACCTCCAGCTGCTTCCTATCTCCCACACCCTTCGCAGCCCGCCGGCTCTATACCGCCTCCCGCCGCCAATCCTCTAAGCAGCCTCCCTCCGAATGTTCTCGCACTTCTGCAGTCGGCTCAGCAACAAGCACACACACAAGCACAAACACCACCCCCCGCTGGAGGTGGTGGTCCTCCGTATGGTATGCCACCGCCAGGGGCAATGATGCCTACAGCCCAATCTGCAGCAGCAAGTGCGAACGCGAGTTATCAACAACTTATGTCTTATCTCGTGAGTGTTTCTATTCTATGTCCTTGATCTGTTAAATCCTGAATGGGGTTACGCGCAGCAAACGGCTAAACGTTCTTAAAACGTTTTTATACGACTGTACATACCAGCCTAGTGACTGTAGTTGTATCACTCTTGCTTTACTGTACGATGAAAATAGCGGATTACGCTACTTGGGGTTTACTAATCAGTAATGCGATACTGTCGTCGTAATTGACTTTAGTAGCAGTATTATAGTAGTAGGCCGAGGACTTTTTGCTTTTATGAAATGTGATGATCTTGCGTCGCAGATTGCCAGTTGGGTTGAAGGGTAGGTAAGTGTAGTGCTATTGCAACGCTCAGAATTTTCAATTCTCATCGATTTATACAGGCCGACCGTTTGTGTTGCAGCAGAGGGGAGTGGATACAGGCGCATCCGCTCCACACGAGCGTCCGACACGGTGTCGTAAAAACTCGCAGCACCGCAGCACCCAGCCCACTTTCAAGTTAAGCAATTATCAAGCTTACTCAAAGACGGGCTCGGCCTAGTTTTACCCATGAGCTACAATAACAGCAGAAGGCCCGAGGACTGACATTCTTACTAGACGATGCATTCATGACCAGCTCAACGCCATTAAATGGAAGAATGAAAATGTATTTCCAGTACTTTTTACAACCTGACGGGCTCCCCATATGACGGTAGTTATACCTTGTAATACCAATAGCAGACATTGAAAACAATGTGGGATGAACAAAGCGGAGCGAGCATGTAGTGTACGTTGTCAGTAACCCTGACCATGCAAATATTTACTTGCGCTTCTTGGCACCACCTTCTTCCTTCTTTTCACCACCAGCGGGGGCAACAGGGGCCGTTTCAGTCTTCTTGTCATCGGGAGTAGGAGCATCAGTCTTTTTCGAGGACTAGAACAGCGTCAGCGCGATGCAGATACAAACCAGTCACGACAGCTACACACCTTGACGACGCGCTTTTGTTGACCACCAATAAGACCCAAAAGCGTGCCAACCATGCCGAAGAATGTGAGTAAAACAGCAGCAAGAGCAGCACCGGTCTCGGGGTGAGTCTTGAAGGCGAGAACAACGTCCAATTTGGCAAGATCGATGAAATCGAAGACCTTCTCACGCAGGTAGCCAACAGGATCCTCACGGAACGTGAGATCATCCTCATCAGCTTCATCCTTGGGCTTGCTAGCGTCTACCTCGAGAGGCTTCTTAATGTCGAAAGTCTCAGCGGCCAAAGCTTTTGCATCCTCGAGCGAGTGTCCAACGTAGAGGTTATCGAATAAGATGTCTTCGGTCATGGTCCACAGTTCAATTCCAACACCGCCCTAACAGATATTGTTGAATAAGCTACGACCAGACTTCAAATGCGCATGACTTACGATCTTTGAAAGAGACTTGACCGGAGCAGAATCCTCAAAGAAGTCGGGGTTGGGAATCTTGCGAGGTGCCCATTCACCGATGTATGCAGGGTTGTCGATCATTGGTGCATACCACTTGCCCTTGTATGCAGGGTTGGCCTTATTGGGACTGCGGGCATTTATTATTATGACGTCTCTATTAAACAGGGCGAACAACTTACCGTTTCCATTCGCCGCAACCGGGAGCCTCAGCGCAAACCGGGTTGGCAACTGTGGGTGCGATCCAGTCACCGTCTTCCTCATCATCCCACTCTTCGGGCTTATCAGCGTCTATGATAGAGAATAGCATTAACTCACTGTACAACGAATAAAACGGATCAGTGCATACCAGGGTCAGGGATGGTCAAGGGCTCGTTATCGAGCCAGCCTTCGGGCTTCTCCGCCTCTTCGTCAGGAATTTCGTAGGGGGCCTCTTCATCCCAGTCCTCAGGCTTGGATATGATGAGTGACGTGGTAGCCAGAACGTGGCGAGCAACTTTACCTTCGTGGCGTCAGGGTCAGCAATCCTTTTGGTGTCAACCCAGTCCTCTGGTTTGGTGTCCTCGGGATCATCGATCTCCTGGGGCGGGTTCACAGGAGGCTCGAAGTCTTCAAGTAGGGAACCGGATTTCTGACTCTCGCCATTGAAGAAAACTTCAAAGGTATTGTCGGGGCTAAAATTGAAGCGTGAGTAAGTAGGAGTACGAAAACGCGACAAGACGCTTACTTGATAACGAGGGTATACAAGTTGGTCTTCTTCTCAATTGAGGGCTTGGGGGGAAGCTTGAGATGCTTCTCTTCGGTCTCACCAGTCTTAGGGTTTGTATGACGGAAGATGAAATGAACCTGTGAGGAAGGTTAAGCAATTGGCGACAGACATTGAAGCGCAAATTCCTCTCACCTTAGTTCCAGGACACGTAAGATCAGGTCCGAACATAACGACCCAGGGCGTGGTGTCAGAGAACTCCTTGCCGCTGGTTTGGAAACCGTCTTCAAGAAGCTTGAGGTAACCGCCACCACAGTTGCCTCCCTTCTGGTACTTGACTTCGTACTGAACGACAAGAGGCTCGGTTTTGAAGTCAACGGGTTCGGCAAAGGGTGCTGAGATAGCGTGGTGCGCAGCCTTAGTCTTAGCAACAAGACCTAGGTCTCCATCGATGACAGAGATGGAAGGTTCTTCAACTTCCCACTGGCCAACATAGCTAAAGGTCTCTCCGCCAACAGGCGTCTTCTTCGTCGCCTCTGAGGGTGTCCACCGTCCAGACCAATCTTCCGTGAATTGTTCGATGAAGGGGGCTTTGATTTCAGTAGGCTATGATACAAATATAGTTGAGCATGCATGAAAGATACAGAAGAAGGAAACTAACTCACAGTAAAGGATGGCTTCGGTTCGTCTGATTCTGTTTGGGCCAAGGCAGTGGTTGCTGCAAGAGCAAGCACAGAGTATGCTACGCTTCGCATGGTAGTACGAAGGTCAAGGAAGAAAACCGTGTACGAGGAAAGGAAAGGAGGGAGGGATCAGCTGAAAAGTTGCAAGTACCTGCGTGGTCCTAAATACGAATTCCGGGGGCACGATCCTTTTATGGTTGTGGCCACGTATTACTCTCTTTCCACGTGATCAATTTCCACGTTGACATTTTGAATGGGATTCCCGATGACTTTCGGAACGTGGGTCATACTCCTCAGGTACTGTACGACAGCTCTACATTACTACAGTATTTACAGCGTCAACCCAGAAGATCAGCATGTCCCGACGCCGAAAGAGCCAACTACAACGCGAACAGTTAAATTCAACACGCCAGATCACAGGTGTGAACCGAATTGTACTCACCACAAACTCGTCATCCAAGTATTTGGACACGGCAATCTGATCACCGAGACCTTTTCGCCGGCGTGTTTTCAGCACAAGATCACGGGCCAGTGCTTGGCCTGATGCAGGTTCGAGTGGCCGCAATTTAATGCTTGTGTCCGTGGGATCGCCTGTCATTCTCATTGGAACCATTCGATACCCATGTGCTAATTAACCGAGCTCACCTGGAACTATTGACCAATGATCAAAGACTTGTAGGCAGAACGCCTGCCCTTGGGTGGCGGTTCTCAAGTCTGTTTCAAATCCATTGGCATCAATAACTGGAATGAGCGCTTTCACTGTGTACAGCGGTGATCCAGCTTTTGGTGTGTCTTGTGTTACGTGCCCACGACGCCGAGCAAGAACTGTGTACACAGCGGATATGCAGTCAGCGGGGGTCTGAACTTCCACGTAATATATGGGCTCCATCAGACGAGGTGTTGCCTTACAAACGATAAACGTGAAGTTCTCTGCTTGAAAGAAAAATACTCACCATCAAAAACGACGAATAGCAGACCCTCCGGGCCGTGGGTACAATTTGCCCTCCTCCTCGGTAAATTGGCTCTTGAGCTAGGCTGGCATCCAGCACCCGGAATTTTACATTTCGCATGGCTGGAAAGTAATAGTGAGTCTTAAGGATGAATAAATTATTTTGAGCACATACGTTCATCGCAAAGCGGGCCTTCTCGGGCGCCCCATTGGAATCCTTGCTTGATGTGTTCCTTAACTGTACCCAGGAGTTTCTTATCGACCTGAAAATTTCCCAAGTGAACAAGATGGCCGGTGAAAAGAAAGGTGTACTTGCCTGGGACGGTAACGTGTCATCCAGTAAAACATTCGGTCCGTTTTCATCCGGACCGAACGCCCATATTGACCGTGACGCCAAAAGATCCCACTGGTACTTCTCCTGGAAGAAAGTCCCACGTTCTTTGGGGGTCATGCGCATATGAACACGTCCTCGTTCAATGTCCTCTGCAATGCCCCGTTCAAGAGGTTCCGCAATCATAGTGATCTTGTTCCTGAAAAGTGAAACCTTGAATATGATGCTGCGATATGCATAAGACAAACAGCTCTTACTTCTTGTTCGGTGTATCGGCGTAACACTTGAGAGCGCTTGTTTCGAGAACCGTTTCACAGAACTTGGTGACCGGATCTGAAACCTTGATCTCGATTTCTGAGAACAATTTCCTCAGGTCATGCATCACGCAGTCCAAGTACAGCTCCCCGGTCCCGATGACGACATGTTCACCGCTCTCCTCGACTTTGGTGGATACCAGCGGGTATGATTTATTGATTGAGCGTAGACCCGACAGCATCTTCGGCAATTCCGATGGTGCTATTGGCTCGATGGCAATTTTCAAGACGGATTGTGTCGTATGCTTGATTGGTCGGAAGATGTGCAGGTCTTCTTCAATATCGGTAGCCGCTAACGTTGCTGTCTTCGATATCGAGGCATCTACACCACCTATTAGAACTAAATTCCCGGCGGGAACTTCTTCAGCGGAAATGAAGTATCTGAATCGATGGTAAGTACTAGATGGGATATCCGGCGAGGGAACATACCGAGCTTCACTGATCCAAATATCATCAACGGTGGCTGTCACCATATCTTCTTCATCCTCAGGAGAATAGCCTTCTCCTAACACCTTGATACTCATACCCTTGCGTAACGTACCACTCATCACTCGCCCAAAGGCGCGGAATGACTGGGCATCTGTTGTGTGATACAACTTGGAGACTTGAACCATCACAGGGCCATCGGCATCACAAGCTTTCATTGAACTAGCCAGACTTGAAGTTTGAGGGCCACTATACGTGCCTTCAACCTGTTCTACCGTTAGCTGTGCGTTATCAAATAGACCGGAATGACGGCATACCTTGTTCGCTGCGCCTTCGATAGGAGAAGGAATATGATCCACGATTACATCAACTAGACCAGTCGCAGGACCAAAAAATTGATCAAGAACAGCTTTCAATAATGGTCGAACATCCATCTTGTACATGACCGGCTTCAGTTGAATTCCCAGGCCTTGCAGAGTTTCTTTCAAGGTTTCGGTGTCCTCACTGAGGACTTGGGAGTATAGCTTATACAAAGGTTCCAAAATGAAGTGTACAAAGCTCCGGCTGTGTTCAGGATCTTTGGGCTTTCGAGTGAACTTTCGAGTTTCTGAGTCGAAGTAGATGTCACCCCACAGTCGGTCAGCAAATGCACTGACATCAAGTTTGCCTTTGTAAAAGACCTATCAGAATACGCGAAATTTTGCAAAAAGAAGAACGGACCAAACGCGTCTGCGTACATCTGCGCAAAAGAACGCAGAGTGAAGCACCAGCTCATGTCGGTGCTAGCAAAGGCGACGTTGCCGTGTTCTGGACTAAGACGGAGCTCAGGGTCAGGATCAATGTTACTGAAAGACAAGGTCAGAAAAGAAAGAGATTGGTACAAGTAATGGCACCTGATAAACGTATTTATCTCCTCTATTGTATGCTTGATCTTGTAGTAAGCATCTTGAGGCTTTATCCTCAATTCAAGAATCAACCGATCAACTTTGTTCACGACAAGCGTGATTTTAATATTTTCCTGAATAGCGTGTCGAATGATTGATTCAGCGCCTACCATAAGCTGCCTCAGAGTCAGAATAGGGCTTAAATAAAAAATCACAAGGAATTGCTCACGCCTTCAACAACATCGACGACTAACAGTATGCCGTCAACAAGACGGATAGCCGAGGCAACCTCGTCGACAAAGTTGACGTGACCGGGTGTGTCGATCATATGAACAAGATGGGACTTCCCACTTGTCGTAGAAAGAACAAGAGACATTGGAGATGATTTTATAGAAAGCTCCCTTGCACGAGAAAGGACATGGGTATCCGTATATCGCGTCTAAAACCTGATGAGAAATCTTCTCGGTATCGAAATAAAAAATGTACCGGGTGGTCTGAGTCCCAAACGAGTTTGTGCGTCTCGAACACAAGCATATCCATTAATGCCGTCTTCCCGTGGTGCAGATGCCCAACGACCGCCACGTTACGAATCATATCCGGAAAAGCTGTCATATTCAACAAAAACCTGCAAAACGAATTGGACTCTCCTCATCACCATAGTTGAATGAAGACTCACCCTTTGTCAAATCTCGTTTCAGGCATATCCTTCTCCTCTACTTGCCATTTTCGCACTTTTACGGGGGCAATGATAGGCTCTGTAAGCGGCTGGGCATCTTCTTCCTGAACCATAGTTTCAACGTCGGGGCCATAGACATCTGACGCAGAAGGGTAGTACTGTTTGTCTTCATGTAGAACGACAGCATTATGCACAGGTTCTGTTCATGATAAGACTGGTCAACGAAGTAAGCACAATGTTGGAAAGGTGAAAACACGAACCGTCAATCTCCATGAGCGCATTGTCGTCTGGTCCTGGCATCTGCACATCCTCATCATATCCTTCTAGTGGTGCGGCACTTCCCGAAGGCTGGGCATACGAAGGAATTTGGGGTACATCGTCCTCGTCGTCAGAGTCAAGGTCGGCACCAATGTAGTTACCAAATTCGTCGTAATCGTCGAGAGAGGCCATGGTAAGACGCGTGGTATTTTGTGGGCAGGAAATAAAAGTGCTCTATATTTCGTGCTGTCGAAAAAGTAGAGCGTATGGGTTTCCCTGCCTTCTCGAGCGTTTCGAGGTGAGAGACGAAGGGCAGACAGAAAGAGCACAGCCACATATCCTCCGTTCGTCTTTCTTCGCACGTCAAGTGGCTTTTACCTGTTCTGGCTCGCGTCTCGTAAAGCTGTTGGATTTTATCTTAAGCAAACCTTTGGATAGTTGCAAGATAACTCATTACTTCGTGTCTGTCGACTGCCATGGCCGAGACACCTACCGACGAACGGCCCGCGAAGAGAGCCAAGATAGAAGAGAACGACCGAGAGGAAGAAGAGGAGGAGCAGGAGGAGGACGCAGTGATGGACGAGCCAGTACGCGCCTCGGATCTGTATCTGGACACAGTATGTTTCCATCTGTATGAAATGGCCCCGCCTGATCCCCTGCTAGATCAACCGCGCTGCCTTGGATTTTGACTTCGAAAAAGTGTGCTCAGTATCTACCTCCAATATCAATATCTATGGTTGTCTTGTCTGTGGAAAATACTTCCAAGGACGCGGGCGGAAATCATACGCTTATTCGCATTCCATTCACGACGATCACCATGTCTTCATCAACCTGGAGACCACAAAAGTGCGATACTCATCGTATTCTTTCTGTTTCTCTGCTAATGTTTGGGTAGGTATATGTGCTTCCAGATGGCTACCCGGTCTCTGACCCCTCCCTGGACGACATTGCCTACGTCCTTCACCCAACGTTTACAAAATCCAGTCTTCCACCTACTCCCTCACAACCCCCTCCTACCAAACCAGCTTATGACTTGGCCTCTAATGCATACGTTCCCGGATACGTTGGTCTTAACAACATCAAATATAATGACCACATGAACGTCATTATACATGCCCTTCTGCACATATCACCCCTCCGCGACGCGTTACTTCTGTCTCCTACCAACTCGAAGAATGGGACAGAGCTGACCAGGCGATTTTCAGCGCTAGCGAAAAAGCTTTGGAATCCTCGTCTGTTCAAAGCCCAGGTCTCGCCTCATGAGTTTCTCCAGGAGGTCAATCGTGCGAGTGGTGGCAAGTTCCGATTGGAGCAGCAGGGTGACCCAGTTGATTTTCTGGGTTGGCTGTTGAACCGTTTACATAAAGATTTGGGAGGTACGAAGAAGAAGAACTCTAGCATCATATTCTCCACGTTCCAGGGTCAACTACGCGTCGATACGCAGCAAGTCGTGGTTTCTGGAGACGGAGAAGCAAAGCCGCGCTTCGACATCGATCGGGAAATAAAATCCACTATTTCACCGTTCCTCTTCCTTTCCATAGACCTCCCCCCACCTCCCCTATTCCAGGATGCCATAGAGAAAAACATCATTCCACAAGTTTCACTCCAGTCGGTCGTGGCAAAGTACGACGGAAAGACAGCGCAAGAATCTTTGGGAAATTTGCGAAGATATCAGTGTCAATCCTTGCCACCATATGTCATTCTCCACTTCAAAAGGTTCACTAAGAACGCTTTTGTGGAAGAGAAAAATCCAACCATCGTCAATTTCCCGCTGAATGGACTGGACTTGAGGAGTACCTTTCCACGCCTTCACCGAAGCCTCTGCTGTACGATCTTGTCGCCAATGTGACTCACGAATCCGTCGCAGGCACGACGCGAGACAAAATCAACACGGTATGGAAGGTTCACGTCCGTGCAGGAGAGAGGTGGTATCAGATACAGGATCTGATTGTGGAGGAGACTAGAAAAGAGATGATCTTTTTGGGGGAGACAGTGTTGCAGGTGAGCCGTACTGTGTCTACTATTTCAGTATGCTTGATTTTTCTCGTAGATTTGGGAAAGACGAAAAGAGTAGCTGATGTGCTGTATTTGTCCCTCATCAATAGTAATAGTTTCGCTTTTAAATCTAGCGCGCGATATAGTAAGCGTCGTTACTTCGCTCCAAACATCTCAGATCGGCTCACCGCTTGATCAGAAAGCCTCCAATAGACGTATTGTGCTCTCTAATCAACAGCCTTAAGTTCGATAATACAGGACATGAATGAAGCCGCCGGTCAAGCTGTTGCTCTTACCGATGCATAGAACGGACCTGGCCTTACATAACTTCAAACCTGTACTGACCATCGGCTATCCTAACAACCTCTTACTCCCTTACAGGCGCTTGATCGTGGCGTACTTGCCGATCACATCGACCCACATACTGAGTCGACAGCGTACCGATACTGTCCAAATAATGCGATTATTTCAACCTGGGGACCATCACGTCTGGTGCCAGTCGAAGCCTCGAGGGAGCTTCCTGCCTTATGCACTTTGTAAAGGGTGCGGCGATGGTTTGTTCTCGTGAGTAGTTTGAGTACACTGATATTAATCAACTGCTGGATCAATATAGGCGCGGATTTAAGCACACCCAAGGAAATGCTGCTGTCAAGTCATTCCTGTGGAGCAGCTATTTCGGGTCAAGCCAAAAACCGGTGAAAACGGGTGGATAGCATACCAAAATTTGCCAAGCTTTTGATCATAGCGAAATGAGTCGAGATTCCCTTCAATGGTAAAATCTGACAGATTTTGCTGTAGCCAAGAGGACCTCTATTTATAAAACTATTTTCCTTGAATTTTGACCAGCGCTAGTAGTTGGTCATCTGCCAGTGAGTGCTATCGATCATCATTTAATTTTGACGGTTCACTTGATCACGCAAAAAATGTTAAAATTCGAGTCAACTTATAACAAGATAATTCATCTGTATAGTACCACCTTTCTGACCTCTTTGCACTACGTGTATCTGTTCAAGGTGTCAGCAAAATCACCAGCGCGGCCAGGCATCATCATCAGCGTTATCGTTAGACGGCACGGTCTACTACTGCAGGCCGGGCGCAAGATTATAAGATGCGGCACCAGTGTCTCTCCACTCGTCAAGCTACTCACACGCAGCCCTCAAAGCCGAGCTTACACACTTCACGTAAGCCCGCAGGAGAACTTGAAAAACCTGTAAGCAGTACGACAGTATTGTCACTTCGCTACATAGCACTGGTGCCCAGAAAGAACTTAAAAAACCTGTAAGCAGTAAGACAATATTGTCATTTCGCTACATAGCATTGACGCCCAGAATGTACAGGGTGCTTAGTTCGACATTCCTACAGGGTAACAGTCCCAGACTGCAACGGCTTGCTTTTTCCCCGTGAAGGGCCCGCCCGCTCACATTCCGACCAACTTCAACCACCAATCGCTCCTTTCTCTACAGGGCCACTGGTTATGTTGCTGTCCGCCCTTTTTCTGATTGTTTGCTTCACCTGTCCGATACGCGTTCGCTCTGCCTTTTTCCCAGCCGCCCTTCCTTTGGCTGTTCGCTCCCCGTACTTCCAGTGCTACGGTGACACCCGAGCCGGTAAGAATCTTACTAACGAATGGCCCCAGTATTGGAATGAGAATAGGGTTGGTTGTCGTCTCCTCTTTGCTTCCACATTATCTGATCATTCCTAGAATTTGGGTTGGACTGGATCGATTCGTATCGATGGCTCGATCTTCCAACTGTGGGGAGATTTTGCAGGTGGAACTCATACGAACTTGACTAGCTTCGAGGTTACCCCTACTCGCACCATCTCTCCATACATGCCAACACAACGAATGTGAATGTGACATTTTTGAGTCCAATAGAGGTGAGCTCCTTCCAGGAGATTCAGTGTTTCTTTTGACTGGTTTATGTCACAAGCCATCAGATTTGGTTCTTCAGTCACTTCCATTTTCCTACGTTTATATTGATGTAGAGTCGAACGATGGACAAGAGCATTCGATACAGCTCTATTCGGATATCAGCACCAGTGCGTGTATGTTGTATTCATGACCGATGCCTTCACTTATCCCGAGCTATGCAGGATGGATCTCTGGCGATTCTGCATCTTTGGCTGAGTGGAGCACCGTTAAAACAGATTCTTCGGCAATCCATAAAGCTTCTCGACAATCGCCGCTATCAATGCAAGAGATCAGTGATTTAGCCGAAGATGCGACGGTGTACTACGCATTTCCCCTTGTACGCCTGTTTGTGTAATCTCCTAGGTAAAGACACTGACAGGGATATTTTTAGGGTGACAGTGCAACGTATGAAACTGGCGCTGACACTAATGTTCGGGGTGATTTTTTAACACGCGGTGCTTTGAATAACACCGCAGACGTAAATTTCCGTGCAATTCAAGAGTAAGCTGTTATGTTCTCTACACGTAAACGTGCATTGATATCTTTGGTTAGCCGTTGGGTCGTGCTTGGTCATGCCGTCAATCTCAACAACATCACTAGTACAACTTCTTCAGTTGTCTGGGCAATAGGACTTGTCCGTGACCCAGTGATTAGTCTTTACTCGACGGGTGCAAATAATAGCCGCAGTTCATACTTTTGGACTGCTTATAATACGGTCAGCGACGCGGTATGTGCGATTCTTCCGAGATGGATTTTGCAGACTCACGTATCACTAGGTCGATTTCTTCCTTAGTGATTTCTCTAACGCTAAGCAAAGAGCTATCGACCTCGATAATAAGATCATGTCCGACGCCAGCCAGATCTCTGACAATTATGCGGATCTTGTTACACTCGCTGCTCGTCAAGCCTTGGCTGTAGATATCACGATGTCCAAAGACAGCCAAGGACAATGGAATACATCGGACGTCATGACCTTCATGAAGGATGTGGGTAATTTGCGGTGGGTAGTTTGGGTTCTCTCGTATCTTATCAGCAGGTTGGCTTATTCTTCTTAGTCGCGTCAATCCCGTTGAAATACTATATGCAGCCTTCCCCGCCTATCTTTATTTCAATACAACATGGGCCGGATATCTTCTCGAGCCACTCCTTCGATATCAGCAGTCCTCGCAGTATACTAAAACCTATGCGGCCCCAGATCTCGGTTCGTTCCTTTCTATTGAGCTATGAGCTGTGTTCTGATGTCTGTATCAAGGCCTGTCGTATCCAAGTGCGGCGGGAAATAATAATCCATCACTATTTAGAGCCATAGAGGGTGAGCCGCACCACGTCTCTCAATTGGTGAATTCACCTGATGGACCCCGAAGATTCGGGAAACATGCTCATCATGGGATGGGCTCATGCAAGATTTTCTGGTGATGGTTCTATGATATCACGATACGTGCGTCACACTTCACATTCGTCTGATCATTAGGATTAACGCGGTGCAAAGTATGATCTGTACAAGGAATGGGCAGACTATTTAGGTTCTTCCACATTGAGCCTGAACGGCTAGTGCGTCTTGGCAACTCCAAACGCTATCCACTCTTATCGGCATCATTCTTCTAGCACGGATGCAGATGAGTTGGGCAACACAAATATGACCAACTTAGCGATTAAGAGCATCATTGGGATCAAGGCTATGTCAGAAATCAGTCGAGCATTGAGAAAGAGTCAAGATGCCGAAACATACTCTGTGCGCCACTTTGTAGTAGGCTATGATTTCGCTATTCTTATGCTGATTCATAGTAGTCCAGAGCCAAATCGTACGTCGAACAATGGCAGATTTCGGCTGGTTCAACGGGCCACCTCCTCTCTACTTACGGACCGACAGCCGACCCGTCATCCTGGTCTCTTGTATACAATCTATTTGCGGACAAACTGTTAGGAACAGAACTTGTCGACTCCAGCGTCAGTACCCACGAGAATGCTACCGTGTCTGTATCGCTCATCTCCTTCGCAGATCTACAGTAACCAAGACACCTTCTACTCCCATCAGGCCGATGCATGTAAGTTGAGCGTTTATAACCCGTTTTGTCGCGTCTCAATCGTAATTAAGTCGGTGCATTTGGTATACCGTATGACAGTAGCGCTTCCGCCGACCAAGCTAAATCTCGTATGTTCTAAAACTTTCAATCTCTGTTGGAACCTCAAAATGTCTCCTTCAGACTGGACTATGTTGATTGCCGGAGCTTCGAATGATACCACCGTACGCGATACCCTTATTTCACTTGTTCATATGAAAGCAGGCTCGAATGTTTCTGCTGGCGTCTTCCCTTTGACGTATAATCGTAATGGGACTACAATTAGCGGTCAGGCGAGGTACGCAGTACCGATCTTTGCAAAGCACAGATTCTAACGGACTATTGATCAGCCCTGGCCAAGGGGCAATGTTTTCATTAATGGCTCTACGGTGTGTTCAACGGTTGTTGTCTATTCCTACTAATCCGTCACTTATGCACCTTCGTCTGTAGTCTTCAAAATCGGACCGTCTCCCCTGGGAACGATTCACCTAGTGATACTAATCACGATCAGTCCTCGTCCAATGCCGGAGCAATTGCGGGCGGTGTAGTCGGCGGACTTGCCGTTCTCATCGTTCTCGTTTTCGGCTTCTTCATGATTCGAAGACGGCAAAGGCGAAAACAGGAGGACACGAATGACCAACGATCTGCGTGGTCTTTCTCTACCAGGCGGACGCCTCCTCTAGCTCCCCAACCGTACAATCCATACGGGTCTTCTGGATCAGACCACCCATTACTGCCACTGCATCCAGGACAACAGTTTGATTCCGTAGAGTCTCATCGTCGCGCTGGACATCTACCGCGTAAGGGACAACCAAGTTCAAGTTCTGGACCAGCAGCAGCAGTACCCACGTCCCATGAATCGTCGGGTGTGAACCAGAACGGGAGACCCACCTCGGATAGTAATACTTCGGTCCAACTTCGGAGTGAGATGGAGAACCTACGGAGGGAGTTCGACGAGATGAGGGCGAGGGGGCTCTATGAGCCTCCACCAGAATACACATGAAGTGTAGGATCCTTTGCCTTTATCAATATTTTCTTCGCGCCGGCAGCATCATTATGCTGCTGTACCGGTGATAAATATAACTTCTCCTGTTAAATCTACTGCGCTGTTGTATTAGGTGCCGCCACTCCGCTTCAATCCCAATATTAAATAAACGACTTGCAGAGCCTAAGTAGTAAGCAGCCTGCAGCCGTAAGAATTAGACGAAACGTCGCTACCGTCCGGGTCCCCAGGAGACCTTTAGGAGACCTTTCAAAAGGATTTCTTACTGGCCTCTGGTATGAATGAATGAATAAGTCTTGTTTTAAGTACCTGAGACCCGTCAGGGTCTATGCATACAATTTAGTGACTACGTGGCATTAAAGTAACCGTCCTTGTGTGAGTGTACCGGCCTCTGGTCTACAGAGTTAGGCAGTTCTGGTAGCAATAATATAGTCTCCCGTAGGCAGGCTCAACTCAAAGACAGACGAGATTTGAAATAGGCAATATTACGATGTTCAGCGTAATACAATATGTGCCTACAATCCCAAGTAATATCCTGAGTAATTATTACAGTAGTTAGGTTTGAGGGATAAGTTCGGGTCCAGCTGTTTTGACTCCCGCCTTGAAAACTTTTAAACAAGAGGACGCCGGCAGTGGGCATAACGGACTAACATTTAGTCTGTATTGACTATTCGCTATCTACAACCCTACAACTGCGTACTGCTTACCTTTGCTTCGATTCAAAAGTAAAGTTACTTGCTCGTGTTCTACCATGACGCGTCGTCCTTTGCTTTTTACCATCATGTAAATCGGAAGCGAAGAAACACACAAGTCTCAACAACCATACCATCCCTTAGTAGTGCACTTCCGCCCATCTGCCAACTGATCCTGCACGGATACCGCTTGTGTTCATAGGCCTGACCTCCGCTGCTGCGTGCTCGCCATTTCTTGCAAATGGTTGGCTTCAATACGGCGCTTGTTTGGTTCCTGCGTTTCGTGGTTTACATAGGCCTCGCGCTTGCCATGTAAAAGCAAGGGGCGTCCAGAACTCTAATCGGTGAATTCAACGGTGGGTGGCTAGTCCCACACAACACAGCCACTTCATCTCTTCTACCTTAGACTAATATCTTATGAATGGAGACGAGTCTGTCCTCCGGTGTTTCTTCCAATGAGAGATATGACATATTAAACATACACTTATGCTATTTGGACCCATCAGGAATAAGGATACATGTCAATGCAGTTAGGTAGTATTTTTGGGCTCATGTTTGGCAAGAACGGTCTGACAAATTCCCATTAAGGAAGGCCCCTGCCTTGTATCACGGCCCTTGCTTTGAACGCGCTTTGTTGACAGCCCCTCTCTCTCCTGGCGCGCGCCGGCTGGTTTCGCGACGCGTTATGAACTCTGATTTCTACATTAATCAACTCTCTAATCTAACAGACACCCAACTGATTGACGAGCTGTCCACTTTTGGGGCTTTCACTGATGGCTCTGATGGATCAACACACCGGTATGCAACGTTCCCCGCCTATCTTTATTTCAATACAACATGGGCTGGATATCTTCTCGAACCACTACTTCGATATCAGCAGTCCTCGCAGTATACTAAAACCTATGCGGCCCCAGATCTCGGTTTGTTCCTTTCTATTGAGCTATGAGCTGTGCTCTGATGTCCGTGTCAAGGCCCGTTGTATCCAAGTGCAGCGGGAAATAACAATCCATCAATATTCGGAGCCATAGAGGGTGAGCCACACCACATCTCTCAATTGCTGAATTCACCTGATAGACCCCGCAGATTCGGGAAATCTATTCTTTCTATTTCTCTGCTGATGCTGTATAGGTATATGCACTTCCAGTGGTTATCCGGTCTCCGAGCCCTCCCTGGACGACATTGCCTACGTCCTTCACTCAACGTTTACAAAATCCAGTCTGTCACCTACTTCTTCACAACCACCTCCTACCAAACCAGCTTATGACTTGGCCTCCAATGCTTACGTTCCCGGATACGTTGGTCCTAACAACATCAAGCATAATGACCACATGAACGTCATTATACATGCCCTTCTGCACATATCACCCCTCCGCGACGTGTTACTTCTGTCTCCTACCAACTCGAAGAATGGGACAGAGCTGACAAGGCGTTTTTCTGTGCTAGCGAAGAAGGTTTGGAACCCTCGTCTGTTCAAAGCCCAGGTCTCTCCTCACGAATTTCTTGAACCGTGCGAGTGGTGGCAAGTTCCGACTGGAGCAGCAGGGTGACCCAGTTGATTTTCTGGGTTGGCTGTATGTAAACGGCCCGTTTACATAAAGATTTGGGAGGTACGAAGAAGAAGAACTCTAGTATCATATTCTCCACCTTCCAGGGTCAACTACGTGTCGATACGCAGCAAGTCGTGGTTTCTGGAGACGGAGAAGCAAAGCCGTGCTTCGACATCGATCGGGAAATAAAATCCACCATTTCACCGTTCCTCTTCCTTTCCATAGCCCTTCCCGCACCTCCCCTATTCCAGGATGCCATAGAGAAAAATATCATTCCACAAGTTTCACTCCAGTCGGTCCTGGCAAAGCACGACGGAAAGACAGCGCAAGAATCTTTGGGAAATTTGCGAAGATATCAGTGTCAATCCTTGCCACCATATGTCATTCTCCACTTCAAAAGGTTCACTAAGAACGCTTTTGTGGAAGAGAAAAATCCAACCATCGTCAATTTCCCGCTGAATGGACTGGACTTGAAGGAGTACCTTTCCACGCCTTCACCGAAGCCTCTGCTGTACGATCTTGTCGCCAATGTGACTCACGAATCCGTCGCAGGCACGACGCGAGACAAAATCAACACGGTATGGAAGGTCCACGTCCGTGCAGGAGAGAGGTGGTATCAGATACAGGATCTGATTGTGGAGGAAACTAGAAAAGAGATGGTCTTTTTGGGGGAGACAGTGTTGCAGGTGAGCCGTACTATATCGACTAATTCCGCACGGCTCATGTTTCTCGTAGATTTGGGAAAGACGGAAAGAGTAGCTGATGTGTTGTACTTGTCCCTCATCAATAGTAATAGTATAGCTTTCAAACCTAGCGCGCGATATAGTAAGCGTCGTTACTTTGCTCCAAACATCTCAGATCGGCTCACCGCTTGATCAGAAAGCTTCCAATAGACGTATTGTGCAGTCTAATTAGCTTGAGTTGGATAATACAAGCCATGAATGAGGCCGGCGATCACGCTGTAGCTCTTACGGATGCATACAACATGCCTGGAACCTACAGGCGTTTGATCTTGACGTGCTTGCCGATCACATCGTCCCGCACACTAAGCCGACAGCGTGCCCGATATTGTCCAAATAATGTGATTACTTTAACCTGGGGACCATCACGTCTGGTGCCAGTCGGAGCCTCGAGGGAGCCTCCTGCCTTATGCACTTTGTGAAGGGTGCGACGATGGTTTGTTCTCGTGAGTAGTTTGAGTACACTGATATTAATCAACTGCTAGATCAATATAGTCGCGGATTTAAGCACACCCAAGAAAATGCTGCTGTCAAGTCATTCCTGGGAAGCAGCTATTTTGGGTCAAGCCAAAAACCCGGTGAAAACGGGTGGATAGCATGCGAAAGTTTGCCAAGCTTTTGATCATAGCGAAATGAGTCGAGATTCCCTTCAATGGTAAAATCTGACGGATTTTGCTGTGGTCAAGAGGACGGGTTAGATTTCTATCTCTAAAACTATTTTCCTTGAATTTTGACCAGCGCAAGTAGTTGGTCATCTGCCAGTGAGTGCTATCGATCATCATTTGATTTTGACGGTTCGCTTGATCAGGCAGAAAATGTTAAACTTCGAGGCAACTTATAACAAGATAATTCATCTGTATAGTACCATCTTCCTGATCTCTTGGCACTATCTGTACCTGTTCAAGGTGTCAGCAAAATCACCAGCGCGGCTAGGCATCATTATTATCGTCAAGGCACGATCTACTACTGCACGCCGGGCGGAGGAATATAAGATGCGGCACCACAGCATCCCTCCACTCGTCGAACTACTCACACGCAGCCCACAAGCTGAGCTTACGCTCTTCACGCAAGCCCGCAGGAACTTGACAAACCTGTAAGCAGTAAGACAGTATTGTCATTTCGCTACATAGCATTGACGCCCAGAATGTACAGGGTGCTTAGTTCGACATTCCTACAGGGTAACAGTCCCAGACTACAACGGCTTGCTTTTTCCCGGTGAAGGGCCCGCCCGCTCACATTCGGACCAACTCCAACAACCAATCGCTCCTTTCTCTACAGGGCCACTGGTTATGTTGCTGTCCGCCCTTTTTCTGATTGTTTGCTTCACCTGTCCGATACGCGTTCGCTCTGCCTTTTTCCCAGCCGCCCTTCCTTTGGCTGTTCGCTCCCCGTACTTCCAGTGCTACGCTGACACCCGAGCCGATAATAATCTTACTACCGAATGGCCCCAGTATTGGAATGAGAATAGGGTTCGTTGTCGTCTCCTCTTTCCTTCCGCATTATCTGATCATTCCTAGAATTTGGGTTGGACTGGATCGATTCGTATCGATGGCTCGATCTTCCAACTGTGGGGAGATTTTGCAGGTGGAACTCATACGAACTTGACTAGCTTCGAGGTTACCCCTACTCGCACCATTCTCTCCATACATGCCAACACAACGAATGTGAATGTGACATTTTTGAGTCCAATAGAGGTGAGCTCCTTCCAGGAGATTCAGTGTTTCTTTTGACTGGTTTATGTCACAAGCCATCAGATTTGGTTCTTCAGTCACTTCCGTTTTCCTACGTTTATATTGATGTAGAGTCGAACGATGGACAAGAGCATTCGATACAGATCTATTCGGATATCAGCACCAGTGCGTGTATGTTGTATTCATGACCGATGCCTTCACTTATCCCGAGCTATGCAGAATGGATCTCCGGCGATTCTGGATCTCGGGCTGAGTGGAGCACCATTAAAACAGATTCTTTGGCAATCCATAAAGCTTCTCGACAATTGCCGCTGTCAATGGAAGAGACTAGTGATTTAGCCGAAGATGCGACGGTGTATTACGCATTTCCCCTTGTACGCCTGTTTGTGTTAGCCCCTAGGTGAAGACACTGAGAGGGATATTTTTTAGGGCAACAGTGCAACGTATGAAACTGGCGCTTACACTGATGTTCGGGGTGATTTTTTAACACGCGGTGCTTTGAATAACACCCCAGACGTAGGTTCCGGTGTAATTCAAGAGTAAGCTACTATGTTCTCTACACGTAAACGTGCATTGATATCTTTGGTTAGCCATTGGGACGTGCTTGGTCATGCCGTCAATCTCAACAACATCACTAGTACAACTTCTTCGGTTGTCTGGGCAATAGGACTTGTCCGTGACCCAGTGATTAGTCTTTACTCGACGGGTGCAAGCAACAGCCGCAGTTCGTACTTTTGGACTGCATACAATACGGTCAGCGACGCGGTATGTGCTATTCATCCAAGATGGATTTTGCAGACTCACGTATCACTAGGTCGATTTCTTCCTTAGTGATTTCTCTAACGCTAAGCAAAGAGCTATCGACCTCGATAATAATATCATGTCCGATGCCCGCCAGATCTCTGAGAATTATGTGGATCTTGTTGCACTCGCTGCTCGTCAAGCATTGGCTGTAGATATCACGATGTCCAAAGACAGCCAAGGACAATGGAATACATCGGACGTCATGACCTTCATGAAGGATGTGGGTAATTCGCGGTGGGTAGTTTGGGTTCTCTCGTATCTTATCAGCAGGTTGGCTTATTCTTTTTAGTCGCGTCAATCCCGTTGAAATACTATATGCAGCCTTCCCCGCCTATCTTTATTTCAATACAACATGGGCCGGATACCTTCTCGAGCCACTCCTTCAATATCAGCAGTCCTCGCAGTATACTAAAACCTATGCGGCCCCAGATCTCGGTTCGTTCCTTTCTATAGAGCTATGAGCTGTGTTCTGATGTCTGTATTAAGGCCTGTTGTATCCAAGTGCAGCGGGAAATAATAATCCATCACTAAGAGCCATAGAGGGTGAGCCACACCACGTCTCTCAATTGCTGAATCCACCTGATGCACCCCGAAGATTCGGGAAACATGCTCATCATGGGATGGGCTCATGCAAGATTTTCTGGTGATGGTTCTATGATATCACGATACGTGCGTCACACTTCACCTTCGTCTGATCATTAGGATTAACGCGGTGCAAAGTATGATCTGTACAAGGAATGGGCAGACTATTTAGGTTCTTCTACATCGAGCCTGAGCGGCTAGTACGTCTTAGCAGGTCCAACCGCTGTCTACTCTTATCGGCATCATTCTTCTAGCAAGGATGCAGACGGGTTGGACAACCCGAACATGACCAACTTAGCGATTAAGGGCATCATTGGGATCAAGGCTATGTCAGAAATCAGTCGAGCATTGAGAAAGAGTCAAGATGCCGAAACATACTCTGTGCGCCACTTTGTAGTAGGCTATGATTTCGCTATTCTGTGCTGATTCATAGTAGTCCAAAGCTAAATTGTATGTCGACCAATGGCAGATTTTGGCTGGCTCAACAGGCCACCTCCTCTCTACTTACGGACCGACAGCCGATCCGTCATCCTGGTCTCTTGTATACAATCTATTTGCGGACAAACTGTTAGGAACAGAACTTGTCAACTCCAGCGTCAGTACCCACGAGAATGCTGCTGTGTCTGTATCACTCATCTCCTTCGCAGATCTACAGTAACCAAGACTCCTTCTACTCCCATCAGGCCGATACATGTAAGTTGAGCGTTTATAATGCATTTTGTCGCGTCTCAATCGGGGTTAAGTCGGTGGATTTGGTATACCGTATGACAGTAGCGCTTCTGCCGACCAAGCCAAATCTCGTATGTTCTAAAACTTTCAATCTCTGTTGGAACCTCAAAATGTCCCCTTCAGACTGGACTATGTTGACTGCAGGATCTTCGAATGATACCACCGTACGCGATACCCTTATTTCACTTGTTCATAAGAAAGCAGACTCGAATGATTCTGCTGGCGTCTTCCCTTTGACGTACAATCGTAATGGGACTACAATTAACGGTCAGGCTAGGTACGCAGTACCGATCTTTGCAAAGCACAGATTCTAACGGACTATTGATCAGCCCTGGCCAAGGGGCAATGTTTTCATTAATGGCTCTACGGTGTGTTCAACGGTTGTTGTCTATTCCTACTAATCCGTCACTTATGCACCTTCGTCTGTAGTCTTCCAAATCGGACCGTCTCCCCTGGGAACGATTCACCTAGTGATACTAATCACGATCAGTCCTCGTCCAATGCCGGAGCAATTGCGGGTGGCGTAGTCGGCGGACTTGCCGTTCTCATCGTTCTCGTTTTCGGCTTCTTCATGATTCGAAGACGGCAAAGGCGAAAACAGGAGGACACGAATGACCAACGATCTGCGTGGTCTTCCTCTACTAGGCGGACGCCTCCTCTAGCTCCCCAACCGTATAATCCATACGGGTCTTCTGGATCAGAGCACCCTTTACTGCCACTGCATCCAGGACACCAGTTTGATTCCGTAGAGTCTCATCTTCGCGCTGGACATCGACCGCGTAAGGGACAGCCAAGTTCGAGTTCTGGACCAACAACAGCAGCATCTACATCCCATGAATCATCAAGTGTGAACCAGAACGGGGGACCCGCCTCGGATAGTGATACTTCGGTCCAACTTCGGAGCGAGATGGAGAATCTACGGAGAGAGGTCGACGAGATAAGAGCGAGGGGGCTCTATGAGCCTCCGCCAGAATACACATGAAGTGTAGGATCCTTTGCATCTATCAATCTTTTCTTCGCACTGGCAGCATCATTATGCTGCTGTACCGGCGATAAATGTGACTTATCCTGTTAAATCTACTGCGTTGCTATATTCGGTGTCACCACTCCGCTTCAAACCCGATAAACGGCTTGCAGAGTCTGAGTAGTAAGCGGGCTGCAGCCCCAAGAATTAGATGAAACGTCACTACAGTTCGGCATGTCGGGTACATCGGGTCCCCAGGAGATCTTTGGGAGATCTTTCAAAAGGATTTCTTACTGGCCTATGGTATAGAGTGTTAGAGGCAGTTCTGGCAGCAATAATATACTTAGTCTCCCGTAGGCAGATTCTCAAATCAAAGACAGACGAGATTTGAAATAGGCAATAATACGATCGGATGTTCAGCGTAAAATAATATGTACCTAGACGTATGGTGCAGTCTAATTAGCTTGAGTTGGACAATACAAGCCATGAATGAAGCCAGCGGTCACGCTGTAGCTCTTACGGAATCCGGATGCATATGACAGGCCTGGAACTTACAGGCGCTTGATCGTGGCGTGCTTGCCGATCACATCGTCCCGCACACTAAGCCGACAGTGCTCGATACTATCCAAATAATGAGATTTACTTTAACCGGGGGATCATCACGTCTGGTGCCAGTCAGAACCTCGAGGGAGCTTCCTGCCTTATGTACTTTGTGAAGGGTGCGGTGATGGTTTGTTCTTGTTAGTGGTTTGAGTACACTGATATCAATCAACTGCTGGATCAATGTAGGCACATATTTGAGTACACCCAAAGAAATGCTGCTGTCAAGTCATTCCTGGGAAGCAGCTATTTTGGGTCAAGCAAGAACCGGCGCTGTGATAAGTACCCTCAGTTGCCAGCCAAGGACGTCTCACGGATTTAAAGTGTTGGGACAAGTGAAAGACACCAAAAACATAAAGAACCAGAACAGACGGAATGACAAGGTCCCACCGTATACTCCCAACAACGCCAACAATGAAACACACTGTGGCAGGGTCGTTATACAATGCCCCGCCAACAAAAGTGACAGGACAGAGAATGGATCCACGGAACACGGAACATAGACATAGAACATCAATAACACGGACAACGAAGTTGAACGAACACGACGGAACATGGAACAAAAGGAAACACAAAAATGCGACGCAGCGGGAACACAGGGAAGCATGCGTCAGCGGCGCAAAGCTAGTAGTTGATCATCTGCCAGTAGTGAGTCATCGATCATCATTTTAATTTTGACAGTTCGCTTGATCACTGATCAAGCAGAAAATGTTAAAATTCGAGTCAACTTGTATTTTAGCTTCACAAGGCAATTCACCCGCACAGTACGAGCGGGCGCACTATCTTCCTGATCTCTTTCTACTATCTGTTCTTTTAAAGGTGTCAGCAAAATCACCAGCACTGCCAGGCACCATCACTATCGTCTTCATCAAAGGGTACGGTCTACTACTGCACGCCGGGCGCGAGAATATAAGATGGGGCATCACAGAATCCCTTCACTCGTCAAACTACTCACACGCAGCCCTCAAGCCGAGCTTACACACTTCACGTAAGCCCGCAGGAGAACTTGAAAAACCTGTAAACAGTAAGACAGTATTGTCACTTCGCTACATAGCGCTGATGCCCAGAAAGCTCAGGGTCCTTGGTTCAACATTCTTACAGGGTGAGTGCGAGACTGCAACGGCTTGCTTTTCCCCGGTGAAGAGCCCGCTCACGTTCGGACCAACTCCAACAGCCAATCTCTCTTTTCTCTTAGGGTCTACTGGTTATGTTGCTATCCGCCCTGTTTCTGATTGTTTGTTCCATCTGTCCTACACTTGTTCGCTGCGCCTTGTTCCCAGCTGCCCTTCCTTTGGCCGTCCGCTCTCCGTACTTCCAGTGCTACGCCGACACCCACGCCGGTAATAATCCTAACAACCAATGGCCCCAGTATTGGACTGAGAGCAGGTTCGTTGACGTCTGCTGTTTCCTTCCACATTATCTGATCGCTCCTAGATTTTGGGCTGGTGTGGATTCGTTCGTATCGACGGCTCGACCTTCCAATTGTGGGGAGATGATGCAAGCGGAACTCACACGAACCTGACTAGCTTCGAGGTTACCCCTACTCGCACCATTCTCTCCATACATGCCAACACAACGAATGTGAATGTGACATTTTTGAGTCCAATAGAGGTGAGTTCCTTCCAGCAGATCCAGTGTTTCTTTTGACTGATTTATATCACAAGCCATCAGACTTGGTTCTTCAGTCACTTCCATTTTCCTACGTTTATATTGATGTAGAGTCGAACGATGGACAAGAGCATTCAATACAGCTCTATTCGGATATCACTGCTGGTGCGCGTATATTGTATTCATGACCGATGCCTTCATTTATCCCGAGCTATGCAGAATGGATCTCTGGCGATTCTGCATCTTTGGCTGAGTGGAGCACCACTACGACGAGTTCTTCAGCAATCCATAAAGCTTCTCGACAATCGCCACCATCAATGCAAGAGATAGATAGTTTAGCCGAAGACGCGACCGTGTACTACGCGTTTCCTCAAGTACGCCTGTCTGTGTAATCTCCTAGCTACTAAAGACTTTGACAGGGATATTTCTAGAGCAACGATACAACATATGAGACTGGCGCTGCCCCTGTCGTTCGAGGTAATTTTACGACAAACGGTACTTTATTCAACACCAAAGACACGAATTTCCGTGCAATTTCGGAGTAAGCTGCTGGATTTTCTACACGTATACGTTCATTGAGTATCTCTTTCAGCGAGTTCGTCGTGTTCGGTCATGCCGTCAATCTCAACAACATCACTAGTACAACTTCGTCAGTTGTCTGGGCAATAGGACTTGTCCGTGACCCAGTGATCAGTCTTTACTCAACGGGTGCGAATAATAGCCGCAGTTCATACTTTTGGACGGCATACGATACGGTCAGCGACGCGGTATGTGCTTTCCTACTGAGATGGATTTTGCAGGCTCACGTATCGCTAGGTCGATTTCTTCCTTAGTGATTTCACTAACGCTAAGCAAAGAGCTATCGATCTCGATAATAAGATCATTTCCGACGCCCGCCAGATCTCTGAGAATTATGCAGATCTTGTCACACTCGCTGCTCGTCAAGCATTGGCTGTAGATATCACGGTGTCCAAGGACAGCCAAGGACAATGGAATACATCAGACGTCATGACCTTCATGAGGGATGTGGGTAATTCGCGGTGGGTAATTTGGAATCCCTTGTATTTTGTGAACAGATTGACTTATACTTTTCAGTCGCGTCAATCCCGTTGAAATATTATATGCAGCCTTCCCCGCCTATCTTTACTTCAATACAACATGGGTCGGATATCTTATCGAGCCACTCCTTCGATATCAGCAGTCCTCGCAGTATACTAAAACCTATGCGGCCCCAGATCTCGGTTCGTTCCTTTCCATAGAGCTATGAGCTGTGTTCTGATGTCTGTATTAAGGCTCGTCGTATCCAAGTGCGGCGGGAAATAATAATCCATCAATATTCGGAGCCATAGAAGGTGAGCCACACCACGTCTCTCAATTGGTGAATTCACCTGATGGACCCCGAAGATTCGGGAAACATGCTCATCATGGGATGGGCTCATGCAAGATTTTCCGGCGATAATTCAAGCATATCACGATACGTGTGTCGCACTTCACATTCGTCTGATTATCAGGACTAATGCGGTGCACAGTATGATCTGTATAAGAAATGGGCAGATTTTCTTGTGTCTTCCACATTGAGCCCGAACGGCTAGTGCGTCTTAGCAACTCCAACCGCTGTCCACTCTCTTATCGGTCTGATTTGGCATCATTCTTCTAGCACAGATGCAGATGGGTTGAGCAGTACGAATATGACCAACTTAGCGATTAAGGGTATCATTGGCATCAAGGCTATGTCAGAGATCAGTCAAGCATTAGGAAGGAGTCAAGATGCTGAAACGTACTCGGTGCGCCACCTCGTAGGCTATGATTTCGTCATTCCTGTGCTGATTCACGGTAGTCCACAGCCAAATCGTACGTCGACCAATGGGAGATTGCGGCTGGTTCAACAGGCCACCTCCTCTCTACTTACGGACCGACAGCCGACTCATCATCCTGGTCTCTTGTATACAATCTATTTGCGGACAAACTGTTAGGAACAGAACTTGTCAACTCCAGCGTTAGTACCCGCGAGAATGCTATCGTGTCTGTATCGCTCATCTCCTTTGCAGATCTACAGTAACCAAGACACATTCTACTCCCATGAGGCTGATACATGTAAGTTTAGCGTATCTAACCGGTTCTATCGTGTCTCAATCGGGGTTAAGCGGCCGGTGTATATGGGATACAATATGACAGTAGTGTTACCGACTCAGCCAAATCTCGTATGTCCCAACTTATTTCTTCTCCTTTGGAACCTCAAAATAGTCTTCGTAGACTGGACTATGTTTACTGCTGGAGCTTCGAATGATACCACCGTACGCGATACCCTAATTTCACTCGTTCACACCAAAGCAGGCTCGAATGTTTCTGCTGGTGTCTTCCCTTTGACGTACAATCCTAGTAATGGGACTTCAATTAGCGGTCAGGCTAGGTACGCAATACCGATCTTTGCAAAGTACAGATACTAACGGACTATTGATTAGCCCTGGCGAAGGGGCTATGTTTTCATTAATGGCTCTACGGTGTGTTCGGTTGTCGTATTATTCCTAATCTGTTGCTCATGCACCCTCGTCTGTAGTCTCCAAAATCAGATCGTCTCCGGTGGGAACGGTTCATCTAGTCCTCCTCCTAATAACGATCAACCTTCCTCCTCAAGCCCGTCCAATGCCGGTGCAGTTGCGGGTGGCGTGGTCGGCGGACTTGCCGTTCTCACCGTTCTCGTTTTCGGCTTCTTCATGATTCGACGCCGCCAAAGGCGAAAACTGGGGGACACGAATGACCAACGATCTGCGTGGTCTTCCTCTACCAGGCGGACGCCTCCTCAAGTTCCCGAACCGTACGATCCATACGGGTCTTCTGGGTCAGACCACCCTTTACTGCCATTGCATCCAGGACAACAGTTTGCTTCCATAGAGTCTCATCCTCGCGCTGGACATCGACCGCGCAAGGGACAGCCAAGTTCGAGTTCTGGACCAACAGCAGCAGCATCTCCATCCCATGAATCATCAAGTGTGAACCAGGACGGGAGACTCACCTCGGATAGTAATACTTCGGTCCAACTTCGGGGTGAGGTGGAGAACCTACGGAGGGAGGTCGACGAGATGAGGGCAAGGGGCTCTATGAGCCTCCGCCAGAATACACATGAAGTGTAGGATCCTTTGCATCTATCAATCTTTCCTTTGCACTGGCAGGACCATATACTGCTGTACCGGCAATAAATGTAACTTCTCCTGTTAAATCTACTGCGCTGTTGTAAGTATTAGGTGTCGCTACTCCGCTTCAATTCCAATAAACGGCTTGCAGAGTCTAAGTAGTAAGCAGGCTGCAGCCGCAAGGAAATAGACGAAACGTCACTATAGTCCGGCATGTCGGGTACATCGGGTCCCCAGGAGATCTTTGGAAGAACTTTCAAAAGGATTTCTTACTGGCCTCATGTATAGAGAGTTAGAGGCAGTTCTGGCAGCAATAATATACTTAGTCTCCCGTAGGCAGATTAAATCAGAGACAGACGAAATTTGAAGATAGGCAATAATACGATCGGATGTTCAGATATGTATCCACAATACCCAAGTGGTTTTCATAGACTCGAGATTCTCTTATACCGATTCTATTCAAGAATACAGCCATACAGCCCTCCTCCTTCAAGCCCCGGGCCACAGTACTAGTCATGACCTATCGATTTTATCTTGATGTATCCGTTCGCGCGCATATGAAAGCTCTCATCGACTTGCTGACATCCTCCCATACACTCACTGTCGAGGTCCTGAGATGGTATGAATGCATCATCACCTCGTTCTTCGGTCCCAACGATTATGTCGCCATTGTCACTTTGACGTAGAGGACGAAGCATGTTTGCTGTATTGATTGTGTTCCCTGAAGATTTACAAGGTCAACTGTTTCAGACATCTTTGTCCTCGCCGACCGCCAGTTCCGGAATTCATTCTACTCAGCGGGATCTGGATACGAGATTATACACATACTTCTGGCAGCGGTTGAGATGAGGATTGTAGGAGCGTTGACTCAATTGTATGTAGCTCTGACCTTGTCACGATATTGTCCTGGATCCAATGTCCTGTAATATTACAATTTTCTGGGCTGGCCCGCGAGATTGTCTACTCTGCGCGACGCACTCATCACGAACGATCCTTCGTGGCTATGGGCACATGGTATACCCAAGGTACGCCATTGGACACGGCCTTCCTTATTGGGACCTCGTGCCGGTACCAAACGCCATGACAACGCCCGGTCGATCACATCGTCCCGTCATCACGGATACCTACCCGTGGGCAGACTCTGGGGCAGGGCTGAGACTCTGAGACTCTGAACAACTCTGTCACTGATAGTGATCAGTGACCATCTGTTTTGACGGGCTACCATCCGACCCCGACGCAACTGGAGTTCACAATAGCGTACAATTCGTATCAACTTAAAATGCATCTGTACAGTACGACTCATCATGTTCTCGTCTTCTTTCACTATCTCTTCAAGTTCAGAGCGTATAGTAGAATCGTTAGCACACAGCCACCCTCATCAGTTTCATTTCGAATAATACTGATGGCGTTGATGCCGAGAAATCCAGGTACGGTGGTAACCCTTGCGACAATTCTCGCCGGGTGAGAGCCCTTAGACGCCCGCAACTTCCTTTTCGCGGTGAAGGGCCCGCACACGTTGGGACGAACGCGCAACGCCAACTCACTCTTTGTTCTTCTAAAACGCGCTGGTTATGCTGCTATCCGCCCTTTTTCTGATTATTTGCTTCACCTGTCCGACACTTGTTCGCTCTGCCTTTTTCCCAGCTGCCCTTCCTTTGGCCGTTCGCTCCTCTTACTTCCAGTGCTACGCCGACACCCGAACCGGTAACAATCCTAATAACCAATGGCCCCAGTATTGGACTGAGAGCAGGGTTAGTTGTCGTCTGCTGTTTCCTTCCGCATTGTCTGATACTTTCCAGATTTTGGGCTGGAGCGGATGGATTCGCATCGACGAAACGACTTTCCAATTGTGGGGAGACTCGGGAACTGCCACGAATCTGACTAGTTTTGAGGTTACTCCTACACGCACCATTTTCTCCATACATGCCAACACAACGAATGTGAATGTGACATTTTTGAGTCCAATAGAGGTGAGTTCCTTCCAGGAGATTCAGTGTTTCTTTTGACTGATTTATGCCACAAGCCAACAGATTTGGTTCTTCAGTCACTTCCATTTTCCTACGTTTATATTGATGTAGAGTCGAACGATGGACAAGAGCATTCGATACAGCTGTATTCGGACATCAGCGCTGGTGCGTGTTTACTGCACTTATGACTGATGCCTTCGCTTATCCTGAACTATGTAGAATGGATCTCTGGCGATTCCAACTCTTTAGCTGAGTGGAGCACCACTAAAACAGATTCTTCGGCAATCCATAAAGCTTCTCGACAATCACCGCCACCCATGCAAGAGATCAGTAATTTGGCCGAAGATGCGACGGTGTACTACGCATTTCCCCTTGTACGCCTGTTTGTATAATCTCCTAGGTAAAGACACTGACAGGGATATTTTTTAGGGCAACAGTGCAACGTATGAAACTAACGCTGACACTGTTGTTCGGGGTGATTTTATAGCACGCGGTGCTTTGAATAACACCGCAGACGTAAATTTCCGTGCAATTTCAGAGTAAGCTGCTGTGTTTTTCTACACGTAAAACATGCATTGATATCTTTGGTTAGCCATTTCGTCGTGCTTGGTCACGCCGTCAATCTCAACAACATCAGTAGTACAACTTCGTCAGTTGTCTGGGCAATAGGACTTGTCCGTGACCCAGTGATCAGTCTTTACTCGACGGGTGCGAATAATAGCCGCAGTTCATACTTTTGGACTGCATACAATACGGTCAGCGACGCGGTATGTAATTTCCTACTAAGATAGATTTTGCAGACTCACGTATCGCTAGGTCGATTTCTTCCTTAGTGATTTCTCTAACGCTAAGCAAAGAGCTATCAATCTCGACAATAAGATCATTTCCGACGGCCGCCAAATCTCTGATAATTATGCGGATCTTGTTACACTCGCTGCTCGTCAAGCATTGGCTGTAGATATCACGGTGTCCAAAGACAACGAAGGACAATGGAATACATCGGACGTCATGACCTTCATGAGGGATGTGGGTAATTCGCGGTGGGTAATTTGGGATCCCTCGTATCTTGTGAATGGGTTGACTTAAACCTTTTAGTCGCGTCAATCCCGTTGAAATATTATATGCAGCCTTCCCCGCCTATCTTTATTTCAATACAACATGGGCCGGATATCTTCTCGAGCCACTCCTTCGATACCAGCAGTCCTCGCAGTATACTAAAACCTATGCGGCCCCAGATCTCGGTTTGTTCCTTTCTATAGAGCTATGAGCTGTGTTCTGATGTCCGTATCAAGGCTCGTCGTATCCAAGTGCGGCGGGAAATAATAATCCATCAATATTCGGAGCCATAGAAGGTGAGCCACACCACGTCTCTCAATTGCTGAATTCACCTGATGGACCCTGCAGATTCGGGAAACATGCTCATCATGGGATGGGCTCATGCAAGATTTTCTGGCGATAATTCAAGCATATCACGATACGTGTGTCGCACTTCACCTTCGTCTGATTATCAGGACTAATGCGGTGCACAGTATGACCTGTATAAGAAATGGGCAGACTATCTTGTGTCTTCCACATTGAGCCCGAACGGCTAGTGCGTCTTAGCAACTCCAACCGCTGTCTACTCTTATCGGCATCATTCTTCTAGCACGGATGCAGACGGATTGAGCAATACGAACATGACCAACTTAGCGATTAAGGGTATCATTGGCATCAAGGCTATGTCAGAGATCAGTCAAGCATTAGGAAGGAGTCAAGATACTGAAACGTACTCGGTGCGCCACCTCGTAGGCTATGATTTCGTCATTCCTGTGCTGATTCACGGTAGTCCACAGCCAAATCGTATGTCGACCAATGGCAGATTGCGGCTGGTTCAACAGGCCACCTCCTCTCTACTTACGGACCGACAGCCGACTCATCATCCTGGTCTCTTGTATACAATCTATTTGCGGACAAACTGTTAGGAACAGAGCTTGTCGACTCCAGCGTTAGTACCCGCGAGAATGCTACCGTGTCTGTATCGCTGATCTCCTTCACAGATCTACAGTAACCAAGATACATTCTACTCCCATGAGGCTGATACATGTAAGTTTAGCGTATCTAACTGGTTTTGTCGTGTCTCAATCGGGGTTAAGCCGGTGTGTATGGTATACAGTATGACAGTGTTCCCAACGAAGCCAAATCTCGTATGTCCCAACTTATTTCCTCTCCTTTGGAACCTCAAAATATCCCCTTGGTAGATTGGACTATGTTTACTGCTGGAGCTTCGAATGATACCACCGTACGCGATACCCTTATTTCACTTGTTCATACCAAAGCAGGCTCGAATGTTTCTGCTGGTGTCTTCCCTTTGACGTACAATCCTAGTAATGGAACTTCAATTAGCGGTCAGGCTAGGTACGCAATACCGATCTTTGCAAAGCACAGATACTAACGGACTATTGATTAGCCCTGGCCAGGGGGCCATGTTTTCATTAATGGCTCTACGGTGTGTTCGGTTGTCGTATATTCCTAATTCGTCACTTATGCACCTTTGTCTGTAGTCTTCAAAATCAGATCGTCGGTTCATCTAGTCCTCCTCCTAATAATGATCAACCCTCCCCCTCAAGCCCGTCCAATGCCGGTGCCATTGCGGGTGGCGTAGTCGGCGGACTTGCCGTTCTCACCGTTCTCGTTTTCGGCTTCTTCATGATTCGAAGACGGCAACGACGAAAGCACGACATGTATCGCCAACCATCTAGCTGGTCTTCCTCTACCAGCGATACTCCCTTCTTTATGGGCATTTTTGGTAAACGAAGATCTCCAAAACGCGAGAATGACAGCAATGATCCCGTGTTATCGGAGCCGGTTACTCCTCAGCCATTCGACCCATACGGTTCTTATGGGTCACAGCACCCTTTACAGCCATTGCGTCCAGGACAGCAGTATGATGCCGTAGAACCTCCTCCTCAGCGCAAGGGAGGGCAACCGATCATTTTGGCAAGTCCAACTACTGGACCAACAGTTATGGCATCTAGCACAGCCTATGGATCATCAAATGGGAGCCGGAGCGGGGGATCCGACTCGGATAATACTACTGCGCTCCAGCTTCGGAGCGAGGTGGAGAATCTACGGAGAGAGATGGACGAGATGCGGGCGAGGGGTCTCTATGAGCCTCCGCCACAGTATACATGACGTGTAATATTTAATATTTATCTACTTCTACCATTATGTCTTTCGCGGGACTACTGTAATATGTCCTTTGCTATCCAGCTGTGTATACATCCATTTGACTTATTGCACTTCCATTAAGTTGTTATGGCGGTCTATGGCCTTTACCGTTACTCGATGCTCGAACATGTAAGACAGATTCAACTTTCAAGGAGGCAAGGCTGATTACTTTGTAGCACTAGAAGTATTTATACGAACGTAGATAACAAAATAGCAAAAAATGATAACGCGACAGCAATAAATGTACAAAAATAACAAAATGCAAATTTAACCCTTAGTCCCGTCCATAACATCTTGTCGGTGTCGATGATGAAAGCCTAATGGACTATCACCTACGAACGCTGTCGTGAAAACAAGGATTCTCTCCTTCGCACAACTCAACCTGTCAGCTCTCACTCTCGGAGCATCCCACACCCCACCCCGCTCCCACACAGCACCCTGTATCGCCTTCACCCTCATATACACCGGATTCCTAATGAATCGTTTCCTCGGTTCTAGATCTGGGGACGTGGATCTACTCCGTGATATCACTCGTCGAAACTCGCTGTCATCCCTTGGGTCCAGCAAAGGCTCATTCCTCCGGATCCGAGATTTGGCCACATGCTCCTGCTGATGTGCTCGCAGGAAGGGTGATATCAAAGGCTCCAGGTCGCGCTTCAGCAGGGTCCGATAGGGGAGCGGATGTTTGAGGACGGTGTGCTGTGGCGCATCTACTCCGTTTCCGAGTGCGATAAATGTCGGAGGTGTCGAAGAAGATTGCAAAGAATCAACGTTAACGTTGCATATAAACATCGAAACCTGCTCTTTGCTGACGCGATAGCCATCCGGCATTAACCGCATCTTCTTCATCTTCGCGGGTGTCTGTATCGGGTTATCACGGTAGGAATCATCGCAATTAGGAACAACCGAGTATACCATCGCGTGCATATACGCGTTCTGAAACCCTTTCGCAAGCTGAATAAATCTGCTCACGTGTTGTCCCAGCTTCGAATTGGATCGTGTGGAGATGATGGATGAGATAGATGAAATCGATGCTTTACGCGTCTTCGGAAAAGATAAAGACTTCGGAGATGGAGAGGGTGATGATAAGGCCTCAGACTTGGCAGGGAGTGGTGGTATGAAGAGCGGGCCCTGGGATGGAGGTATCGTGATTAGACGTGAAACAGGTCGAATACATCGACATGATGAGGAGCCGGGCTCTGGTATCTGGGTGAATGGCTGCATGGCCTCAGCAAGTGACTGTACCAGAGGTATATCAGAAGAAGAAGGCGGTGATGCCGGTGGAGTCGTAATATCAGTCATCGACGAAGCTAACGATGAGAAGCTCGATAGATCGCTATTATCGGAAGTAGCTGACGTCGGAGAGGATATTGAGCTCGACAACGAATTCGTCCGGCACATGGTACATGGACCTTCCCTGTTCCACCCGGAAGGCTGATTATCATCTCTTTGGGGCGCTTTATCGAGCCTTCTCCGTAGTCTCTCCTCAGGCGCCCAGCTAGTTGCCTCGGAGTCCAAAAGCACGTCCAGTGGGTCTAATTTATGATGATGTTTCAAAGTAGAGACAGACTTGGATGACCGCGATAGTGAATGCGCGCGCTCAGACGCAGTAAGAGGAAAGAGGGAACCGTTCATGGCCGTGATCACTTCTTTGAACGACACTGAAGGTCCTGACGCGTCGAATCCAGTACCATCGCTTGTAGTATCAGTACTGTAGTCTGAGGTAGAAGTGGGGTATTCTCTGCGCGCCTTTGCACGAGATGAACCGGCCTTCATCTTCGTGTGTCGCGACGGAGGCATCTGCAAGGCCGGAGTAACCACAAAGCTATACGTATAGCCAGAGGGCGATGCTTCCGACGTCGACGAGGTCGACAATGCGCGAGTTCGCGACAATGAATTGTAGGATAACTTTGGCTTTCGCGATCTGCTGAGCGTGACTGGCCGACGCGACTCGAGTTCCTGCTGCTGAGCTCTGTATTGCTTCTCCTGCTTCAGCCTAGCCAGCTTCATCCGTGCCTTCTCCTCCTGTAGCCGTAGCTTCTCGTTCTCCCAAATCTTCTCGCACCGCTTCTCCCAGAGCTCGCGTTTGCGCTCTCTTTCCCTCAGCGCTCTCCGTTCCAACTCAATCTGTATTCTCTCAGCCTCTAACCGCTGCGCCTCCTTTACTCTCCGTTCCTCCTCTTCCGTCAGTAGCAACATACCATTCGGAAGAAAGCACTCGTCAAAGTCTTCGTCCTGTACAGCAGCTATGCGAGGGTCATCGTTGGACGTGACTTCGATGCCTCTTAATTTCAGAAGCAGAATCTTGGCGAGATGAATGTCATCGTGTGCGTAAGCAACGTGTAGCTGGTCCTCGATCGTGTGAGGAGGTGAGGGGGGCGAGTCGCAGTAGAAATAGTCGTAATAGTCGTGGTCGTTGGACAACGGCTGGGGAGACATGGACTGGGATGCTGACGTGGATGGTGACGGTGGAAACGTTGCAACGGGCATAGGTTCTGCCACTTATGATATTGAGCATATGCTTAGCATAACATGTGGCTGTGCTTACCGATGATGACGACCTCGGCCGGGGCGAGAGGCTGCTTTACCTCGGAATTTCGGATTATTACCTCCTCCAAAGGTTGCGGTGCGAGTGCTGCCGGTGCAACGAAAGGCTGGTGTGGTATGTCCAACTTGGGTGGTGACTTTCTCGAGGTCGCATGTACCGGGATCCCCCCGGATGGCTGGCGCCGGGTGTTTACCTCATGAGCACGAGAAAGCCTCTCTTCAGAGGACTTCCTGGCCAGCGCTGCACGCGAAACTTCGCGAGAACGACCGCGCGCTATCATGGGAAGAGGGACACGAAAGTGACGGCGGGATGGGAATGGGTGGAAAAAGATGACGAAAGATACAAAGGCACAGATATAGCCTTGGGAACCCGGCAGGAAATTCAGGGAACCAACAGGGAAGCCACGTTCAATCACTTTGATTATCAGCCTCGAGGCCGACAACACGGCGGCTCATGAAAACTCGGTTATTTAGGGATTTTAATTTGTATTTTTTACACCGGAATCAGTATCCACTATCTTGTGCCCTACTCGGAAGCAAACTTTATTCGACTTTATCTCTTCTTTTACGTCCATATCTATCGACGGCTGGCAGGTCCCCTGGCCGCCTTGCCGGCGTTCTTGGCTAGACCCGAGTCGGTCATTCCTCTGCTTGTCTCCAACGACGACCAATTTCCTGTGCGACTGCCCAGGGTTACCTTTGTCTACTGATACAAATGGAAGTCTCCTTATCTGCCAATCAAACCGCAGCCGCTCAGAATACATGGACCCACAGCAAGCTTCTTTCTACTTCCTTTTCTCTCTTGTTTCTGTTCGGTCTATATTAATGTGGCATCGTTTACCGACTGTTTCGCACCATACGGGGACTCGTTTTGTCTCAGTCTACTTATTCTTTAAGCGCCACGGAAATTGGGTCATGTTGATATGGGTTCAGGGCTATACAAATCTCATCACTCTGTCTTAAAAATGGTCCCTGTGCTGCTATCTGTGCCGTGGTCCCTCCCAGGTTTTCAATTGGCGTCCGCTCTGTTCTCTTAGCGTCTGATGCTATCATTGTGACTCTGTGTCTGATAGAGCTTCCGAGTCCCAAGATGCGCCTACAATTGCTTCTGGACCTTTCACACGTACCCGTCAGTGTTCCTTACGGTCGGTCATTCCCTAATGAATGCCACTCTCGTATCCGACGGACGGCTTGTATCCACCACCTTATCTCTGAACGCCGTATGCTTCCCTTACAGGCCGCATCAGTGCTATCAGCACTCGAGGCCCGCCACATCAGGGATATTATATTGACTGCTATCGTCTCATTCGACCGACCTTGAAGGCTAGCCAAGTCTGTACTTCGAAATAGAAAGCGCTTTCCCAGCACCAGAGCTTAAAATTGATACTGCTGTTACGTCGAGATAAAAACCTGTCGTTCATTCTCACCACCCTACTCCCACTACTCCTTCTCGTGTTACACGGCGCCTACATTTGGAACCCCTTCTTGACGGCACATAGTAAACAGCCCTGGCTGTTCATCTCTTACAGCCCTCCTCATCCAAGTCAATTGTTGGTCAGCGACGGGACAGCATCATGATACACAGCGTATTTTCACGGCATGGTACGGCGTACAAAAATCTCCGAAATCTCTTACGCGGAGCGACCGTGCAACGCCACCTATCTCACTATCTATACTTATGGACTCCTCGCTGATCTCCGAGTCCGAGTTCACCTCAGGTAATAGAAGTATTTGTGGATCGTCATTTTGTCGTCACTGGAAGATGAATATTCGGTCCCTGTGCTCGTCCTCAGCCTCAGTCAGCATCCATCCTGATGTTCAAAAAAATCGATAATGATCAGAGCTCCAGCGCGTTTTTGATTGCCAAGTCACCCGGACATTCAAACCTAAGCGAAACCCACGTCCAAAAAGAGGTGTCTTCAGGTAAACTGGCAAGCCTCGAGGCAGAACATGTTGCAATATCTTACGAGTCATTCTCAAACACGACGCAAAAGAGAAAGGCATCCTCTGCCTGACTGCCAATGCCTTGCGGCTTCCTCATTATCACCACGTTCACTGCCCTGCCAACGAGAGAAACCTTGTACTAGTGTCCGGGTCGCAACAAAATACTTACTATAATCACCATGCTCCATCTCTGTCAACGGATGGAACTTGGTATCACGGATGAGTTCGGAGATGAAGCCTGAAGCCTTAGGCGCTCCCTCATGCACAAAGAATTGGGGTACCTTGATAGCCATATTTACAGCACCATACTGTGAAAGACACATATCATCGACGTCATTATCACAACAAAGATGTGCACCTAAAGATAGCCCAATACAGTGACAATCCCTCACACGACATGTGAATCCCATCTGAAAGATAGAAAACGACAGAAGATTCCCAAGATGCGACGACAATGCGGTCATTGGCTTAGTGATATTAAATCCGATTCTGAGACTAGTCATATCCACCCGGAAGAACGGTTTGCGGTGGGAACGTTTGGCTAGATGGTTATGTGGCTCATGGTCCGTGAAGCCAGGAATCTGATAGTACAACAATAGCATCAAAGGCAGGATGAGATGGGCGACCAAAGCCGGTAAGGACTAGAAGCAAGATATTTGGGCCTTGACGGGCATTCAGCGCCCTGTGCGAAGTGCATATAGTGAATATAAGCGTAGAACAGCGTTTAAGCTCGTGTATTGAGTAAGGAGTGAGCGCTGAGAGTCGCACTAACCATAAGCGTGTTCCCTAGATATTAATCTGCCAACGTAACTGCCGCATCCTCGTTGGACATCGAACATGAGAACTGATGAAGCAGATTGCGGCTTCGAGTGGCTTTGGACCGTGAAGCTGAAGTACATAATCTCGCCTCAGCGTCCGACCCAAGGCCAAGGCCAAGACCAAGACAGCCCTACCGCCTTTTCGTATCAAAACACCTCCATATTTGAGAACGCCTGATGACATCCAAGAAGAATATCATTGGCCTGCGCACATTGACAGACGCCACATGCAGAGGGAGTAGTGCAACCTAGACCATACAGACAGTTCCTGATTGTCGCCATGAACCAGGAAACAATACTGCACAATCACAATATTGCAACGTCGAACTTCCAGTCGTTCGCCCCCCTGAGCCGGTCGGCCCGCCGCTTCCACTTCGGAGAATCTCAATACCCACTGTTCCCTCGCAAGTACATAGAACGAATCAAAAGATGATCATCTAAAAGTCACTTGCCTTGAATTGTCTCTCTGGGAAAATTTGAGGGAAGCACATTTTCTAAAATGAAGTTCCAGGCTGTCGGTCCGAGAAGCAGACGATTTGAATGCTCGGCATTTCTGTTGTACGCCGCATCATTTCGTTCCGCCCATAGTCGCCGCAACGGAAGAAGCCGCACGGCTCGGTTGCGCGTAGCCGGAACAGCAAAGTTACGATAATGGTTAGTACAAAAAAGTGGGGTCCGAAGTTCCGAATGTTTGAAGTTTTGGCGTCAATTGGTGAAATATTACCTATTCTTGGCGGCTCGAGAGCACTTCTGGAAACTTCTAGCGGAGGGCGGCTGTAAACGTCCGCGTCAGGCTTCAATCATGACGCGCGGTAACAGTAATGTCAAATGGTAAAGGGCGGGACGCTGAGAGCCCCGTTTCGAGTACCCGGGTAAGATGAAGCACTCAACTTGGGCCGGAAAGACCAACAGTATCCGTGAATCACAGCTATTCCTAGTCCACGGGCGCTATGGCGAGGCATTTATAGCGAACCTATATATGTAAGGAGTGAGCCTAAGATATACGAGCAAGTTCTGCGAAAGTCGACATTTGATGTCCGCATCCCGTCTGATGACTGTTTTCCGAGTCCGGGCCAAGCAAGCACAGCACCGGAACCCCGCATTCCTCCACAAATCGATCCTCGCCCTCTAAATCATCGGCCTCCACATCTTCTAGCCCGTTTAGTCCATCCCATTCGTCTTCGTCGTCATCGAACTTGGCTACCTTGGTATCGATCTTATCGTATTTGGTGCCTGCTTTCCTCCGAACCCATGCGCGCAGGATTGTCCGTCTTGTCATTGCAAGCTGAGCAAGTCCGTCTTTCCAGCCACGCTCAAACGCGGAGAGAATATCGTCATGGAGGTTTACCGGTGTACTGGGGAGGGCAATTGAGAGCGATCTGAGTGTCGGCGCAGACGGAATTATGCGGACTTTTTGAGGAAGACCAACTGGCGGTGATAAGTTCGAAGGACTTGGGACTTGGGACGGAGGTGGTGACGCGGACCGGAGAGATATGGTAGCCGTGGCTAACCCTTTTCTGCCCTTTCTTGGTCTCTTAGCGGTTGGCTCGACTGCTGCTATCTGTTCATGTTCTCGATTGGTTTCCAACCAATGCTTGACTATCTTTTCCCGCTCTCTGGCACGACGTGTGCCCCCAAGAGCGCATCGCTGACCAAGACCATACCATTCCTCACGCGTGCCAGGACCTTCCAAGGTCACGCCACCTAGGGCACTATGAAGTGTAGAGCATCCGTCCAATACAAGATGTTCTAGCTTTGAGAATCTTGCAACTATGGTGTCGACATCTGCATCATAGGTGCTGGTCGTAGACAAGTCAAGAATGCGAATATGAGAATAGGTGCGTGGCGAGGTGTTTGTGACCGCGCGAATCAATGAAGCGTGAAGGAAGACGAAAACGTAAGGCGCTGATGTGAGGGCAGAGGAGAAGCGAAGAGAAAGTGTGGTCGAGACGGAAGAAGACGATCGGTTGAGCAAATGGTCTTGGAGTAACCTGTATCAGACCAAGAGGCTCTTGGACGATGGAAAGGGTTCGGAGCGTTTCGTGAGGCCAGTCAGCAAGAACCAGGAGCGTGCTGTCGAAATATGAACCCTGAATGAAACTAATGTCGAATGCTGAGTCCAGACAGCAATATCTGGCCCACCTTCAAAAACGGGAGATATGTAGCCTTTTCCACGCTGGGAGGGAGATTTAGAGACCTGAAGAAAGCTTCTTGTTAGCGACTTACTAGGGTCTGAATCGGAGCTCGAGTACCCTGAGCTGCTTCATATCCCTTTTCAGTTTGGTTATCAGCTCTTCCAGGTCCTCTGGGGTAAAATTCTTGGGGCCGATCCACAGGGTCAGCTTCGTGATCTCTGTCAGTAGGCCAACGAGGTTTATGGCAACGTTCGCATCAGCAACCCAGGTTTCCAGCGAGAAGCTACGGACCGCGGACGCGGCAGGATCAATATGTATACTCGTAGAGTTGTCATCGTTGGTAGTGGTTGTGCGCAAACGGCGGTATAGTTGGAAGACTTGATCAGGATGAGTGAGCCTGATATGATTGAAAAGACCTTGGAGAGGTACAGGCGAATAAGGGAGGGCGCGAGAGAGTGACAAAATAGTATTTAGAAGGGACGGCTCCGGAACGTGGGAGAGAATATCCGAATAGAGTTCAGGTGGGAGGGTGGTGAAAAGAGACATGTGTAGTAAAGGATCTAGAGCAAACGCTGTGGCAAATAGAAAGGAAGGGTACCAGCATCCCTTGAAAAATTTGCTTACCTGGTTCCCTGGTTCTCTCAGCATTCCAGAATAGCCGTGCAAGCTGTTTAATTCGATAAATAGTTCCGGGTGTCGCAGCGCTTAGAGCGTTTACACGGACGACTTGTACCAATATCCTTGCAATATCCAGAAGACAGAACTTAGATGCCACCAGTTCGTGATGTTGTCTCAAGTTTGAGACCGGGGGTCTTGCCTTCCTCTTTGGTCAACTGTACCACCTTTCGCACACTCCGCGACGACAGGATGGATGGCGAGCTCATGCGCGTATGGCAGCTCGTTCACGAACTCAGCGAGCAGCTCGCGCACAACCAAAAGCTTACTGCGACTCTCCAGTCCCAGGCTAGAGCTCTTCAGGTGCGTTGACCTGTAAATGTTTCGTCCCCATTGTCCGTAACGCTTTTCTCCAGACCCAAGCTACTCACAATAGCACCGGTTTCGTTTTGAGACGCTTTAATACGGATATCACAAAAGGTGCGTAAGGGATGTCTTGTTTATGCGAGGGTAGCGTTCAGACGACCTCACAGAGGCATTCGAGTCTGAGTTGGAGAGGATGAACGCGCAAATCATCATCGAAAACCAGACGCTGTTACACGAGAACAAGCAACTGAGCATGCTACTCAAGGAATATGAAGGAACGATGGATACAGTCATGACCAAGTTTAGGAACCATGCCGCAAGTCCAAGTCCATGTCTCTATACTTATTCGTCTGACCAGATTTTACAGTTAGCAGCTCAACAGCATGAGCTGACGCTTGCAAGGCACTATGAAGGCCTACTCATGGCTCGCGAAAACCAAACACTATCCGCAGACTTGTCATCATCAACAAACATGTCGCGATCACTTCAGCGGCTGTCATATAACCTCCGGAATCTACTTCGCTCTATGGCCGGCGAAAACCCTGACGCGGAACCTCATCATTTGCGATCGCAGTCCGAGGCTGAATATGAAGGTGGCTCCTCGGACCAACTCATCGATCCCGTCGAACTGCAGTCGCTTCTTGACGCGTTAGACGAGCACGCAAATTACACGAATGCGCCCGGAAGGGAAGACTGGGCGATAGAACGCGAAAGCGAGATTGCGCGATTGGAACGGGAGAATGCCGAGCTGAGGAGAATGCTAGGTATCGACCCCTCAAGTATCGCAGAGACTGGCATCGATATGGAAGCGGAGGTGGAGAGAATGGAACGGAGGAGGCATCCAGAGCTTTCACAGCGTCTGAGGACTGGTGGGCATGGCAGAGAGGATAGTGGTGATGTCTGGTGGCCTACTAATGGCGCCAGCCAGCAGCAGCAGCAGCAGCCGCAACCGTACCAGGCCTCTACCACACCACAGCCGGGACAAACAAATGATGTGGGTACAAGGCTCCGGGGAGCCTTGGATTTCCCACCCATGCGAACTGGTACTCAAGGCAGACGTCCAGGAATGTTTGGTACTACTGGACAGCGAGGGGGATTGGGTCGAGGTGCTATAGGTGGTGCAGGCGCTGGACCGCCGCCCCCGCCTCAAAGCCTATGGTCCAATCAGCCACCATCGCCTGCACCACCGGTCATGTCTGATCGCATTTGGCCATCACAAGGTGGATCGACACTTGACCTGAGCAGATGAAAGTTGCTCCGTATTATGGTTATATTTCATGTTTCATTTCAGTTGGGATCATTATAATGCAATTTAATTTATGTAGACAAGGACACGTGTACTTGCATAGAGATTTTTATTTTTGCTGTGATTCAGATATCATTTGGGTAGCATTTCCATGTCCACGAATAATTTACACGTATTCTTTGTGTGAGGAAAATGCCACCCCTGGAATAGGCTCGTGGGAAAGTTTGTATTACATACGTTTGATGCGTCGGGGCTTGAGACAAGTCGCCTCCTTGTAAAACATTCGCAACGTTCAAAACCTCCCACTCGCTTTCGCCAGGTCATTTTTCTACCAGCTTACCCTTATCTGCCCTTTTATTTCGGCCTCGCGCTTGTGCGCAAGCTTCATCGGATCCTACATAACGTCCAGCGCTTCATTGAACCGCTTATTCACTTGAAAGCTCTCACTAGAACCAGCCGTTGTCGGGGACCCCGTTATTCCTCGCATTTTGCCCCTTCGCTTTCGACGCTTTTTATAGTTATCAAGTCTTATCATTTCCCATGGCTGCCGCACTAGCAGGACTCTCCGCCTCAGTCACGCGTATTCTCTATCTCAGCGGCTTCCCCAAAGAGCTCAAGACGAAGGACATCCAGAGTGCCTTCTCGGATTGGGAGGGTGTCAGTGGTGGTTTCAAGATCAAATGGCTTGACGATACCAGTCTGTTGATTGTCTTCCAGGATGCACCCACCGGTGAGTCACCGGTCCACGGATCCTTTTCTTTCGCTGTTCGCTGATCTTTTCTTTCTTCAAGCTAAACGGGCTTATCTCCAGACCCTTGCATTCCCACCTCGTATTCTCACTGCACCGAACGGAGTCAGCGCCAGCGTAAGGCCATACGACGGCGCAGATGCCCAGACGGTCATCCAAAACGTCAACTCGCGCGGCCAGCACAATCCCAACAACCCGTCTCGTCACAATAACCGTTCAGCCTCCATCTCCGTCTTCCCCAACCGAGCCTCCATCTCCGCCAATACCGGTTATCGCCCCGGCAACGTGCAGAACGTCACGATTCCGGAGTTTCAGACACAGAATGGGCGCGATCAGCCCTCACCTACCTTGCCTAGTCTTCCCAGCCATCCAACTCTCAACTCCCTCATTAGCTCATCCTTGGGTGAGGCTGTGAAGAATGTTAACCCTCCGTCGGATCCCGCTATTCTTGCGACGAGCTTGAGTCCGGAGATGAATGTCCTTGCGGGTGGTCCGAGGATTGGTAACCCGGGAAAGAGGATGCTGGGTGCTGCGCTGGGCGTGAGGCATCCAGCTTTAGGTCCGAGAGTTGTGAACGGAGGTAGCGCTGCCAACGGTGGTGCGAAGGGCGGCGTAGACAACGTTATGCGCGATGTCAACAGGGCTATGGGAGGATTGGTAGTGGCTGAGTGAGCAGCATGCATGCAACGTTCGCTTTTTCTCTCAAATTCCTTTCATGCTTTTGTTTTTTTGTAAGATAAGATGTCGTTTGCGGAGGTTTTATTCCGAATGTTTCCCATTTTAACTGGAAATGGCGTGTGGGGCTGTCTTTTTGTGGAGTTCTGGTGGTATTATTTGGGAGTTGATGGTGCTGACTAGCGATAATAATGTTGACTCGCAACACTCATTCCTTTTTCCCATTCAAATAATTGCTTTTTATCGAATTACCTAATGTATAACTCAGTTGCATGTCAGAGTGTGTTTGAGCATCTGCGATTGGAATTTCCTTTCTTGGATCGCAATAATTCCACGTGTCGTTAGATAAGCTCCCTAGATCGTGGCACCTCCACCTCCACAATCTCACTTTTCCTATAGCACCGTGGAATCTGATTATCGGTTCTCTCAGGGCAGAGATGGGAGCTACGGACCCGGGCCTACCGGGGGCATGACGTGCGATATTCTGTCACAGCTCGCAGCCTAGGTAATTGATGGTTAACACCGTTTTCCGCAGTGCTGACTTATCTCAGGGCATGACAGCGACAGGAGACAGGATCAGCACCCAAGGTCGATGGATTCGTTTGTACCCAGCGGCATGTTGAAGACAAGGGCCTTTGTGTGATGCTCGTTGCTACAGGGGAAGCTAGGTGATCAAATGTTTTGAGGTGCGACAGAACAAGAGCTGCGACTTGCGAACGGCATCGGATTCTGGTGGAATGGTTCTTCAACTATAATTATGCATTACGTCAATCAGTTGGTATCGTTTCTTCCGCGAATCCGTCCTTTCGTGAGCCTTTGTTCCTTCTGTGTGACCCTAGTACTCATAGCCTTTCGGTACTAGTACCCCGCTCCATCATACATGGTCTCCAGTGATTTCCCCGATATGGTCCCCTCTGTCGTTACCGGTAAATTTGACATGGCCTTGCCCAGCCGTCTCAGGTGCTCTGGGAATTGGTAACCTCCCCGGAAAGCCCCCATCAGCGGAGTCGTGCATTTAAACTTCCCCCCAGAACACAACGTGGTTGCCTGATTTCCCATTGTTCAATGTTCAACCCTGATCAGCGCCACAATATGTATCCCAAGGAAGATGCGGAAGGTTTTCGAATGAATAATTAAGGCGTTGAAACGCCGCGTCACTATAAAGTCCTATCCGTCAAGGTTTCACGGTTGTTTCTTTTCAACCCAGGACCCGCTCACTCATCCGCAAATGCTCCACTATTATCCCTATCCTCCCGAATCTTCACGGCACGCGTCCCGCTTGGCAGGTATATATATCATCTTTGTCCCTCTCCAGACCCGTACCTCACCTTATATCCCAGGGCCTCATATGTCAGACCACTGGAAACCCCAGACCGACCCCCTAGCCTATTCCTCAGGAGACTATCCCGGCAGCAGTGCAGTTTATGCGGTTCCTGGCTCTCTAAACATAAACTCGCGGCCACAGGACCAGGGTTCTTCGTCTTCAATGAATCACCACCCTCCATCATACCATACAGATTTCTATTCATCCAGCTCGCGCATGTCGTCGGGCACGGTACTCGCGTCCAGACCCATGGGGCTGGACAGTGTGGACGAGGAGATGGAGGAAGACTACCCCTGCATGGCATCGACGTCACACAACAGCTCCCAGACGTGCGATAGACAGACAGAATGGGCTTACTCCCCAATGACGGACTCACCATGCTCATCCTTTGAATCCTTCGGTCACGATTCTCAGGAACCCTTCTTCAGAGACAAGCTCGCTCCATTCGAGCCACTCTACGTTCATGATTACGAGCACGGCATTCATTCGGTGCTTTCCGAGGAGCAGGGCGTTTACCAGGACCTCATCATCGATACTCGGTGTGCACCGCCCATCATTTTCGGGCGTGATGACCACGCTGAGATCTCCCCTTCGGATGTCACTCCTTCACCGTTGACATCGATGGATTATAATCTGCCGGATCCATCTGACTGGCAGACTGTCTACCAACCCCCATTCCCACAACAACAACAAGCACCACTAGCGCCACCTTCATCCTTCACCGTTCCGTCATCTATTCCCATTCATCAACCGCGTCCTATCCGTAAACCTAATTTTCGTATGATGGAGTTCGCTGCGTCGCTAGAGGCGGCTGTCGGCTCATCTCCCCATTGCGATCTTGATCCTTGGCAGGGCTCATCGAGTCATCATCATCCACAGTCAATGACTCACACTGTTGACCGTGACGGCATGAGGCGTTATTAGTCTTGCATTCTCATGTCTTTCTTCTTTCCATCAACTTTTCGCATAGCATCTTTCAAGAACGCGGCTGATTCAGTTCGGACCATGTCATGTAGCATATAATCATCACCCTTTGCTGTATTGATTGATTCCCGTCACATGAATGATGATATAGTATGTATAATAATATAGTTCTACCTGTCGTAAACGTAGCGAGGTGTCTATAACATTCCGGAGAACCATGTGTCCTTGACAAGTTCCGAGCGAGAGACATTGTGTACATAGAGGTAAAACGGGGATTGCATGCGGATATCGTGAGCAACGGAGTTATACCAGGAAGCCATATCGGCGCTTGTCGACGGAAAAGGTTATGTGTATAGTAAGGAGAAACTAGCTTCTTCCTTCAAATACCACCGCCGGTAGACATAGATCTCGCTCTCATCGGTCTGCTTCGATAGCCAGAGCCGACGGAGAAAACATCTGGCCATGCGAATCGTCGGTGAAGTGCAGATTGATGCCGTCTTTCGGTCTCAATGGAGTCTGACGAGGAGATGTACCCAGGTAAACCTTGCTTGGTAAATGAGTGAAAAGGGATGCAAGCGGGCGAGGCCATGGTGTCTGGAATGGACAAACGGGAAGCGAAGCCCGGTGTGGTGCGACTATACGCAGTCGAGGGATGCTGAGGGGTGGTAGTTACACGAACTGGGTCGTCAATGAATGCCGCATGGATCCAATTTCCGAGATCGACTTCTGTAAGATTGAACAAGTCAACGCTAGTTCCGACGCTTTCGCTTTGCTCTTCACAATATCGTTCGTCTCCTGGAACCAAAGCGTCGTAGTAAACACGCCTCCGTAGCTCCATGTATGCTTTATACGTGCCAAGTGACTCCTGCGCCTTCAGGGAGAGCTTTGCAGCCCGGTTAATCAGTTCGTAGATATCTGCTTGCTGCTCTGGCTCCAGAAGCTGGCTTTCAGGCGGAATCAAATAGTCGCTCTTGTCGCAGGAGGAGGGCATTTCGTAATCAAATGGTGCTAGGTAGTTTATCGTATCCATCTCAATGACGGGATCGAAAGGGGAGAAATAACAGTCTGATGGAGGGACGAACGTGCCGGAGTCGTCTAGTGTGTCACAAGATACAGAAGATGTTTTGAGCGAAGAATCGAGGGAGGGTACCGTAGTGTTTAGCTCCGATAATTTAGGGTATGACAATGCAGCAGATGGGAAAGATTTTTCGCGACGAGGTAAGGAAGGATCAAGTGTTTCGCTAGGATAGGACAGCACCGAAGAAGAAGCAGGTTTTTCGTATTGAAGGGAAGAAGGTTCAGGTGTATCACTATAGGAAGTGCTGGGCGGAGGCGTGGAAACATCGGCAATATCAGAGGAACGCAGTGGAAATGCATTGATGCGAGGAGTCAGCATGGGTGAATTAGGAAGGCGAGACTTTTTCAGAGGACGACCTGGAGAAACAGAGCATTTTTTCGCGCCAGCAGAGTCGGTGTTTGCGGTCGCGCTCGGAGCCGAGACTTGAGTATTCGTAGTTAGGGGAGCTAAGACTGTACGTTTGGCCTTGACGGATCGCTTCTGGTTTGTCTTCGCTGGTCGGGTGGAAGCCGAATTCTTGCAAGATGATCAGCGAATAATCGAAGATGAGAGCGAGGCCACAAACCTCTGCCTCTGCCCCGGAAGCAGCAAGTTGAGCCTTCTGCATCCTGCTTCTAGTGAGATTGTTAAATCTCTCCTCTTTGGCGACCCGAAGACCTAAAGATAAATGAGTTGATGCTCCGTAAACTATCACGGACCTAGAACATACCTCTTGAATGGAAGTAATCATACAAATGACGTCGGTCGACGTTGTAGCGTTCTTGAAGGTCTTTCCTGATTGAAAAAGACGGCATATATGCGCCCGGTTTAATGTGTACTTCCATTTCGCGAACGAGATCAGGTCCAAGCCGAGCAGCCAGGTCTATAATACAACGGTAACGTCAGTATGCAGCTATAAAACTGAATGAAGAGCGCATATACGGAGAGGATTAACCCTTCTTGGCTTCGTATTGTCATCTGCGCCATCCGGTAGTAGTACTTCAGTATCTGGAGATTCATCCTGTCCCGATGCTCGTTTTCGTTTTTTGCTGACTGTTGGTTGTACAGTGCAGAAGTCGCCCATCTGGGACGAGTTGTTGGTGATTCGTGAGGTAGATCGTGGGCCGTCGGGTTTCGCTTGCATCGTGGTCCAATGTCAAAAGAGGACAGATGACGTCACAGACGCGTCGCGTAAAAGCGCATAGATCATGTGAATAAAGAATTGCCGAATTTGGATTCTGAAGTATCTGACCCAGGTTCAGCGCCTTCGCCCTGACAGCGAGTTGACAGAGGCAACGTCGAGAACAGAAGAAATAGGTTTGCTTGATTGATATAGACATCGAAGGCACATTAAGATGGAAATGGATACCCGATAGTATAGTAAGTCTAGAAATACAAACTTGCGGCAAATACAACTGTGAAGGGTGGTGAGCGTTGGGGCCAGATTCCGGCGAAGAACACGCACTATCTCGTTTTATCTTTATCTGCGATTCTTCCATCTTCTTGAACAGTTCTGCATCTCCGATTACTCTAGCTGCATCCCGTACTTCACGGCATGTCTCATCCAGACGAGTGATAACCCGAACAATGCTTCCCTCAGCGACGTCTGTCAGGGCTGTAATTTGTTCAAATGGCTGCGACAGTGTGAGAGATTTGCGATATGAGGGCTCAGTCGAGACTTACCATCCCTTTCGCCCACTCGTAAACCACCTCTACAAGCCCAAATTTGAGCTTACGGAAGTCTTCGACCGGGACTTTATGTTTATCCTGCAACCGTTCAATGCGTTCGCTGATTGCCAAAATAGCGGCCTTGCCTTCCTCGAGCCTTGCTGGAATGACAGGTTCGATGTCCGTCTTCTCCTGGAAGACAAAGCATGATAGTAATGCCACAACTTCCTCAGGTTCGTAGCCGGCCAACGTGTTCTCGAGGATTAACTCTGTGAGCACTAATTCGTTGGCGGAGTTGATCTACCGCCAGGTTTGTTCAATGTGTCAACGATAGGCAGCGAGAATCAAGTACCTCACAGGCTACACGGCCTTTGAGCAAAACAGTTGAATTAGCGTCGATAAATTTGAGGTCTTTGAGGACTTCTATTCGCTGTTCGTAATCAGGAATAAGCTCTAAATTTTGGTCCGAAATAGCAAGCTTGAGATCCTCGATATTTGCTCGTAATACTTTCTCTGCATGAATTTTGGAATACTAGAATCAATGAGGACGATGGCTCTTGGCATGTAGAGGACGAAAAAGATACCCACATGTTCCTCAAATTTTTCGCAAAGGAGACAGGCTCGGTTTTGAGTCCTCTGTACGTAAGCACTGCGACTTCTCAAGACTTCTTGGAAGTTGAGGGAACGTATTTTACTCCATTCTACTTCAGGAATATTCCCGGTACTGGACCAGTCGCTGATCATGGAGGCCAGGGCTGCCACTCCTTCACGCATAGCGGAAATAAGATGCCGATCGACAATGGTGGTTACGTCGACCTTGCCAAAGCGGAATTCAGCTTCGAGGAAGACGATGTTATGTTATGACTTACTTTGACCGTACGTGCAGTTACCAAGCAGATGCTTGTCAGCGGGACTGAAGTTAGTTCATATGTCCAATTGTCCCCGGCTAACGCGCCTGGTACTGGAGGCCACAGAGGGGTGATGCCTTGAAGAGAAAGGTCTCGGAAATGTTCAGCAAAAGTAGACGTGAACCATGAAGCTAAAGGTCCATACCATTCTTCTTATCTTTAGTGGCTTCATCTACCAGGGCAAGGACGAAGTACTTCTTCGATTTGTCCGCGCTCCCGAGGTCAGATGCCTGTATCGGTGTTTGCTTAAGCAGAATGGCCGCGTTGTTCGTTTTAAAATGCTAGCATATGAATTAGCATCAGTCCAGGAGATTCAAGGGTACGCATGTGCTTACGTGGTCGCGGAGAATAACCACCCGCCCTGATGATATTACCTTTTGCCCGTGCGAACTATTTGTTGCCATAGACAAGAGGAGTTGGTTGAATTCTACGACAGATCGTGATGTGTCATAAAACAACTCGATGTCTGCGTTGCATATATCGCATTGGAGTTTGTCCATGGTCGAGAGGATCTTTTCATTCTAGAACAGAAAATATCAGCAATACCACCCTGAAAATAAGCGGCTGACAGCGCCACACCTCTGTCACTTTTCTCTGTTGATCAGGTAACAATCTCTGGGACGCGTTTTCGGAGAAGCTCCTCTTGATCATTTCTTCCACCTTCAAGGCTTCCACTCGAAGTAGGTTTAGAATCATGTTGTAAGTGAGTCTGAATTGAGATGAAAGTTTTCCAGGCTTCCCTAACATCATGATTTGTAACGCCCCTTGCTGCAAAAAGATCAGTTTCTGTCATATTCGGGAACGCGTTCAAGGAGCCACCTCAGGGAGTGAATCACCGGCTACGATGATTACTGTTCCAGTAGGATCGAGGCCACGACGGCCGGCCCGACCGGCCATCTGCGTATATTCTCCGGGTAGGATATCACGGAAACTCCGGCCATCATGTTTGCGAATGTTTGAGAAGACGACGCATTTTGCGGGCATGTTAACACCCTTTGTTGAGGAGTTGGCTGAAGTCGCATAAAGCAGAAAAAAGACTACGCACCATGGCGAAGGTTTCAGTTGCAAATAATATCTTGACCAACCCTCTTGCGAACAATATTTCTACAAGCTAGCATCGTCAGATAGAAAAATTGACAAAATGACATGGTCAATTTACCTCTTTGACGATTGGTAAAAGGCCGCCGTGGTGGATCCCAATCCCACGGCTGAGAAGGTCACGCATGCGACGAATTTGGGGGAGTTTCTTATCAGAACCTAACACGAGCATGAGAGAAAGCTCCAGGGACAAGTCGAGCCTTTCAATCGCACCTTTCAACCGAGACAAAGCCTTCTCGATTGCGACGTGTACCTCACTCTTCTCGACTGAGGTACATAGATCGGCATTGGTGAGGGTGGAAGCATTTTCTTCACAGCGTTTCTTTGACAGAGTAAACACGACCACAGGGAGTAAAGACTTCTTCCGGAGATGTCCCAGTAGATGCACGTAGAGGTTCTTGTCCGCGGTGTGTATAGTCCTGTGGGAGGAGCCTCCGCCCCGCGAAGCTCTCGGCGGAGTCGATACGCCACGACCACCGCGCTGCTGTCCTCTTTGCGCGGCTCCGCCACGAGCACCCACACGTTGCACGGGTGGCAAACCGGCCGCCTCTCGTTCTTTATCTTGCTTCCGCCTTACGGCCTCACCAGCATCCTTGTATCTGTAGCAACTGACTCAGTGGGAAGCAGCAACGAAGTCTATTGGATACGAACCCCTGGCCTAAGAAATTCCTCTGCGCGTCCACAATCTTAAACATATCACGCCCGGCCCAAAGATAATGCTCTAGAGGCACGGGCCGCTGAGCTGTGGAAATAACATAGATATCCTTCTTCTTCGTGCGCCTAAAGATAGCTACATGAGTAAAGACGTGTAACACCAGGTAAAATGTGGATTTACCCAACCCAGTCCGCAAATTCTTTAGTATTCGGAACCGTTGCTGACAATAAGATTATGGTAACATGATCTGGAAGCATTATAATTACTTCCTCCCACACGACTCCTCTCTGAAAAACTTAATGGATCATTTGATCTGAAATACAATATACACGTACCTCCGCATCATTAACGTAGTGTACTTCATCAAAGATAACAAACTCTACATCTCGAATGAGATCAGCACCTTTATAGAGCATGCTCCGAAGGATTTCCGTGGTCATAATGAGACAGCTAGCTTCAGGGTTGATCTGAACGTCGCCAGTTAGGATTCCCACAGAGTTCGAAGCAAATGTTTGCTTGAAGTCACGAAATTTTTGATTAGAGAGCGCCTTGATAGGCGATGTATAGATAGCCCTATAGCAAGAATAAGCGATAGCCGGTGCTATCAAAATTAGCTTACCGTGTCATATGTTTCTCCGCTAAAGCTATTGCATACTCTGCAACTACGGTTTTCCCAGCAGATGTGTGCGCAGCCACAAAGACCGAATCACCCATTTCAAGATGGTAAACAGCTTGTTTTTGGAACGTGTCTAATTCGAACGGATACTGCGCGCGCTTCTCAGAGCTGGACACCTTGTGACTGAGAATCAGAAGACAAACCTTATGAGCCATATCTGGCACCAGCTCGTGGAAGTTTCTGAGAGGTGTATTGACATCGATCACATGAGCCCAATCGCGTTTCTGCAAATGTGGTGCGCGAGTGCGCTTGGGAGCCTTTGCTGGTCGCAAATGTGATCTCTTGAGATACATGTCAAGATCAAGAAACGTCTGAAATGCTCGAGCTCACAGTCGAAGGCAGTAATTCGTCAATTTCCGCATTTTTATTGGGAGATAATGGTAGATCGGGTTCTTGGCCAACTTCATCGTCTTCATCGGAGAGCTAAAAAATGCATTCGATGTGAATAAAACCAAGGAAATGGCGATGTAAAATACCGTAGAATCTTCATCTGCCGACGGCTTGGTCGGTGTCAATTCATCAAGGGCGAGGAGAGCATCGTCGTCTAGTTCTTCGCCCGGAAGGCGTAAACCTCTACTAAATCCAGGCGGTACAGTCCGCAGACCCTTCTTGCTTGTATCCAGGTCAAGCGACGCGTCAGGGTCGAGCAGGACATCCAATCCTCCGGGCCAAAATGGAACATGACCCGACTTTCCTCGGACAAAGCTCGTGCTGGGGCCGGGTGCACGTTCCAACGACGTGGAAGTGACTCCCGTGGTCACTCGGGGGTTTGGAGTCTAAGAAAAGAACATCTATTATCTCCCCAATAATTTCTCAGACCTGACTGACTTCAATATATCCCGTAACGCGACCTTCTAACCCGGTCCTCACGAACGTCAGGCCCGTCGGCGGTGGCGAAGGGGAAACCTTGAGTAGTGATGGTATTGAAAGCGGATCTTTCCAATGCCTGGTAAATCATAAAAATCCACGTCGACCGTATAGAGTCATTCAATTACACTTGGTAAGTCGGAAGCCAATGCGATGGTAGTCGATCTTCCGGCGCAAGGATTTTTGCTTCTAGGGCTTTATGGACGTGTTCTCGCGTGGGTGGTTGGGAGAGCCCAAGATCTTCCAGAATTCGTGCAGCATTTTCGCGTTGCGGATGAAGGATCTGGTCGACAATGTCGACATAAGCATCTGGATCCATGGAACGAAGATTGTAGTTCGAAGCCAAACAAGCAAGGAATGCCTTCAGAAACAAACACGCCGCAACAGCCCTGATTCGAAGATGTCCGACCTCGGACTTTCCAGATATAAGACGAAGAGGTGCCTTAGAGTTAGTGAGGAATCGGGACCGGGGTGGTGGCTGGTGGTGATCCCAAGCCTCTTAGTTTTCTTGTGCCAAGCCTTCACGTTTGCGAATCTCGTCTCCCGGAGCCTAAGCATCCTCAGCTGATGTCGCTAGGGGCGGGTGGACCCACAACAGCATAAAGGTTAAGACCAATAAGACAGGGTTCATATTTCAAATGTGCCTTGAAAAACTCTCAAACTCCGAGTCTCCGCGGTCGTGGGGTACTTAAATCCATTAGGACAATAGGTCAGTATTGTAGATGCTAGGTATCAGTACAGAAAACTAGATGCGAAAGGATGATGATGATGCTAATAACAATGCGAGATAAAGCAAGTCCGGTACCAGTTGAAAGTCAGATCAATTCGAATGGTTTGCGTTTTGGCGATTCCGAGGTTGGCGTTTGTGGGCGTAAACGCACTGCACTCGAATATAGTGACGCGTATTCCCTTCCATCAGCTCCTTGTAGGCATTCGTCTCAAGTTCATTCACGAGTTGTTCAGGAACTCCACTTCCTAATAATAGTGGCCGTCCTGATTTCAGGAATGACTGCAACAAGATAGCAAGATGGCATTGAGCATGAGGCGGTATTAAAAGAACAAGACTACGCACAAATATATCATCTCTCATCGCCGTTCCTATTCGCATGTCGAATGCGCTGTCAGTCCGCCATGGTGTCACAGGAATCCAGTACTGATTATAAACAACGTTTTCGAATGACTGATGATTTGAAACCCAATCATGAAGATGCGTCGCAGCATCGACATCGCCGCCTCGGTTTCGCGCGGCCATTTCCAGGAACGATAGCCATCGCGGCCACCAGGGAGAGGCTAGTGTAGATGTATCCAAGTTTACTCGATGATGGTTCTCATCGTAGCAGTGGAAATCGAATTCCATGAGGTCGATGAGACCTCCCGGTCGTAGAACGCGACTTATTTGATCGATGAGGTGGGCGTAGTCTCGAATCTATTGTAACCATGAGAGGCAACACTCCAGGCAGTGAATTTCGTCTTACACCGGAGGAGATAAGGCGACTGTGGACAACATTGAAGTCACCGTAAAAATGTTCCAAGCCAAGATTGATATCATCAACTTCACTCCTGACCAAGAGTTTCAGCGAGCGGGTCATTAATACCATATGAACACAAACCTGCAATTTGGTGGCATGTACCTATGGGCGGGGTTATGTGATATGTGATTTAATATAGAGCAACACACTTACGGAGACTGCATAGGAACAAGATCAACGGCAACGGCGCTGCAATGTGGAAAATCAAGCGCTGCCTCCATTATCCTAAAGTAATGCGTCAGGGAACCGGATAGCAATGACGCGACAGGGACGAACCAACGCCCGCTGCCACAGCCCAAATCCAGGACGGCCTTCTGTTCCCCAGGGACATCATCCGCCATGACCTCCGGAAGTGGTGGGATATATTTGCCCATGATTTCAATGAACATGTTGTGCTGAAGGTCTAAAGAACTGGTCAGTATTATCCGAGACCGAGAGCGTTGCGACGCACCAAGACGATCCAACTCTTCAGCATCGGCGGGCAACCGGTATATTTCCGAGTAGTTGTTGAGGCCACGTCCGAATTCCTGTTTGTACGCCTCGGCGCGTAGGGAGCTCGTCATGGACCAAACCGAAGGTGTAGGTGACAGCGAACGCATTGAGGCATCATACGAAGTATATGAACTTCCCCCACACTCGGAGCGGGACTGAATGGCGATATTGAGGAAATCGAACAGGCGTCGCTGTCATAGTCGCTGTCGCCGTCCAGAGGCTTGGGGAATGTATGCGAGACCATTAGTGGATGGACGGTCGACGGTGGAATGGAAAGAGTAGAAAAATAATTACGATGAAATAGCATCAGTTAAATGCAATACCCCTTTATAACCCGCAGGTTGATAGACCCGGTGCGATCGTGAGATCGTAGCTTTTCAGGCTTACGGCGGATATCAACCAGCCATTCCGATGCCATGCTAACTTCTTCCGAGCCCCTTCCGCTTTGAATGAATAAATAGCTAATTTATTTTTCGCAGAGAGAAATTCCTGAAAAAAAACCAGTGTGCTCGAAAACAAAGCAGAAAATATGAGAGATATGGGTTATGATGTCTATACATTTCAAAGTTGCCAAGAGGGAAGACATAGCACAGGAAGACTACCCAAGGTGTACCCTGTCGGAGACAGATTTTCCTATATATCCAAATCTAGCCAGATTCAACTCAGCTTTCTCATGACCAACTCCGCCTGAACGGCATGCATTTTCTTTCCCACTTTCATAACTTCGCATCGTCGATGAACCTCCCCTGATGGCGACAAGAAACCCCGTAGAGCGGCAATCATGCATAGACAATTAGTTACCGAAGACTTCCTTGCAGGGACTCGAAAGAAATTCTCGAAAAAAAAGTCTGGTATAGTTGCCAAGACTGAGGCCTAAGGAATCAATGCCATCATCTCCGACTCGGAGTAGTTACACACTGTTTCAATTTCCCAAAACGCGCTCGCCCTGTGCTACGCGTCGTTCACTCATGGGTCATCCGACATCTTCTCGTCCTTTGACTTCTGAGACCCGTTCACTGGGTAACAGGAATTTAAGCTCTTTTACCGACGTCCTATGACTGACCCGTTACCTCGGTATGCCACGACCGCCGACTGCTACACTGGCGATCCGGACGCTTCTAACCTCCTTCCGCGACCAAATCCACGTACGGTTGTTTTTTGCGCCTTTACGTTTCATGATAGGCCAGCCGAAGTCGCCTTTATAACCTCATCAGCGTTCCAGCCTCCAAGTGCTCCACGTAGTCCTTTCAAATTCTATAGCACGGTGACAAAGCCGCTCGACGTGTCGAAGAAGTGCGTGCTTATTCAGACACCGCGATGACAGTTATCTGATGACTCCATGATTATGCTACATAGGGAGTAACGAAGTGCATACAATTCGCTGAGACCCTAACAGCCTCATGTCTCCATATGCTTAACAGCCAGCATGGGACCGACACCACATCACAGATTTCCTTGAAGTATGTATGCTACCCTGACCTTTCCCATCTATGAATTCCTTTGGATACGCATGCTCATCAGGTGAGAAAGGTTAATCCCGACGATGGGCGTTATGTCCTCGGAGTCAACATGGAATGCCGCCTCTAGGGATAGTAGGGAATAAGTATATAAGACCAGGACGCCAAAATTCCAATCCCGATTACTATGTACCGCCCACCCCCAAACAGCGTCGGAGAGCACTCCAGTACCGCCGCAAACGAATCTGAATAGCCGAGAGGGTCTATTCTTGACACCATACGCAAAGGGAAGCAAATCACGACAGGGTAGGTGAGGTAAGGGTAGACTTTCCGGCGATATTGGTGTCGGTGGACCTTGGGTGTTGCAGGTGTGAGCATCCCCGTTCTCGGAAGGTCCCTTCCAGTATGGAAGCAAAAGTATGATCACGGCGGAGAAAGGTTGGCAACCCTACGATATTAACGCTCATTCGAACAACGGGCGAGGCACGGTTGGAACATGCTGAGGACAATCGTACATTCCATTCGGTGCCATGCTTATGTCCGTGAACGTCAGGGATGCGCATCCGGCGAAGCGCTATTTGGAATTCAATCGAAAAATAGAACCAGTGACAATAATTGCTGCACGAGCTTCGCAACATGCGGCACTAAATTGTATTCAAATACACCATTTCTGACCTGAGTGTCACATACATGTTCACAACACAACATACCTACCACCGTTATTTCTTTTTCAGCGCCGCAAACCGTTTATTCAATGCCTCGAACTCATCCTCTGGCGTCTCCGTTGTCGCCGATTGGGCTTTTGAAACTGATGTTATTGCATCTTCTGACTTTGATTTCTTGTTGTCTGGACCATCAATGTCGCTCGGCGGAATGGCAGGGAGTGTAGGGCCGGGCTCTGCCGCTGTACTTGGTCTATAGGCAGGTGGAGAATTTGTACTTGCGGCCGTTTGCTATAACATAAAGCAATGCAGTCCCATATGACTTTTGTTAGTAAGGAGTACCGACCTTCACATCTCCGTCAGACCCTTCGTCTATGTTGTCGTCTGAGCTTGGGGCATTTGGAGACATCCAGGAGACGCCATATGCCTTGGCTATCTCCGCCAAATATGCATTGACGAGCTCTGGCGAAGGCATAGCAATGTCCAACTTTCGAACGACCTGCGCACAAATACATCTGTAGGCACACTCGCACGTGAATGAGAAATCTTACGCGTTCACTGACACGTCCATCATGGTTTTCCATGACGGCGATAGAGAACTCTCTACCGTACTTATGCATGAGAATGTCGCGCAGTACATGAAGTTCTAGAAGATAATATTTGAGAAAACAGTTGACATGGTGAAGAGGGTTCGGTACATGCCTTTGACTTCTGTTCGGGGGGCAGAAAATATTATCCTGGATCGGCGGATTGGATTAGAAGAGAAAGGGTGGTGGGATATGACCCTTACTTACGAACAAACGCCTTCACTGATCGCCGGATCGGGTTCTCGGGAACTTGAATGGGCTTATGTCAATCAACCGAGGCGAGCGCCACAGATTTCGCTCGCTTACTTCAAGTCTAGAATTCCAAAGCGAGCAATGAGGAGCTCACAGTAAAGCTCAAGGAGTTCCAGAAGTTCGATATGGATGTCTTCATTGATTACTACATATCCGACTCAATGATAGCAAGGAGAGGTTGAAATGCGGGACATACTAGTCTCCGCTTTAACCCTGGCGGTCTCAATCCAATCCTTCCCCGCTCAATTAGAATGGTGATATCTCGACGCGATGACTTGGCCTGGTCCCCTTATTTCTTGTAAAGTCCTGAGTCGTTGTATTCAAGACGGTCAGTGTGACAGGTCTACGGTATTGTAATGGATAAGGACGCCGGAACGATAAAGCTAAAGCCACTTACCTAAGCTCCCGCTGGCAAGCAGAGCAAAGACAGTGGCCTTCGTATCAACAGTTGCAGCAGTATAAAATGCTTTGGCGTATTCAACAGAAATACCAATGAGCCTGCCAGTCCAGGATAACTGGTGGATGTAAGTGCTCGGTTAGATCAAGTGCTAACTTCATCACTAGCATCGAGAACTTACTAATGAAGTTAGCAGGCTACGGAACATTGCAGTTTATCCGCACTCTGATCAAGAAAGCCAGCTTTCCATTAGGCGACCAATTGTGAAGCCCGACGGACAAGCAAACCCAAATGGCCCAGATACACGAAGATACAGAGATAATTCAAGTCCACGAATACAGTAAAATTGCACAATTTACAATGACACAAAAGTCCTTCAACAGCACGGTCCCTCATTTTGTTCGCCGCTATCAATCCATTGTGCTAATCCAACGAACATCAGAAACTGCGGAATGGAAAGGAGTAAAGCAAAGAAGACGGACCAAGAGCTTCCGCGTTATCCGCCCACCACTTCTTATATTCCTCAAGAGCATCCTTCATAGCAGCTTCCGTCTTAGCTGTATATGCCTGCTGACGAGCTTGCCGTGTGGCTTCGTTTACCTGCATATAATCGTCAACGTCAAAAGGTGGGATATTAGGTATGAAGTCTTACTGTTTCATCGAATAAATCTTCAGGGCAAGGGGGTTCATTTTCATAGAGACGATCCTGAGAAGATGGCATCAGAATGACAAAATCTGGCATCGCTGGCACCGGTGCTACATACTTCCCATTTTTCCAACTCTACAAGAAGTGGATGCTTCTCCGACATGGTAGTTGGAGAATGAGACGGTGGAACGGCGTGGGCCGAAGGCAGAGATTTTGACTGTCTCGGCCGGCAGGCACACTGCCATCTTGCTACGTCATTCCGTCAAAATTTACTTTATTTATATTACCTCGAAACTCTCAAAACGCTTAAGAACTCGAAATGGATGTCGCGCCCTTCTACATCTTCTCTTTGCCTTCGCTACCCTCCACGCGCACCTACCAACCATAGCGACCTCGGCGCATAGGAGAGTACTCGACCCATCTCACTGCCAGTTGATTGAAGGTACTCGACTGTCAACCGAGCTGGGAATCGGTGAGTCGAATGCTCTCTATGAATGACGAAATTAATCTTCAGACGCGTAATCCAAAGCAATGACAGATGGTTTAATTATTGCGCAGCGCATGTGTTCATCGAAAACTTCCCACTTGAGAGCAATACCCCCTGGGAAAACCCCGACGTCGTCGAAAGCGCAATGATGGTTACAAGACAAGCTCGGTCACCGAATTTCCCGACGATCATCATCGAATGAAGCCAAGAAATCATCGAGCGGACCTGCCACCCCTGACGTATTCCTGAAGGTCTTGCAAGCTACAAGTCGAGATATGCATGAATTTGAGAAGATCAAACAAGGATGTCCCAATATCCACGTACTACATAAACTACTCGGCCTGTTCATGCGTACGGCGCTTGCCTTCCCGCCCCTCCTCTCGTCGCAGTTTCTTTGCATTTGTTTCTACCTGAATCTTCAACACAATCACCGCCTTCTTCGACCGTTTCTTCTTCTCCGACCCTGTTCTTTGGTCTTTCCCCCAATCGTATGACCACTTGCTTTTGCAGATTAAGGTCTGCGTCTTTGGCCTTCCTCTTGAGCTTCCTATCTTTCTTCGGCCGTTCTCTGTGTTCTTCGTCTACATTTTCTGTTGGCATCGCTAACTCTTCCTGAGCGATATTCTTTTCCTTCTTACTCTTCCTGTGTTTCTTCGAAGACTCTAGGACATCCTCATTTTTAGCCAGGGCTTCATGCTCCATGCGCGTACTTTTATACGTGAGGTAGCACCCATTTTCCCCCATCAGTAAAGAAACAAGAACGTGAAAATAAAAATCTCGAACCAAATCTTCCTCCAACAATCTGACCATGCAACTTCCTCGACTTTGTCCGGATTCCTTACTTACTCCGCCAAGACTCGCGCTGCACGGTTTTCATCCGGAAATACGAATACGAGCTTGACATCGTGTCTCAACGATACATGTTTGAGAAGAACAGCAATTTAACGAATGAGTTCAACATTTTCGATGCATCCCGTCTAGGCCCGCTAAAGTTGTCTGCTCGTCAGTGAAGCCTAGGTAACCGCTGCATGTAAGTCTGAATTATATTCCTGACACTACGCATAAAGGGACGATAGGGTAGGCGAGGTAAGGGTAGACTTTCTGGTGATATTAGTGTCGGTGGACCTTGGGTGTTGCAGGTGTGAGTATCTTCCATTCTCGGGAGCACCCTTCCAGTATGGAAGCAGAGCATGGTCACGGCGGAGAAGGTTTAGCAACCCTACGATATTAACGCTAACACTCATTTGAACACCGGGCGGGGCACGGTTGGAAAATGCTGAGGACAATCGTACATTCCATTCGGTGCCATGCTTATGTCCGTGAACGTCAGGGATGTGCATCCGGCGAAGCGCTATTTGAGACTCAACCGAAAAATAGAACCAGTGACAATGACTGCTACACGAGCTTCGCAACATGCGGCACTAAATTGTATTCAAATACAGCATTCCTGACCTGAGTGTCACATACATGTTCACAACACAACATACTTACCACCGTTATTTCTTTTTCAGCGCCGCAAACCGTCTATTCAATGCCTCGAACTCATCCTCTGGCGTCTCCGTTGTCGCCGATTGGGCTTTCGAAACTGATGATATTGCATCTTCCGACTTTGATTTCTTGTTGTCTGGACCATCAATGTCGCCCGGCGGAATGGCAGGGAGTGTAGGGCCGGGCTCTGCCGCTGTATTTGGTCTATAGGCAGGTGGAGAATTTGTACTTGCGGCCGTTTGCTATAACATAAAGCAATGAAGTCCCATATGACTTTCGTTAGTAAGGAATACCGACCTTCACATCTCCGTCAGACCCTTCGTCTATGTTGTCGTCTGAGCTTGGGGTATTCGGAGACATCCAGGAGACGCCGTATGCCTTGGCTATCTCCGCCAAATATGCATTGACGAGCTCTGGCGAAGGCATAGCAATGTCCAACTTTCGAACGACCTGCGCACAAATACATTTGTAGGCACACTCGCACGTGAATGAGAAATCTTACGCGTTCACTGACACGTCCATCATGGTTTTCCATGACGGCGATAGAGAACTCTCTACCGTACTTATGCATGAGAATGTCGCGCAGAACATGAAGTTCTAGATGATATTTGAGAAAACAGTTGACATGGTGAAGAGGGTTCGGTACATGCCTTTGACTTCTGTTCGGGGGGCAGAAAATATTATCCTGGATCGGCGGATTGGATTAGAAGAGAAAGGGTGGTAGGATATGACTCTTACTTACGAACAAACGCCTTCACTGATCGCCGGATCGGGTTCTCGGGAACTTGAATGGCTTATGTCAATCAACCGAGGCGAGCGCCACAGATTTCGCTCGCTTACTTCAAGTCTAGAATTCCAAAGCGAGCAATGAGGAGCTCGCAGTAAAGCTCAAGGAGTTCCAGAAGTTCGATATGGATGTCTTCATTGATTACTACGAATATCCGGCTCAATAATAGTAAGGAGAGGTTGAAATGCGGGACGTACTGGTCTCCACTTTAACCTTGGCGGTCTCAATCCTTCCCCGCTCAATTAGAGTGGCGATATCTCTACGCGATGCCTTGGCCTGGGCCCCCTTCTTTTCTTGTAAAGTCCTGAGTCGTTGTACGGATATGCTGTTGATAGAGGGCGCGTAAATCGAGGATCACTGATTCCAGGAATTACACTCGATCATTACCGGAGCTGCACCTTGCAAAGGGTGAGCTCGACGACGGATAAATAATGGAGTGAAACTACCTTGGCTTTAGCAGAATTCCAAGGAATCATTGACATGTCGGATGATGGGTGAAAAGGTACAAGACACGTGGATTCGGATCGACTGTGTTTGTTTGTGGGGTGCTGAGTCTACTCCACATAATAAGGCCAAGGCATCGGAAATTACTTCCGTACTCCTTTCCTTGGCTACTAGACTATTGGCCGCGCAAATGGGGATGGAGAAATTGTGCGAGAGGGTACATGTATGCAAACATCTTCTAGGGTGAAGCGAATAATTGCCGCGTGCCTAGTACACACCTGCCAGCATCGGGCCTAACGGCGACGAATATTTATTGTGGTAGCTGTTTTCTGCAGCGTGTTCCATTAGCTCCCGTCTCTAGATTTTTAGCCGTAGATTGGAAGACAACAGAGTTGCGAGCAATGGCGGTGGTGCTGCCCAGATGCCGAATAAAAGTGCCAAAACAAAGTTCGCTAGGGTCTATTGTTTTTTCTTCCATTCAATCGTTCGACATCGCGCGAGCTTCCATATACCTTGCAGCCTCGGAGATTTTTCTTGAGAATGCTCTTATGATAATGCTACCCCGCTTATCACGTCAGGTCGTAGTCAATTGCGTTGATTGAATATCTTAGCTGGTGGCCTCCCTATGAGCCTCTGTTACATGTTACATCTCGACCCGGTTACTGTCTGAAGACGAAGGCGCGCTGACTTCAAGTGTAAGACCACCACTGGTTCATGTATAGGCTTACTACTGAAGTTGCAACTATACGTACTAGAGGTTATTTCTTAGTCCTTATAATGTCATTCATAGCCCTCGTTTTAACTAGGACTTCCTTACAGGTATTTGACATTGGGAGATTCCTGAGACAGATCTGAAAACAGTGCTTCATTAGTGCGGCCAGTGTGAGAACCCAACGCACTCGTATCACCTGGCGCTTCACGTCAACCCTCAATTAGTTTGACAATAAAATTTTACGTAGTGAAAAGCACTGCGCATTTAACGATCTGCTATGCCTTGAATTCCTCCTGTCCGATATGCTGACCGTAATCGAGTGTTCCATGCTTTTCTCCATGCTCCTTCTTGTTTCCGTACTCAACAAGAAGCGGAAGCAAATGCCCGATGCTGTACTCGAACATCAATTGGACAGCATGTGTGTGTAAACTGACGGTAAGGATATCATGATGATAATAGTGATAATGGTGCATTGAATTGAAAGCTCCTGCGAAAATATTCCAGGATATCCAACAGCACTGCGCAAACGATCCGTATCGTAATATATTCACTGTTAATGGTGCTTACGGGGGCAGAAAGCGTGATCTGATCTGATCGTGCCGGTAATGTGATGGTTGTTTGGATGACGGTTGCCGCTTATAGATCCAGCACATCCATGATGAAGTGACTGTTCTGTTAGTACTGCTTTCGGTCTCTGCATCTTCTGACTCGACGCCATCGTCATTCTGCTCTTCTGCTGCCACGATGAGCAAGACCCTCTCCCATACCGCCAAAGTTCGCCAATCCCTTCACCTGTCCATAGATCCTTCGCCTTGCCACCACTTTCGCGCTCCATCATCGGATTCAAATACATCATCCTCAGATTCTGCAATGAACAGCTCAGAGACCGCGGAGACCTCTCCGCCTTCTTCTGTATCCGAACAAGACTACATCACCGTGTTGTGCATGTATGATTTCGAATCGGACAATTCAATCCACCTGTCCTTTCGCAAGAATGAAATGCTCGACATCATAACGCGGGAAGCGACTGGATGGTGGGCAGCAATGCGACGTGGGGGCGATGTCGTTGGCTGGATACCACAAGCCTTTGTACGCCCGCTTTCGGCAGAAATGGCCGAGAGACTGCGCAGTGTTCGGGAGGAACTTCGCGTCTTTGAATATGACGCCGAACAGCTCTATAATTCTGCACCTACTTCACAGATATCTTCGGACCTCGAGTCTCCCTTGCTTACTCGAGCTTCTGAGACAGAAAACCATATCCCTGCTCGATCACCGTGGTCTTCGCAGGAGAACCAGCAAAGGCCACACCACCCGCCTTCTCCAAGGACACCAGTACCCTATCCTCCTGTGATAACCGTACTCGTCAAGCGCACACCGAGGAACCCTGCTAACATGTCCGACATCGCGTCCAGGAACAAGGTCACCACCCTTGAGCCTCTCTCACCTCTCCGAAATCCCCCACGGCGCCATTATTCCCTTTTGGCTTCGGAACATGACTCGGACGCTGAATCTCCGTCTGCCTCTGACAGGCGACGTTTGGAAAAGATTAAACAGCTTACGGGAAGCGAGGAAGCAGTCTCGTTCTTCAGCCAGGCCAATTCCCCATGGTATACCAAGTCACGGCACTCAGATCATCTAAGGCTTGACAGCGATGGACAGGTCCGTTCCGGGACCACAGAGGCTCTTGTGGAGAAACTTACGTCGGAAACTTCCAAAGATGTTATCAGTAAGATTTCGCTTACATATCCATCGTCTAATTCTAACTACCTCTATAGAGGCCGCGCAGGAAACAGCGTTTCGAAACGCGTTTTTGATGACATTCCGGACGTTTATGACCGCCGATCAGCTGTTCACCGCACTTGTGGGTATTTATGCTATGGAATGCCCTAGCAAGATAACGGATCCAGAATATGAAGAATGGAAAGAGAAATGCTCTATCCCTACACAACGCATAGTGCTGACTATCTTTACTATGTGGCTGGAAGATCACCGGCTACTCGAGGAAGAGCCCCACATAGCCCAGCTCCTCACTGACTTCCTCAACAACGTAACCTCTCCCCTTGCCGTGGCGGCTAGATTAATTGTCAAATCTATTGAACGGCTGGTGAGTATATCAAAATCGGACCCTTACGCGGTGCTCAGATCCTTCAGACATTTGCCAGTCCCTGCGTGGAATCACCCGTAGTATCTCCTCGCCGGAGAAGAAAATCTCGCGATCACAAGGGCGACCTTCTCCGCCTTGACCCCACAGATTTGGCCGAACAGTTATCGCTATTTGAGTATACGCTCTATAGCAAGGTCACTCCTCAAGATTGTTTGGTATATGCAAAGTCGCCTCAATTAGCCCCCAATCTCAACGCCTTCTGCGCCACTCATGACAAATTGGCGTCCTGGGTAACCTTCAGTGTTCTGAACAATGAAGCCCTAGGAAAACGGGCAGATACTATTGATTTCTGGATCAAGGTTGCCGAGGTATGACCTCATCCGCTATCTTGCAGAAATCTTTCTGATCGTGGTCTAGAAATGCCGAAACATGAATAACTTTGCATCCATGAGCGCGCTTATTACAGCGCTCAGTAGCGTCGTCATCACACGGTTGCATCTCACTTGGGCTCATGTGGGGCGAAAGGCGAATCTTGACGCCCTGTTGAAATATAACGAACCTTCTGGAGGTTTCGCCGCATTCCGAAATCTTCAAAGTAACGCCGAGGGTCCCTGCGTACCTTTTGTCGGGATGTACCTTACCGACATCGCTCACACCAAGGATCAATTTGAGGACGTTGAGGACGATGGCCGAATTGTGTTTATCAAGCGGCAGCGGTGGTATGAGATAATAACGCAGATGCTGCGGCACCAGTTGAAACCGTATAATATTGGAGAGAGTATGTCTATTCGTGGCTTTATTTCGATACATCTGCGGACAACTGGTACGAAGGACTCGAGTTTGGCATGGTCAAAAAGTCAAGAGGTACAGCATTCAGAGCTGGCACATGCAGATATTCGTAGGGGGTTGGAGGCGGCTGGATTTTAGTTTTCATCTCTGCTTTCTTACTTGTTGTTTTGCTTTGAATCTATGCATGCGTATATAGCGGACAGGTATTCAATATTCAACTTTACGGGAATTTATAGCCCCTGACTACGGACCCGCGTCATGATCATTCTTGCTTTCTGCCACGACTACTATAAGACATGGCGGGCCTTCTGGCTACGACGACTGTGATCTTTGCTCTCATTCTCGCTATATTTTATCAAGTTTATCTAAGTCCCATACTCACAACGTTTGGCGTCGGTCGAACTGTCGGGCCATACGAGCATAATGGTCGATGCAAAACCATCCCTGGGGCAGAAGGGTGTGAAAGTGAAGCATTATTGTTTTGTTTTCTCTATATTTATTAACAAGGCTCTCGTTTACAGAAATAGTGCTACACCATACGACTGGAAATGTGTACATGGCCTGCTCGACACTGAAACAGCGGTTCCATGCCAGTGCATTGCATCCATCGAAAGAAGCTACCATACCGAGCTCTGAAACAAGCTACTTTGCAACGCACAGCCCAGACGGACGTGTTACTCGTCTGTCCCTGGAAAACTTTGATATGTCTCGCACCGCTGTATTCCACGGCATGGATGTCGTACCGTCATCCACTAATCCTAAAGAGCTCTTTGCATTTCTCGTCCACCACCGTCTACCTCTGGGGGGTAAAGACCCTTCACAAGTAGGCTACGATTCTTCAATCGAAATATTCAGAACTTCTGTTGGGAGCACAACTTTGACACACCTACGAACCGTTGAACACCCCGTTATCTATTCCCCTAACGACGTTATTGGTTCTGCGGACGGCAAAAGCTTCTTCTTCACCAATGACCGAGGCGGGCGAAAAACTGGTCTTGTGAGTTCAGAAAACTCCGCCCGTTCACCGCATTCAAAAAAATTTAGGCACGAGATTTGTTCGAGTTCCTGAGGCCGTCTTCATCTGTTGGCTACTGTCACATCGAAGAAGGCTGCAAGACATCGATATCTGGAATGCTTAATAACAACGGTATTATTCAGGCTGAAAACGGAACCATTTACGTCTCTAGCACCCTCTCAAGTGGAATACGCGTGTTGGAGAAGCAGGAAGACAATACACTTGTTCTAACAGATGTGATTCCCTCTGGTGAAGACTTCTTATATATCAATTTAACCCACGGTTGCTAACATAAATCAGAAACGATCATCGATAATTTGTCCATGGATGAGACTGGAACTGTGTGGGCAGCTGGTCAGATTCCCAATGTGCACGTCTGACTTCGATCTTACGCGTGCGGATCCAGGTATCCCGAGAGCGCAGGATGCACTCAAAGCAATGATGAACCTGTTCACGACCCCATGTCCTGTCTCGGTTTACAAGTACTCTATAAACACCGGTCCGTCATCGTTCTTCGGCGAGAAGTATAAGGGAGAAAAGGTACTGCAAAAACTTGAATGCGGTCCTGAAATTTAGTCCTTGTGCTTCATCTTTGATTTAGGTCCTGGAAGACGATGGAAGTCTTGCTTCTTTCATTAGTACGGCAGCCTACGACTCTCGACGCGGTCGACTGTTCCTTCATGGTAAAGTTCCTTGTATTAAAATTTCACTGATTCTATCTAACGCGATCGTCGCAGGCCTAGGTTCCCCTGGACTTACCGTATGCGAGATCTGAAAAAGCCTTTGGGGGAACAAGAGCACTGTTAATCAGTCAGTCTGCCGTATTGTAAACCGCAGGGACAGGGCCCACGAAATAAATCATTCCTCCTGACTAACATCGCCACCCATGAGAACTTGCAGAAGGAAGAAGAACGAATCTTTTGAACACTCCGAACCGTTCCCAGGACGGTTCACCTTTCACATTTGGTCGTTTTCCAGAAACACAGATCTCCGGGCCAACGACGTCGAACAAAATGTGATAATTATAGACGTCTATTATTGGCCCTGACCTCAACCCGGTAATAAAGACTAAAATACTTGCTCTGAAGGACTTCGGACAAATTGCATCAGTCGTATTGTTACTATAGGCTCATGTAGTAGAGCGGTAGCGAGTCACCTCTATAAGAAGGTGGATCGACTTATCTCCATGGACATTGCTAGCGTCCTGGAGGAAGTGTCCCCACTGTGTTGCATCAAGCCGGTGGGGCGGCTGAAACGCAGGGCGGTCGACATCAATCTTCATTCAACTGTCTTGGGACCACCTATCCAAAAGCGTTACTAGCATTTTGAACGTCCTTCACGATTAAAAACAGGAAACACGAGAATTCATTCATAATAAATAATAACTAAGCTTTACTTATGTGTTCAACTACATATAATTAACGTTTATGTCGAGTTTGAAGGCTTCCAATCCCCAAGCCAAGAGCTCATGGATAACAGAGCTTGAGTCTGGACTCCGGCAACGGAGATGTCTGCCTCCGCATTCGCGACTTTCAGATCCGAGCAATGAAAGCCGTTGCCCACGAAGATGGGCTGCAAGAGTGTTCCCAGGATGCCTAAGCCGTCAGCGGACATAGTCGCATCCCTCCATGGGTCGCCTGGAGCACATGAGAAACAACAGCATGGCTAAGGGGTAAGAACTTACGGTTGGCATTGGCAAAGAATAGCCGATCTGCTTGTACGCTCCAACCAGTGTACCGTGAGTTGGTGGTGGCAACCGAAGGTTCAGGTGGTTCCGAGAACGCGTCGGGGAACATGAGAACGCATTGACGCTAAAATGATCACAAGCATGAAAACCAGCGATATCAAAGTGATCAACTGACCAACCTGAGTGTACAGCGTATCGGTATCGACTAGTTTGGAGACGATTGAGGGGTGGCCTTCTGGGGGACCGCCCTAAACACGGTGTCAGTCGACGAAAAGTAGAACAAAGCGCCCTTACCTGGTACCAGCCGACTTCATTGCATCTACAGAGAATCATTAGATAAAGATGCAATCATTTCACAGTGGCGCCGGGAAAACCTACACAGTCCACATCCAGGAACGGTAAGAGTTGCCCACCTCGATATTGGTATAGTAATCCAATGTCGCATCATAGGTGCCCAAACATACTCTGTCAAGGGTGTCAGTACCAGAAGTACAAGATCATCAGTCACTCACAGAACGCTCTGATCGCCGCAAACTAATGAACGGAACACCAATAAATCAATGTAACAACCCGGACTAGAGTTGAGCACTTACGAAACGCGAGGTACTCGCCCTTAAAATAAGCGCCCCAGGACGCCAGGGCGTGTTCAAGGCCCCAGCCCTCCGCAGGGGCGCTGATACCATCTTTGACTTCTAGTGCATCACAAAATTTGTAAAATTGGGCATTCGGCCCTGAAGTAGGCTGAAGAGACTGCCAATCCCAGAGATTGTTTCGTACTAACTCCGAAATAAGTTTGTGAGCACGCGTATACCGGACAGAGACGTACGTGCACCCGCAGCATCATCAAGATGAGTAAGATCGCTCATGCCAAAAGTCTCCTTGATGGAGTCAATGGCCGTGGTATTACTGCCAGTGAAAACTTCATCCACGTAGGCAATCACAGCTGCCACATCGGCGGAACAGTTGGCAGGCATGTATTGGCGGATTGGCTCGTAATATTGCCAGAAATCCCTGTAAGTCCATATAAATAAGTGCGAGGCGGTACGGAAATTTGAATCCTACGTTATTGCTTCCACCACTGCAGATGATGCATAACCGGCATAAAACAATCCGGGGTTGCTGGTGGCGAACCATTAGCAAAAAATTTCTAACCCAGCCGGCTTACTCACTTTACCATAGTCCAGCTCACCAAGGCACCTGTTATGGATCAGATCTATTGCCTTCAATCAGAAACAGACAAAAGACACCGACCAGAGTAGCTTCCACCAGCTAAGATCCAAGGGGCTTTATCAGGACCCAGTTGATCTCCGTTTGTCATTGGCAATTTAACATTCTTAGCAAAATAGACGAAATCGTTAATGGCTTGTGGAATGGAGAGCACTTTAAGGCTCTCCGACGAGAGGTCTGGGTATGGGTTGCTTGCACCGTAAAAGCGGTGCTCCAGTATCACCACCGCACCATGCTGCTGCTGCGCGATCTGACCAAATATTGAGATATTGGTAAGGAAAGGGTAGTAGGCTGACAGATGTGATAACCGTTAATTACAGAAGCATGCAAGAAATGAAAAAAGCGCACTCTCAGCGTTGTTTTCCCCGGGAGTAAGCAGGATGATCGGACCGCCTAAATGGTGCGGGTCAGCAGATCGGCGCGGAGAAAAACACGCCACACAAACCGGATTCATAATACTCGGAGGTGTGCCAGTAACGTTGCTGAAAGGTCCCCAGAGACGCGTTATTATGGTCGATCAGCTGGTCGAAGTAGTACACGGTGTCGTAGGCAACGGTAGCCTTCGCCGTAGCGGTCGAAGCAAGGTAGGGTGCTTCGATGGTGGGAAATATAGGCATAGGCATCATATTCGCATGGGGACGGCCGTCCTTGAGTATAGCAGAAGCAAGCCCTAGTAGGCAAGACAGTGGAGCGAGGGCGTGCAGGATCCAACGCATTGTGAAGAATTGGGAACTAACTCTGGGGCGGAGATACTGGTCGCATTACTCGACCTTTAAATACTCGCTGAGCCTTGGCGGCGTCGTATGGTCAAGGGGCTGTAGAACCAAGCAAACCGGTCTGAGGAAGCTCAGGGTTCCTTTGGTCGAGTCAGAAACATCGTGATGGAACCTATAACTGATGTGGACGAGTTTCCGGGGCGGTGTGCTTCCATCATCTCCGAGTCAAAGAGAATCGGCCATAATCGCGCGCTGCGCCGCCGCACACGTCTAGCAACTGAATGAGCTTCGAGCCGCGATTTTCGAAATCAGCGGAACAGAGGAGACGGGTCCAATTGAACCAGGCGTTCTTGATGTAGTAACCGTTCAACAACATCCTTGGAAACAATAATGCATCGGTTGCATCGGTCTTCGCGGCTTCGCGAACTGTGAGCGGTTATGGTCTTCACATGGTTTATATGGCTGCGTATGCAACTAAACCAGTACGGAACGCCAGATCACTTGAGCTGGCAGAGCAAGTACCAAGTCCCAGCTGGTCCAGAACGAAAATTTCAAGGATCAGATTCCTGAGAAAATTCGAAGTCGATACCGGGCTCGGACCGAAAAAAACAGCATGGCGAATCAAAAGTCATTTTCTCCAGCGGCATGCAGATGGAGACGGGACAGTTAGGAGCCTGGCAGGCGTATGAATGATCCAGTAAAGGTTGAGATATTGGCTTGATTGACCATCAATTCGAATTTGGAAAACATTTTAAGCAGGACAGTTTGTTCCTGAGGGTAAAGGCAAATAAATAACGTCATCACTAGTCCGACTCTATCGTATATTGCGTTTGATTGCCCTAAGTAGTACCTCGACCAGCGCCTGCACGATGTCCACCTCGCCGCTTACCTCCGCGGCCCGGACGCTTTACCGGCTTCTTGTTTGAGCAATTATCGCAATACCATTTGCCTTCGGGAGGCACTTCCAGGCCGATACAGGTCAAATGGAACTATGAAAACACCATCAATCTTTCGTTCGTCAAGGATAATAAATCATTTACCCATTCTCTTTCACAATTCGAGTCATCGCAGGCTATCATGTCGCCGTAGCTGTACCCGTCACAAACACAGTATCTGCGATTGTCGCCGTCCGCTTCGCCGTCCTGCTCGACGGTACCCTCGTCCTCCGCACCAGAACCAACATTCATTGGCATGCCGGCGTCAGAGTAAGTCGCTGGATTCCTTGCTACAGGCACTCCGGGGCCCTCCAACTGTCTGGGCATGGGCCATTCGCCTGGGCCCGCGGGCACACCTCCCGGGGCGCCATTCGGTATATGGAGCTCAAAGGGATGAGGATTGCCGTTATGATACGGAAGGGGAAGCGATGGATGCGATGCTGAGGGCGGGACATGGAATGCTTCTCGACGCGAGCCGTGGTTGGGCAAACCGGGATCGTACGCGCCATTAGGGTAATGCTCGTTCTGGGGTGACCCACCACGGTGACTGTTTGCCGCAGTACGCGACCTCCTGTTGCCACCGTGAGTATGACCGGTGCCGTTCGTTCGTCCATGTGTCGAGCCTCCACGCGAAGAAGCCTGGGGTGGTGGTGGCGGCAGATACGAAGTGACAGAAAGGACTGAGTCAGCTGGAGAACCGGCACGTTCGTTTCTGTAGAAAGCAATGAAAACCATATGTTTGAGACAAGATTTTCCGGCGTACCTGCGTCCTCGACCGCCATTACGCGGCCTGCTTGGTCCGTCAACTGCTCGCTCTTTTCTCGGAGTCCCATCATCATCCCTCGGGGCTCGTTTTCGTTTGACAGGACTGGGGTCCGTCGCGCTCGTCAGCAGAGAACCATAGTTGCCTCGCCGTCTTCTTCCACCCTCCGTCATCGTGACCGGCATAAAGGTTTTGCTCGCCACATGTGGGTACGCGGTTTGTCGATTCAGAATGGAAGCATCGAAGCCAGGGATGTGCTCTGCCAGAGTACGGAGATGGCTCACATGGGACTTGAGATTATCCGCAGCTTGGCAAGCGACACGAATCTTATCCTCACCCCCCGGTTTGAGCGTTCTCGCCTCCTCTGCAATCTCAGACAAGAGCCAAAGGCGCTCTTCTTTACCCTTGCCGTCTTCTATCATCTGCGTAAGAGTGTGGATTTTGGCTGTTATAGACGCCATGGCAGTGGAAAGGACGGCATCGAGTTCCCGAAGGTCCGCAAAATTGCGTGAGAGGTCAAGTGGTAGAGAGTCGAGCGTGTGGTTGTACTCGGAGAGCAGAGAAAGAGAGTATGCCGTATCGATATGTGAATTCGAGGTCACCACTGCAGAGCGAGATTGCTGAGGCATCGTCAGGGATGTCGTGCACGACGTTGTGGCCAGCGCTAAAAAGGCCATTATATTTGTTGACCACAACAAAGGCCCGTCGGCAGTCCCGGTCCGGTATCCGATTCGTTTGCGAAAGCATGGCTGAGAACCAAGTATTATTTAAAAATACATTCAAAAAATATGCTACGATGAAGGTCGAATGAAAATGCTAGCAGCTACAAATATATGATGATCGTGGCGTATCGTTCGTTTTCCTGTCGCCCGCAACCTCGCGAACCTCCCTCAAGTGCTACTTCACAATGAAATCTCCAAGTGTGCCCATACCAAGGGCTTCTACAATCCATATGCCTCAATGGTATCACGGCATCTTCATTTCTCCGCCAATCACTTCCTGCAGCACACTAGCTTCTTCAACCCACTTTGGACCCCATGTATCCGGTTTTGTGACGCTCCTCTTGTCTGGCCTTTAGACCCTTTGCTAGAAAGGGAGGCGTACATGGCATGTGTGTCTCGTGGAGACTGGTAGAAGGACGAGAATGCGTTTGGAGACGTTGAGCCGGTGGGGAAGAAGGATGGCGACGAAGGCGACGAAGAGAAGGACATCATTGAATGTGGTGTGTTAAAACGTCAGAGTAAGAGCGCGGCGTGGCAAGAATAGTGCGATGCGTGTGAGAGATTGGGACCGTAAAGGAAGGATGGGAAGGATGGAATGGTCGTTCCAGTACGAGATAACGATGTGCTTGTGAACTTTAATGTAAAACGAAGAACTTGACGAGAGATGGCCCGCACAAGTGATGAGGAGGATGGTCAGATCCCTTCCAATCTACTGGTCGGTGCTGTTGAAGAAACTACAGCGCTGGCGCTCTGTTATATAGCCATGGAGAGATACACCATGAAATTCTGGACCTATAGAGGAAAGACAAGCTAAAGTCCATATTAGGAAGTGTCCTTGTCTGCGAATGGCAAGTATAGCAAGTTTAATGTCATACAGCTCAGGGTGACTCCATGCTTGACTCGAGTGTTGCGTAACCAGGTCGTTGTATTCCGAGTTTGGAACAAGGCATACAGCTGTTCTTGTCGTCGAAAAGAGAAGCGTTGACCGAGAACTCAGGGTTGCGTTCAAAAGCGTCCGAATCCTTATCCGCCTCGATCACCGCTTGAGATAGAATAAGAGGGTTTTTCCGGGAATGTCCTCCATGACGAGGTATTGGAGTGCAGACGAAGAAAAGAAGCGCCTTACAGCCGATAGTATTGCCTCGAAGTGACAGTTGCGACCAGAACGGAGGACAATGGCCAGGTGGGACCCCCAAAGCTGAAAACGTAGAACAAAGCAAAACCGCTTCCGTTTGACGGGCTAACAGCCTACTTTTCGATTTGACATCAGCGAGAGTCATAGCGGTGATTCCAGATCGGGAATGTTATCAAATATTTTCGTAAAATTCACATCACGTGCTGCGCGGTTCAATATTCGCGGTACGGTGCACGCGTCTGACTCTTCCCACTGACTCGCAACCGCCTCCGACTTGTTCTCGTGCTCTGTCACGCAGTCTTCCGTTCCCAGCCCTGCATCAATGGCCAAAGGTACAGCATTCTACGCCGTAAGAGTTGGACGTAGCCCTGGCATATACTCCACCTGGTACGTTTCGTGACCCGGCTCGGTACAGCATTGAACTGAGATACTCTAGGGACGAGTGCGAAGCACAAATCAAATCCTTTCCCGGAGCCAAATACAAAAAGTTTCCGACGGCACAGCAGGCGCAAGAATTCATTACTGGCATATCAGGAGGATCAACCAGCACTGCTACTTCATCAGCGCAAACCACCTCAACTGCCACAGATGGATCAAAATCAGCGACATCAACATCAAACACATCTCATGTTGCCAGCATTCCGGGTGAAATTACTGTCTTCTCGGACGGTGCATGTAAAGGCAATGGCAAGACTGGAGCCGTGGCAGGAGTCGGGGTGTGGTGGGGTCATAATGATCCCAGGTAAGTGATACATATCTGGCGTGCTGTTGGGTGCTTGACAGCAGTCCTTCAACATAGGAACTTGGCAGAACGTTGTCCAGGCAAACAGACCAACAACCGCGCAGAGCTCATCGTCAGTACCCTTGTCTGTACTATCAGTGATTGTCATTCAAAGTGAGATTTACAGGCGATTGTGCGGGTGCTTGAACAATCGCAGACTGAAACCAATCCTCTCCGCATCAAAACTGATTCTAAATATTCAATAAACTGTATGCCTATTCGAAACCTGTTTGACATTATCGTTTATCGGACTTCTCCTTGTAGGTGTGACACAATGGTTACAAAAGTGGGTGGTCAACGACTTCCAAACTGCCAAAGGCACCCCGGTAGAGAACGCACCTCTCATCAAATACCTTGCAAGACTTCTTGAACGATCGGATCGGCTTGGACGAAAGATTAGCCTTGAATACGTTCAGGGACATGTTGGTATCGAAGGGAATGAAGCAGCTGATCGTCAAGCAAATATTGGCGCTACGCTTCCGGAGGTTCCAGAACGCAACTGGGAGGATCTGGAGAAAGTCATGACAAACAAAATGAACGCCGAGCTGAAGAAAATGAAGCATCGACCAGAACAACCCGCCACTCCGCCTCGTAAAGAGAATCCTGTTTTGAAACCCGTGCAACAGTCGTCGCCGATGAAGACGCCTGCCCCACGCTTGACTGAAGAAGTGAGTACTCTTTAGATTTAGAAGCGCTGGACCTTGACATTTTTCAACTCAGGAGGCAGCCTTCTATGCTGATGGACTGTTAGACGACGATGATATCGAGCTGGATCTTCTCTGAAGAATTTCATGCTCACTTGGACTCTGAATGTATCATCTTGGGTTCATTTTCTCCACACCTGTGTACTTTTGATAAATAGTGCGATGTGTACATATACCGCTCCTAAATATGCGATGATGATCTCATTGCGCAGTTGTACAAATGCATGCTACCAAAATTAAGTAGAACAGCAGAGCAATCAAACAGATAGTAAATCAGAAAACATGCGACGGCAGAAAGAAAGACCCAAAGATTTGAAAAAGCGGAATGAGAGTGGTAGGGGTGCTAAGGAATACGGATATGTTTGCGGAGTGTATATATGGACGTGAATGCGTGAGGGTGAAACGATGCGATTGTGAATGCAGAGATACGAAAGAAGTGCGATAAGAATACTCAATAAAGGATAAGAAGAAACGGAATCTTCAAAGCAGCGCGCTGGCATCCTTGCCTTCAGCAACCAGCCTTCGCCAATCCAATCTCCACTTGGCCATGTTCGACCGCAGCTTCTTGTCCCCAAGGGTCTTTTCTATCCAGAATAGAACGGCGTTTTCGTCTTCGGGAACAAAGAAGGACGATAGAAGCGATAGCACAGTTTCGAAGTTGGCATTGGCCGACGTGATATGATCTGCCAGAAGTAATATTAAGAGAAGGACCGGAGGATTGCACGGAAAAACCCGTACCCCGATATACCCAGACGATACACACGGCCACAGCGATGAAAAGATCCTGCCCTTCTAACAGGAAAGCGTCCCAGAGCCTTAGCTGCGTCTGAAAAGGAACCGAGTTGGCGAAGAGCGTGATATACCATTTCGTAGCGTAGGACGTGGTCGAGATCATATGCTTTTTGAAAGCAGCATAAACATCAGGCATCAGGTGTTCTGTTATCCTCTCTTGAACGTATATTGCTTCCAGTAAACCAGGGAACCCGGGGCTGAAGATGTTATGTAGCGCATACGAATCGTGCAGACGGACCAGCGAGGCATAGACGCGTTCAGGATCAAAATAGCATAATAACGTGGCGGCAATGGGACCCATGCCCTGGACATAGCCGCATTGCGAACAACGTAATGAGAAGCAATGGAGGACATGGAACAATGATCGTTGCCTAGTCGAATGTTAGAAAAATAAGGGCAGTAAGTGAGATAGACGACTTACCCTGCGCCATATCTTGTTCGAAACATTATGTGTCCCCCAATCGTTCGTGGAACATCCAAATCTATCTGGATATCGTAACTCGATGGCTTGTCTAGAGCGTTGCGGTAGTCCTGACATAGCTTGGTCGTTTCTGCGTTTCCGGTCCTCGAAAACCTTCTCAAGAGTAACTCCCATACAGCGGAGCGCCACCGGTCTGGAATGCCTTTGTACGTGCGTTCTGACAATTTCAGGCCCTTAGAAGGCTTCACCCTCCATATTTGGACGTTGGCGCCTTCGTCGCGCTGTTCGGGTTCTAACATTCGGTTCCACTTAGCGATACGAGAAGCCTCTTTAACAGGGATGGGTGTGGGTGGTAATGAGTCTAGGGAGGTGGGAGATGTGGAAGCGGAGGGTGGGCCCGCAGTTGTCCGGCTAAGCCGTTTCAGTAAAGGTGCGGCAGGCAGCAATATTAACCGGTCATGCGATGGAACATTGAAAAACCCATAGCTAGAACATGGTGAGAAGGGCGGCAGATGGAGGAGGAATATACACACCGGTCAACGTTGGCTAACGTCTGTATTTCTTGTTCATCCAACTCCTTCGACTTTTCCGTCCCGTCACCCAAGGCTGCCTCTGCACAAAGTTGACTTGCACGACTCGCGCCTATCCGAGCTCGCGTCCGCTCAACTCCTTCCTCATAGCCGTCGCCCTTTACCCCCGACATATCCAACTGTGCGTAGGTGTTACGTACATGGAATGCATCCATGTCCTCGCCTTCTGACGGGACAAGAGACGTTTTGCTTTGAAGAGTCGTTTCCACTGGGTGTTTGAGAGGTAATATAGGAGAAATACTATTAGCTCTAAGTCGATCTGCTGGCACTGGAGTTGTTGCCCTTTCGTACGACTGTGATGGTGAAGAAGAGGTTGAAGTAGGTTTAGGAGAAAGCGTCTCGCGAACGGAAGTCGTGGATTTTCGATTTGGCGAACTATCTGAAACGCCAGATATGAACCGGGGGTTGGGAGGTGAAGGATAGTTTTCTTCCGACTGGGACATGGTCGAAGGTAAGGAGAGGTCGGTGACATCGCTGCTACGAAACTGCCCGGACGAACCATGTCCGCCGCTATAGTCCGACATGAAGGAAGAAGGTGTCGCAGAGCTAGATACGGGGCGCGAATAAGAGGAATGCACGATGGGGGAACCGTTGGTTTTGGGTGCGACATCTGTGAAGTCTATTAATGGTGGTCTGTCTGTATTATAGTAGGCGAGTTCGGTATCAAAATCATCGTCCAGAGTGCTTTCAGGAAGAGCTAGGGTGACCTGGGGAATCATGGTCTTGGCCATATCGGTGGAAAGCGCATGAGAGGCGGCCCAACTGTTTCTGCCGTGGTCATCGCCGTACATGGAATAGATAGAGACGATGGCAGTCTCCGAGGATTGGCGTGATGCCTTTACAGTGGAATACCGAGAATCAGCGAATGAAGAAGTCCTGGAGGTGGTGGCACAAGAGAAGGGTGAGGGTGCGAGGGTCGCCGAATGATGCTTGGACGATGATGCCAGCACCACCGCGGGGGCCTCCATGAAAAAGAAAAGGTAAGGGGAGGAGAGTGAAGGATAGCGAAGATGGTGGTAAGAAGACAAGCTTTGTTGTTGCCAATATTATTACGAATTGTTTCTGATTCCTTTGATCTTTTGGAGTTACCGTCGGTTGCTTGTGGGCGCCGGTTTATTCGCCGATTGCTGCATGCTCTCACTGCCGTTTTTATCTGCCACGTACTGAACCCACTTATCTTCCACCGTCTAAATGTGGAATGTCAGATGTTACCGCTGGCTAACCAAATTGCATTTATTGCTCGTTTCATCACTCCGTAGCAATTGTATCATCTCGACGCTAATACCCCACTCTCGGATTCTTGCCCATACAGTTTCTGTCTTCTCTTTTTAAACACTACTATCTCGTCGCAGTGTTTCAACGATGACCGCAATCATGTACGTACACAGCTGGGCGGCGACTATTTTGGACGAGTCAAAATAGAATCAAAGTGCGAAAAGTCGGATTTTGCCCTATTTTGCCTCGCCCAAAATCGGCATCTCGGATTTCGATTCTATTTTAACCATCCACAAATAGTCGCCCCCCAGCTGTGGTACCTCTAATCGTTAGCGGGTTTCCGATACGGATGCAACTGGACAACATGGCAGATGACTCAACATATCCCGCTCTTCGTCCGTACCAGCGCTAGAGCAGTGTATGTAGCACCTGACTGCGCTTCGGTGGAAACAACAATTGCCGATGTTAACACGTCGAGCCTCGAGAGCAGGGAAATCGAATCGTGTGGCAATTAAACACGTCAGCTCAATGACATGCATGATGTACCGGATGCAAAGAGACCAGCGAATTTGGCAGGACAATCCACAAAACTCGGATTTTGGTCATCGTGACGTCTCGAAGTTGCCAGGTCAAACGATACCAGCCTCGACAAGAACACATGGCATAGAAACTAAAGTAGCATGCTAGCGTTCAGAAGCGAGTCGCACTTTGCCTGCAACCGTCGAGCAATTGCCCGTATCGAATGGAGCAAGATCCACACTGTAAAACACCAGGTAACACCCTTATCGATTTATTGATGCTGGATCTAGTTCGAGGAAGCTCGCGGGATGGAGTCAACCTGCATGTTGGGTTCTCCAGGACATTAGCCCTTCAGTCTATACGACTTTGCACAGAAACTTCCCTTTCCGTAATCTGGAGCAATGGTTCAGTTATTGCTTTGCACTGTGTACATCAGAAACTTCCCACTGGAAATTAATACCCCTTGGGAAAATCAGACGGTCGTCGAAAGCGCAATGATGGTTACAAGACAAGCTTGGTCACCGAATTCCCCGGCGACTCATCGAACGAAGCGAGGAAATTATCGAGCAGACGTGCCCCGACGTACTTCCGAAAGTCTTGCTACGAGCCGAGGTTTAAGAAGATCAAACAAGGAAGTCCCAATATCCGTGACGTCCTACATGAAACTATTGAGCCTGTTCATACCTACGGTGCTTGCCCCTCCTTTCGTCGCCCTTTCTTTTCCTTTGTTTCTACTTGTATCTTCAATATGACCACCACTTTCGCCGCCTTCTTCGACCGTTTCTTCTCCGATCTTGGAGGCTGGACGGAATTACCCTCGAGTTCCATCTCTGTTTCCTCCGTATCATGTTTCCGTTTCGTTCTTTTCTTTGTTCTTTCCTCCTCCACTCGTATGACGACCTCTTGTTGTTGATCAATGTCAGCGTCTCTGGCCTTCCTTTTGAGCTTCTTATCTTTCTTCAGCCGTTCTATCTGTTCCTCGTCGGCATTGCCTAGTGGTATCGCTGGCACCTCCTGAGCGTTTTTCTTTTCCATCTTACTCTTCTTGTGTTTCTTCGAAGATTCTAAGACTTCCAGTGTTTTACGCTCCATTTGCGCCTTCTTATACTTTGTATGTTCAATCTCTGCACGAGCTTGTGCCTGTTTTGCCCCATCAGTCAAGAAACAAGAACGCGAAGATTAAAATTTCGAACCAAATCTTCTTCAGTTTCTTTCGGCAATCCGACCATACGACATCCTCTACTTTGTCTAGATTACTTGCTTGTTCCGCTAAGGCGCGCGCTGGACGGTTTTCATCCGAGGGTACAGATACGAGCTTGACATCATGCCTCAACGAAACGTAGTCGAGAAGAATGGTGATGTAGCGAATGAGCTCGACATTTTCGATGGGTCCCTTCTTTGGCTTGCAGAAGTTATTTATCCGCCATTTTGGAAGGTATCTAGTGAAGCCTAGATGATAATATACACGTCTTCAGTAGGCACAAGTGACTCAGTGAGGCATGGCTTACAATCGAACGTATACTTTCGGTCCGTATGGATGAGAAACGCGTCCAAATTGTTCGTGTCTTTTTCATCAATCTGCTGGATTTGCTCCAGTACAGTTAGCAGGCCCTGATGAATGTTAAAAGTGTACAAGTCCTTTTGAAAATATACTAACAAATAGCTCTGCACAAATATTAGTCTGCTTGCCCGGAGTGCGAACTGCTAGGTTCCTGCAAGAAAAAAAGATTGAATGTTGCCGGCAATAAGTCGGGAAAAGACTGACTTGGGATGTTGGGTACCCCACCAAACGCCTGAACCAGCAGCACTGTCGTCGAAGCCATTGTTTTTGCAGGAACCGCTGAAAAACACGATGATTGGGTCTGCAGAGCCTTCAGACATATTGAAAACAGGCGTCGACGCGATGCAACGCGTTCGGTTCAAGACGTGTCAGGGTTAGTTTCATACCGTGACGGCCCAAAATCAGTGATTCTGCGAAGAATTTCCATACACAGAGGCCGACTTAGAACGAGAAAAAATAGCGTTGCAATAAAGATACATTATGGGATATTTAATACTTTATACTTTGGGTCTTCGAGTACCGCGGCCAGCAACTCCCGTCCAAGGGCCGTAGCAACAGGCCAAGGCACTGCATTTCCTATCTGCCTGTGGATCTAAGGAGCATCACAGTTAGTACGTACTGCGCGAACAACAACTATATGCATACCGTAACGACATTGTTGTACAACGATTCAAACACGAAGTCGTCGCGGAATCCCTGAGAACGAGCCAACTCTCTGACCGTCACCATTCGATGACACTGTACAACCGGTCAGCACATCGAAGCTTCACACTATCTATGAGATAAACAATACCCATGGATTGAGTACCCGACTCTGCTTCGCAGTGACGTAGACATTCGTGACAGTTGTTGGGAAAACACCGTTAGCATCCAGACGGCCGTACATGCCTGAACGGGGAAGAAGTGGGTTCAATACAACATTCTGTTGGACAAAGCTCAGGAACATACCACTACGGAACCCTGCTCTCGCATTCGCCGACCGTGGGTTTACCGTTTGATACTCATGGAGATCACCCGGTAATGCTGATGTCCGATGTCAGTAGAAGCTGTGTACCTGTTGCGAGGTACGTACAGTGATAATCAGCATTAGCTTTCAAAGGAATGTTGACTATCCTGTTAAGAAACTTCATTAACCCACGAAAAAGGTGGAAGCATTTGAATATACCGCTCCACTATCTTCTCCTTCAAAGGCCTTGTGAAATGTTGAATATTTGCTGTTGCATTCTTTCTTGCCTCTTTCTGGTACCTTGTCTTTGGCGCATGGTGATACGGAATTCTGCCCTCGTAACCGCAATGAGTATCTGTGGGCTTGCAGAGGAGACTTTTAATTCCACGCCGGTCAACGCGCTTTCCCGGGTTTGGGTGCTTGCTATTTTCAATGGATTAGCCTATAAAACAGTATTAGTTTAATAGGAAACATTCACTAGTCATATCTTGGTAGATCGCTAATAGCATCCTCAACAGTGATACATCGATGCGGCGCAGTTCCGTTAGTTGTTCGAATCGGAGTGATAGAACCACCGATGGACAGCTTGATGGCAAGCTTCTCCGTGTTGGGGAAATCATGCGTTGGCTGTGGAAGAGACGATAACTTCTGCTTCTGTTGCGCCGCACAGATGAAAAACCGCTTTCGCCGCTGCGGAGTTCCATAATGGGCTGCATCTATGATGCCAAAACGGACTTGATATCTGGAAAAGTAAGGTGATTCATTGAGAATATCGTTGAGTTGATAGTTGAAAAGCTTACTTCATGTCTATTAGAGCACGGAGGACAAACTTGAGCCCACCCTGCTCCATGCCACCCTGAAGCTTGTACCGTCCGAACTGGGTTGCGTCAGGTCTGTAATGTATAAATCCGGGAACATTTTCGAAGAAACCGTATTCTGGCCGAAGAAAATCCATCGTCGATAATGTCGTGAGGATAAGATTGCTCTTCTTATCATGCTCATGTTTGTACATGTTTAGAGCCGAGTGAGATTGACTGGGGGGGAGGGAGAAGGTGAGAACAAATTCATGAGGCTACTCGATGAATGGAGTCTTACCAGGGAAAGCCAGCGACAATAACTTTAATCTGGCCCGGGGAAGGAGGTAAAGGTACAGGGGTTTCGTCGTAGATTTGGAGGGGAGGGTCCATTTGACCTGGGCGATGGTGATGCTTGACCATGTATCTGAGCATAGTATTCGCACACTGGTTATAAACTGTTGTACTAGGGGAATTGCACCTAAATTTTATGTCAGTAAAATCACACAGACAGGAAACCGATACATACTTGTATGTCTTTGCGGCTGACGGAGAAATCTCGATTGCATGTGTAACCTTCATATTACCGCAACCTTCAGCCATTCCCAAGGCAAATGCTCCAACACCGCCGAAGACATCCAGAGTAGGGAGTTTCACTCGTTCATGAATTTCCTTGATATCGTCAAACCGCTTGAGCTCTAGTGCAGTGCAAAATTTGCATATGGGCACATCTACTGGGTCGATATCCATCCTGACGTCCCAAGAAGTCACCTTTAGATATGGAAATGTATACTTTGCGTAGAAATGGTCGGCAGACATGGCTAGCCAAGCATCTCCGTCTGTCATTGAAGGATACGGAAAAACGAAGCAAACACGTATCAGGTCCGTCATGTCGACGGACACCAATTTTTCCGAATCGGTGAGAAAGACGTGACGCTAACATGAAACTGAGTAAGGGATACCTTGCTAAAGTAAGGGATGATCGCACCTCGTCTTTTATTTCTGAGAGGGGTAGGACGTCAAGGTCACTAATCCGACCTACTGGCCGTACACTGACACTCGGTTGGGCTGATGCTGTATGCCGATCCGGGGCCCTGATATCGACAATTTGACCGATGGCGGCAGGTCCACTGGAGGTTGCATAGAGTACGAAGTCGTCGATGTGATAATGGTGTGCACCCGACGCAATACCATCCGCTATCTTGACAGTGGATTTTTCTTGGTCATGCTGATCTCGAAGCAGACAATTTGGGCAATTGTTCGGTGGTTTGAGTGTTGAGGCCATTTCTGCGGCTTCATGGTCGGGATCCACAAAAGCCGCGGTTGCTTTATCGTATTTAAAGCTAGAAGGAGTACTGTAAGTGAATGGTTGTCGGTTAAGGAGATTTAGATGCTACCGGCAATAAAAGTCACTCGAGGGAACAGCTCCTTCTGGCGAATGATGCACTTTTACAATTCCACATATCGAGACAAGAGGGATACTCGTGCAATGATCAAGGATAAACAATTCTTGGGGGTGCGCAAGCTCCTCCAAGATGGTGTTGGATCCATGATCGTACCAAAGTACGTGCGCCATCTCTGATTCGAAGTCAATGAATAACACTCTTGCGAACCTACCAACAGTCGTAAGCCACAAGATGCTCAAACTGAACCATCGGCTCACCAGAAGTATTGAGCAATCCCATTGCCCAGTTCTACGTCCGCAATCGTCTTCGGGAAATATTCACGATTCTCTTCGGGTAAGACTACAACATCATCGTCGATCTACAAGTCTTTAGATTGGCATGACAGATATGAGTAAATTACCCACGCGGATCGTCACACCGTCTACTAAAACACTTTTAAGATATCTTGAGCTGCTGGAAAGCCGTTGGTCGCGACGCCAATCAGTCTTCTTGTTGGGGTGATTGGCGCGTCCTATGAAGATCTCCAAAGTATCGCGGTTTTCCTGCTGTTCCTGACGTTTCTTCTCCTCGTCGACAGGAAGCGGAGGAGCGCCGAGAACTTGAAGGTCTTCGCGAAAAAGACCCTCTGCAAGGGTGGCAATAGCAGGAGTAACGTGAGTGGGCGTTTGGTTCTCAGGCTTCAGTACGGTGGTATCGAGATCTAAGCCTGCGAGTTGTTGGATCTCGGGGGGACGATGATCGAGACGACGCCGCTTTGTTTGCGCTTCCTCCTGGCCGCAGACACGTCTGTATTTGGTAAGATGGCACTAATAAACGCGAGCCGGCGGAGCTCCTCCCCGCGCTCGTGTTCATCCAGCGCCTCTTCGATTTGGGATAGCTGAGGAATAATGAGGAGTCAAAAATGCACATAATCCGAGTATGGACACATACCGAGGCCGTCAAGTCATCTCTGGTGAACTTGCCACCAAAGGTATCGGTTTCTTCTTCCAGGAGTCTGACGAATTCCTGGCGAGTGGCCGGAAGTCGACGGTCACGGGATACAGCCAAAGAGATAACAAATTGTGCTATTCGGCGAGGGACTAAGAATCTCTCGAAAAACGGCTGGTATTTAGGAGAAGGACGTTCGAGCCTATACCAGGCATATTCTGTTTCGAGGTACACAGGACTTGACAAGTAAGTCAATAAAAGTGGAATCTACGAAATGAGAATTGTCATACTCATCGTTCTTAGTATAATCAAAACTGAAAGTCATGATAGATCCAAGATGGAGATACGCGTCGTCGTCCATTCCATCTTCCTGTCCCTCGTCTTCGTCGTTAAGAAAATACGGTCTAACGAAACCCGAGGCGCGAAAGTTCCGGACTACCCCATCGTTTTCCTCCATTAAAGACAACGGAACCAAGGCATTATCGTTGTTGTCATCGTAGAAGGCAAAATTAGTGAGGTATCTTATGGGTTTGAGCACATTGTCGGTTTCATCGGGGTCCTCTCCAGGGAGCACTAAGCGCCTCGTCTCCTCGAATGTTGGAATACCGGCAGGAGGTTCGTAGTACACTGGAATTTCAACTGCATTCCAGAGTCAAAAGATGTGAAGTTCCAGATACTAATGGCATTTACTGGGTCCAAGATCGCGCTTTCGCCTTTGGGAGGCTAAATACAGAAGTTGGATAAGGGATAGCATGTTATTATATCCAACATATTACGTACTGGTACTTCAACGGGCCTAAGAACTCCTTGAACATTCACCAGAGGACGTCGCTCGTCGCTCTTTCTTTTGCGTGGATTAGCATTCGCTGGCTTCTTTAATGTCTGGAGCGTCGGTGCGAATTTGGCTGTTAGACGCGCCTGTTCTTCTTGTCGAATGGCAGCAGCTTCATCGGGAAAGGACACCTCGAAAGCGTTAGGTCTGTTGGATTTGAACGGCATGTTGACGGTTTAATGTGATGTCATGCAGTATTGAGCAGAAAGTCACGACGGAGGACAATCGATAAAGCTGAAGGCAAGTCCTGCGTGGCTGTGCATCCCGTTCACGTCTTTGCTATCATGGGCAAAGCAGGAAAATCATTGAAATCCGCTCTCCAATCCCAGCAGTCACGCCAAAAGCACAAGGAGCAGATAAGCAAGGCTGCCCGGCTGTCAGAACAGAAAACGAAGAGTGCAAAACAGCCTAGAAAACGAAAAGCTCCTGCTCCTTCGACGTCCCGGCCAACAATACCGTTCTCTGCTACAGATACGATTCTGCTCATCGGGGAAGGAAACTTCTCATTCGCGCGCTCTTTGATTCAGGATGCGCCTCTAGCATTGACTCATATCCCACCCGGCAATATCACCGCAACTGCATATGACTCTGAGGAAGAGTGTTATTCAAAGTACTTGGACGCCCGAGAGTCGTTGCTCTCTTGCGAGAGCGGGGCGTCGAGGTTCATTTTGGCGTAGACGCGTCGAGGCTGGACAAAATAGCACTGTTAAAAGGACGACGATGGGACAAGATATGTTGGAATTTCCCTCATGCTGGTGAGTATACCCTCCAATATATTCTTCCAACGCTGATCGCCTCTTGAGATGACAGGTAAAAGCATAACTGACCAGGACCGGAATATTCTGTCCAACCAGGTCCTTATCATGAATTTTTTGAGAGCGGCTGCTAGCTTGCTGAAAATCGGACCGATACCTTCTGTGACCGGTTCCAAGAAGAAAAAACGGGCGAATGACGAAGAAGAAGACGTGGAGGAGACAGATGAGGATAAATCTGTGGATACTGGCGCCAGAGGAACCATTCTCATCACACTACGGAACGTTCCACCCTACACTCTGTGGTAAGTTTATATTCGTATGTGCTTTCTATGCTGATTTCAGCGTTCCAGGGACATCCCCAGACTGGCGAAGCATCCGCCTCTACCAACGTCTGGGAGTACACCACCAAATCCTGCATACATAATTGTAAGGTCTTTCGCATTTCATCGCGACATATGGAAAGGCTACGAACACCGAATGACGAAGGGCGAACGAGCCCATGGCACAGGGAAAACTGGAGAGGGAGGCGAGGACCGTACTTGGGAATTTTGCCTTAGGGATTGAATAGATATGATATTAGGTGTAGTAGATATTATGATGAAGCATCATCATTCGACGACCCGGCTTTTTCTAGCGCCTGCCTGTATCCCTCCAGTGTCCTTGCCAGTCTACCACCACTTGCTTCACCCAATACTGCCGCCAGTTGAGTCGCTGGTGTACTCAACAAGCCCACTATCTGCGACCTGAGCGTGTCCAACGTTGGTAAATTCGCGACATCCTTCACAGTCGGCGGAAGGAGAATCTTTCCCTCAATGAGAGCCCCGAGGACCTTCAGTTCTGGCACCAGCACTGCCCGCTGTCGCTTCATCCTCCTCCCCGGTGTCGCAGGATCAGCATTCTTCGCCGCCAACTGCTTCGCAATCTCCTCTTCTGTCTTTTTGGGTCGCGGCGGAACGCTCCGGTCAAGAGCGCGTAGAATAGCGCTAAGGTATGGTGGATGGAACATCGGAATCGAAAGAAGGGCATATCCCCCAGTAATACCCTCTATCATTTTCTCGGCTTCTGCGATATTAATGCCAGGGAAATCGCGTAGAGCAGCACCGAAAACGCCGCTGTGAATAACCGTCAACGTGGGACTGGGAATGGGCTGTGAATCCTTTGGCGGTGGTACTCGACTGGAGGCGACCAGGAGGTCGATGCGTAGCTTTTTCAGCCGTTCCGCAGAAAAATCTTCGCGGCTGAGGAAGATTAGAGGAGATGTATGGGTTGTTTTGAGGATTTGCATGTAATTGTTGTACTGGAAGCCCTTTCTTCCCGAAAAGACGCGGGGCGCTGTCTGGCCTGGCAGTGGTCGTCCTGGCTGTAGAGACATGGCATACCCCCGGGACAGACAGGGTATTCGACGCCGTACATGACCCAGCGAAAACATTTTGAGGATGATTGTAAAGGGAGCCAATCAGGAAATTGTGCATAATTGGAACGACGTGACCTGTATGTGACCCATTGTCACGCGTACCTCTTCGCTTTCACCTTGACTTTCCAACCACGAAAACATGTTTGTCTCTACGATTACTGCCCTTGACTTTTACTCACTGGCCGCTTCTGCTGTAGGGACGATGATGATGAGTTTTTGTACGGGAGTTCCGCTGTGGAAGGCATTCCTGGTAAGAGCCTGTTCTTCTCGCAAGCGTCAGCACTTGTATTCCTCGCTTGTCTCTCTATACTCTCGTGTTAATAACATGATCTTAACTTTCATTGCGCGTGATTCGTTAGTGTCCCAGCCGTGAGTCTTACTCAAAGCTGTCCTGTTGACTGTCGTTGAATCTTACGTGGTAGGGCCCCATTAGACACCGGTCGAGTGTCCAACAGCGTCGTCTCCCATTTGGAAGCTGAAGCCGAAAGTACAAACAATGCGCCATTGCAGACCACACCGCCTGTCGAGGAAGACAATACAGAGGTACCACCAGCAGACGAGGCAGTTGAGGAAACAGTAGACGAAGAAGAGGAAAGTGACGACGACGATGTGTGTCTATTCGCGTTTTTCCTCCCTTCCTCTATTAAATTCGTCTCTGTAGGATATCGAGTTTATCATGGACCAACCTTCACGGACACTTGATCTCAGGTAGGGAATCCCCTTGTTTTGTTTCCGGGCACGGATGCACATTTTATTAGGCAAGGTCGGCCACCATTGCCATCATTGAACCGAAGTGGAGGGAGTTCCTCGCAGCCTCCGGCTCCAAAACGTTTGTACTATGCTATTCTGCGATACCTTTTGTTTACACTCTCACTAGCGCTAACCTCTGGCCCGTCATTAACGACTGAATATACTCCCATATCCCGAGGCGCTTCCAATGCTTCAATAGGTGGTCCACCTCCATCACAAAGCCAACCAGTAGTACCCACTCCCCAGCCAATTAAGCCCTTGGAGACTTTTGTAACGGTACCGAAAATAGAGGACACGCCCGCCCCCGACGATGGCATAGACACTTCGATATTACCCCCAGCCACAGCCCCACCTTCTCACCCCGTCATTGACCCATCGGCTGTGGGTGTACTAGACGGTCGTTCTATCCTAGATGTGGACATCGCGGCTATGTCGGACAAGCCATGGCGTAAACCTGGCTCCGACATCAGCGATTGGTTTAACTATGGTTTCGACGAAATCTCATGGGAGGCATATTGTTACCGTAGAAGAGATCTTGGAGAGCTGGCCAATGTGCTCAAGACCAGCGTGCTGAACTTTTCTGGCATGCCCGAAGACCAGCTAACCGCGCTCCCACCTGAGGTTAGGCAGATGGTTATGACGGGAACAAACGCGATGTTGACCAACGGAGGCCCCAATCCTGGCATGATGGGTCCGGGAGTGATGATGGATATGTCTGGAATGATGAATCCCATGGCGATGGGCATGAATGGGGATATGAGCATGATGCCAGTGGACGGGAGAGCTATGGGTATGATGCCAGATGGTACGCCAACGCAGGGCGTCCCCGTCGTTGGTGCAAATGGTACTCCGGAACCAGGAGTTGCGATGATGCAGGAAGGATATGGCGGTCCTGGGATGATGATGACTGGCGAATACGGTATGCAGGTCAGCATGAGTAACTCATTTACGTTCGATCGTACATTAAAGGCTGGTTGTAGGATCAAGCACAGATGGCTCAGCAGCAGCAGCAGCAGCAGCAGCAGCAACAACAACAACAACAGATGTATCCTGTCATGGAGCCACCTGCAGTCATACAACCTCCTGGTGGGCCAAAGGCCACAACACCTATCCAATATCGTGGTCGTGGTTTAGCTACTGGTCCTCGTGGAAGAGGGTTTCCTGTCAGAGGAAGAGGACGCGGTGGATACGATGGAGTTGGTGCGTACAATAGCCTATCTTCGCGTTAGCTTGTCGAATGATTGATCAGGCACAGTCCGTCCCGCGTCTCCGTTGCCCCCTGGTGTTCCTACCGGACCCCGAAACCAAAATAAGTACAAAGACCGCGATGGAAACGCCCCGGCTGTTGACGGATTGGATTATGGAGGGAATGGTGGCAGGACTGGGAGCGGGGAGCCTGAAGATAAAGGTTCGAGTCGGTATGTGTATTAATAGTTGTGGGTGTCAACAAATTCTGATATTGTTCACGTTACAGAAAACGCAGGAGCTCTCCAGGATTGGATGATGGTCGAAGCTCGAAGCGACGCTGATCTGAATTTGCCATCTCTTATGTATATTTTATCATGATATGAATGCAACTGCGTTCGATAATCCGTGGACTGACTGAACGCGCCAATGCTGGTACACTCAGGTGCCCTCCTTTCCTCTTATCTCCCCTTGTGAAAACCGTTTCGCGGACGTATTGTTACAGAATTCAGAATATGGGTAGTGGCATAAATGACTGGTGAGTGTCCCGTATAAGCAAGCTTGGGCTTACAGTATGAAACCAGCATGGATAGCACCACTATCCGCTTGTTCCTACCAGAGCTTGAGACAAGCTCCCGAATGTTACGGTGCTATTAGACTTCTGCCACAAGCTTTAAATATTATATCCCAACGTATAATTGACTGTCCTAAAAGACTAAGTGCATGACATGTGGCGCGGAATCCTGCAATGATGCTGAGCGGTAAACGTTAACAATGACAATCTACGAAATACTACTACAATTCCGATTCAATTCAATCAATTCTCACTAAGCAAAGCGGACTTTCTCTCCGGGACGTCCTTCCGAAAGAAGCACAACAGCCTAGATGCCGTTACAGTTTGAGAAAAAACACAAAGGCGAAACAAATAGACTCACGTATTTTCCACTGATTTTCCAGCCTGGTTCGTCGTTGTCTAGCTTCTCCGCAATCTCGTCGCCATCAGCACCGAGACCCACAACGACATCTGACTTGATTGTTCGAAGACTAGCCACGCGAGGGGCCCCGGCTGCACTAGCCATAGAACCGATGGCAACGTCGAAGGGTGTACTAGCAGGCGCCGCGCAGTCGTAGGTCAACTTTCTGTGGTTCAGATCGCCCTTAAAGAACACTAAATCCGATCGCGACAAATGGAGGAAGAGATCTGGAGCCTCGGAGTGAAGATCCCAGAAGGTGTATCCGGTGCACCAGAAGGGGTGCTGTTCGTACACCCATTTTCCTTCTTTTTCGTATCGCTAACAAAATTAATCAGTCAAAAGCAGGAGGACGGTACTGAAAGACATACCTTCCAGCGCTGACCCAGCCTCCGAAGAGACTCCAGCTCTACATCAGATGCCTTCGGGAATAGTTGGCCATAAACCATAGAATTGAGCAGCCAATCCCAATCTTTCCGTGTCACATCTGACACGAACCAAGGGTATCGTTTTCCGTGGAAGTGGACCTGCTTGGCTAATCCACTTTGCAACAAAAAGTCGGCTAAGGGACTGTGAGTATACGACATCAGCCAAGATAAGAAAGAAGATCAAACCATAAACACAATCGCAGTACAACTCGAAACCTGCATTATCGAGGACGAAGTCAAATCTACCTCCCGTATTTTCACGAGTCTGCTTGACAACATCCCAGAGCTCGCTGAGGTGGTTTCCGAGGATGTTCTTCTCGGTTGCTGCAAGATGATCGCCTCCCGTTGATTGTAACGCCTTGATCTGTTCTTCAGTCATATTGATGAGCAAGGAAAGGTCCGTAGAATTGCCCCATAAGCAGACTTGAGTCAACTCGAGGAACATATGACGTTCCGCTTCGAGCTTTTCAGTGGCTGTGAGATTCTCGGAGAGGGTAAAAGGTTCGGCGAAACGCATAGACAATTCAAACACGGCTTCTGAGGAACGGGAGAACGTATCACACTATGATACATTAGAAGTTATTCAATAGAACCAGATATAACGCACCTTCTGCCTATAAAAGACATCATAATCGGACCAGAATTTACTGATGCTGAAACATTCGCGCAACCTCCGGTATTTATATGCTTCAGCGAACAACCAAGGCGCATTCATGAAGTCCTTGCCTGCGGCGATGTATGTGAACATATGAAAACACTTAGGAGGCTGACATTGACAAACCCTGGAAGTACTTGGCAATCTCCTTGTTCCAAAGAGCGACATCAGCTTCGTTATCGTCTATAATAGGGCGAAGCTTCTTGTTGCCACTGAGGTCAACCATGAGGGCTTCCATGCGTTCTATGCATTGAACAAGGTCGATGATCTTTTCTTCGGAGGACTGCTCGTTAAGAGTGCGAGTAGTGTCGTCGATCGCCTTTCCAAGGATAGTCGGCAAACGAGCCTGCATGGTAGCATGAGCAAAAGAGTACTCGTGATATCCACGGTAGGCGGGCCAAGGAGGGTTGTTCGGGTCGACCTAGGACGCGATAAGAACACAAACCTTTACCATACGATAGTAGGTACTTACGCGAGTTGGGGTTCTGGGCCAAGGCGCCTTGATGTCTTTTTTACTAGGCAGATGGCCCAGCGAGAGAGTCACTCGCGAAGGCGCTGCAGAGGACGAGGGGTTTGCGGTAGCCATGATGAATGATGAGCACTATGAAAGCAGACCGACTGTAAAAGCGAGAAAGTGGATGAGTGATGGTACAGGGGATACAGCAGAGCTATGCTTACTTTATAGTGAAAGGTTGTCGATGCCGCAAGCCTGATGATGGTGATGTATTGCTGTGGAGACGACTAGCGGCGTCGTGCAGATGGGGTAGCGAAGCTGAATGGTGGTGGTACGGAGGAGAAAGGCGAGATGGCGTGTTGTTTTGCTTTATATCCGTCGTCCGCCTTCCGAGTTGGACGAAACTGTCAGCTTTCTGGACGCGTTTGAATCTTTCGGGTTACCTCATCTACCCCTGACGTCATTGATCCCGCGTGCAGCGGCGCTCTTTAATGACCGCAAGGAACGTTACCCTGAAGCCTATTTAATCGCTGTACTATCAGCCGACTCGAATGACGACACGTCCTAGAATGTCGGTAGGTGGCGACATTTGAATGGTTCTTTTCCTTCTGGTACCACGACTCGGATGGGTTCTGTATAATACAGATGATATTAAATAAGGAGAAGGTAATCGGAAGCCCTTCTTCCTCCTACTTAGGGTTATGACGGACCAGCGGTGTCAATAATCCATCAAACGTTCCTCAGTTTCTCCCATTCCTGGTGTAGGTTTAATGGATAAATTGCAATTCATGAGCTTAGTTCCTGGTCCGTCTCGCTCGCCTTATCGATGCCAGTCGATGCCCCATTCGAACATCATATTAATATGGTGAACTTCTTTTTTTTTGCAAGAAGCTTTGTTGTGAATTGCCACCATCGTCTCCTCTCATAGCCTTATGTCGCTGTCAATCAACCGTCTACAGGTAAACCGATGTTTAATTGTCTTGTAACGAACCCGGCGCGGCGCGACTCGGCATCACTACCTTGGTCTCACATATCCTTGATTGCCCTACCTCCATCCTCATTTGCTCACTTGGCGCTGGTCGTTTCGCTAAGCCGGCTGACAAGAGTCATGCCAGCCGAATTACTTATGCGACTTCCAATCCCAGTCTACCTGCCTTCCGTTCTATCCCTTCACAGCATGGAGTCGATCGCTGCATATCGTCTGTTAAGGCGTCGGCCGACTGCACCTGCAACGGCAAATTGATAGCTCGACTAGGCTCTACCTCATACATTGATTGTCTCGAGCCTCTGGAGGGTGCAGCGCATCGTGCAATATTCTTTCGACATTATATCTAGGTATTAAAGTCGTTAAACATGGAGTAACTTTAATGCGCCTGATCCTTTCGGACCAATGCCTAGCTCTTGAACAACTGCGTCGCCACGGGAAGCACCTCCTGCCCTATATTCTTAGAGAGGACCACCTGTGTTTCTTTTGCCTAGAGGCAATCAAAACACCTAAACATGCACTGCTCTGTCTGTCTGTTATGCATAGGTAGCAACCATGTCGTCGACTCACGGTCCATGTCGTTCCTTGACCTGATCCCACTATTCCCTGCCTTCCCTCACCGCAGGAAATGCTGTATATACGATGGGTTCTTGTGAAGTTGATCTTCAACAATATTTTTGGTCACCAAGTTCGTTTGGGAAATCTTTGGATCCATCGCCCTTTATCTTCCAGACAGTTCAATTGTTGACTCTACAAGCGTGGTATCCTGCAGATGCCTAGTCTCTCAAAACTCTCGCGACTGTACTTGCTACTTACCAGCAAATCTCTGTACCTAATCTCTGTACCTGCGATCGGTCCGCTACAATGACTCGCAAGCTTCGATGTGAGTGTGGATTCAATATCAGCTATACGGGTCCTCTGCATCAACGCTTGCTCACTGTAGGGGACCGGTCACAGGTCTAGGTCTTCATGCATCCATGCATCTAACAGTTGATATCGAAACCCATGGAATGTATTATCTTTAGCCCACGACGCACTGAGGTCGACCGTGCGCTTCAGCTCTAGGTCGAACAATTGGATACGTGCTTGAAGATTGCTTGGTCTCTGCAGTTATTTGGATTGAACTGTACTGGTCATTACGAAGACACTCCTGATAAGCGACTATATCGGAGCAGGCAAAACCATGGAAAATGGGTGAATAGCGTATAAAACTTAACACAGACTTTCGACCACAGCAAAATACGCCGGAATGCCCTCTAATAGTGAAACCGACGGATTTCGCTGGGGTCAAAAGAATTCGTCAAATTTTCTTCTCTATTCCAGTCGTCCCCTTGCGTTTTGACCGGTGCGAATCAGTCACCTGCCAGGAGTGCCAAAGGCATGCGCACCTAGCTTTATGACTGAATCATTAGCTCCCACGGCAAGGGAAGTTGAAAACCATGCACTACATCACGAAATATGAGGAGAATGTTGAAAACGGTATCGTCGGTACCGTTCGGTTCGTACTTACCTCTCTATTACCTTGGATATTTGTCGGTAGTATCTCTCGTCACGGAACAGCCAGACCGAGAAGTCTGGGAAGAAAATCGTGCTGCTAGCGAGGATCAGGATGGGGAATGTGCGAAGCATCGGCTGGGGTATCTTGCCAGTATAATCGACATGAGACCTAGGTATAGAATCTCCCGACCCCGGGCGAGTCCTGACCTCCAACCATATGGTTCTGCATGTGCTTCGACGTTGCATGATTGCAACATAATGTCAATTTCGTGCAAAGCCATCCCGCGCCTACCACTAATGGTAGGAAGAAGGGGCGTGCCTTAAAAGAAGAATAGGCGAACCCGTGCAGCTTAAACGGATTTACCGGTATCTACCATTCACGCGAAATTCACGTGGTCTTCTGATGACGGTTCGGATTCAAATTTCCAGCACAGTTACATCCCTCCTCCCAGTAAGACATAGATAATCGAGAACCATTGAGAAAGCACCTGTCGTTTCGAAACTCGCGTACAGAAATTCGGACCTCGTTTCGCTATCGTCAGGCCATCGTATGTGTACCATCTGATGCCCATTGGACTCAGTGCTTACCATCGCTTTATGCCCGAATCAACGCCTTCTGCAGTGTCGTAAAGTGGACACTGAACGAAGGTTCAAGGGGCGACGCCAGCACAACAGTGAACTTTCAACGCATTCTGATTCGTGGCGCATAGTAGCAGATAATGCTCTCCGATTTAGTACGGATCCCCATCTGCTGATCTCTGTTTAATCCAGCGACTGGACACTAGACTCGGTTACATCAGTACTCTCCATGACACGCGCAATTGAAGTGTGTCTGGCCCCAATGATTTTGAATCAATACTTCACTCAAAAATTGGCGTATGGAATGTGCTAGTACGCGTGCATACAAGGGTCCTAGACCTCTTGGTTTTGCAGACAATCCATGGTCTTGTTCTATTCTTGCTATCTATATGCCTCTGACAGCTGTTCTCATATCACGGTACTCAAAGAACCTGATGCTACTCGTGAACTTCTGCTTGCAGTGACGCGCACCATTATGGCGTTCGAGCGGTTATCAATAGATTGCGTGCTAAAAATACTCTGGCTACTATCACCTCTGATGCTTTCATAGAAAAGGCCCGGTGCATTGAAATGGCACTTACTTGTAAAAGAAACAGCACAGATGGTGCAACCGTACCTTAGGTTCAGATCGTGTGGTGCATCTCTTCTTCCGACTGTCGCTTATCGGTCTTCTGAGTATAAAATCAATGGTCTCAAACCTAGAATTGCACCCTTGAAGTCACCTATCCTCTTGGGTTCTCTCCTCGTTTGAAGATGCTCTCCACCTTCTTCGTGCTCACCTCGCTCGTCGTCGCCGGCCTTTCAAGCCCCGTCGTCATTCCTCGAAGCCCAGTATCCTTCCCCATTGCGAGGAAATTCAACTTTGGCAATGGAACGAGCACCATCGTGGAACGGGATCGGGCTCGAGTAGCTGCACTTCGATCCCGTGCCGCAAGGAATGCCACCAGACGTGCTATCGTCAATGAGGACGTGGATAATGTTGCTGTTCTCTATACCGCTTCGATTGGCGTTGGTAGCCCTGCGACAGCTTGTACGCATATTTCCCTGAGCCGTTAACTCAATCATGTGCTGACTGCACATGTACTAGATGACTTGATCATTGATACCGGCAGTTCGAATACCTGGGTTGGTGCAGGGACCAAGTACGTACAGACATCCACCAGCACGCAGACGTCCAATCGAGTTGTAAGTGTTCTCGTCCTCATATTCTTCACCTTCTGATGGTATCCATGCAGTCTGTTTCCTATGGTTCTGGATCATTCTCTGGTGATTGATAGCTATTACACACTTGTTATCTCTGTTAATCATATGTTTTCTACAGGGAGGGAATACACCGACCAAGTTACTATCGCCCCGAACTTGATCATTAAGTCACAGTCAATCGGTGTAGCGTCCTCTTCTTCCGGGTACGAGTCTTTGATTTTGACACCCACAAGCGCCTACTGATCCTATTATAGCTTTTCTGGCTTTGACGGTATCCTTGGGTAAGTGACGGATCGGTCTTTGCGCTCCGATCTTTTTGAATGATTGGCAAATGATAGAATTGGTCCCGTTGAGCTCACCGACGGTAAGCTATCCTTCGTTCAAACGGTTCATGTGCACCAGTCTAAGTTTGTTCTAGGCACCCTGTCTCCGGCTACCTCTACACTAATCCCCACTGTCACCGATAATCTCTATAGCCAGGGATCAATCACAGGCAATGCAGTTGGTGTGTACTTTGCACCTACGACGCAAGATGAGGTCGTCAACGGAGAGCTTTCCTGGGGTCTGTACCTAAGATTTTGCAGCACATCGTTTATGTCACGTACTAATTGTAATTCTATTCTAGGCGGTTCGGACAGCTCCAAAATAACCGGCAGTATTGGCTATGCGTGCGTCCTTCATCTCCGATAGGATCATTGGCCTCATGTTGACTATTCATACAACAGGCCGATTACGAATACCTACCCAGCAAGTGTATACTGGGGTATCGACGAGTCCATCACCTATGGAACCTCGACGTCAATCTTATCTTCCACTGCTGGTATTGTCGATACCGGTAAATGTTTCCAAATTGGGCTTCTAGTCGCATTCTGATCGAGTTGAACGTAGGAACTACCCTGGTCTACATTGCTTCCAACGCATTCACCAAGTACAAGACGGCTACCGGGGCAACCCTGGATAGCAGTACGGGTCTGCTTCGCATTACCTCAGCTCAGTACGCCAAACTTTCAGTCTCTTCTTCAAGATCAACGGTGTAAGCTTCACTCCATTTTTTTTGGTGACCGTGGCTGATTTTGCATTCAGGTATCGTATGAGCTCACGCCCAATGCTCAAATCTGGCCTCGTTCGCTGAACACGGAGATTGGGGGCAGTTCCAGCGCCATCTATCTCATCGTCAACGACATTGGCACTAATTCCGGCGAGGGTCTCGATTTTATCAACGGCTATACTTTCTTGGAGCGCTTCTACACAATTTACGATACAGCAAACTCGAGGATCGGGTTTGCCAAGACGGCACAAACTACTGCTACTACAAATTAGGCGTCGGAGAGAGCCGAGTCGGATTAGTATTTTATGGCAGCTCTATCCCAATCCAACGAATATTTAGATAATGTCGTGATTATTCTGTTCTTACTTACAATTGAGGAAGTTTTTTGCGGGAGAATTTCAATGATTCAATGATTCTTCTTTGATAACCGAGAGATAACTATGGGATTTCGAGCTTCTCCTGGGACCTACAAAGACTACAGTCAGTCGCCGTTTCGGATATTCTTAAAGGATCCACTTACGTCTTTGCTTATTTCGGCGTGGTTTGCATAGTATATCGGCCTGTTTATTTTGTAGTTAGCTACCACGTTGCGTTTGCCAACCCACTTGATTTGCACTCAGCCCCGCGATTCTTACAATTAAATTGGAACTAGCAATCAAACTTGAAAGGCACACGGTCATAGTGAGTATTACATGAAAACCTAAAGAAATCAGCGTGAATTGACTGCCTGGTTGAAAATCTCACAGCATCAATTAGAGCTTCGCTTTCACCATTTCTTCAAGGAGAGGAGTCTTGAGATTCTCGTTTACGTCCTCTCCACGGTCCCAGTCGTAGCAAGACAATATTGGTCCAAAGGCCATAGGAACTAAGCCAGGCAATTTCTGCGACTCAGCCGTCTCTACGCTGTAGGTTCGCGGCTTGGGACACTGGCCGATGATGGATAAGGACGAAGGCTGACGAGCCAAAGAGTGGAGATCGAACTGTTGCTGAGCTAGCAGGAAAGCTCGAAAATTGGAGTCCAGCGAATCAGCCGAAGATTGCTTGCCGGGTAACGATGTCATGGTTGTTGGTCAGGAGCTGTTAGGAGGCAGTCGGGACAAACTGCTAAGCAGCGGAACCATATCAAACGATCGGAGGCAGTGGCTATGCTAGGTGGGACTTCAACCGAAATTCTGCAGAGAAATCTGCTCTCCTTGGGTTCCGTCGGTCGTTTCTTGAACAAGGTTGTATCGCAGACTCTCTTTCGTATGCACCCACTGTTTAGGGAGACGCGAAATCGAGCAGAAAGCCGAATCGTTTCCACTTCTCTTTGTGCTGGGGAAAACTAAGCAAGACATCAGAGAACTGAAAAATCAAAGAACTGACGAGGCGTAGGGTATTTGATGTGCGGCCTCCGACGATCAGATAGACGCGAATTCATATTGCTACAGACATCACTTCAAGTTGAACAATTGAATGGCTGAAGAACACGTCGCACACGCTCGCCAATGAGTTTGACCCGCATTGGCCAGTGGTGTACACGTTTAGTTAATGGAAGTGACGAAACAGGGCACTTGATGCGGTAAAACCGAGAAGTATTACAGCCAAGGCCAATGGAACAACCCGCAAGCAAATACAAAGACGGCGAGCAAGATCTCAGGTCAATGAATCTCAGGTCGGTATGGTGCACGGAATAAGAGGTGGGTATAGGAGCCGATTCGCGTCATCGAGGTCGCAGAGAACGCGGCGATATTACTACCATTAATGGGTTCACCAAAGATATCGCCGCATTTCACACGCCGTCAACGTTTGCTCCTGCCACCATCGTCTTCCTACCCCCTTCTGTCCACCGTTCCTCGCTGCTCAGCGTTGGCCGGACGCGTACCATTACGCGTGTCTTGAGTCGATATTCATTTTTTGGCAAGTCTGATCATATTGTGCTGGAAAATAAACGTTTAAACCTTGACTTTCGACCACCAGCTCTTTAGTGATACCAGTACTGCCGTTATATCAATCCTTATTTTCTAGCTCAACTCTTAATATTTCTATCTATCATGAGCTCCAATTCACCAACGACGACCCCATTGCCCCCCAAACCGCCGGGTGTGGCAACACCCAGGACGGCCAAGCGATCTTCCATTCCTTCATTATCGTCTAATTCTGCCTTTAAGGACAGACGCATATCAGCACCTCCTGGAGAGAGCGTTATCAAGGTATTGGGCTCACCACCATCCATTGCTGCTACGCCGACATCGCCCACTCCCAACGGCGGGCGCGCGTCGACAGGCGGAGGCATACCACGGCCTAGAGCCACCCCATCTGTTGTTTCAACGAAACGTTCCCTGGTTAGGACAATCTACGCTCCTTCGAATACATCTCCCCAAGCGCGGGTTAAAATTGAGAATTCAACTTCGACAACTACCCCACCACGTGCCCAGCTCAGCCCACTGGCCACACCACCTTCACGTACACGCAAAATACCTACATTCTCACCTGAACAGAGCCTCTCGCCATCCAGCCACCTTGCCTCCCCTACACCCAAAACGATACCTTCAAGGCCTCTTCTTGATAAGTCCCCTTCGACTTCCAAGACTACCCCACCACGTTCTATGCTAGGATACAGTCCGTTATCCAAAAATGGTACCCCAAATTCTACACACCATTCGTCCACAGTGTTGCCTTCGCCGATTCTAGAGCAGCCAAAGTTACTATCCCAATCTGCTGCTCTACTCTCTCTCACCGAAAACAGCACAAGCTACGGAAGCCCCGAAAACCACTTCTTTTCCACCTCGGCGGTGATTCCTTCCGTCTGGACCACCGATGATGATAACGCGACTTTAGACATGATCACAGAAGATGGAGACGAGCACGAAGGTGATGAAGAGCTTGCAGGGCTCTTGAGCCAAATTTCGACTCTTCATTCGCGCAAAATCACATCATATAAGAGACTGTTGGAGCGCGCGCAACTTTCATCCGCAGCTCAAATGCATGCACTGCAGGCGGAGATACAGGTTCTCAAGGAGCAGTTACAGAATGAAAGTGGACATGCTCACAATCCAGTGCCAATGATATCCGGCGAAGGCTTGTGTCGGCAATGTAGGAGGAAGAAAGGATATTGGGACGGATACAGAGGGGTCGAAGATGATGAAGGCGACGAAGTTGACGGAAATCTTGCAGTCATATTGAAAGGGAAAGGAAAGTCCGATTTCGACGAGAATGCGGTGCGAAGGATAGTCCGACGCATGGGGCGCGATGCTAGAGGTCGATTGTATGTGTCCTGAGTCTCGTCATTATACATTAACCCTAACGATCTGTTAGAATTGGTATCATACTAGAAGCGTGTCACCCTGGTGATATTCCGCTTCAAATTCTCCTCCTTCAACGCTACCTAAAATCAACATATGACGTCCTTGGGAACCTCTCCCCAGAATTGTCTCTACGTATTCTGAAGGAGTTTAGCGTATCACAATTACTCGGACTGGCGACAGTCTCCAAAAGTGGTACGCGACGGTACATCATGCATCTGTGTGGAGATACCACTGCCTCCGAGTAACGGTAAACGATCCCGTTCCGCTCAGATGGCCTGACGATGATGCGGGATGGTTCCCGCTCTATCGCTCACTCCACCATCTCCACTCCAACCTTGCCAATGCGCTTCCTCAATCTATCTTGTTTTTGAATGGGCACACTAACTTGTGACGACCCTCATATTGAAGGGGAGACGGTTGGTTAGTGGGAGTTACGATGAGACGATTCGGTTTTGGGAGTTGCCGGAGAGGGGTGTTGGAGTGGGGATGAATGCGGCTGCCATCAGTGTGTCTGGCGGGAGTCAAGTGGATGTAGCCGGTAAGGTTACTGAATTGGATATGATGGTATTATGGACTAATGGTTTATCGCAGGTCTCGCCCAATGTAAGAAAGTACTGAGAGTTGGCAAAGTTGTTAGTTGTATTGACTGGTTAATCGAAGAAGGCAAGCACCTCGGTTTCATCTACTCCTGATCGCCTAACATGTATCACAGAGGTGTTTGTGGTCGGGTTCCATGATGTTGGGTGAGTCCTGGACGGATCAAGATCAATTGGTGTTAACTGCATCCACCGTTAGACGCGTTCATCTTTTCTCTTCCTTGACATACACACCTCTTCAACAGCTTGCTGGACATCTCAATGGTATCCGCGCTGTAGCACTGAGTTCCAAGAATCTAGTCTCCGCAGGTAAAGTAGCTACGAGCGATTGGAATGTTTTATTGTTGATATTTTTGCAAAGGTGTCGATAAGGCACTTGTTTGTTGGGATTGGCGTGCTGGGACGAAAATTGTTCGCTTCGGACAGCAGACTACGATCAATATCGGCGTCCAGATTATCGCTGGCTCAACGAGCAATGAGGGTGAGAGGGTTGTCAGCGTCACCATTGACGGGGTTGTACGGGTATTCAGTATTCGTGCGTTCTATCGGTGTCTTTCGTTTCGTTGGCGACTGAAAAACTTCTCAGAGCGGAGAGAAATGATGTCGCAATTCAAGTTGTCTGATCTCGGTGGTACTGATCCTTTACTGAGCGCAAAACTACATAACGTTGGCGCCGCCCCTAACAACATGTTACAGTACGTAAATGAGTGTATGGCGTTCATGGTTGCAAACCTAATCTTAGCGTTGTAGATGGTTCGCCGCCAAGGGCATGCAGATGACCGTATGATTCATTTTGTGTCTGTTTGGCGTGGTTGCTCATGAAATCTTGTAGTGTGCTACCAAGTCGATCATCATGCATCTCCAATGGCAAGAAGAAGTTGAAGACGCTAGTACGAAACCCACACCGACGTCTAGCAAATTAATGGGACCGCCTTCTCCAAAGGTCGCGTCTCCCATATCATTGTCTGCAAGCCTGAGCACTGTTCCGACTGTTCCTCGTACCCGTACACTTTCATCTCTAGCCCGTTCTACTTCATCCCTCATATCCAATTCACAATCCTCTCGGCGTCCGTCATTGATTGCCAGCGTTTCGAGTGTCTCCACTACTAAAAGCAGATTAAGTATGAGCTCTACGACGTGCGCTAGGACACCCAGTACATCTATTAGTCCGACGTCGACAAGGACCGGGACACCTGCAGGAACGTTCCCCACAAGGTTCGGAAGAGCGGCGATATTAACTGCCCCACCGAAATTGGTCGCAATGGTCGAGACACCCGACGTAGCCATTGGGGCGGTAGACCCAAGGAAAAAGAGAGTAGTAACTGCTACTAGATTCAGTTCTCGGGCGGGTGCTGACAGAAGGGTAAGTGCCTTCCTTCTAGTTTGTTTCGAGTCTGTTGACATATATTCCGCCAGATGTTCATGTCTATTCACGAGGACAAGGAGCAGCCCCATCCCGGAGACGACTCTTTGGAAGCGGATGCGGATCTTGATATTGTCCTAGGGATCACATCGAGGAGCTCTTCACCTTCAGTGGATATAGATACCACCGTCACTACTGTCACGGGCGCGTGGACTGCTTTGGCCAATGCTGACAGCGCGACCGGTGCTGGGGTGAAGGGTTTGATTGGACCTCTACCTCCTAAATTCCAAGGATTGGCAACGCCTGAGAAAAATCCAATGTCAATGCAGTTGAGCCATGAAGAGGTTGTGATAGGTTGTGCAGATGGGACTATATAGTACGTTGCCTTTTAGTCTTTTGTGCCATCGCTGAGTTGACCTTTAACAGTGTCATGAATTTCGTTGGTTATGAGTATCAGAAGCCTAGACAGCGGCCAGAGATCGTCGAGGTGTCGTTTGACGATGCCGATGATGAGTCCGTCAGTGAATCAGGCCAAAGCTCTGACGTCTAAGAGCGCACGGCCTTTCTGTGTCACTTCAGAATTTTATGGGCATTTCTATACACTATTTGTCTAATGGACGTTTAAACATTTATGGTTCATCGCAGTTGTACTAGAGCTCAAAGCAACGGATTTTCAATGCGACACCAGACAATCGCGAAGCAGAGAACGTCGCGATCACGAGGCTCTACGCCGCCAACGTCATAGTCGGACCAAGTGCGCACTTCGGTTCAACTTCGATTCTAGAAGTTGGAGGTCCATTGCAAGTGACCTCGACGTTTCAGACTTCTTCTTTTTTCCTCTGTGTCAAACGATGTTTACCTGAGGCTACATCTCTGCGGTTTAGTGCTTACTGCTCTTGACCGGAGTCTTCGCCCTTTTCTCGCTCTGCCATTAGGCTTGCACGCTGAAGCAGACTTGAACCAGAAGATCACTGCTGTAGAGTCCATCAGACCCGTCGTCTGTTCACTACACTACGAGATTTGGTGAAGCCGCTTCCGAGTCTTGGGATACACGAAACGTCCCTACAGCCGAGGCTAAACTGCATGCCCCGGTCAATGATTGTTGCGTCATCCCCAGCTTCCCGTGTTTATCATTCAATGTTAGACGGCCTTGCATGTGGTTCTAGATTCATGTTCGTCCTGGATGTCACTACTCTCTGACACCGGCAGAACCCAGTCATTGATTCAGGCCTCCATACCGGCGCAGTACTGGAACGACCATTCAGAATTAGTAAGGCTATTCTATATTCACGGATGTTAACCGTAATCTATCCGCTTATCAAGTCAGGGTCTTATAAAGACCAGCGCTGAAACCCACTACTACAACCGAGCTCCCCGATGACTTTCACCCCCACCCACGAGCTCATCGACGAGCTTCACCTCGTCAAGCATCCCGAGGGCGGTGAGTCTTCACTAGTTTTACTCTCTAGACCTAACTACTTTGACTGAATACCCAGCTTTTTTTGTAGGCTACTATGTTGAGACGGATCGGCAGGAAGACACTGTACCGTCGCCATTCGTTGGTAAGCAGTCCCTTCCGTAGCCAAGGCACTATCTACAATAATCCTTGTTACAGACAACACCCTCGATCACTCTCCACCTCGATCTACTACCTGCTCACAGCCGACAGTCCCAGTGGTGTTATCCACATGAATAAATCTGTGGTATGTACCAAGCCCTCAAATCAGAGTATGCATACCCACTAAGGTATAACAGACATACCACGTCCTGCACCAAGGGCGTGCCGAGTATACTCTCATCAAGCCCCGTCGGGAGCACCTCCCGAGATAGAAACAATAATCATGGGCACGAACACGGATAAGGGAGAAACTAGGCTCCTCCTTGTGGGCACAGGAGTATGGAAAATGTCGCGTCTCCTTCCCGAAGACGTCGAGGATGAGGAAAAGGCTAAAGCGGGTTGTTTGATTACAGAGGTGGGTTTGTCATGACATTGACAATGCCGCTCAACGCGTCCACCATGAAATTAATAGGTCGTAGTTCCCGGGTTTCACTGGGAGGATCACAAATTTCTGACCAAGGACGGTCTCATGGATTTGTTCAAGGGTGTTGATGTGGATGAGGAGCTTATGTGCCATCTGGCTAGGTCTGTTAGAAAGGCCTGAATGGAATGATTCTTATCATAATAACTTTGTCGTGGATATTAGGTATCAATTAATTCGGTGCATGAGTCATACTGATACTAGAGTATTATGGAACGTCGTAGAATGATACGAACCTTTCCTCAGTATATAAACTTGTGGATAACATTGTATTAATCAATCTACTACTTTCAGTACTCCTAGGCCTCATACTGCGTGAACCCTCAGCTACGCTTAGCCCGCGCTGAACAACCGTTGGATATGCTCAGTGATGTCCAATATCAATCCGAAGGTCACGATTAGCGCTTGCCTTCACCTACTACGACCCGTAATAGCCTCGCACTTACACTGGGCTGTCTCTACTGGCAGTAGATTCGCGCTTATCAGCTACTTCCCTGCGCGCGCTGTGTTGATTTATTACGCAAGTCGGATCTCTCAGGTCTCCTCACAACCCTTGCCGGAATCCATTCTATTTCCTAACGACATACATATTTTTAATTGAATCCCACCTCGCATATTTGCGAATCCTACCCAACTTCTTGCATACGGAAACCGACAACGCATAACAACTCTATAATGGATAACGAAATTTCATGAACTATCGACTCATGGCGCTACGATTCAATCATCGTATATATTCTGTAATAAATGTTTGTACAAATTCAAGTTACATCATAATAGTACAAATATCCTCCAAAGGATCCCACCCAATCACACGACCGGTTAATCTACTTTGAGTAAAGCTTCTTTCTTGAGCTTTAAGCATCATCCTCCGATGAGGAATTCTCATCGTACAACACCACATAGTCCAAAGCATTCGATCTCGGCGGGACAGCAGTGTGTTGACTATCCGCAGTTGACGCGTTCATCCTGCTATCTTCCCATAGCTCCTCATCAGACGAATCCGACGACGGGGTACTGACCAACGACGCGCCGGAGAAGGATTCATCGGAGTCGGCAACAGAGACAACATCCACAGAGGACGGAGCGGTCACCGGAGAAGTAGGATTTGGGTTCGAAAGGCTTAGTCGCTCCAGCTGTTGTTGGGTGACTTCCAGTGGTTGCAGGCTCTCAGGCGCGTTGGGCATAACAATCACGGATGAGGACGTCATCGAAGAAGGTGCTTCAGAGGTCTCGTTTGCATCCACTTGTTGATGATGAGGCTCCGCGACAACGACACTAAGCCGAGAGCATTAATGATTGTAACGATCAGAACACAATTTGCAAAACTTACTCGATCCAGATACTATCACCAAACAATTGACCAGTCGAGCCATTCTTCAAGCGCCAGTAACCGATATATCTTCCAGGAACTTCAGGAGCCTGTAAAACGATTAGTCAGCCACGGTTTTTTCACTTTTAGTCAATGTACCTTTAACTCCCCGGTCCAAACATCTACTTCATCACCAGCACTCACAGATCCAACGGACAGAACATACGCTCCTAAGCCACGGATAAACGATTCTCCCGCCACGAATATCAGTTGTGTACTTTCTTCCCAGTCATTCAAACCGCTGTTCTTCATGCGCCAGCACTTCATAAACTCGGCACCTGGTGGGAAGACTTGACCATCTGGGGCGGTGATATCTCCGACAAAATCAGCTTTGGTTTCAACAATAGCCGGTAAGTTATCATAAGAGAACGGGCTAAGAGTCTTCTCCCTGTCATTGAGCGTTACAGTTTCGGAAGTCAGAGATTCCTGAGATGAGATGAGCAAGTCCGGAATACTGAGTTGCCGAAAGGTACGTGGCGGTAGAGGAGGAAGTGAGGGGGAAACGTCTGGCACAGGCTTCTCTTCTTGAGGCACAGGTGATTTAGCATCCACAGCATCAACGTTAGGAATGTTCGCGGGTTGATTGACAGGCGTCATAAAAGTCTCTGGCGTTGGGCTAGTTGGTGAAGCAGGTTCCATCAGATGGATCAATTCGGGGAACGACAATCGCGGGTACGGCCTGGAAGCTTTATTCGACTTGGTGGAGGGCTCTCTTGCCAGCGGGATCGCGTAATGATTATCATCGGGGATACCAGTCTGTCCGTAAGACGCAAAGTCGTCACCGTCGATGTAGAACCTCTGGCGGAATTGCTCGAATAGGGAGGGCAAGTGGGAGGAGCTGTTAGGAACTACATCAGGGTATTTCACGGAATTAACTTCACCATCAGTTGCCGAGATGGTAGAGGAACCCGCCGTGGACTGGAAAGAAGAGGAGGGAATGGGATTGTGAGCCATCAAACCCGCCATGCCCGGAAGTGACATCGCAGCTGTATCTGGAAGTGGAAGTCTCTCATTGAAAGCTGGGTGGTAAGGCGGAGATGGCGACCTGGTCATGTATGTAGGGTTGTAGGCCGGCGTCATGAAAGGAGACCTTTCTGCTGGCGGCGTGACACAAGGAGGGATGTACGCAGATGCTACGGGAGAAAGGAAGGGAGAATTAGCTTCGGGCAGAGGAGTCGGTAAATCTGCGACAGGAATCGGGTGAGATGAAGGAGCCATAAGAGGGGACATGGGAGTAAATGCCGGGAGTGCACCCGGAATTGTCATAGGAGGGGAAGGGAGAGGAGATGGAGTCCTCAACGCGAATGGGAAACCCCCGGGGCAAGGGACAGCTTTCGCCCAAGATGGATTCCGAAGGACACCGCGGTCATAAGAGCGGGAGCGAGAACACGACCGAGTCACATAAGACAGGGGAGTGCTCAACCTGAGAGGAGAGCGACCCCGGTCTGCATCGACATCAATCAACGTGGTTTGGCCGACGCGGTAAACTGTGGGAATGACGGTATCGGCAGACTTCATCTTCAGCAGAGGGTGGTTGGGAGGATGGACAGAGATTGGCATAGCTTCGCAACGTTCGCAAAGGTCAAAATCGGGGCATTCGTGATGCATACACTATGGATTAGTGAGAAGATGTACGACCAGTATTGAACAGGAGACTGACCTTGTATCGTACGCCGTAGATGCTTCTATTGCAAGCATTGCAAACCGCCATATGCATTGCACCCATGATAGCACCGGAGCGCTGCGGCGTTGATCAGACGTTGAAGACAGTATGAGCAAGTGACACTAAAACATACCAAGTAATCAGCGGGGTTAGAAATCTTGACGAATGCATGATGAGGGTGCTGCTCCTTGGTAATACTACGTGTAAAGATTACGTTAGCTCCAAAATGGACAGGAGAGCAGAAGACATACGCATAGCACAAGCTGCAGGTGTCGAAATCTGGGCAATTAACACATTTCTAGGATAGAAAATTGAGGACGGGACAGCCATTTCTGAAGGAAGTACTTACATAACGGTCACCTCGAATGCGAGAGTCACAGAGGTCGCAATTCGCACCGTGAACAGCAGGAGTAACGGCAGGCGTGGGAACTTGCGGCACGGGTACCGGCGACGCAGTACTTCCGACACGAGAAATGATGACACGGCCTGGTTCGGTGAACTCCCAGAACTCGTGGAAGGGGTCATGTCGCTCAGCACCGCCCGTAGTGATGCATTCAGTGCACAGGTCGTAATCTGAAGAAGTCTTAGGTGGAAAGATAAAAGTACGGAAAGGATAAATACCAGAGCAATCCAAACACTTGTGCCTAATTCCTTCAATCTGCTTCGAGCAACAATTACACAAGACATCATGGTGGATGGTGGGAGGTGCAGCGAAAGGTGAAGCGGGTGTCCCTACTGGTTTCGGAGTCTGTATGACACGAGGTCCCGGGGTGAGGCTGGGTAGGACACACGCAGGAGTCTCAGGAACCATGGGAGGGATAAACGGCGTCACGGGAGTCATAGTATTGAAGGTGTAGAAGGGCTGCATTGGCTGCGCGAAAAGATTGGGAATTCCTTGAGGGGCTGGAGGTGGCGACGGAAGGGGCGGGAACGACATCGGTGCGAAAGGTTGCATGGGCGGAATAGGATCGGTGAGATCAAATGCCTGCCAATCCTTGGGACATCCGGCACATCGTTCCCGCTTGTACAGGTGAGGACCTAGGGTTTCGACGCAAGGGCCCTCGAGCAAAAGGGAATGTGGGTGCTGGTAGCATTCGTTGCACTAGACAGAGATAATGAGGAACTGACATAACAAACGGAAATAATACGCACCACAATCCGGGCACACTTTTGACAGGACTGCCAGGGCCCTTGGAAGAGCTTGAAGCACTTGGCACAGTTATGGTACATGCAAGGCATCGGCGGCACGAAGGATCTTCCAAAACCATTCTGAGAAGGCAGAGAAGGCATGTTCTGTTCCAAGAAGTTTTCTCCAAAGGTTCCCGTGAGGATGCGGTCAAGGTCCCTCTTAAAGGTGTCCATGAGGATTACGTATGTCATCCTTGGCCTGGGTGACGGCGCAGCACGAAGTCTGCTTCTGTGACTGATTGGCCCACTGCGGCTGGTGCGGTGGCTGCGGGGAGGAGAAACAGTCGGGAATGGCTGTGAGGGGAAGGCAAGCTGATCGACATCCATGGGCGGGAATGTCTGAGGTCTCGCCGGCGAGGAGAAGAGGATCGGCGGCGGTGGAATCCCGGCAAAGTTGGGCGGGGGCTGTGCTGACGGCAGTGACGACGAAAGTGGATCAAGAGAAAGGCGAGGTCGGGCGACAACTCCTCCCAGTTGGGGTTGCTCCAGCGCACCTGTCCCAAGTCGCCGGCAAATGGCGGCTTGTGAGGCGACTCGTCGAACACGCTGAACTTGAGCATCGGACTGGGCCACCTCCCTGCTAAACTGGGATTTGAAATGGCCGTCTTGTACTCATCGGCATTGTGCACCTCTCGGGCGACCAAAATGCGAGACGGTGAGGAGTTGGGAGAGAAGAGAAGCTTTGAAAGAAAGTAACTGTGGCTAAGATGGGGAAAGACACGGTAGAGCTGTCAAGACAAGATAAGCGCCACCGACTAGCTTGCGTGGACGACGACTATTACTCACCTGGTTGTACAGCTGAAAGAAGGAAGGGAAGGCATAAGTATCGGTAAAGGTGAACTTACGGGTTTCCCCGCGGTAGGTAGCTTTGACGGTGAACATATTGGTTGCAGCTAGTGGTGAATTGTAGGCAACCAAGACGATGATAGGGTCCCCGCAGCCGAATGACTAGTTATACTCATCGGCTCCGCACGTGCCACACCGTCCGGCCGACACTCCGCCACACTCCTTTTTGGGCTCCCCTCCTCTATCATGACGTCCTTATGACGATTCTGAGCCCACAAGGTAAAGGCGCGAATGGTTCTTCTTCGGACGCAATAGTATTACTACTTGCAACACGACACGAACGCGTTGAAACCATTCTCTGGTTATCCCTTCACCCCTTCGACAGCGATTACCAACGATCCCGCGATAGCTTCACGTGGAATCAGCTGTACAGTAATGACTCAGTCAGTCCTAGTCATGCTGTAGTGATGAACACGGCGTCTACCCGTCAAGAGCACGCATTAAATAGGCTTTCGGAGTATAACAGATGACACGCACAAGCGCCCAATATGAGCGCTTCACCGCAGCACAATCACGCAGACCCACATATCACCCCTTCGCTGCAGTTAATCACTATCACGGGTCTCCCGCCTACATCGGACCACCCCGAAATCAAGTCGGCCGTCAAACTGATAGATTATAGTCGAACTCGGACACAGTAATATACATCTAGACCGCGCCTGTTGTTGCAGGGAACAGCTTGACAATGATCGTCAGCGCTTAACGCTAACGCCACACCGGATACATATGTGGAAGCACTTGAACAGCTCTGAAATGGTTACAGCAAAGTATAGGCGCTCGATGCCTTTTTACAACACCCGCACGGCGCTTGAAGTATCCATATACCTCGTCCGAGTATTTGAATCACAAAGCTGAAAGCTAAAAGCCAGTCGGTTTAGAACTTTCAACCCCATATCTGAAGATCGGAAACTTAAATCGCTAGCAAGACTTGTCCCCCAAATATCAAGTATAGTAGCCCGCTACCGACCCTATCATTACTTCCGACCCCTCCAGTGCCGATGATATTAACTGATCATACAACGCTGTGAAAGGCAAATTATAGACGTAAGTTGCTAGTTACGGAGGGTAGCATGCTTTACTCTGTCGGCGTCGTCAAACGTATCCTAGCAGAGGAGCCCGACCATAGTCCACTCTATCCAGTTTATACTACAAGCAAACAATTTCTACAAAGCTAAGAATGAAAGCAATCAAAAACCACAAGAAACGCGTACTTCCAACCGAGTACATCAAGTACATCCGACCACGTCGGATGACCCCGAATCATATCGACCATATGCATGAAGATAAGTGTCTAGAATTGTATTCGAGAATAGCGTTTGATTCTGTTAACAGCATTGGCCAGGGAAAGCAGCAATTCAGTTTCCAAGGGTGGCTCCTTCGTCACTTCGCGTTCGAAATGACATCATCGGGCGTCCATTTCCTCTTTCGGCCTCCGAAGGCCAAAAAGCGCCATGTCCAGGCCTTCTTGTTTATCAGGATTTGCGCCCTATTACATAAGTAGTACGTACTAAGTACGAGGCACCGAAATCCTTTTTTGAGAATAAGTACGTGGAAAGCGCAGATTTAGAGATCGTTATAAAACACCCAGCAAAGCAACGCGCAACGCCTTGACAGCGAGTCAAGTCAAGAAAATGTCGTTACCGTACAAATTTTTTCCACACCGCCGACTCGGACAAGTGTGGCGTTTATCGGCGGAGTAGGTACAAAGAAGGAATAAAAAACTGCCGTGAAACCAGGCAATCTCTGGTTGTACTATTATGCACAATTTCTGTAGCGCCGCTTGTTTCTGTCATTAATATTGAAAGGATCTGTAGCAGGAATATCAAAAGCAAAAATAACGCAGTTCCCCCGATCTGCTTCTTTCGCGTACAATGTTATCCGAAAACCCCGAGGGACGGCCCCTTGGCGAGGATTCTCCCCCTAGAAATGGACCTTCCAACAACAGAAAAAACGGATTTACGGCCAACGTGAACCGGGGGGGAGCAATTAATACATATCCAAGGCTGTTAAAAGGGTGACATTGAGTCACCGCGTACTTTGCGTGTGACAACTTACTTTAGCAATGACCACCGCAGAATACGAGCTGCTACTGGCAACGCGATACGATCCGCTGCTGGAGCGGCTGGGATGGAACTACGACGAGCTGCGACCGTCCCCCTTTTTGCTGCTGCGATATCACTACGATCGCCTTGTCGCAGCGGTAGAGCAGCACGGCTGGAAAGAGGTCGCGGGCCTCTCATATACTGCACTGAAGACGGCGGCGCAGGACGCAGTGAGCAACGCAGCGGACAACTCAGCACGGGCATACAAGGTAAGAAAAAATATTCTCTGCTCGTTGTCAGCACCGAAACTGACTCGAGCAGGTGCGCATAACCCTCGCACAGTCTGGCACCCTCACAGCCACTGCGACACCCACCCCGCCGCTCGCGTACGACCCGACGTCACCTGCGTTTTTTAAACCCAACTCGGATAGCGGGACCCTCTATGGCCAGGTGCTTGCCGTCACCCTCGACACCCAGCCTATCCCCACCTCACTCTTCACATTCACCAAGACAACCCGTCGCCAGGTCTACGATGACGCTCGATCGCGCGCCGCCCTCCCGCCCGTCGGTGCCAAGTCTAGCGCCTCGTCCACCCTCTCAGAGGTTATCCTACACAACGAGCACGGCGCCATCACCGAGGCGTCCGTGTCCAACGTCGCTTTCTACCGCTCCCCCACTGGATAACCCCCCGTCTCAGCACGGGCTGTCTTCCCGGTGTCCTCCGGCGGTGGATGCTCGAGCAGGGGCGCATAAGAGAGGCTCCAGATGACAATACTTTCACCCTTGACAACGTCAAGCCTGGAGACTGGGTGCTTATCCTTAACAGCGTCTCCGGGTGCCGTGTCGGCAGGATACAGGAGGGCTGACTGTTCTCCTAGATAACATTTTGGGTTTGGGTTCGGGTTTGGGCCGTCGAACATTTTGGGTTCGCTAGATGGGGACTTTGATGTTTTGAACAGAAGTATATCTACTATGTATCAAATACAATACTTTTTAGTCGTGCCGTTACACATACAACGATTCGTCGACATCCATGCTGCCTTCGTCTCCATCAAACATCCCATCATCCATCTCGCCCAGGATGTAATCCACCATGTAGCTCTCCTGCACGAGCTTCTCCGTTCGCGAAAGGTGTCGCTCCGTATACGGTATCAGTCCATCAATGAGCTCCTTAAACGCCGCGCTACCCTTTCCATCCTCTTGCCCAAAGTTCACCTGGAAAGCCTTGCTCACGTCCTCCGGCGACCTCAGTTTGACGATAACAAAGAGCACTCCTTGCGCTACAGCACTCGTTTTCGCATTCGCATTCCAGTCCCGTATGTACCGCAGCAGCTTGGCGAGATCTGGTCCATACAGCATCCGAATCACCTGGTCCACCGAAGCATTGCCCGAAACCGAGCCCGCTGTTTCGTCCTGAGATGATCGCAGGTCCCTGAACAAGGTTAGCAATCGACCTGGTTGCTCCATCGCCAGGGCGAGCTCGATCGCCCGACGGTAGTCTTTCAGGGATATGTAGTTTGTAAAGTCCTGTTCCCTATTTGACATCAGCACGCACCAGACTATAAATATAAGGAAAATTTTACTTTAAGACTAGATCAGCCCTCTCCGACTCCTTCGCTTCCTCTTCCTCTTGAGTATTGTCTTGCCAAAAGGTAATGACGGAATCCGCGGCACCGGAAACAATAGTTTGGTCATCGGCGCTTACGGCTAAAGCCCAGACCTAGAAGTAGCCTCGGTCACAGGACCGTAAGGACACCCAAACGAGGCACACGCACCTTATCTTCGTGATTATCCAAGGTTACCATACATTCCTCTTCCTTCACGTTCCACACCTTCACCAATCCATCTGACCCTGCGCTGACCAGCTGCGTTCCAATGTTTAGGAAATCGACCCTCAAAACAGAATTCGTATGGCCCTCAAAGGTCTTGACGCATGAAAAATCGTCCAAATTCCACAGCTTGACGGTTTTGTCCCCGCTCCCCGTAGCTAACACCCTTTCGGCCCGGCCAAACTTGACACTCCACACACCCCGCTTGTGGCCTTTGCACGTGCCCAAAAGCTTCAGCTCTCCACTCGCACCGCTGTACTCAATCGCATATACCTTGGCCGTACGATCCTGCGACCCCGACACAAGCATACGATCGTTGGGAGCTACGTCCAGGGAATTGATATCCTTCTCATGCGCTTTCAGCGTCAACAAGCTCTTGCATCGAACGACATCCGAACCCTCCGCGTGCGTAGATGGTACCGGGGAAAGATCCCACATTTTTATGGTCCGGTCTTGACTGCCTGTGAACATGAATCGTAGCTTCGTGGGAGAGTCGGTCTCATCGACTTTACGAGACATCGCGAGGGCCCCCACGCTTTCTGCGTGGCCTTCACATATGCCGACACAGCGGTAAGCCTCATCTGATGTGCTAGGCGCCCATATCCTCGCAGAACGATCTTTGCTTCCACTGGCTAAGACACGCCCGTCGGCGCTGTGGTCGACGGACAGAACAATTTCTTTGTGCCCTTCTAGCAGACGAGCATCGAGAGACGAGGTCGAATACACCCGAACGAGGGAAGAGTTTGTCGCGATTGCCAGGTGGGAACCTTTGAAGGAGGCTCCAAGGGGTGAAAGGAATGTTGCATCGACAATTTCGTCATTGTACCCAATGAGCTGACGGGTTAAGGAGTGCGACGTGAGAGAGTGGAACAGGATATTTTGATCAGCATGAATAGAAACGAGGGTTGATGTTGCTGCGTTATATCTGGCAATGGCATCAGCACACTGCCTATCTTTCGGAGGAAGTAGCTCACTGGACATCAACAATCTGGCGCTGCTCTTCTTGGTCAGCCGAAATTTGAGAATGCTCGGTCCCTAGAGTAAACAGCACGTTGCCCTCTCTTGCATCCCAAATCTTTACAACACCATTCTCTCCTCCAGTATAGAAGCGTATGTTCGTAGGATCTGACGAGGTGCCTGTTAGATCCTCATCATGCAGAAGTCCCACCGCTTCCACTCTTTCGAGAATCGGTATTGTCTTCAACAGCCGAGGAGCAGTTTCCTTACCCTTCCCCTTTCGCTTAGCGTTAGAGTGGACAAGACTCAATGCCGAGAGGTCCCATAAAAGAACGACCGAGTCTCGTCCCCCACTGACCAGCCACTTTCCATCCAAAGACACGTCCAGACCTCGAGGGACGGAAACATGTCCCTCAAGCACAGCACCCGGTTTGCTAGTCGCTCGAGAAGTCTCTGAGAGCTCAAAAATCCGTATCCGAGTGTCTACGGATGCAGTGATGAGCTGCATTTGGGTTCTTTGGCTTACGGACGGGTCCTGTGGATAGTTGAACGTCAAGGCGCTCACTACGCCCCCGTGACCTTTGAACACATGCGTCACGTATCCACGAAGGATATCCCATACCTTGACGACACCATCAGCAGAGCCAGAAGCGAGGTAGGTGGATGTGGGATCAGTTTTGCAGACGTGGACCGGGGCGTCGTGTGCTTTGGCTATAACCCGAATTGGCTGGACAGGTTTTTCGAGAGAATCTAGCGACCGTGGAAGTTCGAAGATACGAAGGGAAAGCGAGGAAGTAAAAACGAGAAGGTGCGTCGAGGAAGGGGAAACGCATATTGATGTTACAGATTGTGTATCCTACGCACATGTTAGTGTCAAGTCAAAAAATAGTACCAGTACACTCACACCCGCAAAGGTGCATATTTGGGTGCCCGTCGACACCTCAGTCAACAGCAATTCTTCTCCAGTACAAGTCACGAGCCTCTGTCCATCTGGAACGACTGCAACGGGACCTCCCGTGTACAGCGGGGGAACCGTACGCGCTTTTTTGAATCTATATTCAGTTGAGCAGATGCACCACAATCCCTGTAAAGTACATACGCGGTCTTGAGCTTCGGACGCCCTGCAGTGGGAATGGCCATCGTCGAGCAGAAAAAAGCTGAATGGGCTCGGAATTTCCCGAGAGCGTGACTGTGATAAGTCGGCGATTTCGAAATATTTGTCACGTCACCTATGCCTTTTCAATAGTAATGTAACGAACAGCTATTTATGGCTTGGTCGGCGTTCGCTCAAAATGATTTTGGCTGATGTTGGGCTGGTTCCCTTTCCCATGTCGCCTGTCCAAAAGAACTTTCGAACTCTCAATATGGTATTCATTAATATATATGCGCTGACTAGCGTGAGTTTGGCGGCTTCATATTGTTTCATCGAACGGACCGGCGGAGTCACCAGCTGCGAGCGCGTGGTTTCCAGTCAGAATGTATCGCTGTCTCATCCGTGCCGCTCTAGCGTGTCGGGAGACCGCAGGACTGGATCATCATTTCTTTGTTCTACTTCGAGTACCATATGTAGCACTGGTAGCACACCATTCCCAGTCATCTATTCGAGAAAGGTGATGATCTACAGATATAGAAAGTCGCTGGCCTTATCGGAGTTCCCCCCATCGGATTCCATGCCTAAGAGCCACTGTGTTCCTTGACTCACCAAAAGCGATAAGTGATCAAGGCACCTATGTGCATATTTGTGGCGTGCGTGTATTGACCGAACATTGCGGGACAGAGGTGTAAAAAATACAAAAACACAACTTGTGTGGCACCTGTAGAAAGAAAAGGGCCATAAGGTCCACTGGACTCCGAAATAAGCTGAAAACCTATAGTGATAAAGTTAATTGAATAATGCTTCATGCCGACTGCTCCGCGTTCACCGCTACGAAGGTCGTGATGCGCTTGACCAACGCATGCGAAGTGAGTCCAGTTGCTGCTCTGCTTGACGGCGTAACTCTGCCTCCTCGTCTGCATCCCTCTCTGCTTCTCTTCTCTTCCTCGATTCTTCTTCCAACATGGCTTCTACCGTCCGCAAAGTAGACTTGGACCGGGACGCCTCCGCCTGAGCTTGCGCGAGCTGGTCCGTGAGCCTTATGGACAAGGACACAGCCTCTGCAGATTGCCGTCTTAGCCCGGCCACCTCGATTTGCAGACGCTCAATGATATTTTTGGCTTCGTCGTTTTGGTCGGGGAATGGATTTCGAGACGAGGAAGTAGAAGGTAGCTGATAATGCGTCGAGCTGGCGAGAGATGGGCGTCGTTCGTATGAATGCATAATGTCGTCTTCGCTTTCGAATTCATCTTCATCCGAAACCTGGCCGTCCTCTTCATAATCATCATCGTCATGCATAGATCGGTCCGCGTGAGTGGATTCGGAATACGGACCATCTTTACGCGGCCTTCCTCTTTTCTTGGCCTGATTCTCTGCTTCTTTGTCCTTGTTGGGCCTACCCCGCTTTCGCGGTCGCTTGGTACCCGGCGGAGCCAAAAGATTTACAGTCCAATATGACCCGAAACCAGGGTCAGTGACGGGGCGGGGTTGGCGTTCAAATAGACGATTCAACGATAGATGGTGTCGAACGGATTGCTAAAAGCAAATATAAGATTGACTGTGGCACGGAAATGGGAAAATCACGTACTTTCCACGTCGGACCTGCTGTTTTATAATAGGCGTACTTCCCCTCCATTGCGGCATAGATTTCCCTTATGGTGAGACGTTTGCGCGGGCTACCTAAAATGGCACATCGCAGGATGACGGGTAGAGTATGCTGAGGGCGTCCATCTGTATCAGGCAAACAGTCGAGCGTGTCAGGACAATTCGGGTGTGGCTCATGGTCTTGGTACTGCCATGGCGGCATCTCGGGCTCAGGATCCAGCTGATCCACGTCTCCAACATCGCCTAAAGCATCGACTGTATGGGCGCTGGCTACCGAGGCAGGCGAGGACGGCAGCTCCAGAGCGGACGGTGAGTGAGCCTCGCCGTCTATGTGAAGTCTAGAATGGTAAGCAAGGGTGGTGCATGGCGAGTACGACGACGGGCAGCCTACCTGGAAGACGCCTGCCTTGAATCGTCAGGGTTGAGTATGCTACGGAGACTCGCCATGGAGGGGGATGAGAGAGCTCCTTTGAGATAAGGGTAAGCTGGACCAAACTGGACCCATAAGCCCACCCACGGCTTATATAATATGCCCCATAGATCTCGATCTCTCCGATCAGATTCGTCTTCGGCTGAGTCACACCGTCTATTCTCGTAGAAATACAATGTGACAAGTAAATACATAGGACAACACAGCTCACAACAAGCAGCTACTGTATATTACAGCGCGTCTAAGGGTCTATAGCCCATACTGATTAAAATTATACGGATACGGGAGCCCCCCTGCCCCTACATTACTTTGCAGCCACTCGTCTCCCTGCCGTGAGCTCCCACCTCCTACAAAGTCTAACTCATTCAGCGACGGAGCCACCGGATTCGCATCTACTGTGGGCCCTTGTGCTACCACAGGAGACATGGGCTGCGAGCCCTGACTTTGCCCGTTCCGGGGCCACCATTCATAGCCCGGATAAAACGATGTGGAGGGTTCGATTCCCGGGATATCCAGGCCTAGCATGTGCGCCATGATCCGCGTGCTCAGGTCTTGTACCCCTGTTTCCTGCTCTGGCTGCGGGGGTCCATTGAGATCTCCAAACGCCTCTCGTTGCAAATAGTCAGACGACTTTTCCTGCGCGAACGCAATGTCTGCCTGTCGTTTTCGCCCAGGAGAGTTTGAGTCCTCTGACGTTTGAGCATTGTCAAAGGTCAGCTGTACCCCATTTAGTAGATCCCATGCGCGCGAGGCACTGGGCCAAACCACCTATTATAAGAATGTTATAAGTCCCGCATTGATTCGTATCACGGCTCTTGCCTAAACATACCTCCATGTCCTTCAGTGCCGCCATACATTGACGCAAGCCCAGAGATGCCTGGACATTCGACGGCCGTAAAGTTACTAGGAAAGGAAAGATCAGCCCTTTAATCACCCAGTGAAAATGAATAATGAACGAACATGTCAAAACATGCATAATGCTGTCATTGTAATAAGCGTCAGTAGACAAACTCATTCGCGAAAAACGACGCACCCAGCGCTGAATATGTACGATGTAAGGAACGGAGAACAGCGTTTGAGCGTAAACGTCTCCCGGTACACCGTGACTGACGAGTGGGAAGTTTTGAATATGCCAGAATTGCCGACTGCACGGCACACTTACCGATGGAACCAATATGGCTAGCGGCGCCTTGAGCTAGGTCAAACGCCTTCAACTCCAATGTAGAATGCCGGGAAGTGAATTCGCCGCTGAAAACAAGGTCAGTGATGCCGGACTAAAGTCTCTTGCATAACAGTATAATCACCCTTTCCAGTTAGGAATGCTAGACGAGGGAAAAGGTGAATGGACGTTTCTTAACAGAAACGATACAGATATGGCTTACAACGCTCGGTTGAGTAATAGGACGGACCCCCAATACCTAATGTGCAAGAAAAGGATGTGCGGTGGCGGGACTTTACGCCGATTGGCAGTATCGTATCGCAGATGTTCAGGTAAACTGATGTACCATTGATCAAGCTGGGACTCAAAGCTAGACAACAAGGCACGACGAGAGACCCCTGGTGTGGCGCGAACAGGATAGATTTTGGATATTATGGCACCTAAGATAACGCCTAGAAGTCTGTTAGTAGCCGCGAATATCATTTTGCAGGAACAGTTACAGAGGGTGGCGGTGGCGCGGAAACAGTACATCACCGCATTGGGAGTGGGGGGATAGGCAGCACTAGTCGAATCTGATGGTAGCGGTCGCCAAGGTTGTTGCTCATCAGCCTGATCATGATGAGTCAAATGTTCATTGTGTTACCCCTGAAATGCACTCACTTGGTTCACCTCCGGTAATGGTGTATCAAAGTCGTCGTCTCTGATGATAATTGGACGCCCTATTGAATTGGTGGTAAGTTCCGGGAGAACTTCATACAACAATCTTCCCTCACCCATGTATATCGAACCATACCTATATCATATGTCAATCTGTGTTTAGCGTAGAAGAACTATGGCCCACCTGTCCGCGAGTGTACATACCCACCAGATCTGTCGTCGAGTCTGAGTCTCTTCTGGCGAGAACATGTCTTCGCCGTGAATTTTCCAATGATCGGAGTTACGGTTTAGTCCCAAATCAATCGCCTGTCGGTACCGTAAGTGTCTATTCTTGCAACAACGTATCATGGCATACCATGCGAATGCCCATGCCTGTATTGTCGGGGTCAATCACTGTTTGTCGATAAAATTGGCCAAACATACCAATATATATCCATCCTTGCTCCATGCTCCCGATGCCAAATTCACGATATCCCAATAGAAGCAGAGCCTGAACGGTAGTGGGTCGTGAGCGGTGGAAGATTTTAGCTATTCGGTAGTATGAGTATCGAACCATCGCTACCAAGTCCTAAACTCACTGAGTATGTTCTTGGCCGATTCCTGATAGTTACGGCCAGCTTCCCACATCTTTCCGTTCGTAGGCAGGGGCATGTCTTGTTCAGAAAATCGAGCAGTGATAGCGAACATGGACAGGAGAAGCAATGCGGACAGTTTCTGAGTGGCTTCCGGTTTTGGTGATGACCCAGTCTCTGAGGGTTTCGGACTATCTTGCTGCAACGATTCGCTGTTAGAGTAAGTCAGAAACCAGTCACTGTTTTCGTGCAATTGCGTCCATCTTGCATACCCTTGTCTCCTGTCCATATATGAGCATAGTCTCTTCAATCAGAAATTATGGCACCTACAAGGCACGGTACTCCCGTAAAAAGCGACCTTTATGTATAAGGGGAAACACGGGATGAATGTACACAAAGTACAGTTCAATAAGTCGATCTTGGATGTGAGATGGTGGCAATTGTACTTCGATATCTTCTTCTTGAATGAGGTGGAGTATGTGGTCTTTAGACGGTGGCCAGACCCTTGCCATAGGCAATTTCCTACAAGTTTGTTTTTAGTTCAGGCTGGTTCCTTGCGATTGATGGCTCTCACCATACGCCTCCGTCGTTTCGATCATCGGTTCGCGAGTTCCTACTCAGGAGATGTAGACCGCTAGCCTTGCCATGATATCGAAGCTTGATGAAAAAATATGCATTAACTCCAACGTATACATGAACAAATCGGTACCTCTTGATTTTCGTCCAGAGATAATTGGCCCATATGTTCCGTGGCGTCTTTCAATGATTCTCGGTCTTCGCTTTCTATAATTGAGCGATCAGAACTTGCCCTGGGTTCAACGTAACTGCATGCTTGCCGGATAACGGGTCCATGGTGTACATCCGACTCCAATCGGGATTTGCAACACGAGATTCAGTGGAGCCAGCATTCAGTCGACGTCTCTGGGTGGCCGGTTCCGTACCATCAACGGAACTGGAAGAACCAGAGGGCGCTCCATAAATAGACGGCGTGGATGACGACGAGGATGCCAACCCAGAAGCTAGCCGGGCGGCGAGGTTATCCTGCCATTCCTGGGTAGGGACTACAGAGAGTCCTCGATCTGTAGTTACTACGAATCGCAATTATCATGGACCTGGAACAAATTGCGAGGGCTTGCCTTGAGCTGAGGAGACCTTCTCTCTCGATACTCTGGATTGCCTTCTCGACCTTGAAGGATCCCGTGCAGGAGATGTCTCGTTACTTCTCAGGACAGACGCAAAAAAGTCTTCTTTGGTTGCTCCTGAACGTTGGTTCCGGCGACCGGAAGGACCCTACAGACATTGAGAGTGGGTTCGGAAGGAGCTGACGAAACTCTCACATAAGGACCTGAATCAACTCTTCCTAGAATTTCCCGAGCGAGGTCATCCTGGCGCAGATCGGCAACAATACTCTGCACGCGAGGATCATTGCATTGCATGAGCGCACCCAAGAGGGATTCGACCTGGTGCCATCGCTGCTCAATGGCATGGATGTACCCCTTCGGGGGTCCCCGCTTATAGCTCGGGCCTAAGAAAAAAAAGTGAAAAGGCATCGATGGCCGAATATTGGAGCAGCGTACCAAGAAATGTGCAAGCTGCTCAAAAACCAAGATGAGCGTTCACACACATACGTAGAGAGTGATATTGACCTGTTCCTGCCTGCGCGCAGCTTTTACACTGAGTGGAATCCGCAGCACCTCTTTCACATTTACTCTTTGTCTTTCTGCACTGGTCACAGGCTGCGAAAAAAAAAAGAGGTCAGGGGACTAACCCAGACTGCCGAGCCGCATACCTCTACTGCTCCTCTTTCTGGAGGCTGCCTGGGAGTCATGGTTGACTTCGTCGTCGGAAGGGTCGGAATCATGCCAGTCCATGTTGGGAAAGACGGGAGGGTGATGGTGGTGGTGTCAAGAAGAGAAAGCTAGAGCAGGTTATTAATGGACATTAGCATCGAATAGGATGTCGATCCCGACGAGTGTCTCTCTTCAATCCTCACGTGCCCAACGTAACTGGAGTTAGACGACCAATCAGCGCTGACTCCGGTCCGACAGGAGCCGATCGGGCGACGTGTCCGAGCTTTTAGCTGTGACGTATTTTCCGTCCTGACCATGAACCGAATGGACGCTTGCAATCACCGTCGGCTGCCGGGCTGCTCGACGGCAGAACATGGTTGCCACTCGGTACCTTCAGACGTCGATTCGCTTCATTCTCAGTCCTAAAAAAAGACGTAGATTCACATAACATATTGCCGTCTCGTAACGATGCTAAATAAGTACAAGTGGGTCCACATTTGTCTTACCCCATATCGTGCTCAGCCAAGCTTCCCCAGCCAAGGCCACCATCAGAGACCCGTGACAGCTTTATTACGCTTTGGTTCCTACCTGTTTCGACCCTTACTTCAATGGGCTGTACGGCAGCGGGGCGAGAATGAACGAATCCATAAACTTGGCCAATTGCGACGTCTGAGGTAGCCGTTCGAGCGGAATTTCACAACAATTCAAATCGATCAAAACGCACCTTGTCTACCGTTTCTGCCCACCCATCAATTTGCCATGCGTTCTCTCTTGTCTCTTTGCGAGTCTCCAGATTTCTGCGCCAAGAGAGATAAGTGTCGGTGCCGAAGCCATAAGAGCGGCACTCACGGATATTGCCACATATGGTGTACCTGGTTGAGTCTTCCGACTTGCGAAAACCATGCGCCAACCGGAGCGACGTGCTTGCGCCGCGCCTCGATGCCTCTTCGCCTAATACATGCGCGTCAATTTTCATTCCGAATAGAAACAGATGGACCGTTGGAGACGGACCAGGTGTGTTCCCATTCCAACAGGGTGCCTGCTTTGAGTTGATACGTTCGCAGCTCGAAGATACCTCCTTGCGCACGCGGTGGAGCGGTCGGGAAGAATGCGAACTCTTGATTGAGCTGAGAAGAGCGCGAATTGATGAATGGCAACATGGCCTGATACGCTTTCAAGTGCTGCGAACATCTTCATGATCTCCGAGACTTCACGTTGAATCGACGGCAAAATACCTCAGATGTCCGCGCAAGCGCACTCGATTTATCATATCCGCCATAGTTCTCGTATTCGAGGATGTGAAAGAACGTGTCTTGCTCCCCGACGAGGGTCTCCCAACTACCTGTCAGTTTGACTTTCATTTCAGGATCTTTGAGGAGGCCTGTGTAATATCTCTCGCTGTTTGGAGGTCAAAATAGGGTATCGGTGAGTTACAAGACTTCACTTGCGCTGCGATTTTGTACTCTTCCGTTTTGTCGGACTTGACGCGGTGTACTAGGTAGGTTCCAGACACGTTGCCACTTAGAGAACAACAGGATACTTACCTTCAAAGCCATGAACGTATTTGCCGCGACCAACAAGACGGGAATGCTGGAGAATGTCAACCTCACCAGCCTTCTTGGCCTCTGGGGACCCGTGTAACAAAGACTGTGTTGTCATGAGGTTGAAATCTTCAAAACATTCGTCTAACAGTGAATAGCTACCTGAACTGAGATGGACCGACGTGTTGCAGCAAGAGAAGATGCTGCTCTGGAAACTGGAGTGCGATACATTGTGGTAGTAGTCAAGAGACGTGTGAGTGAAACCCCGCTATAACTCCAATCCGTTCGTGACGTATTCCGGTAGTTGTAAGGTTAGGGTTACGCGCGCTCCGCGGTGCTTTCAAGTTTCCACGCTCTTTGGGCAAGTATTAAGCATGTTCTACTACTTTTTAGCAATGCCACGCATCCATATCTCGTATATACACCATTTTTCTGAATCGCCCATGTCCTCTGAAAGCACGACTCTGAAAGAACGTCCAATATTGCTAGATTCTGGTGACAACATACGAATACTGCACTCTGTCATAGCCGCTGGTGGATATGATCCGCCCGCTATGTCAACGCAGGAAGGAACATGAATAGTAGACACCTGATCGTTTACAATTAATGACACCGACCAGTACAATGATGAAAATGCGCACCCATGACTTAGTGAAAGGGGAGAACATTTCAAAATGCGAGTTTTGAAGAATCGCCACCGTAGCGTTATCCGTCAGAATCACCATGTGAATTTCTGTCAAGGCACTATCCAAGTCTTGTAGCATATCTAGAGATATTGCATCCCCTTTTTTTCCACCTAAGGACTAGCTCAATTGACTGCACTTTAATGTCCGTGACTGTACTTCACCTGTCAAGCTGCGGAAAGCGGTATCTGCTCGAGTATCAACCGCGTGAGATAGAGGGTAGAGCAAATAGTGGTTTGTATCTTCCTCAAACAGTCCACCGTTGTCTTCTCGAGCGAAGATGCCCGCAGCAGGCGCCTCGACAGACTCAGGAAGAAGTCTGATTGAAGTTTCTAGAACACAAGGCAGTCCCTTGCAAGGCGTACGAGAGAGAAGTGTCCTTGGCAAATCCGGGGTACTGTATTGAATATACGGAGTATCCCCAGCGCCGGGTATACAGTGAGCCCCCTCGCAGGCAATAGCCGAGGAGAGAAGTTCCGTAGCCCGGTTCTGGGAGTCAAAAAATCAGCTGCGAATAACTCATATCAGGTACAATGATGAACTGACTTACAATATGTCTTCGATTGCGCTCGTTCCCTTCGGTGCCTACAGTAAACGGCTCGCCACCCTGGAGTTCAATACCCTGATCAAACCAGACTTCTGGATATTCATTGCGTAAAATGGTGAAGTAATTGTCCGCCATCTTCATTTCATCTTCTGTTAGCTGAAGAAGTCTCAAAAGAGATAAGAAATCCACAGCAAGAAATTGAGGAAACATCGCTCCGTGGCCGAGCCAAGCGAAGGATGTGTGGATGCTTGATCCGACGTCAAGTCTTCGCAGTTGACTTGATAGCAATTCGTGTGCAGGCAATAAATGTATACCTGTCTTCGATGACGGAGACATACGTGCGCGCATCGCAAGCACGACTTCAGGTAATACTATGTAGTCATCATCCTAGAAATTTTGCTTGAACGACCGACTCCACCGGGCAGTACGAAGCGCATGCACCTGAACGAAACAAAAAGGCGTCGAAGCTTGAGCACATGCCATAAACCTGGCTTGGAAATAGATATTATCAGGTGCATTGTGCACTTTCAGCCTCCCTGTACACGGAGCGAAGTCCTATTGCGAAGGTATGATTTTGAGAGGATATAAGAGTGAACACAAAAGGCAAACAGCTTCGGAGATTTGATTAGGACTGTTGTTCCACACGAATACGGTATGTATTGTATTTTCAAGGGAAGGACCACAAAGCAGAGAAGCTATTTTGACGACGTTGGGAAATCGAGACCAGTTCAGAATGACCGCGGTGGTATCAGGGTGTCCGTTTGGATCAAGATTAGGAAATCCTGCTCGTTCGAAAGAGCCGTTCACTCCACTCTCGACATATGTCGCAGGAAATGACGGTGCGACGTCAAACCGAAAAGAACCCAGCAGAAGCGAGAGCAAGAGAAATGCCAGTGGCCAGAAAAAATATCTCAACATGATGGTCCAGGACACGGGGCCCCTATGGAAGCTTTGAGGCTGCTTACGTTCGCGCCAACTTTGCAGCTTCTTATTGCCACGACCAGCGAGCTGCCCGTACCAGTTACATATCAATGTCGTCCCCGTAATCTCTTGAAATCAAGAACAGCATGCTACTGATTGCGACCATGCAGTTGAACAGAATCCGTTCAGTGTGCTTTTGGACCGCTCATCGGCGCACCTTCACGACCTCGTTGTCTCTGCACTCCGATCTCAAGTCTCAAGCGCAGGTATGGCGAGTTGGACGGTCATTGTCTTGACTGACAATTGTATAGGCCCGAATATCCCATGTCGACGCCGTCTCTCCCTTCTCGCCAGCATTAATCGACACTTTCCGCCGCCGACACGACTATCTGCGTATCTCTCTCACGGAGAGATGCAATCTGCGATGTACGTTATTCCAGTACTCATGTATAGAATCGTGTCAAGACGTAGGGTCTCAGGTTTTTACTGCATGCCTGAAGAAGGAATCGAATTGTCTCCTGAAAGTCATCTTCTCACAAACGAAGAAGTTCTTCGTCTTGCGGCGTTATTCGTTAAAAGTGGTGTTACAAAAATACGATTGACCGGTGGAGAACCAACAGTGCGGAAAGGTTTGAACGAGATCATCGGTATGTTTTTCTTCTCATCGCTACCTCCCTCCTTAATAACAATCTGCGCCAGGTGGTCTGAATGAATTGCACCCATACGGTTTACGATCTATAGCTATGACCACAAATGGACTCGCTCTTCCGAGAAGACTTCCAACGTTGATTGACCAAGGTTTGACTCATCTCAATATAAGGTAAGAAAAATCCCGCGTTCTCACGAGTATGGAATCTGAGTGCCCAAAGCCTAGATACTTTGGACCCGTTCAAGTTTGAGTTCATGACTCGCCGAAGAGGCCACGAGGCCGTTCTAAAAGCTTTGGATGCTGCCCTCGCATCGCCGGCACTTGTTTCTGTAAAGCTAAATGTTGTTGTCGTCAAGGGCCTCAATGATTCGGAGGTACTTGACTTCATTGAAATGACAAAGGGGCAAGTACTGTCTGTCCGATTTATCGAGTTCATGCCATTCACCGGTCCGTGTAACTCTGCATATGACAGGCATGTCTGATATAAATGTATAGGCAATGCTTGGGATAAGCGCAAGATGGTTCCCTCAAGCGTACTTTTCGATAAAATCATGTTGCATCATCCTGATGTTGAAAGAATCTCCGATGAAGCGAATGATACTGCACGTTCATGGAGAGTACCTGGTTACAAGGGAACCTTTGGTTTCATCAGCAGCATGTCGGACCACTTTTGCTCTTCGTGCAACCGCCTTAGGATAACAGCAGACGGCCAGATCAAGGTCGACAATTGAAGCTGTGTTATTGTCTCTGTAGTTTTGACATTCTTTGCAGGTTTGCCTCTTTGATGCCAAGGAAATATCTCTACGGGATGCAATGCGAAAAGGCGCTACCGATGATGAACTGCTTCGGGTTATCGGCAAAGCCGTATCTGGCAAACAGGAAAAGCATGCAAACATGGAAGATATCGATGTAATTACGAATCGCCCGATGATTCTGATAGGTGGTTGAGTGCCCATTCATTGATCTAGTAGACAAGTCTTTGATGAGTTTGACAACGTTTCTGATTTCATACCCACTGTAGGTTCATCTACCTTCTCATTTCCCCGTCTGTCTAGTTCGAAGATCAGTCTCAAACCACATGGTATTCGACATCGGCACTATAGCTCAGCGACCCCTCCATCACCACCTCGTCTCACTCACGTCGACGATCGCGGACGTGCCAGCATGGTCGATGTGTCCGCGAAGGAAATTACACGGCGTACTGCCACAGCAACCGGGCGTATTTTCATCCCTCTCGTTGCTTATGAACTCTTGGTTTCGGCGTACCCGGATGGCGAAGAACCCTCGCCGGTCTTAGAGAAGGCCAAACAGAAAGTTCGCCGAAAAGGTGATACGCTTACTGTTGCGCAGCTTGCAGCTATCATGGGATCCAAGAAAACATCAGACCTCATCCCGCTTTGTCATCCCCTACAATTGTCGAATGTTTCTGTAGTACTGACACCTGAGGCACCAGCGCACGACATCCAACGCCATAGCGTTTTGTGTCGTGCGACGGTGTGTTGTGATGGTAAAACCGGTGTGGAAATGGAAGCTTTAACTGCCGTGTCAGTTGGCTTGCTGACTGTATGGGATATGCTGAAGGCTGTGGCTGGGAAGGAGATGGAGATCGGAGAGATTGTTGTTACGGAAAAGTCAGGTGGAAAGAGCGGGGATTTCGTACGAAATATAAGTGACACTGATCACGTACTGTCTAAATGACTCATTAGAATCAGAATGATGATCATGGTCACATCGGATTACTGGCAGGGTTTGTAGAGATTGTGCTGGAAAGATTTCCGGGATTAACCACTCAAACATAGACACACTTGTCGTGTATACATGAAAGACAGGACACTAACACCCAAAATACGAATTTTCATTGTGGAACTGGTTTAAGTGGAATGGATAAATTCTTGGAGGCCCGCCGAAATTTCACTATCCACGAGGCGCGATGCCTCGGCACCCTGCGAGATATGGGTATCAGTTCAACTTACAACACAAAGAGAATTTAAACACTATACATCTTTCAATTTAACGATCGTAGGGATGGACTCTATCTTCCATGGTTCCCCGCGAAACTCGTTGGCTGGCGTTTTCCACCTATCGGAACAATGAGTGGTGAGCACGGATATACTCCTATTACCCTGACTAACGTTGGCCTGTCTCCCACATAGACGATCAAAGCGCTTGGAGATTCATCTGATCCAAATGTATTCTTAAGGAGCCCATCGACAATGCGGCAGTCCTGTAGTCAAGGTGTTAGCGCCCAAAAATGCCAAGACATCTTCTTTACCGGGCACCAGAGCTGACCATCAACGATGGATGAGTAGAAGATCAAGTAATCGTGCTTGATCTCTTCTGGCTTTGGCGTGGATCCTGTGAATGTCTTATCGGCAATATGGAGAGGCATTTCTGCGATCGACTTGACAAAAGGTAAGTGCTGTGTACGGGCCGTTAAATGGCACTTGTGTTTAGACCATATCAGCGATCACCAATGCCGACGGCTGTCGCAAGCAAGGCGCGACTCGACGTGAGAATTCGTCACCAAACCATGTGCTGCCAAGTGGAAGAGTAATGAATGCAAGGCGCTTCTCAAAGCATTCCATTTTCCCATAAGTATAGCGAGAGTAAATACTGTGCGTAAAAGCAAGCTAGTAAAAAAAGCAAACAAGGAGTCGACCCTATGAAACCCTTTGCGAAACGGCGAAGAATACGAATTAAGCACCAGCATACTGTTATAAGCAGTCAGAAAATCAAGAAATCGATGGTATAGGTCAAGTCCATGGTGCATGAAGGTGGTCCGTGTACACGAAAGCAACAAAATCTCTACAAGCATAAATTGGGGACGTTATAGCAATGGGATGTCAACCAGAAGAGAAGTGCCTTAGTATCCACCATACGAACCGCCGTATGAACTACCGGATGAGGCTTGTGTGGCTTGCGCAGCAACAGCACTTGAGCTTGACTTGTCCCAAGACGCCGACGACACAGCAGCAGCACCGTACGTATTGTATGGATTACTGTTGCCTGTGGTGAGTGACCAAGATGACTTGCACTTGCCCAAACAATCAGAGAGACCAGTGTTGTAAACTTGTTGCGTCGTAGTAGCCGTCGCAGTCTCTGTCTGAGTCGCAGTCGCAGTTGCCGTCGAGGTCTGCAGGACAGTCATTTGGTCTGTGACAGTTGCAGTTTGAGTTTGCAGAACAGTTTTGGTCTGAACCGAAGAATTAGCATCTTGTCTTCAAGGAAGAGATGATAGGCATACGTTGTCAATGACCTGAGTGCTGACCCACACACTGGTGTACGTAGTGGGATAAACGACAGTCGACACTTCTGTTTGAGTGACAACAGCTGTTTCTGTCTGCTTCAGCGTTGCGGTCGCGGTCTGAACAACAGTCATCTGATCGGTGACGGTGGCAGTCTGGGTCTGTAAAACGGTTTGGGTCTACACAAGGGAATCAGTCCTCCGTTAGAATGATACTAGTCGCTATACCCACGTTGTCAATGACCTGTGTGCTAACCCAAACACTTGTGTACGTAGTGGGGTACACGACAGTCGAAATTTCAGTCATGGTGACGAACGCTGTTTCGGTCTCCTTTTGAGTTTCAGTCGCGGTGGCAGTCTCGACATCAGTCTGGGTGTAGACGTTGGTCTGAGTCTGAGTCTCTGTAGCTGTAAGAGTGTGCTCGATCACTGAGGTTTTGTCGATGGTTTCTGTCGACACCCAAACGCGCGTAGTCGGGACCATCTCAACAGAGGTTACGACGGCCGTCTGTGTCACCATCTGAACGTCGGTCTGCGTTTGGGTAACATATTGAACAACCGTGGTAGGAACAACTTGCGTCTCGGTCTGCTTAGTGTAAGACGATAGGCCACCCAGGAAGGATGCAGGCACGTACCGCAGTGTAAGTCACCGTGTTGTACGCCGTCTCAGTCACAGTCTGAGTAACTGTTGAGGCATATTGGTTGCAATCCGACTGGTAGCCATATCCTCCATATCCGCCATTGTTGCTAATATCAACGTAAGAGAAGCACAAGAAGCCGAACATTTAGCCAACATACTTGATGATGATCGTGGTGGCGTAACATCCCTGCACCGCGGTGCTGTCGTACTTAAATGATAATCGATTTAGACTTTTGACGTTGAGCATAATGAAAAAAAAAAACGCACCCATGACTCAGTCTGACAGGAACCATCGCTGCCCTTGTAATAACCATATCCACAATCCAGTGACTTGTATCCCCCACTCTTGTACGAGTCGTAGGGCATCACATCATAGAAGCTGGAAGCGGAAGGAGCTGCAGTAGGGGCGGAGTACGCGGCAGCACCATTATCGACCGGAGTTGGGGTTGCAGGAACCATGGACACTGCACCATTTGCCACCTGAGCGGCAGCAGCGCTTGCCAGAGCGAGACCAAAGATAATTGACTTCATAATGAAAAGAGTGGGCTGCGAAAGGGCCGGTGTGTATTCAAACGAAAAGGGAATTTGAGGAACGAAAAAAGCGGTCTACGCGCTGTAAACTGTCTTGCAGTGAAAATGGGAGAATGTGCGGAAAGCTTGAGGCCAAGCGCTCTGTAGATCAGCGCGTCAAATCAAGATGCATAGATATCGCAACAGATGGGGAGACGTACCGCTAAAGAATGAAAAAAGGGAGGGAGAAAACGAAAACGAACAAAAAGAACGAAAGGTGGGAGAAAGGGTGAGAGATAGGACATCCAGGACGTCGGTTTTTGAGGTTCTCCCAGGCATGTCCCACGCGATCTGATGAACCGGATTCGTCACTCCCCATCACGCTGGCCATCTCGGTGTCTCCAGGGCCCCAGCATGTTCAACCATTCCTGCATCATTCCCTTCGCTCGGGTCTCACTTCGCCATTGGGCAACCGCGGTAGCCAGTCATAATCAATATGTATATTGTCGCTGGTCTCTATCTACCTTCTACCTTGAGTGCGGATGCACGCTTACCAAAGTCGCCATTTACATCCAAGAGAATTTTCAGGGCATTACGCGCCCGTATCCTAGACAATTCGTCACGACGGGACGTCAAAGCGGTCTCAACCTTAGGCGGTGCGTCCGCCCATGGATACTGTAAAGGGGGAGTTATCAGCCAATGAGGTTTAGCGTGTGTTAGCAATTCACTCACAGGTAACTAATTATTAAGCGTTCATCACGTCAGAATACCCGGTTCAATTTGTGCCGTTGATTCACTCACCGATTTCTTGAGCTCCTCGTACGCCAATAGCGTGAAACCAAACTGAGGACTACTCCGAAGGACACGAGCTGGACCTCCTTTGAACAAGGCTTTGAAGCCTTCTTCTTGATCTTGTATCCAAAAGTTAATGATCGGCCACGTGTATCAGAAAAAGATTACGCACAGATCTTTACGAACGCATCACGAAGCCCTTTGTAGTGTGTTTGTCCTTTTCTGGCCTCAACTTGAAGACGGGTCTTCACAACGTCTAAATTTGGATCAGATGCGAAGGGGCATAGCCTCATAGAAGCCCATACCTGCAGGTGTCGTGAAATACGCCGCTGGCATACCGCTGTTTCATCCACGGAGGTACGCACATGCATCGATCAATGAAATGCTAATCAGGTGGCAATGGAGATACTCACGCAATCCCAGCAGCACTCAATGTCTCCAAAAACGATAGCTGCTTGCCATTATACCCTTCATTGAACAGGTCGGACTTCAAGTGACCGTAGGCTGGGAAGTAGATGGCGGAGAAAGGAATGTCGCGCATTAGGCATGCGCTAGCTCCCTTGTATAAACCGAGGACACCAAGTTGTCGAATGATGTGGACCGCACCCCTCGGAACCGCTCCTTCAAGCTTAGCAGTTTCACCTTGAACTTGTAAACGGATTTTTCTGTAGGCAACCCACCTTAGAGGATTGAATAGTCTCAAAAGGGCTGATTGATACGTACACAATCTCCAAAGGGTTGGTGAAAACCTGATTGATGGCCGATATCAATCATTCCATCTATCCATTGAATCAAGACATTGCACGTACCACTTGGCATCCTCCGGCAGCACCGCCAGCCACTAGCTCCCAGGATAGTTTGATGCGTCCTGTCTCGGGATCCATAGCCTTGCCACGAACAAGGTCATTGACAGTTAGCTTGATGGCCTTCTCTGGCGCTACACCCTATAACATAGATGGACATGACGTTCCATGCGAATAGAAATACCACACTACATACAATAAGCTGAGGCCCAAGACCGCGGTAGAATCCAAGAAACCCTTCGTTACGGAATATCTTTTGCGCACAGTCTATGCTGTTTTTGTAAAGAAGTTGACCGACAACAGTGCTCCGTTGATTTTGCATGCTGATGATATCATTTAGATTCTGCATCATTGTCTGAAACTCATCTTTTGCTTACCGCGTCTAAAGAAGAGATCGTTTGAGAAATTCAATTGGCCAGAGAGATGGTCGGAATACGCGTACCTTGACTAAAGAAAGCATCAGTGGCCTGAAGAACTCAGAAAAATCAAAGGCTTACCCATATCGATAGGGTACACAATCGTTGCACCGAATGCACCAGCCATGCCTATGTATTATGAGCGGAGAACCAATAGCAGAAGGGCAACTTCACGAACCGCCCAATACAAAATTGTAGGAGGAATGGAATACCGAATTGAGGAATGATCCGGTATGAGGAGCCTTAGCCTCCACTTCCTCGCGAGGGGCCTTCCACCTTGGATCAAGCAGTTGAGCAAAATCAATCAATGCTAGACGTTGATTACTGCTTCCACGACCTGCGAAGTGGAAGATGATGGAGGCCTCCATGGGAGTAAACAGGGAGTAACGAGAGTTTGACGCGGAATAGTTAAGGAAATCTGATTGGTCGATCCTCCCATCTTTGCTCTTCGCAATAGCCTCGCGAATGATACTGAGTACAATGTGAGGACGGATAAAATTAATACTAGTGAAAACGCATCGCACCGTTCCACCATGTCCATTTCTAGACAAACTCTTGAGTACATATTTTAAGACAGTATAGAATCACAAACCTCTAATAACATTATGGAAGGCGATTACTTCCGAATAAGATATACGTTGTCCCGGAGTAAGTGTGCAAAGGGTCGGCAACCTGTCTATAACTGCATCTGACAATTTATGTCCAGCAATTTCCTACAACGGAGTTGTTCAGGAGGTCTGCATTACGCAAATGGCAAAACGCACTAGAATGATCTGCTTAAACTGTTCGGCTCGAATAAAGCCGTCCTGGTCCGTGTCTAAATATCTAAAGGCTTGCCGAAGACGTTCGCCTTGTAAACCCTTCATAAGTTGCGTAAACTCGTTATCTGTGGAAGTTGGTCGTTAACGGTTGTGTGATTCGAGGATACTGGATACGTACATCCCAATACACGCGTTCCGTTCTTTTTCCCAAGATATAGTTTGACCCAGTCGCTAGTTATGGGTCAATGGAATTGACAGAGTGGACACAGAGAATATCACACCAATTGAAGTCGAATGGAATAGAGTTTGGGGGAATGTTGGCACTGTAAACGGTCTTGAACTCATCAAAGTCGATGAAACCGGAGCCATCGCTACAAACATATGAGCAATATTTCGGAGTTCGAGTCCCGTAATACTGACACGTCAAAGTACTGGAATGCCATCCAGTAGTCCGCATCCGAGCGCTTCAATCCGGTCTGGAAGACCACAAAGTCATCCCAGGACACCAATCCCCGTTTTGCAGTGTCCGCCACATGGAAAAGAATAGAAAACTGGGCTCGACCAATTTTTGACGAATCATCTCTTGGCGCAATAGCGTTGACGAAGCTGTCGGGATCCAAGTACCTGGTGGACGCAACGTCACATAACGCACGTCCCCAGAGAGAAGAAGGACTCACTTGTCACCGTTGACATCCTTCGAGTTGGAATCGAATGTGCGCCGCCATCGCCTAAGCTCGGATTCTGGCACGGCTACCGCAGTTCGAACAGACTTGAGAGCACTGGCAGCAAGAGAGTGCGGTTCGGCGTCGTCACAATGGGCCATTGGAAAAATTCTAGGGAACGCCATGCTGGTCGCTGTCTAGGGAGGGAGGGAGAGGGGTATCGTGGAAGGGAACGACGGTGGAGGTAGAGAGGAGAGAAATTTACGCTGTGATCGTGTTTTCTGTGGGCAGAGTCGGACCGAAAATAGAGATGCGGGGTTAACTCCTATGTCAGGCCATGTGACCTATGTCAAAATTGCGAACGGAACAATGACGGAACAAAGCGGCTGCCTCTTCCTCCAATATTTCCAGAGCAATTCCCTTTCATTGGTATCTTTTTGCACACAAGAAAACATGAGACTTTTTCCTTGTATTTACGCACAATTTTGGCCCTTTCCACCACAACCAGACCAGGGAATCTGTCGGTGACTCAGCGAAAGCATACCGGTATCTCCCGGATGCCTCCGTTCATCTCCCGTTATCCACAATATTCAACATATTCGAAATTCTTATCTACACGAGTAGCGACACGCTTCCTAGGACTCCGCCACTTCGCCCAGGGCCACTTCCCGAGGTAACCTGAAGCTGATGCAATACATCTCCTTACCGGGTGCTACGGATCGTACATGCACGATGCAAACATCTTCTGATACAGAATGGCCGAGGACCTGCTCGACTCGCTGTAGGCAAGAGTCAGGCACAGGGAGGCCAAATGCTAAGGAAAATGCCCACCTTGAGAATGTCAACACGCGCCCTGTCTTCTTCAAGCTCCCGAGTAAAACAATGGCAATGTACCAAGGGCATTTTCGTGTAATGCGCAATGAGGACTGGCGTGGAAAGCACCCCTCGGAAGGCATCCAAAAAGCTAATGGCTGAATCTGGCAAATTCATGACTAAATGAGTGATTGTTCGACGCAGTGGTAAGGCAACGCGATCGGTTTGATCTTGGGGTGTCGATGTGCTCTTGGCGGCTTGCTTCTGCAGTTTTCGTTCCAGTGTTTTGCTCTTTCGGGGACCAATATATGGCTGGAAAGGATTTTCGATCGGTCGCATGAAGACATCGCGAATAAAGCTTCGGCCATCCTCGCAGGACACCCGTACAAGGTCTTCCACCTAAGACGCGTAAGTCAATGTTTCCTTGGGTTGCATGAATGCTTACGTTGTTATTAACAACATTCTGAGATAGATATTTTGCGCTGTTCGGGTTGAGATCATTCGCAAAAATACCACATCCAAGTTTGGCAGCTGGTATAGCAAAGGGACCAACACCGGCGAAGACGTCTGCCAATATGTCTGAAGGGTCCAACAGTTTTACAATTCGGTCGTGTTCCGGATGCAACCGGGAATTCCAATATACTTGAGAGAAATCGAACGTAAAGCGACAATTGGACTCGTGCTGGCGTGCGAAATAAGCTGAGAACACAAATGATAACATTCGGACCAACATGTGTGACAACATAATCCGGTCTCCCTGCTAGAAGTTCCATCCGAAAGAATCGAAATTGAGTATCAATTTCATGAAGTTTATTGACAACGGTCTCGATTTGCTTATTTTTCTACATGTGATCCGCTTAGAGGGGGGAGCAAGGATGAAAAAGGACACACAACGTACATCAAGGAACACTTGACCAATTGCGTACTTGTATGGCAAGTATTCATCATTTAAATTGAAGTGAGCTGCGAGAAAGAATAAATGAAATCTCCCCTGAATATATTGGACACGGCGTACCGACATGACCTGTTGCCGCAAAACCAACAGGTGATCCCTCCACCAACTCCTCGGGGAGGACCGCGGCAAGAATTTCAGCTTGAAGAGTTGAGAGGGGTACATCCAAAAGCAGCAAACGATGCACGTACTTGCAGTCCAATAATCGTAATCAAGGTCCACCGTGTAGTTAGCAAATCCAACACAATCATGGTCGATAATTTCTTGTGCCTCAGGGGAAAGCTGAGCTAGCTTGTGGTTGTTGAATCAACCTATACTCAGCTCTGAATAAGAGCATACCTTGTTCTGTGATTCTGAGTAACACTAATCGATCACTGTCGGGATTGGATGGGTCCTTGACCACGGGACTAAGTTTCGGCGCTCCGACGAGGAACCTGGATGGCGAATGTAAGCACTACACCGAGATCGCTGGTGGAGAGCGCACCTCCTCAGCGTGGTCGATTTTAGGATGCTGTTCGTCTTATTTGGAGGTACACGAAGGGCAAGAACTGAAATGCGTTTTCGGAACGCATCCTTGTTGAGTGGATGTAGAGGGCCGTGATATCTTGGTGGCGTGGTGTCAATAGGTGGAATGGAATGCATGGATCGAACAGTAGAATATCGAATGAACAGCGAGTATCTCTTGTAACGACTCGTCGCTGCGAGCATCAAAGAACTTTTTCGACGCTGACTCGGACCGAAGCCGCCAAAGCCTTCCAGATCAAATATGCATCAATATGTGCGTCATCTTCTCTGACTCTTCAACCACTACATCATGTCTGGAGTCAGCAGTTTAATATTCAAAACTGCATCTACTTACCGCTATTTAGGTCCCCCTTCCTGATGTATCTGTACTGCAGCATGTTGTGGATGTGCACTGCCATCCCACAGATGCCCCATCAATATCGCCCAAATCTATGGATAACCTCCAGATTACTATCTGTGCAATGGCGTCGAGAACGTCGGACCAAATTCTTGTAAAGAATTTGGCCTCTTCGTATCCGGATAAAGTCATTCCTTGCTTTGGTTAGCGCCCTTTATGATACGTTGAAGAGTTTCTGATTCAATCACCATATGATAGGATACCATCCATGGTTCTCGCATTGTATCACCCTACACCCTGGCGTGACCAAGGACGAGCACTATAGAGGCCTGTTCACCGTCGAAAACCTCGATGAGTATCAGGCCATATACGACGTTCTTCCAGAGCCGGTGTCTCTCGCCGAAGTCATTGCGAATGTGCAGGCCAATCTGGAAGCCTTTCCGAACGCGATGCTCGGAGAAGTCGGAATTGACAGGGCTTTTCGTATTCCGTATGATTTTGCCGCATTTCCTCGAGAATTGACCTCCTTTACGGTTCCTATCGACCATCAACTTGCCATCCTTGAAGCCCAGATTGACTTGGCCGTTAAACTGCGACGCAATATTAGTCTTCACAGCGTCAAAGCGCCAATGCACACCATGGATCTTCTCAATAAAATGAATCAAAGACATGGCAGGAACTGGGGCAGGATTTGTATAGATTTGCATAGTTGTGGGTTAAGCTCCCAACTATGGCGCGATATAGAGGTACGAGTTTGAGAAGGAACAACCGAGCTGCACGAAAAGCTGACCTTTGTAATGTAGAAGAAGCACAACAACGTTTTCCTCTCTCTATCTACAGTCATCAATAGTCGCTCGCCGAATCACATTTCCTTAATCCAGGCCTGCTCGCCGAATAGAATCCTCATTGAGTCTGATTTCAACGATGTAGACATGTGTACCCAGCGGACCTGGGATATGCTTCTGACCGTGGCTCGCACAAAGGGCTGGCCGGTGGAAGAAGTTTGGGTCAACGAAGTAGACCCGGCCAAGTGGGGCGCGGTTCGAAGGCTAGAGGAGAACTGGCGGCGCTTTAGAGCAGGTGATCACCCAGCACCAGAGTTGTCGAAGAAAAAGAAAAGAGTCGAAGAGTGGATAAGCGATTCGGATACAGATTGCTGAATAGAAATTAGGACGTCCTTGGTGAAAGAATCGAAATATTGAAATCCAAACAGCACTGCAAGATGTATCCAAATTATGACATGAGAAATGGGTAGCCACGACTACCAAAGATATGACAGGATAAGAATGATGCATATACCAATAACAACACCTAATATAATGGAATCTCGTCTTCGTCGTGATTTGATCATGGAAACAACATTGTTTATGCCAGGCATCGTGTCTGGAAGGACGTGTCAGCAACAAGTTTACTGGCAGGTCTTCAGCAGCTCACTAATTACGTTAATCATTCGCGTGTTGATACCCGCAAGAGATGAACGCTGGCGCGCAAACTCTGAACGTGTTTCGTATGCTTGCCTGAAATTATATGTCAACAACAAGCATTCAATCCACGAGGGGACTAACTCTATCATGTCGTCCGTCATGCGGTGTGAACCATCAATCCTTCCTCTTTCCGCTAGAAGAGAGTCCGCAGCCGATGATTTGTAGGCACTAGTAGAACGATGAGGAATGTTTCCCAGAGGTGCTGCGGAGAGTCCTCACTCGATATCATTGCGAACACCGCTCAGAAGGTTTGCTTGCTCCATGGCTTGCTTAACACTGGCCTTCGTAAACATTACTCTTTAATGTAGCGGGAAGAGCAATGGACACTCACTTTCGTTCTCTTCACTTCTCGTACATTGTCCTGGTATAGTTCCCGGTGTCTCTGAATCGCCCGTAGCATTGACTGAGACATGATATCAGGCTCATTGGATAGCGCCCCTAGTTTCTCGTTCGTTTCTTCAAGCTAGCATGCTGTCAACGGGTAAGACCAATGTAGAAATTGCGAATACATGCCTTTTCTAGCAGATCGTCTACTTCTAGCTCCAGGTCTTTCCATCGCTCCGATGAGCCATTCGCCTCGATGTCCTCATTGGGCCTTGAAAGTGCAGAAACGAGCTGAGAATACGAAGTGAGCTTGGAGTCGAAAAGACTCTCTAGTGTACGACACTGTCTGTGCAACTGTTCGTAGTTTGCCATATGACACAATGAAAGCGTTGGTAGGGTTCCTAATCGGCAGTTGCCGAACTGCCTGAGGCACAGCTTCTGCGGGTTTTGACGTGTAAATATTGAATCAGTTATATTCAATGCGGCATAGAAACCTTTCCATTTGCTTTCTACTAGGTATTTACGACATTGGATGCTGGAAAAAGGAAAAGACGCCACAACCCGACCTCGTAATACTGGGTATCGTAGTAACTTGAAGTTCAACGCTGACAATTTATATCCGTCTCTACCTCATTGAATTATTGCCAAGGCGACGAGGGTATCAAAACCGAAACCATTGCTTTGCGGTCTGCTCTGCAGCCAACCGCTTTGCCTATCAAAGATCATCAGTCAACGTCTCAAACATCCACAGCGAGAGAAGAATATTTTGTTACCTGTGCCGCCATGCTTCTACTGCCTTGTTCAAGGGAATTGAAGCGATCCTCCAAATCACCCAACATCTGTCTGTAACGATACATTAGTAGCATCCTAATGGTATTTGGAAGCGATATCACCCTCGGTCATTGAGCGCAGATGTTAAGCGCTCGTATAAGCTACTCTGAGTGGCAGACGCGGAAGCAGCTAGCGCAGAGGCGCCTTGTGATATTCCCTCGTAGGAAGCCCCTGCCGATGGTTCGGTTTTCGGCTGCGGAATAGGTCTATTTGGACCACCCACTGGTAACCAGCGTAAGTAAGAGTGGAAACTAGCCTTTCAGCGCGTTCGTTGGTGCTCACATAGCTCATCAGCCTGTTCCCCAGTTATGGACTGATTCCCAAAGGTCAACCAGGACCCTAGAAAAGACGTCGGTCCCATAGACACCGGTTGCGGCTGAGCGGGAACCGGGGCTTTAGTACTTGTCAGATCAATATCCGGTAAGGGAATGGAGCGCCGCATGTCGAACAAAGTGCCGTATACAGCGCGTCGCATTAAACTAGAGCGAGAATGGCACTTCCATTCAATAAAATCCCCGGTTTCATCAACCGTAATGGTTCTGAGGCAAATCAGTCTTTCTCGTGGGCTTCCGGACAAATTGGCGACGTACGAAAACATCAACGGTAACGGTAAGACGTTGATGAATTCTAGATAAGGAATGGAGTATACCAGCGCCTCTTGCTTGTCTGTGAAAGCAACAAGGGCACAGGATCCTGAAGCTTCCGTGTCAGCTAAAGCTTTAGCTTAGAGATATTTGAAGGATTATCACCAAGCTTTTCTACGACCTTGACTTCTTGCACCGTACCGGACTTGCTGTTCCAATCCACCTTGCCTATACGGCTGCCGTTGATGTCCACATAACATCTTGCTCCTTTGATGCCTGCAGTGACGAAATATGCGTGCCCTTGTGCTGAGGATGAATTGAGAGCATCGCTCAAACCTCGCCGAGTAGCATTACGGTGAACACCTGTTTTAGCATCCACCATAAATGTGCTCTCCGGAAATGGATCGCTTACGCCGTCCACTTTGACAAAGTCTTCGCTGCATCTCCACGACGAATTTACTCGGGATATCGTATACACTTCGCAAAACCCTGATTTTCTGATAGCGATGAGCCGAACGCCATTATGATTGTCTGAGCCTTTAGTCAATCAAGGATGCACTGCGAATACGATGAATGCGAACCTGATTCCAGTGCACTTATTGTCCAAGTCAAAGAAACAAAGGGCTCCGAAGCGTGGTCGCTTAGGTGTAAACCGATAGAATGTCTATTCCTCGCTTTGCTTCTAGGGTCAAGATAGAACAAGATCTTTGGTCCACGCAGATCGATAATATACAATGAACCATCCCCATATGCCACAGATAGAAAACCTATAATACATTTGTTATTGCAGTAGCCAGAACCACGGCACTTTGCTTACCGATATCTGATATTGCACAAGCAGTTACCGATCCTTTACTTGGCGATAGAATGAAATAAGGTGCATACTTGTAGCCGGCGGAGACGCCGAGATGCTCCAAGCATGTGAGTTCTCGATCTTCACATTCCCGGTACAGCGGAACATTGTGTTGCCCGTCCTGCAATCGAAACACCAGCACATTTCCAGTTGAGAGGACAATTGCAGTCTCCAGAGACTCTGAGGAAAATAAGACTGATTGTATAGCCAATGGTGCTGTCGCTGTTGTCGATATTTGCATGGATACCAACGGATCCAGCAGGAGCAAAGACAAGTCTATAGTCAGATGAGGAAGTGGAGTTGGGAAGTCGTATTTGACAGGATCTGGCCTGACAGCGATGAGCAGTTGAACGCTCATGTCATAAAATCGCACAGAGAGATTTTGATGGTAAGTAATCAATATACGGTTTGATTGGAACTTTAACGAAAGGTAAGTGACCCAACAAATGAGGACAAGGAAACGATTACTTTGGATGATTTCATGTCATTCGATTCGTCATTCCACGCATAACCACCATTCAATGATAATGCCCCTTCGACTGGTGGCTCAACAGCAGCAACGAGGCTTTGGTATGTGTCACGGCTGACTACGCTCAGTCGGCCATGCAATAACCCACCGCACAAAGGCCAAGGGAGTCGTAGCTGTTGAGGGTCACTGCTCATCTGTAAGGATTTGAGTGTTTCTGATAGGTCGTCCAGAGTATCCTGGTTTTTGTCCTCCTCTGGAGCATCAGAACTGTCCACTTCTTGAGTTGAAAAAGATGGAGGAGGAAACTCGCATGCTTCTAATGCTCGAGTATCACCCATCGATTCGGACAATATCAAAATAGACATGGGATCAAAGACACCTGATAAATGGGGACTGTTCCGAGGTATGAGCAAGTAGTCTTGCACCGTACCGTCGCAAGAATAGAAGTAAGATCTTGTGGGGACAAGGGAATCCCGCATGGAAGACCTGTAGAACGGATGTAGTACTCCTTCAGTAACCGGCGTTGGCGGTTCGGGTGGATTAAAAGCAGGAAGCCAAAGTACGCTAATTCCAGGCGGTTCCCCCAAACACAGACCTCCAAGGACTGTCAGAGTTGTGCATCCTCCCCTAGGGTCCGAAGAATCTGAAAACGAGCTCCACGAGAGCTTGAATATTGGTTCTCTCTGTGATGGCAGCAATGCTTGATTGTTGGGTTTCGCCAGATGCTCTTCAAGCTGATGGCCATCGACCACATTGACGTCTCCCGAGTCAAGTGTTCGCACCATGAGAGGTTGATCTTCATCCTCCATAGCCCAGTAGGCAATGATGCCATCTGTATAACCAACGGCAAAGAAGTGCCCTGCCGGATGAACAGCTATGCATATGACTTCTGGCCTTCTGTGCGTTAGGATGTCCTGCAGAAACGTTTATCATGGCAAAATACTCGAAGAAGACTACGGACATACTTGAGCACCATATCCAGTTCCACCGGGAGCACCGGGTGGCAGAACAAGGTCGTAGACTCGTAGTGTATTTCGTTGAGTCTGCAGCAAAACATCAAAAACAAGTTGGATACCGGGGCAATGGACAAACAAGGTCAGATAGAACTATCCCTCCTAGATTCCTGATTAGCAGGATATGGAGTTTTTCAATTCAAACGGAACGGACCTGCGTATGCTACGAACAAAAGGTTCAGGTTCCGAGGGTGTATAATAGCGTCAATCGCCAAAGAGCTGTTAAGACCAATGAGAACGGTTCAGGTCATTGAGGTAGAAAGATTTGTACGAGCCCGCATTCATTACTTCAGGCATCCCGCTAGAAGCTAGCTTATCCTCATAGAGTTTCCACATGTTCGGTATCGTGTACGACGATTTTCGATGACAAGTTAAGTCGTACGTTCGAATTTCTCCCGATTGCAGAACGAGGAAAGCCTATTGCGATCATCTAAGGATAGGACGCGAAGATGGAGGAGATGAATACGCACATGAGAGTGGGAAGGCGATAATGTCATGGCGCTGAACCATGACGGTCAAAAATAATCCCAGGGTTCATCACCGAAAAGCTCACTTTGTCTGATCAAACAATGCTGAACAGACGTATTTAGGGTATCCATAGTTTGAGAGATCCCAGATGTGTAGGCGATTCGTATTATCTTGATGGGAGGTGTTATTTAATGATGGTCAGATGATGTGTATGAAGAAAAGATAGAGCATACCCAGGCAAACAATTTGGAACGTCGAGACTGAAAATTCAACAAACTTGGCTCCATTTCGCTCCGGAATTGAGAGTTTTATGTCGACGCCAGGTTTCCCCCATATAAACAGGAGACCATCGGCGGTTCCTTGGGATTTATGATCATTATCCAGCCATCCGATGGCAGATGAACTTCATACCAGCTGCTAGAAGACCTGACAACGGATCCACGGCCAAAGCAGAAACCTCGATGGCAAATTCAAAAGACCTTAACTCTGCCGGTTTCCAGTCTTCTCTTTCGCGCACATCAGAGGAAAGATCGGGAAAATTAGCGTCATATCGTTTGAGGAATTTGCTCATGACTGTTGGTGAAGAAGCCCTAATCGGTCAATGACGCGACTTGGTTTAGATGGTGGCAGTGCTGGTTACGAACGCGTAAATGATAAATGGATACATATTATACGAAGTGTATACACGCAGAAAATAATAGATGAACAAATCAAATAACTAACAATACACGTATGAGAGATAACGAAACCAATTAATAACGTTCTTGTGAAGCCACCGTTCTCTCAATTGCCTGTGCAGAAGATGCACCTCTAATCCTCCCTAGCCAACTCGATTTCAGAGGCTTATCCTCCGAATCCGGCCGTGAAACAGCAACGTGTGGATTATTCGTCACGTCGGACATGAAAGGCGAAGGCTTTGCTATTGCCCTGCGTTTTGGGGACCGTTTCGGCGATAGAGAAATGATTGGACGGCTGAGCTGATGACGCACGGGTGTGAACCCTGAATTGATACTGTTCATTACCTTCCGTAGGCGAGGCGTTCCCATTTCGATGCGATCCCCTGGTAGACTGTCCACTGTGAAACCTTGAGGAGGAACGGCATCACAGTCGGCAAAATCATCGGGAGCAGCCCTCTTCTTGCCAATGGCAGAGCTTGTCACTGTGTCGGGGACATCGGCGCGTCTGTTAGGTGTTAAGGGTTGGGATCCCGTTCGTGACGCTGCATATCTTTCAGGCGTTTTCGGACGCGGCAAGGAAGACTGGCTCGGCGCACGGCTCAAAGAGCGTGGTGTGGAGAAAATATTAGCTGGAGAGGAAGTCGTTGCATCGGAGAGGACGGTGGGTCGGGTTCGAGAGGATAACGACCGGGAAGCGGAGGGAGGAATGCCCTGTGAAGAGGAAGCGGGGGCAGAGAAAGTACGACTGGTGGGTGTAGACACGGTATTGGAACGAGCGCGAGGGAAGGAGGATTGTGGAGGTGAGACTCTTGAAGAACTAGCGACAGCCGCAGGTCCGACATTATACGAAACTGATAGATGTTTAGAAGAGGACTGTGCGAGGGGAGGCGACACGCGAGAATGAACGGGAGCCTGAGAAGCTGCAGGTTCCGTTGCGTCGTTTTTGGTAGCCGATGCTTTAGCTGCAGCCAACTTGGCCTGCAAGTTTTGCACCTTGCGACTCAAAGACTCGACCTTCGAAGTAAGCTTCTTGTTCTCTTTCAACATACTGCAGGAACAAAGTTAAGTAGTGCGCTATCTTGGCAGACAAAGTCACTCACTCGAGGTACGATCGTCGTTCTCTTCGATCTCTGCACACTTGGCCCTGAGCAGTTCTTCCATCTCGTTGTTACGTTCTTCAAGGCGAGCAATGACCGTATCGAGATTAGGTTTTGTCTTGAAAGCCGCTAGTTCACGCTGCATCTCCGCAATCTCACGTTTGTGGTGCGAATTTTGCATGCTAAGACTGACTTCCGCGGTGCTTGCAGCCTTCTCAGCGCGTGTGAGCAAAGCGCGGCACCGCTCATTGTCCGTCTCGATTGTCTTGACAGTTTGTTCCCTAGTTGCATCATGAGTATCAGAGCTACGCTAAGAACGGATTCAAACACGTACAGTTCTTTGACTTGGCTCTCCAGATAACGAATGAGAGATAAGCTTCTTTGATTCTCAGCTTCCAGACCGGTGTTGGCCTGCTGATACTTCGTATTTTCGGTCTGCAGACTCTCAACTTGTATTCGAACATCCGCAAGCTCCTTCCGCACGGTGACAACCTCTTCTTTGAGCTCTTCGATCAGCTCCTCCGCCTGACTGTATCGTTCGTTGATGGACTGTAGCTCCTTAGAACGAGCTTCTTGCTCGGAAGTATGATTCTTTGTATCGATGATCAACTTGGAGCGTAGTTCCTCCGCTTCGCGAGTAGCTGAGCCGTGTTTCTGTTTTTGCTCTTCCAGGGTTGAACGAAGTTCGGTCAACTGTTGGTCAAGTTGGCGAAGACGGGTCTCGCTGTCTGTTTGGTGCTGAGAAATCTCTTTCTGATAGCGAGCATCCAGAGCGTCTCGGGCCACCTTGGTAGTGCGGAGTTCCTCTTTCACGGCCTCCAAATCTTTGTCCAACCGGGTCCTTTCACTATCTCCATCCTGTTTGATCTTCTCCAATTCATGAGAGATCTCCCGATTCCTTCGGAGCCCACTCTCTACAGCAAGGAGTTGTTTCTCAACCTCAGCCCTAGACTCGGCTAGCTCTTCACACATGCAACACGAGCAGCTTCAGCAGCTTCTTGACGAGTCTTGGTCTCCTGAAGCTCGCTAGTGAGCTGGACAAGGCGCGATTGAAGACGACCCATCTCCTCCACATGTTTGACTTTGAGGTTTACGAGTTGCTCGTGCTCGGCGTTGTTGTCCATGAGAAGATTGTCCTTCAATGCAAGCTGGGTTTGCAGGTCCTTCAACGCAGCTCGGTGGGTGGACTCCATAGCGGTCATGGCATCTTCAACGGACTGCACCTGTATCTGCAGTTCCGTCACTTGAGATCTGCTAGCTATTTCAGAGGCTTGGACGTCGCGTAGTTGATTAGCAAGGGCATCCTTCTCGGCAAGCTGTTTGGCAAGGTCATCCTGTAGCCCGCGTAGACGGTCTTCGAAGTCGGCTTTAACTTCATTTAGGGAATGGCCAGACGATACGAAGCGTCTCACTTCAATCTGGGAATTTGCCAAAGCAGAGTTGTCTGGTGTATGGCGTCCTGAGAGGAGGCGAGAGTTGTTTGTGCTTCAAGTAAAGCAGCGTTAGCTTGTTCAGCCTGTTGTATTGCACGGAGACGATCCGCTGCAAGACGCTCGACCTCCTTTTCAGCTAGCTGCGTTTGCTCCATGGACGCCTTGACTGCAGACCTTGCATTCCCTGCCACGTCGAAGATCACCCTTACCAGGGCTTCTGCTGCAGCGGCTTCTTCGCGGAGTGCCTCCACCTCCATCTCGATTGCCTCGAACTTAGCCACAGCATCATCCCGAGCTTCCCTTGCGTCGGCGCAGTCTTCGACCATGGCGTCCTTCTGACTCGCGAGCATCTCCAGCTCTGCCGTCAGTTCACCAATCCGCTCTTCTTGAAGCCGCATGTTTGTTTCTAGCCTTTTGATGTCGTGTTGGTGGATACCAATCTGCTCTGTGCGACGCATGACACGCTTCTCTAGCTCTTCAATTTGACCACTCAGTGTGCGAGTAGCCTCATTCGAAGACATGTTGGAGAGCTGATGGAACTGGAGCGAGCTGTAACGGCTCTCTGCCTCGTTAAGGTCGGCTTGAGCAGTAGCGAGATCGGTTGTCAGGTTAGCCACCTGCACAGCAAGGGAATCGCGTTCACATTCCACCTCTTCAAAAGTAGCCGACACCTCGGTAAGTTGAGAGTCGAGTCGATCCAAAGAATCCTTCGTTTCTTCGTGAGCAGCCTTAACTTCTTCCAACTCCTTCATCCACGCAGCTTCACTAGATTCGAATTGCTTCTCCAGTTCGTCGTGATGAAGGGTTATGTCCTCCAAATTCTGCGTTGCAATAGCGAGCTCAACCTCGCTGATTTTCAACTTCTCCCGGACCGCCTGCAAATCTGCGTCCTTGAAGGCGGAAGTCGCTGCCCAGATATCGTCCTGCTCTGCAAAATATCCTACGACAATGCTGAGGGCGCTGACACTGAGGTTCGTTCTTGCTATCTGTTCACGATGCTTGGATGCATCGACCACGGTCCGGGCTTCGGATTCCCGCTTCGCCTCAAGGGCCTCCGCAGTGAATCTGCTCTCCGTTTCAAGAAACGAAGTTTTCGGCGGAGGTCATCCCGCTCATTTCGCAAACGGTTGACAGCCGAAAGCAGTCGTTCGATATCTTCTACTGTTTGCTGCGTAGACATCGAAAAACGCCGTTCAGATCCTTCCGATGATGCGACTTGGGCTCGAAGATCAGACACTTCCCTGTATAAAATTTTCAGCAATGCATCCAATGACTATACTTCTCGATAGACGAACCTTTTCAGGGCATCAACATGCGCTTCCCTCACATGCACAGTCTGTTCCAGGAACGCTACCCTTTCTCGAACCTCTTCCAGTTCATCAAGAGCTTCCTCTTTTTCCTGTACCAGCTGCACCTGTCGGCTTGTGCACTCGAAGGCCTTCTGCATCTCCATCTGAAGTCGATGCTCGGCGACCTTCAGCTTTTCGGCAAGCACCTTTGCGTCATCGGCATCCCCTAACAAGAGTTCCAAAGCATCAATCTTAGCGCCATCCTCGTCAATCCGCCGTAGCAAGTCTTCTTCCCTCTCGCTGCTGCCACCCGAGCCACCACGCAAGAAGTCCAATTCCTCCTCTCTCTCCTCTAAAAGGGCTTGCATCTCGTCCAATTGCTTCTGCGCAGCTCTCTCCAGAGCGACCTTCTCATTCTCAACCTTCATCGCCTCGTTTCCAACTTTCTGGCTCAACACCCGAACCTCGCCCTCCTTAGCTGCGAGAGCCGCCTTTACATCCGCTAGCTCTATTTCCAAAGTAGATATCTTCAGGTTCGAAAGCGACGATGACCGACCACGATGAAGTGAGCGATGTCGAGCGGGCGGTGACACTGGTGTCGAACTCAAGTCCCTTAGATTGACTTCCAGCTCCTTCATGCGCGCCTCCAGGGTATTTTTCTCTTTCTCTAGCTTCGTAGCGCGCATAGCGTGTCCATCAGATTGACGTGAAAGATGGTCGAGGTTGGATAGTAGCTCTTTGTTCTCCAGTTCCTTTGTCTTGATCTGTTCGTTGGCCGCAAGAAGCGAGCTAGCTGCGTTTTGCGACACCAGTTTTTCATTGCGCAAGTCGTCGTTGCACCGTAAAAGGTCAGTTTCAAGTCGTAAAGCCCGGTCGCTTTCTGTGCTTAGCTGCTGAGGAGGTTAGCCTGCTTCATGCCGAACAGCATAGGCACGCACTTTGTATAGAGCATCATGCAGCGAAGCCCTTAAGTCATCCAACTCCTTCGTTTGCTTTAATAGTTGTGTCTGTTGAGCAGCAATTTGACTATCTAGAAAGCAAAATGCGTCATTGAGTGCGCCAATAAGTTTATACGATGACGTACCTTTGCTTGCCAGCTTATTGCGATGCATTTGTGTCTCTTCTGATACATCGTCGGCGCCGATGTTCCAATGCGACATGCTTGGAGCGGGGGACGTCGGCGTCACGGTGAAGGTGGCAGACTAGAAAGTAAACAAAGGTTGTACACAAACGCGTACCCACGTGACCGTATTGTTCTGACTCGGGCCGTTAACCGAGATTAGTCATCGTAGTGTAGCTTGTACTTATTTTTGTTTAGAGACGCGTCTTCCATCTGATATCATGATATGAATGCAAATACGTTCGATCCATAAGAGCTGATAACGGATATATCAGCAAGATATGCTATACGAACCCACGCGTCAGCAGAAATTACGATCTTGAGTCAAATCTTGGTCGATCACTTACCAAGATCGCTGGCTTATGCAAGACAAAAGTAATTCGTGCTGACGCGATCCAGGGGCCCCAACTTCTTCGACGCGTATAAAATGCGTTGCCATGTTCCCATATTCTTACTTCTCCCCCATCCTCCTTCTCGAGAAAATGCCGAAGAAAAATGACGATAAACTTAACGTCGTCATCGTTGGTGGTGGTTATGGCGCCAGTGCCGCGCGTCTCCTCTCCGCAAAGCTAGACGCCTCGAAATACAACCTTATTCTCATAAACTCTCGTCCTTACCGTTTCCACCTACCCGCCTTCATTCGCATGGTTGTCTCCGATATCGATGACCTCGAGAAGACCGCCATGGCAGGTTACGACAAGCTGTTCCACAACAACAACGGCATGCCTTTCTATATGCGCTGTCAGCACAGCCCTTTTTGACTGCGTTTTCCAGGAACTTTTATTCAGGCTTCGGTAACTGGTATCCAGAAATCAGAGACTACTGGCGGCAGTGTCGTCCTTGACAACGGCGAGAAAGTGCCCTTCCACGTTTTGATTTTAGCGACTGGATCAACTTGGAGTGGACCCTTGGGTTTCCCTGATACCAAGGATGATATCTCCACCTTCTTGACGAGTGAACGCTCCAAATTCCAGGATGCCAATGACATTGTCCTCGTTGGAGGTGGCTCAGTTGGTATTGGTGCGTAATTCCTATTACTTCGGCTCATATCCATACTGATCTCGTTACCCAGAGTATGCGGGGGAAATCAAGGACATCTGGCCCGTGAGTCTCCAGCTTCCATTATCGTCTTTCGGCTGTCTTGACCCTGCTTCCAGAACAAAAAAGTCACTATAATACACGGCGGAAGCAAATTGTTGAACGACACATACCCTGATCGATTCCGGAACAAGATGGAGCATGGAATGATATCCCGCGGCGTCGAAATCGTGTACAACGACTATCTCGACGATATTCCAACTTCAGGTGCTGACCGCGTCACGACTCGGAATGGACAGACCATCAAGGCAGATCTCTTCGTATGTGTCTATTTCCGCTGGTCGAACTATCTTTCTCATTTCGTCGTTCAGGTTCCGGCTTGGGGTCCCAAGCCCAACACGGGTTTCATTGCTTCGTCTCTTTCGGGCGCCGTCACAGACAAAGGGTTCGTGAAGGTTAAGCCCACCCTGCAACTCGTTTCTTACCCGGAGATTTTTGCTCTGGGCGATATTCTGGATTGGAAGGAACAGAAACAAGCTGCCAAGGCGGATGCGCATGCAGCCTTGGTCAGCGCTAATGTTCTGAACTACCTCAACAGCAAGCCTTTGAAGGAATACAAGGGAAGCTATGAGCTAATTTTGGTCACAAACGGAAAGGTGCGATTTACCTGAACTTTCCTTCATGCCAGACACTTACTCTGGCTATAGAATGGTGGTACCGCCTACTTTGGTGTACTCTGGGGCATTGTCTTGGGAGATTGGGCTGCGAGATTGGCCAAGTCTAAGACCTTACTCGTACCCATGTTCCAGGCCGCTCAAGGATTATGAAATGGGGGTTGCTTCTCGGTACTTAAATTATTGGACTTGGATATCACATATTGGAATTGCGGCATAATGGTATTTCTGTTTTCTCGGATTACATGGGAAGTCGGGTTGATAAATCTTCATATCCACTCCATTTGCCTAAGTCATCAGCAATGTCAACCATCCTGGTCTCGTAGAAAATATGGGCCGTCGGCTTCAATTGCTCCCAGTTCTTTCTCTTCCCTGCATCGTCTCTGTCCAGCTGTGCACCCCAAACACTCCATTTATCTTTCTTTGTGTTATACGAGGCGACTGAACCACCACAGTCCGCGCAACGGTAGCGCCTTTTCCATGGTTTGTCGGTAACTTCGAAGATATGGATTTGGCCTTCTTCGAATCGCGTCCACGAAAAGGCTGCACTAGAGAAATGGATGGTGTGAATGAATGCTGCAGCTGTATTGAAAGTTAATTAGTTGGTGATCACACTGTGATCTCAAGAGTCATAGCGTAGTACGTACCGTTGAATCTCTGACAACCTGTACAGTGACAATAGGCACTTAGAAGAGGAAGACCCTTGACTGCGTATCGCAGCTTCCCGCAGTAACACCCGCCGTTGGTTTCTATATCTTCACTCATGGGAGTTTAGTGATAACCCTGAGGCTTCGCGTGAGAAGCGCTATGGGCCAAGTAACACGAGATGCACGCGATTCATATGAGATACTCAAAAGATTTCACATGGAATGATATTACTTATGAGCGGGCAAGTTGTAGCGAAACGTTGAGTATAACCGAGGTACCAGTAAGGTCAAGTAGGGCTGTACCAGATTCTGTGCGAACGGCAAAACCCGACACGGTACTTAGGGGACAATGGTCCGTGCGCAAGCGTGCCAGTATAAAAGGCAAGCTCCGACATCTAGACACCTCATACTTACCTTGATGGCACAAGCCCCTTCACGTAACCGGGTTTGTGGGCCGTGGAGATCCTTCATAGCACGGCGACCCTGTCCCCAGAGGGTGTCTGCGGCTTGTATAGGCTCAGGCTTATGCACCGTCTAAATATTTTCCTGTCCCACTTTGGCCACTCTGGCTGGGTGGGCCTCCTTTTTTCTTTGCTGTTTATGAACGAGGACTTCCATTTGGTGGTCTTTCGAGTTACAGCAAACGAACAGGAGTTGAATGGGACTTCAAGCTTCATTACTGGTATCAGTGTCCTAGTATTTGTTTGCCTTCGGGTTTCTTTTCTTTATTAAAGTATGTAAATGAGATTGGGACGGTACATTTATGATGGTATGAACTGGTAGCCTGTTGTGAGTATCTTTGTACGTGAAACTAGTTAATGTCATTTTAATGACTGGGTATGTAACATTGTCGTTGATTGTATTCATCCTCTGCGAATACGAATAGGTATTTTCAATATCCGTAGCTGGAAGTGAGATGAAGTTTCCTACAAAACATACGCCATCGCAGCCTAACTTCGAACAGGAGCAGGTGAAGCTATAGCTGATGTCGTCGGGGGCGTCGAGGGTTTTCGTACGACAAGAAATTCACGGTACTTGCTCAGCGATCTTGCAAGATGAGTAGCAACAAGTTTTCCCTACGATTAGATATGATCAGATAACGACAAGAAAACATATACTCTGCCACACACCTTGGCTTGCAATTCTGTCCATTCCATGGATTCGTCAGAATTGAGAGCAATCAGCATGAGCGGCAAAGGATCCTCCGCCGTCGATCCCGGTTTTCTCTCAACGTCCTCCACAGGCACAACAACGATACGACCCAGCTTGGTGGGATGACTTCAGCGCGCTGAAAACGGATCCCGTGGATATTATACCTCGCTATCAACCATGCCGTATCCCTGCTCGCGCGTTTCCTGCCATACTTCACCACTCAGACCTACGATGATCCGGACTTCGTCTTTGGGGCGTATGGGCTCTGAGACGAAGGTGACTAGTTGGCCGGCAGGTGTGAAGAGCACAGCTGTGTGTAGTGCGGGTAGAGAGATGATCTGAGAGAGAAGGTTCGTCAGGTTGGAGAGAACGAGCATTGGATGGGGTGGGGATGAAGCGAGGAGGTCATTTTTGGACGGAGCGGGATTCGGCTGATAATTCCGAGGACCGACATGACCGACGTCGATGATCGGATGGCATTATAGCTGGTCTATCTTGCTTCATCGACAACATCGACATGGGACACTCAGAGCTGCTGTATACGACTTTTTGTTGTCGGTGCCTTGTTCAAAGGTACGGATCACATCTGTTTACTGCCTATACCACATGGGGACACGGACTCGGAAGTGGAGGATACATACTACATATATATGTACGTTGAGAATAATTCATTCGTCCAACGTAAATGCTTCAACAGGGTACTTATTCAATAGCGTTCGGTGACTTTTCATTGAAGTTGCACCCGCTGAGCGCTCGAGACTATCATTACTGCTCTTACTTATCCACTCGATTAGAATAGTTAGGTGTTGCAGAGTAAAAGAGGCTCCGGAGAGCACGTATTTACGAGCCCTCTGACATTTGACACAAATCTTGAATGTTTGAGCGTTGAGCTATACCTGTGCACATTACTGTACATCAAATCCAATCGACTTTCGGCCGTAATTGACCAAAATGGTCTGGCTAGAAGTATTTGTCATTCACTTGAACCCAAGCGTTAACGTCTGCACTATGGTTGTATCGTTCGATATCAGCCCTTGGAAATACATTAGCTGGGTCGTCCAGCATACTGGGTAGCTCGCGGCGTCTTTTTTACGTGCGACTTGCAACTTGATGACAGGATGGCGTGATTAACACCCATTATGTAATCACGCGACCGACAATAAATTTGAAGAAACCGAGGGAAAGAAATTCCCTAACCCTTTCTTCCCCACCCTCCTCCGTAGACTCCCTCCCCTTTCCCTTATCCCTAGATTTTTTATCATGTCTGCTAACGGACACGCTATTCGCCCTGCGTTGGCCCCTGGTCACTTTTTGTTCACCTCTGAGTCTGTTGGTGAAGGTCATCCTGGTGCGTTGCTAGAGAAAAATGCCGGTAATCCATTATAATTGACTGTTTGCCCAGATAAAATCTGTGATCAGGTTTCCGATGCTATCGTGAGCACATCACCTCTTTCAGTACATATCGCAGCAGGTTAATTTTTCTCCTTAGCTTGACGCCTGCCTTTCCGAAGACCCATGGTCCAAAGTCGGCTGCGAAACCGCCTCCAAGACGGGCATGATCATGGTTTTTGGTGAAATTTCCACCACCGCCCAGCTGGACTACCAAAAAATCATTCGCAACACGATCAAGGAAATCGGGTACGACTCCTCCGAGAAGGGTTTCGATTACAAGACATGCAACATCCTTGTCGCTATCGAGCAGCAGTCGCCCGATATTGCTCAGGGGCTTGACCACGGTGACCTGGAGAGCCACGGTGCGGGTGATCAGGGTATCATGTTTGGGTATGCGACGGATGAGACGGAGGAGCTTATGCCTCTTACTATCGTCCTCGCACACAAGCTGAACCAGGCAATGGCTGCTGCTCGTCGCTCCGGCCTGCTCCCTTGGCTCCGCCCCGACACCAAGACTCAGGTTACCATCGAGTACAAGAAGGACGGCGGTGCAACCATCCCTCTACGTGTCGATACCATCGTCATTTCTGCGCAGCACGCCGAAGAGATCGCACTTGCTGATCTGCAAAGGATCTCCTCGACAAGATTATCAAGCAAGTTATTCCTGCGAACCTTCTTGACGAACGGACTATTTACCACGTTCGTGCACCTGCCCATTGGTAAAATTCTCATGGCTGTACTTATCAGGATTTGTCTTATTTTAGATTAACCCTACCGGCCGATTCGTGATTGGTGGACCCCAGGGCGATGCCGGTTTGACGGGTCGTAAGATTATCGTTGACAGCTACGGAGGTTGGGGAGCCCACGGAGGAGGTGCTTTCTCTGGAAAGGACTTCTCCAAGGTCGATCGTTCCGCTGCGTATACCGCTCGTTGGATTGGTGCGTGTAGTCGCCGTCCTCATCGGCCTTTTTTTGCTAATATATGGTTGTAGCCAAGTCGTTGGTTGCGGGTGGTATCGCCCGTCGTGTTCTTGTCCAGCTCTCCTACGCTATCGGTGTAGCTGAGCCTCTGTCGATCTATGTCGACACCTACGGCACAGGAAAGATCTCAGAGGAGGAGATTGTCGAGCTCATCCGTAAGAACTGGGACCTCCGACCTGGTATCATGGGTATGTGACGTGTCTGTTATCAAACGTCCCATGACTGACAATTATCGTAGTTCGTGAACTGAGCCTCCAGAAGCCTCAGTACCGCAAGACTGCTTGCTACGGCCACTTCGGTAGGGCCTCAAATTTCATTCCATTATCTGCCTTACTCATATGTTCTCTCAGGTAACCCCGATTACAGCTGGGAGAAGCCCAAGAAGCTCGTACTCTGAGCTCCAGGCCTTCCCATCCTCTCTTTCGTTTAATACCCATTACGTTTACGCTATCTCGCATAGGAAGTTCATCCTTCCTTCATTGTTTATCATCGCATCGCATTGTTATATTACTATCACTGCTCTGGATTGTAGAAATTTCTTTAGGGACGCAGTTGTGCTAAAAAAAACGTAGATAATAGTTAGTAGCCCAGAGAATAAATCGCGCTCAACCGCGTAATTTTCTGTACTTTGATCGATGGTTTTGAATTCAGAATTTGGGAGTCTGCATTTGGATTTTGCCCTAGTGTTCTTTTCCAACCACACTTATTGAGGAGCGAGGGTGATATGGATCGATGGAGATGGATGATAGATATGGTAAATTCACAACATGAGACTCAAGATGGAAACATATCTATCTTGCATTCCGATAGCATTTTGACAGTCCTTTCACTGTGAAGTTGCGGAAATTTAATCCGGGCGACGCTCCGTGTACCGTAGACATGACTCTATAAGAACCTGATTAGCAAAGCCAGCTACCTGCACGCTCTTGGCGAAAGAAAAACTTGAATGGCAGGAGAGAGCCCTATAATGGGAACAAGTTGAGACCTCGCACCCTCCTCAAGAACCGGAAACCGCTTTCCCGCCTTCATATTCCCGGTTACTCTCTTGACCGAAGTCATCACATGCTGGAAGTTCTGGTATGTCGGATAGCCCGCTCCCTTAACGAAGATATCTGGTTACAAGAAAATTCGCCCGAGTTCACATACGGCAATACGATACCAAGGTATGCGGTTGGAAGGCATTGTATTCAAGTCGCTTAAGAAGGGAGCGCAAACCCATATACTGGTTCCAACCTAACTTAAAAATTAGATATTCTGACCCCCGGTCCCTGCGTCGCGCTGAGCATCACTTTCGTAATCGGCGCCGCTGCGAAAAAACAAACGAATGAGCCCCCCCATGGACCAGAACCAAAAGAACGGTGGAACGTACAATGACTCCCCACGCTCGCTTTCCCGCCTTCCTTGACACTCAAATTCCCGGTTGCTCTCTTGACCGAAGTCATCACATGTTCGAAATTTTTGACGACGTCTTCTGCTGTCCAGTCCGTCTGTTTAACCGTAAGACATCGTTACCACAGGATAATGCGAACGAGCAGACCTTGGCTATGGAGAGCCTGATGACTCCCTGTTTATCCGCCTTCCACTCTGTTGTACCTACTAATTTCCGGATATACCCCCCAACATCATCCGTGACGGTGCCCCTCCTCTCGCTGGGCATCAACCCCTTGGGACCAAGGACCCTACCCAGCCGGGGCGTGATAGCCTTGATGAGGCCCGTCGTACACAAAAACGTTGTTGCGCGAATCCTATTAGACACGATCTACAGCACGTATTAGCCTATGAGGTAGACAGGAAGAGGGGGGATACGCACCCCCTCGATGAGCTCTATGCCCCCGACGATATGCGCCCCAGCGCGCTTGGCGTCGTCGGCCTGGCGTCCCTCTGCAAACACACACACGATGTCCTCCGCTGCGTTTGTAGCCTCCTTTGGGAGCTTGTACCTACCCCTGGGGACCGCTATGCCTGTGCCCAGCTTGGTTTTAACTAACAGGGATACAGTCGATGCACGAGGAGAGGGTATACTAATAGCCTACAAAATAAGCTTACATACAACAAACATTATATTATGCACTCACTTTCAACACGCCTATGGCGTCCTGCAGAGTAAGTCTGGTGCTAGTATCCTTGGCAGCAGCAGCAGCGGCTTTACGTTTAATTTTTGCAGCCATGGCGCGTTTGGAGGGCGTGCGGATCTGGGAGACGAGGCCTTTTCGGGCGCGATATGAGACGGCGGCATTTGGTGTTGAATGGAAGGAACGTGAGAATAAAAGGGCGGGGAGGGATTGGCGCAGGCATGGCACCGGAAGAGCCAGCATGGTAAGAAAGCAAAAGCTGTGCTTAGTCAGCAACTACTCCTCCGTCCTTAACATGGCACTAGCAGAGGCCTCGGAAGCGCGCAAGGCGCGTCTTTTGGCATTGAAGCGCGCAAAGATGGGTATGGGGATCTCTGGGTCGATTTGTGTGTGTTCTAACGGTTTGCTGGCAGGGACATAATAAAAAGTCGCAACTTTGACCCCGAATCTCGTACGCTGAAGAAGCGGTCAAGGCAAGAAGACGTGGAGATGGAAGACACGGTGGAGAAGAACGTTGAGGGCGTTGCTGAGAAGATTATTGCCGAGGACGAGCAGAGGAGGGCCCAGGAACTGGTGAGTCCGTGTTCTGGTTGTTGGGCGCTGCTTACCTGTTGTAGGACGTGTTCAACATTGCACCGAAAAGACCCAACTGGGATCTCAAACGTGAGACGGACAAAAAGGTGGCAAAGTTGGAGAGAAAGACGCAGGAGGCGATACATACGCTGATACGTGAGTATGCTTTGGGTATGGTTTACTGATGCTGACGTGTTATCAGGGCAACGACTTGCTGCTGAAAAGGACGGTCAGGAGGATATCGTGGGAGCTATGAGGGCGCAGGAGAAGGTGCAGCAAGCTGGAGATTTGTCTGATGATGAGGATGAGTAGACCCGTGAGTCTATAAGCCCTAGCCTTTATTACGACCCATCTATTGTACTTTAAGCATCTCAATGTAAAACTTCCACAGCTTGCCCAGCTTGCGCCCAGTCAGCTCCCTGAACATGTTCTCTTCCCACTCACGCTCCTTCATCAGAACATTAAGCTCCCGGACCGTCCCTTTTCCATACCTATTCTCCAGCCAATCGAGGAAATACGCCGTGTGCTGATACCCAGCGTCCCACTTGTCCGGGACGGAATGCTGCGACCAGTGCGGCGGGGCGAGATCAGCGCTTAACCGCACGAAATCTGCATCCTTCAGAAATAAGCAATGGACAAACCAACAGACCTCACCTGCGATGCCCTCCACCAAGCCTCCCGGACACGTCCCCCGCGCATTGTACTGATAACAATGCACCATCTCATGCGTCAACACCCCCATAATCTCCCTCCCCACATCCTCGTCGCTCTCCCCCTTCTTTACGATATAATCCACGCTCAGGTGGATCTCCTTGTGCGTCTCGCTCCCCGTCGTATACGCCACGCCGTCCATGCTCCGCAGCACTAGCATGACGCTCCCCACCGTCTGTGGGAGGTCCGGGTTCGCAGGCGTGTCGTATAGATGCGTAAGCGTGGATTCGACGGCGAGCGTCAGCGCCGTATGCGCATCGAGGAGGCGGAGGAAGGTGTGCACGCCGGGGTGCGCGAGGTCCGGGATGCGGAGGGAGAGGGTGGGGTACGGCCAGGTGGAGGGGGGTGTTGGTGCCATGGTGGATTAAAGTTCGGAGTACCGGCCCGATTTACCACGAAGCAAGAATGTGGGTTGGCTACAGCACATCACTGATCTTTTCGTGTCTTGTCCAATGTTCGCCGCTCTGCACGCGTCTTATGCACATGCGACTCTAAGGAACTGGTGCGATGGTTATCACTTTCTCACTTCACCACATCGTTAGTTCCTCATTCAAACGACAATTCTCTGGTGTGGCCCAACCGTAGCATCTTACATCTTCAAGCCCATATTCAATGTTCCGAGTCATTCGGCGAGGTCCAGGTCCTTACCCCAGGCTTGATCGTCAAGTCACAGTTAATCACCGTTGCTAACTGGTGCGCTTCCCAGCACATACACAAGCGCCCACTGAGAAAGAGTCCTCCCACAGCTTTGACGGTATTCTTGGGTAAGAAATGATAGAATTGGTCCCATCGACCTCATTGAGGGTAACAAAAAGTTCAAACATGTGCCCTAGTTTATTCCAGGCACCTTGTCTCCGGCTACCTCTACACTCATCCCCACTGTCACCGATAACCTCTTCAGCCAGGGATCCATCACCAACCACGCAGTTGGCGTGTACTTTGCGCCTACGACGCAAGAAGAGGTCGTCAACGGGGAGGTCTCCTGGGGTGTGTTCATGCAGTGCATACAGATCACAAGTCTAATTTAAACCTGGGCGGCCTGGACAACTCCAAAATAACCGGCAGTATCAGCTGCGTACCTCCCTTCAGAGTCCCCTAAGGAATCTTCGCTCATACTAAAACAGACCAATCACGACTACCTTTCCGGCAAGCGAGTTCTGGGGTATCGACAAGTCCATCACCTATAGAACCTCCACGAGCATCCTGTCTTCCACAGCTGGTATCGTCGATACCGGCAAGTCGTTTTCCCAATCCCAATCTCGTTCCTTGTCACTGAGCTGACTCGCGTAGGAACCACACTCACCCTCATCGCTTCTGACGCCTTCCACAAGCACCAGTCAGCCACGGCGCAACCTCGACAGCACCACAGGCCTCCTTCGCATCACCCCCGCTCAGTTTTCCAGTTACTAGAGTCTCTTTTTCAAGATCAACGGTGCAAGCCTTCCCCGGTCCCCCCCCCCACCTCTTTAACTTCGCAGCTCATTGCGTAGGTATCCTATGAGCTGGCGCCCAACGCCCAAATCTGGCCCCGCTCGCTGGACGCAGACAGTTCGAAGGCCGTGTACCTCATCGTGAACGATATCAGCACTAATTCCGGCGAGGGTCTGGATTTTATTAATAGGTATGCGTTCGCGGAGCGGTTCTATACAGTTTTTGATACGACGAACGAGAGGGTTGGGGTGGTGACGGCACAGACGCATGCTACTACGAATTAGTTGTAGTTTTATCGAAATGATTTTCTGGCAAACCTGATTTTGAGCGAGCTGGGGAATCGATAACCTGGCAGCGCGGACGCATACTGGTCGACCATTGGGTGCCTTCGGTTTTCGATTTACTCTGAAAGACTACAGCTATCATCTCGAAGGTAACAAAGAGATCCTACTGCAAGTAGAATATACCAACTAGTTCTTGAGATCAATAAAACGATACCCAGTTAGATACTTAGAAGGAGAATGTCCTGCTGAGTACAATTTTCTGCCAAGTAATAATAATTGCAGCTTGCCCAACGTCCGTCCGGTCAGCTTTCCATCCCAAAGACTCGGAGTACCGGTCCGTCTCACCGCGCTTCATTCTTCGTTGTCTCTTTTAAGTACTGCTGTTGCCTCTAACAGCAAGGTCTCAACGTAGTACCACTTATACACAAATTTCCATCGAGAATTGTGCACCTGCTCATCTTCTTAGTAGAAAACATACTCACAAAAAAATTCTTCCTTCACGTCTTCTCTGACGCAGTCCCCTATCCATTTACTGAGGTCCCCGGCTAAGAAGATGGGCTGGGGCGGAGAGAGCAGTCCGCTTCCAAAGGTAACCGGGACTCGGCCATTTGAAATAAAACATTCTTTCGAATAAAAACATGGAATTATTGCCGACCGTGAAGGCGCCGGACGTTGCGCCACAATCGGACAACGGCCTGGGACCGGCAGAACTCGAATATAGACGGCCGTCGTTGTTGAAATGAGAGACGCGCATGCATGGAGGAGTGCATGGACTCGAAACATATCGGATTAACGTAAGGCGTACATGCAGGAGCGAGCCTGGGAATGAATTGACGACGGTGGATTGATTGGAATTGCACCTGACGACGTTGCGAAGATGGATGGTTGGCGCATGGAGGTGAAACCAGGTGTGAGCTCGCTTGAATTGTGCACTGGATGTTAGAGCAGAGATGGCAACCATCAAGGATCTAGTTGGAACTCGAAGCGGTGGAGAACCGCATCCATGAGTTGATTAAAGTATATACACCGAAGAAATGCAGACATTTGGAGACAAAAAAGGTAGCCAAAAATTATACAGAATAATCCAACTAGTCATACAATTACACCAAAGCCTCGCCGACAGTGAAATGGACATGGTCGCCCTCACCCAGAGTAAGCCTAACAGGCAAACGAGGGTCAATCCTAACTGGAGCACTGCTTCCGACGTAAAAATCGCCCCTGCTAAAATTGCGAGTGATGGCAGCGGCTTCTTCCTCTGTGAGGTTGCGAGGGCGCTTTGATGGACGGAAAGTGGAGGAAGAGGCACCGGTGAAAGCACCGTTGTAGTCGTAGTACTGGGTATGGTTGAGGTTTGGGGTGGGTGCGTAGATGGGGGGCGGAGCATTAAAGGCGGGGGTGGCCGCCGCTGGGGAGGGGTGAGCGGCGAGCAGCGGGGATGGGATAGGGGTGAACATACGGGGAGGGTGACTGTGGTCCTGTGCGTCGGGATCAGGATACGCGCATGATGCTCCAAGGCCACGCTTCAAACAAGACTGCACGTTGTTAGCTCGAGTTTGGCTGTAAATTTAGGACATACCTGGCAAGGCAACACTTCGCTGCATCTGGTCTTTCCAGTGTGGCAGGCAACACATGCACGTCGTACAGACGGGGCCTTTGCTACGGAAGATAGTCAGATTGGGCACTGCGGCTGATAGATAACACACGTTTTCTGGGGGTGTCAGAGGGAGTACCTGTGGGTTGCTGGGGCTGGACCTGCTGTATGTTCTGCTGCTGCTGGATATCCAGGGAAGCGTCGATTTCGTCGGTCGGGATGGCTGACATATCGGGTCGTGCGGACGGTCGACGGGGGGGTCGCGGACGGGCGGAGGGAAAAGAGAACAGGGTCCCATCAAACCACGGGCTCGGCTTATGTCAGCATCACGGCACAGTATAACCCGGAGCCGGTCCTATATAAATCGATCCTCAATCTTTGGCGTGCACCCTCATGGACGAGTTTGAGTTTACCTTTGACCATGCTCACCTTCTCCCGACACCGCCGCCCCTCCCGCCCTCCGCAGACCTCTTCAGTCCCGCCGAGACAACAGACCTCCTCGGCTTCCTCGACAACTTTACTGCCTGGGACACAAACCCACAATTTGACACCTCCTTTCTCGACAATATGATGCCCTTCACCCGCCACATCCCGTACACCCGTCCCCACCCGTACCCCCACCACACAAATCAGCACCCCCACCAGCACCAACACCAGCAGCCCGCGCCAAACCACTCCTCAGCACTCCCCAGAAACGCCTAAACCACATCATGTCAGAGCAGAAACGCCGCAACGCCATACGCGACGGGTACGCCCAGCTCATCACCCTCCTCGCCCCAGAGGGCTCAGAGCCTACCATACCCATGCCGTCCCGGGGTAGACCCAAGGGGAGCGGCGCCCGTGGAGGCGCAAAGGGCAAGGGCAAGAGCGGTGTCCTCTTCCGTGCTGTCGAGTACGTGCAATGGCTTGAAGAGGGTCGGGACGCATTGAAGGAGGAGGTGGCGCGAGTGGAGGCAGCTGCGGGTGTGCAGAGATAGCGGCGTTGTTTGTGCTTGATACCCTGTTCCGGAATACCTGTCTTTACTCGAGGAGTGTACTTTTACATGTGAATTCCCCACACACATACAAGGACCCACAACTAGCATGTGAATTCTTCGACACTTAGGGGTACCACTCTACCTCGAACCTCGTACCAAGCTCGCGTCGGTTGCCGGTCCGTCGCTTGTGGCGTCGTTTCACTCTACTGAGCTCGACAGGAATGTATAGTCCTGATCTCACTGCCGTGGCACGTCCATTCGCTACGGAGCCTCGGACGTTCCACCTAGAGGCTTCCTCCTAGTTCCTTCCAGGTACTCGGCGCTTTACAGGTGCCTGATATTGACGTCCACCTTGTACCGAAACAAACTTTATTCCCCCTCGGCTCGTATCACCGCCGATCTACCTCTTTAAAATTGAACCCGGGACCTCAAATTCACAACGACACACCTAGAAATGAAGGTCGTCTGCTCCGGATTGATCGTAACAACTCGGACCGTCAACTTGTGCTTTCCTTATCCAGCCTCCTGCGCTTAATGAATGCACACTTGTTGTGTGCATGGGACTGACTTGCAATGTGGTGAACGAGGATTCTCGTACACCGGACACGCTGAACTCGACAAGAACGTACGGCTGCATCCCCCAGTAAGGCCAATCGTCAAGGCGTCGTGAGATGCAGGCCATCGTAAACGTGGTGAAGGAAGATTCTTGTACACCGGACAAGAGCTTCGCATGCTGAACTCGACAAGAATAGTAAGCCTAATCGTTGAGGCGCCGTGAGACAGTGCGGGAGTCCATCATGCAGAGGGTCCTCTTCGATGTCGCCTTGCTTCTTCATCCTGATTTACTGACGGTGTTTTCAGTACCGAGAAAGGCACTGTTAACCGAACGAAAACCTTCCAGGCTTTCACCACTGCCCGCTTGCCACGTCCAATTGCTTGCCGGCATGCAACACCACAGACACAGGCTTCGCTTCGGACACTCCATTCTCCTTGCATTTCTCGTTACCAACGATTAATCCTCGCCCCTACGTCTTCTGTCTGAGCGAACGACCCCTAAACTTGCCCTCCCCGGTCTCGAGAAAGGAATCGGCTCAGCGACATCGCCACTGTCCTCGAACATTTGTACTAATCCCATCCTCGTCGATATCGATGAGCTTTTGTCCTCCGCATGAACTTGTCACAGTGGTGGACAACATGTGGAAAGACAACCTCATTACCGACTCACCAACTACCTCCCTCCTCGCGCATCGATCTGTGGCGCCCTCCGCCTCTACCTCGATGTACGCATTCCTGCCTGCTCACCGAGTCGCCCTCACTGGCACACATGACCTCGCTATTGAACGAGGTAAGCGGGCCACGAGGACGTCATTCACGTTCTCTTTATGTGCAACCATGACTCATTCTTGAACACCACTCTCTCCAAGTTCTCCAGCATTGATGGGGTTTCCATCGCTTGAAAGATCCCCACTGCTCACTTCGTATTTCCTTATGGAAACCTGTACCATTGTTTTGAACTCTTGGATTGGCTTCCAAGATATTTTTCATCTAGACGCCGTGAGGGAGTACTCTAGGTGGGGCTTTACCAAAGCGGTAATGCATGGGGTTCGGTCCCGTAGCATTTACTTATCAGTTGTGTACATCTTGTTTATTTATGGACGTCGTTACGTTTCTATTCAGGAGCACCGACGACTAACAAAATCACCTTCCTTCCTTCTTCAATGACCTTTGAAGGTACCATGGACCAACCACCCGTTTACCTGCCTCTGTTTTTCGATTTAGTCTGGAATACTATACAGCTATCAATGGTCGGAATTACGCGTAATAAAGAGATCATAAAGAACAAAAGTAGATTATACAGACAAGTTCATGGTACCAAGAAAACCAGCTAATAGATACACGAAAAGGAAACGCGCCCAGAAGAGAAAGTCTTGCTATCCCCAGTCCTCTTCCAGTTCTTTCGCTAGGAAATCGTCATCGACTTCGACATCCTCCTCTTCCTCTTCGTCGTCATCGTCGTCGTCCTCTTCTTCTACATCCATAGCGCTCACCGCCTCCTTCAGCGTCGACCCCTCAAGCTTCCGTTTTTTCGTCTCAGGACTTCCCCCATCAACAGATATCGACGGCGTCACGCTTCTCGACCTTGTTCGTTTCCTCGGTGTACCAGGGGCGCTAAACACGACACCTCGTCATCTCCCTACCCAAGCCGGACAAACAGCAAGGGCACACGTACCTCTCATCATCGGGATCCCAAACCCTATATCTATACCCTGCATCTTCATCCTCGTCATCATCGCTCTCATTCATGGCAGCGTCAACCTCGTCATTGATATCATTCCAATCAATCTCACCGATCTCCAGCTCATTTCCCGCCTCATGGTGGTGCTTGTCCTTGTCCCGCACAACGACACCATGTGTCAGGACGCTTTCCCTGTCCACCCCAGGATCCATCAGGTACGGACTCTCGTCCAGCCGCCGCCAAAGCGTTATACAATCAGTGAGCCATTGCGCCCACACGACTTTGACTCCCGGCCGTTTCGAACCGTGGTTCACCTTGTCCGTACCAGGCTGTGGGAGTGTTCAGTGTCACGAGCATGATGAGGACGAGAGAAAGGGCGACCTTGGCAGCGACGACATGGGTGACTCCTTCGACAAGCTCTGCAGAGCACTTTGCGCCAAACGTGCGCGCCATTTTCCACACTTCAGACGATTCGGGTTTCGTATCCATCGGAAAGAGACTGGAGAATACGATATGCACTCCTTGAAGAACTTTACACCGTATACTGGGTATGATTTTCTGCCAAAGGAAAAGAATTAATGCAAGTCGATAAAAGTCTCACTCTCCTCACCGTTACGTCGCGTTCATCCTCGCCACGTTTCCGTTTATTAGACGATGAAGCGTCATGAGCATCGAAGAAACGTTGATGGACTTCATCAAGGAGCTATACAATCTCAGATGTTAATTAATTGCCTCTTTGCGCAGAAACTTCACCTTTGCAACACGCTCCAACTCGTTGTCTTGACTTTTCAACAAGGCTTTTTTGTGGTGACTCGTCTGTTTGTGATCGTGCGTTGGACTAACCTCCTTTTCTTTGGTCGCGTCGTCACTATCTGCGAGCTGCTCTTGCATCTTTGCTAGTGGCCTCCCCTCGACCTGGGCTTCGAGTGCGATCGAGTTCTGTGTGATCAGCGCCTGGGTTGACGAGGGCGGGAGGTTAGAAGTGGGTGCTTTTGGGATGAATGCCGAGTTGATGTCGCCAATACCCACGAAAAAGTCGTCTAGAGAAAAACCATGAGATAGGCAGTATAGGGTGGGAAAATGAACAGGAACGCACAGGGAACTACTTTGATAAGGTTAGGACTCCATTCCCATACATCCCCTCGATCATCAATGATCACCACCATGGATGTATCACAAGGGAATAGTCGTTGTAGACTTTTCTGTGTTAGGCCTGCCCTCTTTGTAAATAAGAAATACGACAAAAATCGGTTTGGGACGCACTCCCGCTCTCATCTCGACTGAGCAGCCGTCCACCAAAAGCTTCCCGTCCGGGTCAATAGCTGCACACACTTGTTCAGCGTAAGCACGCGTGCCCATAGTGTATACGTGCATCTCGTATTTGGCTGCCACCCCTTGTAGGAAGGTTTCCCACCCGGGTCTAATATGCGAAGGTGAATGAAAGAAAAGTGGCGAACGAGAAAACGAACCGAGGTTTGATGTAGTACATACACCCGTCCTGTTCAATGGACTTGCCCTTGCCCTTGGCTTCATACGGTGTCCCGAACGATTCCGGGCCCAGTCTAAATTTCTTGACATCCCTGAGGGCTTCCCAGTTGGGATTACACTCCTCATCGTCGGTGTCAGAGGACTCATCGTCTGGCTGCACGCCGTTCCCATTCCTCTGTTGATGTTTCTCCTCCCAAGCCTCGCCCTCCGCTATCCACTCGCCGACCGTAGGGTCCACGGTCGCATGCACGATCGTCTGGTCGAGATCCACGATAAGCGAGAGCTTGCGCGCCTTGACGAGGCGCTCTGCGGTCTCGCGTTCGATACGCTGTGCCTCTTCAAGGGACACAGTGGGGCCATTAGCAGAATGTGTCATTTGAATAGAAGCGCGAGAAGTATCCGAGAATCCGATATAATCAGAACTAGCATGGGATCTCAGGACCGCACGCACTATTGATAGAGCATGAGACTCACTTGGTCATGTCCTTGCCGCACAAAACACACAGGCCACCGAGCTGCATCCCGTGTTTGCACGGTTCCTGTATGACCACGATGGGTTTATCTCTTGCGTGTGCTGCAGTAATGACATCTCCAGCTTTGGCCTTCCACGATTGGATGTCCCCGTCGACAGCACAGTCCCAGGTCCCGAAACGAGTCTCTGGGCGGCCACTCTGAGGGGTGGACTGGAAGGAATAGCTCAGCAGACGGGCTCCGCGCTGGACGGTGCTCGAAGAGGGCGCGTCAATGGAGGATATCTTGATTGGGTATGGAAATGAAGGCGGGAGAAAGATTTCAGTGGGCGTTTCTTCCGTCATGGTGGTGGCGGACTCGGAGTGCGAAGGCCCGCTGTGCCGGATCATCATTTTCAGCTCTCCGCCAACATACTGCGTTCGTCTACAGTCGTTTACGTTTCTTCTCTTGTCCCATGTTGTCTCTAATAATAATGCTTTCCTTTGACTTATTTTAGGTGTCCACGAGAACTCAGCTGTAGCGTTCTTGTACTCTGCAATGGGTACGCTTCCTTATATATGCTTATTTTTGCTATTATACCTCTCCCTTACCGTCTTCTCTTACTGGCTTTGTCGTATTTAAAGTATCGTCTTTTTCTGCCGGAGCGGCACTATGCCAACCTTGCGCTTCGCGCGCTACTTTTCGCCGATGGCGTCTTTGCAATACCTGCAGGGTCATAGCAGAGGATGAACCTCACGTATCACTTAACGACGGTCTTTCTCGTCGAGATTGTTGTTTCATTCAAGATATCACCGCCATTATCCCAGAATTTACTGATCTCTGGTCCTCTCCTTGTTCTGATTGAACAGTTATGGCTTTTACCCAGGGTATCGAAAGTTTACCCGCAAAGTTTATACATGATGTTTGCCAGTGCGACTACTACTACTACGACTACTAGTGGTGATCGGTTGCAAGAGCAAAAATAGGCGTTTCCGGGAGCCATTGAGCCAACTTTTCATCGTCAGAATCGACCCCAACTATATATTCCACACCTTCTCTAACAACCATTTTCGTCTTTTCATTACTACCCCAGGGGATCCTGGGAGTCCAAGCCACAAGATGGGCTCCCATATGCGTAATAACGTACCGAGCCAACGGTATGTCCTTGGACGGCGAGTAGGCTTTCAAAAACGAGTAGGTCAGGTCATGCGTCGCAGGTGCACACGCCGGGTAGAAATGTTCCAACAAACGCAGCTCTGCGCAGAATTGGCCCAAGTCCTGTCCAGGCAGCCCTGTTTTTGCCATCTCCCAGTCGATGACTGAAATCCTGGGGTTCTCATCCAGACTCACGAGGATGTTTCCAGGCCAAAAGTCACCCATGACGAACTGTACGGTAATAAGCATGAAGAAGGCTTCGTGTAACAGGTTAGACTCACTGAACTCTCTGCAGACATGATTTCGCTCTGCATCTTTAAAGCTATATCTCCTACAGCATCTAGGTCCCTTGGCTCGACATCAAGGGGAGGATCAAACAAAGCAGGCAAGTGGTCCTGCCCGTTTAGCGTCGACACCAGCCGCCCGTACGTGACATACGCCGATATCTGTCTAGCCTGAACATTCGTTTTGAACAGGTCCAGGATACCCTTGTCCGCATTCCCGTTTGCATGGACCAGTCTGATGAAATACCCCAATGCCTCTCCGATCTTCTTCGCGGAGGCGATAGAATAGTTCCCATCAGCAAACAGCTTCTTTAGCGGAACGCTCCCCAGGCCACAGTCATCCATGATAATCACGTTCGCCTTGTCGTCAAAGAGGTGGACATGCGGGACAGTCACGGGTGAGTCTTCGGGGAGCCAGCTGGTGATCCAAACTGAAGGGTATCCTTCCGTCACCGGAGCCAACATAGGCCGTGCCATGCTTGAGAATTACGGTCGACTGTCCTTTATATGCCTGGACGAGATGCAGTCGGAAGATAAAGTTGGCATATCCGCCCGACAGTGATTCAATGTGCGTTGTATTGAAAGGAGTCCCAGACAGGTATGTTTGTATGTCAGGGATCGTTGAGAGATCCAGCGTCATGTTGAGCAGAGGGTAGATGACTGAATCATAATGAATCTAAAACATTTTAACGTTGATATCTTCGGTACCGACTGACTATCAAAGAGTCATCGCACTTGGCAGCGGACAAAAGTTCAAAAATCATGTTCAAAGCGTAGTCTCGTAAACTAGACTCAACGATCCAAAGTAGTTCACTCTTAATCATTCAATGAATGCCCTGCTCACGTCAATTTGTTGACGGAACAGATGTCAGTGCGATTGTCGTTCATGTCACAGTACAAAGAAATTCAACTACTAGCTGCTCGATACTCCACGGTGTACAAATGGGAAAAGAATGTTAGAAGTACAAGGGGATGTTTACAGCTTGTCGTAGTACGTGTCGAGAGAAGGAATCTCCATCTGTAAACAATGGTTAGTAAATAAGAGAGTGCCTACGGGATCTGAAAACCAACCTTAAGACCCTTGCGTGTTCGGATTTGGTGAACGATTTTCTCAATATTGGAGCCCTTTGTCAAGGGGAGCTAATGGATGCTTAGCAACTACACAAAGCACGACCAACGCAAAGCACTCACATCCATTCATGATTTCCCAGTGATCGAACACACACTGGGGGAAGGCTTGTCCAGCAGTATGCGAGCGGAGCTCACCGTTGAAACCGAAGGATTCGGAGACAGGGAGATAAGCCTTAACGGTGAACATGGGTGTTCCTGGCCTTTGCTCTTCGCTGAATACCTGACCACGCCTCTTGTTCAAGCAACTGTAGATACCACCGATGGCGTTCTCGGGACACTGAATCTCCACTGAAATGGCAAGCGTTAGAATCGGATTGTACAAAACTCAAAACAGCGTACCAAGATAGATGGGCTCTTGGAGACCAGGAGTTGCGAGTAAGCAAGCAGCGTAACAGGCACGACGACACGTAGGGATAATCTGTCCTCCACCACGGTGAATAGCATCGGCATGAAGCTGAAAAAGAGGGTTATGAGTGCCAATTCCAATGTTTGCAATGTCTATGAGCTTACCGTCACATCGAGGATGTTGATACGAACACCACGCATGTTCTCATCGGCACAAACACCTTCCTTGGTCGCCCACTGGAAGGCAGCAACACAAGAATCCTTGATTTCATTGAGATACTGCACACCCTTGGTGACATCGACCATCACGTTGGGTCCAGTGGTATCAGGACCGAAACACCAAATCTTCCTGGCATCGGTGACATCCCAGCCGTACTCGTCAGCAAGGACACGAGCGCGAGCCTTGAAATCATCACGAGAACTGACTTTACCCTCCTCGATGGCTTTCGTAAGCTCCTCGTCGATGGGCATAGCTTTGACATATAGACGGTTGTGCTTGTTCTGCGACTTGGACAAAGCAACGATGGTAGACTCGGCCCTCACGGTTTCACGGTAAGGGACGACGGGATCGGAGATCTTGAGGGGAACACCAGCATGGTCTTCTTGGAGATCCTATACACCAAATGAGTATCACATCATTCTGTTAGGACAAAAATGCATACCTTGAGACAGATTTCCAAGTGCAACTCACCGGCACCAGCAACGATGTGCTCGCCAGTCTCATTAATCCAAGCCTGGACACAGGGGTCGGATTTGGAGAGACGCTTGAGACCTTCGACAAGCTTGGGAAGGTCGGCAGCGTTCTTGACCTCGACAGCAACCTGGACGACGGGGGAGACGGAGAACCTCATGACCTTCATGTTATGGGCAGTTTCTGACGTCGTCAGGGTACCGCTCTTCAACAGGAACTGATCGATACCAACGAGACCGACGATGTTTCCAGCCGGGCAATCCTCGATAGGCTCGATATAACGACCCATCATCAAAATTGTACGCTGAATGGACTTGACGAACAAGTCGTCCTTCTTTCCGGGAAGATAGTTGGGTCCCTGGATACGGATTTTGGGTCCTGAGCGAACAGTTCCGGAGAAGACACGACCAAAGGCATAGAATCGGCCCTTGTCGGAAGTGGGCACCATCTTGGAGACGTAGAGGACGAGAGGACCCTTGGGGTCACAGTCGCGGATACCGATGGCGGACTCATCATCCATAGGACCTTCATAGAGGGTCTCCACACGGTAGCGCTGTGCGGTTGCGGGCGAAGGAAGGTTGATGACTATCATCTCCAAGAGAGAGTCACCGGCGGGAAGGAATTTTCGCATGATAACCTTGAGGAGAGCTTTACCCTCAAGATCACGCTCATCCTGAGCGAGCTTGACATCAAGCTTCTCCAACATGGGTCCAATGGCGTCCTTCTTGAAGTTCATCACGGAATCGAAGATCTTGAAGATGGGGTCGAGCACGAACATGTTGAAAGCACGCTCGAGGGGCTTGCCATCGGCACCAGCCGACTTGGTGGTCCATTTGCGCGTAGCGGGGTTGAAGAAGTTATCGCCCCACAGCTTGGCCATCATCTTTTCCTTGTCTACACCGAATTTCTTGGCGTACCGGGCGGCGAACTGTCGGAGGGTGAAACCCCATCCGTGGAGTCCAGAACCGAAGGCGACGGTACCCTTGTCGGGGTAGACCTGGACGTCACCGAGCGCTTCGTCATGGTACGTGGAGATGATAACGTTCACACTCTCAACGGTACGCGAGAAGGACTGGAAGAGGGATTCCTTGTCGACTTGCAATTCGAGCAGGGCACGATCAACCTTGTTGATAACAACGACGGGTTTGATTCGCTCCGTCAGGGCCTGTCGCAGAACTGTCTCAGTTTGGACACAGACACCTTCAACGCAATCGACGACGACAAGAGCACCGTCGGTAACACGGAGGGCGGCCGTGACCTCGGATGAGAAATCAACGTGCCCGGGAGAGTCAATCAAATTGATCAAGAACTCGTTGCCTGTACATGCGCTCGAATCAACGCTTGACGATTATTTGAACGTATCAACGCACCCTCAGTCTTTTGCTTGATGGAAGGCAATTCCTCCTTGTCCACCTCGAAATACATGGAGATGGCCGTGGATTTGATAGTGATACCACGTTCTTTTTCGTCCTCTCTCGTATCCGTAAACCGCATGTCACCAGCCTTGGACGAGGCGATGATACCCGCTTTTGACACCAGAGAGTCCGTGAGGGTGGACTTTCCGTGATCGACTACCGAAACATTGAGTGTCAGCCTAGCTCGAAGGGAGTCGCTACTGAGGACTCACCGTGAGCGATGACACTCATGTTACGGATATTTGTCGGCTTGTCCATGAGGCCACGGATTTGATCTGAGAGAGGAAAACGAAGGTCATGAAGGAGCAAGAGAAAACAGAACGAGAGCACTAGCCTACTGTGAAGTTACTGCCATGAAGAAATTTTAATGAGCGCCAATAAAGCAAGCAAAATGGACCACATACACCATGGCTTCTAAATTTTACAAACGTCAGATGAGAATATGAGTACAGAACAACCTCTGAGGGAAGAATATCGTCAACAGTCGTACAAGCCTGTGATGCGACTGTGAGAGCTGTTGGGAGGGCGGTTTTCACTTCCGTTACCAAGCCTGTCTTATCGATCAGCTTTAGGGCAGGCCGATAACATATCACGTGATGGACGGTGCCGTTCCAGAGTCAAAACAAATCCGCAAGCGGGAGCGCGATGTATTCGTTGAATTCTACTCAATACTAGTACAAGACGCGACAATCATTCATACTCATACCCGTGTCAGTTTCGGCAGCGAGAAAGGTACTACTCAATTAAAAAGAGTGCTCGGTTGAGTCATTCCCTGTCGATGAGGTACTGGAAGATCCGGATGAGACGGTCTGGAGAATGCGGTCTATATAATTGGCGCCGCTCCTAACACAGGGTGAGGATTTGACAAAGACAGCAGTCATGAAACGTTCTCACCACTTCTGGTGCGTAAGGACGTCACAGCCAATTTCCTTTTCTTTGCGCTGAATGAGTTCGACGTACGCCAACATACCATCATCCTTGTAACGGGCCGCGAGCTCAGCTATAACGTATTTCAGAATGGTCTGCGCAACCGACGGAAGGCCACATACCTGTTGTTACGGCTCCGCTGTGGAGTCCGGCCAAAGAGATCAACTGAAGCACGAATCTAGAAAGCAGCCATGAGTAGCCATTGGCAACAGTAAATGTAAGCCCCATACCCTTCCTTTGCGAGTTCCCAGACAAAGTTTTTGAGATCAGCATCTAAGTTGAATATTGTTAAAATGATACCAGGGGGACTAAGGCGTTACGGACCCGTGAAACCATGGGCGGACCAGTTGAAGCTCGGGCTCAGGTTGTAGACGAACCATCTGAAGCATGCCATTGTCAGCGTAAGTGTTACATCACGTTCAAGAATCCAGACCCACTTTCCGGGATATTTTTCACGAATTTTCCGAGAGAAATACCGTGCCTGTTCGAGATCGGGCGTCTTTGTCTCCAGCCAGATCAGGTCCGCATACGGAGCAAAAGTCATCGATCGCTTTATAGCCGCCTGTATAAATCGGTTAGCACAGAAGTCCAATAACATGTTGGTCTATCACACCTCGACGCCACCCGTGAAGTGGTAATACCCTTCTCTTGTTCGTGGCACTGTAGGAGAAAACTTAAAGATATGAAAGCGGGATCATGGAGTGCGCGCACGATCAGAGTCCCAGAAGACGGCTTTGCCCAGGATGTCTTTGGCAATATCGCGTGCCTCATTGGTCGACTTGCCTTCCACTGCGATGAGATACGACTGGTACGCGGACGCCTTGTCCTCTATGGCTGATTCATTGAAAGCCTTCTCGACCGCTTAAGCACAGAAGCAAGTCAGCCGTGATACCTCCTAGAAGTTCCCGAAGCAAAGATCCACCTTGATTGAAAGTACACATCACATGGTCCCGAGTCCATTGCTGTTCAAGACTGTCGATCTCAGCCCAGACGCACCGGATGCCTCAGCCTCAGCGAGAACCTGCGCCAGAGGCCTGCTATCTTTAGTAGTGGTACCCAAAAGATATTCATGGTCAGCGATATCAATATCTGAGGATAAGAGTTTCCCGGATTCAGAGTCTGTACGAGCGATGAGGAGCATCGTAGACTTCATAAGGTCCAGCTGGAACCGGGCTGAAATGAGGCGCGAGACGTGAGTCGACGTCGGTACAAGGACTTTGCCTCCCAGATGGCCACACTTTTTACCACCATGCAATTGGTCTTCTAGATGAATACCCGCCGCACCGGATTCCGCAAAGAGTTTAGTGAGCTTCATGACTGCAGATAGTCCACCATGCCTGATTAATGTATTGAGAAATGGACGCTGGAAGTTCAGAAGAGAGACAACGCACCCGGTGTCAGCGTCAGCAACGATGGGACGGAGGTAATCAATGTATTCCATCTTGGCCCTTGCTTCTGGAGAAGCTGTCATTCGCTCGTCATAATGCTTTTTATCATGTAACTGTTGTGCACGGAAGATGCGATGAACCTGGTTCGGAACCGTGGTATATGGGTAGTCACTGTGTACAATCAGGATCGTGGCCACATTAAACAGAGAACAAACGCACCCAAGGTCCGGGCCCACTTCGTTATTCCCCGTCGTCAAGACACTCGACGATGCCCAGCCAGACACATACACAATCTCCTGATACCGAGCCATTTGGGTCATCTGAACAGGGTCGATAGCGCCCATTGTATGTACAGGCTTCTTGGCATCCGCAGCCCGCTTCAGGACGGCGAAGAGCTTGTCAGCCAACAATGACGACGGAATGGGTACCACTGGCAGAGACCCCTGCTTGGACGCAACCGAAGCAGCGGAATATGGCCGCTTGATATCGGCAAACCGAGGCTGGGCGAAGAACTCTTCCATCTCGGAAACCCGCTGGTCGAACAGGGCGGATTCCTGGTCGAGGGTCGGAGGGTCAAGGGATAATGGCGCGATGGAAGACATGGCGCGTGCAACGCGACCTACGGGTAGGTAGCGAGGTAAGGAGCGAGAACAGAGCATTCGAGTTCACTGTCTAGTTCAAGGTCAAATTCATGGCCTCCCTATGAGCACGAGACGAACATGCCTTTATAATCGGTCTAGGGCCAAGGTGGTTCCGATAAAGGTGGCCCGGTTCATAGACAGTCCGGGGAGGAGGTCAACATGACAGAAGCGGGGTAAATTGGGGACAATTTCATCTCCGGCTAGCAACTCATAGAATGGATGCCGGATGCCGGTCGCGTTCACCGCAACAGCGTCGCGCCCAGTCGCGCCTCTCATGTGACGATAATTCATTAGGACACCTCAGAGTATAGATATTACACCCTCCAAGTTCAACAGGCAATACAATCCTGATCTATGGAATAATATATCGTTCACACAATAATACATAGATCGATATCAGCTGGGTTCAATGATCAATCCTAAACAGTTACGCGTCAGTAAACATTGACAATGTTGCCAGATGATACAACATACCCAGAGCTTGATGTTTCCGTCCCAAGAACCAGTCAACACCTTCGACTGTATGTCTTCTTGTGAGCACACATCCATAGTAAATTGAACAATGGAAACGTACAGTCTCATGAGGAAGCCATTCATGTGTAATGACCACCTTGTTGTGAGCTTTCAGTCTTGACTTGATACGACCGGTCTTCCAATCCCAGAACACAACATTTCCTTCACCATCCCCACTGCTTATCCACTTTCCATCAGGGGAGAAACCCACTTGACACGCGTAACCTGCTACTGAATGACCTGCGAATCGTTTTTTGCGGTTCTGTCGGAAGTTGTCCGTGCTGTAAACGAGAATCTGGTTGTCGAGAGATTGTGCAGCGAAATATTTATCTGGAAAATTCTTAGCACTCGTTAAGCAAAAATGCCCCATGACTTACTTGAAGGATGAAGTGTAACGGCAGGCATGGAATGCATATGCGGTTCAGCGATGTACTTGATGACTACTGGTATATCAAAGTCCCAGGCCCTGATGGTCTTGTCGTCCGACGTCGTTACAAATCTCCGGTTCTCATCGACAAAAGTGATTGTGTTCACTGGGCCGAGATGCTGATCGTACTCCTGGGTAATCTCCCCGGAGTTGATGTCATACTGAAAAATGTTAGGAGAGACAGAGGACCAACACAACACTAACATACCTGGATGATTTTCTTGTCCGACATGCCTGCGAGGAATATGTTTTGCTTGTCTTCATCGGGATGGAACTTGATGACGTAGGGTATTTTGCCGTTGCTGAAGCGCTTTATGCACTGTCCAGTCTCCGTATCCCACAACTTCATCTGGCGATCATAGCTACAAGACAGAAAGCGTCGACCATCGTTTGAGAATGAAACGTCTTTGACGTGTTTCGTATGACCATGGAATGTCCGTAGACAATTTTGTGTTGTGTAGAGATCCCAAAGCTTCAAACTAGTTAACAAACACTCATCTGCACATAAATGGGCCTCGTACTTTGATTTTCGTATCCATGGACCCACTCAAGAACATATGACCGGTTTGAGGGAAAAGACGAAGCACCGAAACACCTTGATTGTGCCCGGTGAATGTGTGAACGCATACTTTGGGAATAAAGCAATCCTGAGACCCCGCCTCAGCAGTGAGTTGAGGCGCGTCCGCAAGAGGCGGCGACATGTATGTGCGGCCTTGGTAGTCTGTCATGGACTTGCCGTGGAAAACGGAATACTCTTGACCATGACCGCCCCGCTTGTTCCTGGCCTTCTTAATTTTGGTGGGCTCTCCTCCTCCTCTTCTTCCTGCTCCTCTTCACCGTCCTCCTGTACCTCAACGCCAGCAAGGAACGTACTTTCCGGTTCGTCACCTTCCCAATCAGCCCAAGGTCCAACGTATGCCCCATCACCCTCCACGATCTCCAAATCACCCTTTTGTTTCCGCTTTCGCTTCAATTCATTCCTTTGACTCTTCGACGCTCGTAGGGAGTCAATGGTGGCAAAACCGTTAGCTTGGGCTTTGTCTATTGAACCTAAGAGCGCGGGGGCATTGGGGTCTATAGAAGGATTGGCAGAATAGCCCAGAATTGAGTGGGTTAAATGCTGAGAGCGAAAGGCATGCTCTGTCATTGACTGCTCTTCAACATGTCCCGCAAGAGCGTTTTGGTTGATGAATCGGTTCCTATCGCCAAACGGATTTTCCGGTCCTTGAATCGGTAAAGTCATGTCGTTGAAGGGAATATTCACATTCATTTGCGTGTCTGTTGGTCGTGTGATAAGTGACGTCTGGTGTAGAGGGTCCTATCACGGAATATGAGTATGGTTGAACAACTTTTGCTGAGCAAAAACCACGGTACCTCTGACAAAACGTGAGGCGCGGCCTGGGCCACAAGCGACGTCTTGGGGGGCTCATCTATCCGTATTTTCTTCGCAGAGGGTATTGAAGAGAGACCAAATGCATCCTTCGAGATGTCGATGTCGTCGTCCTCCCCGGATGAATAGCCTTGGACAAGGGACATGATGGCAAGAACAGAAGGTGTGACCGTGATTGTCACAGTCGACCGGATTATCGGACCGGATGGGGCAGACTTACACCCTGTCCGTAACTACACCACGGTCTATGCTGTGAACATAGTAAAAGCATGTTTTGCCATTTATCTAACTATGTAGAGGGAACAGTGCATTATCGATATCCCTGCAGGAACTTATGATTCTACGTTTTGCTCTCGGATTCAGGATGTTACATTACTGCTTGCCTCCGACTTCATACTGATCATTTTCGCAGTTCCTTCTCCGCCTTTTCCTTCGTTTCGCGTGCTCCGGATTCGGCCTGGGAATATGGATGCGTCAGGACATGTATACAATAAGAAACGCTGCACTGCCGTACCTGATTCATCTTCTGACCCGCTACTTTCGAGGTCTCACTAGCCTTTTCCTTAGTTGAATGGGTTGCAGAGGCTGACCGCATGGTTAGTATATGAGGAGAAACACAGAATTCTCCGCACCTAAAGTATCTTTGGTAGTAGCAGCCGCTTTCTCCCCTCCTTCTATAGCAGAAGCCAGGCCTTTTCCGAGTTTCTTGTTTACCTGTGTAAAGTATATAAGCGTTATTGCAGACAGAACCGATACTGGCGTACTGCGTCGGCCGCATCAGAAGCTTTCTCCGACAATGTCTTACGTGCTACAGGCGTCGTATGCAAGAAGCTGGACGCAGATGGACGCTTTTGAACTACGGAGAGGCGGCTCTGGATGCTCGGTACATGTTAGAGATTTCGAATAACGCAGAAGGTGGATGTATGCGAACGGAACCAAAGATGTGTGCAGGCGCCTTTATATATGATTGGATTGGCGGTCCCTATGACGTATACAGGCGCGTCATGACATCGACCGACGCGTTCTTGATGTAATGACATGTTTATGCCTGCTCCCGATCGGTCCAAATTTGACTGTAAAACATGCAAAGGAAGATCGTCTTCACTGTCTGAATCTGGGGCATGTTTGGCGAATTGAGATGGAGCAGGCTTGCCGGAGGAAGCCTGTAAACAACCAAAAGAGGGTAATAATAGAATAGCAGTGCTTCCCAGAGAGGTCTCCAAGCCCTCCACAATCAACGAAAATTCGTACCATCTGTGAATGGAAGGTCTCAGTCGAAGTGACGCCGCATTGTTTAGATTGGCCTGCTAGCTAAATAGGCTACATTAGAATCACAGCTCCAGATTTCGTGATACGTTTCTCGTGAAGTACCGACAGTGTCGCGTTATCTATAGAAAGCGCACGTTTCGGAAATAGCGGTGCAAAGACCTGTTGCTATAATTCTTGTGGGCCTATCGTTTTTGTCATACAATACAGAATGCTAGGAGGTGCAGTAACAGCAGACCTCCTGAGGCTCTATCACTACCACCAGCGAATATAGTAGTCCGAGGAGACATTGATGTTGGCAGAAGAACGCACTCGATCATAAGGAGAAGGCGTGCGCGACAGGCTGGAGAGGGAAATGTCAAAACACCCTCGAGTTTCTATCCTGTGAAAACGGCCTAAGAGGACGGTTTTTGATTAGGCCGTGATGACCGACTGTCTCTACTCCCCATGCTTGTGGACGCAGTAGCTTGGGCCTCGCTATACGATGGCGGTGCTTCACTTATGATGGAATGCGGACGAGCGACATGTGGAGTAGGCGTATTGCTATACGCAGTAGCCTCGTCGTGCATTAGGGCGTTTCTCGGGGCCTCAGAATTTGGACTCCATTCGGTCTTTGATCGGGAGCTAGGCTGACTACTAGCTGCAATAGAGGACGCGGCAGGGGCGCTCATTATCGTACGAGCATGATCCAAAAGGAATGGCGTTGTCGTGTAAGTGGGGTCCATCAGCGGCTGTCGCGACTGGACCGTTGATGCTGATGCCATATGTCCCCGGTTCCAGCCGTGGACAACAAAGGCATCAACCGCATCTTCGTCAGGCTTTGCGCGGCCTTTTCTACGCCTAAGTAGGAAAAACGCAACCATCCCTAGCATCACTGCAAGAGGTACCGCAACAGCAGGACCGACGATAGAACCAATGTTCGTGCCAGAGGAGGATGCAACAGAGGAGGATGTATTTGTCGCGGTAGGAGTATTGGAAGCACCAGACGCGGAGCTGGGAGAGTCAGATTGACCATCGTCGTACCTTTTTATTGGCGTGATTAGAAAATTTCGGTAATCACAAACGACGATAGACATACGAGTAGATGATGGCATCAAGAATTACTAAGGCCTTTATTCCATCAACGTGACCGTTTTGAAGTTTGAAAGTATGAAGACCGTCGGGGATGGAATTGTTGGAATATACGGTATAGTTGTATTGATAACCTTGTTCACCAGGAGCAGTTTGATAGAACTCTCCAACGAAGTCATTGTCGATGTAGAAGGACATATCGGAGTTTCCAGTTGGTGAAGAGGCAGTTTTGGCTAAGATACATATCACGTAGATAGCAGTGCCTTGTGTGAAACTGAGTAAAATATCCACGCACGGGAAAGTGAAACTCACCGTTGAAAGACATAGACACATTAAGCACTTGATTGGGATAGTTATTACTACCAGGGTCTTTATTAAACTGCTCATTCCGTGTGAATGACCAGCACGTAAACGACTGTGTAGCACTCACCGTAGAATCGTGCCATGTTTCATCAATTGCTTGTGAGCCATCAGGGCGTGCAGTACAGGCTTGGCACGATGCGCCATTATTCCATGCATCCACAGGAGAGAAAATCAACCCAGCACTCTGATCGTCAATGGTAACGTTCACGAGCTTTGCTTCGACGAGAAATTCGAGCGAAAGGTAAAAGAGGACGAAGCAGAGGCCCAACAGGTTCATCGTCGGAGTGCGAGAAGGGGAAGGAAGATCATGGTGGGGATCATAAGCTAGTGATTATAAGTAAACTATGCTGAAACCATTAGGACTGTCGGCTGCACAGCCCAGATTCGAGTGGGAAGATAAAACGCTGATCGTGGTCAAGTGCTTATACTTTGCTTAACCTGGTTACCAGGCAGGACGATGCCGAGTTCGCAGCTGTTCGCAGTCTCGAGTGAGTTGCTCCAGGGAGCTGGTGAATTTTGATCAAGTAGTTCACAAGCAGATGGTAAGGAGCGGTAACACAAGAGAAAATACCAAAAATTTAGTTGAGTCCACTGCTAGCACGTCTTGAAGCCTCGCCCCTTGTGCTGTCAACTCCGGAAAGCTCTCCGGAATGATGGTCACTTTGTCGCATGTGGTGGTGAGTCAACAAAAATGACCGATCACGATCGTATATTGCCGACGGCGTGAAAACGGCGATGTGATTGGCCGGCACGTTGCCGGTCTTACGGAGAAAAAAGTTATCGTGCCATAGTGAGTTTCCGTTCTGGGCAGACAACTGTCCAGACTGCCCAGTCGTGCTTATATCTCACACTCCTTGTCTTTTATCTTCCACCATGGCACTCAACGACTCCTCCCGGTCTGCGTCCTCCACGTCCGGCGCGTCCTTCGACTCCTTTCCGTCTGTTTTTTCCCTGTCTTCTAGCCAGTCCGCTACATGGCTTGTTACCACGACCGTCATTTTGGTTTCCTTGTTGATCCTTGAGCAATCAGTATATCGATATAAAAAACGCCATTTGCCAGGGGACAAGTGGACCATTCCTATCATCGGCAAGTTTGCGGATTCCATGAAGCCGACTATGGAAGGCTATATGAAGCAATGGAACTCAGGCGCTCTCAGTGCTATCAGCGTCTTTAATATGTAAGAGGCGTCCGCAAACGTATTGACGCGTCGTTGACTTTTGGCAAGCTTCATTGTGATGGCATCATCGACGGAGTACGCTCGCAAGATTTTGAACTCGCCCACTTACGCCGAGCCTTGTCTCGTGCACTCGGCAAAGCAAGTCCTTCTCCCGAATAACTGGTATGCATACCCATGTTCTATACTAAGCTTCCCATCTTACACGTACTTTCTATTTTAAGGGTATTTCTAACAGGCAAAGAACACGTTGACTACCGCCGAAGTCTTAACGCCTTATTTACGCGGAAAGCTATCGGGTTAGTCACCGCACCAATTTTATCGTTCATCCCTTGACCATCGCCTCCAGAATGTATGTCGCTATTCAGGACGTCATTACTCGACGGCATTTCAAAGACTGGCTCGCTGAGGCTGCCAAGGACCCATCTCCCAAGCCCATCATGATGACTGCCCGCCATCTCAATATGGACACTTCCCTGCGTGTTTTCTGCGGCAACTATATACCCGAGCATGCCACTCGGGAAATCAGCGAAAAATATTGGGCAATCACATTGGCGCTCGAACTTGTCAACTTCCCCCTCGCACTTCCTGGAACCAAGGTCTATAAAGCCATCCAGTCCAGAAAGGTGGCCATGTACTGGCTTGAGCTCGCAGCTGCTAGTAGCAAGGCGGCTATGGCTAAAGGTGGCGAACCAGCCTGTTTGCTTGATGAATGGGTCCGCATCCTCCAGGATCCTAGCTGGAAAGGCAGACGTGACTTTAGCAACCATGAGATGGCCATGGTTATCTTCTCTTTCCTATTCGCTTCTCAAGATGCTATGAGTAGTGGTCTGATTTATGGATTCCAACACCTTGCCGATCGCCCGGATATCTTAGCGAAGGTCAGAGAGGAGCAGAGCGTGTTCGTCAAGGAAACTATGACGCCCCTCTCACGATTGAGATGATGGATGAAATGCCTTACCTCCAAGCCTTTGTCAAGGAGAGCATGAGAATCAAGCCTCCGGTTACTATGGTATGCCTCCCTCACCGTTTGACTAGCTTACCTTCTCATCACCGATTCCAAGGTCCCATATAAAACGACTAAAGCTTTCCCCATTGCTAGCGACTACACCGTGCCTGCAGGCAGCATGATCATTCCATCATTTTACAACGCCCTGCATGACTCGGAAGTTTTCCCAGATCCCGATGCCCTCCAGCCTGAACGATGGCTTGATCCTCAAAGCTCCGCTAATACCAACCCAAAGAACTATCTTGTCTTTGGTGCTGGCCCACATAAGTGTATTGGCTTAGAATATGCCATGATGAACATCGCACTTGTGTTGGGGACCGCTGCTGTAATGTTTGACTGGGAGCACGACGTCACGCCCAAGAGCGAACAGGTCGAGTAAGTAAGCACACTTGGTTTCTCAACAATGCTGAAGTCCTTTCACAGGATTATCGCAACGCTATTCCCCAAGGACGGTTGCAGACTTAAACTGACACCGCGCACATATGCATGATTGTCGACAATGCGTGAGGAGTTATGACCTCTTTCTTTCTTTTTTACAGCAATCTGTCGGTATAAATGCTATCTCGTGCCACATTGGCGTTTACGTTAGATTACTCTGTGATAATGATATATTTTGCGGGGCAATTTGTTTAGATTGTGGGTCCGTATGGGTCCCAGCTGACCGATCGTGGCTTACACACATTGATCGACCTCAGGGGCGGTGCATCACGGCATACGTATTGACAAGAAGACGAGTCGATGAGACGTATTTATCCCCTCCTTCATTCTGTTCTAAGTGTCATAGATAGGCTATCATGGATCGATTGAGTCTCAGGATGTTGGGGGTGTTAGATGTAGGAGCAGTTCTGAGATTCAGTACTAATTACAAAATAAGATGAAGCAGTAAATCCAGCCACATATGATATCATGTCTCTTATATTTGTTCTATTCTGTGTTCAGAGCTTACGAACTCTGAGCGGCAACGAGCTTGGTCCTTGACCCTTGATACGAGGACGAATAACAAAGCTCTGAAAGGTTCGATCTCGTAGGAACAGGTGAATGAAAACTGGCGAAGCAATGTGATCATCAGAACCTGTTGTAGCGTCAAAATTAAAAACAGATCCAACAAGGGCGGCAAACTTTCCTTAATCTCACACATTGCGAACGCCCTCCCGATACACGAGCGAGGCCTGTCGCTACGATCAAAAGCATGCCACGGCTTGAAAAGAGGCGGAACATACCCCTCACTGAACGCAAATATTTCTCTGCCATGCCTGATACCTTCTTCTTTACGCTCCAGCCACCGTTCCGGGCGGAAGCGGTCCGCATCAGGTCCCCATGTTGTTGGGTCGGTTTGGACGACATTCACGGGAATCTCCAGAATAGTTCCTTTAGGTATGATGAGATTGCATTCTGAAGTTCCCGGAAGAGGCTCGGATAAGGGGACCGCGATGGTCTCTGCTGCCTGTAATGACGTTCGTGAGTGGGGGGACCGATGAAAAGAGGCCGCAGAAGTTTTACCTCATGGTGATTTTCTAGGATCGGAGGGTGCATCCGCAGCGTCTCCTTGAAAACAGCATCAAGGAGGGGGTAGTTGGCATTTAATTCATCAAAGCGATGCATCTCCCGCAGTCCAGATCTCTTCTCGGAGCTTTTGTTGGAGGTGCTCATTTGACGCGAGTTCATACAGCATCCACTGATGAAAGTATGACAACCGTGATGAGCATGCGATACTGACCTCACTATAACAGACACATACCGCGATAAGGGCGGATACAGGTTCATATCCTGCGGAAATGACCGTTCGCATCTGCGAAACGATATATTCTTCTCCAAACTTTGTTCCATCAGTAGAGTTAACTTTCACTGTTAATATTAATCAGCTGAAGAAGGCCACCACCTGATAAGGACATACACATGACAGCGAGTATATTTCTTCCATCAGCACCGACAACTTTGGCGTCCTTCCACATCTTCGAGGCAATGGAGCCCAGTTCTTGCTTTGTTTTTCGGATCATTTCGCCCTTGGTCCCGATCGACAAAATAGAAGGGAAAATCCAGAAAAGAGCTCTCATGTAGAAGGACGACAGCTTGTTCTCGTTGTTGGTGAGGCCATCCAAAGCTTCTGCGAGGGCATGTGGTTCACCGGAGAGACACCCAAAATCGTAGGAGAATGCAGCTCGCCCAACGGTGTCGAGGCTAAAAATGAGGGCGTGTGAGTATCTCGTCTATTCTCGTTGAAAGTGGACAAACGCGAAACGTCCGGCCCAGTTGGTGATCTCAATCTCGACGTCCTCGCAGGAGCCTTGATCGAACAGTTTCGACCATTGACAGGCGAGCTTTGCGGAAGTTTCGTAGAACATCGGAGCCATGATCCTGACCGACTGCTGACTACAGTCGAACATCAGAGAACTCCGTGACGAATGTCATTAACAAGGAAATACCTGAGAGCCGGTGCAAGTGATCGCTTCTGCTTTTCATGCGCATCTTTCCCTACGACACGGACGCAAGATGGATCAAGGATCAAAGACAAATTAATGGAGATGAGTACCTTCCACCCAAAGAATGCCTTCCCCGAGAGTTGCCTTGAACCACTCCCGAACTCCATTGGGTTTCGGGAAGCTGTAGATCCCCTCTCCAAGAATGTACGAGATAGCGCGAGGGTCAGTTATGGAAAGAACTTGGTGCTGTTGGGGTAAAACAGCTGTAAGTTTAGTCATTTCCGACGACGCGTTGAAAAATCTTACCCCGAAGGCTCCGGTAAATTTAACGACTTTTCCAAAACGCTGGTGCCATCGAACATAATGCGAGCCTGGCAAGGTATGGTATAGGAGCCATTCCTCACCCCAGAACAGCGACGACGATCGTGGACCAGGAACATGTCTCAGCGTCCGACGAACAGAGAAAAGATGGATGCTGTATCGCAGAAGTAATACGACAAGACAACAGAGATAGAGAAAGATAGCTTTGGTGAAAATATTCCACACCATCGCGAACACAAGCTGAAGGGAGATTCAATTGATTAACTGCGGTGGCGGCTAAGCGAGACCCCTTTATATGTTAGACAGTAAACGCCCGAGTGAACTTTGCTCCGATGCTGTATGAATGAATTGTGCTAAACGGGAATATGAATGAGAAAGCTTTTCCACGGCAATACACTCCTGAGAATCAACATCGCGGCTTAGATCTCGCGCTTGTGGTCTATTTACTGTCGTTCGTAGATTCGTTTGCCATTTTATTATCCGCAATAGGAAATGTATGGAGCGTCCGTCGCGTCGAATTGTATTGCCCGAAATTTTATGGACCGCGACAGATATGAAGTTCTGCAGATCGAGATTTATTACATGACTATCTTGCAAGATGAAAAGAGTTTCTCTATTATTCAAGTTGATGTGGCTCTTCCAGAATGCGTGAAACACGTACGTACTTTGTCGACTTGGCTGCCAAATGCGAACAGGGAAGCACTGACTAGTAAACAATTAGACATGACTTGACGCCAGATGGCCAGGGGCGCCCCTTGTGCTCGTCACCGCGGGAATTAACGTTGCGGCAGCCACATTCAAGGACGCTTCGTAGTTGAATTCCGCATTAAGTAACGTTTTGAACCCATTGATAGCGCAAAGAGCCACGGATCAAAGATATAAATGGAGCGACAGTCGTTATTCCACCCGAAAAACAGAAACGCCAGGATGCATCAGTGGAGGGATCAGTGCCAAAAAGACTAGTTCCCTGACCTTGCGAAAAGCCGCCACAATGAAGCCGAGCCTGTGATGGTTAGTCCATGTGTGCTACGATAATATTTAAAAAAGTGCCAATATTTGAACAATCTAGGCGGAGCGCGCTCCGTCTGTTGGAAAACGCGCAGAGCGGCATCGGGATCGATAGTTGCGGTCGTAGAACGTAGAACGTCGACTGACGATCCCGGATAGTGAGGCACCGGGGAAGATTAAACCCAGCAGCGGTATGATTTTTTTTCTGTATATAAAACAAATCATAATGTCGTACATATACATACAAGCGAAGGAGTTGTGCAAGCGATCCGAGGATTGAATTTAGAAGGGAGCAATGGTGGCCAGGCGACCGCGATCAAAGTCGGCATCGTACTCGATCGGAGCACGTGTCACATGACTGACCCAACACGTATCCACTCAACTCTAATTTCCTTTTCTCCACATACTTCAGTACTTTTCGTATCGACAGGCCCTGATCCGTTTAGTGCATGCCAGCACGTCGCAAAAAATCTCCGGGAGCAAGAGCGTCTTCTCGGAGAACCTCCAACAAAAATCACCGGTCCGACGAGGATATGCCAACGAAAGCTTCGACAAAGGATTCAATGGCACGGTCTTCGTCACTGCATAGTATACATGTCACTCCAAGAACGCCAATTACGTCGAGATCCCACCACAATACCCGCGAGGAAATGGAGAATGACGCGGAGGAAGGGCTCGAGATGAGTTTGCTTGGCGAGGAAGAGCGGCGACGGGCTGCGCGCGACGTCGATGAGGACGCTTCCGATGACGGGCTCAAACATCCCATGTCTGCCAAAGATAAGCGGGCAATGGTCCTGCTCTGTGTCTTGTGTGAGCTTCCATGCCGTTAGCGCCCCGGGTTCAGCCAGACTCACCTGCCGGCCAGATCTAATCCAGGGTGTACCGGTATGCTTTGCCATGATCCACCGGGAGTTGCGCTAAGACAATATTGAAATATTACTCAGCTAGGACTCGCTTTAGGTTTGTTGCATTTTTTCATCGTCGGACTCTCCTAATCCGAATCGGTCTTAGGCTCTGTTCCCTTCCTTCTCAAGGATCATCTGTCATACTCTCAGCTAGCAACGTTCGCTTTGTCTAGCTATCCGTATTCTCTCAAGCTTCTCTGGTCCCCCATAGTCGACTCTGTCTTCTTTGTTTCTGTAGGCCGCCGGAAATCATGGATCATACCGATGCAGCTCATCGTCGGAACTTTGATGTTGTATATATCATTCAACGTCCAGAGACTTATGGATGATGTTTGGCTTTCCCGTACTGCTCGGTTTCTTAGCTGACTGATCCACAGGCGGCCGAGTATGTTTATGAACTCACCTTTGTTTTCACATCACTCGTGTTCATCTCAGCCACCCAAGGTACTGCTACCCAGAGTTGTGTATTCTATATTAAATTTAACTTCTTTTTAATTTTCAGACATCGCCGTTGATGGTATGTTATTTCCGGATGTGGCTTCTTTTTGTGTCATTGAAGCGGCTGTAGGTTGGGCTTTGACTCTTCTCTCACACGAGAACTTGTCATATGCATCTACGTGCCAAACGATTGGCCTCAATACTGGTTACTTTGCTTCATTCACAGTCTTCCTCGCTTTCAATAGCAGAGAGTTCACGTGCGTTTCCCTCCTTCTCATTATGACGCCCTCGACATCTCTTTTCAGCGACCAATGGGGGTTGCCGCATCTCTCTTTGAGTGCGTACTTGAAGTTCTGGGGTGTAGCCAGTTACTTAGTGACTATGTGGCTTCTCTTCTTCAAGAAGGAGGTCAGTGATTTAAACCTGTATAAACACAAGTCTGATCTCCGAGCTTAGGACAAAGAGCCTGCCAACGAGGCTGACATGAGCATATCCGGTGTCTACAAGACCATATGGTCGATCTGCAAACTCAAGCGTATGATCATTCTCATGGCCTTTCTGAACATTGACATGATTGTATTTATCTAGACATCCAACAGCTCATTATAATGCATTTCTTTGCCAAACTAGGTTTTGCCGCCAACGATGCCGCTACTTCTTTAAAAATGGTCGAAAAGGGATTCAGACGCGAGGAACTTGCCGTCGCAGTCCTCATTGACTTCCCTTTCCAAATTGCAGGCGGATGGCTGGCGGCGCGCTGGTCTCGGGGTGATCGACCACTCCGCCCTTGGGTTGTAGCCTTTGTGCCACGACTATTCTTTTGTCTCGTGGGCACGCTGATCGTCTACTGGTTCCCAACACCTCCGATATCGGGGGGTTTCTTCGTCTTCCTGATAGTGCAAACTGTATTGGCATCGTTTTCAAGGTAGGTCTTTGTTCAATGCGAGCCAGGATCCGTACTGATTTAACTTCGTCTGAAGCACTGTGCAGTTTGTTGGTATTTCGGCTTTCCACACTCGAGTGTCAGATCCACTTATCGGGGGCACCTATATGACGGTAGGTTCGAGTCTCTTCTCCTTCAGCATTTTTCTTACCTCGACCCAAGTTATTGAACACATTTACGAATCTTGGGGGCACATGGCCCAAGTGGTTCGTTTTGAAGGGTAAGATTGACTTTCGGCACTCCTTCACCGCTCACCGAAAGTCAAGGGGTCGATCTCTTTAGTGTGGCCACTTGCAAGGTAACAGATGCTGGCACGGAAATTGCTGTCAGAGGTAACATTCTTTCCTATGCGAAATATTTGACCTGACGATTGGCAAGCGACGGAATGTGTTTCTGACTACGGAAAAGCGATGTGTAATGACATCAATGGCGAATGCATCACGGAGACTGATGGATACTATGTCGTTTCTATTATTTGCATGACATTTGGTATACTGTTCCTATTTGGTTTCATCATCCCAACGGCGCGTAAGCTACAAGGTTAGAACTGATTGACAGACTTGAAGCTAATCAGCCACTGACGGTATTGTTTTACAGAGCTTCCTTCGTCAGTATGGCGTGTAAAGTTGTGATCACATTGTTGAGGGGTACCGCTATTGTAGATTACTTATCACTGCAGACATAATTGACTAGAGTTGCGCCTGCCCTAAAGAACTACCCGAAATGAGTACTCTTACCACGTGAGAAATACATCTTAAATTTCTGAAAAAAGCCGCGAACTCAAAATTTCGTGACTTCGAGTTTACTCAATCTCAACGCAAACTATCACAAAATGTCGACCAGTACGATGCATTTTGGCCCCGAATGGATGCGCACCAAGCAACCAGCACTTCGGACACAGGCGGAGCCGACTCCACCACCGCCAGCAAGTGCTCCGGCTTCATACGCGTCCACATATTCTGCTCTTGTCTCTTCTGCACCACCACCACTTTCCGACAGCCGTGATGAGGCTCACCCTTTCAGGTATTCCAAAGATGAGCTCCTTCAGATTTTCCGTGATGGCGGTGGGCAGGGTGGCTTGGGCCTGGAAGTCGAGCGCTGGGAAGGTGTCGTTCGTGAAATAGGAACAGAGCCTACTTCCCTACGCGAAATGGGGGAGGCAGAAAAGAAGGTGAGCACCCCGTCATATTCAGTCTGTACTGTCGCGTTTTCGTCTGCTGACATGGGGCCTCATGTCCTGCAGCTCTTTTCGGTCTCCTTGAATTCAGATTTACGCCGTCGTCAGTCTACCGACTACCTTCCTGGGTCGTCTGGCCAGAATCCTGGAGTAGACAGACCTAGGTTGGCCCACGTAAATTCAGCTACGGGAGCTGCCAGTCCTCTTAGAGAGCGTTTCGGTTCTTTAGCTGGTAGAAGGAGGGGCGATAGTACTGGCGGTCAGACTCTATTTTTTCTGAGATGGAATTAATGCCGATGCGTTTACAGATCAAATTACCATACCTCGCAAGCTTTCCTTGTCCTCCATGCAATCTCCAATGTCCCCTCGTGATACAGGTCTTCCATCTCCTCGTCCTTCTCGCATGGGGGGAGGCTTTGATGGTGTGTTGAATGGTGGGGACTCGTGGGTAGCTCGACGGCGGGCCTCAGAGGGTCTAGGGAAGTCTAGTGGAGGAACGACACGAGATCCTGGCGGTGAATTTCTACCAGATGGGAAGAGTTCAGAAATTAAAGAAGAGGACGAGAGCGCCACGCAAGCCACAGATCCTGACCCTCATCCGGACGGATTATTTCCTCATGGCGCTGAAGACGAGACTACGGCAGCTGCTGGAACGTCTTATTCTCAAACTCACAATCTCGACGCAAGTGTCGCTCAGATGTCCTTGGGAAACGACAACGGGCACAGTGGTTCTGCTTCACCCGCCAACAGTAGTACAGGATATCCTCCTCCGGGTCTTACGGATGTATCTAACGTTGAATGGTCTTACCTGGACCCTCAAGGGCAAGTACAAGGTATGTTTTGTCTTTTCCTTTTTTGAATTGCTAAACCACCGTTCGCAGGTCCTTTCCGTGCGAATGTGATGCAAAAATGGCATGACGAAGGATACTTTACTGCCGATCTACTCATGAGACGTACTCATCTAGACACTGACTGGACATCCGTAGGCGAACTAACTCGTCGTATTGGTGGACCCCAGATATTCCTAACTCCGATAATGCCAACTCTCCCTCCTGGCTTATCTCGTCATGTCGATTCTCCTCAGCATATATATGCTATTCCTCAAGATCAATTCAACGTCCCGTTCCAGCCTGCACCCATCCGTTCGTTGCGCAGTTCGACCCTGGACAGTTATTTGGGGAGTTCGAACGTATCGGATTCCCCCACTTCGTCGCTGGGAGCGGGCCGATACAGCAACGGATCTCCGGACCCCAATGTTTTCGGAGGTCGTGCAGGAAATTTCATTTCACCCGACCCGGGTGTGTCAGGGCGAAGACATAATTTTGTCGATGGCGGTATGGACCACCGATCATTCGGACAATTCGCACCAAATAGAAGCACCACCGTGGATAGCACGTACTCAGTTAACGGGTCCTTCGTTTCTAACCCATGGCCAAATTCTACCGGCAATGCCGTCGCCATCGGTTCTGGCTTCGACTCGGGGCGAGCTTCAGCGGAACTGTCACCGCTGCCTTCGTCATTCCACAACAACGGACTAGGATCCACTTTACCCGGTGGTTTTGGGCCTGTCGCGTCGCAAGATAATCTGCATACCACTAGTGCTTTTGGGGGTACTGACTTCCGCTCGCTGGATCCTATCCCAGATGCCTCCTCTTCGTCGACGTTTAACAGTTACAATGCATTCCCTAACCAGACATTCGTCCAGCAACCTTCTGAACCTATCCCCACTCGCATACCCCAACAGTCGATATCAGACGGCGGTTCCGCCGCTCCTGTATCACCATGGGGAAATGTCCAAGATGCGCTGGCCTCTGCCCCTCGACGCGGTGGCCCGTTCGACTTGAACCATCCTGCATCTACTAATTCTTCACTTCCTGAACAGACGGTCAGCCCTTCACCCTGGGGCACATCTGGGTCGTTGCCTCGAGCAGGTATCTCCAAGACTGTTGATTCCTCTCCCTGGCCTGCCCCTGTGCGAACTGCCGCAGAAAATAGAAAGGAGGATGCCTTTGTTACTCACAGTCTCCCGAAAGACGATCTCAGGCAGAACCAGTCAAACAATGCTGAAAGTACCGTTCCCCAAGCCCTCGCGCAATCACCGGAGCCAACCCCTGCAGAGATGCAGGCAGATTTTCTGAATGCATCCTCTACTAGGAAGTCCAAGGGAACCAAAGCGTCTGTGCCTTCGAAGCAAAGCGTCATCCAGCCTGCACCACGACCTCCATCTCCTACGGCTTCCTCTCCCATTCCAGTTCACAAACCTGCCTGGGTCAAAGATGATGACGCCGGAAAACTCTCAGGTGTTTCATTAAGTTTACGTGAAATCCAGGAGGCAGAGGCCAAACAGGCGGAGGCACGCAAGGCTGCCGAACGGGAACGGGAACGGGAACGTACCCGTGCTGCTGCATCTGCTTCAGCCGTCAATGACGAGATTCAGCCATTTGTTGCTTCATGGGGACTTCCTACTTCTCAGGCTGGTTCGCGTGCAAACAATATCCAAATCAAGGAAACGTCTTCCGCGTCAGTTCCGACCCCAACTACTGTACAACCTGTATGGACGACAACTACAAAGGCTCCGACGACTAAGAAAACGATGAAGGAGATCCAGGAAGAGGAGGAGAAACGCAGGAAGTTGGCTGCGAAGGAGACAGCAGCTTCTGTAGCTTCCCGAAGGGCTTACGCGGAAACCACTGTCAAGGTGAATTATACATCTTTCTATACAATTTGTATATGCTTATGCCTTGTAAAGAGTCCTGTTAGTGTGGCTGTAGGTGGGGGGCTTGGACAACCGTGGGACCTAGCGGTAAAACTGCCCCTCCTCCAGTTACTTCCGCTCGGTCACCTGTGTCCTCGGCAACCACCTCATCGGTAGCTGTTCCTCGAGCTAATGGGACTCCAGCTGCGATTCGACCGGCATCGACGCCAGCACCTCCTAAACCCACGACCGGAGGCAAGGTGGATGATTACCCGGTCGCTCCATCGCACGAATTTCTCAAGTGGCTTAACGAGTCCCTGAAGGGCCTCAACACTTCTGTTAACGGTGCGTGTTCCAAGATGACTGTACTTGCATTCTCTCATTATTATTTTCATTATCTTCCAGTTGAGGAGATCATGCAGATGCTCTTGTCATTCTCAATGGACCCTGATCCATCAACTGTGGAGCTAATTTCGGACTTGATATATTCTAACAGTACGATACTGGATGGTCGACGGTTCGCGTCGGAGTTTGTGAGCAAGCGCAAAGCTGATGCTGCTGCCCGCAAGGGAGCAGCGTCCTCCGCGGCTGGGATGAACAAACCTGTGTCTATCGCCGAGGTGGTCAAGGCCCAACCGAAACCTCAAGCATCCGAATGGGGTGGGTTCAAAGTGGTGAACAAGAAAAAGAAGGGTGGCAGATCGTAATGATCTGCAGCTTGGCGATTGGTAAATTAAGGCAGCGCAGGTCATCTAATAAGTCCTCCTTGAACTTGGGGTTTCTGATCTCTGGAGTGTGGGGCGTCGCTAATAAGTACCACTCTGTTGTTGTTGTAATGTTCTGTACATGGATATGTGCTACATATATGATTTTTTACCCACAACACGAAGATAATGTTGGTTCCTATCAAGGTGGCTTTGGTACTTCAGAAATATTACATCCGTCTTCGAACCAGGAACACAGGAAGATACTTGACAAGCTGATTCAGATGACAACCCGCAGGTCAGAACCAAATCTAACGGATCAAATCATCGTGGACCTCATGGAGTTCATTACCTTGGAACTTTTGACGAGAAATGTGTATGACGCAACCAAGGCTTGGGAATCTTAATCGCAACACGAGTAATGAGTAAGTTGATAATGAATTATGACGCAAATACAGTTCTATGTGTATAGATGAAGGGCAAATGAGGAATATACATGTACTAATACAAGTCCAGTTTCATTAATTCAGGTTCATGCTTCGACCTCCGACCAATCACTTCCTGTATCATCATCCACTTTCTTCTTCGTTGCAGTCTCCTGGTCCGCGGAGTTGTCCTCTGAAAGGAGGAAGGATTCTTGAGGATCCTCAGAAGATTGTGACTCTACGTCGTACGGACGGATTGTGTCGATGGAAGCCGACGACGGGGGATAGGCGGATGTGGGAGGGTCGACGGATGCTGGAAGTGGATGCTCAGTGGCACCAGCTGATGACTCGGAAACAATGTCGGAGACGACAAACAATTCAGTTGATTCAGGCTGAGGTGTAGCGATAGACGTTTCCAGAGTCGCGTCAACAGCAACGGCCTCATCTTCGCCATCGACAACCGCTTCAACAGGAGTAGGCGCATCAACCGCAGCAAGTTCATCGCCCTTCACCGATGCAGCGACTTCAGAAGTCACGACCTTCTCAGCTGCCTCTGTATTAACGGCGTCTTGCTCCCCCGCCACCTTCGCCTCCTTGGCAGTCTTGCTCCGCCATCGACCCTCAACTTCCCTCTCTAGCTCTTCCAGGACGCTCTCCACCTTTTCAACGACTGCCTTCCTAAGCCTTCTCAGACCTTCGTGCCCGAAGCTTTCAACCGAATCCAGCTGTGCCAACAGCTCACTCAATGACTGTTCATAATACCGTACAGGGGCGTTACGCGAGGTGTAAGCCAGTCTCCCTGTAAGGGATGACTCAGAGTCTGACGAGGCTGGAGATGGAGCAGGGGTGAAGTCGAGCTGGACAGGGAAGACGAACTCCGACTGGAGGGCGCGGAAGGCCGTTTCGACATTGCGGACAGCTTTAATAGATGATACAACATCTTTGGAGGTGGCGTCCTCGGCGCTGATGGGATGGGCCTTCTCTTTGCCTTTGCCAGATGACGAAGGAGCATTAGAATGTGCATCATTGAGTGATGCGAAGATGGCGTGAATGGTGTCCTTGATTTCGTTGGATTGGTCGTTGTTCAAGCGTGCTTCCAGCTCGGCCTTCAAAGAAGATTCAACCTCAGTCGTCTTCTGAAAAGGATGAATAAGCTCATGACCAAAGGGACTGCCATCATTAAAGCGTACCACAGGCGTAGATCCGGATGTCGTGGCACCTGCGCGAGACGCTGATGCTTCAACTCTCTGTGCAACATGGCCGAGCATCGCACCCAAACATTCTTCGACGGTTATGTGCGAAGGCTGCTGGGGCTCGGTTTCGGATTTCTTGAATTCGGGAACCACCTCGGTGGACTTCGAGGTGGACGGAGCTGACGAAGGAGGCACCACCTCGGTCGCGTATATGGCTCTCCGAAGCCTAGCAATGGCTTCGACAGTATCGTTGTTGTCGTTCGACACAGCAGCCCTGGCTTGGGCTCTCAGCAGCTCAGCAATGGGGTTGGGTGCAGGTGCTTCGACAGTATTGTTGTTGTTGGTCGACACAGCAGCATTGGCTTGTCTAACTGCAATGCTGGGAAGAGGCTGTCCTAAGCCATAGCGTTTGACCCGGTGCCTAGGTGCTTCCTGCCTTGCGGCCAAGGCAGGCGCAAAGTGAAGTGGAGACCTCTGGAGGAAGGCATAAGGATAATGGAAACTTTGAGAGACTGGGTAACGAACCTTGGGTCCCTTCGGCAAAATGGTATCAGAACCAAATGTGTAGGGGAAACCAGGGGGCGACTGAAAGGGATAATCAGAACACAATGATTGGTGCAGACGGACACCATAACGTACCTGGATGAACGCGTCATTTCTAGCGTAAGCTCTTTGCGCTTCCAGCTCGCGATGGTGTCGAGCAAGCGTGGCAGCACCCACAGCGCCCTGACGGCGGTAGATGTTCTGGTGCTCGATTGAGTCATCAAGGGTAGTCCGTGCCGCAGTCGGTCCGACTCCCATTAGCGCCAAAAGACGTTCCTCCGCTTCTGAAGGGACACCACGGAGACGACGCTTTTCGAACTCTAGTTCTTCAAGCCGACGGCGAAGGGCGCGCTCCTCACATTCAACGGCAGCCTCAGCAGTCAAGTATTCCTCCTCAGCTTCTTTGGCCATCGCAAGGGCGGCCAAATACTTGTCTCTGGGACTTTGAGTAGGGTAGAATGTGTTAGGAGAGTTGTAGTGGAACATGATTGTTGATAAGTTGTGAGGATAATGGAGACATGGAGAAGGCGGGCATGGCTTTTATAGAAAACAGACCAGTGGCTGAATAAGATAAAGCCGCGCGTCCGTATACGCGCGTCGCGACTAGAGTTTTCGAGCATTTTCCAAGGCAAAGTCGGGCTAGTCAGCCGATGACTCCGACTCGCGTTATTTGACTCAGCATGGTGGCAGTGTTTTTGTTCTTTGCAAATTTAATTATGCATATCTAAATAAATCCCAGATCCGGTAACTACTACTTGAGCTTGTAAAACTTGACACTCTTGATTTCCCAGTCTGCGAAGACAATTTGAATAAACTTACAATAAATATACTGATCAGATGCCACTCACATGCTTCGTTAAATGATGCTCCTTTTGCCCGGACAAAGTCCTCGCAGCTTGAGTATCCTGTCCTCGTAGCGCAGCTTTGTTCTTGCCCTGGTATCCCGGAGCTACTCCACGCAACACCAGCCCATTCACCACTAACCCCTAATCAGCGCATTCGATCATTCCAGAAACAAAATGACTCACCACAGAGTCGTGTCAAAGATGAATGAATGTTGGTAGAAATACTTGCTAGAATTACATGCCGTCGAAGGCCAGTTCGCCATCGGCGTACCCCATCTGTCGGGAACAGGTGTCCCAGCATCAACATCAGACGGAACTGAGCCCTTGGGCCAGAAGTAGACCTTGATGCCATCATCATCCCAATTCACTACCGCCAATGATTAATGAACGGAGGGGTTGTCAAAAAATATCTTACTCACTGGCATATACTCCTCCACCGTTGTTATTGAAAGCGGCACCAAACGAAACGTCAGAGGGAGAGCGTACCCCACAGCCCTGATTGCTCGTTTGGGCTGCCGCACAGTTGGTCCCGCCAACTACAGTCCCAGTGATATTAAGCACGTTCGCATTCGAAGACGTCAAGGAACATCCGATATCAGTGTGAACCGTTGCTTGGTTGTTGGTGTAGTCGTTTACACCCTCTACGATGTCTATGATGCGATGAGGTCAATACGATAAAAGAATAGTTTACACCGAACGAACCTATTTCCCCGCCAATAGGCCAATTAGGTCCTATAACAATGTTTCAGAAAAAACAGATGTGTAGATGGTGTATTTTTACCGTTCGACCACCATGCGCTGCGTAACACAAAGTCAGTGCCATCATCGTATACGAGAAGCGACAAGACTTACGGCCACGTCCCACAGCCCGTTGGCATGTGCACAGAATCCATGATCACTAGTACACCGTCATATGTACTCTCCGTAGTGATACGAATGCTTTGACGATTCTCAGAAACGGTTCCCGTCGTCTCGACACGCATAATAGCGTTACCATCCGAGTTTACCTCCACCAACCCATTTGATCTCTATTCTCTCATCGTTAGTACAAGGCCAGGCCAACGCATTGAAAGACATACACCCGTGCTCTCGTCGACATAATCTACACTGCCTACAAAGCTTCTCAACGATGCGTACAGAGCAAATAGGCACACCAAAACTTACCGTTAGTAGGATCTGCAAGTGTCCAGAAGGTCCAGCCATTAAAAAAGTCTGTGCCAGCCTGTATATTGCATATCAAGACATATAGTATGCTGATCAAAATGACGACGCACATGAGACTCTACCAAATTATACGGCGACGAAAAAGATGAAGCAGTGGCGGAAGCACTCGAGGTAGATGCAGTCCTCGTGCTGCTTGTCCCGGAGCGGCTGCTACCGCCACCGCTGCTGTTCCCGTTGTCACCGCCACTACTAGTGTTATTGTTGTTTGATAATCCAGCTTTGCAGTAAGTCAAACGCGTCTGAGGGTCCTGAGACTGTTGAGAGATGACGACGGAACCAAAGGCCAGGCGAAGGTCGCGCGCTATGTTCTTGGTGTGTCGGAGGGCAACATCATGCATACGGGAGACGAGACTTGCTGAGACGTCGTGTGAGAGGATGAGGGCGACGAGGTACACAGGTAGCACATGGTGGAGAAGCATCTAGAAAGCAAGGTCTGTCTACGGCTGTTGGAACGTTGAAGGAGAATGTAATTATGTAACAAGCAAAAGGAAAGGGAGATAAAGTAGGATGTGGTGGTGGTAAAGAAGGACGGCCGGCACCTGCTCACAGAACAACCCGGACAACAAACATATAAAAGGGCCACACGCTGGCCAAGAATAAGCGGTCCCCGAAAGGAAAGTTTGATCTGATCAGGCCCTCGTCCACGAGGTCACTGTCTGTTCTCATGCCTGTTTTGTACCTCTGCGACGGCCTTGCTACAACTGCACAATAGACTCTTTATAGTACCTTGCTCTCACGGTCTAGAATTCCTAATAACAGGTCATAAGTAATATTCATGCTCTAATACATAAACACCTCGTAGCATAAAATCAACCGAAACGAGCGTTCTTCATAGTAGGTATGGTATGTAGAAGATGTTACAATCGAACAACGACGAGTCAGCCACCAGCGGTGTAGACATAAAGATTATAGTAAAGGAAACAAACTGTCCATTTGCCGACCTGCGCGAAAGAACAACAGCCCGGAGTCCCCAAGATGCACGCATCCATCCATCAATCAAAAAGACCTTCCAACAATGCCTAACGATGCGAACCCGGCGCAAACGCCTCCCGAACGCTTCGACGAAGCTCTTCGTGCTCGCGGGAGCTGCCCACAGATGATCCAGGCTGCATGTGCGATCCGGGCACACTCGACGATAGCATCGCTTCATCTCCTTCAACGAATTCAAGGATTCTTCGCGAAAGCAGCTGGATTTCGCCTTGGCCATCACCAGTATCTGTCTCGTCGTCGTACATTTGATTGTGCGAGTGACGGGAGTCAACAGATTCCGAGGGTGACGAGGCTCCTGAGTTCGCAAGATTTCGAATGTTAGGTAACAACAGAGGAGAGCTTCGGATACTGCTGATCAACTGTGGGTCTGAACGAAATGTCAGCTGTGTTCACGTTATCGAGCAACTGATCCGTACCGTTGGATTCGAGGAGTTGCACGATGGTCCAAACGGCGATGTGTTGGAAGGTTGCGTCGGGACTGGTCAAAAATCTGTGCAGATACTTGTGCATACCACCATCAGGTTTATCCCAGACGTCATTGAAAGCGGAGTAGTCATCGGTTGACGACCGGCCATCTAACACCACGACATTGAATCTCCGAATCAAAAGACGATAAGGATCGTTACTCACCCTTGGATGAGAGATTGCCTAGAGCTGCAGCACTGTTCCCTTGGACTTCAGAACTCGGCGAGTTGGTGAGAGGAATCAAAACTTCACAAATGCCCATTTCTAGTAGCCGCCCCTTGAGTTCATCTGTAGGGCAACATCAGCGACTAGAAAAAGAAAAACGTTTAAGACGAACCACTCAACGCCAGAACAGCTACACACGCCGTCATCTCACTCTGTACATTTATAGGAACCTCCAAAACGAGTTCCTTGATTGACTCCACCGCGCCGGCTTTCACGATCGCTGTCTTGTTCTTCTCCGAGCTAGCGGCCAAGTTTCGCAGAGTTGAGATAGCGTGGCATTGCACCTCTTCATTGTCCTTGAACGAAAGGAGGTTGATCAAAGGTTGCAAGAAGCCTGATTCGATTATCGGCGACTCGTTCTGCGGATGTATGGACACATTTCGCACACAAGCTGCCGAAGACAGGATCAAAGGGAGATATGTAGACTGTAGGAGCCGAAGTAGTGATGCCAACCCGTCTGATTTGACAATCTCCAATTGATACTTCTCTGTTAAAAATTTTTCATATTACTCCGAACGGACATAGATAACATTTCCGGCTTACCATCACTTGCCAAGTTCCTCAGTGCCAGAGCTGCTTGGCATTGAACTTTCAAGCTGGAACTGTCCATGAGCATGACCAAACTAGCGACAAGCTTGGGTTCGCTCTGAGCCAATTTCTTGCGGTTGGCACCTGCAAACAACGATTTAGTTGGAGCTTACTCAAAGAGTGGGCGTAACGTACCATCTACGGCAATGTTACTCAATGCAGTTGTGCAATAGTATTGGACGTCAGTATCAGGCGAGTTCAAGAGACTGACAAGCACAGGGATAGCGCCTGCATTGACAAGCTGCTGTCGGTTCTCGTCTAGAATTCTTTAGCAGAATTGTCGGATTAGGATCGTGCCGACTCACCAGAATGGGTCATATTTAGCAGAGCACCAGTGGCGTTCCTTTGAACGCGCATATCTTTCGAACGAGCTAAGCGTGTCAAAGGAACAAGAGCGCCAGATTTTGCAATCTTGGTCTTGTTGTCATCTGGGAATAAGAAGTTCACTATTCATGAAAGGGGGTATCTGTATGGAAGGCCATACCATGAGTAGCCAAATTTGTTACACACCCAACAGCATTACACTGGACCTCTACGTTGGGGCTTAACATTTGGCGAATCAAAGGTTCCAAGCCACCGAGTTTGACGATGAGAAGCTTGTTATCAGCTAGAAGGCGTCCATTTATTCCATTAACGTAAAGCCTAAAAGTTGGACTTACTGTTGACCGCAAGGTTTCCCAGTGCAGCGCTGGCAGCCCGTTGCACCTCTGTGTCGTGACTGCTCAACAAGAAAAGAATGGGGTCCAGAGTGTCCCGACCGACGGGCCTCACTTCCTTCTCAGTGATCTCTGCGAACGCGAGAGCGGCACTCCGTTGCAGATCGACATTGTCAGAAAACGAAAGTGTTGTCAACGCATTGAGAGGCGAGCCAGTGAAAAAGTTGGTGGTGGTGCGGTCTGCGGATGCTGCGTTCAATATGCAATGAGTATGGACAGAAGATAAACGCACTCTCAAGGTACTGAAGGAGATCTGCCACAGCCTCTCGCTCATTCTCCAAGAGCAGAGGCTCGTAGGCTTGCGACTTGCGCGAGTGGACTGTCAGGCGTCAGTCGTGCCAAGGAGTCTATTGAAAACGGCCTTACAACAGGTGTCGCAGCAGCTGAATGCGTTGCCCATGTCGAGAGGGACGACGAGATATACAAGCTTAAGTGAGAAGAGAAGATAGTCAAGAAAGGGAGGGAAGGGGGAGAAGACCTCGCTGTTCAAAATTATGCGCCTTCGAGTCTCAACCGAACCGGCAGTTCCCGTGACTGTCATAGCCACAGCAGTCACGCTTCCTATTTGGGACCGGTAGTCGGCGCGTTAAAGCGGCAATGACTCTACTCAGACGCGGGGCAGTATCGAGCATACGGCGTTTCTCAACGATGGCCCATCTGAATGTCGCGCCTCCACGCCGTGTTCAACTGCCTGTGGATCTAAATGTCAAACTGACCGAAGGCGAAGACCGATTATGCACCCTACTTGACGAATGCACTCAGTATCTGAAGACGGAAAAAGGCATCAGCACGTCGTGCAGGATAGCAGGTGGCTGGGTAAGGGATAAAGTACGCGATATTTTCTATCTAGTATCGCTGTGTTCTCATTGGTATACAAGTTGCTTGGTTCTCAAAGCAACGACATTGATATCGCCCTTACGGACATGATGGGTTATCCTTTTGCTGAGCATCTTGCTGCATTCGCCAATAGTCGTAGCATTGAAACCGGAAGTATCAGCAAAATTGCACAGAATCCTGATCAGTCGAAACACCTCGAAACTGCGACCCTGAAAATACTTGGTCTGGAACTCGACCTCGTCAACCTCAGAAGCGAGGAGTATGCCACTAACAGTCGGATACCGACCGGTGTGGTAAGCGTCGTGAGATATCGCATCGATATCTTGTTCACTTTGTTCCAGGCCTTCGGGACTCCACTTCAAGACGCCTTGCGACGTGATATCACTATAAATGCACTGTTCTACAACGTTCACAGTCGTTCCGTCGAAGATTTCACGGGACGGGTACGTGTTTTTCTGTCTAAGAGTAGCATGGTGAAATATAATTCCTGGTAAGGGTCTAGACGATCTCCGCCAAGGCACCATTCGCACCCCTCTTCCGCCTCAGGAAACATTTTTAGATGATCCTTTGCGCGCCCTGCGGTGCATAAGGTTTGCCAGTAGATTCGGCTTTGAAACTGTCCCAGAAGTTGGGGAGTGTCTTAAAAAGACAGAGATACATGTACGCATCTGCAAGTGTCAGAAGTCAACTGACTTTAACTCTGCTTCAGGACGCTCTTGTGTCCAAAGTGTCGCGAGAACGCGTCGGAGAAGAAGTTTCCAAAATGATGAAAGGTATGCCTTTCCATCATCACGTCATGCAATCTCATACTTCTTAGGACACTCTCCTCTGCACGCAATCCAGCTGATTAACGAATTTGAACTCTACGACGCTATATTTTCTGCAATACCACTGGAGATCAAAAATGCTTTTTCTCACACTCCCGAAAAGGTTGTCCTGTCGTTACAGTGTACAGCAGTACTGCGAGCTCTCGTAGAGCGCTCCGAATCGTCTCCTCTACCTCCCCTACATCGGACCCTACTGTCGGCAGTGAATAACGATACGACCTGCAAAAGTCGATTGTATCTTGCTTGTGCCATCGCCCCATATATAGGTATTACTTACGAAGATAGAAAGAAGAAGACGTATCCAGCCGCATTTTCTGTCATTCATGATTCTCTTAAACTAGGGACGCAAAATCATTACTCAGATGGCATACCTGCGCTTTTCGCTGCCTCAGAGCTCTTGAAATCTCCAAGCTTGGATGATGAACGGTTCAAGACGAAACCGGAGAGAGTGGCAATCGGTCAGTACATTCAACATTCTTCTCTGCATCTATTTAACAGGTCATCGGTAAGGCATGCTTTTGCGTCAGAAGTCGGTTCACAATCCGAGCACGGGATCGCACTGGACTAGCTCAATACTCTTTTCTCTTGTACGAGAACTAGGGGCTTTGTATGATGCTTCGTCAGACACGATAGACGGTAATCAAATTCATGGTATTTGATGTTTTTCCCAGGGACTTACTTTCTTTTAGCAGAGGAAGCCGAGAAAGTAATACGTGTGTATAATGATTTTGCAGCTCGAATCGAGGAGCTTGATTTGTTGGGGGCTGCAGATGCAAAGACGCTTCTGGATGTAAGTTAATTACTGCTGTGCTGAAAGAAAGAATCCTTGACTTATGCCACATATTCCAGGGACGAGACGTTGTCAGGATCCTAGAAGCCAAGCCTGGTCCTTGGACGGGTCAAGTCCTAACACAAGTGATGGAGTGGCAACTCGAACATCCAGAACGAACGAAGGAAGATTGCGAGGCATGGCTAATACACGCTCATTCGATGGGTCTGGTTCGAACAGGTTTAGCTGCAGAACCCGCTCGGAAAAAAGCAAGAACAGCTTGAATAAATACTAGTCGGAGTAGTCTTCTATGCGAGAACTTAATGATGAGGCCGAAAGCTATGCCATGCAGTTTTAGCTACAACAAAATGATTGAAAAGCGAACGTTGCAGTGAAGAAAGGACTAGACTGCTTTAGTCGTCTGAAACTTACCGTCGGTGCATTACTCTCCGCTGGACTGACTTCATTTCGGTAGGATGAAACTATTCTTGACTATCTACATACGTAAACCGAAGGCCGCTACGCATGGTAGAACCAGATTCTCATCGCTAATCAACATGAATTACTCATCTGAAGTATCTTCTGTGCCTCGCTTAGAACCTTTGCTTCCCGCCTCTGCCTCGACCTTCGCTTTCCGTCTCTTGGACCCGGCAATCATATCCCTACAAGAAATATTAAATGGACATTCCAATATGATCTTCGAATCAGTATTCTTTACCTTTTCTTGATGGCTGCTTGGCGTCCTATCTTACGAGCCGTGTTGACCGTTTCAGCCCGCGCCACTTTTCCCATCTGCCTTCGCTTGAGTTTGGAGGGTTTGGGCAGTTTTGTTATCCACTCTGGCACTGGAGAACCGGATTGCAATAAGACATTGGCGATGCTTATCAGGATTGAAGTTAGCCTGGCTCTTGTACTTCAATATAAGATCCCCACGATTTTAGATACGGTGCGTCCTCGTCAGTGAAAAAGGTTACAGCCTTCCCTTCCCTGCCGGCTCGTCCGGTTCGGCCTAGAAAGGGTTGAGATTATGATTCCAGCTCGATAGACCGACGTACCTATCCGATGTATATAACTCTGTACACTAGTTGGGAAATCGTAATTGATCACTTCACGAACTCCTTTGAAGTCCATTCCACGGGCCATAACCTCGGTCGACACCATCACCCAGCTTTGGCCTTGCCGCATACGGGTGATGGCATCTTCACGCTCCTTGTCTGACATTCCAGCATGAAGGCAGTCGACATTTGGTACACTATTGAGGACTAGTTCTTCTGCAAGTGAGGTTGCTCGGGGCTGTGTAGACGTAAAGATCAAAACAGGAGGGTTGTATGGTTGAGCAAGATAGGTTAGAAGACTGGGTAACTTGGAGGGATCATCGGCAACATATGTGAGAGATTGTGCGATGAGAGGAAGAGGCGTGTCTCTGAGGAGGAGTTTGAGTTTGCCATTGGAATTGAAACTATACCCGATATACATACTTGAGACCCACGACAATCCTAACAGGGTTATGAAGCATTTCCATTGCAGTTTTTTCGGCACCGGCAGGAAGTGTGGCACTAAAGACGGCCTTCTGCAAGTTCGAGTGAGTACACGCGGCGACAATTTCTTGAATTTGTGGCAAAACTCTGCATCTAGCATTCGATCGGCTTCGTCTAGAATAAGAAAACGGACACTGGGAACACCGGTATCATTCTTCGGCTGGGATGGAAGACAGACAGAGAAGCGTACTTGTTTAGTTCCATGCTTCCAGATTGTAGAGAGGATACCAAACGTAATGGTGTACTAATGATGATGTCTACAGCAAAAAACTTTCAGCCACGGAACCCTATGATCAGTCTGTTTAGACACACCAACTTTGTCCCTAGCGCGTTTGTCGGATAGCGTGCTCGCTGTTGCCTTGCTGAACAAGATAACTCGCCATTTTCGCCCATGACAAAGCTTCAGACATTCGTTGTGAATCTGATGCGCTAATTCTTTCGTCGGAGCAAGGACAACGGCTCTGACTCCGGAGCCATATTTTCCATTTTGCGTGGAAGAAATTGGCGCACCAAGAGAAGATATTACGGGGAGAAGATACGATAATGTTTTTCCGGTTCCAGTCGGCGAAATAGCAGCAAGATCTCGAGACTAATACCTTCATATCACATATCAATGCCACAGAGTCTAACATAGAACACACACCTCGAGTAATATTGGTATCCCGTGAGATTGAATACCAGTGGGCTCCATAAAACCACTTTTCGACAGATTAGCATTGAGAAGGGATGATATATTGTAGCGTTTTGTCAGTTGTTCAAAGCTATCGGCAGGCTCCGGGACATTTTCTCCTTTGCTTGTAACACGATGTCGATGTATGGAGTTTTCTGGACATCACTGGATCGCGTAGGCTCGTCGTCGTCATTTTCATCTTCCTCAGTGACATCTTCAACCTTCCGCTTCTTGGTTTGCCTCCCGTCGGGAACAACATTGGTCTTGCGTTTTCCAGTTCCTCCTTGTGCATACTTGAAGAAATCAAGCTCTGTGGGAAGTGGCGAGTTTCCTTCTTTTGTTGAAGAACTAGACGCTGTTTTGGACTGACAGAACCATTGAGTGACAGGAAGAATCTGCAAGATTATAGAAACGCACGTTGAACCGATGCACGTCGTTCTGAAAGCGCTTCTTGTTAAACTGTGCGCCGCCTCTAGACAACAGCTGGAAAGCCTCCATGAAGAATGGTGGAAAGAGGAAAAAAGAGAGATTAGATCAGAGATGTAGATTAGATCTTCGATGATTTTCAAGTTGGTTCCCACGCGCACGCATCCTATCCTCAGCTTGACTCTGGTTTGCTTGCGGCTCGTACGTAGAACCTTTCTCTAATGGTCACGCAGGAAACTCGTGGCATATTCCCGGCTGGATGAGAGCGAGAATCGCGTCGCTCTCATTGGGACCACATGCGACAACGGGCCGATAGGCAGTCAGAAGGCTAAACAATGGGGGCATATGCCTACCGCGACGTTGCTGCTCTTTCCGATATTACTACTGGGCATCTTCTCGTGATATATATATTTCTACATATGTGCTTCTCTCCGACATTTACGCGCCGTATTGACAGCCTCTGTGATTGAACATAAAAGAGCATTCTCAGGATCTATCGCTCCGTGGTTTCACCCTAAACATGAAGACTTGGATTCTACCCACCTCTCTCTCTCTTTTTCCCTCTTCACTGCGCGTGCAGCGGTTATTGTTCCTGGTGCTACATGGACCGATACCTCTGGAACGGTTATACAGGCGCACGGTGGCGGATTTTTGAAAGTTGGTGTTATGTCCGTCCCAAAGAAACCATGTTGTTGAGATCATTCGTACCAGGTTGGATCTACATACTACTGGTTCGGAGAGGACAAGTCTCACAACAGTGCCTTGTTCAAAGCAGTGTCGTGCTACACAGTTACACGATTCCATCTCTTATTCAGGTCCTTTGAATTGACAGAAATATTAGTCCAGTAATCTTATGACGTGGTCCCGTCAGAACGATGCCCTTTCCCCATCTCCGGTACGGCTATATCGACTTCGAATATCGTTGAACGCCCAAAGGGTCTGTCATCTTATCGAACCTATCTTCAATTTCTGCTCACTACCAGCACTAGTTATTTATAATGCCCAGGTATCGTACACGTCCACTCTGTTTACAGTCCTTCTCGCTGATCTCGTAGCAAGAACTCCGAATACGTTATGTGGTTCCACTCTGATTCGTCAAAGTGATTACACCCCTTCAAATTCGACATACATGAGCACTCCCTGATTTGATTCAGTTACGGTGCTGCCATGGTTGGCGTTGCAACCGCTACCACCCCATGTGGCCCTTACACATACAAAGCAAGCTGGAAACCGCTCGGAGCCGATTCTAGAGACATGGGGCTATTTGTCGACGGTATATTTTGTGTTAATTTTATAAGGGCTTTATTCTAATTATTGACCAGACAATTGTCTGTATCTTAAAAGCGCAACTGGATTCAAACTGATTTCTGTGCACCAGCGACCGCTTATCTGCTATATGCGTCAGATAACAATCAGAATTTCAAGATCTCACGATTGACCGCCGACTATCACAATGTGTCTGCACAAGCCAGCGTCCTTTCCGGTAACTCAGCTTATACTAGTCCATTATCGGCATTCTATTAATACTCTATGTATAGGGTCCACTCTAGAATCCCCTGGTATCGTTAAGCGCAATGGAGTAAAGTTTTGTTTTGATTGTCTCTACGAAGGCTCATAGCTGACAGGTATATTACCTTATCGCCTCTCACACGTCTGGATGGGCTCCCAACCCAAACAAATATTTTTCGGCAACAGTGAGTTCCTTGTTCCTGTCGTCGACTAAAGAGTACTTCTCATTGCTTGATCCTACGAAAGTCACTGTCAGGGCCATGGTCGTCCCAGGCTGATATAGCCCCCGAAGCCGTTCGAACATACTTTTCACAGAACGCGTACGACTTTCCTTTGGGATCAAATGCGATATATATGGGTGATCGGTGGAGGCCATCTTTGCTTGGAAGTAGTCGCTATATGTGGTTCCCATTATCGTGGTCGTCTGGGTCTCCTCAAATAGTCGCTGCGGACGTTTGGAGCGTAAACGTGGCAGCAGGTGCAGTCACAATGTCCCCTAACAGGTTTGTAACGGCACTGACTTCACATTAGGGACTTATACCGCAGCCACTGGTACCACTTACGAGGCTGAAGCCGGAACCAGAAGTGGCCCCGCCACCATTATTAGTGATTCAGCTTTTTCTGGGAGTGGTGGAGTAGGATGGCTGGGTTCGTTAGACACTGACCTCCCATTTCATGCTTCTGTCTGATCCTTTCATGGCACAGGTAATGGTGGGACGGTCACTATCAACAATGTCCAGGGAACCGGGTCTCCTCAATGGATCTCCCTGTATTATGCGAATGGTACTGTCTTTTCCAATGTGCTGTGTTATCACTAACATGTCGATAGGCGATAGTTCATGGCGCAATGTAACTGTCAGGTGAGATTTTCTGTCTTTCCTACGTAGGCAATTCTGTCGATTCAAACTGCATTGTGCTCAGTGTTAACGGCGGCACGGGTGTGTACGTGGATCAGCCGGATACAGGCGGCGGACGTGTCATCTTGTCTGTACCCGTGCAACTCACCCTCCGAAGTGGGTCGAATTCGCTCACCTTTGGCTCTGGTCAAACCAGTCAGTGTCTATGAACCGTTCATATACATAATGCTGACGAATAGATGATAGACTATGCAGGCGACTTGGATAAGATTATAGTATACACAGCAACATAGCTTCGGACCTGTCTTAGCGCAACGATGATTTTATGTTATAGTTACAGAGGATAGGTGAATAAAAATATGAATTGGGTTCGAAATGGCTTCTACTATCTATGGTAAATAAGTCATATTTCGTCTATATACGTCTAGGATGAATGTATGCAAGACTGAAGAGATAGTTTGTGTTATACTTTCCGTACAAGCCCAGAAATATCATGATACAAGTGTGCTCCATCCTTTTTTCAGTTGCTATACAACGAGTTTAGTACGAGTTACTGTGTTGGGGAAAGGGCCTGTACCTCGAAGAAAACGAAGAGCAGGACGGTGTTGGGCCCGAGGCGGATAAATGCGGGAGTCCAGCCCATGAATAGGAACCTTGGCCCATCGTGCCGAAGAGAAGTCGTCAACACATGAAGGAATGTATCTCCTGAAGACTATGATAAAAATATGAGTCCAGTTCTCTAATAGAAGTGTGTAACATACGGATGACATGATGCGTGATCGTATAACATCGGCAGGGGAGCAGACGGCTATTTCAGCAGGTGTCAAAAATCTAAGAAGCCTCAAAGCAAGTGTACAAACTGGTGGCAAATGTGCCTGCAAGGACACTGGCTGCGACGTGGACCCCGAGATTATCTTGGAATTGATAGTTTGTCAAGGGTACAGGATGCCGCAATAAGGATGTCTTGAAGAAATCATATCTGTTGCGGGGAAAGTCATCGTTGGCTGCACCCATTATAGGCGGCAGAAACTTACGACCACACCTGAGACGACTAGTGGGGAAAATGGAGTCAGAAAAGCCTCAGGTCGAGGGAAATGTGGGAAATAACACGCACATTCATAAGTACCGCTCTCGTCTAAAAGGAGATTCGTCAGGGAGCAGCTTCTATGGGAATAGGAAGGACGAAACTGTATTAGTACCCAGTCCTCTGGTTAGTCCTTTGAGACCTTCTTCCTTCACAAGTCTGATTAGTCCACTGATTGCATTGGAATAACTATAACGTTTCTCTGGTGGCTTAGTGATATCGCTAGTCATTCGAACAAGTAGTATATCTGAAGACATTCATCAGTTTTATGCGACACTGAGAACAAAAGTGCGCAACCTGCTGGATTTCCTGCAACGCCACCGAGAGCGCCAGCCACGGTAGCAGCCATGAGAAGCTGTATCGTAGAGGGACGGCCGTTCTTTGATAGACGACGCTTAAAATCCTCATAGGCCCCGATGCGCACCATAGAATATGTCATTTGCCGAAGTAGCGAAGCGCTCAAGCCTTGGTACATGCTACGAACACCATGACTAGTGACATTGGCGCGTATGACGGAAAATGTGGAAGGACGCTTGGACCCAGCTTCGTTGATCGCTGTCTGCATTCGCCTTGAATTCCAGAATGAATGACAATTGCAGGATTACTGAGTTGAAAAGAACGCACACTTTCGTGACATCCAGAGGATGAGTGCAGCTAGCGGCCACTGATGAAAAACAGCATTAGTAGGATTCAGACGACATGTAGTCTTCACGCACTGGACGCGGCAACACCTAAGATTCAGAGAAAACATTTCAACCATCAGGTGTCGGATCCTTGTGAGACACAGAAACCGTGCGTACCTCCAAGCCTAAGAAAGCAGATTCAGCATCCTGACCGCGCAAAAAGACGGGAAAGCCGTACGCTTACCAGAATGGACTACTGTTGGCCATGTGGCTAGAACGTGACAGATGAACTGAGCAGAAACGACTCGAGCAGGAATATCTATCGAATGGAGACCTGTCCGTTCCCGTCCGACGAAGCTGGGGATCTGCCTTTCAAGCGGTATTCGTATTGGTACTGGCACAACCTCCCAAATACGGAACGGCCGAGCCATCTATAGCTCAGGGTTGACAACGGCCCGTCGGAGCCAATCGGCCGAACCAATCACACTTAAATATCTCCTCATTTTGACATTCACCACACCCAAGTCCAGGCGTCAACGATCCACATTAACTTTTGTGATTATCAATGGTTGAAGATCTCAGGCCACCGCTTCGTGTCCTGGACGAAACCACCAAGCAGAAGACTTATAAACAGTCGACACATGCAACAAGAACAGCGATGTTATCATCATTCACGGCTATGATTTGGAGCCGCAGGCTCAAAATGTAGACTCGAGGAGAACGAGTATCGCCATTCTACATCCTCTACTTATTTGTTTATATGAAAGTCTAAACAGATTTTGCCTTGACCAACCCTAGAAAGATGAGAGCACGCGTGTCAGTAAAGGAGAAGATATGAAACAACAGGTGCATATTGGAATGAACTCACTCTCGATCTCTGCAACAGCCTCAGTCAAGGTATCCTTTTGCACTTTGGGATCACTGATGCTCTTCATCACATTGTCAATGACTGTCTTGGTCAACTCTGCCTGCTCGCTCTCCTTCTGTTGTTGCTCATATCTGACCCATGAGTCCAACACCGACTTGAGCTCGGCGGCGAGTGCGGTTTGTTGCTTGAGGGCAAAGGTGGATGCTTCCAGTGTCACAGTTTCCTGGCGGAAAATGCGTAAATGACAAGTATTCATATGCCAGTACAAACACACCTTTGAAAGTGAAAAGAGGCCTTGCGTAAGTTGCACGACGTCCTTCATTTGACCAACGGAGTCGATACGCTCCTTGACGGCCTGAGTATGCTCAGCCCGCGCACTGTCCAAAACTTTCTTGATGCGGCTGATGTGTCCCTCTGCCCAGTTCACATAGGGCTCCTTGATGGCCTAAAATCCACGGTCTCGTTACGATTCTGGTGCGGAGTAGAAAAAAAGCCGCGTACCTTTGCCAAGAACGTGAAGAAAATGGCAGATCCCACAAGTAGCACGGTCTCCTCGTTAACGACGTAAAGCTCCTGGGAGATCGCTGCAGCCGTCAGACCAGTTCCCAGGATGGCCGTGCCAGTCTTCGTGAGTAGACCGGGAGAGGAAGGGAGTTTGTTGATGATTTCGCTCGCTTTGGCATCCGGATCTTTGGGCGGTTGAGTCGCGAGCGACCGGGACGCAGCAGGGATGGATGAAATGATACGAGGATGGGGGCGGGCCAGAGCGCGAAGAGCTAGACGGGATGCCATGGCCATGACGGTGAGTGGTAGCGCAGAGCAATGAAGGAAGTTCCCGGAAGGGATGCTTTGGTTTTGTTTGGACTGAAAGCCCATAGACCAGAACAGTGTGGCGAAGTTCAGCTAGTTGAGCTCTTTTTAATAATTCACCATCATCAACATTCCCGGAATGGTTGAGCGCTCAACGTCGTCCATTCACGTCATTTTGTAAAAGGGGAGGAAGTGCCACAACCGCATATCTCGCATATGTGTCCAGGCGCTTATTGGATCCAAACGTGACCGTGGACTCGTGTTTAAGCTTGCAATCGATGGACGGCGCTTGGGGCGGACTCTTCTAGCCACCACCACCATCAGTCATGGATCCATTCAGTGGTATAGTACACAACGGTGGTGTTCCAGGAGATAAGATTCACCTATCTCTTGAAGAGATGTCTTCTAAGGTCCTCATTCTTGATGGTTTGTACCGCTTTGATAGTTTTGATGAGCATTTCACTCATCCGTCTTCAACAGTCAGCAGCAGAGTAACCGTGAACCAAACCTACGTCAACCATTCCGACCATCCTACCAGTAAGGCACGATATTACTTCCCGGTACCGGCCAGTGCTGCTATATGTTCCTTTGAAATGAGAACGTCCAGGGGTAGAGTTATCACTGGTGTTGCAAAAGAGAAGTTACAGGCTCGTGAAGAGCATGAACGGGCCATTGCCAGTGGGCGTTTTACTGGATTGCTGGAATGGGTCACAGATGACAGTACGGTAATCTATATATGTGAAATATTCAACCTCATTAACCGTTTGCAGTCTTCACGATATCTATCGGCTCCATTCTGCCAAGGGAGTCGGCGGTAATAAAATTGGTTGTATGTATTCACCTTGATCGCGCAGGCCTGGACTGATCGTCACATGAAGTTCGTGATGAGTCTTATGAACGATTCCCGCGAAGATTCGATCCGCTTCCAGCTTCCTATGTATGTTGGCGAAAGATATGGGTCGCTACCTCCAGATCTAGTTTCTGCAGCAGCAGCTTCCACCACAACACGGATTCGTGTCAAGGTCGATGTCCAGACCAGTGGTGAGATCCGACGAATCACCAGCCCGACACACCCGCAAGAAATATCTGAGACGAAGTATGCTACCGATCGTGGTCGTCCATCTCGTCGTAGATCCACGGTCAAGTTTCGCTCGAAGACGTTCCTAGCCAAAGATTTTGTTCTAATAATAGAAGCAGACAAACTGGATACGCCACGCTGCTTCGCTGAAGTTAGCCGAGGTCGTGGCAGACGAGTGGGCGACACCCTTGCTCTGCAGTTCGCATTAGTTCCCAAATTCAATTTGCCTCCCATCAGTACTCAGGAATATCTATTCCTCGTGGATAGAAGTGGGAGCATGACTGGCAACCCAATTGAAACCGCAAAGGATACGTTGGCATTGCTGTTGAGGGTTCTCCCGCAGCAGGGTACGACAATCAATATCTTGAGTTTTGGTAATAGGGTCGATGGATTATGGGCCACAAGTCAGCCTTATAGTCAACGTACACTTGGAGATGCCGTAAGTGCTAAACTGTTCCGAATCGCAATGCCCTAACTCAATTATCTTGATGCATAGACGTCACACGTTGACAATATGGAAGCTAACTATGGAGGGACCGAGATTCGTAAAGCTTTGAAATTCACCTTTGAATCTCGCCAACATCAGTATCCAACTGCAATCTTTGTTTTGACGGATGGAGAGGTCTGTCGCGTTTGACACTCGTAGTATTTGGGTGCTGAGAGTCTGTTTTTCTAGGCCCATGACATCGATGCAACAATACAGCTAGTTCGTGAGACTGTACAAGGTTCTCATACCCCACTTCGAGTGTACACCCTAGGAATAGGGACATCCGTTTCCTCTGCAATGTGCGAAGGCATTGCTCGAGCCGGTAATGGTGTGTGCCTGTTTGCAACAGCAGCGGAGGACATCATGGGGAAATGTGCGCGCCTCGTTCGGGCTGGTCGAACATCATTGGTACAGGATGTTACAATAGATTGGGGCATTCCGGACCAGTCTGTGGCGTCGCCTGTATCCGTCAATTTTTCTACGCTGGATGCCACACGTCCAGTGGTCCTACGCCCTCCACCCGCGCTTCAGCAGGCACCTACCGTAATCAACGATATCCACGCTGGAGTCCGCTTGTTGTTTATGCTATCATACAAGTCAAAGGGGCCGTTGCTCCTACAGCAGTTACCCTTCGTGGGCGTCGCCATGATACCAATGAACCATTTGAACTTTCGATTCCCATACGTCTCATTCAGCTTGTTGATTCTGATCAAGGACATCCCATGGTACATACTTTGGCTGCCTGGCGGTTGATTCAAGAACACGAAGCCACAGCTGCGCCACTTCCCATTCCGATCGACCGAAATGTATCTGAGCCAGATATACGGAAAGCCGCAATCATCAGGCTTGGAACGGAATATCAGCTTGCTAGCCGACATACGTCCTTTGTCGCGGTTGACCCTGATAATGAGCGGCCTCGTCGAAGCCGCTCTGAACGAACAAGTGCTAACAATGCACGTACCACCGCTGAGAGTGGGATGTCCAATGTTCAGAGTTCATCTTTCGGAATCACAAGCCTTCTTTCCAGTTTCTGGAATGCTCTTTGGAGTCCTACAACTAGAAACAATCGGGTTGTACCAGGTGCTTGGCCCAGTGAATCGCCTTCGGTCACCTCTTTCCCGAGCTCAAGGTCGGCCTCTAACGATCGCCTTGGTCCGTCAGAGGATGACGGGTACGAGACGTATTCAACCATGAGCTCCCGAGGGTTCGAGCTCGGAGTGGTCAGAGTGGAGTGATATCCCGCCGATTCCTGAAGAAGATATTCGTCTCCAGCGAAGTCCATCTCCACAGTTTGAACACGCAAGCTTAGCTCCGGACGCAGAACGCGATAATCTTCCTGTTCTTAGTCATCCTGCACCTCCGCCAGAAGCACCTCCCCCCGTACCATCCGCCATCATTGACCTGATGCGGTTGCAGCAGTTCGATGGATCTTTCAAGCTGGATGATTCTTTCCGGCGAATAGTTGGGAACGGGCAGTTCGCGAAGCGGAGTTATCACCTATCGATAAGAAGACATGGGCAACAGTGTTGTACGTTGCCTTTTTGATGAAAAATATGGACGACCAGAAGGAGCTACGGGATGATCTCTTGATGAAAGCCCGTGAGTTTCTGAAGGACGAACCGGATGTCGTTGGATTGGTAGAAAGAGCAAAGAATCTTATTGCCTAAATACTTGGCATACCACATAGGCTCATGTAACAATTAGTGCCAGTCGTGTATTATGAATACATATTTTTCTCAAATTTTGCGGCGGCGAATCAAAAGGGCCATGTGGTCCGTGCGTCGCCGCATGGCTGTGTTTGTCACTGCTTAGCTAACGAGTGCACGACGTTTCCAACCTTTCCTTGTCCCGTCTCTTCATCACCCATCTGCTTGCTTTTTCGACTTTCAAACCAATATGAGCGCCAACGACAACGAAGACCTTATCGACTACGAAGATGAGCATGACATTGTTCCCAATGGCTCAGCGGCAGCGGCAGCCACAAACGGTGCAGCCACAGGTGGTGCAGGAGCTGATGGAGACGACAAGAAAAACTTTTCTGGCATCCATTCCACAGGGTTCCGGTGAGCTACTGTCTTTTCCCGCTGATAAGATGTTTTTTCATGCTCAACTTTGCTTAGGGACTTCTTGCTGAAGCCTGAACTTCTTCGTGCCATCAGTGACCTTGGTTTCGAGCACCCCTCAGAGGGTACGTGAATCTGCTTGAAATGCACTGCTTTGCATTAACGCTTTCGGTACAGTACAACAAGAGTGTATTCCTCAGGCAGTCCTTGGAATGGATGTCTTGTGTCAGGCCAAATCCGGTCACGGAAAAACGGCTGTTTTTGTCCTTGCCACCCTCCAGCAATTGGAAGCTGTCAACGGACAAATCTCAGTTCTCGTTCTGTGCCACACCCGTGAACTTGCCTTCCAGATCAAAAACGAATACACTCGGTTCGCCAAGTACATGCCCGAAGTTCGAGTCAGCACTTTTTATGGCGGCACTCCAGTTTCCAAAGACGCCGAGACCCTTCGCGACAAGAACAAATGCCCTCACATCGTCGTTGCCACGCCTGGTCGTTTGAATGCCCTTGCAAGGGACAAAGTGTTGGATGCTAAAAACGTGAAGCACTTCGTCTTGGACGAGTGTGATAAAATGCTGGAACAGCTTGGTTAGTCATACGAATTTCGGACCCACATCATCCATCATCCTTTTGTCTCGTCTTTGCCGAGTGCCTTAATGGTCATGGCTTCGACCTTCTTTGGCGCACATGGGACTTGTCCCCTACCTTCGATCCCGAGTAGCTATGGGCAGGATTCAGGAACAGTCGTTGTTGACTAGTTGAGGGTTATACGAAATCTGGTTCGCCGAGATAAAGAGAGTCGGAGGAGGTTTCGATCGAGCACTCGAGGATGTCGCCACTACCCGAAGAGTCTGGGCGCCTTTTTATTTTCGATTCCTTTTTTCGTTTGCACACCGTATGGACCATTTCATCTAATTGCGACACCACCCATTAGACATGCGACGAGACGTACAAGAAATTTTCCGAGCTACTCCTCACCACAAGCAAGTCATGATGTTCAGTGCGACATTGGCGAAGGATATACGGTTACTTGCAAAAAGTTTATGGCCAACGTAGGTTTTGTTTCTCTGTGCAAATGATCGTTGTTGATTTGTTCGTTCTAGCCCCTTGAAATCTTTGTTGACGACGAGACAAAACTTACCCTGCATGGTTTGCAACAACATTACGTCAAACTGGAGGAGAGCGGGAAGAACAGGAAGCTGAACGATTTACTGGATACGTTAGAATTCAACCAAGCGAGTACATCATTTGTTGTTGACATGTCCTTGTCTGACATTTTCTAGGTTGTCATTTTCGTAAAGTCTGTCGCCCGTGCAATCGAACTTGACAAACTGCTTGTATCTTGTAATTTCCCAAGCATTAGTATCCATTCTGGTCTCCAGCAGGAGGAGCGGTTAGTGGCTTTCACGTTCATTGATTAATGGCTTTATCAATGAAATTGCAGCATCAACCGATACTCTGCTTTTAAAGCATTCGAGAAGCGCATTCTTGTCGCCACGGATATCTTCGGTCGTGGTATAGATGTTGAGCGGGTAAACATCGTTGTTAACTATGATTGTCCACCCGATGCCGACAGCTATTTGCATCGTGTTGGGTACGTGTCATATTGTCATCAAATGAATGACGCTGACATCAGACTCTAGCCGTGCTGGTCGATTTGGGACCAAGGGTCTTGCGGTTTCATTTGTTTCCTCCGACAGTGATCAGCAGGTGTTGGAATCCATACAGTCGAGGTTCGAAGTAGCTATCCCAGAGTTACCGGACCACATTGACCCCGCTAGCTACAGTGAGTGCCTTCAACACACGGAGCATTTCTTTTATTTGCTGACTGACCGCTTTTTAGTGACATCTTAGTGCGATTATGTTTGTATTCTAGTTATTCTTTTGTCTACATTGTCCTTGTCCCCTTTTCGCTGTAAAACTACGCTAAATGTTTCTCGAATAAACACTTCTCGTCCATACTGTTTGACACGAGCACCGAAAGGTACAATTTAAGAACTGGGCCCTCGAGATTAAGGTTATCATGACGTACAGTGAGTATCAATATTGCCATATTTGCCCCGTAACGGTTTTTGGACCTGGCTAGACCCTGCTGACTCTGCATCGTACTGTTGCGTGCTCGCCAGTTCGAGCAGCTTTTCTTTGCCTCCGTACACGAACCAATCACGATTCACTCCGACTCCATAGAGGAGGCACGTCTGCCACCAAGGCTTCTCGTTGACTCTAGGAGACCTATGCGCAGAAAATTTGGCCTTCCAACACTGCCCAACCTCTACTTCAGGCCGGCAGATGGTATCCTCTCTGTTCCTGGATACACGTTCGAGAAGGTAAGTAGATTGCCCCTTCATAATGACGGGCTCGACAAACGCGGTATTTATCTAGGCTATGCCATGGGAAGACACCGGTAGTATGACTTATCTCGCGGAGGGGAGCAGTCTGAAGGACAGCTCGAATGTCCTAGCCAAGATTTCTCCAGCCCAGTCCAACGGTTCAATGTGCTTGGAGAGGGAGGCTCACATGTGTGTCCACCGTCTACTTCTTCGTGGATACCACTCAAACAAAATTTCTAGTCTCGGGAGAATGGCCTTGTCGTCGGACAATCCTGCCTTGCGTATGATAGATTTCATCAGCATACCCAAGGAAAACGGCGATGTCGTTGTACTCCTGCTGTTTCACCCAGGTCCGAACTTGCTCGGACGCTATCTACCCCCATCCAAAATAAACGAGCTACTTTTGGCTGATATGTCGCGTGTCCGACCATCGTCATCTCATGGGGACATCTACATGCTTGGGATTGAGGAGCCCGATTTCACCGAGGAAATGGAGGCTTTCGATATCATGGATCTGGCCTCATTTTTAGAGTATGTCCGTGGTCGTTTTCGACCCTTGTTTGTTATTCAAACCAACATTATAGGTTTGCTATCCAAGCGACGCATTGCTTAGAAAGCCTGCACAAGTACGTTATTTTGTGTTTTACAGAGGACAAGTCTTAATAATGTTACATCAAGGGCCAGCATAATACACCGCGAAGGTAACGGACACGTCCTTCACTCCCAGTAGGTTCATTATCATTGCTAACGGCTGTTTCTTCCCCGCAAGTCCGCGCTAACGCCTTTCATCTCAACGCGCATTCTGGAAATGTCCGCTTTGTCCACTTCGGAAACCGAGCCATCTCATTAGAAAAGTCCGGTTCTCCGTCCTCACTTGTGCTCAAAGCCTTCGATGAATCTGAGAAAGTCAAAGTGAAGGAAGCCCTTTGTTATCTTGCTCCGGAGCAAACAGGCAGTATCGAAACCACGACTCAAGACCACAGGACGGATTTGTACTCCCTTGGGATAATGTTTTGGACTTTACTTGTCGGACGGGGCCAAATGCCTTTTGAAGGCGGGCCACTTGAGCTCTTACATTCTATTGTGCAGAAGAGACCAATGCCTGTACACGATGTGCGACGCGACGTGCCTCAAGTTCTCGCTTCTATCATTGACAAGGCATGCTTTCATTTTCCACAATCTTGTCATTTAGTAACAGTATCACCATTTTTGTTTTCTCAGCTTTTGGCCAAGCATCCGGATTTACGATATCAGAGCGCTTATGGTCTCAAAACCGACCTGATCGAGTGCCAGAGACGACTACTCGTGTCGGTATCCGCATCCGCTGATACCTCTGCTACGGAAGTCAGTAATCGTCTTGCCTGATATTCCTGTATACTGATCCCGTCATAGCTCATACCTCACTTCGACATTGCGTTACAAGATAGGTTCATTGTAAGTGAGCAGCCTTTCGATGATATATATCGATTCACGTTCATCGCAGGAATTCACCATACCTCTGGCTTTGGTGCGATCTAATTGGTTTTGACGTCATTGCTGGATCACTAAAAATATTCCAGTTCGGACGCGACAAGGAGTTAGAGCTCGTCAGGAACGTTAGTAAGTGTACTTTGCTGTGTCGTAAGGGTCGTTAACTGAAGTTGAAAATCAAGTCCGAAATACGTCCACAAGTTTTTCGCGCCATTTTTCCGCATCAAAAGGATATATATCAATATCATCATCCGGGAGCCAGGGTACAGGGACAGGAAACGGCGAGGATCACACCGATTCTAGGTCCTCGGGCAGTGGTATATCGTCGAAGTCCAACCTAATGAATACTGAAGTGGCCAGATCTGTGTCGAGAAGTACACCTTACGACCAAAGTTCCGTGTCGGCTAGCATCACTTCGTCATTACAAACAAGTGACGGTTTACTCAGGACTTCATTGCGTTCAAGACCCCGAACGGCTCGAGCTCAGGTGGTAGTAGTTGCTGGTCCTCCCGGGTTAGTGAACTCCGCTTCCGGTTATGGCAATAGGCTAATGCCCTTTCAGTGTCGGAAAAAGCTCCATGATATTGATCAATCAAGCTAAATGGCGATGTGCGTCATCTTTCTAGATTTATTACTACTTACTGACCAGGTTGCCTAGCACATGGATTATGGGGGCATGCCAAATTTCAAAACGTCGATTCAGCGCCGTTCTCGGCATTAGTGAGCCATACTTTCCTCCTTCGATGCATCTTATGAACGAAGCGCAGCTCAGTTGTCTCTCTTCCGTCCTTCGGCAATTGATGGTCTTTCATACGGATGTGCATCGATTCGTCACGGCTCTAAAGGAGCGTTTGGGCCCTCAGATACAGAATGTGCCTCTTTTGTATCAAGGAACACCGGAGCTCAGGGATGTTTTAGCACTTCTAGATATTCACGTTGACACCCCGAAGGAACGCTTGTCAAGTCGCGAGCTACGCGCTCGGTTTCAAACCTTGGTAGAGAATGTCTTTACTGTCGTTGCCGAGACACGATTATTCGCACTTTTTCTGGATGACTTACATGAGGCGGATGATTCGTATGCCTTTCCCTTTCGCTGCTTGCAAGGGTTTAATGGTTTGACAGAACTCTTGATCTTGTGTCTTCGTTCATCAACTCAAAGAGTAGAATGGTACGGTCGAATACGTTATATGGCTTGCCTCATTGTCTCAACAATCCAACAGCTCATCTTTGCCACAATTCGGTCAGATAGAGGGTGAGCCTATCCGTATCGCGTTGTATCGAACTGTATACTAACTACACACCCAGTGATGTTGTTGAGCGAGTCCGGTCCATGTTTAGTAGTCGTTCTAAGCCAACTTGGATCACCTTGGAACCACTGTCGTACAACGCAATCTCGACACTAGTCTCTAAAACACTTCACCGGGCCAAGGAAGATTGTGCGCCGCTGTCTCGTGTTATCTACTCGGCTTCTTCAGGAAACGCCTTTTCGGCACGCAGTATTTTGAATACATTTCACCGACATAACTTCGTACGATGACAATCATCTTGCTCCTGTAGGTTTCCCACTAATAGCAGCATCGAGTAGATCACGTTTAATTGGGAGCGCAATTCTTGGCAGTACGTCTTTGACTACGACTGACAACATATGAGCCTAATCGCCCTATAGATATGACATGGCTGCCATTGAGTCGAGCCTTGATACTGAAAAAACTCTGGATCCTACAGATCTCACGTTTCTTGTCTCGCAACTGAGGGAACTTCCTGAAGAAGCTAGGAAGTACCTGATTTGGGCTGCGTTATTTGGAGAATCGTACGTTTTCTCGACACCATTGCGTGACAGATTATGAACCGCGTTATATACAGATTCAAAGTTACTGAAGTCGCCTTGATGATGCATTTGGAGGATGCAAGCGGTAGCAGCAGCAGCGAGGACGAACACGAGGATTATTTGACCTTTCATAGAATGGACACAACTAATAGTCCTCGAAATTCAATTCTAGGACTTCAAAAGGCGCTTGATGAAGGATGGCTCATCCAGCGAGCTAGGGACATGTGCAGTTTCGCGCATGATCGATACCGTCAGGCAGCACAAGCTGAAGCCGCCAACCTGCCGGAGGACGTGGCTGCAAAAATGTCTTTCAGAGTGTGTTGAACTTAGAATCTTGTCTGCATCAACGCTGAGCCTCTCTTTGTCGCGTAGATCGTCCTGATGATGTTGCACGAGACACCGGTAGATGTTTACCGAATTGCGGAGCATGCTAAGCGGCAAGTACTTGCCACCTGCTTTCAATATCATGTGCCAACTTCAGAATTCTAGATGCCTTTCCCTTTTGCAGGACCATCCCAAAAGAGACGAACTTTTGTCTGTTCTCATTGAAGCCGGTGAGGCTGCATGGACCAGGGGCGCCCACGAAGTATGTACAAGATGCCATCCAGGAGGGTTGCGGGGATTGATGCTTTCTTGTCTAGCTTGCTATCCGATCTTTCCATAGCGCGCGCGCGCTTCTTCGAGGCGATCCATGGTCAGAACATCCCCAACGAACATTTTCACTTTTCTCTCGTATTGCATCGTGAGTATTTCGCCTGCTTGCCAAGTGTAAGTAGCTGATCCAAAATATTAGACTAGCGAACTGGGGAGGTGAAACCTTTGTCATGCAGTATGGTCGTCTGTCACTGAATAAGGTTCTTATAGGGGATTTCGTCACTTCAGATGAGTTGGTCCAAGATTGTATGCTGCATGCTCAACGGCCAGAGCAAACAGCGTATCTCTTGCGGCTTAGGTCTCGCAATCATTGGATGCGAGGAAATTTCAAAGATGCCCTGAGCGACAATCTACTTGCATTGAAAATTCTAGGTGTGGAGATTGATCCTGCGCCGACCAGGAGAAAGGCGGATAGAATGTTCGAAGAAGTAAAGAATGAGATTCTAGCTGTTGGATTTGATGAGATCCTCTCTATTCCGCGCACTACAGACCCGAGACATCTATTAGCCGTCGAGCTGTTAAATGATGCTGGAACCAATGCGTATTGGAGTACATCTCCTGCTTTTGCAGATGTCATCGGATTGACTGTAAGTATGGTAGACGAATCTCTCAACCATTATGAGATGTAACCCTTGTTTCCAGACTATCCAACAAGCCTTACGGTCAGTGGCTAGATTTGTCTAAAGGGTTGATGATAAACATAGCCATCAGGAATGGAATGGCTCCGGGCACTGCTCTAGGCTTCTTCTTCGCACTCGGAGGTGCGTTGTTGCCGTGACATACCCTTATGCCTCCTTAAGCATTGTAGGTGCCGCAGAGCAGCGAGAGTTGTATCGATTTTCTGCTGATCTTGCTAGATTAGCATTACGCATAGCAGAACGGCATGGCTCTAGCAGTGAAAAATGGTTTGTCATTTCTCTTTACCTGGATATAGGTTTCAACTCTTTCTGCAGTCGTGCGCAGGTGCTCTATTGCAGCATGGTATCTGGATATGACAGTATGCACATCAGCACGATGATTCCCCGTTTGGAAGAGGCAATTCAGTACGGCAATAGTGCAGGAGACCGGTGAGATTTATCGGCCTTTAATTGTTGTTCTCGAACTTGATGGTTTCGCTCAGAGTCTACACCGCGTTTGCGCGAGTCCATGCGATCATAACGCGGCTTTTTGTTTGCGAACATAGTGAGCGTTCTGTATCAAGTCTGTAAATCAGGCAACTCAAACGGCTTCAGTAAACGAGCTGGTTACTGCGGCGGAGGATGTATGTCTTAGCGACAGTTTGTGTAGTATTCGTCACTAACAGAAAGCGTTTCAGTGTGTCAACGAAATCAAACAGGCAGCCAGCGGAGCGGATATGATCGCATTAGCACAAAGTGCGCGCATTCTACTCATCCAAAGTAGTAGTCAGGTCTCAAGTTTTTTAGGCTGTCTCAATGTCATCCGTGCTCTAGGGGGCTACACTTATGCACGTTCTGCCGATACTGCATTCGATACAGATGCATTCAACGAGGCCGAGTATCTGATCCAGCTCCGAGAGCAGTCAGGAAATCCGGCTCTTGCGTTTAGTTGGTGAGATTGCCAACCAAAGTACGATTAGTCACCATTGATTCTTATCTTCTTCCCTCTAAGGTATAATTCCTTTAAGGTGATTCGCCTTGCACTTCCCCATTTATGGACATTGAGAAGAAAACACCAGATTGTTGGCTTCTACTGTCTGGGATTTTTTGACGAAGCTGCGGAGCTCGGTTTCTCTCTCTACGATACCAGAGATAGGCACCCAAAGTCAGTATTGCCTCCCGGTTCTTTCCAAAGTTTGCCTAGACTTAGATGGTCCCAGTCACCGACACGTCCGATACGGTCTATTTTTTCACAGCCTGGCCATGATATCTAGCATGAGAAAGCGCAACGTTACCGAAGAAACACGCACCCGTTACTTAAAACAGATTGAACTCAATCAGAGGTTTATCAAGAAGTATATCCCTCTGCATCTACCATCTGCTCGCCATCCTTATTTTTTTCACCAGGTGGTTGTCTCCGAGTCCAGTGAACACCAGCACATGGGTAGCACTTGTGGTACTTCTAACATTATTTCTTTGCCGTGGCAGTGCCTGATAGAATTTTTGTTCAGGATGCCGAGTTGTCTTCACTGTTGAACAAACCAAATGCTAACAAGCAGTACGATACTGCCGTTAAGTAAGTCCCGGTCCCGATTTAAACCACGCCATACCCATTATTATAAGGTTAGCGGTGAACCATGACTGGCTTTTGGAAGAAGGATGGGGTCTTTATCTTGTTTGTCTTTTTTCTTCCTGCCTTGATACTCGCCTCACGTTGATTTAGCAAGGGTGTCATTTCGTGCGCACAGGCGTCGAAGGGCTGGGAAGCGAATTACAACGTCGCGGCATATCCCGACATTCTCAGTGGGGAGCTCAAGGCATCGTGTAAGCAATATCTTTCCTTTGACTCTTGCAATATCTGTATAACATTTTACACTAGGAACTATCTCAATACGGTGGTGGGAAGCCGGCCTCAGTATCCACTGAAGCGACCTATATTCATGACCGACGTTGCTGTTCAAACCGAGAGTGCTACCGTGGACGATCCGAATTTCCCTTATGGTCAGACAAATACTACTATGGGTGACGAGCAGGAATCAACACTGAGTGCCTCTGATCTTGCGTCCATCTTGAAATGGAGCAAGGACATCTCGAGTGACATCAACTTATCTTCAGGTCTGATCCCTCTTGTTGCACATCGTAGAATAGTCTGACACATCTACAGCGTTACAAAGGTTGACAGAGATTGCGACCGGTACGTATTTGAAAAGAGAATGTGACAACTTACTGACTTACGATGTTGAAGAAACCTCTGGTTCTCAAAATACTTGCGGTAGGCAAAGTATCTGACCTTCTGATGGTCTACTAACATCGCTTAGTGGTTATTACGCGAGAAGACGGAGACTATACTGTAGCAACGAGCATGACACCACCCGAACAGTGCCAAGTATATGAGTGCGTTCTACAATGGTTTTCCGCCATCTAGCTCAACTTGTCACAGGCACCCACGGTCAGTCAGAAGTCTTGCAAATCCCTTACAAAAAGCCATAATTCAACACAGTATGTCATGAAGATATAATGAGGCAATGTCATTGAAACTAATGTCTATTACAGCCATAAACTCGAAGGAGCGACTTCTATTCGACGATGCTGCGTCTGACTCTCGGTTCGCAGCTGAGGCCCGTCAGACAGTCTATCGATCGGTTATATGTTTGCCCATTTTCAGCAACCGCGGCCAAACATTTGGCACAGTATATGTGTCCTCCAAGTACTCGTTTTCACAGAACATTGTGATAATGTTGACGCTTCTATGTCAACAAGCGAGCATCAGTATATCCAACGCGCTTCTATTTCGTTCTGTTCAAGCAAGCACCAGAGAGAATCTGAAAATGATTGCCGCTCAACGAGATGCTCTGGAAACTGCCCGTAAGAGTCGAGAAGACGCTCTTAAGGCCACTAAAGTACTCCTGTTCGATCATTAAGCTTGACCTATAGCTGACTTTCATGTCCAGATTAAGAGTAACTTTTTGGCATCAATGAGCCATGAGTTACGAACCCCGTTCAGGTCTGGTAGATTTACATGACCTCGGCTGTTGACAACTCATTGATTTTATCTAGTTCTTTTTACGGTCTTCTTGATTTACTGAGCGGAACAGAGCTGAATCCTGGCCAAAGCGAAATTGGTGCGACCCCGAACCTGCAATGATACTCTTCAAGACCACTTATGCTTGTGTTATTAGTCCAAACGGCCAAACAATCTTGCGAACTGCTGTTGAAGGTACGCTTTTTTCATGTGCTCAAGCAGCGAACTTGATTTGCCGTAGATCATCGATTCTATTCTCGACTACAGCAAGCTTGAAGCCTCCGGTCAGCTGCTTTTTCCACTTTGCGGACAATCATTGATACTAAGTTCTACTATCAGCGCTGAAGCTTGAACCATGCGGCTTTTTGGTGGAGGTAGGTTTCGTTTTTGTCAGTTCTTCATCTGGGGGCTGACTAACGATGTGTAGAACATTATAGCAGTAAGTCGACGCTGTATCATGGTGTAACCTTGCATTTTATTCTTTTAGGATTGCATGGAGCTGTTGCTTCCCGTGGCAGCAAAAAAACTGGATCTCTCTTTCAATATCGAACCCGACGTACCGCCATGTAAGCCTAATTAACGGTTCAGTAGCTCGTCAGTTAACATTTCCAGGGGTTTATGCCGACGATGCCCGTATCCGCCAAGGTAATGAACAATGCTTGCTTACTGGCTACGATCATGCATTCAATATTCTTTTCAGTGCTCATGAACCTAATTGGCAACGCAGTCAAGTTCACAGAAAAGGGTTACGTCCAAGTATCCTGCTCTGTTGCGAACCCTGCGTCCGTGTCCTCTTCTGATGAAGTCAATATCAAATTTGTTATCCAGTAAGGATGCTGTTCTGCTTGTACCGTTCCTCTACTAACATCGATACAGGGATAGCGGTATAGGACTATCGCCAAGTGACGTTGAACTGCTATTTGTACCTTTTCAGCAGGCCGACAACTCGTCGACTCGGCGTTTTGGTGGAACTGGCTTAGGCCTGTCCATTTCGCGACAACTGGTTAAACTTATGAATGGTGCTATTGGGGTACAGTCGGAACTGCATGCAGGTTCAATGTTCTGGTTCACAATTCCCGTCAAAATCTTCCATTCGGAAGAGTCGAAGCGAGTAAGTTCTGATTTCCTTCGTATGTTCTTTACATCTCATGGCACCGTCCAGTCTCTACTGGATATCCAAAACCTCAGGGCGAGTTTGCAGCAGCCTCAAATCCTTGTTATCTCGGGGTCCAGGGTTACATTAGCTTTGCTGAACACTTTCTTTACTGGTTTCACCGTCACGGCCATCTCAAACCTGCAAGAAGCGGAAATGTTTCTTCGCAGCTTTAGCAATCTCCATGCACCGCTTGATTTCATCATCCTGGATGATCAGTCGGACGAACATGCTAATGATCTTGCCCATTTTCTGCGTTCACTTCATGTCAGCGCCCTCCAAGACACGAAAATCATTCACTTGTACACTCCTACGACAAACCTATCTCGACAGTCAATCTTTGGAACCAGCACGCCCGGTGTTGTTAAGATGACAAAGCCACCCCGCCAAGCCAGACTCTTGCAGACGCTTGCTGGCTTGAAGAACCTTCCCAACGCCATCCCGAGTGTCTCGTCCACTGAGGTTTCTAAAGCCGTACAGAATGTTGCCGCTGCACAACGTACTCTATATGGGAATGTCCTCATCGCGGAAGGTGAGTAGATATTCCTTAGAGATTGATACGTCAGCTGGAGCCCGTTTAGACAACCCTATCGCACAGCAGCTTCTCGTCAAGCAGCTTCAACGGTATCAACTGAATGTAACGGCAACGTCTAATGGAAACGAAGCCATCTCAGGTAGAATCAAACTACTTCTGTCCCTGATCTTATTGAGCGAGCTTTTCACAGAATGGGAATCACGGGACCCTGGACATTTCACAGTGGCGCTCTTTGATCATCGCAAGTGGTCTTGTTTACGTTCTAGTGTCGCATTAACCTTTCTCTTTCAGATATGCCCATATGCGACGGTGTGGAGGCTGCCAAGCGGATACGGATGCTGGAGAACAAGCGGAAGTGCCAAGTTATGCTACCAAGTAAGATATACCTCCTTCCATTACGGTCTTCGCTTTTCTCAATCAATCCCCCAGTTGTGGCATTGAGCGCCGATTGCCAGGAGTCAACGAAGCAGCTGTGTTTGAGTGCAGGCATGAACGCTTTCTTCAGTAAACCATTGAAGAAGTGTAAGTTATTCCGATTGTGCTTGATGTGTAACTCAATAATGCTTTCTGCAGCGGATCTGATATCATTATTATCGATGTTTGGGCCATCGCTACCAGTGACATAGAAGGCGGGAACTATTTATTTCGTCATATAGTACTATATATCCGCATTTGCTTTGAACACACGCATTCATCTTGCATATCTGTCTGTACATGTAGCTATCGCACACCATACAACTGCTAATCTCGCAACTCTTCTCTTGAAAAGACGACTGAGGAAGGTGTAAGAATGTGATCGATAATACAATACATTGTCGTGCATGAACAGCCTCAGTCCATTCTATCATACACGCGTACAAGTTTCGTTCAGAAGAGGTATCACCGTCACCGCCCATGGCCATACTGGGCGGGATACTGCATTGCACCAAACCCGCCTTGCGCCAAGGGAACTTGATTCTGTGCATGCTGTGCCTGTTGTTGTGCGTGAACGGGTATTGCCGTTGCGCTGTGCTGACCAAAGATGGGGATGTTCTGCGCCTGCCTTTGGTATGCCTGGGCAGAGATCTGTTGTTGCTGCATTTGCTGCTGTTGGTGCTGGGGAGGTGCGAGACCATGAGGGTGAGGGAAATTGAATGAGGGAGGTGGCATAGAGCCGGGAGGAGCACCCATTGGGAAGGGAGAAGCCGTTGCTGTGGACGTGAAGTAAGGGTGAGAAAGCGCCTCCGCTGCTGATATGCGCTCAGACGGATCGAACTTCAACAGACGCTCGAGGAGGTCCAGGGCTAGGCCTTACACGTCAGTAAGATAATGAGGCACGATAGTGAAGCGCTATACCATGAGGCGACGCCTTGGGAATGACCTGCTGTAAATTCATCTTCGGATACCGAGGAAATTGTTTATTGGCGATATCGGGCTGAGTATATATCAGCAAGGATGCCGCACCCAGAGTATATGACGTACTGCGTCTTTAAATATGGTCTTAATCTGCTGCTCTGACGGCGTGCCAATAACCCGCATAATATGCAACAGTTGATCTTGGTTGTCTCTACCTCGAAACAAAGGAACGCCGGATATCATTTCGGCAAAGATGCAACCGCAAGACCACACATCGATGGAAGTGCTATATGTCCGTGAGCCGAGAAGGACATCCGGAGCTCTGTACCAGAGAGTGACAACCTGCACACGTTAGCGAAGCGTTGAGGGAGTCAAAGACGACGTACTTCGTTTGAGAATGTATTAACAGGAACACCAAACGCCCGTGCCAATCCAAAATCCCCAAGCTTCAGTTCACCTTTTCGGTTGATCAAGAGATTTTGCGGCTTAAGATCGCGATGAAGGACCTGGTTCTCGTGACAAAACGCGGTCCCCTTCAAAAGCTGGTACATGAAACTCCGGACGGTGTTGGGGTCAAGCGCGCCACGATCTCCATTCTTGTCCATGTACTTCTTCAAGTCCTGTTCGCAGTACTCGAAAATGAGAACGAGTTTCGTCTCGGTGTGTATAACGTCGTGGAGGCGGACGATGTTGACATGCTTGAGCTCCTTCATGAGCGAGATCTCTCGGATGGCGGTCGATGGAGTTCCTTCTTCAGCATCGAGATGGATTTCCTTGAGTGCTACAATCTCATTGGTGGTTCTCGATCGACCCTGTGCAAGGTTATAATATACAGGACGAATAAGCAGAGCGGAGTCATACCTTGTATACTGTGGCGTAAGTGCCTTCTCCTGTGGTATGTATCAGCAGCAAAGTAGAGAAATTTACGGGCGTTGCTTGCCTAGTTTCTCAAGCTGTAAGAAGGAACTTAGGTGTCAACGCACAGTGGGCAGTGAAGCTGTGATCACACCTGAATATAATTCATAGGAACTGGCCCAGCGAAATTACTGCGGGATAGAGAGAAGAGATACAAAGCCTGAAGCTTGAAGAGCGAGGTGTGCTATAAGTACAGAAAGAGGAAGAGTGATGGTGGTGGTGGTAACAGAGAGAGCTCTGCCAGATGGAGCTCGGCGCTCATCCTTCGAATCCGGTCATCCAAATCAGGATGCCTCGAGCACGTGGACAACGCCAAAAAAAATTCTCGGCTCGACAACTTCTGCATGGCGTCTTCAGAAAAATCGAAAAAGACCAAGTCGAAACCGCCCCGGGGTCGTCCAACCGCCAACTCTGCCATTTCTCAACCTGCGGTGCAGGATGCTTCCACCACTACCGCCCTTCCTGCTTTCTCTCCCCACGGCAATCTTTTCGCCTATCTCTCCCTGGCTGTTGACAAGCATCGTTTACGCGTTTATGACACTGCTACAAGCCAGTCCGTCGCAGAGCATCTTTTCGAGGCAACCAGGGCTACAGCACTAGAATGGGCACAGCTGCAATTGCCCGACACAGACAAGCCAAATGGCGCGGACCAACCACCCAGCAAAAAGAAGCGGAAGAAAGGCGTGGATACGGCACAGGTAAAGACGGTGGAAGTGGTCATCCTGGGTCTCTCTGACGGTACCTTGGTTCTATTCTCTCCCACCCACGGCCGGGTTATACGAACCCTCTCCGATTCTCAAAGTACAGCTGCCATATTATCAGCAATTGTGGTCAAAAATGCGGACAATAATTTCAACATATGGACTTCGAGTGCCGACGGTTTTTTACGGAAGTGGGATATACAAACTAATGGTGTACTCGGTTCATGGAAATCCGATGACCGAGTGCCCTACTCAGCCATGGCTCTTCGACCGTCCAGTGAGGAAGATGACCGCCACATCCTCGTTGCAAATCACTCCCTTCGACTGTTATCTTTTGATAACACCGACTCACAAAAGCCCAATCAACTGGCATCCTTCTCAGGACATGCTTCAATCGTCAAAGCCATACAGTGGGATGCTTCTCAGACGCGATCTGACCGTTTCATCTCTATGGCAGAGGCGGACAGAGTAGTATCGTTATGGGCCGTACCCGCAGGGGATGCAACGGAGGGAAAGCTCGCTGCTTCAATACAACTTGACTCTGACGCCAGAGCCATTTCTCTTCTTCACGCTGCTACTTCTCCCAATCAGGTCCTCTTGACACTTGCCGCGTCTGGGAGAATATCTGTGTACCCTATCCCGGCAGAATTGTCGCCGCCTATCAACTCTTCTCACAAAGTGTCAACACTACTACCTCGCTCCACACTCGCAGTACCCTCCGCGAAAAATACCTCCAGTGCTCAGCTTTTGGCAGCATCATTTGTTCAAGGCCATCCCGGTCAAATTCGCATAGCAAGAGTTGTCGGCGGTGTGCGACCTGTATTTGACCTTGTCGTAAGTCTCCAATCTTCTTCTATCTGTACTTGACGATTTACTCTTTACACGCAGTCATATTTGGATGAGTCGGGTGCATTTATCAAGGACGTTTTAATTGACGACGTCTCCGCCAGCCTTGTCACCGAAACAACTATGGTTAGCAACTATTGTACTTATATCGTATTATATCTCCTGATTTCCATATCTCATAGATGGAGCCAAGCAGGCGATACAACGAGTCGTCTTCAATGGCGGTCGGCTCTGGGGTTATACTCGGGCATGATCCAGACTTGGATGACTTGGCCATTGAACATCCCGAAGGCGAACTGGATGTAGATCTTGCTGAGCTCAGTCTCGGCCAACGATTAACAGCACTCTCCGGTGCCAATATCCGACCTGAGGGTAGTGACGACGAAGAAGCCTCTTCTTCCAAGCGCCGTAAACCCTCAGGGAAAAAGGTACAAAATGATATATCCGTTGTCCCAGCTGCTTCCTTAACGCGGACGTTACTCCAAGCTTTACACTCGTCAGATTCAAAGCTTATGGAGACATGTTTGGCACATTCTGATCCTGTTTTGATACGGAATACAGTGAAGGCTTTGCCGCCTCAGTTAGCTGTTCCGTTGTTGACAGCCTGTATGGAACGATTGGGGAGAGGCGCAAGAGCGAACAACATGAAGGGTGGTGGAGGTGGCGCAAGCTCCCAACGTGGTACAACTCTGATTGCCTGGGTGAAAACTGTGCTGGCCGTGCATAGCGGACACTTAATGACTGTAGGTTATCTCAATTAAATTGCCCAGATCGCAACCATCCTGACCTATGCCTTCAGATGCCTGATCTCGTTGCACGGCTTTCTGGTCTTCATGCTACACTCACTGCTCGGATAGCACTACAGGAGAGCCTGTTGTCCCTAAGCGGGCGACTAGACATGGTCTTATCTCAGATCGAGATGCGTTCATCTGCAGCACCCGCACCTCTTGTCCCTAAAAAGAAAGCAGTCAAGGACAAGAACGTTAAAAGATATGTTGAGGGCGAAAGCGAAGACGAAGAAGAGCAGATGGATGTAGAAGTCGAAGTTGACAGTGGTGACGACGCTGGTAGCATCGAGGATGTGGAGTTGGGGGGCAGTAGTGATGAATCGGACTCGGAGGAGGAAGCCGAAGACAGTGAAGACGATGAGGATGAGGATGATGACGAAGACGAGGATGATGACGATGACGCCCCCATAGCTAATGGATTCATCGATGATGAGGCAGAGGAATATAGTGAGGAGTCGTCAGACAGTGAATAGTTATGTGCATATCTACTTTGGCTATTTCTCGCGCTTCTTTGATGCTCTCGAAAGATTCCCTTTTCGTGGTGATGAAACATCCGACTTTTGGCTACGGGCTCGGGTCTAAAGTCATCCTATTAGAAACGTCTTTCCCCCGTTACGGCGACCATAACATACCAGACGTTTTGCGGGAGGCTCTTCAGACTCTGATTCCGTTAAAGGGGGCAAGTCGCTCTCGTCCGCCTTCGTTTTCCAGATAGATGTAAGAGGGAACGCATAACTGACACAATAGCATGCACGTACCTCTTCTCGCTTTCGGACTCTCTTCCTACTTGTCCTCGCAGGTCCAGGAGGAGTAGTCTGAAGTTCAAACACGAATGCGGAAGTGCGACCACCTACCGTTATCCATTTGATTGTGGCAGGTTCACCAGATGGCTGTTTGGAGCTGGTGAGCATGATTGTACTGGTAGTAACGCATGATTTGTAGGCGTACCAGTACCATATTATGAGCAGCCTTTTTCCCCTTACCCTGCGATACAAACTAACTGTTAGTATCGGCTCCTGATGATGCATGGGATGTCAGACTACCCAACGATGTTTAAAAAGCCAATTGTCAGGGAACTTTGTGTCGTCTGCGTTCGCTTCGACTGCTGTTTCACAAACATAAACCATCTTTTCACGAAGACTCGTCACTTGCTCCTCCGTCAACGTATTGCATCTCTGCTCCGGGTGAACGTGGGCGTGATAAAGTATCTCATCTGGACAAAGATGCGTCATTAGTGTTTAAGTGGCGTAGCTGTGTGCCTACCAGCAACCCAGTTACCGACACCTGCACTAAAGGATTGGTCCAGAAGCAGCGCTTTGATTGGGCAAGATCGTTTCACAACAAGCTTGAGGAACTCTTCCAGGGATGGCATTGATAGAATGGGATCGAATCCCAGCTCAGAGATTGGCGGTTCTTTTGTTGGTGAGGAACATAAACGGATTCGACCTAACCTGCGAGCATCTAGGAAAGCTAGCTCTATGGTATCTGTCGTACCAGCGTCAGACGTGGCTTCTAGTGCAGTATGAACTATGTGAGTGATGAGAAGGCTTTTGGCTGGGAATATGCTGAAGCTTTTCGCACTTTGACAAAACGGGGAGGCCAGTCTGTCGAGGCCGTCCTTGGTGTCTCCTTGTAGTATGTTGCTAATTGTCCTTTGACCTTGCGAGTGCGCCAAAATCAGCGAATACTTATAGATGCACAATGCCTTGACTCGCCTGCAGCATTCCTGTCATGCCAAAATGCATGACGGGCATTCGACCGCCACGACTCAATTCGAGATAGAAAACCTTTCCTAGTAAATTTACTGCTGCTAAGTGTCGCACATTGCTGAAGAGAGAGATGAAATGCACCGTAACGTCCTACATTGTCTATCGTCCTTCCCGTCAATTCACGAGCCTGGGTATCATTTCAAATACTTATATCAGTCGAACGGTGACTAGTAGACTCTAGAACTTACAAATTCTGTGTGAGTAGTGCCAGAGTAGACGATGGCATCCTCAAATGACTCGACCCGGACTATTTTCTTGCCTAGACCAACGGTCCTGATGAGCTTGGATGCTCTTTCTACTTCTAATTTTGACTGAAGGTGTATTACAGGCCTAGGTGTGGAAAAACATCTGCTACGTACCTGGGAGTTCTGGCATAGCGTTTTGGGAGTCTCTGGGATGGTCGGAGTTGGCCGTCGACGCGTCTGAGTGCCCCAGAGTCTATATGCGGCCCGTGGGGGATCTATTACTATTTATGATTGCACCTGTATCTGTTTTATTCGCAGACTCCTTCGAACACTCTGTCTAAGATAGCGAATATAAGTCATACCTACCAAAGCGCTTCGACGTCCTGTTAAATACTAACTACCGTCCTGAATATTAATAATGGGCCCTGCTTCCTGGACAGCCACTTCGGGTCCAATGAAGCGGACCTCGGACTTGGGGATCTCCGCCGGCTAGTTACGGTTTTGATTGCTTTCTCAGGTTGCCTTTCCCTTTGCCTCTCCACTCCTTGTACTTTCAGATAGATCCAGACGTTCTCGGCGGACAACCCCGCTGTAGTGATATCCAGGCGTTGCAAGGTCGTCTAGGGTTGCCAGGGAGTTGCTAGCGTTTCCGGAGAGTACGAGTCCGGTGTACACAAAGGTGTGTCCAATCCTTCTGTCATCCTTTTTTCCTTTGTTTTCATCGGCTGAGATTCTTCTCGGGTATTAAAGAGATGAGTGCAAATTCATACCCCTCACCAGCGTCCTCGGCGACACAGTCCAACGTCGAGCCAGAGTTAGTGGCGCAACCTTCATCCACCACGTCTAGGGCGCCAGATCATTATCAAACACAGTCGAACCTTCAGCACGCATCTACTGCACTCCAGGCAGCATACCGTAGAATCCGACAAGTCAGGCGAAGCTTGCTGGAGCTGTCGGACGCCATTCCAACTCGCGATTGGGAGAACCGGGTCGAAGGCGATTCTGAACTGAGGCCCAGACACGACGCTATCATGCTTACAGGCTCCATGTTTGATGATTCAGGTGAATCTTCAGATGAGCCTTTTGAAGTAGAGAGACTTCGAGGCGCTTTGCCTGCGATGGAAGGACGGGACCTTGAGCGTCAGTCTGACTCAGCGCGCTCAAGTCTCTATCTCGATTTCGTTCGCGAAAATGACATGTCAGACGTCCCTTCCCGCTATAGTCGTCTTCCACTCGCGCCACTAGGTTCCATTTCTGAAAGCACAACCCCGCCTCCAGCACCAGCGCCTCCTCCACTCATCCTGAATTCGCCTATCAGCCCCCCTCGTTTGCCACGAAGATCATTGCTTGAATCAGGTCTCTTACGTCGTCGAGAACTCAGTGACGACCCTAGTACAACTACTGGTCGTCGTGTTGCAGCTCTCGAGGCTGCAGGTTCAAGCAACTATGCCGATTCACCCGTTGCGATGTCAGGGTCCGATGAGCTCTTGACGTTACCTCTTTCCGCAGAGCGTGATTTTGAACATCTACGTTCAATTGTACGCCAGCGTCGTTCTGATCCGGGTGTATCGGCCAGAGTCGACCTGCTACTTGAAAATATCCGTCGTACAAATGCTGACCGACCTACGCGGAGCTTGGATACGCCTAACGCGCCCAGAAACGGAAGCCAGAATACATCCAATCCTACCCCGAGAACCTCTTATGGCTCTCGTAGGTTTAGATATTCCCGACCAACATCTATGCAGTCGCCAGTGTCTCCCTCCTCAGACAGGTTATCGTTGTTATCAAACTTCTCCATTCAAAACCTGCCCACTCCGACATCCTCCATTCTCTCGCATCCACCCCTTCTATTCGACGAGCCCTTAAGTTATGTTCAACCATCAGATCCCAACTTCCAGTCTCGCAGTGCGTTAGATCGAGATGGGAGTACGGCAGACGACCAGGAAAGAAGAGGTTACTATATTAGTCGACGACTCAATTCAGAAGGACAAGAACATGTGCACAATGTACAGGTTGATTGGTCGGATGATGCCATGGCCTGGTTGATGCCCACGAGAGATCGGCTCCTGCAGGATCAATCGGCACAGAGTCGGATTCATACTCGCCGACCTAGAGATGGTACAATCACTGGTCCAAGGGTGACGACGTCTCCCCCTCCAGAACCTACAGCTCATCGGCGTCATTGGGGTGAGCTACTCACTCTGCTACCTCGATCAAACCACTAACTCCATTTTCAAGCGCGTCTTGATGCAGATGGCAACGAGATTCCTTATGATGAGGAAGAGGAGATCGAGCGTAATCGCTTCCACCAACGCCTTCGAACACACGAGCGTCGGTTGACGGCACAACCAGTCACTGAGCCTTCTTTGCAGCGGCTGTCCGACCTCGTTCCTGTCACTCAGACGTCCATTTCTGCCGACGACGATGCCACTATCTATCGACGGCCTCGTGTCAGGCTTGGTCGTCTAGAAGGCGGCGACCCTTTTGAATATAATCGGGCCTCTCTGGACCTTTCATCTGGTCAATACGATTACCTTTATCCTAGTCGGCGTACTGCGCCTTCGAATGAGGATCCGGAGTATTATGGTTCGGATGTACCGTTCTATGTCGACCCTTTGCCCATGCCTCTATCGGAGATGGTGTCCTCTCCGTCGTCGCGACTAGAGAAGAGTGCCGTTCGGGTCCACAAGAACGCCAGCCTCGCAGGGAGATAACATTGCATAATCCATTTGTCTCCTGACACCTCTAACTTATTCATTCAGACTGTTCTTTCTCGGTACTTATGCATCATTATGTACATATTCTCTCGTTAAACACATTGAATCCGTTCCGTTCATTAAAGCTTAGTTTCATTTGCAGTGCTTTTATTTCTCCATTCAGTCAAGTTGGCATTACTTACTTCCTATCATCGTTGGTTACTGTTACATGTGTGTAAGGTTATATGTGATCCGTGCTTTGGCATTGCACCTCAATGATCATACATTTTCTTCTGCTGAGGTCTGCTGAGGATTGAGGCCTTGAGGATCTGAGTCACAGTAGTCACGTAGCGCGGCATACTGCAACGCCCCTGCAACGAGCTACGATCACTGTCGCCTTTCATTTCTTCATGGAGGTATGATAAAGTTCTTTGAAAGGATTACTCACAGCACTCAAGTCAGGTGGTAAACGCACGGTCGGCTCTGTTATCAAACTTTGAAGTCCTATCTTTATTACGAGAACTCGAGAGCGACCACCTCGCTCGCACGAAAACCGCCTTGCGAATCAAAAAAGAGGAAGAAGCCGCCGGTGTTATTTCTTCGATCGTACCAGGGGAGAAACACCCAAGCAATGTTGAAGTCATTCACAACCTGCGGACAATTGAGGTTGAAGTGCGCCTTGGACTGTTTTTCTTTCCCTGCGGTCGCTCTAACTGTACTTTTCAGGCGATCCAATACCTATCGGCAGAATATCAACCCACAAAGTCGCAGACGGAGCAAGGTATCACGCGGCTGGTAAAAGATCTCGACAAGTACGCCTTGACAAAGGCAGAGAAATTACAGGTGGTGAATCTCGTGCCGACTTTACCTGTGGAACTCTACGTGGTGTGTTCTCAAGAGCCTCAGTAATGCTCCCGTATTGAATTCGCCTCCCCTCAAAGATTGTAGAAGAGCTTGAGGATCGGCTAGGAGAATCCATGGAAGAAATCCTTGCGAACGTTCAGTCTTCATTATCCTCCACAGCGAACACAACGACAGAAATGAATTCATATCCCGCTACTGTCCATGAGCTCGGGCCTGCAAACGAGGAGGACACGTCGTTCTGGGATGCTGAAGGCGACGTCGATACTGAGATACAGTTTGACGACAGGGGAGAAGGCGTTGGGGTGGAGGGTGACCTCGATGTCGATGATGACTGAGTGCGAAATTATATCCCTTGTAACTTTTGTCCCCCTTCATATGTATCAGTTAGACAAGCATCTATCCCATTTCCTCCATAATATGTAATACAGCGCCGTCATAACACAGGACCTTGCATCAAGCAAGAGGAAACGTACAGCAAGCGCGTCATTGACTGATAATAAGTCATACATTCATACTTCTAACAATCATAAAAATAAAATAATAGCCCCAAAATCCACCGACCCATGGAAAAAAGGTACAGGCTACGAAACAACCGCCATTCTCCTGCCTTTGAACCAATTGCGAAAATCTCGCGCACTACTTTTTATGGTGCCTGATAAGCTTCTCAGACTCTTGACGCTGAGAGCACTCTTCCCGCCGCTGCTCCTGGCACTCCGGAAGCTTTCATATGAAGGCGCGGTTCGCAAGTGAGAAATCGATGCGGCCCTGGTTAATGCCGTGTGTGGCGAAGGGATAGTAGACACCGAAGGTGGTGATCCCAGCACAAATGGGCCAGAAATCGAAGGACGGGCTTTGATGGACCGTGAAGACGCTGATGATGAATTGCGCTTCAGACTGACCAGCCGCTTGAGAGACCCTGTCTCATCTTTCCTTCCCTCGGGGCATCCATGATCTGTTACAGACTCATACTCTGCGCCACGAGCATCATACTCGTCCTGGTCAAACCCAAGAATCCTCCCTAGCATAGGTGAATATGCTCCTCCTTCCTCCGTTTCCGATTCCGTCTCATCCGCATCACTGTTCTCGTCCGGTGTCGCCCAATCCCAATTTAACTCGGAATGACAGATACTAGCATAGTGAACGGTGGGCATGTCCACAAACTTGACCGATTTGTTGCTACTTCCGCTCCGTTTTCGACCCTGCGGTCGCGAGATCGTGACTGACGACGAGTGTTTATCGGTGGACGTGGAGGATGAACTCGTCGTAAGGATGGACCTCGGAGGGTATGGGTTTTGCATCATATCCACGGATGAGGCTGAATATAGATACGAGGGAGTTATGGGCGTATGCGGGCGCGAGGAAGATGATGTAGATATCGTTGACGAGGACGCTGACCGGCTTTGCAACGGCTCTGTTGCAGAAGTGTGATGAGACCCAGAGGACAGCTTGGATGAAAGCGGAGATGATGGACGGGAGTCAGAACTGTCACACTGGGGGTAGCCGTTGTCGCCGGTCAAAAGCGCGTCGTCCTCAGATATACGAGAACGTGAGTGGTGAGAAGACCAGAAAGAGGAAGGCGGGGAAGGAGGCGAAGATCTGACGTCCCTGCGCGAAGCTCCATAATTTGAATGACAGCGGGCAGGGAGCCTGTGTTCTAGACAAGGCCCGGGACCTCCGGATGTAGGGGACGGAAGAGGCGAATGCGGTCGAGGGTTAACATTAATACGCGATTGAAATTTCGGAGAAACAGATGAAGACTTTGGACTACGGTATATCCATTCTCGATGTTTCGATGGGTGCTTCCGTGGAGGTGTTGAAATGACATTTGGAAATAAATCATCTTCCAACGGTCTGTTAACAAGGAGAAGAGCGTGAGTCGTACGTCCGTTTCTTGGCACCTTCGCCCGCGAAGATGCGGGAGAAGCGGCCCTGTGGAATGGAGAAGATGAAGAGACATCCGCAAAAGATGTGGAGAGAATTGGTGGCGCCTGTCCACAGATATGTCAAATTGTGCATTTTGATGGATTGCAAACTTACAACTGCATATTCGAGACTAGAACAGTCTGGATCTGCTGCTTGATAAGCATCTTCGTTCAGTTTCGGGATCGCTTTGGCTCTGCTGCACTTGGTCGATCTCTGATAATTGCGACGCGGCATCCCCCTTGCTCTTAGCAGAGTAAGGGAATCGTTGATGCCAACGGCTGTCAGTGGCGGTGAACGGGACCGCTTGCATGGCTGTATTGATGCATGTTTAATAATGGAAAGAGGTCAAAGACGTATTCTTACGATAGGGATTGGGGAGGTAGGAGTGGGTAAAGCATCCTGGGTAAAAGTAGAACAGGCAGCAAGCCATCTAATTTCGTCACTGGTAATGGAGCTTCGCGAGTTATTGTCCTATTAAAAGGGATAGGGGAGTCAGACACAACGAAGACACATAGATGGATACCCGCACCTTGAACATGAACGCAATGTTCGGTGACACGAGCGAAAGAAGGAAGGCGGAGAAAAACAAAAAGTGAACGAGGGAAGTTGGCTCACAGACGGGTGGGACCGCAATGCTGAAGAGACGGACAAAAGGCCGATATTTAAGTAGACATACCTAAACCTTGCGATTTACACGTGTGCAAGGGTAATAGAACCTTGCGTACGGAGCAAAGGGCGAGGCGATTAGATGGATCAGACGCATGTCGAACACGATGCCAAAAAGGAGTAAAGGGTGTATAAGGTGTCTATATCATGTGTACTTTGAGGAGTAATACACCGCGGAGGAAAAAAGGACGACGGCCAGGAATATTCTCAGCCGTAGATGCAGCGATGCACTGTGAGGTAAGTGCCTACAGAATCCGCACCATTACAGTCTGGGACGTTCGGCATGAAGTCCACTCCAGATGCCCCTGGTGGCTTCCGTCGAGCTTTCCACCGGTTTTTTCAGGGCTCTGATCTTGGCACCCGATGAATCGAGGAGAAGCTCCACCTTTTTTTCAATGCCGGTGACTTCGAAGCCATTGAGCGGGATGACTTTGTCGCGATTGTTGACTGCGAGTATGATCACGGAGGGAATCCCGGAAAAAGAAGATAACATACCGTAGTACCCACGAACAATAGGCTCCTTGTAGTTGCGCTGTCTGACCACGACCTCTACATGGGGATTGGCGCGCGCTAGAGATTCGAGGTGGTTGAGAATGTATGTGCGAGTATTCGCAGAAGAAGGCCATTTGTCGCAGTACTCGAAGACAAGCTTCCGAATTTGCGGGAGAAACATTCCGTGGCCATTGGCAGGGTACGACCTCAGCTGTCCTCGGAGGAGCGCGGCGACCATCGTGGACGACGAGGGCGACGGGCGCTATGGCGGACTCGATGTTATGGGAGAGTGTCGGGGTTTGAATGAATGCTGTCGGAGTTTTGATAGATTGAGACACCGGCTCTCCTTAGCACGCACCAGCTAGGAAATCCAAAAACATCAAGACGCGACGCGCGCGTACATGGCTCGTGCTACTCGATCCTCTGCTACCACCGACAGGCTCGATGACGCCGCCGCAACTGCCACCCAACAAGCTGCCACATCGTCGGCTGCCGTTCTCAAGAAGCGAAAACGTCGCTCAAATTCGCCAGAAAACGACGTCCAGCCAGTGGCCAAACAATCTCGGACCGAATATTCTGAGAAAGAACAAACGCCTTTGCCATTGCCGCCGTCGCTCAAAGATGTTGGAGAGGTACCTCTTAGCTCAGAGGATGCTGGAAAGATTCTCGATGTCTTGGAAATGTGCGTTTTCTTTCAGCGCTAAAGGCCGTGGAGCTCATTGTCGTCAATATGTAGGACCGATACACAGGGCTTGCTCGACCGCCTCTTTCCTCTTCCAAACGACCCTTCGTCATCTTCAAATCCTTCATATTCGCTCAGATCCTTACTGCAGAATTCACCACATCATCCCCTGTCTCGTCTCCGAGTGTGTTGCCAGTGTCTCTTAATTTTCGTTTCTACTCACATACCTTATAGTCGGCCGTACACAACCTGTTTCCTATCTCCAAGTCTCGAGCACGACCCTCTTCCCCCGCGTCACGGCAGATTCAGTTCTGTAATCTTGCCCTCTCCCTCCTGGACGAAGCTTCTACCCGCTCCGTACAATTTCCATTGGATTCCGAGTCCATTTTCCCAGTGGACCCAGAACTGCTGCAGGATGAGTTACCAGCGACGTCGGCCTCTGCTATCCAACCGCCGCGCAGGTATGCGCTTGTACAACATCTTCCTCAAGGTGACTACTGGTCTTCTCTGAATTCGGCTCTACCGGCCCCGTCCTCTGGGGATACTTGCGAGCTGAAGGATCTACCCACTGGGTATGCAGAGCTGGTGTCCATATTTCCTTACCAGTACCCCCTTACTCGTACAACACCGCCAAGTCTTGGTTCATATCACAAGAAAGTGATACCATCACAAAAACAAAAGATGCCTATGCAGAGACGTGCTACCAAAGGCAACTTTCTTGACTATGGCGTTTGGGGAAGTTTCGCGCCTACATTTGAGCTCGAATATGCCGAGATTGGCAGACATCAGCTTGGCCAAGTTTATTATAACCAAGAAATGAGGAGGAAGGCCGCTGAAGAGAGGCGGAACAAACTGCTTCTGGTTGCTAAGAGAATGGACCAGGAGGATCACGCTATGGACGAGGTGGAAGAGATCGAGGAGTGTGGATCAGTCGCGATCGATGTGGAGGGTGAACTCAAGGACATTCTCCCTCCGGAAGAAGTGGAGAATATCAAAGCTGCCCTGAACAGTCTGGAAATGCAGAGTTCGGTGGAAGAGCTTCTAGAGCGAAACCGGAAGGCTTTGAATCGGCTCGAAGAGCTCCAACTTTTGCGACTTCAGAAAGAAGATGGGGGTACGAGTGTTGCCGAAGAAGGATCAGAAGAATGGGAAACAGGTCCGCATCAGGTTCTGATCTTTCTGACTTCATTTTATTTAACGTTTCGTTTAGCGCAAAGTATCTTGGATTCTTTAATTGTTTTAGCATCATTACGACCGCGCGCTTCTGACTGCGAACCTTCAACTATCATGCCCGCCGCAGAGACCCTTCATTCACTTCAGCGTACCTTGCCCTTGGCGGACCCTGCCGGCTGGAATGGAACGCTTCCCGCGGCACAAGCAGTTGCCCTCCGTGACGATTCGACAATCAAATATCGAGCAGGGACTACCGCTTCAGTACCTGCAACAACAGTACCGGCAGCACCAGCACCAGCTGCACCAGCTGCTGCTGTTACACCATCCACGCCATTTTCCGGTTTCAACTATCAGTATGCTGCACCCCAGCAAGGTCAATACCGTACACCTACTACGGCCGCTTATGCGGCTACATATCGACCGGGTTCCACGACGCCTTATTATCCCTCTTCGCAGTACCAGCAGCCAACTCAAGCAGGCCAGAACGCATATTACAGCGCACAGGCTTATGCTGCCATACAAGCTACTGGGCATCAGCCATATGCCTACACAGGTTGGTTCTCGAGCTTTCAACCAAATGCAGGAGGCACCACTTCTGGAAGAGGCACGCCGCAACCTGCCACAAGTGCAGCGCCAACACCTAGTACTTATGGGTCATTTTTTGCGGCGACTCAGACGGGTACTGCCGCTGCGACACCACCGCCACGGACGCCCGCGGTGGCAAATACTGTAGTTGGTGCGAAACAGGCACAGTGGGCTGCTGGGTATGCGCAACAACCACCGATGTTACCGCTGCATATGAGGACTGCGCAGAATGGAGGGACATATCAGGCGAGCACAGCTACCAGATGACCAGACTGGAGCTTGATGCTTGAGTACCGACACCCATCCCTGAGAAGCTTGAAACTTGTGTCCGTTGAGGCATTAATAACTTTCCTTTCGTATATTTATATTTTCACTTGAAGATAATTTTCGGTTTTTGACACTCATTTGACGAATAGAATCAAAGTAGCATACTGTACTTGCATTATACAGAATACGAAATACGCCGCCGTTCCTAGACACAGCGCTCTAACCCTACGAGTCATAGATTGAGACTGATACTAATATGAATGGAAGATGTTCGACGTCGCCTAGTTCCGCGCTCAACCCAGAGAAGGGCGAGTCCAGACACCTCGACGTCAGGTTCCTCTCGCACACAAAACCACCTCTTCGCTTCCTTGGAATTAACGTCCTCAAGAAGAGGAAAGTGTAGCCCAACCTAAGCGCCGACCGTCAGGATGGTATAGACAACGGCGGACCTAGGATGGACGAGAGTGCGTTGGGAAAAGAAGCGAATGAAAAAAAAACTACTTTTTAAGGCCCTGATTTGATGGATGATGTCATGTATAAAACTCACTGGCAAACAGCCTCCTATTGAGGTGGTAACCTACAAAAACATAACCAGGAACTGACTCTACTAGTATGTGTATAAAATAATATGAAGCAAAGGGAATGAGTACTCTGGAATTTATGGTACGAAAGTAGACCAATTAATCTTCCTCCCGCAGTCTCGCCGTACCTGCTCATGGACCTTCGGTGCCAAGTCACACAGATGCCGCATCGTAGGTCGTCCGTGAGGACAATTCCATGGTTGATCCATCGTGCCCATGTGATGTACGATCTGAAGAGTAATGGTTAGGCCGAAACGAAGCAAGCAGCAACTGAGCACGCACAGTCGTCATCTGGCCTTTCGTAAGAGGCATCCCGACCATAACACTCTTACGACACGCTCGCATAGCAAACATTGCTCGCGCCTTAGAGCAGCGGACCATCGTTCCTGAAGGACGATCGTGCATGAGGTGAATAAGTTCTTCGAGGTCTATGAAGAACTTGTGTTAAGCGCGAGCCAAGGCTCAGAAAGCGCACCCACCTTTCATATTGAAGACCGTGCTCTTACTCACAGGTTGTGCGGTCAGGCGAAGTTTCGAGCCAGCCTCCGCGTCTTCCACGTCTTCATATTGGTCGCCTCCCTCGACCTCAAACCCATTTTGCTTTAGTATGTCCAGACGCTCTAACGTGAGAAGTTCATCAGCCGCGGTGAGCTCTAGCGGTTGAGGCCTACGTCACAGCAATTAGAAACAGTATCATGATAGTAATAGAAGGGAAAGGCACCTAAACAACTTCTGCGACCTAATTATCGTCGTTTCTTGAAGCGTTTCGAAGTTGTATTTTTCGTCTGCAGCATGCTGATCCACGATGAAAAGGTCATCCATCCCATCATCACCCTTCCGTCTCCGGGTCACAATGAATCCGAGATTAAACTGCCCCACTATGTCCATTTCGGAAAAATCGGACTTGGAGATGACGCGGGATAGAGCGGCTTCGTCGTTGTCGTCGAACTCACTTTTCTTCGTTGAGGAAGACGTCGAATCACGGGAACAATCCGAAGTCGCTTTCCATCGCTCGACTACACCAGAAAGGTCAAAGCGAAGTCCTATATCACCCTCTCCGTCTTGTGATGTTCGAACAACTTCCGGCCGGGAGATGGGCCGGGAGTCCTGTAAAGATGAAGGGGTAATCACTTCCATTGGGGTTATATCTTCATCATCAGAGATAAGATCGATGACTTGGGAGTCGCTTGCTGTAGACATTATACTATTCGTCGTCTCGCCAGTATCCTCTGCCTGTGCAGTTGGTGTAACTTCACCTTCTTCATCATCTTGACCCGCATCTGTAGCTTTGACATTGTCCTCGGAATCGTCCATCGCGTCATCTTCGTCCTCTTCCGTGGCTTGGTTAACTGTGCTTCCGCTTCGAGCAAATCCGACAAGCATGCTTCGGAAGGTCAACGTAGCTTGTTTGTTCTTCTTGTCTTCAACCTTCTTGGCCTCGACCGCCTTCGTCTCGAGCTTATTTTGATCGGTGGCCAATGATGCGGAGGGAACGCTCTTTCCCGATCCAGCTTGATCGTCACTGTTTATTGAATTTTTTCCAGTCGTTCGAGCCCATGATGCAAACAACGTGTTCATGACCACCTGTTTGTCTTGGCCTTTCCGACTTGTGGCCGACGGTGCCGCCAGGGATGAGACATCTTTTGAGGAAGGCGCTGAGGATGGTTCGATATCCAAAATGATCCTTTGCGGAGGCGCAATTTCGGTCGATGGAGAGGGCTTAGAGACAGAAGAGGAATATCTGGATGGAGAAGTTTCCATGCCAGTCAACGGAAGTATGTTCTGGCATTTCGCCTCACTATCGACGTTCTCCTCATCCACGGCTGAGAACGTAGGAGGTTGAGGACGAGAACTCGAACTAGCAACCGAAGAAGATGTTTGGCTGATGCTGAGATCTGATGAGAAATCTTGTTCAGAAGTCGCCGTTCGAGACCTTGTCCTGCGCCCCTCGATTTCAGCGTCCTCTAACGACATCGTCCTCTCTCGTTTTCTGATGCTCAATCGACCCTGCGCTCCCGCAATAGACTCGTGTCGTTGCGAGCTGCTTGTCTGTGTTGATGGTCCGGTATTTGATCGACTTAGCTGAGAGCTCCCGACCTCATACGTAGAACTTCCAGACGTGAAAAATGTTTGTAGTTTTGACTGCAGAAATGTTAGACTGAAACGATAAAACGGAGAACAAATCACTTTCAAGCCCTCCAAGATGGCAACTTCATTATGCAGGAAGAGTGTTCTCTTATCGGGGGTCACATTCACATCATAGGTATCTTAGATTGAAGGTGAGCGACATAATATCGAATGAGTAGAACGCTAAGTGTACCGGTGGGTATCTCAAAATCAGCCACAACAAAGGGAGCCTGGGAAGTGGTGTTGTGATTGGGGGTAAATGAGCGATAAACTTCATTGATCGTCTTCTGTATCTGAAAGAGAAAATAAGAGGAGAGCGTTTGCAAAGACGCGTACTTACTTTAGCTAATCCACAGGGACGTCCGTTGATGTAGAAGAACTGCCTGTCAGTGCTACTCCTGCCACATCCAGGGGTCGAGATTAGACCACGAATGCACACTTCGACTTCGCTCATCCCTGAATCGACCTCCTTTCCCCTTCCTCGTTTGCGAATCTGAACACGGGGGATTGAAAATGACACGTCTAAATCTTGTACACCGTCAAGAGACTTGCTACCCCAGAGGGCAATCACAGAGGCTCGTAACGACGGTAAGCCTTGCGTTTGAATGGGAGTGGATTTCTGTCTGTAAGTTACGTCGTAATGTTACCACACTGATCATAGCATGAACACTTACCCCTTGTCTATTTGGTTACTGACGAGAAGTCTGACGCCATTCTTCTTCGTGCACGGAACTAACGCATATGCCTGTAGGAGGGATAACGCTTTACCATATTCTCGTTTGGCATTTCGCTCGAATTCCTTTCGCCGAACTGGTAGGGAGGCAAAGAGATTGAGAAGTGTTACTGTTGTTCCGCGCTATAAAGGAATAAATGAAGATAGTCATGTAAGAGGAAAGCAGACACACCTGCCTCGCAACCTTTTTCTTTTCTTTGATTCTTCCATTCTTATCGAGGTCAAGGATGACGCCTATAGGATCGTCGGCACGAGTCGTTACGGTTACACTCTCGCACATTGCACACAGGGATGACACGGCCTCTCCGCGAAAACCAAATGATGATACGGTTGCAAGGTCATCAAACGAAGACAGTTTTGAGGTGTGGTGCTTTAGGCCTGCGATATCGGTAATGTTTCTGATATGGATGAAGAGACGACGTGCTTACCAATGCTCTCCCAGTCGTCCTCTGCCACTCCGGATCCGCTATCTACGACCTCCACACTCTTGACTCCATAGTTTTTGAACTTGACCTCTGCGAATAAGAAATGAATACTGTGTGACGACAGAAGTGCCTGAAGTTAACCTATGCTTCCTGCTCCGGCATCGAGACTGTTCTCTACAAGTTCTTTCACGGCTGCCTCAAGGGAGATAACGACTTGGTTTGAGGTAATCTGGTGTATCGACGCGGTGGGAAGAGCAGTAATCGTTGGCATCGCCTTTATTTGGGCCTCCTGGTGGATGCGGATGAACGCGACAAGCTTAGTCGAATGCCGAGCTGCCGAGGGCTATCACCACGGTCACGGTCATGTGATTAAACCCAACTTCTTTCTTTTCTACTTAAAAAAAATCTTGTATAAGTATCTGTGCAGATCGACATGCCTGCATCACTACTAAACCGCGAATGTGAGGATGGAGAGAATACTGGTACGAAGGACCTCTGTGAGAAAACTAGTACATGATATTTAAACCTTGCAATAGCCGCCAACTTAACGTCAACATCTAGTGTTAATTTTATAAATTACTTCGCACTCTCATTCGTCCGATTTTCGGCGCCTTCTCAGAGGCAGACAGGGTTCTCGCTCAGTTTGCAAGTACTTAGGATCGGGGTATTACCTCGTATGTCCAGGGATGTCTTGTGCTATGACACTGACAGAGAAGGTTATCAGGTGGAGAGAATTTGTAGGTATGAGCGATATGGCGATGCCTGTTTATTAAATTTATTCTGCATTTATTATACACTATCTAACAAGACGCGTGCGGTGGAAGTAGTGTCCCAGTCCCTTCCTTTACGAATCTACGTTGTTCCAGTGTGTCGCTGCGTGCAACGTAGGTTTGTGCTCTTCGCGACGTCACCAGGCAACGCCGATTAGGCAAGTCCTTCTTGAGTGTGTCGGACTGAAAGACCCATGGAAGAAAAGTGTCCGCCACAAACTACGGCACCGTCTTTGGTATTTTGTGGCGGTTGGCTTCCTTTATTGCTGAATTCATAGTACGATATTGATGTTGTATTTGAAGCTTGAAGCATTGCAATTGTAACTTCAAGCACGTTCATCAAGAATACTGCAACGTCAAGTTTTCCTTGCGCGTGTCTTCATTCAACGCAATCCAAGTGCTCTCTAATAAACCTTCTAAATGGTGGCAGATCCCGCGACGCGCCGGCATTGGATTGTATTGACACAGAAGAATGACATATTGTTCTTTCGGAATCCTTCTGTTCCGGTTTAGAATTCTAACAATCGCCTGGGGCATGCGAAGAGAGATTTTGGGGCAGGGCAGGGCAGAGGCAGGGCAGGATTTTTGATGCTCTTTGAAGTTTGTGTGACTTGAGATGGCACCTTGATAAATGGACCCGCTTATTCGGCTCAAAAATGCGTTATTAATGCTGGTGATGATGAAAGAACGTCATCCATAAACGAGATCATGATTCTCCACCTGAGCCGCATGAGGACATTGTAGCGAAATGTAGGCTACTCGGGCGACCGATCAGACGGGAAATTCTCTTGAATGTACTTTGTTAACAGGTGTTGGCACAAATGGCAGACAGGCAGACACTTACATGTGTATATCTTCATTGCTCCGAAGATAAAGAGGATTATGGTATATAATATCATGGCCGAAAACATTTAGAGATATCCGAGAAACTATGAGGAGAAGTTGTGTAGTTACGAATCTAGTCATGGCTCTATTGCGAAATGATGTACTTACCAGCATGCCTGTCAATGGTACGGTAATCATGATTGTAATCATCAACAGGCGCATCCTCCAGCTTCCTGTTCTTGCGCAGTTCCACCAACGAGCTGCACGCCACCTGGGACGCCTCCTTGGCCGCCGTCTGTCCGTTGCGGGGAGCTTCCACTAACACCTTGTTCGATGATGCGTTCGACAACTTCCGTAAACGCCTCATTTACGCCAATAGACGTCTTCGCCGAGGCCTCTACGAACAGGGACCCGATACGCTCAGCGAAGGCGCGACCTTCGGCAGTTGACACCTCGCGCGAAAATTCCTGCAATAACGTCAATGAAAGGACGGAACAATAAGTTGTATATATACGCACTTTGTCGACCTTATTGCCTACAACCACCCTGACAGGTCCCTCGGCCACGGTGCCCAGATACGTTTCCATCTCCCCTACCCACCTCGGTAGTGCCTCAAAACTCTCCCTGCTGCTGACATCATACACCAGCACCACTCCTTGCGCGCCCCTGTAGTAGCTTGCAGTTATAGTCCGAAATCGCTCTTGTCCGGCTGTATCCCATATACTGAGCTTGACCTGTTTACCGTTGCGAAGTGTGAGACGATGTACACGAAAATCGACACCAATGGTGGCGGAGGCTTCATCCTCTGGTAGCCAAGTTTCGTCAGAGAATCGAAGAAGAAGCGACGACTTTCCAACAGAAGAGTTGCCAATGAGCAGCAGCTTCACATTCGTAGGCGGATTTGGAGGCGGTGGCATGGTGGTACTGGCAAGGTGGTGGTCCTCTGCAACGAGGGGATGAGCGAATGCGGATATTGACGTCATTATAGTGCACGTGAAACGATAGGGGCTTCTTCCCCGGACCGTGCAAGGTTCACAAAGTTTTATCGAAGCTCAGTTGAATGTAAATGCATAATTCGAATGAAGCATATCCGTATAGGAAGTTTTATGGTTCAACGCTCATACGTTCAAACAATATTGAGCGATATTCTGTCGTAATGCTGCAGCACGACGATAGAAGAAAATAGACATTTCAAGCGTTAGTTTGACGCCTGCGCTCTTCCTCCCATCGCGCCTTCATCATCTGCAAGCCTTCGTTCCGGGAACGAAGCATCATAGCTGGAGCCGTAAGCTGAGCTTCCAGGTGAGGCGGAATCGTAGAGTCATTGCGAATGACCTGTTCATTTATTAGTCAGTGGCGTCCGCTGCCGGTTTAGGTGGGAAAACGTACAGATCCAATGGAGAGGAAGAAGGAAAACGTTGCCGCACTGTTCAGCATATACATCGAAAGTGTGGAGAGCGTTCCTCGAGTTCCTGCTCCATATCTGTAGATATTTGCACGAGACGAGAAATGAGCCATCTTGTCCTCGATGCTTTCCAAAGACATACGCACCGGAAGATGCTCCATGACCCAAAGATGAAACCGATGGTCAGACCCACGCCGGCACCCATGACAGCGCCCATCCTAAATAATTGAGGTGAAATGCCAGATCAATCTATGCAGAGTCCGCCGGCAAGAAAGGTTCGTACTTCACTGAAAAAAATGAATGAAACACGCTCTACTGTCCAGAAAGTAGAAAAGACTAACTTTTATCCCATACTGACGGCTCATTGCGTCGCTGAAATTGGGACATTTCGACAAATACACTTCACTGCTGGATAAGTTAGATGACCCAAGTAAAAGGTGGTGGTCCGGGTTCAAAAGGTGTCACGCGCCTGGACCTTGTTGGAACTGCCATGTCAACTGGCATTCCCACCTTTCCCGATGCCCAGCAGGCCCAAATCAGTTCGTAGCAGAGTTTCTTAACAGTCTAAACTCTAATAATGCTTGCCTACAGTTCGTGCTCACCAACGAGATCTCTACCATGTCTCGTCACTGAGGGAGCAAACGGACACCGTGCTCCGGTCATGGCTTGGCACGTCCCACTATTTCCCTACATGAAGCCTCATACTCACATAGAATCAGGGACGCGATGGCTGACGAGACGAGACAGGGAAGTGGACCTCTTCGTGAAGTTTGTGTATTACGGGATGACTGTGGGTCGTGGTACGTATCCGGTGCCTACAATAATCGTTCTGCTGAATGTGCAATGTGCAAAGGAATTCAGACATTAGGGGAGGAGTATACCAACATATGGCAGTACTCTGCTTCCACTGGACTTTCCCCGCCATCGCAGTGGTCGCGCTTAGCTTTGATACTCATACCGACGATTCCTCCGTACATTCTCTCCCGAGCCACAGAACTAGTGTCAATGTCCAACCATCCCACGCTGGCTTCTATTCTTAAGGGTCTTCCTTCGACGTTGGGGGTGCTAACCGAAGTCAATCTAGCGATATTTTACGTTTCCGCGACATACTATAGTCTAGTGAAACGAATTCTGCGTATCAAGCATGTAAGCCAGGTGCAGTTCTCCTGTATATTCTCTTGCTAATGATGAGACTCAGCTATCATCCATACCTGATAATCCCAATATTCAACCACCGTCATACTTTCTTCTGGGTATATTGCTAGGAATCAGACTTCTTCATCGTTTGGTGACGACTCTGAAGCAGCGATATGCAGAAGAGCCATCTGCGAAGAAGGGGAAGGAGCCAGCGAGTATGAGTACTCCAAGCTCACTGGAGAGTTTCCTGGATGACCGTGCTGTATCGACTCTCATTGCGCCCACCGATCCGGAAGCAGACGTATCAACACCAACTGAGGACGACCGGGGGACGGCATTAGACATATCATCAATACCCGGTGCGTTGAGGGCTGGAAGAAATTGTACACTCTGTCTCGAAGAAAGAACAGATAGCTGCGCTACAGAATGTGGACATCTCTTCTGTTGGACCTGCATCATCGGCTGGGGGAGAGAAAAGGTACGTTTGCTGCATGACGACAAAACATAATATCCTAAATATGTCTCTAGGCCGAGTGCCCTCTCTGTCGTCAATCTCTGAACTTGTCGCACCTCCTTCCCATCTACAACTTGTAAATGTTTTTTTGAAGCTATAGATATATAATACATGGAAGAAAACATCAACAACGCTCATACTACCTGCTGGATTAGCGTAATATTGTCTCCTTTGAGTAGAATACGTCCTGCAGTCGAGGTGAGAGCCTGCGATGCGAGCAGGGGAAAAAAACGAACCGAGTTCTTTTCGAGGCTGTGCGCCTTTCACGAAAACTTCTGTGGCCTCGTCGATGACGAGGTTCATGAACTCATCGAAACCCTATAGAAGGGAAGGCAGTGAGTTTGGGAACACAACAATCACAGCAAGATAAAGATGCCCGCGAGGCGCTCAGCCCAGCAAGTAGCGCGTTATTCATCGCCCTTGCGGGAATGTTCAACACACAACTGACGGGTAAGAAGAAAGATGACCTAGACGCACAATGATTCGACCCTCAATCCGCATGTCGATATTGTCATATAGCCAAATGACGACTTTTGTTCGCTGTGCCATCATCCTGAGGTTAATAGAGACACTTGATTGTATGGTTGCAACGCACCTGCTGAAGATTTTTGAAAATTACATTCTGGAGAACGATTATCAGCAGCTATGAAAAACTACAGCAAAAAACTCACGATGGGCTGCACCATCACACGCTGCTGGCGACCAGACATGATGAATGAAAATGGAGCAAAGAGGGAGGCGGTGGAATGTGGTGGACTGGAGGCAAGTGCTCCACGTGCCAACAAGGCCAAAGCCAGCGGTGGCTACTGCTGGTCGCAGTTTTTCCTCCACTTTAAGTAGCCGGACGCGTCAACGCCTTCTCAGCATGGAGGTCAGTACTCGCCCCAGACATCGCGGCACTTCCTCTCAGTTCAATATTCGTTTCAGGTTTTCGCTCCAGCAAATTCGTCGACGGCAGCAGCCGTCACTTTCATCACCTTCGTGCAAGACCTCAAGAAGAAAACCAAAACATGGGGTCCCATGATAGAACTTTGCGCCAACGGAGAGAAGACCTTAGAACGATTCAGATACCAGTTTCCCGACGACTGGCTTTACAGCGACCAACTTCGAGGGGAGTGGAGCGCATACAACGAAATATTGAAACGGAAGAATGATTCCATTCAGGAGCAGCTGGGTACGTCCATTTCCAATAAATCGATTTCGTCTCATTTCATCTTTCCTCTTAGCTGGATTGCAGCTGAAGATTGTTGCCCAAGACAAGATCGTGGAGAACAAGATCAATGACATTCTGGTTGAATGGGAGCAGACACGACCCGTGCAGGGGAATATGCGCGCCGATACCGCCATGAATGCTATCAGCGTTTTTGAGAACAAGCTAACTCGCGTTCAGGAGGAGTACGACCTTGTTTGCAGGGCAAAGGAGGCGTTGGACCTAGAGCTGACACGACACACGCGACTAGAGCCTGTTTTTGAGGAGTTACGCGATCTCAAGGCCGTATGGACAGCGTTGTCCGGTATTTGGAGCCAGATATCTGAGCTCCGGGACATGGCCTGGGCTACCGTGCAGCCGCGCAAGTTGAGGCAGCACATAGATGGACTACTATCCTCTACGAAGGAGATGCCTACGAGGATGAGGCAGTATGCCGCTTTTGAATACGTTCAGGATGTTTTGAGGGGATTATTGAAGTCCAATTCCATCGTGTCAGAGCTAAAATCAGAGGCGCTCAAGGACAGGCATTGGAAGCAGCTGTTCAAGGTGCTGAGGCTCCCAGCGCAGATTAGCCTGACTCTGTACGTCTTCCACAGTGTACATTTGCTTCTACACCACTCATCCATTACTTAGGATGACGCTCGGGCATGTTTACGACTTGGACCTTAAGAAGAACGAAACAGTTATCAAAGAGGTTATCATCCAGGCCCAAGGAGAGGTAAGCCAGGCTATGCTCATTACGATGTTGTCCTCATGAACGACCAGATGGCTCTTGAAGAATACATCAAGCAAGTCAAAGAGATATGGACAAACTACACTCTTGACCTTGTCAATTACCAGAATAAATGCCGCTTGATCAGGTGCGTGAAGTTAGTCAGATCAAGAAGCAGACGCTGACCGTCCTGTACAGAGGATGGGATGACCTCTTTAATAAGTGCAGCGAAAACTTAAATTCTTTGACTGCGATGAAGTTATCCCCATATTATAAGGGTGAGAAGATCTTCGGTATCTTTCGGTGGACTGGTTGCTAACGCTACATGTAGTCTTCGAAGAGGAGGCCGGCTCTTGGGAGGAAAAGCTCAATCGAATCCATGTTCTCTTTGGTGCGTATACTCTGGTCAGGTAGCTTCTTCAGCTTTTCACGCCTTCTATAGATGTCTGGATTGATGTTCAACGTCAATGGGTTTATCTTGAGGGCATTTTTTCGGGCAGCGCCGACATCAAGCATCTTCTTCCCGTCGAGAGCGCTCGATTCCAGAATATCAACTCCGAGTTCCTCACTGTCATGAAAAAGGTTTACAAGTCACCTTTTGTCATCGATGTCATGAACATCCAAGGCATTCAGAAAAGTTTGGAACGTCTTGCAGACCTACTGAACAAGATTCAGAAGGCCCTTGGAGAGTACTTGGAGCGGGAGCGTTCATCCTTTCCCCGCTTCTACTTTGTTGGTGACGAAGATTTACTCGAGATCATCGGTAATAGCAAAGACATTCTTCGGATCATGAAGCATTTGAAGAAGATGTTTGCCGGTATCTCTACCATCAAGCTTGACGAGGAGTTAAGTCAGATACAAGGGATGGCATCTAGGGAGGGAGAGGAGGTCATGTTCACGGAGCCGATTTTGTTGGCTGACTATCCCAAGATCAACGATTGGCTGGCAAGGATCGAGACTATGATGAGGTTGTCTCTGGCCAACCTACTCACGGATGCCGTTGTAGAATTGCAGACGTTCTACGGCTCTGGCTCCAAGCTACATATGGAGCCACTGATGACCTGGATGGAGAAGTATCCTGCTCAGCTTGTCACGCTTGCAGTACAAGTTGCATGGACATCATCTGTTGAGGATGCCCTGGAGTCGGGAGCTGCTCCTGATGCTTCATTGGACACTGTACACCAGGCGCTGGATCTACTTGCCGACATCGTTTTACAGGAACTGAGCCCTGTCACTCGGCGAAAATGTGAACATCTCATCACAGAGCTAGTTCACCAGCGAGATGTCACGCGTTCGCTTATCCAGCAGAATGTGCTCGATCCTCAAGGATTCACGTGGCTGTATCAGATGCGCTTTTACCTCGACAAGACCATCGAGAATCCCTTGGAGAGGCTCTCAATCAAGGCAGCTGATGCTTCTTTCCCTTACGGCTGGGAGTACCTTGGTGTTCCCGATCGACTTGTCCAAACACCACTTACCGATCGTGTCTACCTCACTCTGACACAGGCACTAGATAACCAGCTTGGTGGCGCTCCATTTGGTCCTGCTGGCACAGGTATGCCATTTGTTCCGATGTTATGGGAGAATCTAACCGTCATTGATAGGTAAAACGGAGTCCGTTAAAGCGTTGGGCGTGCAGCTGGGCCGCTTCGTGCTTGTTTTTTGTTGCGACGAAACATTTGATTTCCAGGCAATGGGTCGTATTTTTGTTGGACTGTGTCAGGTCGGCGCCTGGGGGTGCTTTGACGAGTTCAATCGTTTGGAGGAGCGAATTCTTAGTGCTGTCTCGCAGCAAGTTCAGAGTATCCAACAAGGCTTGGCATCTTTGGTCAAGAACCCAAACACAGAGATAGAGCTAGTTGGCAAAAACCTCAAGATCAACAAGAACATCGGTGAGCGGTTTTATATTGTTGGACGTAACCACGACTGATATTTTTGTTGCAGGTATCTTCATCACGACCAATCCTAACTATGCTGGCCGTTCTCAGCTCCCCCCTAATCTAACGAAACTTTTCCGGCCGTAGGTTCATTTTCCGATCCGCCGACGCAGTGTTTTAATGCATCTCTTTCTAGAATGGCAATGACCCGGCCAGATCGAGAGCTGATTGCTCAAGTCATGCTGTTTTCTCAAGGTTTCCGTACTGCGGAGTCGTTAGCATCTAAGATTGTGCCATTCTTCAATCTTTGTGATGAGCAGCTGTCTCCACAGCCTCATTATGACTTCGGATTGCGCGCGCTCAAAGCAGTCCTCGCTAGTGCAGGTATCCTCAAACGAGAACGTCTGCAATCAGTCCGTGCGTCGGAGGACGATTCTGAGGCGGTCGGCCTCTCGGACGCCATCTCTGAGCAGATTATTTTGATTCAGAGTGTCACGGAGACTATAGTGCCTAAGCTGGTTGCTGAGGATGTCCCTCTTCTTACCAAGTAAGCTCGTCTTCTATGACTTCAGTTTCAGCTCGGCAATTAATCATTCTATAGCCTTTTGGCCGACGTCTTCCCGGGTGTTGATTATATGCCTGTTGATTTGGATGCTTTACGGGAACAGATCCTCAAAGTGTGTTTCGAACGGCGACTTGTTGATGGCGATCTATGGGTTTCCAAAATTCTGCAGCTCTATCAAATCCAAAAGATTCAGCATGGACTGATGATGGTCGGGCCATCTGGCAGTGGGAAGACCAATGCTTGGCAAGTCTTACTCGCAGCTTTGGAGAGGCTCGATGGTATCGAAGGAGTTTCCTATGTCATTGATCCTAAAGCCATGCATAAGGACACACTATATGGTACCTTGGACGCGACCACTCGCGAGTGGAATGATGGTCTCTTTACCCACATACTTCGCAAGATTGTGGACGACGTGCGTGGGGAGAGTGGCAAGAGACATTGGATTATCTTTGATGGCGATGTAGATCCTGAGTGGGTGGAGAATTTGAACAGGTTGGTTTTATGATCCACGCCCTAGCCGATACTGATGCGTTTCCGTAGTGTGCTCGACGACAACAAATTACTTACATTGCCGAACGGAGAACGGCTCAACCTACCCCCGAACGTGAGGATCATGTTCGAGGTAGAGCACCTCAAGTACGCGACACTTGCTACAGTCAGCCGTTGCGGCATGATCTGGTTCTCGGGAGATGTCGTAGAACCTTCTATGGTCTATCGTCATTACCTTACCACGCTGTCGTCTGTTGCTCTTGACGCCGATGACGATGAGGCTGGCGATTTGCTTGCACGACGCAGTGAGATTCCAGCATCTGACAATGCTGCAACTGCGAATCTGGTTACACAGAAGCAGGTTGCCTCTATTTTGGAGCGCTATTTTGCCGAAGGAGATCTCGTCAGTTCAGCACTCAAATTTGCCGAATCTATCGAGCATATCATGGACTATACCGTCACCCGCGCTCTCAACACACTCTTTTCTCTTCTCAATAAAACTGTCCGGAACATCATCGAGTACAACTTCCAGCACTCTGACTTCCCCTTGTCGTTGGAACGTATAGAGCAATACGTCACAAAGCGCTTGCTCGTCAGCATCATCTGGGCATTTTCTGGGGATGCGAAGCTAGATTTACGTGCCGAAATGGGTGATTATCTCAGAAACCAAACCGGCATTGATCTGCCTCCTCTTGGTCCCGGTAGCTCCCTCATAGACTTTGACGTCCAAGTGGCTAGTGGTGAATGGGTTGCTTGGCAGTCTCGAGTTCCCGTCATAGAAATCGAGGCCCATGCTGTAACCGCATCAGATCAGGTCGTCCCCACTATGGATACTGTCCGTCATGAGGAAGTACTATATTCCTGGCTATCAGAACACAAACCTCTGATGCTTTGCGGGCCCCCTGGATCCGGAAAAACCATGACCCTTTTCAGTGCGTTGAGAAAACTGCCCGATATGGAAGTTGTGGGCCTGAATTTCTCCAGCGCGACAACTCCAGAACTCATCCTCAAAACGTTCGAGCAATATTGCGAGTATCGAAAAACACCCAATGGTGTCATTTTGGCGCCTGTGCAGATTGGTCGATGGCTGGTTGTATTCTGCGACGAAATTAATCTACCAGCGGCCGACAAATATGGCACTCAGCGTGTCATCTCTTTCATCCGCCAGCTAGTTGAAAGTGGGGGCTACTGGCGTGCCAGTGATATGTGTTGGGTCAAACTCGAACGTATCCAGTTTGTAGGAGCCTGCAATCCTCCCACCGATCCCGGACGTGTTCCCCTCAGTCACCGATTTTTACGTCATGCACCGTTAGTCATGGTGGATTATCCCGGTGAAGTGTCCTTGAAGCAGATCTATGGCACCTATAACCGTGCTGCTCTCAAAGTTGTTCCCAACTTGCGAGCCTACGCAGAGCCTCTTACCGATGCAATGGTGGCGTTCTATTTGGCGTCGCAAAAACGCTTTACTACCGACGTCCAAGCTCACTATGTGTACAGTCCTCGTGAGCTGACACGATGGGTACGAGGCATGTACGAGGCCATCCGACCACTGGAAATACTTTCAGTCGAAGGATTAGTGCGTGTGTGGGCTCATGAAGCCTTGCGGTTGTTCCAAGATCGTCTAGTCACTGAAGAGGAGCGGCAATGGACAGATGAAAACATCGATGCAGCCGCTATGGAACACTTCCCTACCATCAATCGCGAAGAAGCTTTGAACCGACCAATCCTGTTCTCGAATTGGACCTCCAAGGATTACATTCCCGTTGATCGAGATACGCTCCGTGAATATACTAAAGCCCGTCTCAGGGTTTTCTACGAGGAAGAGCTTGACGTACCTCTTGTCCTGTTCAACGACGTGTTGGATCACGTTCTCCGCATTGATCGAGTCTTCCGTCAAATTCAAGGTCATCTCTTACTCATTGGGGTTAGCGGGAGTGGAAAGGTATATATTCACTTTTTTGTTGGTCAAAACCTGATCTCAATCTTCTCCTAGACCACACTATCGCGTTTTGTTGCTTGGATGAATGGTCTAAGCATCTTTCAAATCAAGGTCTCCAACAAGTATACAGGCGATGACTTCGACGAAGACCTCCGAGTCGTCCTTCGTCGGGCCGGATGCAAAGGTGAAAAAATCTGTTTTATCATGGACGAGTCCAATGTCTTGGATTCCGGGTTTTTGGAAAGGATGAACACGCTGCTCGCCAATGCCGAAGTACCAGGTCTTTTCGAAGGCGACGAGCATGCTGCTTTGATGACCGCTTGCAAAGAAGGGTCCCAGCGCGATGGTTTAATGTTGGACTCTCATGAGGAACTGTATCGCTGGTTTACACAGCAGGTTGCACGAAATCTTCACGTCGTGTTTACCATGAATCCTCCCGAGAACGGTCTGGCGTCTAGAGCTGCCACCTCTCCCGCCCTATTCAATCGTTGCGTCTTGGACTGGTTCGGAGATTGGTCAGATCAGGCCTTCTATCAAGTAGGTATGGAGTTCACGCACAACTTGGACCTCGATCTTTCAACGTACACACCTCCGATTCACTTCCCGATCGCCTATCGCGGGCTCTCTATGCCCCCAATCCATCGCACCGCGGTTGTTAATGCCCTGGTCCATGTCCACTCTTCCCTACACCAGATCAATCAACGCTTGTCCCGCCGTCAAGGGCGATACAATTACGTTACGCCCCGTCATTATCTCGATTTGTACGTCTTCCTCTGTTTCGCTCACCTCTCGGACTGACCCTCATTCTCAACTAGCATCAACCACTACGTTCGTCTATACACTGAAAAGCGTGACGAATTGGAAGAACAGCAGCGTCACCTACACGTGGGTCTTGACAAGCTCAGAGATACTGTAACACAAGTCGAGGAGTTGCGCAAAAGTCTTGCCATTAAGCGGTCTCAACTCGAGGCTAAAGATGCGGAAGCCAATGAAAAGCTTAAGCGCATGGTATCAGACCAGCAGGAGGCTGAGCAGAAGAAGGCCGCTTCCATCGAAATTCAAGCGGCCCTGGTCGAGCAGGACAAGCACATCGAGCAGCGCCGTGCCATCGCAACAGCAGATCTAGCTAATGCAGAACCTGCGGTGCTTGATGCACAGGCCGCCGTCAGTAACATCAAGCGACAGCATCTACAGGAAGTTCGAACCATGGCCAATCCGCCGGAAGCTGTTAAACTGGCTATGGAATCCGTCTGCACGATTCTTGGTCATAAAATTGACAGCTGGCGTACCGTGCAAGGAATCATCCGTCGGGACGACTTCATCCAGCGCATTGTCAACTTTGACACTACTACCCAGATGACCAAGCATCTTCGAGATATCATGAAGAGAGACTTCCTCAGTCGTCCATCGTACAACTTCGAAACCGTCCAACGTGCTAGTAAAGCGTGCGGTCCTCTAGTCAAGTGGGCTTTGGCCCAGGTTCATTTCTCCGAGATTCTCGATCGTGTTGAGCCACTCCGCAATGAAGTACAGTCGCTAGAGAAGCAGGCAGAGACAACGAAAAAGCAGGCTAGCGCAATTATTGAAATGATTGCAGAGCTCGAAGCAAAAATTGCACGATACAAAGAGGAGTATGCGTTGTTGATCAGCGAGACGCAGGCCATCAAGTCAGAGATGGAGCGGGTGCAAAGCAAGGTCGATCGTAGTATGAAACTGCTGGAGAGTCTGTCATCGGAACGCGGTCGATGGGAAAGCGGCAGTCGTGCATTCGATGCCGAAATGTCCACTATTGTTGGCGATGTTCTTCTCTCGGCCGCATTTTTGGCTTACGGGGGATTTTTTGATCAACATTACCGTGAAGTCATGTGGCAAGAGTGGTCTAATCACCTTTCCGATGCTAACATCAAGTTCAAGCCAGAGCTGTCTCTCACAGAATATCTCTCCACTGCAGATGACCGATTGAGCTGGCAATCGAAGTCACTGCCTGCAGACAATCTCACTACCGAGAATGCTGTCATGCTGAAACGCTTCAACCGTTATCCTTTGATCATAGATCCTACGGGACAAGCGACTACATTCCTCTTGAACGAGTACAAGGAACGGAAGATCACGGTCACTAGTTTCTTAGACGAAGCGTTCCTCAAGGTCCTGGAAAGCGCCCTTCGATTTGGAAACCCACTTCTTATACAGGATGTGGAACACCTCGATCCCATCCTCAACGCTGTTCTCAATAAGGAGATCAGGCGTACCGGAGGACGAGTGCTCATTCGTTTGGGAAGTCAGGATATTGATTTCTCGCCTTCATTCACCATGTTTTTGTCGACCCGAGACCCCTCTGTCGAATTCTCTCCTGATATCTGCAGTCGTGTCACATTTGTCAACTTCACCATGACTCGTAGCAGTCTCCAAAGTCAATCTTTGGATCAGGTCCTCAAAGTCGAGCGCCCTGATACAGAACGAAAACGCACGGACTTGATGAAGATTCAAGGCGAATTCCGTCTTCGACTTCGAACGCTGGAGAAATTGCTGCTCCAAGCACTGAATGAATCATCAGGAAACATTCTTGACGATGACAAAGTCATTGACACTCTGGAGACGTTGAAACGAGAGGCTGCCGATATTACCTCCAAGGTCGAAGAAACCGATGTTGTCATGAAGGAGGTGGAAGAAGTTACTGCCGAGTATCTGCCTTTGGCGCAAGCTTGCAGCGCAGTTTTCTTCGTGTTGGAGCAGTTGAATCTTGTTAACCACTTCTATCAATTCTCGCTGCGCTTCTTCCTTGACATCTTTGATTACATCCTTCACCATAACCCCAATCTGAAGAATGTGACGGATCATAGCCAGCGTCGAGATATTCTTCTGAACGATCTTTTCCTAGTGGTGTACAGGAGGACCTCTCGGGCCCTTCTCTATCGTGACCACGTCATGCTCGCAGTCCTTTTGGCTCAAGTCAAGTTACGAGGCATAGAAGAAATCACGGACGAAATGGAGTTCTTGTTGGAAAGTGCGGACAATGTTGTCGCTTCAGTCAACAGCGTCACAGGCACCACTCCTTCAAGCGCCATCCTTTCTGCTGATCAAGCCTTGCGCGTGGAAAATTATGCTAAGCAGTCTATCTTCAAGCCTGTCCAAAACCATATCATCGAGCACGAGAGCGATTGGTTACCTTTCTTGCAGTCTCCCGATCCAGAGCAGTCCGTTCCCACCCCTTGGGAACCTAGTACGCGTACGTCTTATTCCTGTTAATATAAGTATCCAGGACTGATTTCGGATCTAGCGGCTGTGGAAGCTATTCGATCCATGTTGATCATCAAATGCTTGCGACCTGACCGCCTCTTGCAAGCAACTGCTCGATTTGTCCGTCTTGTATTCAACACCGAGTTGTCATCTCAGTCTGATTATGACCTTGGAACCATGGTCAACGACGAAGTTCCAGCTGCGACACCGCTCGCGTTGATTTCTGTCCCTGGATACGATGCTAGCTATCGCGTGGAGAACTTGATAAAGAACACAGGCGCTCGATCGTCTTCCGTTGCAATGGGCTCCCAAGAAGGCTTCGGCCTGGCGGACCAAGCGATTGCGGCAGCAGCCCGGCAAGGTTCATGGGTTCTCCTGAAGAATGTCCATCTTGCTCCTTCGTGGTTGGGCCAGTTGGAGAAGAAGCTGCAAACGCTGAATCCAAACCGTAACTTCCGCCTTTTCCTCACGATGGAGGCCAATCCATCCATCCCGGTTAATCTTCTACGTCAATCCCGTTTAATCATGAACGAGCCACCTCCCGGTATCAAAGCCAATATCCTTGACTCTCTCCGTAGCATATCGTCGTCTCGTTTATCTCAAGGACCTGCTGAGAAGATCCGTCTCTATTTCTTATTAGCCTGGTTCCATGCCATTGTTCAAGAGCGCCTGCGCTATGTTCCTCTTGGTTGGAGTAAAACCTACGACTTCAACGACTCTGATATGTCGTCTGCATTCACTACGATCGACACTTGGCTGTCCAGCGTCTCAAAGGGCCGTACAAATATCGATCCCATTACAATACCTTGGGATGCTTTGCGTACATTGGTCAAACAGTCTGTGTATGGTGGTCGAGTTGACAGTGACTTTGATCAGAGAATTTTGGATTCATTCGTTGATGGATTGTTCACCCCAGCTGCATACAACGTCAACTTTGATCTGGTTCCAAGCATAGGTGGTGGACAGGTTCTAGGTGTTCCTGATGGCACCAAGATGGAACACTTCCTGTCTTGGGCGCAGGGCTTGCCTGATCGCGAACCTCCTTCTTGGCTTAGTCTCCCCCCAAGCGCAGAACGTGTGATTGCTATTGCTCAAGGTATGAAGGTTATTCCCCGAAAGGTAGATACACATTGACACCCGTTTGCATAGGAAACGAGCTGCTTGGCAAGCTGAGGAAGATGCGAATGCTAGCAGACGACGACGACGACGTTGCTCCTGCTGCGTCAACTAAGTCTCAAACGTCCCAGCAACCAGCCTGGATGCGATCTCTTCTTGACCGTTGTCAAGAGTGGCTTTCTCAGCTGCCTTCTGTGAGTATGCCCCTGGTTTCCATTCGCCCGTGTGCTGATCTTCTCCCAGAAATTCAATACACTTCCTCAGCAAGGCAATGATAACCAAGACCCACTGTATCGCCTCTTCTCTAGAGAGGGCGACATTGGTCGCCGCTTGCTGACGCAAGTTCGTAGGGATCTCACTGATGTTGTCAAGGTCTGTCAAGGGGAATTGAAGCAAACCAACCATTTGCGAAGCCTTATGAGCTCCTTAACTAAAGGTACGGAATGGTGATCAATCAGAGACTGAAATGCTAATGCCGAACACAGCCACCATTCCCAATCACTGGCGACAGTACAAAGTGCCCAAGGCAATGGCTGCCTCTGGATGGATTGCCAACTTTGCTCGACGATTGAATCAACTTGACAGCGTCGCTGAGCTACAGAACCTGAACGATGTCGAAGTTTGGCTTGGTGGACTTTTCTTCCCTGAGGCATATATCACGGCAACTCGGCAAGCTGTTGCGCACCGGAAAAGATGGAGTTTGGAAACCCTTAGCTTACGGCTCGATATTGAGAAAGTGAATGATCCCGAGGCGTTCATTGTTGACGGTACGTTATCTCGTCCCATATAAAGAACTCAGGCTGACGCTGTTGATCATAGGGCTTGCACTGGAAGGCGCCTCATGGGCAACTGACAAACTCATGCTTAATGATGGCGAAGTTGTTAGACTGAGTGCTTCGCAAATTCGGTGGGTCCAGTCAGACGACTCAAGCAGACAGAACTTGGTGAACCTGCCGGTGTACCTAAACGGTGACCGTAGCGACGTCATGTTTACTGTGGACCTTCCATTCGATCCTAGCGCAGGCCCTCTCGTGTCTATGAGAGCAGTATGCCTCACCGCCAGTGCCTAGTCGTTGTTTTGTCGCATGTCACTGTTTTGCTTTTGTCATGATATGTTAATACCCCGAAGGATAGATGCCAATCATCGCGTACGCTACATAATGCTCGATACCCAACACTTAGTACTTGTATACGCCTCAGCTATCCATTTAGACATGTATTTCACGGATTTTCACGACCTCTCTTTCTAAGAATATACGCCAAATCATTCAACTGAGCTCCCGCCTACAACTGTCAACACCTTCCAATCAATTTCTACACCAGTCTTTTTGAATATTGCTCTTGCATCTTCTGCAATAGCTTCGAAACCATGTGTTGCAAGAGCTAATATTGTCGGACCTGCCCCAGACAAGCAGATGCCTAGCAAGCCAGGATGACTTGAAGGAGTGATCATTGATGTGACTTCAGGAAGGCCAGGTATCTGCAATGAATATGAATATCTATGTCGTGTTCCATGAAGTATAGGAACTTGCCAAAGCTTTTCGGTATGGTTGATGGACTCTATCCTTCATAGCTTCGTAGATGAGATCGGGATCTGGCGGTGACTGGGCTAATGCTGTAGTCAAAACCGCTAGGCGCTGCAGATTGAAGACCTAATAAACGCTTTAAACAAATCGCTTGCCACTACGACACAAGGAGAAACGTACAAGATCTTTACGAGAATAAGAAGCGGGGAGAACTTCTCTAGCCTTGGCAGTGCTAAGCTCGAATCTAGGTACAATAGCTACGGCCTTGATGGTCTCGGACCAGCCGAATCGCACAAAGTGGCCTATGCCACCCGGGGGTGCAGGAGGGTTGAGACCCCAATCCTCAGACGCATCCGGTGGGTACTCTGGCAAGACTTCGCTCAAAGGCACACTGGCAGCCTCTGTCGCAGCCTCATCCAACTCCCGTAAATAGGACCCGACAAACCCTCCCACCAGGGCTGCTGTGACATTGTCTGGATGCCGTTCGACCATTAAGGCAAAGTCGAGTAATCGTTCCCTTGGAAGCTTGAGGCCCCCCAGTTGGTTCCCGAGCAGCACGCCGGCGATTACTGCTGCGCCTGACGATCCAAGGCCCCGTCCGAAAGGGATCTCATTGTCCGCGTGGATTTTGAGACCTGAAGGGAAGGCGCGAATGTTGTGACATCGCAAGACGTATAGAGCAACGCGAGTGGTGAGGTTTTTGTAGGCGTCCAGGGGGACTTCATCGGCGCCTTCGCCAGAATAGGTGATGAGTGGAGGTACGTAGGGGGATGGCGGCACTTGGGGAACAGAAACGGCAAGGGTAAGGTAGAGGGATAGGGACAGACCAACGACATCGAAGCCTGGACCGATATTTGCAGAAGTCGCAGGTACTCTAATTCTGAACGACGAAGTCATTTTTGGAAAACTTTTACTGAATTTCAGAATGACTCTTGTTGTCAAAAAAATGTTGCGGAAAATCAGATTAGATAACCACGTGCTTTTCCCTTTTTCGTCCAAATTTGATTCCAAAAAAATCTGTCCTTGCTCTCAACGCCATGGCGGCACAGAAACGTTCTCTCGACAACGCACCTTCTTCCCACAAGTCAAAAAAATTGAAGGCTTCAACCTCGGCGTTTGAAAAACCTCAAAATGCTCCACCGACCACCTCCACTCTCACGACGGACGACATCGACTTTCCTCGCGGTGGTGGGACAAGCTATACGCCCTTGGAGGTTAAAACAATCAGAGCAGAGGCCTTGAAGGAAGCAGATAGAGAGCTGTTCAAAGTCTGTTTCATTCATTCATTCAGGCAAGCAATCGCTTACGCCGTTGTAGGAGGCGCAAGACGAATCCAAGAAATCCAAGAAGCGGAAGAGAAAGTCTGAAGCTGGCCCATCCACCGATGAATCCAATACTGGAAAAAATGATAGAATACGAATAGAACATTTGAACTATAAGGCGCGTTGAACTTTGGTCTTCTCACGTGCGGGTCTTGACGTTCCTTGCAGAGAATGAACGTCGGCATGAAGATTTTCGGTCAAATCATGTCTATCCAACCCTTCGCCCTTATTGTATCTCTTCCCAATCAACTCTTTGGACATGTCCCAATAACCAATGTCTCCTCTCAACTCACGAGTCTATTAGAGAAGACCGAAAACGAAGATGAGGAAGACGAGGAATCCAACTCCGAAAGTGGACTTCACGTTCCCAGCCTGTCTGACATCTTTCGCGAAGGACAATATGTCCGGGCAGTAATTACTGCACTCCATGCCCCAGGACATACCGACATTGCTGGCATAGGACGGACGCGCGACGACGCGGTCAGGGCTAGCAAGAGGGTCGAACTATCCCTCTACCCGGAAAAAGTCAATGCCGGGGTAAAAAAGACAGACTTGATTCCGGGATTTGTAGGTCTGCCTCTCGTGTTTCTGGATGTCTCCTCACTGTTTCATGCAGACCTTGACGGCCGAAGTGAGAAGTCTTGAGGACCACGGATACCAGCTAGGCTTGGGTGTGCTGGACATGGCAGGTATTCTCACGTTCAAAGACACAAAGGGCCTGAGTGATGGTCAATCACTGATTGTGGGGCAATTGGTCAACGTTACAGTGAAAAAGCAGTCGTCTAATGGCAGGACATGTCATGTTACCAACGATCCCGACTTGTTTTCATCTTCTTCAGTAAGTAAAATGACTTTTCTACAATCGCGGACCTTCTAAATATTTTCTAGCTTACTGAAATAACAAGTGTCACGTCGGTGCTTCCTGGGACGTCAGTTCTGGTTCTCATAACATCAATACATGCTACAGGCTTCAACGTCCAGGTTCTTGGCTTTTTTGACGGCACTATTGATCGACTTCACCTTCCTCGGCATATATCAGAAAAGACGCATAAAGTTGGTAAAAAGGTCAAAGCAAGGGTCTTATATGATTATTCAACAACGCCTCCACGGTTTGCACTAGCTCTCAACGAGCACATCGTTGAACTCGGACCATCGCGAACATTGTCAGGATTTAGTATTCAAGAAGCTTATCCCATTGGCAAAATTATCGATGGTGCGAAGGTCCTGAGAGTCGAGCCTGAGCGTGGAGTAGATGTTGAAGTGGAGGATGGATTGGAGGGTTTCGCGCATGTAAGTCATACCCTTGTTCCTAGGAGTCTTTACTTGATTCCATGTAGATTTCTCACATTTCCGATGAGCATTTGCCCATTGTGTCCGTTTCCGGCCCTTGGAAACCCGATTCGCTGCACAGGGCTCGCGTTATAGGATACTTCCCCTTCGACGGTGTCCTGCAACTTTCACTTAAGCCTTCCGTTCTTGACCAACAGTTCTTCCAAGTCGATGACATTGAAGTGGGTGAAATCGTAAAGGGCACAATCAAGAAACTGGCCGACAATGCGCTCTTCGTGTCGCTGTCGGGGAACATAGATGGTGTAGTTTGGCCCAATCACTACGCCGATATCATGCTCAAGCATCCGGCGAAGAGGTTTAAAGTTGGGGCCAGTATCAAGTGCCGGGTAAGATCGAAAAGCGACTTAACACTGTTTCAATGCTGACATTTACACAAGGTTCTTGTTGTGGACACTGTACGAAAACGATTGTCTCTCACCCACAAGAAGACCCTTTTGGAGTCCACATTGCCGATTGTGTCTTCCATCGAGGGTGTCAAAATCGGCTTGGTGACCTATGCCGTTGTCTTCAAAGTGCTGGCCAAGCATCTCATGGTAGAATTCTACAATAATGTAAAGGCTACCGTTCCAATGCGAGAGGTTAGGTAAGTGATACTCTACGATCGGTTTGCAAGCTGGGAACTCTTACACTTCCCCGCAGCGAAGTTCCGGTCAAGCTATCAGACGCTTTCTCCGTGGGAAAAATTATCAAGGTTCGAATTATCGATGTTGATCGAGAGCATGGTCGAATCGTGGCTAGCATAAAAAAATCCTCCGTTTCGCAGTCCTTTAATATGGACATAAACGGGGTCGGAATCGGTGACATCGTCAACGGTACTGTCTCGGAAATCCATAGTGAGAATGCTGTTCTTGCTCTACAGCCTTCCGAAGTGCGCGCGCTCTTGTCGCTTAACAACCTAGCCAATCATCGCGGTGTATCACTGGCCCAGCTGCGTGTAGATCTCTCCGTCAACGACAGGCTCGAGGAGCTTGTTGTTGTGACGAGGAACACTGAGAAGAATTTCGTGATCGTCGCGACGAAGCCGAAGGGCAAGGCGAGTGTGAAGGGCTCCTTGTCCATGGACAAAGTGGTTATTGGGCAGGTGGTCAGTGGACGTGTCACCCGGAGAATGCGGCAAGGTACTCTCATCAAGCTACCTTCCCGTATTGGTGGCCTGCTCCATCCAACGGATGCCACTGATGATTATGAGACGGGGGCACCTTTCCCTGCCATCGACTCTGTGCTGAAGGCTACGGTTGTAGGGATTGATGCCGCCAAGAAGCAGCTTTCCCTCTCAACACGGCCTTCAAAGATGTATCCGGACGAAGTGAAGCCAGTCACCGACCGTGTCATTGATGGTATAAATGATATACATGTCGGTGAGACGTTGCGTGGTTTCATCAAGAGCGTAACAGACCACGGTCTTTTCGTTACCATTGCACGGGACATCGATGCCCGAGTGCAAATTCGTGAACTTTTTGATGACGTTAGCATTCCATTTCTTTCACGTTTGCTTGACAACTCATTTTGTTCAGTATGTCAAAGATTGGCAGGAGCGATTTCAAACCGATCAGGTCGTCAAAGGGCGCATCCTAAGGTGACTATCGTCTTCATATGCGTTGAAGATGCGCTCATTGTTTTTTAGCGTTGATACCAGTACCAAAAAGGTCGAAATGACATTCCGCTCCAATGATCTGTCAAGAAAGTCGACGTCCCTGAGCTACGGAGATCTGCAAAAAGGTCAAAAAATTAGCGGAACGATCAAAAAGATCGAAGAATACGGCTTATTCATCCAAATTGAAAGCTCAAAGCTGAGTGGTCTATGTCACAAATCAGAGGTCTACTCCTTCCTTTCCTCCTCTATGACCGCTCTCACACGAAATATCAGCTTTCAGACAACAAGGACGCGGACGTCACCGTGGCGTTGAGTGGTTTCCGTGAGGGTGATCGCGTCAAAGCAATCATCCTTGATGTCGCAAATCGACGAATATCTCTGAGCTGCAAGCCCTCACACTTCTCAGAAGAGGACTTCGTTGATCAGGATTCTGACGAGACGGAAGCTGTGGAGGAATTAGGTGTCATCGACGAGGTTGCAGATGACGATGAGCAAGAGGATGGTCACGACGGCCTTGTTTCTCATGAAGCCAATGATTCTTCTGATGACGGCAGTGACGACGATGTTATGGATGTTGACTCGGCCCCCTCGCACCCGCAGTACCAACCCTCATCAGCACCTAAGGCAACCATCTCGGAATCTGGGGTGACATTGAAAATGGATGCTGGATTTGAGTGGTATGCCAAAGAGGCGCCCTCAGAGCCCTCCGACGAAGGGTCAGACGGATCAGAAAATACAGACGATGAGGATCAACCCAGTAAAAAGCGGAAACGTAAACGCAAGGAGATTGAGCAGGATCTTACTGCCGACATGCACACAAAAGCGCCGGAATCTACGGCTGATTTTGAACGCCTGCTGCTAGGCTCTCCGAACTCGTCCTACTTGTGGGTTCAATACATGGCGTTCCTCATGCAGCTTTCCGAGATCGATAAGGCACGGGAAACAGCAAGGCGGGCTCTGAAAACCATCAACTTTCGTGAAGAGCAGGAGAAACTTAACGTGTGGATTGCGCTGCTCAATTTAGAAAATCTCTATGGAACCGACGAGACGCTGGAGGAAACTTTCAAAGAAGCTGCCCGAGCAAACGATTCCAAGACGGTCCATCTCCGTCTAGCATCTATTTTCGACACGTCTGAAAAATTCCAGGTAGGATACAACTGGCTCTTTAGAGTGGATGGCTGACCAATATTCTCCTACAGCAAGCTGAAGACCAGTATAAAAGGACTTGCAAGAAATTCGGTCGAAGTTCCAAAGTTTGGACCTTGTTCGCCGAGTTTTATCTTCGTCATGACAACATTGAGAGCTCGCGGAGTTTACTTCCACGTAGTCTTCAAAGTTTAGAGAAGCGGAAACGTACGCATAGCATCTTCTTTTTTACACTTTCAAACTAATTCATTCTAGATCTGAAAACGATCTCAAAGTTCGCTCAATTGGAGTACAAAATGGGTGACGCTGAACGCGGAAAAACCCTTTTTGAGGGCATTGTCGATTCACACCCTAAGCGTTGGGATATATGGTCAATATATATGGATATGGAAGTGGGACAACACAACATACAGAGTCTACGGTGAGCCCTGCCTTGGATGTTATTTGATAAGCAATGACTAAGCTATTCTCAGGTCCCTGTTCGATCGTGTTTTAACCTTCAAAATGACTAGCCACAAAGCTAAGTACGTATCAGTTTGCTTGGATCTTCAACTGTCTCTCATTAATTACCTACAGGTCGTTTTTCAAGAAATGGCTAGAACTCGAACGGCGCATGGGAGATGAAGATGGGGCTGCAACAGTGAAGCAGAAAGCAGTTGAATGGACCCAAAGAGCCAACCCATCATAATATAATATTCATCATATATGGATCACATCAGCACATATACTGCTCAAAGAATATATAAATAGGCGAAGTGAAGTTAATAACATCAGACAAAGCACGAAGAAGTACGTAAGTTAGAGTGTGAGTGAATCCAAGCGAAAACGACCAAAAGTCGAGGAGTGGTATATGCATAGCAGATAGATGAAACAAAAATGAAATGTCATGACCGTGGTGATCGTGTCCTTTCTGGCTCTGCATCGAAGCCACTCAACGGTCGTCGAGTGCTCATAGAACTGGCTAGCTGTCGTTGCCAGTCATCGAGTTCGCTGGAAAGATGCTCAAACGCCAGCGCATTCTCTGAACTTGACGTACTGGTTCGACGAACGGACACCCCTGACATTGGTCTCCCTTGACCAAATGTCGGTTGATCCACCTCGAGAAGGAGACCGATTTTATGTGTCAGCTGCTCATTGTCGCGCCTAAGCGTGACGTTCTCATTGCTGAGCTTCTCGAGCAATGTCTCCTGGTTACCACCTCTTGCTATAACCAGAGAAGACTGCAGTCTGTCGACGTCATGCTGGAGCTCTTCCATCTGGACAAGACGATCATCCGACTCTCGTCGAGATGACACCAAGTTTTCCCGTAGCACCTCCAGCTCTCTCTCCATCGACTCCAGACGCGCACGTAGATCTTTGTTCTCATTGTGCAACCGCTGCAACTGTCGCTGCGCTTCCGCAAGTTGAGCACGCAACTGATCATTTCCCTCGTCTGAAGGTGTGCTTCGCCCATTCACACCGCGCAAACGAGGATCGATAGGTGATCTGCCGGATCGAATGGCATCAAACTCGGATTGAAGAGTTGTGTTCATGTTCTTCTGTTTGGTCAGCTCGTCTTTCATACGTCGCATCATTTTCTCGGTACCCCTACAGAGATGTTAAAAAGGGTTAAAGAAAACGACTAACAACGCACTTGACATAATGAACGGCAACTTGGTAGTCATCTTCCATCTGGGCCATACGCTCCTTGTAGCTCTTCTCAGTCTCCTCAAACCTGCGTTCGGCTTGAACGAGACGATTTTCAGCGGTCATATCGTCACCTCGTGAGGGGGTTTGTGTTGAGCGCACATGGTCAAGCTGGGATGTGAGTTGACCAATACGGTTCTCAAGCTCTTTGGTTCGATGAAGAGCTTGCGCCAACTCTTGCTCTGTTTCTTCACGCAAAGCTTGCTGTTCGGCGAGCTTGTGATCCAGATCTGCAGCAGCGGTCGACGAGGTGCCGTTAACCTTGGATCTCGAAGGAAGCTCATCTTCATCAACCTCAACACCATTTTCTGCGAAATAGTTACGAAGCATTCCCAGCCGCACTTGGGTATCCGCAACTTCTTTAGATCTCTCCCGCAGGGTTTCCTCTCTGTCAGCGACGTCTCTCCGAAGACGTGAGGATTCGGCAACAGCAGCAGACAGCTTAGCGCGAAGGCCTGAGATCTGTGACCGTAAGAGGGAATGCTCGGATTCGAAGGCTGACGCTCGCCGGCGCTCGTCGGTCAGCTGCCGCTGTGCCTCTTCTGCAGCTTGGTTGGTCTCCTGTAACATATTCCGTAAAGACGCGGACTCGTTCTCTATGGCCATGATCTTCTCAGCATGTCCTCTCGCGAAACGATCCTCGTCAGATTTCATGTTCCGGTGGGTGTCAAGTAGTTCGCCTAAACCGCCAGTCGTCAACGCCCTATATGAATCAGCCTCTTGTCTGGACTGCGCCCATGAATTTTCGACGTCTGTCAAGCGAGAGCGGGTTGCTTCGGCTTCAGTATTGCGAGCCTCTAGCTCGCCCCGAAGTTCCGCTACATCAGCTTCCAAGTTATCGATCTTCTCTCGCGCACGTTTATACTGTATGTCCAGCTCACTTGTGCGTGTCGATGCAGCCTCGATTGCATCTCGTGCTTGCTCCAATGCACGTACATGCTGTTCACGCGAGTGCACAAGCTGTTCGACCTGCTCGCGAAGGGCGTTTTCCTCCGCTCTGCTCTGCTCCAACGCCGATGTTTGTGACAGTAACGTGTCCGCACGATCTCGAGATTGCGTTTCCAATGTGGTGTGACGATTTTCGAGATCAAGATGTCGTTGTTTAATGCGATTATGGGCATCAAGCTCTTGTTCAGCAGTCTTCGTGGCATCGGCTGCTCGAGCTTCGGCTTGCTCGCAAAGGGTTGTCTGCACTGCAAGCGAGTCGCTGAGCTCATTAATCTTTTGATCTTGCACTCGTCGCTCATTGATCAGGGTGGACAAGTCACTCTCTAGCTCTGCGACCCTTCGCCTCTCCAGCTGAAGTAGCTCCGACTCGTTCGCGGACTCGAACGCAGCAAGTTTCGCGCGATAGTAAGCGGCTTCTTGCGACGCGCTAACTTTGACGCGCTCTGCGTCCGCGACATGCTCTGAAGCCCGCTGAGCTTGCTCCATCAATGCCGTCTAAAACCCACATAATGAATAACAAGGACACTTCTAGCATGCTGCTGACTGACCTGCATCTGAGCTTTGAATTGTTTGAACTGCAATAGGAGCTCCGTATTCTGACTCTCAACGCTATCCTCCAATTGACCCCCGTCCTTGTCGGTGTAAACATAACCTGAACGAGACGCCTTGACAAGAGCCTCTTTCATCCAAATCATTTGCCGTCGTACTCCTTCAAGTTCAACTTCCTTGGCTTTGAGATCTCGAAGTAAATCTGCGGTCACATTACTGACCGAACCTTGCCGAGAAGAAGAATGATGGTGTGTAAATCCATTGACAGTGGGAGATCCGCCGGTAGGAAAGAAACCATCGGGTGGGGGTTTGGACCTGTCAATGATGGGTGATACGCGACCACCCAATCCATTCATCGTCATTGATGCCATATTTGGCGCTTGCCCGATATCCGTTCCGGTAGGCGAAACTGCCCGGCTGCCCGTTGCATGTGGGCTCTTGGCTCGGTCTTGAAGTGGCTGCTCAGGAGATGTAGCTCGGCGAGTCGAGAGCACTTCTTTCGCTGGTGGTTCGGTAAGATCTACGTGATCATCTTCTCGCCTTGGTCGCATTGGTGCCTTAGCAGTACCTGAAGGTGGAACTATACCATTCACTGGCTTGTTAGAACCATTCGGTGACAGTGCACGGCGGTCTTCGACGTCGCTCTGCAAAGGAGACACCGAACGAGAGCCATTGAGAACATGGCCTGAAGGAGAAGAGGAGAGTTTCGGGGGCTGATTTGCTTGAGGAGGGACGGAAGACTTTCGAGCAGGGTTCTGTGGAGGTGGGCTTTTACTGGCATCAGGGTACTTGATATGCTCTGATAAATATGCTCTTTAGTTAAGATCACCTTGTCATGAGAAATGAGGAGACACACTGGTATCCAAGACATGTATTAGACTTGGGTCATCCGACTTGGAGAGTGAAGACGATTCGCCTCCAAGAACCAACACCTTTGGTCCTACAGCAGCCATAGCATGACCTGACCGACCACTAGGCTGAGGACCCATGTTTTGGAACATATACCATCTTTGATCTGGATCAATAACAGATCAATATGTAAGATCTACTTGCTGAACATAGAGACTGACTGGAAATTTTGAAGGCAGCGAGGTCCGATAGATCCTTGCCGTCCACGCCTCTCCCTCCAAAGATGTAGATCACATCATCGACGAGAGCGGCGGCATGGCCCTCCCTTGGGGATGGGATGTAGCCGATGCAAGACAGTTCCGACCATGACCTCGTGCTGAGATCGAATGTCCAAGTGTCATTGTAATGATACTGACCATCAGTTCCACCAAAACTAATGATATGCATCAGGTAGGACACATGTTGCGGACTCGAACCACCTACATAAATATTCGATCACCGTAGGTCATGCAGATGTGACCCGTACGCCGTGCTGGCCGTTCTGTCGTGGTAGGCTCCAAATACTCCCATACTGTTCCCGTTTTCACTGTGCAGAGTTTGACGTTCAAGGCTGCGCTGATAGAAGCGGTGAAATAGAAACTCACATGTACTGAGATCAAATGACCATATATCGTTCAAAAATTCTCCGTCAACCTGTCCACCAAATACGATGAATCGTGTTCCAGCCATTGTAACTGCGTGCCCGTATCTGCCGACAGGTGCTTGTCCCTGCATTGTAAGAAGAGTCCATTTTCGGGAGACTGGATATCAGTTGAGCAAGCGAGGCGTGAACCAGACTAGAAAACTCAGTTTACCTAGATTAAACAAGTAAAGACCATCGTCCTGTCTGTCGGAATACCGTGCTCTGGCATCCGTTTTCGTATCTCCCCCCCAAACAATTAGGACATTACTGATAATGGCACTGGCATGCCCAACTCGAGGAGAGGGGATGTCTCCTTCGGTTTGAACCAAGGAAGCGACATAATCGCGAGTATTAAAGAGATAAAGGTCGTTCTTTGGCGTTTCGCGAACAAGGCCGCCGAAGAGATACAGGTCTCCGTTGCTGGTAGAAGTCGTGGGAAGGGCATGACCATATCGAGGGAAGGGTGATGGCGAGAGGGAAGTAGGCGGTGCGATACCTGGCTTGTTGAAGACGATAGGCGGGGCAAGTGCAAGGCGTCTGGCAGACCATGGGAAAGACGGTCGTGGTGACTGTTGCTGTGGTGCAGGTTGCTGTTGTTGCTGTTGTTGCGACTGTGATTGCGATGGAGCGTGCAGTGCGCCTGAGCCCTGTTGTGAACGTTGATGCTGGATTTGCGAGCCTGAGGAAGGACTGAGGAAATGATGATATATCGAGGAATTAGGGCACAAGTTGTATTCTGGAATAAGTTACTCGGACCAAGGAAGGAAAATGACCACATACACATCGTGGGGACCGTCCAACCTCATATTTCCCGCAGCCTGCTGGTGATGGTGATGTTGTTGAGCAGCGCTGCTATCTTTGCTGGCAGGTGCACTCGAAGACATCTGTGCCAGTGCTTGACTCGGCGTCTGCGCGACAGTAACGGTGGCCGGCGCTGGAGGCGGCGCATGCTTCTTCCTTGAGAAGAAGGACATTCTACGGGTCCTGGATCCTAAGAGGGACGGTATGGCGAAAAATTGGACGTGGTAACAGAATTAAGTGATGGTGGTGCGGCGTCCAAGGCGGCAGACAGCAACAGACCAAATGTACGTCAAAGAATGGTGGTAATGGTGGTAGAAAGGAAAGGGTGAGCAGGCCTGCCTGGAGAATGGGCAGGACCCAACAGCTAATGGAGGGTAGAATTGCTCGACTTCAACTACCTCCGTCCGTGATGGCTGCAACAACCTACTTTGCTTTTGTTTGCCATCATCCTTGACGAAATCAATTTTCATTCAGGCACATAGGTATTCACTGTCAGAAATAGTCCTACTTAGTAGACGTCGATAATCCTCCGCACTAATAGGTATCTGAAATCAAGTCTTTTCTCCTTCCCACGCCTTCCACAACATCTGAGCATCGTAAATGCTGTTTCGGGCCTCATCCTCCCAGGACATGACCCAGTATCACCTCCATACCATTGCCAGAAAATCGTTGCCGTATTTAAAGGACGGATAACGCGCCAGGATCCAGCAGGGACCAAGCTCAAACTCTCCGACCATCCCGCCGGTAGCGTGTGGCGCACTAGAGTGATATCCGCGTTTTCCCCATTGCGTGATCTGTTGTGAACCCATATCCAGGCGCATCCGGATTCGTTTCGTATTGACGAATATCCATCTTCGGCCTTCCGTTTCCTTGCAGTCTCTGTGTCAGCCATCACTAGAGGTTGGAAACTATTCCGCTATCAGTTTTCCGGTCCGAGTACCACATTGTAGCCAAAAACTTACTCGATCGTATAGGTGTGCTTAAATTGGTCCCATTTTACTTTCACCACGTTGAGAAGCTCGGCGACAATCTCTTTGCAGTGCCTCACACCTGACCATACCTCCTGCATGCATTCCAGCATACTGCGGCACTTCTCTGCATCAACAAGAATGACGGTAACCAGCGCAGGTTCTGCCACTTGGGTTACTACCCGCAATTAGTATTACACCGGAAATCCACACCTGCTGTACTGCGTATGCCAGATGATGGGAAGGAGGAAGTATCCGAAGGTTAATCGACATAGAACAGTACACTCTTCATATCTCCAAACCTTATACAAGCCCCTGATATAATTTCAGTAAGTTTTCGAAGCTCTGTCGCACCATGGACCTACGCGCTGCGCTCACGCACTTCATCAGTGAGGCTTCGCTAGTCGGATGGACCTCCTTCGGGTAGAGAATGAAAGGTCGATCTGTAGACCTCGGCCTCATAAAACAGACCACGGAAAAGCTATGTCACTCACGGAGATTAATAGTCGCAGAATAATATTCAAAGAAAGCAATCAAACACAGCGTGAGCATTTTAAGATTCCCTGCGTCATTCGCAATATTTATACTTGACTTTCGGAGGTAGATACTCGACCCAATCCTCTAGCATGACATTGTCTCGCTCGCAAGAGCTGCAAATACGCAGAGCGAGCATTCTTTCCTGCAGCGACGTAGATCTTGAGAAGCCTAGATCGAGGATTTGATGAAACAGCCAGGTAAATAGAAAGCGCATACGCGCCGAAACTGCACGCTGTGTATGACGTTTGCGATTCTTTGATTCTATCCCTGCATGCGCTTACGAAAACGCATGCTTGTCCTGCAAGGAGCCAGCTTCGTGGTGGGGTTGGCAGGAATGAGTAGCAGAGACGTGGTGTGGTAGAGTATAGACTACTCACTGCTCCATCCAGCGCAGCATATGGATAGTAACGCCAAACACCAGAAACAAGTTCTTACTGTAACTGAATACACACAAGTACGATTTCTTGTTCGTTGTACAAAAGGCACGAAAGCATTCTGTTGGGAGAGGAATACTTAAATATGGTGACTGTCGCTGCTTTCAGAAGGGGAATCGGAGTGCCATTTCAAATTTGGGTTGGACCAGCCTGAGGGGACCACTTGGCACGGCCGAACGTGACGCACACCAACGAGGTACACTATGCTTGCCATGTTGACTCGGACGCGTCGGAATTTGGTCTTCGCAGTGACAGTACTACTACTAGTAGCATCAGCTTGATTATCAAACGACGACCTAGGACCGCGTCCAAGTGGCCAGCACGACTACTTACTGCTACTGTTACTTCCTCCGTTGGCCTTCTTCCTCCTTTCTTTTTACTCATTTGTACAGCGCAGATCACCCATGACCAGACAGTGTTGGTTTTTCTTATTCTCACATAGACACTAGATCAGACTTGCCAGCACTTCTCATAATCTGGCGCGCTCAAGAATCATCATTCCCGGGCCTGTGGGACTTGTACACTTCGTCGTCGTCCGACCCAAAGAAATCTGATAAAGCTATCCAAGACACCACTGATGTCGGCGTCCAATAGTATTTGCTGGAAAAAGCCCGAGAGAGCCCTTTCCGGACCTGCACACAACCATCATCTGATTCGTGCTCCCATGTCATCTTTAATTCCTTTTCTTTTCCAAGACCTGCACCACCGCCTGGTAAATATATCTTGACACCGACAGTCCGACAGCGTGACATTTGATCCCACTCACAAGTAAATGTACAGCTGTCGAATTGTACTCGGACATTCGGATTCCATTTTCCTTTATGTCCTCATTGCCTATCTACGCCGTCTCTATCATTCGTGCATACACCTTTGTCTGCTTCCTCATCGACGACGTCTCACGCGGCCGTTATGCTGCCGTCGTAATGCCAGTTGTTGGCTGGACCACCTTCAGTAGTGTGAAATTTCCCATCTGTTCCCAGAAGCCCGGGCGTAAACAACTCGCCTCCTTCAGAAGCCTCTGTTGCAGTGCTTAGGGAAATACCTACGCACTCTCCGTACCAGGTCCCGGCTCACGTAACTCAGTCTCGATGTCGTCCACCACTTCTACGACCGAATAATGCTTTTTAAACCCTTGCGGAACGGCGATACTACCTTTGTAGAATCAGAAGATATCGAGGAAAGAAGCAGTCTAACGGCCTGTGTAGCTCTCGCCAACGGGATCACGACGGGGTGTGCATTCGCAATGAGTCTCGATTATGATGTCTTGGCGTTTACTCGGCCAGTGTGTGAACACGAAAACGTCTTCAGGGAACCAGAAAGTTCCTAAGAGGTGCTGAGCAAGAAAAGAGTCAACACGTCGACCTGAAACAATTGCTTTTTTCGCAGCGACATTGCATCCGTCTGATCGTATAACTCACTTCATGTTTGTATTCCTTCTTTTCGTGTGCGCATAATTTCTGTTAAATAGGCGTTAAGTTGTGCACGCCCCCTGTGTATGCCTGTCTAACTTCACAAGATAAGAGAAAATCCCTGATGTTTATAGAAAGAGTGGTACAACCGCAACGAGTTGATGTTGTTCCAGAAAAACTTGTTTTACAAGGAGCCGCTGCGGTCTACATATCCGAACGCATGTATGTTGACCGAAGATCGGAATAATTTGGTTGCTCGTCTTTTCCGTCCAGCAAGCCGTAATAGAACGTGGTATCTTCCCAAAGTGTAAGTCTTGAGAAGCGGACATAGAATATAATAGTCTTACCTCTGCCGTCATGTTCTCGCATAGTGAACCCATCTCCGAGATATCCGAACCTGAATTCGACGTAAGACACTCAATTGGTGAGGTTATTCTGAAGTGGCGGTTCACCTGTTGTTCGCAGAATCATATTCATAGTCCCAATCCTCAAAGCGAGGGTTGGTAAGCAGTTCAATAAACAGGACGCGATTCCCGGGGAACATAATGGGGGACGCTAGGAAAGAAGAATGTTCAGATAAGAGGTCGGAAAACTGATGGAAGACTTGCCACCCGGTCCGGGTTTAAACCAAGAGCTGCATTGACCCGACCACGCTGTCCGCTTCAGATATAGCTCGCGATGCTCGTTAAAGTCGTCGACGGCCTTACTGTTTATCGTCATAGTCGTGATATTCTCCATTTGCATCTTCTTGAGAATCTTCATGAAACAGCCAGTCACTAAAGATCACCGTTGAATACAGTGACACAGACCGGGAGTTCTACTCACGCGCTTCAATCATGGGAGCCCCGGATCCATGACCGGTAGGACCATGAGGTCCGTAGTACATCAGGTACTGCGCAATCAGAACGTCGAGAAACATAAAATGATGGAAGACATGAGCGTTACTTACGTTCGGAACATCTTTGACTGCAAGAGACATGTACACGTCGACGGGGATACTGAGCCCAGCGATCCTGGACATTTCGGCCTCTGGCGACCAGCGGAAAACGGGGAACGAAGCTCGTATCAAACCCCCTGCAAGAAGATTGAGAAGATAGGCGCTGTAAACTGATACATGGAATGAACAACGCACGTAGCACAAACGATGATGTCAACTTCGACTTCTTTCCCGTCGGCATCGATGAAACCTTTCTCGGTAATCTTCTGAAACATCTTGGTATCCACACGAACATTGGGTTGAAGGAGGGCTTCAAGATAACCGTTCCCGGGTGTAGGTCTCCGACATCCTACAATAAAGTCTTTTGGAACAATGGCGTCGATTAAACGTTCATCGCCTTGAAGGCGTCTACGCATATCAGCGTCAGCATACTATGATTGAATTGAAGATTGTCAGACTACCATGTAAAAAGTGTAAGAAGAGCTTACCGCAAGTACAGCTTTCTGCTCGGGCGTGCCAATTACAATGAACCTGAATCGTTGATTAAGATCGGACTACCGGCAGAAATATTTCTTAGCACCAAGGTTGATGAAAGAAATTTGAAAAAGTACCTCGATCATCTTCCTATACTTTAATGAATGATATGGATCCTCAGTGAAAAGTTTCTTCTGCACTTCAGTGTCTGACATATTAGAATTAGTAATGCAGGAATACTAGAAACGATATCCTCCTGACATCTGAAGTTCGTTCCGCCAGGGCCTGCGTATTGCTGAGCAAAGGCGGAAGTAATCCATGTTGGTGAACGAATCCAATGGTATATTTGCTTAGCATCAGGTTGCATAGTAGCCAGAACCTGTATTCCAGAGCTTCCGCATCCAATAACAGCAATGCGTTTGTCTTTGTAGTCTAGATCCTTGGGCCAACGTGCAGTGTGGCAAAGAACTCCCTTGAAGTCATGTAGACCTTCAATCTTGGGCCATTTCCAGGTATTTAGAACGCCTAGTTAACCCGTCACAGTGCCCCTTCAATGGAGAAGTATCAACGCTTACCGCCGGCATTGACGAAAACATCACATTGATCGTCGAATTCCTTCGCGTCTGGACCCCGGATACGAAGTCTCCACTTCTTCGCGTCGTCAAGCCATTCGGCGTATATGACTTCGTGATTTAAATTAATGTACTTTCCTAGGCCAAACCTGAGTTTGAGCAAGTTAATTAATTATAAGCTGAGGAGAAATGGAGACATGTACTTGTCCACGAGGCCTTTGTAGTATGACTGGATCTCTTCTGCTGTGCCGTAGAATTCGCTCCAGTTAGGATTTGGACACCACGACATCTATACTTTCACCATCCCCAGTCAGCGGAGTCAACGATATGAAATGAAATTCAATGACCTGGTAGTTTACTGAAGGTATATCACAACGACATCCGGGGTATCTTCGAACATAAAATCAGACCCGAACTTCTATGGGAGGTCAAGTTAAGACTCAAAACGCACTGGTTCCAAAACCAAGTGCCACCAACGTCTGAACCCATCTCGTAAATCGTCAAGTCGATATTCTTGCCGCGTTCTTGGACATCATGAGCGAGACAGATGCCAGATATGCCAGCGCCGATAGCGATAACTTTGATAGATTTGATCTAGAAACAAAAAGGCCATAATATTGACTGAACAGTTACTAAGGAAGTACATGCGTACTCACGTCACCGAAGAGTTGTTCAGGAATTCGATAACCCCTAGCGTTCACGGAGGGCCAAGGCCGCTCAGATTTGTTAGTGGACATTCTAAAGAATGCAGAAAGCTAAGCAAAGGGAATTCCTGATGCATTTATTGCCTTTTGAGCGAATGGCGATATCTAAACGTGAGAGTCGGGAGAGAGCCGTCCGGTCCGCTTACCGGACTTATCCGACGGAGCGGAAAAACACATGACTGCGTGAATTTCGCGAACACTTAAAGGTCACCTTAGTTTTTGCGTTTCTTCAAGCTTCAAAGCTTCAAGCTCAAGTTCTAAAGTTTCTGTACTGAAAGATCCATATATTTAGCCAAGGCGTTCGAACATGGACTTCACTGCCACCTCTCTCTTTTTTCGTATTTTGTACATGTTGTCTTAGGTCTATCGCCGGATCGCCGGAGCCGGCATTTGTGGTCTCGGTTCTACGTGTAGCATCGCGAAGGCAGGCAAACGTACAGGAAAGAGCATGACTATCTTTTTTGTACGATAGGAATCCAGCGCCAGGTGGTACGTGGTCACTCGCGAGGTAGGGTCATGTCGTTGTCACGAAGTCAATGATTCTCAATACAGTATCTTTATTGTTTACGACGGCCTTATCACTAACAGTTCATGAAACAAATGTTGCTGGACGATGGCGGACAAGCTGAGAAAATGCTCATGGGTGATCCGTCTGTTGGGGCCGGACCTGACGGTTTCGTATGTCCTTCACATTCTTTATACACCGGAAGCTGACGCGAAGTAATAGGCGCAACGGTATGTACCGCGGAGTGAATCAGTCACAAATTGATGTAGACGTATATACTGCAGGGCCATGGAATGGTTGAGGTCATGAACCGCATAGCATGTCAGGTCAAGCAACTTGGTGCCGAGGTCCGATGTTCAACGACAGCTGTTTTCTCAGCAACACAACCAGGCAGCCCAGCCACCCCACGGGCGATTGTCAGCGCTCCTGCCGACTCTCCTTATAGTAGAGTCACCGAAATTTTTGATAAACTGGTCGTGGCTACTGGTTCATTTTCCACTCCTATTGTCGACGTCCCTTCCTTCGCTACGTCGTCTGTCCTTTCTAATGATACTCCAATCGATGATCGATGATCCTTTGGCACCCTTGACGATCCATAATCCCATCTATTCGACCCTACAATACAAACGGCGCTTTACTCAGACAACGAGACGTTATCGTAGTCGGAGCTTCCAAGCCGATTCTGAATACTGTTGAGAGGCTAGCATCGGTATAGTTATCTGCGTATCACATCACGGTATCACACTGATTCATCTTTCAAGCTCAGAACAGCTATTGTGTCACTCTCGTCCTTCGAAATCCTCCTTATTTAGCCCCTCCAGCCGCTAAGGGTCCAAAGACTGGTGCTCCCGCTGATGTTGCTGGTGCTGTTGGTACAAGAGTAAGCGTGCTGAATAACACTCAAAGGCACATGCTCTTATCGGTTTCCTTGCTAGCTTTCGACGTCTCACGTCCCGTATTTCAACTATCCGGTGACCGGTCTGAGAAGCACTGGTGGTTTGGTGGCGTCGCTGTTCCGCATCATAGTGCACACCACTGGATAGGTTCGTTCACACCGAAACCTTATTTCCGCCTCCAAGAACGTGTTTTCGTCTTGGGGAGGCTGGAACAGTCCTCTGACTTCCGACATGAGGCCTGTCGTTAATTTGATGTCGTCGGACTCGTAGGGTTGTCCTAGTCCTTGGTATTCTCTGTGTTCATCTTTCAATTCAGATCTACATTCCCGGGTCCGGCATCACTTCTATCCCTCATTCAATCCGGACAAATTAAAGTCGTCAAGGACACAGTCGTCGATATGCGCAAGGTTAACTCAAGGGATGGCTTCAAAGTTATCATTCGTTCCTCGAGGATGACAAAACAGTCATCGGGCACGTTTGTCAAGCCGTCATCTACGGAACTGGATGGAATACTGGAACTTATCCTTTGATGTTAGACAAACTTGGCTTCCCTGTGATGTATACAGATAAGTTTCATGCGAAGCAGAGTTCGAGGAATTAGATGCCAAGCCTTTGAACGAACTTTTGGCTGACCACCAGACACGGGCGAACACTCCAGATACTTGGGACTCGCCGACATCATGATACAACGTACGCGCGATGGGCTGGTCGGATTCCTAAATAAATTTCTCCCTTCCGTCTACACTGACTTATGGTGCCTCTATCACATCTCGAACGCGACGTGATCTTCCCTACATGTAAAGTTAATCACGTTCTTTTCCTTGTCCAAGGCCACGGGTGCGTGAAAACGCTTTACGCGTTCTTTGCCTGACATCGGGTTACGGATTATTTACTCGGCATGCTGCCTAAGTCGCTGCTATCCCTGGAAGTTGCCAAGGAGATTTCTATGCAGTCGGTGTGGTCGCGGAGATTGCTTGGACCAGGTAGGTGGCCGTACCTGTTCTAGATGATGTGTGTCAACATGTAAGTAGCTCACGGAAGACGGGGTCAATGGCTTGGGGCCTTGTACATAGATTATTGTGGGAGACTTTGTCTTGGTGAGTCAGAAAAACATGCTTGTTACCAACGTCACGATGTCTGATCAGTTTACAAAAACATGGGTGTTCCCGCGGACGGTATGGGGATGACAGGTGTTGTTGACAGCAATACGTACCATCTGGATGAGAAAAGGACCAAGAGGAACCAGGCGAGAGGAATCAACATTTAATGAAGTGTCTCGCACCCGGGTTCGACTCACAGTCAATTCATAGGTGTGCGATGCATATCATGTTCGAGTTAATAATAACAAAGCGCGATAACATTCTAGGCGCAAGCGCCAAACTTAAAACCACGGTCAACTATTCTGCCGCTCCATTTTCCATCATAAAGAACGTCCATTGAAATTGAGTCAGAATCTGCAAAAGATCAAACGTACACTTGGCACTTGGCATAGGGATCGACGTAAGAACCAATGACGCGGGTCGCCAACTTGAGCAAAAGTCTAATAACCGGATGCCAAGTCTTTTTCAAGATGCTTGGGTTCCTCAGGGTTCCTCCGGTTTTACCTCTCCGGTCTCTGGGCGCTCTTGGGGTCTTGGCATCCGACGACTCGATCAAGATATTTATGGTATGTATTCCCGTGGCGCCTTTTGCGGCCACGGCCGTTATGCTGAGCCTGATGTACTCGCATCTTTGGGCTGTTGCCGCCACGCTGTAGCTCAAGCCCAACTCTTATCTTTGGCGTTAACCCGTAGCTGGCTTGGCTTCAAATGTCTTTTGGGTCCGCAGCAGATTCAAGCTTGATGGTTTCTCTTTCGTTCCCGGTAACAACTGTGGCTATGCTCTCTGTTGTTTTGACTCGTTCATATAAGGCGCCGACGAAGAGTGGCGGTCTGCAACTCCGTCGGAGATCTTCCGGAGATGGCTTATACATGGTCGTACACAGCAGGCTTTCTGTATTCATTCAAAGGCTATCCGACGGAACTCCCGTTCGCTGAATCCCTTGGTGTGTGTGAATATCATTTTTCAACACGCGCACCTCCGTGTTACTGATTCACGACTCGGAAGGTATGAGTACTTCGCTCACCGACAGATCATTCTAGTCCCACGTTTATAAAATTGATGTGACAAATGTCGCGGGACCGACTTGAACCGTCATCATCCTGGGCTATATGTTCGTCACTGGGAACCCGCTCTGCCGCTTCCTCGTTCAATTGCTTCTGTTATGACTGGCATAATTAACAACATCCCGCCGATGTATCTCACGTTATGTCGGGCCCGTTCGGGGTCTGATAGAACCCATTTCTGCGTCTACTATGGTCTTCCATACCGGCGATTATCTCTGCTTCTTCAGGCTATTGTTTAACCTCTGATTTAACCATATTCATGGTGTATTCGATTTCACACTGTGTCTCAGGCTCATACTTCTTCCGGCGGTAAAGTACTCGTGAACAATTTCACTCTGTCATATTCATGACCCGACCAATCGTCGGACTACTATTGATTCATCTGCGGGTGTCTATTATGCCATACTTCTCAAAACGATCTTGCTTTCACAGTCAAAACACATATTCGATGCGATTCATCTTTTAGGTCCTCAGCCTCTCACTGGGATCGCTTTTTATAAAAAGAAATTCTACTACACCAGGTCCCAGAATCCCGTGACAACCTAAGCATCGTGATTCCTAGGTCCACTCAATGACTCCTCGGCTCCCAGGCGTTCGTATTTTAATTCCAAGGCAACTCTTTCAGTTAAGCCTACGCGATTACTTGACAATCTTCGTAGATTGTATCTTTACTCCAATTTAGGAATCATTGGGGTAGTCTCTGCTTCATTCATCATTGTGTCACCCTCTACTCTTGAACTATGCACTGGCGATTGACTGAAACTTTGAATAAGTATCTACTCTTCCGTATATTAATATGTCTTGACTCTCGCACAGAAGTTGGTGTCCTTTGCGATCGTTGTCTCGATGCTCCGTCTGGACTTAGTAAACTCGGACAGTCCGCTGTAACTCAAATCAACAGTTGTGCAGTTTTGCCTACGGCGAATGTCACTCGCGCTCATCTATTGGTCAATGTCGAAGAGAATTCTAAGCATCTCTCACGCACCTTACTTGGAGGGTGATCGTGAAACATTCAGCCTGTCGAGACCTTCGTGCTCGTTCCTTGACCTGGGAGATTTCGCAACAATATAGGTATGATCCTATGATTGTGCAGTCTATTCTCACAACTCGGTGCAATTCAATTACGCTAAGTGCCGAAGCGGCCGACGGTTCAACGGAGACGTAGGATGAGAAACAGGCAGCGCTATGTGCGCTTTCCTATATATTCGCGCAATTTCGAAATACTCCGGCCATTTCCCGTTCGTACCAAACGGTAGTCTCGATTTATTCCTCGTTTTAAGAGCTGAGAAATTCAGGCTTCAAATCGTTGCGGGTGTTCTTCAGAGTACTCTGGGTGCAACTCTCATGGCGTCTCCTTCAAACATATAGTTCCGTGGCGACGGATCGAGCCCCAGAATCAACGATTTCGAAGCAGAAGGAGCGGAATACCGGTTGATGTGCCTTGCTGGCGATGGATCCTGCCATTAGTTTTTCTGCACCGGAGAAATATTTTTGGGAGGTGCTGAGTAAGAACGCACGCATTTCGGGTTGTTCCATCCCTAATGGCCGCTCTTACCCACGCGTATTCACGGCCTAATCATTGGGAACGTGATATCTCGGTGGGCTATGGCAATAGAACCCCGAAGAGCGCACCAGTGCTTGCTGCCCAATCTAGTGTGTCGTGTTTGAAAAGTCCGTACGCACTTACGCACTTCTATTTATCATGAAATGCACCCGTTTACAGCTGTAGCATTCGAGAATGTTACGTCCCAGTGATTCTTCATCCGACAGTCGCAATATTGTAAATAAGCAGGTGCATCTCATTAGCTACGGTACAACGAGCGTCCTTCGAGTACTGCGGTTAGTGATGCCTTCGGTCTCTGCCCGAAGTAATATTGCTGAGTATTAATCTTCTCATGAGCAAGAACTCGGAACGTAACCAATACTTCCATCTCCTATCACCACTGGGCAGTATGGTATGTCATCAGTCAAGGAATCTCCTGCAAAGTAAGGGAAGCGGAGACGGGAAGTCAGTTCCGGGATAGTTGATCACATTGTTTCTTGCACCGGGTTATGATAACCGGAGCAGGCATCCCCGTCTGCTGCGGTAGTGTGGAGAGGGACACCTATCCTAAGTAAAGTTTCAACTTTAAGGCCTGATGGTCAATAAGACGGCCATTATAATACATCCCAACGACAGTAGTAATAGCACACTCAGTCAGGTAACAGAATGATCGGTCTACAGGCCTATATAACCAATGAAAAGATTATGCACCCTCAGAGAAAAATCGAGAGCTAGCATGTTGAGGCCCGAGAAATCAGAGTATTTTCTCCGCCGGCGCGTAGGATGCAATCGGAACCGATTGAGAAGCAGACAAGCTATTTTTATACCGCGTCGCGCAGCACCTTGGAGCGTCACGTGGCGTGGGATCATTCAAGTTCACCTCTTGGCACTCTACGCCTACGACCTCCTTTAAGAATGTCCCGCTATCCGAATACGCTAGGACCTGCGACGAAACTGACCAAGGCGCAGAAGAATAGAGCAAGAAGAGAACCTTCAGGTGTATTCTCCCTGTTCCAGGCCCCCCAAATACAGCAGTTCAAGGAGGCATTTCAGTTGATTGACCATGACAAGGACGGATGGGTTGGCGAGAGCGATTTGAAGGAGATTTTCGGGAGCCTGGGTACGTCGTGGGATAACTGTATCGGTTGCAATACTGAGTCATGCTGCAGGAATCCAACCGTCACCAGAGATGATGCAAGAGCTATTACTGTCGCGACCAGGAGAGACGATCGTTGGCGAGCGTGGGGTGAACTTTACGATGTTTCTGACAATGATGAGCGAACGGCTGTTTGAGTTTGATCCAGAACAGGAGCTGGTGGAGGCGTTTGAGTGTTTTGATGAGAATGACAGCGGCTTGGTCAAGGTTGAAGAGATGAGGAAATGGCTGAGCGAGCTGGGGGACAGGATGGATGAACGTGAGGTGTGTTGTTTAATGCCGTTTAATACTGGAAATGAAACTGACTGTTGCAGATTGACCGGCTGCTTAAGGGACCATTTACGGATCGGCAGGGTAACTTTAATTATCGTGAATGGGTCAAGGTGCTTCGGATAAATGGTGAGGAGGAAGAGGATAAGAAGATATGACAATGAGAGAACGAGGACCTGCTTGACATGTAAGACGCTTCTCTTCCATGCAAGCTATGTGCTGAACAGAGAGCCTGCCAGCAACGTATTACGATCATGTGATACCATTCTGTTATGTAGCCTGAGGCTGTAGTATTGAGATCGGACGACATGTCCACAATTCAGACTGCGGCGAGACCTAGACTTCCAAGGTTTCGCCTCCACTACTTTTCGAAGGCGAAATCTCCCGAACTAGAACAATCGTGTTACCTTCAATCAAATTCGTAGAAAATGCATCAAGCTGATGAAGCTGATGAATTGATATTGGTCGGGAACACTCGCAGTGTATCGCATCTCGAACATTCGGTTTTGCAAGTGTTAGAACTAACCACCGTATAATTTCTTAAATGGCCTGCTTGATTGACATAAGTATAAGTTCGAAGTCCGGAACTTCGAAAGCCGGGTCTCTCGACATCACCGTCATAGTTTGAGGCGCTTGCTTCTACAAGTCATGCGAATGGTGTTGAACCCGGATTGCCACATGGAGGCGGAGCTTCATTCTATCTAGTGCATACTCTTCTCTCCTTTGGAAAACTATTATGCTAGCGGATCTTCCGAAGAGGACAGCTACTAGTTATTTCCCTCGGATTAGTAGACAGATTGGCATAAGTAATCCGATATTGAAAAAGAAAGTGCGACTTGGCAAGGGGCTAGCCAATCGGAGATGGAACCAAATTAGGAATGGCCGTTTTGGGAAATGTCTTGGCCGGCCAAGAGTTCTTGGTTATTGATCGACTTGGCGGTGTATGGAATCCCTGCCAAGCATAACTCCGGGCAAGCTTGGCGTCCACGCTATAAGTATGTCAAAAATGGCCCACCCTGACAATTCTTCTATTTGGTCCCAATCCACCCAGTTCGACAGCCGTCTCCTCGTCCCCCTTGACGTCCTCCAGCAACAGGCTTATCTTCACATGTCACCCCTTCCTCCATCCCCCATGTCCTCCACTTCCCCTCCGCCAGCAGATTCGGAGCCTGCACCGACCCACCGGTGTCTCTGGCAGGAATGTACCCAGTCGTTTGGTGACCCAGAGCAGCTCTACAACCATCTTTGCAACGAGCACATTGGTCGAAAGAGCACCAATAACCTCTGTCTCACATGCAAGTGGAAGGACTGCGGGACATCGTGCGCTAAACGGGACCATATTACCAGCCATCTCAGAGGTATGCTCAAAGCTCCTTAGTAACTTTGTCTGACCTTTGTTCGGCAGTGCATACCCCACTGAAGCCTCACTCGTGCGAGGTATGCTACCCTCTTGCTTACTCATGGCCCACCTTCTCACAGCCTGCAGATATGCCAGAAATCTTTCAAGCGACCCCAGGATCTCAAGAAACACGAAAAGATTCATACGGAGGAGCACCATGCGCAGCACAAGCACTCAAAGGCAATCACCGTCGTCGACCCCGTCTACGTCAGCAGGGTCCGGGGCGGTGAAGACCCCAAAAAGCAACTGAGAGTGCCCAGTGCTCGCTCGACCTCCCACTCTTCGTCAGCCTCTGACGGTGGGTAGTCCACTGCAGCACACGTGATATATTTACTGACTGCGCTGCGTCCAGTCTCTCACTTTGGCCTCCTTCCCACTCCGTCTCCCGAACTGCCCCATCAGGTTGCCCACCATGTTTCGCCGTCAGACGACCTCCATATGCTGCACAACCAGCTGCCGTCGTGGGAGGTCTTGCGTACGGATGACCCGCCGGTATCAGCAGGTTCAAAGCGCTCTCATGACTACAATGTCGACGACTTCTTTACCGACATGAAAAAGAGGCGCGTAAATCCGTCGTATGACCCTCGCATGGCTGAGCGCCTCAACAACCTCAGCTTCGCCGGACACAACTTTAACCCTCGCTCAGTGTCTGTTGAGATCCGCTCTCCAGAGGAGCTTGCAGCGGTTAATGAATTTTTGGTCACCCTCGGCAGGAATGTTTCCGGGCGTCCCCAACAGCAGTCCCCGCCCTCCGCCGCTGCCGCCGCTTTCCCGCCCGACTACTTTGATCCAGTCTCTCTTTCCCAGCTCGGTCTTGCTGGGATGCCGGGAATGCCGCCTTCTCATACGCACTATTCCCCAGAGCCCGCACCATATCCGACCAATTCCCCGCCCCAGCAGTACGCCAACTACTCTAATCAGCGGTATCCATCGCTTGCCGAGTACCCACCCTCTGCCGACTATCACCGTCGCACCTCCTCCGTTTCCTCTGCGCGTTACATGTCCGGTGGCCCTTACCACCCATCCCCGCCTTCAGAGCATAGTACCACTCCACCTCTTGACTTTGATTACATCCGTGCTTCTCGCGGCCCTCCGCCTGCAGCAACGATTTCCCCCGTCGAGTATATGAACAAGGCTATGCGCCCTATGGTGCCGCTCAAATCAGTGCCGACTGTATCCAAACCAAGTCCCGTCGAGCCCAAACTTTTGCAGGACATGCATCGCGGGCCTCCCGCAAAGCTCACTTCTTCATCCTCTTCTTCCGCTGCCTCATCTACACCGTCTTCTCCGGAAAAAAAGAAGAGCTCCTTGTACCCCCTCCTTACGTCGGGGGATGCTCAATACAAACTAGCCCCACTCACGTCGTCGTCACTGGAAAAGTCACTCCCCGGAATACGAAGCATAAGCGACGACCTCTCCCGGATAGAAATTGGCGCAAAGCGCGAGGTTACATCCGAAGAGAGACGGCATCATGCTGAACTTATTAAGGACCTACTGGTTAGTATCAACACTGATTATAAACGTCGCTACGGGACACCGAAAATGGTCAAGAAGGACCGAGTTGTGGAACGCGATGTTGAGATGATTACTGTTTAATACGAAACGTGGTGCAGAAAGGACGCTTTGTTTCCTTATTTTTTGCTTTGATCTGCGTATTATATGTGCAAATAACTTTTGGAGTGTACACTACAATTCTATGTATAAGTTATTATGGAAGATCAATTTGTATCTGTCGATGGCACAAGTTGTCGTTGGGCTTGCATGTCTCGCTGTGTGCAAACGTGCCGAAGGATGTACAATAAAAATACAGCATGGTATAAAATGACCGCCGACTATATTATGTACGTAAATATCTCAGCTTCTGTTCTTTATAGTAAACTTGATTTTCGGCTTAGAAGCCGCGGGCTCTTCTACGTCTTGTGCAGACGTACTGGTAGCCAAAGGCGACGGTGCGAAAGGCGTATTGAATCCGAGATTGGGCGTGTTGGTCGTCGGCGGTGGAGGGCTCCCTGCGGGTCCCGCTACTACAGGCGCCGCGCCGCTATTGAACTCTGCCCACCGGGGACATTTCCTGTTTGTTTCTAGAATAACGCCGGTCAGCATCACCAATCATCCAAGAATATATAAAAAACTCCACTCATATGCCCCATCTGTCCACAGTGTCCACATCTCCTCGTCGTATCAGGTTTCAATGGTCTATTCAGAGTCATCGGCGTCCCACCCTCCTTCACAATCTTCGCGTTCTTTCTATGCAGCCGCCTCTCCTGGTTCTTCTTCATCCTGGCAATTTCCTCTTCCAGCCTCTTCTTCGCCCGTTTATCCTTATCTGCATCTCCTGTGGGGGCTAGGCTGTCAGCCATTGTGGCCTCCTCCTCCAATAGCTGCTTCCCTCGCACGTAAGCACGTATAACGCCCGGGTCTCGAATTATCTCTGTTTGCCACTCCCCATCCGTCAATCGCTTGATCCTCAGCACTCGCCGGCCGCCGTCGGGTCCCACACTCATGTCGCGCTCGACGGATGATGTTCGACTGGGGCCGGGAGCGGGCGAGCCAGGAGCCACAGATCCGTAAGAGCTGTGCGCCTTTTTCGCTTGAGCCTCCTTTTCGTTTTCCTTGTATCTTCTCTTATCCTCCTCCGTCAACACCGGCTCGTCTTTCCGACTCAGGGAATCGAATTGAGCCTTCCATATCCGTTCGATCTCAGAACGATATATCTGTTGCTGCTCGGCGACGTTATAACGGTGGGCAGATTTTGGCCGGTTCTCAGCCTCGGCTGCAGTAGTAAGTGAGTCGTGGAAAGGTAAAGAAACAGATGAGACATACCCATTTTCTGTTCGTCATCTTCCCCTGCTTTCACAAATATCTCCTTCATCGATATCCGGATAAAGCTAAAAGCTTCCCCTCTTCCAGAAGGATCACCTTCGCCATGCAACCTCAGCATGGCCTTCGCCTGGGTAGCAAACAAGAAATTCTTTGTTGTGATCCAAGGCGCCAACTGCTGCTCGACCGAAAGATTCGATTCATCGCCATCCGCTGCGTCCGCAGTCTGACTATAACCGGAGTCTTGCAAGTGCCGTTGACCAACTTGCATACTCTCCGTAAGAACAACCTGCTCCGGTCCGACCATCTTCAGCATCTCAGCATCGCTTGGTATGGACAAGTTGGGCTTGAGCCTCCAAAATCCTTGATGCGGCCCTCGACGGTGATATTCCATAAATTCTTTCAGCCTTTGTCGCATCTGGAGCTCGTTTTGATCTGGGAAGTATTTCATCAGCCTCGATATCTTCAGTCGTTCCTCTTGACTCTTTCGGAGCAGCTTGAATGCGATGATCTGCAGTCTGTACTTGATTGTATTCGTGATTTTGCGAGAATGTGGCCCAGGAACTTCGGTGACAGGATACGTCTGCCCAACGACAAAGAGGTTTTTGATTTCCCGGATGAAGTATTTTGTATCACCTTTGACGGTATGGCGGATGATGAGAAAATCGGTACCGTAAGGTTTATGTCGGAAAAGAGGTGCCCGGAGTAGATTGTTGTACAATGCAGGCATCGTTTGTCCCGGGTAGACGTAACCGAATTTCATGAACGGAGAGTCATCTTGAGGTTCAAGAACGAAGGGAACGCCCAAGTCATACTTGGGAATATGTTCATCCTTCTCATCCTTCTTCCTGTAATAATTCACCAGCGCACTACCCATACCAAAGTTAGATATTATAGGGGGATGTTCTTCCTGCGTCCCAGATTGATAAGAAAAATCTATATGACAGACAGACGACTTACCGAGTATTCCCAAAGTACAAAGTTGCTCGTGTCTCGGAGGCTGAGATCACTGGTAGTATGCAGACCCTCTCCGACATTACCGCCTTTGCCGAGCCGCCGACCAGCTTTATCCTTCTTTTTCTTGGCAGTGCGAACCTTGCTGAATCGTAATTCGATATTTGAAGGAAACTGCAACGCTGGGCGATGGAAAGAACGAGCCTCCTGTTTGGACAGTCGGGTCTTGTACTTCAGAAGAAGTCAGATTGAAAACACTCGTTAGATACGAAAAGTGAAGACGTACAAATGGCAGCTGCAGTTTCTGTGCAGGATAGGCATGCTCTACAGACAGTTGGCCAAAGGTTTGGCGGACACGATGGCGACCGTCCTTGGAAATCTCGTAAAAGTGGTCATTTGATAGATTAAACTTGTCGCGGATGCCTGCGTCAGTTCTGAGCCTCTTTCGAGGCCTGGCCATTTCAGCTACAGAAAGATTGAATGGATGTTGTGTTTGGAGAAATAGAGATAACAAACCTGTTCTATCTTCGGGGACAATATCATCTTCGTGATTGAACTCCAGCTGGGTAAAATCACGGAATGGTGCGCGAGGGCTCCATATAATACTTTGCGTCCATGCACCAGATTCCAACGCTTTGTTTGCTGGTGTCGTAAGATTATTCTCTGGCAGGCCGTTACTGCGTGAGAACGTGTTCTCCGGTTCATAGATAATTTGGTCCTCCCAATTCGACAACAGAACGAGATCGAAGCTTCGATCATGAAGGGGTAACGATATAGGAACGTTCGTCTTGTCACGTTCCTGAGGTAGGATGAGCATGTAAAACGAGAAGAATGGTTTTGAAATGCACCTCAAGAGCCTTGCGAAGATCGGCTTCTACACTTCCAGCAGAAACAACAGCTTCGACACGCTTATTCTCGACTTGCCGCTTCGTATCGCCTACAACTGCTTCAAGGAATGCTTTGGGTACTTCTTTCCTCCGGGGATACACAGTTTCGACTGGCATGTACTCAGCAACTTCTTACATGCATGGTCAGGAAACTCACTATGGAAAGGTCTCTTGGCGAGTCTCGACTTGTTCACCGTGTACCCTTTGAACAGTTCACTGAAATCGAGTATCTTGTCCTTCTGGAACGCCGGAAATCGCTCGTATACACTCTTCGGTCTCTCGACAAGTCGTTTCACTATCCGCACTCGCCTCTGTTTCTGCCTTATGGCGTCCGGAGATCGGAGCTCTGTCTTGACCGCTGGGGCTTCCATGTCTTCATCCTGCATCTCTTGGTCAATTTGGGACTCCCAATCTTCACCCTGATCATTCCCAATGGCCTCATCATCCTCATCATAACTCTCGTTGTAGATCTGACCAGAGTTCAAACTTGGCAAACCGGAAATTCCAAGCTGGTTCGAGAGGCCCGAACCGCTAGGCAAGGACATGCCATCGAGAAGATGATTGAGGGAGAATCCGGTGAGCGCAGATATCGCATCGCTTTCGTCCTTGTTATCTGCCATGGTGACGAGAGCCCCGACGGCTATTGCGCCCTGTGAACGTTCGTTAGCAAGGTAGTTTGAAGCTCTTGGAAAACATATACAATCATCCAAAAAAGGAAGCCACTACGTCAACCTTGGCGCGTCGCGACTTCGTCACCTACTAGTACCATCATCTTTCGAACAGCATGGACAAGCAGCTCACCACCGAAATAGAGGTATGTTTCATTTTCAGGAAACCCGATATCTGTATTGTTTATGCTGATGCTCTCAGAAATTCCGTGCGGGCCTCGCAAGCTCAGCAGAAGACATTGCCTTTAGAATATTTCCTTCCAAGGTATAATTATACACGCTCCTCCATCATCGTTATACAGCCGATTGAAATCAAGACAGATTTTGTAAATTGTGGATATTTTGTCATTCTAGCGCTAAATCAAGAGCAGGGAGCTCCAGGAGATGATCCAGTCATTCGATTCGTCTTCTTCACCGTTCCATCCGTCCCACGCTTCGACCGATGGAACAGTATATCCTCCTCCTGACAGCCATCCCTCTGAAGAACCTCCGAGCAAAAAGCGTCGACTGGCTGATCCAATTGACAGCAACGCCGCACAGAATGGTCGCTTCACCAGCGTCGTTGTAGCAAACAAGCATATATCCGGTCTACACGCGATTGTCAAACGGGAGTCCGAACAGCTATCTTCCACAGTCGTATATCACCTATCTTCTATCTATTGTGTAGTTGCTAATTTAACGCGTTAGGATCAAGTGAAAATGTGGATAACTCTGACGATGCCAAAGTCCGTGACGTTTTAGTCCCTTCGTTATTGTCTTGTTTCTGACGATTTATATACAGAATTGAGGAGTACGTGCTCTGACTCCTGTTTGGCTTCGGATGAATCATACTCCCATTCTTCCAGTGGTGATAATTTTGGTTGGTGTTTATGTTCTGAATTTTACGACGCATGCTCACGAAATGTTAAGGGGTCCAAATTCAAGAAGGTCGTCTTGACATTTAGTGGTTACGTCTTTTTTAACGCTGCTTGTCCAGAGGTCCTTTCTGAACTGCATCGTGCCCAAGAAAGCGCATACAATCTGCGTGACACCGCTCGCCAAGATCACATCACTAGGGCAAAGATATGCTCTAAGCTGATCAAGTATCCCAACTTAGAAGACTATATGGTATTGTAAACTCCTTCCGTCTTCTTCAGAAACTCAATAATAGCACCAGTTGGCACTGAAGGAACATGATGAGAAACAGATTTATTTTTCCCGTCAGCATATTATAGACATCCGGAATATGTACGCATCGCTGATGGATCTCATACAAAAAAACATCACCAAGGTCTGCAATTCTTTCATATCCATGAGCTCGATTACCCAACCAAGCTTGTAGATTCGTGTCCCGAAGGCCAACAACAATCGTGCACTCTATTAGATCGTTTCTCGCGCTGTAATCCAACTACAGTTCTAGACCCACTAAACAGAGATAGTCTTGTACACATCAAAGCCATCGGCGCCCGTGCTGATAACACCCCCCGGTATCTGAGGATGCCAGTGCGCCTCTTTTACATTTTGCTGATGGTGAGAGAATAGCAGCTGGGGTGGTACATTTTGTTCGCCAGAAGAATCAGTTGTCCCCATTTCATCATCGTCTTGCTCGACTGCAAGGTCCCATAGGGTGACTTGATCATCGGCAGATGATGCTAAAAACATGGAATCCTCCGTCGGATGCCATTCGAGAGATGTTATGGGCGCCTTGTGCCAATTAAATGAAGCGATAGGCATAGAAACCGGACCATTCGTGCTACATCTGATATCAGGCCCATTGCTGAAAACCGAGATGTAGCTTACTCACCTTTTTTTCTTCATATTACGGAAATCCCAAACTTTGATTCCGCCTTCATCTCCGCCGCTGAGAAGAAGATAAGTTGTTGACTTGTTCCAGCTGATCACATTGACGTCGCCTTCATGGGCTTCTTCGATGCTAGCAACACTTCGACGTCCTTTGCTTCGTACATCCCAGACTTGGATCGTTTTGTCGGCTGAGCATGACGCAAATACGGTTGGCTCCGAAGGGCTCCATTGTATATCTTCAACGCTCGATGTGTGAGATGTAAAAGGCTGTGAGAGAGCGTTGAAACCGGAAGGTGTAGATGTTGTCAAGTAAATCTTGGAGTGAATATCGCCGGTTAACAGGCGCAAAGAAGAAGGGCCTGAAGCGGCCCAGTCCAGTGCAAATCCTTCCGCTCTGCCATGGGAATTTATGGTGAAGACGGGCGACTGTGTTCGATCTTTATTCCCTGTGTACCCGGGCACATCGAGTGATTCGATGAGCGGTCGAACATCCCATATGTGCACCTTACCCGTTTCTGCCCACGTCGCAACGTGATAAGGCTGAGAAACAGGAGGTAGAGGAGTAGATGGGGGAAGTGGTTGTGCTCGTATCCGGTTAACACCGCCGACGTGAGGTACAGATCGATATTCAAGCACTGGATCTTCATCAAGTCTGTCGCCGTCGTCGTCGTCATCTTCATCCTCTGAATCCGAGTCCACTGCGTACAAGTCAGATAGCATAACATAGTAGCTCATCATCTGACGAACCGTTTTTCTGTGTTTTGTGCAACGAAGTCAATTTGCACACTCGAAGTTCGTTTTTTTTCATTGTTTCTCCCTGAGCTCCAGTTACAAAGTAAGCTGTGGCCGGGAAACTTTGCCTCTCGTCGCCAAGGCTATCCCGTAGAATGTCAAATGACAGACTGGGATAATCAACGCCCATGGAATGCCGCATAAGATATACGGAATCATCAGCTTCCATTATTTCGTCTTCGCCCAGAGTATGGTACCCAGGAATGAAAACTCTGTCGGACGGAGATTGCTCCTCGGAGTCTTCGACTGCAGGAGTGACTTCGTCGTCGATTTCCATTGCTGCTTCATCATGAACAAAGGTGCCGTAGTGTGAAAAGAGAAATTCTTCACCATTTTCATCGTCGTTTTGCTGCTCATCGACTACCTCTTCGTCGCTTTCAATCTCGTCCTCCCAGGCATCTTCAAATTCGCCCATCTCATCGGTGGGTGCCGTCCCTCGTTTCATTCGACTGCCGGATGCTTTTGCAAAAGGCTGTCCATCGTTCTCGGCACTGGGTACCAGTTCGGTAGCGGTACGTTTTGACATTGGGGGCCGTAAGGAATAAATGAGATGCGGCTAGGTTGGGGCACTTGAAATTTCTTCAAGGGCTTCACGTGACAAAACACCGTAAGGAAAGGATTCGCAGTGCCGTCTCAGGTCGGGTCCCTACAACTCTCCCTCTTACTCTCACCCTGTCGTCACTGTTAACTGTACGCCCATCGTGGCCGTCGACCTCGACGATGCCGAAGGACTCCTCCCGACGGCCTCTTCCCGCCTCCTCCGTCGACTTCGCCCTGCCCCCATCAAGCGTGGCATCGACGTCGTCCCACACACTGGATGAGTCAGTATTAATGCAAAGAATACGACGACCAAGTATACTAGCTCCCAAAGCAGTCTTTCTAACTGAAACTCGTCTGTCGAGCCCGTTGGCCGCATCCTTCACGCTGCATTCCTCGCCAAGGCGCAGGGATACCCACCGCGACTCACCGTCCGACATGTCTGATAGCAGCAGCGGAGCAATGCGAACCGATAGTTCGTCCTCTGCAAGCTCTGGAGATACCACTCCTTCCATCGGTATAGAAGATGATGCCACCCAAGAAACCAAAATTTCCCGCCCTTACCTCTCCTCCCCTCGCAGGTTGTCTTCCTCAACAGCTGACGCCCAGGACTCTCGTCCTTATCCCCGACGCAGATTATCTTTTCCTGTATGTTGTTATCTACTTGATATATGTCCAGGGAGCCTAACTGTTAGCGCAGCCGAAACAACCCCGCATCATGAACCTCCTCGCTGAATCCCGCCCTGTCGAAAATGAAGTCAAGTCCGAGGCTGCCTTTCAGCGATTGGTGGCTTCCGGGGCCGAACTTCCTCTTCAACCCCACACCCCTCGTTCAGTATCCGATCGTGGTCGTTATCCTGAAGAAGCTGGTCCTGACGATTTCCAGAGGGAAGACACGACCAGCGATGATGAAGAGGAGGATGGCCCCTTCGCCTACACTCCTTCTAGTCACAGCGATCCAATCAACATTGTCAATCGTCGTAAGAATGCCAGTGGAGATGACCTTGACATGGCTGAGAGCTCCAGTTTGATGGACATTGATGGTGTACGTACGTTTTGTTTCTTGATGGACGTGTTATTCATCATGTTGATTAGCCTTCCTGTTCCCCCATGTCAATATCATCGATGACTCAATGGAGGTACACACCACCTCCTACGACAAGTGCTGTAAGGTCGGCGAAACGCAAATGTACGTACTTTCAGTTATATCTTCACCACGTTAGTCATAAAACTCTCTGTAGTTGATGACCGTTTCGACCCGTATCCTGCCTCAAAGCGTCGAGCTGTTTCGCCTTCGATTCCTCATCTTCGTGACCCGCATTCTACAGTAGGCTCCCCTCGAGGCAGTAACAGGATACCCATCGCTATTCCTATCTCAATTCCGGGATCGACTGTCAATTCCGCTACATCTTCCCCGACAATATCCGGATCGTACCCTCGTTCTATGAACATAACATCTAGTCCCACATTACGAGCATCGATGGGTTTGTCTAGTCCGATTATCAGACCCGTTCCTCGGACTCGGAGATTTGACGGTGAGGACAGGGAAGTGGATGGGGCGGGCGAAGCTGTCGGCGGTCTTAGTCTTGGATGAATAGCACGACTTTTGGTATGTAAAAACATCGGCATCTTGCATTCTCAACCCTTCTGCATGTACTATTTTGGAGCAATAACCTATCTGTATAGCAACAGCTAGTTACATATGTATCATTATCAACGACACCCATATCCACTTCTACCTTATATGCTTGTATCGTAGCGCACTATTGGTCTCATACTCATCGTGGCCTTTCCCCCTCGCTGCTGTAGTGGCGCGAATTATAGGCCCTTTTGGGTCGGCGTTTTGTAGCTTGTAAGTAGCCTCCTTTTGAGCATCAGAATTGTCATGATATACTAGGTCGTTCGGTACTTGATTGCTATCGTACACTCTTCGTACACTCTTCATTTACACAAGATATCGTTACAAAAAAGACCTAGACTGCGACTTCGTTGCTCTCAAGGCGGCGTCGACAATTTCTGCCATGCCGATGACAGCTTCTTCTTCAAGAGTTCTGCCCACGATCTGTACCGCTACAGGCGCATTTCTGAAGGTTTCCGGATGATCTATTAACAGGGCGTCAGTCTTCTTGCGATTATATCAAGATGCTACTTACACTGATCAAAATTCTTTCTGTCTCTGTCACTATAGAACCTGTGAGGAGGTTTCTTGACATCAAGGTCTTCATCGACTTTTGACACTGGTATAACGAGAGCAGTGTAATCAAGGACGTTCCAAATTTTTGTGTAATCCGTTATTCTTGAGATCCAAGTCGATGATGAGTATGGCTGCAGATGAAACAGATCAACCTACTCACCGGTTGAGACCATGTGGAGGTGCAGCATAGGGTGCTACTGGTGCTATGATTGCATCGACGGGCCTACCAGTGCCCGTGGTCTTCTCAGTGCTTGCCAATACTCGAGATACTCCTGCCGTAAGTTTCTCTTCTGTTTTTGGACTTGCCACAGCTGATATGCCGATAAACCCCCGTCATGCGCTGATATATCCCCGCTATGTTCAGACTTTACAGTCTCCGAATTTCCGTCAGGACGCATGGTGGAGATTATAGGTTCCCCGGAAATCTGAGCGACTACACGATAGTCTTCGTCGCAACCCGCCCCCCAAATCTCGTACTGATTGCTTTAATGTTAACATGGTTATACCGTGGTATCAATGTTAGCCTTACGGAAGCTCTGGAAAGGGCATCGTGCTTGAAGGGCTCCCAATCGACAACTGGGGGAGGCAGGTCAGCGGTACTATCATGCCAGGATGCCGACTAGCGAACCTTTATGGCCGGCAGCCAGTAATGCTTTCTTTGTCATCTCCAGCCCGCGAATTATGGGAGGATTTGGTACCACGGATCTATCGTCCCATAAAATTCCGAAACACAGCGATTCCCCGTTCCCGTGGTTGACAAGTTTATACTCTTCTTCACTCCATGCTTTAGGGATGACGAGCGCATCTCTGTACCAAGATTTCGCGTCTACCACGGCTTTCGTGAAATGTTTGAGGCCACTCAGGCTATTGGACATTGGACCTAGAACGGACATAATAGAGTCCTGTCCCTCCATCGAGTTCACACAACCAGCATAAGGTACCCGGCCATGAGAAGGTCGTAATCCATAGATACCGCAAAAAGACGACGGAATCCGGATGGACCTAGAAGGAAGGTCACAACGACGAATTAACGTGAGCTTTGCCGTCTTCCTTACCCCCCGATATCGGAACCAATACCTGATGTTCAAATCAGTAAGTGTTCATTATGTTGGGACCAGATCGTACCTAGAGGGCTTCCTCTGAGTGCTACGGGTGTAATTTGGGTTATATGGCATCACAGACGATCATAAAAATGCCGTACCGATTAAGGCACCTTCCCCACCAGAAGAGCCCCCGCTTGTGAGAGACCTGTTATGAGGGTTATAGGTACGTCCGAAGACGTTATTAAAAGTTTCCCCCCACTATGGTTTCAAGTGAGAAGTCATTCACTTGTAGGACAAGTAAACTTACCATCAAGGTCTGAGGAACATTTGTCTTGACGAAAGGTACGGCACCTAAGGATTCCAGCACGTCAACAAGAACGGCATTATGCTCCGCGAAGGTCCCAATCCAGGAAACATAACCTGCAGGAATGCTTATCAGCGAGCTTTCCCATTAATACAATTAGTCTACCCATTGTGGACTCAGTTCCCTTGATATTGATTTGATCCTTCAAGGACACAGGCAAACCGTGAAGCGGTCCTAGCACTTTGCCTGCTTGCTTGAGGTAAGCGTCGCGTTCGGCAGCTTTAGCAAGCGCTTTTTCGACAAATATTTCCGTAAGGCAGTTGGTCTTCAATTCTGTCAGCATGCTATGGATGTGTTGATATAAGCCTACCAGTTGGTGCGCGATGATGGCACGTTTGTAGAATGCGGCAGTGACTTCAACAGATGTCCATTCACCGTTCGCGAGCCTGGACAACAGGACGTCGACTTCAGACCTAGTGATTTCAAGCTCTGTCGGGGTCAGTAGACCGCAAGAGTCTGGAAAGGCAGTAACGTCGAGGCGATCTCTCGACGGTAGATCGGCTAAGGTCCATTCTTGGGGGATTGAAGCCAGCTGCCTCTTCTGCTTTTCTGCAACTACCTCTTTCCAAGTCATTGAAGATAATCTGTGGGCAGTTGAGGAGTCGGGGAAAGATACAAATGAAATCTCACGGACGCGGGCCACGGACACTACGGGTCACGCTTCCTGTGTCAGATAGATAACTATTTTTGATTTACGATAAGGTGAGAAAGACAAAGAATGGGATTCCCTGAAAATACAGATGCAAATAACGTAGCCGTGGTTGAAGTTTCTGGTACAGTAGTGGAAGAGGAGGAAAGAGGCCGAACTGCCCCCGAAAAGGCGCGTCTGTCACAGACAGCTGTGACACCCGACATTGAGTTTGTTGATCTTTTCCTGACACGTCCTTGACGCGTCCATCTTCCTTTGTCCCGCTGCGAGCACATGGACGCGAATACGAAGCCAGTCGCGCACCAGCATATCCTTCGGCCCCACCATGTTGTCCTGTTGACCCTCTTCATGCTCGTTTTTCGAGAGTACGACTCCAAGTTATTGCCTCAGCCTTTCTTACTTCATATCTATCGGTTGCTAATGAACGAAGTCTCGGAGGTATGCGTATCCAAATCCGATTGTTTATATGAGGGTATTCTACATGGGTCGTAACAGGTCGCTCAACCAAAGAAATGGAAGCAGCTCCTTAAAGAAATTATCGCTGCCCCAAAATCTCAGGAAGGAGAGGCGTCAAAATTAATACACTCATTCAGGAATGTTGTACGTCGGTTGATTCCTTACCGTTGCTTTTCATCAACTTATTTGCAGCATGTCGAACTCTACGCGACAGACAGACTCTCGGCTTTTCTTCGAGGTGAGCACCTAGTTCTGTTACGAGGCTTCTCTTCAGTTGTTGTCAGGTATCGCTATATTGTTCGATGAGAGAAGCGAAGACGTCAGTGTGAGTTTTGAAATTACACCGATGCCATGCTAAGTTCACGCTCCAGGATCCACCGCCGGTCTTAGTACGCCTCTGACTCGAAACTTTCCAGCGGAATATAATGTTTTCTCCAGTCATCTCGTTCCCTTTTTGGATACTTCTGTCGACGGTGTCACATTAGTTATCTCAAATTGTCCTGGGCTGGACTGGTTGCACTGCATACTGATTACGTCGCTTGGTGCACCAGTGAGCACTCTGGAAAGTATGCTCGCATCCTGAATGATCCATTAAACTCGGGTAGGCGACAGCTCAGTACAATCACCTGTATGACTAATATACTGTGCAAGTGGATCGGTTATTATTCAGGACACGAGGTGACCAAGTGTCCTGGCCTCAGCCTGATCCTTATGAAGCGTACGTCTTGCTAATTGGTCTGCTTAGTTCCCATAAGTCACGAAAATTATATTTTAGAATGGAAAAGGCGCATGCAACAGGTGATGAACTTGCTATGGACGAGAACACCAGGCGATACTTTGAGCAACAATTCACAGACGGGCCCGACTCGTAAGAACCATACTGTTCTCTTCCTCAATATCGTATCTCACTTGAATCAAGTGGGTTACGACAGAATGTGCTATTGAGTCTCATCCGAATGCATTATCTTCGGCATGAGTTCACGGCTGTTAGAACAGTTGAGTCTTACCATATTGATAGGGTAGAATCCTCACCTTCCAGCAGATCTTATCTGAAGCCATTGCTGTTTCTCGTATTGCTGGCGACAAGATCATTTTGCAACATTGTGCTACGTATTAGAGTTCCATGCGCATAGAAATCATCGCCTCATCATCTTTCAGTATGCTAAACAGATTATCTCCCGACGGAGAGGGCAAGAAGGCACCATTGAATGAACTCCAACCTGACCTACATCCATCAGAAATCCTCTTTGATGTTAAGAAACTGCTCGACGTGAATAATGTGGGTCCGTGGGCCATCACCGATCAGTCGAAACTAACTTGAGCTCAGGAACAACCTTTAACTGCATCATTTGCAAAAGTTGTTCAAGCAATAGGACTGTATGACTATTGGTCTGAAATACATCCAGAGGAAGAATATGAAGCCGGCCAATGGGGCCAACATGCAGTACAGAGCGTTGTGTGGAGCGCCGCAGGTCCGTCAAATATGCCGGTTCATAGACACCACATATTGAGATATAGAACCTTCTAGGGTGTGAACAGCTTGCCCAAGTTGAAGAGAACATCGTTATTGCCTTCACAGAATACGGAGGCAGCAATAATAACCGTCTCACGGCTATTTTGAATAAGGCTTACAAAGTGCGGTCCCTTCATCTATTCAGACAACATGATATTAACCCCCTGCAGCAAGCCCGTCAAGGCAAATATACTCAAGCCCTTGTATCATTGTTAGAACCTGATGTTTGGCGTGGATTGACGATTGATGACTATGCCTCTTGGGCCCAAGAAATATGGCATATCCTTGTTCTACGAGCTGTCCGTCGGTAAGTATTCTTCTACGGGTCTGCACATCCGATTTGTTGACTGAATGACAACGCAGGAAACAAAATCGGTTGTATTCCAGTTTTTTGCTGCCTAGAAAGCCCCCCGGCGACTTCAATCCTCGCCATTATACCCTCGATAGTACCGCGACAGAGACATCTAAAATTTTCGATGATCTGCATGAAGTCATACGAATGCGGGTACGGTTTAAGCTGAATTTATTTATCATGGTTTTTCTTAGCTTCGTTTTAGGTTTGCGAACAGTCTCCAACCGCTGTCCACCACTTGCTGAATTCCCTCTGGCATTCAGAATTCTTGTTGCGGTTAAATTTGTACCGGACGAGTATTATCATGCTCGCTGACGTAGGTCTTGAGCTAGGATTGACAAAGCGATCACGACGTATGTTGGAAAGAATCATGCCCCAGGTGCGTTGGTAATAGGGTTCAAGGAACTACATGCTGACTGCTCTTGGCAGTTAATCACCGGGAACGACATAGAGCAACGGGCCTTAGCTTCTTTCACGTTGGCTCGTTGCATTATAGCCGCGGAGGGGGCTACCGGTTTGTGTTAGCTCTCGCCGTATAGCTTCCTCCGTTACTAATGTTTATGCACTAGAGCAAAGCCTCCGTGAAGCAGGCACGTATCTGCGAGTGGCTGAAACCGATTTTAGCGCTTTAGAGATGTACCGAGAAGCGTCAGATGCCCAATACTTGAGCTCGATTGTATTCCACAATCTGGGGGATGAGCGGATGCGGAATGTTGCTGCTCGTAACAACAGCGTAACAGCGGAAAAAGCAGCGGGGCTGGAGAAACAGTCGTATGATGAAGAGGTAGCCCAAATCCTAGATACTGTAGCGTTAGTGGGGGCCAGATTGGCACTCCGTTAACACACGTCATTTATTGGTCTACTGAAGAACTGTACGGTCATTGTTTTCTTCCATACAACAGAAGGTGTAACCTCCATTATAATAACGGGATAATTGTTAGATCAAAAGGGATGACAGTGCTGGCAATACTAAAAGCGAAGTTTAGAAAAGAGCTTCGCAAGACCTGAGCTCGATGGGCACCCCCAGATCTCTTAAAGATTCGGATGCGCGTTTGATGTCATCCTTCTTGACCTTGCCAGAGAACCATCGATCGGTAGTGGATAGGACGATCTCTACTCGTGACAACTTGGACTCCACCAAGTTCTCCTTATACATCGCCTCTCTACACTTGATCACCTCCCTGACGACAGATATGTTCTCGGTGGAGGTGGTAAACCCGATTTCTGCGAGATGAGGAAGACCCAGACCTTTTAGATATTGAAGGATCTCGGGCGATAGCCCTTTGATATACACCGTCAAGGAATCGTTTGGAGCGTGGATAAAGAGACGCTCCAACGACTGGTTCTGTTTCATCCGTAAGCATGGCAGTATGTCGTGTTCGCTGTTATCAGAACGAGGCCTTCTGTTTGTGTTGGGGGCCATGCGGAGGGTGATCAATGAACAAGCGGAGCGTGTGAGAAAGTCCATGATATCTCTTGGAGGTACGAAACGATCATGTATTTCCAAGCTCTCTAACGCGGGTAACGTTAATTGGCGGAGCAGATTCGGGATGGCGTCAAGCTCGGAGGGGTCCCAGCGAATGTCAAGAACCTTCAAGCTCTTGTGAATAGCGCTACTAGTTGGGGCTGTGGCATCGGGCATATGCCCGACATGCATTTCCTCAAGAAGAGGAAGCCCCTTGAGTGCACCCACGAACTGTTCGGGGTTCACCAGTGTACAGCGAAGTATCTTTAGAGCATCCAATGACGCGTTACTAAGGACAAACGCAGGCCCATTGAAGTCGAGATCTGTAAGATTGGGAAGCGCGGGGAAGAGTTGGGATGCCCAGGCTATCATACCAGCGTCGGCCCAACGGTCAGAATGAAAGTAGAGGACCGTGAGCATAGGTGCGATGGGAAGGGTGAGCCAAGAGATTGATTCCAGTCTTTTGTGATGGAACTGGAACTCGAGGTTGAGCCTACGGCATCGGTGGACCTGGGATATAAGGTGGGTTGCTATATAAACAGGACTATCTTCATTATATGAAGCGTAGATATCCAAAGGCACCCGCCGAGATGAGGTGAGCCATAAATCCACCATCTCCTCGTTAAAGGTTGGGTCCTTCAACGGACTTTGACGAGCGAACAATGGAATGGCCGACCAAATGCGAGGTGTAGATAATGCGATGGTTCGCCACCTGCGGCAAACATGAAGCAGTTCCATGCGAGACTTCATAAGCGTATTACGGCGCCGATAATCCCAATAGGAAAAATCTGGGAGGGGATAGAGATTGCAATACGCCTCAAAAATTTCCCCCAAAATCTCTGGGAGTAGAGTCCTCATCGGGCTATTCTCCAGGAGTAGACGGTGAGCATCGATGATGTCCTGCGCTTTTCTGGCCGCGCTCTGTTTTGCATTTATAGTTTGTCGAAGCTCTGTGATCTCGTCCTGGAGACCCGCGAGTTCCAACTCGTGGTCGTCTAAGGATTGTTCGATGACACGACGCTCCTCTTCTGTGGGAACATGATTTGTGCCAAGGAGAGACATGACATTCGTTTGGGTCATCTACGTGGGCTGTTAGGACATAAATTCAACTAGTACAGACTTTCTCACCTTTTAGGTATGTTGGGGTGATAGACCAGCTAGCTAGGGTGTAAACTCTAGAAAGGCTTGAGCAGGTACTTTGGGGAATCAATGGGCAGACTGACCTTGAGCCGCCGCCGCCTCAAGTTGACCGTCAAACCAAGTCGTAGACGAGCCTACTGCCTAATCTAAGGCAACAAGTCAAGGAGGCCAGATGTAGGTGAGAGGCGAAGGAAGCCTGGACCTACTTTCCAGCAGATATTGTGGTGACAGCGCGGTACCAAGAGACAAATGGACTCATCAGCATCTTGATCTGCCTTTCTGATCGCGTCAACCGGTTCGGGACTCGGGACGCGTGCATGGCTATGCCAAAAATGTTGCCACTATTTACCAAGGCCCATTTCTAGGTCGATCATTTCTGTCGCACCTCTGCCAAAAATCCAGCTTTGCCTGGATTTTTAATCTATCCTTCCTTCGATCTGCGCAGCACCGACAAAAGCAACTCGGCCGCAATAATGTCTACCCCTCAAAAGCTAACCAAGAAGCAGAAGAAGGCCATTGCTTTCCGTGAACGCAAGTCGGGCAAAAATGTTCACGGCCATGCGCAGAGCATGGAGGCTGACGATGTTCCTGTTCTGGAGATCCAGGACGACGTTGATGGCTCGGGTGATCAGGTGGAGGATGAAGAGGTGGGCGAGGAGAAGAGTAAAAAGGCGAGCAGCAAAGGCAAGGCGAGAGCGAAGGATGGTGACGGCGAAGGCGAAGCTCGGGACAGGAAAAAGAGGAAGCGGGAAGTGGAGGATGATGGGGAAGGGATAGAAGCCAAGGTGACTGACAAGGTGAGCCAAAAGAAGAAGCAGAAGACCGCTACGGCGGATACCAAGCAACGTTTTCTTCTCTTCGTCGGCAAGTGCATTCACTCTCCTCTTATGCCTGTTCCTACTGAATCAGTTCTACAGGTAACCTCAAATATACAACGTCTTTGGATACAATAAAAGCACATTTTGCTGCTTGCGGTCCGTCTTAATATCTCTCTACGTTGTCACCCATTAACGCTGCGAATCAGACCCGCCGCCGAGCGTCCGTTTACTCACACCGAAAGTAATGCCGGGAAAGACGACAGCAAAATCCAAAGGTTGCGCGTTTCTTGAATTCACCCATCGAAACGCATTGCAGCAGGCGCTCAAATTACATCAATCTCAACTGGACGGCCGTTTGATTAATGTCGAGCTGACAGCAGGAGGCGGCGGAAAGGGAGAAACCAGGATACAAAAGGTGAAAGATAGAAACAGAGAGCTTCACGGTCAAAGAGTAAGTTTGCTCGTAACGTTTGTTCACTCCGGTGCTCAACTTGCCGCAGAAAGAGAAACTGGAAAAGCAAGCCAAAGACGGGGCGCTTATATCGACAACAGCACGACCTCAACGGTATTCTGCAACGTCCGGAGTGGATCAAGCGCCGTCGAAGAAGCGAACTTGGACTATTGATGATACGATAGAGAATGAAGTACATCGTGGAGGTGTCAAGCACAACAAGAGTAGAAAGCCACGAGGGGGAAAGGCCTGGGGGACTGGGGTCAATGCTATACCTGTTGGTTAGCCAGCATCTGTTTAATGTGCTCTTGGGTATCATATTAATTATAAGTGCATGTCTATCCATATCATGCATATAGGCGCATAATTTACTGTCCGTCGAATGTACAGGTTCCCGCCCTGCATAGTGATCTTTACGACACAAGAATGAAGACCAGGAACTGTGAAAACACAGTCACTTATTGAACCAGCATTGACAGGCAAAACCGCAGACGTACGAAGACAATGAGAACCCCGAATATTTTCAGCATCAACCACCGGTTACTTGAAATACTAGCATAATATTTCAGGAGTTCTCGTTGTGCACCACTAACGTTTGACGCTATGTCCATGGTGTCAGCATCGATGCGCTGTACCGTTTCCCGCTGTTCGGCAACCATATTAGCCAGCTGTGTGAATATCTGACCAAGCTCCGCGATGGTAGATTCTATCGACTCTATAGCGGTGGAGCGGGATTGAATGTAAGAGTCCTGTCAAAAGGATGAGATGGTGAACGCCGAGATACCATGAGGGGTAAATACCTGTTGTTCAACTAGTTGCATCTGCATAAAAGCTCCGCCGTTCTGGGACGCGGTACCCTCTTCGGCGGCGTCCAGATTCAGAGCGAGAACGTCCCCGTTTTGCAGAGAGCGATTTTTGCCCTTGGAATTAGACTCGAGACGACTTGGACTGCCGTCACCCATGGGATCGCTCCGCTGTGTATTGAACAACACTGAACCTGACATAACGTGTAAAGATGATGTAGGTTGGAAGTAGCTGTGAGGCTTACTTGAAGGTGTCTGGTTGGCTGCAGAAGATGTGGAATACATGAACTGCTCCGTACGATCCTTGGTTTCCTTCATGTTCTGTTCATACCAGCTCAGAGAAACGTGGCCAAGGAAAGACACAAGTGTCCACTCACCTGCGTCCGAACCTCCAAAACATCTTTGAACGTCATACTCGTATTCGCAAGTTTGCTCTGCAACAGCATAACCACATTGTGATTGTGTTCGTCAATCTGTTTTCCTGCGGCCGAGCCCGACGACTGAGCATTGCGTTGCTTGACGTAGGACTGTAATTGAGCAATCTGCTTGTTGATACTGGCAATGTCTTGCTTTATGATAAACGTAAGTTCCTGCATCACCCGAAAGTGCGAGTCAGTACCAACGACACCGGATAAACACATCCCCTACGCTAATCTCCACCGGTCTATCATCAAACAGGGTTTTCCGTTTGGCCACTGTACGAATGATGAGAACGTGTCCACAAACCTAATAAAAGACCAGAACACGTACACTGGGCCAGCTTCCCAAGTTTTATCGTTGTACTACTGATATCCTTCCCAATAGTTGAAGCCATTCGTGTGAATTCGCTTTTGCTTCCATGTGCCCGGCTACCATCCTGCAACAGGCGCTGTTTGGCCTCACTGCCACGAGAAGGTAGGGAGGATCTGCTCCGGATGGATTCGACGCAGGAGCGAAATTCGTTGGTCCTGTCTTGTATAGGCATGTATAATACGGAATTGATAGAGTCTAGGGAAGCAAAGGAAGACAATAAAGAAACTGATTTCGTGGTCGAGGTCGAAAGGTGATTGGCACGTGATATCAGACTTCATTCAGTTTCACGATCTGGGTTCGAAGCACGAACCGCTGGGGTGCCCCATCCCCTTATGCTACTACGGACCGTATCTAGAGTACAAATACCCCACCTATCCTTGTATCTTCGTCCCTCACGACGTCCTCTTCTCCGTTGTTCCTTCTCTTCCTTTTACTACTCCTCGGCACTCATGTCAAAGCAACAGCCCGAACAAGGATCCAAGGTGCTTGTGCTCGGCGCCGGTAACTTTGGGAGCTGTCTCGCAGACCATCTTGGGGACTCGGACCATGAGGTGTTTTTGTGGGCTCGCGAGGCCAACGTCGTGAAGCATTTTAACGAGCATCATTACAACCTGGAGTACCTCAAGGACCACAAGTTCTCGGATAATATCACCGCGGTCGGGCCTGAGTTCCCTGGTAAAGAACTGATCAACAAGATGGACGTTCTGTTGTTCGCTATTCCGACCCAGTTTCTCAGGTTCGTGTTGCCATATCCATGGTCAGACGAGCACCACTCATCCACCACCCAGGGAAAATCTAACTCGGCTTCGCCCTCACCTTGACCCCGGCAACTTTCCTCTTTTGATTTTCGTCAACAAGGGTATCGAGGTTGGAACACATGCCTTGACACTCGAAATCATCGCGGATTCTTGTGGTCCAGAATTCGCGAAAGCGGCGGCATTCATTGTATGTTCTCGTAATTCGTCGCGCGATATTTTTAACCTCAGCGTGCAGTCAGGACCATCGTTCGCGAAAGAAAGTACGGCACCGTGTTAAGGTTTGAACAAACATTGACGCCTCTGCTAGTCGTCCGACGACAACCAACATCCGTTTCGGTCGCATCTTTTACTGAAGCAGAAGCTAACAAAGCAGCTAACTTGTTCCATCAACCGCACTTCCGTTGGTAAGCTTGGACCCTTATAGATACTAGGGTTGCTGACCCATCCGTTCTAGCTACACGGGCAGTGACCCGATAGGTATTGAGCTCTCCGGGGCGCTAAAGAACGTCTATGCCATAGCTGCCGGCGCGGCCGATGGCCTGGGGTACGAGAACAATACACGGGCTAGTGAGTTTGTAAAGTTTCGAGTATGTCTTCCCACAAAGTGTAAATCCCCACAGTGATGATAACGCGGGGTTTAGCGGAAATGACCTGTATTGGTACCGCGTATGGGGCGTCACCATTGACATTCCTGGGCTTGGCCGGCGTTGGGGACCTGTTTTTGACCTGCAGTTCCTCCAACAGTCGTAACTATACGGTAGGATACCGACTTGGAAAGGGCGAGTCTCTAGACACAATCCTCAACACACTAGGAAGTGTGGCTGAAGGTGTGTCAACGACCAAGGGTGTCAAGACTGTGATAGATTCACTGGGAGTTCCTGCACCCATTGCGAATTCTGTGAGTTACCCGCGCTATTTCTACTTGGAATGAAACGTGGACACAGGCTGACACTTGTGTTACAGATGTATGAGGTTTTATTTGAGCGTAAGCAATTGCCACATTTCATTTACAAATCGACGTGGCATTAATTATTAATTATATTACAGGGAAGGATATCCGGACTGCAGTGCGAGAACTGATGGAGCTTCCACCTTCCCGAGAGCTAGAATTGCCTCCGACTGCTGGTGGACCTGCCCGCCAGCTGATAGAGAAATTGGGATTACACACCAAGGATTAGAGTGAATTCTGGTAACAACGCGACGACGGATCATTCAGGCAAAGAACGTAGAGCAGCTGACATATCGATTTTTTTTTATCGGTGAGATCAAGCAGGATCAGGCCATCGGGGGGCGCTGGACATTACTTAAAATATGTATGGTTTAATGACATATCGATATCGACGGCCTCCGGCGTATTATATATCTTCGGAATCTACGGAATAAAACAAGAGCGAGCCAGAGATAAAGAAGAAGAAATTTTGGGGTGAGCCGGAAGGGAGAGGAGAGTAAGCCGAGGGAAGATGGATGGGGGCGCCAATAAATGAATCCGGATCCGCCGACAGAACGCGAGTCCTATGAGCCGGAGGTACGATCAGATTTAAAAGCGGCAGGGAACTAATCACGTGCGAATGAATTGATCGAAAAATTGTTTGCCCTCGAAGAACCCAAATTTCGTAGGACGGGTTTTCACGTCCGGTTTCGCGCTGCAGTCATCTTGTCCACCGTCGCTTGCCTCCTTGCTGCCTCCCGCCATCCCACCATCGCCCAAGCCTCGTTGTCGACAATGGTCTCTCCGCTCTGGAAAGCTGCTTCCGAGGGCAGTCTCACTGACCTCGACGATCTGCTCGCCAACGCCACCGTCGTCGACATCGAAGTAAAAGGTGCGTCCATCAATTTCGGACCATGACCGTCTTTTTCACCGAGGCATTTACAGACCATACTGGTGCTACACCCCTCATCGAGGCGGTAAAAAATGGCCATGTCGATGTAGTGTCGCTCCTTCTTGAGAAAGGTAGGCTTGTAGCCACATTCTCGCTCGGTGCCGGCGCCTCATTGCTTTTCATTTTTCAAGGTGCCGACCCAAACAACGCCTCCAGTCACGGGCCACCCCAGCAATACACCTCAGACCCAGCCATTCTCGAGCTGCTTTCTGCTGCGCAAGCCAAGGTCGCCTCCCAAAATGCCTACCAGGAGAACGGACATACCGAGGATGCCAACGGTGACGCTGCAACGGCCCCATACTATCCTTCCTCCTACCCGTACTATCCCACTCTCAATTCGGCTCCTCCCATGCCTGAAGGTACTGCGTATTACCCGCCACCACCGTCGACTGCCGATGGTATGATTCCGGGCGGCCCGGGCAATCTACCCCCGCCAGACATCGCGCGCTTCATTCCGTGCAGGTACTTCCCAGCATGTCGGTACGGCTCTTCGTGTATGTTTTTGCATCCCCAAGCCCCGTACTACCAGGGACCAGTGTCTTCACCAGGGCAGTACCCAGCACCGTATGACCCCATAGCGCAGCAGCCCTACCAGCCAAACTACTATTCATTACCCCCACCTTCTTTCCAACCCCCAAACGGTGTGCCGGTCAACACACCACCTACGATGAATCAAGGCCATTCTCCCTCTGACATGGGCCCAGTCCCAGCACATTTCAGTCCTAATGGCGCGCCCCCTCCTTTACCATATGGTCCCATGTCCCCCATGATGTCCCCCTCGGCCTATCCTCACCCAGCTCAGCTACCTGTGCCCATGTCTATTCCTCCCCTACCTCCTCTCCAGCATCCTTTGCCCCCTGCCCCGGTGGGTCAGTCTCCTCACACTGTATATCCCGCTTTACCTCCAGCGCACCCATTTGCGATGCGATCCGATGGAACACCTTTCCCGCCTCCGCCGGCTGGACCCGTTCATTTCCCTGATGTAAATGGCTCGGCAAAATCACCTTCTCTCAATCCCCAACCTGACTCGTATGGCCCCAGTCCATCTCGTGAGAGCTTTGGACATCAAAGGCGCGGGAGTGCTCGCCGCGGATCTTTTGCAGGTCGTAAACCCCCATGCTTGTTCTTCCCATCGGGGAGATGTAAAAACGGGTATATCTTCTTCCTTTCGCCACCGATGACATGTTTTAATTTTTTTCTGTTTCCAGCGACGATTGTCGATTCCCTCATGTATTACCTGATGCATCACAATATTTCTCGAGCTCACGAGGTGGCGGACCCCGGCCCCGGGGCGGCCATGGGGCGAATGGTTTCGCAACCATCGATGAGAAACTTGCCGGATTGTCTATTCGCGATGTACGGCATTAATTTGCTCCCTATCCCTTTTCTCTCATTGATTACGTCTATCAATAGGATCAGGCACCGCGTTATCAAAATGGCGAGAGCTCCAGTAAATCCCAGTCAGATGCTGGAAGCCGCCCAAAGTATTCTCAAGGGTACAAGAACGGCACCAATGGTTTTCAAAATAACAAACGTGTCTTTCAACAAGTAAAGCAGCGTCTTCCCAGCGCTGATGATTTCCCGGTGCTCGCTGGATCTACAACGCCACCTGTACGGAGCCCGAGTAACGGGTCGCTTTCAACAGGTATCGCGGGACCAACTGCCGCACAGGTACTACAGGCCCCAGCCCCCGTTCGTAGGGACAGTACCAAGGAAGCTTCACGCAACGTGACGCCTGATCCGGTTCACCCTGCCAAGGTAGGGAGTTTGCAACGCCGTCAGCTGTGATCTCAGTTTTCGTTAGGATTCGGATTCGAGTCTTACGGAGACCTCTGAGTCACCACTTTTACCGGCCACCAAGCTTCCCATATCGTTCGCGGCAGTTATGGCTGCGCCGGACGTTGCAAAGGAAGTACCTGTTTCGGCCTAAAACCATCGACGTGCGGTTTACAAACATCTTCGTCGATGGATGCTTCCAGCAAGCCATTTTGTTTATTTCTCAAGTCGTTATTGTATTCTTGGGTTGCCTGGTACCGTTCTTCTCATTATGTTTCCCCTTTCTCGCATCTATCCTCGTCAATGATCTGTCCTCCGCATATAGCACCTCACGCACATATCACATCACGCACAGTTTTGTCCTGCATCACCATCGGTTACTCTTATTTGTCCCCCTGTGTAGATATATATTATCTTGCGCTATTTTCCTTCAGCCTCTGTCTTTTATCGTGTTTCTTTCACATCTTATATAACTGCTGCTCTCTCTACACGTACAAACACAAAACTACTTACTACAGATCTACTATTATGTCGGACGTGCACTCACCCCACCCTCGTAGATCCTCGTTCTTTGCATGCTGCCTAGTGCTTTTTTGGTTGTCCTTTTCCCTGTACCTGTGAATTACACATCGGATGCTATGACCATACGTGCATGTTCCTCATCTCAACCCCCGGGCTTCCAGTGACTTCCCCTATCTGATAGACCTGAGCTCGGCCCATCTGTCGGATGGACTGAATAGTTGCGTCAACATTTTGAGCGCTGACAACTACAATCATTCCTATTCCGTTGTTAAAGGTCCTGGCCATCTCGAGCGGAGCGACCTGGCCCTGAGTCATGAGGAATCGGAACACAGGCGGTAGGTCCCACTTTGAAGCGTCGATGAAGCACCCAAGCGTCTTTGGAAGGACTCGGGGGATGTTTTCGATGAATCCACCACCAGTGATATGAGACATGCCCTTGATTAACCCTGCTTGTGCTGCGGGGAGTAGTTGTTTAACGTAGATCCTTGTTGGCTCCAATAGGGCTCGACCGAGGGTCAATTGAGGATCCCACGGACACGGAGAGGAATAAGTGAGACCAGACACCGAAACGATCTTACGTATGAGCGAAAATCCGTTAGAGTGTGGGCCCGAGGATGCAATTCCGAGTAGTACGTCTCCTGCTGAGATGTCTGTCTGCGGAAGAACCAGGTTCCGTTCTACCGCACCCACTGCGAACCCTGCCAGGTCATAGTCGCCTGGATAATTTCAGGAGTTCGGAAAGACAACGGGAAAAAAGTCAGAGTGAAAACTCCGCGGTAGATTGGACGAACGGACCATCTTGATACATTCCCGGCATTTCCGCCGTCTCTCCACCAATCAAGGCGCAGTTTGCTTGGCGACAGCCTTCGGCAATGCCTTTGACTACCTGTGTGGCAACAGGAACGTCTAGTTTACTGCACCCGAAATAGTCAAGGAAGTACAGCGGCTCCGCGCCCTGAACGAGGAGGTCGTTGACCGACATTGCGACAAGATCGATACCTACCACGAGACTAAAGATATTCGGTGCATGCAATGGAAGGAAGAGACTCACCAACGAGATCATGAGTACCTGCCTCAACGGCGACGCGTAATTTTGTGCCGACGCCGTCTGTTCCACTGACGAGAACAGGATCGACGTAACCAGTGGCTTTGAGGTCAAATATACCGCCGAAACCACCGATCTCTGCATCCGCACCAGAACGACGCGTCGATCGCACATACGGCTTGATAGCTTCAACCAACGCGTTCCCTGCATCAACTGACACGCCGGCTTGCGCGTAAGTGAGACCGGTGCTTGGGGTTGTTTCGACACCGTTTAGGGCCCTAACGCGTTTATAGACACGAGATAGCAGTACGCGGGAAGAACATACCGGTGTGCGATATCGCGTCTAAACGTCTTGCCCTCGAAGGAAATCTTGTCTACACCTTTGTAAACCAGGTCTACAGCGTTTTGGATACTTGATCCATAAGCTGCCACGGCTAGGACGCGTCCACCCGAGGTCAGCACGTCTTTGTCGGACACCTGCGTGCCGGCATGGAACACAACAACATCTGGGAAGTGATAAATAACGAGACGGTGGGAGTGACGATGGCGTAACAAACCAGTCGGCATGTCCAATATCTTAATCTTCTTTCCTTTGGGATAATTTCCCGGATAGCCCTGCGAAGCTAGCACAACGGAGACAGCGAAACCGGGGCGAGTTTTTATGGAGACAGAATCGAGACGATGTTCTGCACAAGCCAATAAAACCTCGGCAAGATCGACGTCTTCATGCAGAAGTAGCATGAGTGCTTGCGTTTCCGGATCTCCGAACCTGACGTTGTACTCGAGAACTTTTGGCCCAGAGGGGGTAATCATAAAACCAGTGAAAAGAAGGCCGACGAAAGGGAAACCTTCTCTGCGCATTCCATCGATAGTCGGTCTCAGAGTCTGCTTCATGATTTGTTCCATGATGGCGGGAGTTGCAACTGGCGCTGGAGCGTATGCACCCATACCCCCGGTGTTTAGTCCCACATCTCCTTCGCCTATCCGTTTGTGATCCTGGGCAGCGGGGAGCGGAACGATGGTGTAGCCATCCGAAAACGCAAGGACTGATATCTCGGGGCCGGTAAGCAGTTCTTCTACGACGACTTCGCTGCCTAGGGAATTATTGAGGTGGATATTACATGATATGGAGCGACAACTAACCTGCTGAACCGAAGACACTTGCAACCATGATATCTTTTAATCCTATGATTGCTTCCTCTTCTGTCTGGGGGATCAAGACACCTTTTCCACCAGCAAGCCCACTGGCCTTGAGGACAACCTGATGACCGCATGTCTTGACGTACTGGATGGCTTCGTCGATCTGATCTGCCTGGAAGATCCTGTATTGGGCAGTGGGAATGGAATGGCGCGCCATAAAATCTTTGGAGAACGCCTTTGATCCTTCCATACGGGCAGCGAATTCGCTGGGTCCAAACACGGGTATGCCGACTGTATACAAATGTTAGATTATGGTTGTATAATCGCCGAAGGATAGGTGCACCTTTGCGAAAATGCTTCTCTACGCCATCGACCAGAGGCTGTTCGGGACCGGGAACTACTAGATTGACCTGCGGGTATTGTCTGTAAGATGTCGAGATTAGATACGAAGGACCGACCTTGTTCTGAACCGCAAACTCGACGAGACGAGGGAAATCATTCGGTGGTAGGTCGACATTGACGGTCTTGGCTTCCGGGAGGTACCGCCATTGCCTGGACAGACAAAGATGCGGTCAAGATGCTTTGACTGGGATAGTTTCCAGGTAAGAGAGTGCTCTCTGCCACCGTTCCCGATGACCAGAACGCGGATAGACATTGGTGAAAATAAAGAATGAAAATTGATCAATTCCAAAATGGAAACGTTTTTTAAATTACATTTTAATTCCCATCGGTTTGAAAAAAGGATAGATCAGATTCATATTGCGGTGGTGGAGAAGATGCAAGTTGATGTAAAGCTATGTATTGAAGAAGCGAATAGAATAGAGAAAGATGGGCACCTGCAACCATGGGTGATGACAGGAAGGTCAGCATGACCCGGGAAGAAGGAGAAAGGTTGGTACAGAATATCTGACAATAATATGGCCTTAGCTAACCTTGGCTGACTTATGCGCCACTACGCCTGTTGCGCAGCGAGTGGGCACGTGTCGGCGGTCCTTGGGATTGCAAGACATTCACAGCCCGGTCTGGTCTTACCTTCATATTTCTTCTCCATATTCTGGTCGCCCCTTCAACGTGGCCCTTAGCGACCGGGTCCGTTCGCAACCATGGCGTTCTACGGCGCTGCCGCCCAGCCATATGAAGAGGTACTTTTCGGGCCTATTTCACATCTGCTCATGTGTCGCTGAAATGTCGTCTCCATCGTCAGCAGCAGTCTCAGGGCAGCACCGAACCGCCACCGCCTGATGCCTGAAGGCTTTTTATCAGGACATGGAGAGGAAGGAAATAGAGCGCAGGGTGTCGAGGCGCAATACCAGTACTGGCACTTCAATTTGGTCCCGCAAGTCGGTTAAGCGATCAACACAACCCTCTTCCCAACCACGACAACCGCAGACTTCTTCGCAGTCCCCCGTCACCGAAAAAGAAATTCTTCGCAGGAATGAAGACGAAAGGGAAATGGAAAAATTAGAGCAAAGGGAGCAACCCGACAGCCTACCAGCACTCGCCAGCACCCGTTCAATCATCCCAGATCCCCTGAAGGACCTCCCTGCCTGGTATTTGAAGGACGATCTTGCCTCTAATTCTGTAGCTCTGTACAAAATGCGCTTCAATATCCACAATCCAGTCGGCCCACGACGCTATTACAATCATCACCTCATCCCGCCGTCTCAAAAGTCGGCTTCACGACCACCATCCATTTTCTCGCCCTCGTTTCCGCCCATGGCCACCTCTTCTGTGCCGGAGCAGTCGGACGAATCCATGCGAATGCCTGGCCCCAGCCGTACGCCCTCAAACTCGCCCCTTCCGACGCCCAGTTCGTCACAGGTTCGCGTCGGCGACACCGGTGGCAAGCCTAGGTCGCGCAAAACGTCACAGACCGCCCACGACACCGTTGATCTCCTTGACGTTACGGATCCTTGGGGGACTAATTGGCACCACGAGTCACCATATGATGTAGGCCTCAACAACGGTACCGTCTCTGTTGAAGGCACAGGAGGTGAGTACGACGTCAATCATTCTCGTATTAGTTCTTACCGTTGTAAACAGGGCCGCCCCCGACACACAAGCTTGACGAATCGGGACAACCGGAGGCGCACTGTTACACCATCTCCGCTTTCCCAATCAACTTCCGCAGTACATCTTCAGCCACCAGATGCTGGTGGCGCCCACTTATCTCGCAAGCTCAGCAAGCGCAAACCCACCCTGGGCAGTTTTTTCGGACATTCAGACTCTAAGAAAGACCGCAACGCAATATCCTTGCCGTCAACGCCACTAGACGAGCCGTCCTCTGCTCGCTCGTCCATAGTCTATCCACCCACTACTCCGAAGCGGATATCTACCGGTCCCGCAGCACCTCCTTCGGCTTTTAAGCCAGCTTCTTTAACCTCAAAGAAGGATCGACGTGCCAGTGTGTTGGGCCGTCTAGTGAAGAGATTTTCCGTTCTGAAAAGACCGGCAACGGCGAATGCAATGGATACTAATTGGCATCATGTTGAGGCAGAGGAAAAGACTGAGAAACGGTCGTCCATGGTGGTAGCGCGTCAGCCTTCGCCGGAGAAAGTCGCCAAACGAGTACCTCCTCCTTCCGCAGAACCTGTTGTTACTCCTCCCTCGGTAGATATCCCAAAGGAGCGACCAAAGGAAGATCGCGAGTCCGTGGATTCTATAGATCCGCCTTACTCTACAATGGGCAAACTAACTGTAGCTAACCCTGATGCACCGAGTTCTGGTAGCACCACACCCCATCAATGGACAATACCCTTACCGCAGGAAAGGCACCCTTTTCCGTCTGACCCTCCTCCACAGCCGAAGCAGGGTGCCCAGCCGGCACAGGTGACTACTGCACAAGTTACTCCATCCCCTACTACGCACGGTTCGTCCTCCCATACCAACCAGGGCTCTTTGTCTCTTGCCGTACCAGGTTCATCGTTCCCAGTTCAGGGTTCGTCGTCCCCGGTACCGGCGTCGTCAATGCAGGTGTTCTCAGAAAGTATGCAACCAGAGGTACGGTCGTTTGACAAGCCATCTGAGAAGCTTCAAACACCCACTCCTATACCCGTAGCTTCAAGCAGCCGCGCTAGACGATCGTCTGCCGATGTAAAGCGCTCCTCTAACAGTGCCCCGGAGGTGTCGGTCCCAACCGCACTCGGGAGCCATGGCAGGAGACGATCGAATGACGCGAAGCCTAAAGTGAACGGTTTACCTGTGAGTCAGCCTACAGCATCTGGAGCGCCTAGTTCAGACGCTAGGAGGGCGTCACGGTCGCCGGAAAAGAAGCCTGTTCCTCCTGTTTTACCCAAGCCTGTATCTGCACCGACCGTTCCATTCCCAGCATCGGATTCCACACACGAGCATGCATACCTATCTGCAATGATTTCTACTTATCCTCACGATTTCGATAATTCCCCCATGTCTGCGTCATCTATTTTAGTCAATCCTCCGACCCCACACACAAATTCTCACCTACACATGGCCTCTCCTGCCCCGAGTACCGTTCCGCCTTCCTTACCGCCGAAACCTTCTGTGGAAGCCAAACATCGAGAATCAGCGCCCAGTGTCAATTCTGTGACTAGCAAACAGACAGAGACGTTCAAACTCGTTCGTAGCATGTCTGGAAATGTCTATTCTTCCAGTGAAACAATCCGGGCCGCCGGCCAGCATTGGGAGGTGGTAGAGGACGTGAAAGGAAAAGGAAAGGAGACTTCGCGATCTAAATCCAAGTCCCGGGATCGAGAGAATAGTAAGGAGAAGGACAAGTCTGATTCCGACCGAGAACATCGGAAGCATGGTCATAGATCGAGTCGACGTTCTGCTGACGCACCTCGAGCCTCCACTTCCAGTGCTTTGCCTAGGGCCAGCAGCTTTGACCGGAATCGCCGTGCGCCTATTCCTGACTTTAAGAAGGAGAAGGAGGCCGAGCCTCACAAGCGGAGAGAGAGCCGAGGTCGGAAGTCATCAGAAGTCGCTCTAAACCTCAATAAACCTCAGCCTGCCCCTCCGCCCCCAACTCCAGGTCCTCCCGTCCCCCGTAAACTGGAGCGCAACCAATCAAATTCTGCGCGACCCACGTCTGAGGTACCTCCTACTGCGGACCTGAACGCTATGAAGGGAAAAGAGGCATGGGAGATGGAGCGCCTCTTCAAGGCACGGAGTATGTACGGTCTCGAGCGTGAGGCCATATCTGCCGCTCCCGCTCCCACCTCGAATGGGAACGATGCAAATGGCCAAAATGCTCATGGATCAAGCCACACATCGTATACCGTCCAGAATGCCTTCCAGAATCACCAGCCCCTCCATTCACACATATATCATTCCATGCCTACAAGCCCTCCTGCTATTGTGTACTCGTCGGGACCACAAACACAGTCTCTCCCTCAGAACCTCAATCATGTTAATACGCCTCCTTCATTCCATCACAGTCCCTATACTGATTTCTTACCGCCGTCACGACCTAATCCTCTTCCTGAACCTCCGCGAGAGTCATCTTACCGGCCGGCTCCTTTAGACGCACTTTTGGACTCTACGGCCACCTCTGAATATTGGACTAAACTTGCAGGGGTGACCACGGCACACTGATATGATACCCATTCTGCGTAGATAAGTTTTGCTTGCTTTCACGTTGTTAGGGCTGAGGCTTTTATATTTCTACTTCATTTTATATTTCATTTGGACTAGCTGTATCGCATCGCTTATTAACTGCATTTCGGGACCTTCGCGCTCACTCTCAATAATCGTACATCTTCATGAAATGTTTGACTATTCGTTTGAATGCTAGCACTTACAATATATATTTTGCATTATAACAATCGAGCTTCACATTTACTCGACGTGTGAAAAATTGACTATGAAAACCGTACTTGAATTCTCCTTTTGAACTGCTACTATAATCGTTGCCCTCTTTGACATTGGTCAACTGTCTGCTATGTAACCCGGTTTTAGGGACCACGGGTCACCTCACATGTTCGACCTTCCACATCAATTGGAACTTCTCTCAATTCTATCTTCTGGATACCACCTTGGCTAAATAGTATATCCGTGTCAAAGCTCCATTGGCGCCTCTCAGAGGAGCTAAGGCTCTCTTATCAGACATCGTTTTGCGGGACAAGCGTTCCTATCACAATTACACTGGTACCCACAAAGAAGAAACCTCTCGGGGGCTATGCATTTCATCTAAGGGAATCGGCTGGCTCGCGATTCCGTTTCACGGCATGGCATGCACAGTGGAGCTAGCGCTAATTCTTTCGAAACAAGCACTCACTTTCGATGCTGACCCTCAGGTGGAAATCGTTTTTCGTAGCCTTCTTCACGACTTTCTTCTTCCTGAAAACACTCGCTAGTGATGCCGTCTGCTCGAATACAGCATACGACTGGGTACGCCTCTGATACCAAAACGATAGCATCGGTTCTGCTTGACTCTACTGCAGGCTTTCAACACTCTCTCGCAGTCACCCTGCCAAATTGCCACAAACTTGGGTGAAGTATGCGACAACGGTGCGTCAATTGTTACTTGAGTCGTACTATAAGCGTCTGACCTAGACCTCTTTCTTGTAGCATTTTCTATCCCAGCATTGCCGTCTGATTCGCTATATCGAGGTCCATCTGGGGGCGCTAGTCGCATGGAATGCAGGTGCAACACAGTGTACTACTCGCTCTTGTCCGTGTGCGCCGAATGCCAGGGAGGTGGCGTCACTATGTACGTCTAGCACGTTTAGTCTGTGAAGCCGAGGAAATTAACGATCGTCTAGATGGTCGACCTATAGCATCAACTGTACGACAGTATACACTGTGTATGTAGATTGAAATATTTATCCGCGAGTGTTCGCTCATGTTCTGTAGGTTTCCTCATGACATCCCGAGTGATACTGCTGTGCCCCATTGGGCTTATCTCAGTCTTCTTGTGAGCATCTTGTTCCTGTGGTGTATCACTGCGAGTGATGTTATCTACACAGTCAAACGGTACTGTCGATATTGCAGACGCTGAAACCGATACTGGTGCGGAAGTCACTGCGACCGCGACAGCTTCCTCTGCATCGACCGCTACGTCAACCATAGCTTCTGGACCTGAAACAATTAGTGCGTCTTCGTCCGGATCTTCTAAACCTGACACGGGCGCTATCGTTGGAGGCGTTGTTGGCGGCGTTTTCGGAGTATGCGCCATTGTGATTGGGATCATTTTTTGGGTACTTAGACGAAGGCAGAAACGACTGGGTCGGTCGCAATACCCGGAGCCTATATTCGTCGCCCCATCAAGCATGGGTCAGAAGCTCTACGTGAGCCTAGATTTTGATTGTTATCGAGAAGTCATCCACTAAAGTCACATATTAGGATCCTAATGACCCTTCGACGTTTCCCGTCTCGCGTTCGCCTATGTCTTCAGGAGAATATTCGCATTTACTCCCGCCAGACCAACAAACAGTGGGCCGCAGAAATCCTGCGATGGCTTCCCAGAGGCCCTCCACACCTAGTCGAGGTTACAGAGGCGTCCCAGAGATTGATGCTCAATCTTTCAATCCCCTTGTTCCTAGTGGGAATCTTTCCAGGTGACATCATCTGTACGTTACTCTCTTGTTACTTAAAGACTACGGATTTTGCTTCTATATACCCCTTCATTCTTACGATATAATCATGTTCATCACGCTATGAGGGTAATCGGTTCGATTGCAAAATATAGTAATACAAGCATGCTATGGCAGATGATAGGAAAGATGGTTATGAGATGCAAGTAACAAAACAAAACAACAGGAAGAGAAAAAGAGAGAGAAAAGAGGAGACTATGATGTTGCCTGATGCTTCATCGGCTCCAGTGGGAACGTCAGTTCTGGATAATCATCCCATACACCATCTCCATCCAGAAAGCGTCTGAGGCGTGAGACTTGGGATGAAAGATACATAATGATGATCTGCATCTTCACATCCGTAAGCCTCAGCCTGAGAATCTCTTCGCACGTCTTCAGTGCTTGAGATCGGGTACTGACGAACATGTTGCCAGCGAATCCCATCTCCTTGAGATTGTCGATGAGTTCACCAAATTCGGAACACCATGCCAAGACACCGAGCTGGAGAAATATATAAGTAAGGGGAAGGAGAAATCTTTTTTGACTTGCCTGTCCGTATTGCTTGTATCTAGCGTACAATACATTGGGCGCCGCACTGAGTGCGAATTCAAAGGCTTCATTCTGAGCTATGACGTCTGGATCAGGCACATACGGTGTCCCAACGCTTTGTGGCGCCTTATCATACCAAAGAATTAGTAAGTGGCAGAGATATGAGAAACATTGGACGGACCGGTGTAGGTCTTTGTGGAGGAGGATCCTGGAACCACGCGGTTCCAGAATAATCCACTTCACCGCCAAAATCTACGACTTCTCCAGTCTTTCCGTAAAGATCCATATTCAAAAGGTGTCCTCTTGCTTCGGTAAAGACGCCTTTAAGAGCAGCGGTGAAGAGATCGGTGGGGTAATTGGTATCAGTGTCAGGATGAGTTGTCGGAATAAAGATCTGACGGTCTTCCGCGAGAACGGGATGCTTAAGAGATAGTTCTGGCGAAAGTAGAGGGTGGATATGCGTGTGGATTGAGATTGAGCAAAGCGTAGGAGAGGAGCCAAGTTTCGCGCTTGCCGAAGATTCGTGGGGGAGTGAAGGTGATGATCCGGAGGGCTTAAGTAGAAGACTTGAATGGTCCTGCAATGTGGCATGAGTCATATGATAGTTATGATCGACACGAGGTGGTCACGCTTACCTGAGACGAGTACAGCTGGTTTTCCTTTTCACTAGCTGAGTATGTGAAGAAGGATTGCGCTGAGATAGATTTCACAGATGAGCGCCGAGATAGCGACTTGTAATGATTCAAGGACGACGAAGAATTGTTCTTTGAAAACTTGAATGATTCAAGGTGAGTGAGCCAGCTGGTGACTTCAAGCGGGGAGAGAGGGGGAGAATCTGAAAGATTGACAAGGCGTGGGGGTATGGGGAGCGGTGGAGGTGACGCTGGAACTGCAGAATCTTCTGGAACAGTCGAATCGTGACTTGGTACTCTGTATGGTACCGGAAGGTTTCGGCTTAACCAAGATGGCGAGGGAGGGACGAAAGATGTCCGTGCGGAAGGATCACAGAGGTCAAGGCCGATACGCGGCGACGGGGATGCTGTCAGCTCAACTGGGTCGACCAGACAATAAGTGATAACTGGAGGTACAGCCTTGTCAGACTCCTCTGTCGGGGTAGGTGGTAATGGCTTCTCGTTAGAGACCGGTACCTCGTGCAAAGGGGAGGGCGTAGGCTGTCGACGTCTCCACTTTGCTCGCTTGGTTAGCGACTTGAACCGTTCTGTAGAAAAGATACTCTGTTTCTTAGATGTCTCTGGAACAGTGTCGACAGAGACAACGGAAGAGGCACTGTGTGGCGCGAGATTGACTACTGAGGTCGCGCCGGTGGGAGTGGGAATATGAGAGTGGGAGGGTCAGGAAAGTCGTCGAGAATGTGATCTGAGGTATGACTGCTCTTCTTCGTAGGAAAGGGCAGGCGCTGCCTATGTCGTTTCTGTGAAGGGAGGATAGAAACTCGTGAATAGTTTCTGAGGCGATTGAGCACAGAAACGTTGTTCACGACTGAAGGCGGCGAAGTGCTGCAAGGTGTCGCGGATAGGTCGTTGGGCTTGTCGCTGTTCCAGTTAAGTATCAGCTGCTGGGGACTGTCGAGGCTGATAGGAAGGTCGGCAGCGGTCACGACGAAGAAGCTGCTGGCTGCGTCGTCGTCGTCGGTACCAGCAGCGAGTTGTATGGGACCCGGCCGACTGTTCCGGGGCGAGTTTCGCAAAGAGCCGCGAGGGCGTCTAGCAAATCTCGACTGGATAGTTTTCAGCGACGCCGTTGTGCCTCGGGAAGTCCAGCGAAAGGGACTTACAAGAACAAAATCCAGGTAAACTTTACCTTTTGACTTGTTCTTGAGACTCAAACTCGTGCAGAACAGGCGGCGAACTCGTCGATAACTGAAAAAACCGCAATTGGCCGCCGCCTCGTGGCCGGTGTCGATCATGACACGCGGAACGGATACCGTACTAGCTAGTTCTTTACTCTCTCAGATTACTGACAGGAAATGAATGAATGACACTACATCGAGTACAACGAAAGCAATCAGAAAGCTAGATAGAACGCAAATGCCTCAGGCAATACTTTACAAATCCACTAGATTCGGCGTCACCGTTTCCCTCCTTCTAGTGAGCATGTTACCGAAACGACCAAACCTCTCCTTCACCCAGTCAACACGAAGGTTTCCCAAGCCCGGCGAGGGAATAAGCATGGCAAACCCACCCATGAACATGATCCCAATGAAAAGCGAGGCTGCAGAATTCCCCATAACGCCATACACCGTGCGTTTGTCGTTAAAAGGGTACTCAACGCCAATGCTACGCACCCAGGACCCTTCCCCAACTTGTGTAACTTCCGATATCCCCCTACCGGATACGCCACTTACTCCGCCTTCACCCCCATCGCACCATAAAACCGTGCTGTCCAGTTCTGCCGCACGCCGCTTTGCTTGTTCCCACATGGCCAAACCTATTGTGGGCTCCCATGTTCTGGCAGGAGCTAGTATAAGCGCCGGCCTACTTTCAAGCGCAGCCAAAGTTCCGGGAATGGCAAAGTCGAGGCAAATGGAAGCCGTCAACAGAACAGGTCTCGTAAACGGAGGAGGTGCCCAATCCGGCTTCCTCACGCCCGACGGATTCTTCATGTCCATGGTATAAATGGTGGCAGGGGTAGTAGAATGTACCAGAGAAAATGATTCGGCAACTAGTAGGGAAAATTAGCGCGTCAATGCCGAGTGAGAGGAGGAACAGCATACCGGGGACAAGGTGTCGTTTGTAGTATTCCAAATGAGGCGAGGAAGACTTGTTGGAGACGACAACCATGCCATTTCGTCTCAACAGACTCCGACCAGTGATATCGGAAGGGTCACGAACAGACTCTTCAAAGGAGACTCCCACATGGGAACCTCGGATCGACTCCTGTACTTTTGCTAAAGCCGCAGCTCGCTCAGACTCGTCCCGAAAGGTGACTGCCCCTTCAGGCCACAGCAAGACTTCAGCCTTCCCATCAAGCTTCCTGGTCTCCTGCAAATAATCCTCAAATCTCAACTGGCGATCACGGCGCTTGGGAAGAATACAGCCTACGCTAAACGGCGTGGTGTCTGAAGAGTAGACAGGAAGTGCAACGTCGGAGACAATGAACGAGGGTATCGTCAAAGCGGCCAGGAGGGTGGTCAGACACACAACACAACGCCACGAAGGCATAGAAGATGCCGCTTTCGCTTCTTCGTCTTCTGAACTAGCGACGTGATTGCCAAGTAACGGCTCTTCTTCCCCAAGGGACTTTGAACTCATGAGCCATGCTCCGGCCATTTCTGAGACGACGACCGCCCAAGCTGCGGCGATCCAGTCATCCATTACCGGCCCCGTCAATTTCAACATCCAATTATACCCCATGGTGTCAATGACCGGCGCCCACGAGGCGAGGCGTCCGATCGGACTGACAGAAGACACCCCCCACCATACAGCAGCCCATAATGCCGGAAACAACATGATCTGGGACCATGGTGATGGCACCCGCGATCTGAGTTTGGTGTGAATGTACAAAGTAGCCAGAGTTATGGCAGAAGTGATTGATCCCCCAAGGAACAGGAGGGCAAGGGAAGAAGCAGGGGAGGAAAGGGCATGAATGGCAGGTGCAAGCAAAATGATGAATTTGGCCAAAGACAGGTTGAGCCACAAGGCAGCCTGCTGCGCTGCATCCGGACGATTCACGAGCAGCAGGCCGTAGACAAGAAGGGCGGAAAGGTGAAGGACAGTAGGAATAAGCGTAGCCGAAGAGGTTGCAAGGACTGCTGTGCCGAAAGTCAGAGCATTGAAAATCAGATGGGGGTGGTCGATCAGAATGAGTCGGCGGGCCGACATGGTTTACGATGTCTTGAAAAAACTCTGTATGCGTACTTGTGTAAGTGTAGAGAGTAAGGATGAAGCTTTGAAGCTGTATGTGTGCGCAAGCGCTCGACAGTCACAAGTAGTACTGGTGGCTGTCCAAGTGCCTTCTTGATGGTAAGCGCTGCGAGGTTCGACTTATATATGTCTGGGAAAATCTTATCTGATAAAATTAGGCGCCTGACTGCGCATTACTATCAGCTGAATCACAGCCGCGTACAAAAAGCCAATTAGATGTCCTCGATACCCAGGACTGCGGTCACAATGCCATAATGGCCACCATACCCGGCAGAAATGAGCGTCAGAATTCATAAGGAGAAAAACCTGAATCTAATCCGATTGATAAGGCTTCCAGGCCATTCCGGATGTGATAAGAAATGATATAAAAGACAGAGAGGAGACCTCTGGCCTCCATCAACCGTACATCCAGCTGCTCCTTGATAAGAAAACCTGACAATGGTAGGTGTCCCTTCTCATTACCGCGATGGCCCAGCTAACTCGACGACAGCCTGAATCTTGCTCTACGACCACCAAGGAGACCTGCTCCTACCCAAGCTGCGCTTGTGGTAACGACCCCACCAAGAACAGGGCCAACTGTGGCTCCACCACCTGCTCTTGCTCGTCGTATGTGCCGGTCCAATCAACCTGCATTTTTTTCTAAACTAACGCTCTCCTTTCAGCTGCGGCTGCAAGCCCGGCGAATGCAAATGCTGAAAGAACTGGATGGTCGAGATAAGATACAAAGAGTGTACAAGAAGAAAGACGTGTCTGTATTGAATGAATTAGCAGACTATATATGCTTTTTTAAGAATCGTTCTCACGTTAATGTCACTACTCGTTCATAGGCTCAGCGGCCGCAAATGGGTCCACGGTATCATCCATCAGTGGGCCTCCCATGAGAGCGTCAGAAGGTTCCAACTGTGTCAAGTCGTGTGTATCTTCCAACCCCAGTCCGTCCGGCCCAAAGCTTGACATGTCCAACTCCATCCCATCGTTCTCGACATTGAGTTTGTCTACATCCTCGAGACTGGTGTCAAGAGGCTTTAGCGATGCCTCAAGGACATCTGCGGCGTCATCCATCGTCAGGTCGTCATTTATGGGCGGTTCTAATGACAATTGCGCCGGGTCGGGTGAGGGAGGTTTTGTGGGTGGTTCTGTACTCTGGCTCTGTGTGGGAGCTTCTGGTACCTCGGACCCGTTTTGCGCTGCTTCCGCGTCGACAGCATTGGGCTTGTCGTCCTGTTCGTCCTGTTCCCCTTCGTCATCGACGTCAACGGCCTCAGGTTCATCAGGCAGAGGTGCCAGAGGTTCATCAGCGTCATGGTCATCTTCATTGAATTGCTGAAGCGATGTCAGCAAGTACTAGCTGTAACAGAATAAGACACGCACTTGTATTTTATCCGTCTTGACCCATTTGAACACCTTCAACGTTGAATTGACGGACTGACCCTCTGGAGTTACCCAGACTTTCTCCCAGCAAGGAACCGGCTGCATTAGCTGGCGACGGGCAGCTTCCGTCGTCGCGTTGCTTACTCCAATCCGTCTTCGAGTGGACATAGTACGGGGCGAGTTCACGTCCGAAGAAAAGCGAGGGCTGAGTACTACTGTAGTATGTTGAGGAACTAAGTAGGAAAGGTCTATTTTGACCACGTGGCGTCGGCTTCGAACTGGTTCACCGCGAAATATGATAGATCGAATCGAATTATATACAGTGTTATTTAGTACTTATGAATACAATATACAGGTCAAATGTCATTCAGAGTTCTTCCGCCCAGCGAAGTACGTCTTCATTGCTCGGTCCATGCTCATCCTACACAGCTTAGTCGATGCGCAACGAAAACAAGAGGGGAAAACACGCACAGTTCGAATTCCGGAGGGCTGAATATCCGTGTGCTGAAACGCGGTGAGCGAGACATTTTCATTCATCTGAGACGAATTTTGTGCAGATGCCCGAAGTTCCGCCAGTTTAGTTTCAAGGGAGTCGCATTTCCTGTTTCCAAATGTCAGAAGTAGAAAGAACAGCGAAGAGCGATCGTACGCGTGAAGTGCAGCGGTTTCTTCTCTCCGAAGTTCTAGTTGGCGCTTCATGATGAGTTCTAGATTACCCCTCGCCTACAACCCTAGGTAACTAGTGTCAGATGATTTGAGGAGGTGATGTACCTGGACAGGCCGGAGGTCATTTGCTGCAGCTAGTATGTTCTGGCTTAAGATAGATATCCAGTCGACGTGACGCTTCCATTCGGGCTCCACGTTCTCACGAGAAGAGTTTGTCAGAGGTGGAGCGAGCAGAGCGGACGTGAGATAGGAATATGTCACGAGAAGGGAACGCAACACGGATAGCAACGCCGGTCGTCGGTCTGTGGGACGATGAGTAGATGCGATCATGAGAATGACCCGGGAGAACGCACCAGCACTAGGATCGGAAGGGTATAGCTGTGTTATACCTGCCTCCGCCAGCGGGGGAATCGTCTCCTTGACCTGCCGAATACATAAGCGACGGTACAGATGGCGAAGAGGATGCTGTTCGCACCGACCAACGGTCGCCAAACACGTCGTAATAGGCGTCAGGCTCATCGAGAATCCAGTCAACGCGTGGTTTCTCAAGTTGCTTCAATGGCCAGTCTGGTACGTCCACCTGATCGGACAAGACCTCCTGTTGATTGGGGTTCTCCTCATCGGGCGCCCGTTCATTGAGCAGGGCCAGTAGCTTGAGATTGTGAGTCGTGTAACGAGTATAATGCGACGGCGGCGAGGGGAAGGGATTTCGCAGTTCAGCCTCGTCGTCGTCCATAGCGAACCAGTGCGGTTTTCCCACGAACTGCGCAGGCGGAGTTGAGCCAAGGCAAGGTGATCGATCAGAATCTCAAATTAAACCACCCCAACGATCTAAGACAAGTTCCATCCGCCTATAAAGTGAGCGATGTCCCTCTCTTTTCCCATCTTTTTTCTTCCTGCCTTTTTCGTCGGTAAGTAGACGCCCAGTATCCACTTCTTCGTACGTTTACCCGCGTCTGCAGTACACCTACTACCATGGAATTCTCGGGTCCAGCGTTGAACGTTGACATCCCTAATCTCACCGTCCCTCAATTCATTCTCGACTCGCCACACGATTCGCGGCCCCACAGGAAGGGCGATATACCCTGGTTCATCGAAGATGGCACTGGCCGTACTCTTTGTTACGCCGAGGTGGTTATCCTTAACATGCCAATCTCAGGGCGCTCACGTGCTACAGGTCCACCGACGTACGCAAGGGCTGGCGAACGCGCTAAGTTTGAGATGGAGTTTGTGTAAGTCACCTTGACTCCCATATCAGCTATTTTATTGATCGCAGATCTAGCTGAGGACGATGTCGGTACGTCGCGTCTGAGATCGGGCCGTCGCGTCAGAACTGAGACCATCCAGTCTGCATCTTTAGCCCTAACCACATTTGTAACTGTCTTCTTTATGCGCGTCGAGCGGACTTTCTCATCGTTTCCCCGCAGATTATCCTATCTCTATATGGGCCGTCCATAGGGTGGGGGGCATAATAACGTAACACTATTCCGTCTCTAGAATTCAACATTTCATAAAAGACGTTTTATAGACCCGCCAACCCGAGCTACACGGCCGAAGAACTCATACACCAGCTACAAACGGCGAATGCCAATGCTATTATCGTATACTCTGCTTTCCTTCCCACTGCTCTTGAGGCCGCGCGCATTGTCGGCATCCCAAACGACCGTATCGTATTGATAGATGGTCCAGGCAACCATGCTCATACCTCCATCGAGAGTCTGATGGAATACGGCAATAGCAAGCCAATAAACTTTGCCGAACGAAGATTAAGCCCCGGAGAATCAAAGACAAAGCTCGCATTCCTCTCTTTCTCCAGCGGAACAACCGGTGAGTGTGGCAGCAACTTCTATTTGTGGTTCGACATTGACATGGTGTTCAGGAAAGGCCAAGGTAATCCAGGCTACCGTTCCATTGCGTTGGCCCACTGAAACGCGTAACAGGCTGTTGAAATACCTCATCGGTCTATCGTATCGAATGTCTTGCAAAGCACGGCTCATATGAGCGGTGACAGAGATCCTCACAAAAGGATGATGCCTGGAGATGTCTCGCTGGGAGGTATGTTCGTTCTATGTCTGTGTGTGTTATTGATATCATGAATCTGTCAGTCCTACCATTCTTCCGTGAGTGTCACTTGTACCTTGGAATTAAACTCTGTCTTATAAGGCACAGATATCTATGGACTCATTGTTACGGTGAGTGGTATATTTCGTCACCGGGGTGGTAAACTGACAGTCCATTTTAGCTCCATTACATGTTGTTCAACGGTGTAAGTTGGTTTTGCGAGTCAGTCTGCTGGAACCAATGCTCATGAATGACAGCTATCTGTCGTTGTAATCCCGAAATTCAACTTCAAGGGACTCTTACGGAGCATCGATCGTTACCGAATCACCCATCTATTGTAAGACTGACGTACCATTTGTTTTGATATTCCGAATGACTCTGTCACAAGTGTCGTTCCTCCACAAGTCGTGCTTCTATGCAAGGTGCGTTGCACCCCAGTCAACTAGGCGCGTGTATGAATGTGGTCTTGTAGTATCCTGCTATTCGAGATCACGACTTCTCACATGTCAAGTTTCTAATGTGTGGAGCTGCACCATTGTCCGGAGATCTGTATGTGCAACTTGCAAAGGTGTTCCCGAATGCTATGATTGGTCAAGGATATGGTTTGTTGTTGTGTCGGGTTCACATCTGACTCCTGGCTAATGACGACTGTAGGGCTTACGGAGACTGCTACGTCTGTCGTCGCAATGGACCCTATCAAACTGCACGGAACGATTGGGGCCGCAGGTCAACTTTTGCCTGGTATTGTTGCGCGAGTCGTTAAAGCAGATGGATCGTTGGCGCGAGAAGGCGAACAAGGAGAACTCATCGTTACAGGGCCTTCCATGGCACTGAGGTACAGGAACAACGAAGAAGCGTAAGTCCAGCTGCTGGTACTCATAAATCAAAGGCTCATGGCAGCAGGACGAAGAGCACTTTTGTTAACGGATGGGTCCATACTGGCGATGAAGTCATCATCCGGAACAATGAGGTTTTCGTTGTAGACAGACTCAAGGTAGGACCTTGTTTAACTATCAGTCTATGGGTACTAACCTCCTTGTGCAGGAAATGATGAAGGTATTAATAATACTTCGAAAACCGGATCGTACTTATCCATGTGGTACCAGGTCAGGGGATTCCAAGTTGCGCCAGCTGAGCTTGAAGGCCACCTTCTGCTACATACATCCGTGGCAGATTGCTGTGTCGTTCCAGTGCCGGATGATTATAGCGGCGAATTGCCGATGGCGTTTGTAGTCCTAGAGCCAGGACTACGGAAGCGAATTGGTGTGAATCTGAATGAAATATCCAAGCTAAAAGCCACTCTCATCAAGGCAAGAGCGATTTTGTTTTGGTTATCAGATCTGACTAACTGTATTACCAGCATGTTTCCGATTCAAAAGTAAAGTACAAATGGCTGGCTGGCGGGGTTGAATTTATCGACCGTATCCCCAAGAATCCTTCAGGTAAAATAGTAAGTTTCAAATGCTCTCACCAATCGCTATTCTCTAAACATCACAACCACCTCTAGCTTCGACGAGTACTGCGTGAACAGGCTAGGAAGAGGAAATCCGTAGAAGTACAAGCCAAACTGTAGACCCGCATTTATTACCACAATTGTACATCTGTTCCGCTACGATATTCCCCATTTGGCCGCGTGTCGCCGGCATTACAAAAAAATTAATCTTTGCCTGAGACGCCATGGTGCGCCGTATAGCGTCGCAAGTGCACCAGCAGGCGCTGCGCCTTATGAAGGGCAACCTCATTGACCAACCAGTATGGCTTGGTTCCGTTCTTCAATACCCTCCTTTACCCCTTCCCCCGAAAGCTCCCCCTCCACGATCTTCTTTCGATTTGGCGTCTCCCAAACCGACTCGACTCGCAGAGACCGCCCAGAAACTACGCGCACCAAAAAACAGACCGTCGTCTATTGTCTACATCGAGGATGAAGTCCGCCGCCGGTTCTTCCGCGACCATCCCTTTGAGGCCTTCCGACCTGTGACGCTGACCGAACGCGATGCTATACGGGAGCAGCGTCCTGTACAAGGTCGGGATTGGCAGAGACTGCGGCAGTGGGGACGGAATCCTTCACCAGAAGAGTACGCCTTTGCATATTCGTCGTAGTGTATTTGCTCACAATTCCCAGTGCCATACGATTTGCCGTCAACCTATACGAACACCACAATCTCCCTCTAACATTCGCCTACACGCGGGCAGTCGCCCAGTTCCGCGCCCTGCGCTCTGAGCACCACGTTGCGCGTCGATTTGCCGTGCTGGAAGTTGAGAGCTACGGGCGGGTGTTCAAAACGTCGCAAGTGCAACTTGGATTCGAGAAGGAGAAGAAGGCGCTGGATACCTGGGAAGAGGCCTCGAGTGTGGATGCGGGAGAGTTTGCTGCGAGGAAGAGGTGGAGGTCTATTGCGGCCAACTTTGCTGGTGCTTCGCAGGAGTGGACGAGGGGCGAGCAGTACACGGCATTGTGGAGGAAGGGTGCCAGGCCCTCATACGCCCCGGCACTTACGGAGGTCAAGTATCCGCCTATGTTGGCGCCAACACCAGAGGCAGCGGCACAAATCAGAGCCCCACAAGCAGCGGGAGCAGCTCATGCACCAACACCAGCAGCACGGCCACAGCCTGTATACAATAGAACTGCCTAACAATGGATAATTCTCATTAAGGTCGCAGAAAATGAATATGTATAGGACATGTCGCGATCATGATTTTACACGAGCTTGGGCTGCCTGTGCAGCGTTCATACCCATCCATGCCTTCTCCACCAAGCCCAGCAACTTCTGCATGTCTGAACTCCAGTCATTCATCACATCCTCCGGACTTCGTTGATTTCTAAAGTTGACAACGCCAGACGGTCGATCAATCCGCGCCCAAACTGTTTTTGAAACGACTAGTCGCGCAAGGGTTTCTTCTGTTTGCTTGGGTGTCAGATCCAGAAGAGAGGTGAGTCTTTGCAAGGTTATCCGAGTGTAGTACTCGGCAACAACGCGGATATTCTGACAAATCAGTCAACCTCAATCTTGCGGCAATAAATGCAGCAACTAACGTGTTCGATGACTCGGGTGTGAAGGTCTTCCCACCGCTTCTCTTCGGAGAAGACTTGCGTTTGGCGGAGGAATTCACCATATAGTGTCTGAATACCGGGCCACCGCATTAGTTCGTGTGTCGTGAAGCATTTTACGAGGTTACTGTTTGACCATTAATAGATGGTACACATGTGATTCCAGAAAGACTCACTAGTGAAGCTCCAGTTTCAACAGAGCGGGGTCATTGAACATTCGGTGCAGCATATCAGATTGTTCGTTATTATGCGGAGCAAGGATGACATAGTAAATGATGTGTTCAAGGGCCTGTCGTACATGAGAAGCGCGCATGGCCAACAGAAGGATCACGTACCGCCTTGCCTTTATCGTTTACATCCTCCTTTATTGAAGGCGTTTCCCAAACCTTGTAATAGTAATTCGCTACATCAAGATAAGCGGTTTGATGTAACGCATGTTGGATCATTAGGTCGTAGTATTTGAGTTTCAGGTCCTAGAGAAGAGCTTGTGAGCAACTAGGCAAATTTAAACATATTTAACACGTACCTCGTTTTCCTTTTCTTTCAAGAAACCTTCGTTAACCTTCCTGCCACCTACCCTGACCTTTACCCACTCTGATTCTCCACCATTGGAACTTTCTGTATCCTTCCGTCGCGCGACAGCAATGAGCAGTCGCATTTGCTCGAGGAGAAACTCTGTCTTTTCTCTCCGTTCCATCGACGAATAAGTCTCCACCTGCAAATCCGACAAAAGTTCGGATGCAGTTTCGAGAGACTTCTTGGACTCATCAGGATTTGTGGCTGCGATTGAAAGACCTTCATAGTAGTGAGCGAGAAGGAGAGTTACTCGGGCCCGTGGTGTCTCCAAGAAGATCTACGAATGTACGAAGGTTATCATGAATTTGGATAATAGAGAATTGTCACGCACTTTCCCTTCGGTGACAGTCCTCAATGTTTCAACCAACTCGAGCCATTTCTCTATGCCCTGTTTCTTCTTCACGTCTTCTAGCCACCCCATCGCCTGCTCAACCATAGCTTGAACAGCTGCTTTGAGTTGTCCATGCTTCTTGCTCAGTAACAGGATGCTCGAGTTTAGCAGAGTAAAGTCCGTGGCCTGGTAACAGTGTTCAAGAACCGCCTTCACAAGTCGCGTTGTCGATGCAAGATCCGCTGCCTGGTGGAAATGAATAAAGTGGAACAGAAGTATAAGAAAGAGATTTTTTACATTCCGTGTTTGCTTTTCAAGAACGAAGAGCTTGTCGAGCGCTGGCTGTAGTTGTCCAGCCTATACACGCATTGGTCACTTGCCGTACGAGACGATGAAGTCAGGCCATGCCGTACCTTTGCGAGTGACTCTGCCTCGGGAAGCAGAATATCAACCTCTGGTGTGAAATCCCTTTCTTGCTTCTTGTTGTCGGACATGATGTACTTCCACGAAGCGGTCTGGTCCAAATGACGCGTCGCGCTAGTATTTGTATTTGTTGCTTTTGCAAGGCTTTGAGCCCAAGAAAGGACTGGCACTTCGGGGTTTGCCGCCAGCAATTCAGTTCTTCTCTTTTCCTCGATTTCAAGGACCTCTGATAACCTTTCAGGTTTCTCTACGGGATCAGCATTATGTTCATTGTGAGTATCATATTCATAAATGTCCTAATCGTGCATAATAACATATATGAGCATATAGACGGTCGTAGCAGTAAAATCATGAACGGACTTGAATCGTGTTCAGTGGAATATCGGTTGACGGCGACGCAGCGGTCTCCTCTTTTTTCTGGGCCTCTCTCCTCAAACGAGCTCTCTCAAGCGCCATATGGATGATCCTTGATGGAATCGTCAAAGGGAAGAATACGACCACTTTCCATGCCATGGAAACAACGTCGGAGAGATGGATGTTTGCCTAACCCGGAACGAATGGAACTCGAACGGATGGAGGGCGTTTTGTCAATGGGTGCAGATTCCTCGATGAGGGCCTCGACTGATTTGGAGGAAGTCGATACCGTGGCATCTACTGCATCCTCTAGGGTGGACACGACGGCTTCCACAGACTGGTCTACTGTCGTGGGTAAAGCCTGGATTGCAGAGTCGACTGTTTCTGGAATGGCACCGATAGAAACGGAGCGCATCCGTGGCTCAGCGTCTACCATACGATCGACCAAAACAGGAGAAAACTGGATGGCAGTTTCTGTGACGTCTGGCTGCACCTGTACCTCACACTCTGTCGTCGTAACCGTGGCGTTAATACCTTTGTCAGCGAACTCGCGTTGAAGTACCTGACTCTCAACCCTGTCGATGGCCTGGGTAGCGAACAGTCGCTCTGATAAACGAACGTTTTGGAGATGAGGGAGGGCTTCCGCGACTCTTTCCCAACCTCGCGCATTTGCCTCGACGTACCCAGGCCGGTTTTTCTCGTGGAACCACTTCAGCGTCTCGAGGTGCGGAGCAAGGTGGCTAAGCAGGATGGTGACGTGAAGGGTGTCTCCTACCCATGAATGGCCTACATGAAGACGCAGAAGCGATGCAGAAGATGTCTCGCGCGAAGATAAAACTTCGCTCGTCCTTTGTTTGGCATTGACGACCACTGAAAGTGTATGGAGTCTTGGACAATTGGCCATCAAAGGCGCCAAATCTTCCAATGCGAGACTGGGTGGACCAGTAGCAACCGGGAAGCGGGCCAATGGGCACAACCTGAGTTCTTCTACCATCGGACAGATCGTTGACACATGCCGAATGTCGTATTTGGTGAATAGAGTGGACTCTGGAAGATCGATATCCAACCGAAGGAGGCATGGGAGTGAAGTGAAGTAGCCGAGGGGTAGACGTTTGGGAGCCTCTGCTCTTGCAGTTGACCTTACGAGCTCGCTGTACCGCGACGATCCGCTGCCTGAAATGCGCAATGATTGCAAGGTCGTACCGAACCGCTCTGAAACGAGCACCGACAAGTCCTGCCAGTCGGCCATATCTGGAGGATCCTCGATAACGAGGTCAAGCTGAGTGAGGGCGCTGCGCAGGTGCCTCAAAAATACTGCAATGTTTGACACCTCTCCGGTCAGTTGCAACTGTCGGATTGTTGCAAAAGATCCTTTGGATCGTAAATCCCCGGTCAGCCGGAGCGCAGATTTTCGGTGGTCCGAAAAGTCGAGTTCTTCTCCCGAAAACACACCGCTATCTGTGGTCATGACAGAACTTGGTGTCGAAACCCCTGAACGTGGCGATAGCTCGTCAAAAAACCCTTCCACCGCAACGACACCCCTCCCAGAAAGATCCAGTTGCAGGACCTTAAGCTCCTCCAGAGAAGCAAGCCATCGCCCAACTCCTGGTGACAGCGCACCGGGAGCCATAAGGACCACTTTGCAGAGGCTCTTTTGCGGCAGCAAAAGGTCTGTGAATGTGTCGGGCAGGGGCGCTGGAGAGACGTATGAAAATTCCTTCAACTTGGTGCGACTCGACAGGTCGGCAAGGAACTTGTTCAACTCGGGGAACCGCGCTCCAATCTCGAGAGAGAGACTCTCGAGCTCGGGGTTGAGGAAGAGAGAGCAACGTTCCAGACCAGCTGGGCTGTCAACTTTCCATACGAGCTGCTGAAGGTTGGGGAGGATGAACGTTCGTGGCCGATATTGTGCGAAAATAGGAAAAATGGAAACGGCGACGTTGTTTATCGACTCGTTGTATGCAATGCGACGAACTCGCTCGCCGTACTCTAGGATCTTTGACCAATCTCCTTCCGCCGGATTCTTAGCCTGTTGGGCGTAGTCATATTTGTTAGCATCTCTATTAATTCGTGCCAAAAGTTTGACTCACTAATCCTAGTCCTGGCCTTCTGGTCTTCTTCAAGAGAGACGACGGGAATAGCCCGAGAATGGGTATCAAAGAGTCCAAATCTCTCCATAGTATGTTCAATGCCGGCTCGCACATCGCCTTGCATGTCCTTGCCAATCTCGACACTGAGCGCCTCCCGCCTGGTGTGTCGAGGATAGCCTCAAGAAGCTTTGTCGTTACTTCTGGGTCACGTAGAATGATGGGAGCCATTATCTGCTGGTAGACGGAGTACGAACGATACGAGGAGCTTCGACTGTGTTTCCCCTTCCCTTTCAATGAACCGTGGGAGCTAGCGATGGTGCGAATACTTTCACGAAGACTGGTACGGCGACGAAGGGATCCGAGACTATGAAGGGCGGATAACACTGAACCAGAAGGCATACAAGGGACGTCTTTGGGGCGTCAAGTACTTAAGACAAAATGCGCATGAAGTACACGCATTGTGGGGCCTGTTAACTGGCGTTGCACGCGCAGGAAGATGACGAGTCGATCGAGGACCTGCTGCAGTGATTGATTTGTATGCGGCTTCGTGTGGAATTGGACATGAGGATCCAGGATGGATGTCGATGAGAAAGTTACAAATATCTGTAAATCAATCTACTCTCGACGTAACGGTCGAAGCGCAAGAACGTACGTAGTTAATTTGGGGATAGGATTGCAAGTTTCAAAGGTAACTCGCGGTTAAACCCTTAGAATAGTTAAACCTAGGCAGACTCGTGTACTACGTGTGTTGCACTGCGATTAAACACGACTTTCAATACTGCGCAACGTGTTGATTGGGCGTATCTCTGAATACAACAAAGTCTTCCGAATGATTGAATGAAACGGTATAGCAAGGACTACAATTCTCCGAGCTCCCATGGCACCGGTTCACCTTGCCAGTCGTCTTCTTCATCCACCACAGCCACCTGTCCATGCTCATCCTCCCCAACGTCCCAAATCTCGCCACCTCTCGACGGATCGTAATGATCCGCTCTACGTCCATACAACAGACCTTCCACAACCCGGACCTCCTGATAGTCGCGCGTCCGGGTTTCATATGGTGAAAACGCCAAGACATGACGAAATCTGTCGGGAAGATCGACATCAAATCTGCCAGTGTCTTGTCCATCACCCACGTCCTCGATCTGCGAGTGCGAGAAGGCATCAAGGGTATCATCTGCGTCAACATCTGAGTTTCGCCCCAGCATGTTTTTACGAGGTGAGCCATGAGTTCGGGGCACTACTTTAATCTTTTCGTTTGGCTCTTCGTCGTCGTCGTCAGAATCTAAAGTGGTAGCGGCTAATTTGGCCTTCTTCCGCCCATTGTTACTGGTTGCTTTACCCTTGCCTTTGAAGGAGCTATAATTCCGTTTGGAAGCATCGGGTGGGGGTGGGGAGGGAGGAATGAGGGAAGGAGCGCGGTTGTGGGATGAAGATTCGGCTGCGTCTGCATCAGATAATACACGTTTCCGGGGCTTGGGTGCAGCGATGTTGACAGGCGCATGTGTGGTCTTCTTGACGGGCCCCCGATGCTTTTGATGGACACCGGAAGGAGCTGCGGAACGAGGAAAAGGCTTTCCGTTGCCTTTGTTGTCATGATTTGTCTTGAGGCTTTGCGAACCTTGCAAGTCCATCTCGTCATCAGGCGATGAGAAGACATCTGAGGAAGAGGGAGCCGTCTTGGTGCGGGGAAATAATGGTTTAGATTGTGTGGTGTCATCGAAAAGCAACTTGAATCCGTTCGAGCCTTTAACGGGAGAATCATCGACGAACGATAAGTTACCGACATGAGCGTAGTCTTCATCACTATCATCAGGTGCCGGATCTTCTTTTTGTGAAAAGGAAGAGTGTGCCCAGAAGCTACGCGTCGGCGCTTCTCTTTACCGGGAGAAGGAGAAACTGGTTCACCGCGCAGGCGTTTGCGTGCTCGGGTGACAGCACTCGTTGGCTCTGGTATAGTGCTTGCCGCAGGGAACACTAAAGGCTGGAAGGGGGCCGCGGAAAGTGGGGACACTTCTCGGGCAGGCGCTCGAGATCTAACTTTAGAGGGGGTCGCAAATGGATTCGACCGAAAATCCTTGATAACTGGAAGCACCTCCTTCTGTTTCCCCTTATTCTTTTGTGGAGAGAAGGGGTTGAAGGTAGACAAGGGCGCCGTGGTTTCACTGGCTCTGGCTTTGGGTAACAAATGCGATGGTTCGTGTTTGTGAGATTTCGAAGGAGTGGTGGGTGTATTGGAGGATGTAGCGCGACCTTTGGCAGCAGAAGCCTTTCCCAAGGCCTTGTACAGCTTGTATTTGGCCTCTGTGCGACTTTGTCAGATTCAATTTTACCATGAGGGTCGCTGTGACGCACCAATATCCGGATGCTCCTTGATATCCTGCACCTGTGCTGACCGGCCATGCTTTGCCTTAAAGTCTCGCTCCCATGCCTTTATTTCAGCCTTTACTGTTGCAAGGTCCGACATATTGCAGGTGTGCTGTCAAGAAAATTGTGAGGACAACGAACAATGGGCGATGGGCGGAGTACGACGCGACGGTCACGTTACTTATGCCCGAGTAAACAAGACCAAGCCGAACGCGGCGATTGGCTGGGTGGCGTTGCACAAGTTGCAGAATTTCTTCACCACCCCTACGGATATCCTTGGCTTTTTCCATCCTCTGTGCCTATTCAGCCATCATGAATCGCCCTAGAGAAAGTCTTCTCACTCTGTTCGACCCTCTGTTTGGTTCTGTCTCTCAGCGGAGTGGTGGCGATAGTTCTGTTGAATTAGATGATTACGACTCAGAGAAGGAGAATAACACGCCGTTGGGAGATGTGTCGATGACCTCGTTTTTCAGTGGATCCTTGAAACAGGCATGCCCGCAGCCTGCTCCACTCAGGCGTCGTCTTGTTGATGTTGGAGATGTCACCGTCGACAACACATTGCTTATGAACGAGGTGTTGGAAGAGATTGGAGAGGATGAAGAGTCAGAAGACGAGAATAGTACGGCCATCTTGGGACCAGTTGGCAAGACGCCAAGGGCTCCAAGCAGCGTGAACATCGTTGCGACTCCACGTTTGAACCCTCGCACGCCGTTTGCTGAACTTCGAATGGAACGAGAGGTCACGCCCGTAGCCCACAAGCGTTTGCTGACTCGTCAGAAGCAGTACACCGACCTCGCCACTGCCTGCGACTCTGCGAATCAGCCGCATCCTTCGCTTTCGTCTCTAGTTGAGGCAGTCACTTCTGCTGGCGTTTCCTTCGCGGGCTCAAAGCCGGCGTTCTCGGAGGCCTGGCCCAACGTTTTCCCTGTTTCGCCAAAGGTGCCTGAAGTCACTATCACATCTTCGCTTCAGACCTCTCCAGTGAATATCCCTCTTCCATCATCACCCATCGACATAAGCGACCTTGATGCCCCTACTCCTCGTCCAAGAAGACTGCCACCGCCTATTCGCGACCATGCCCGCCAATCATTGGACCTACATTCCTCTTTTCAGCTCCAGTTCGACTCGGCAGAATCAAGTTTTGATCTGTTGACCGACAAAATATCATTCCTGTGTTCACGATCCCATGACTTTGACATTACTTCAGGAGATGAAGACATGAATACGAGCATGATAGGTGTGCTAACATCTGCAGGTAAAGTGACCCTCTTGTAATCAGTCTACAGCTTCATCTGAACATCTTTTTAGGTGAAGATGAGGTCGTCAACATCGCTGCTAACATCCCTTTGCCGTCGGAGGACAGTCCTCAGACCAGTAAGTCTTATTCATTTTGACCTCTTTCCCTGACTAACATTGTGGTAGGGTCTCCCTACACGGCAGCGCGTGCTCAACCTATCAATACCACTGATTCTCCACTGCCCGTCTTTACTGCAAAAACGTATACCTGTAAGTTGCAGTATGTCTCCAGTGAGTGGCGCGTTTTGACAAGACCTTAGCTGCCCAAGCCATGGTTTCCGAGGACTTGCCGCAGAGCGACGATGCCCATGTCTTTTCCTCGACTAGAGATCCACTGATGACGCCAGCTTCATCCAAGAATCTTCATCCTGGCGCACCACCTCCCATTCAGGCATTACGCATCGTCAAGCGGGCAAAGAACGCGGCGGCAGTAGCGCCTCCTCCGGATCGTCGCTTGTCTATGCGACCTCCAGCTCACGTCGAGAAGAAAATGTTGCTTCCAGTTCAGTCAGACATCCCTAACTCGGCGCAGATTAGCGAATCTGCTACTGCTGCTGCATCACCCAGACCGGCACCGTCTTCGGGACCTCGCCGTGTGCCGGTGGCTGAGAGTAAGGAAGTGCTGCACGGGGCTGGGGGACTTGGACACCTACCGAAGAACAACAGACCCAAAAAAGTATTGCTTTCTGACGCGGTTGCTCAGTGGGGTCATCTTCAGCCTGCGAAAACAGCCGATCTCAATGCCGTTCGGGATGCCCTCAAAGCTATCGGCACCGGGAAGCCCAAGGCACCAGTGAGGGAGGTGAAAAGCATCGTTCGACCTGCAGTTGGTCCTCACGTTGGGCAAAAGGAGAGCCGGCCAGCATCTACCATCCCACGTCCAGTATCTGGTACCTCCAGATTGCCTGCTCCTGTTTTCGGTACAAATAGAGCAGGCGCTGCAGCTGGAAGGCCAGGAAGGCCAGGCGCTGGGCTTGTGCGTCGAGCTGGTACCGGACTCTAACTACATCTCTCCACCTTGTTCTTTGCCAGCATGTTATCGCTTTCGTGTGTCGTCATCTCTGCAGGTCCTCGAACTCCAGATCATTCGCATATCTACTCACAGACCCATACGTACTTATCCATCACTTGTAATCTATATACACAACTGTGCATACAAGCATCTTGGTCCTCAGCTTGACCAAGATCTGGCTTGGAGTTTGTTTCGCGTGGTGGTTCAAGGCCTTGATGCACGACGAATCACTAGTGCTATAATAAATAATATTGGAAGCAAGTTAATCAACAGTCCATAGCGACTATTCCTTCTTCTTTGAATACAATCTCCATAACAGACCAAGTACCCATGTTCTCGGCAGCCATTTGAACACCCAGAAGAGGAAAGCATTTCCTCCGACGGAGATGTAGGAAGGAGGCTTTGCCAACGCGTGGTCCACAATACGCTTGGAAAACTCCTCGTTAGACATGGACGACTTGGTCTGGCTGGCATGCATTCTCTCCATGATGTTCGGAAGGAACGCGGTATACAGACTGTTTACCGGTAAGCTGAACCATTTCTCCTGATTTTTGGCGAAATTGGACGTGACGGAACCAGGAGCCACGTGCATAATATTTATTCCAAGCGGACGACACTCCATTGAGAGCACTTCGCTGATATTCTGGACTGCTGCTTTGGAAGACGAATATGCTCCGTGCCAGGGTGTCGGGCTAAGTGAGAAAATTAGCATGGATCCTATGAGTGGGGAGACGCTAACTTACGTTTCTCCGACGATTGAACCTGTGGTTTCAGTAAGAGCTAGAATATCTTTGAAAAATGCAGAATCTACCTATATTCACGATGAGTCCACTGTGTCGCTTTGCCATGATAGGAATGACGGCTTTGCACATGCGTATCACTGAGAATGCATTGGTATCATAGGTGCGCTTGATTACATCCATGGACTGGTCAATCAAAGGACCTATACTCCAAAGTGAGTATGATAGCGCGCGGAGCTATAAAAAACTGCGTACCAATAGCTGGGGTTGCTGCATTGTTGACCACTACGTCAACTCTACCCTCTGTATTAGCTACATGCTGAATAACTTGCTGAACGTCATCATCGCTCGTCACATCCAAGGCGAGGACCTCGATGTTGGGATCCTTGAAGCCTTGCATAGTTTCTACACTTCGCGACGTAGCATATACCTTGCATCTCTGCTGAGCAAATTGTTCGCATCTTGAAAAGATTGATCAATGATAACACGAGTTATCGACGACGACCCACAATGCAAAACCTATTCCCCCAGTAGAGCACCCTGTTACGAGAACTACACGATTTGTGGACATTTATGCTGGGACAGTGGCCGCTGAAACGTCACGGTCAAGCAGGTTGGAGTAATGTAAGGGTCCGCTGATACCGCATGCATTCAAGACTGCCGAACAAGCAGGATGTCTGACGTAAAGAGCACTGCTCGTTTGCGACCAAGTCCTTCGAACTCCAAGCTTAGCTCTCAGTATCATCACATGCACGTCGGAGGTAGTACTAGCGTTGCTATTGTGAAAGAAGTGCACTGAGGAATTACGATTTCACTATCAACAACGTTGTTGGCACAGGTAAGCTTGTTATGCCAGACGGCGGCCATAGGAGTTAGCAATAGGAGTTAGGTGACTGGCAGTGGAAGTCGCCCGATAAGAGATACGTCAGAGCTTGGCAAGGGCACCCCAGAAAAGACCCCGCCAAACAATGTACGACATTGACGTGGAACCATACTCTCAGTATCGCACTCCTCGTCGAAGAGCAAAATGCGCTCCGTCGGGCTCTTTGGGGCCCTATTCTTTGCCCTTCTGGCCCCCGATGCCTTCTCAGTAAAAACTAATGACTTCAAAACATGTTCCCAGTCCGGATTCTGTCGCCGAGGACGCGCTCTTTCAGCACGTGCAAAGGACGCTGCATCGTCCTGGAAATCCCCTTACTCCGTTGACGCTTCGTCGGTTTCGATATCGCCTAGCGAAGCAGTGGTGACTGCTGCAGTCAAATCATCATTATACCCTGAAATCAAGTTCGAACTGGAAGTGCGAGTGCACGAAGATGGTGTTGTACGAGTCCAGATGGACGAGAAAGATGGTCTACGGAAGAGATACGATGAGGCCGCATCGTGGGCATTAGTAGCTGAGCCTGTGATCAGCAAAGATGTTCAGTGGACGGCGGGGAAGAAGGATGTACGTGCTGTATACGGTGATCTGTCCGTCGTCGTTGCATACGATCCCCTGCGCGTGACGCTGCTACGGAAGGGGAGGGAACAGGTTGTTTTGAATGGGCAAGGCCTCTTGCACATGGAGCACTTCCGTACCAAGGAATCCCTTCCTGAAGTGCAGGCAGATGAGGCCGGCGAGGAGGCTCAGGTCCCCATAAAGGCAAAGAATCTTCGCGCTTGGTTTGAAGGTGAAGAAGAAGATGCATTTTGGGACGAGAAATTTAATTCTTGGACGGATTCCAAGCCAAAAGGTGAGTTTATAATCATTCAGATATCGCGTTTGGCTGAATTGTGTTAGGTCCTGAATCCCTTTCTTTGGACATCACGTTCCCTAACCACGGGACTGTGTATGGTATTCCCCAGCATGCTACTCGTTTGGCACTGCCTAGCACCACCGGGGATGACGCGACTTTTAGTGATCCATACCGATTGTACAATGCCGACGTGTTCGAGTATCTTGCTTCATCTACCATGTCTCTCTACGGCTCCATTCCCGTCATGCATGCACACTCCGCAGACTCAACTGTCGCCATTTTCAATGCTGTCGCATCTGAAACTTGGATTGACGTGCACCATCCCACTTCTAAGTCTTCACACTCCCACTGGATATCCGAATCTGGTATTATGGACGTGTTCATCCTTCCAGGTCCTACCCCCGAAGACGTATTCGCTCAGTATGCTCGCCTCACAGGTAGTACGCCGTTACCTGCTCACTGGAGTCTCGGATACCACCAATGCAGATGGAACTATGTGAGCACTGACGACGTCCGCACAGTGCAGAAGCGCTTTGACGAGGAGGATATGCCTGTTGATGTTTTCTGGCTCGATATTGAATACGCCGAGGAACATAAGTACTTCATCTGGGAGGAGAAGACTTTCCCGGATCCCGTTGAGATGACGAACGACGTAGCTGCAGTGGGAAGGAAAATGGTCGTCATCATTGATCCACACTTGAAGCGTACCTCCAACTATCCGGTTTATCAAGAGGCGTCTGATTTGGAAATTCTCGTTAAGCCGAAGAGTGGTGAGGGTGAGTATGAGGGTTGGTGTTGGTCGGGTAGCAGCTCTTGGATTGATATGTTCAACCCCGGATCTTGGGAATGGTGGAAATCTGTCTTCAAGTTCCAGAGGGAGAATGGCTGGTCGTGGACTAACAGCACGGATGCTGTTCATATCTGGAACGACATGAACGAGGTAGACTGTCTGTCCTCTATTCTGATTATCTGTTAACTATTTTACAGCCATCAGTCTTTAATGGACCAGAAATTACGATGCCCAAAGACAACATTCATTTCGGGGGATGGGAACATCGCGATGTCCATAACATCAACGGAATGCTTTTCGTATGTGCCCCAACTCTGTCGCCACAACATAAGCTCAGGCTAGTTATAGCATAATCTTACTTCTCAAGGTGTTGCGGAGCGGACCACACCTCATAAGCGGCCTTTTGTTTTGACCCGTTCATTCTATGCCGGCTCACAACGCTTTGGAGCCATGTGGACTGGCGACAATCTTGGTACTTGGGACCACATGACAGTCGGTGTACAAATGGTCCTGGCTAACGGCATAGCTGGGATGACTTTTGCCGGATGTAAGTTGTATCCTTACCGTAGGAGACACGCGACTGACAACCTATAAAGCCGACGTTGGCGGATTCTTCGGTAACCCAGATACGGATATGCTCGTTCGGTGGTATCAAGTCGGCATATTCTCCCCCTTCTTCCGTGCGCATGCACATATTGACACGAAGAGACGAGAGCCATTCCTTCTTGACGAGCCTTACAAAGGGATGATAAAAGATATCCTACGTATTCGTTACTCGATGTTACCGGTTTGGTACACCGCGTTCTGGGAATCTTCAAGGACGGGCATACCGGTTCTAAGGCAAGCGCCTTGATTATGAGTTTTCTTCGGTTTTTCATCCTATATACAGGCCACACTATGTGATGTTCCCCAAGGACACAGCAGGTTTCGAGATCGACGATCAATTCTTCATCGGCTCCTCCGGATTACTTGTCAAGCCTGTTACAGAAAAAGACATCACGGAAACGACAGTGTACCTCGCCGAAGACCAGGTGTACTATAACTACTTCACCGAAGCTCCTTCGTATGGCTCCTCCAAAGGCAAGCGGATAACCGTTCCTCTCGAGCTGTCCACTATTCCCCTATACATCCGTGGCGGTTCCGTTGTCCCTACGCGAGAGCGGCATCGTCGATCCAGCCCGTTAATGGCCCACGATCCGTTCACTCTACGCGTCGCTCTAGACAAAACGGGTTTCTCCGCAAGGGAGACTTGTACCTCGACGACGGTGAGGGTTTGACCTACCAAACCGGTGATTATGTGTGGAGAGAGTTTGTCGCCGAGAAGAACGGGAAAAAGGGGGTGAGGCTGGCTAGCAGGAATCTATCTCCTGCGGGAGGAGAATATGAGAAGAGCATCAAAGATGTAAGAGTGGAGAAGGTGACCATTCTTGGGTTAGCGAATCAACCGAAGGAGGTGAAGGTTGTAGGACGGGATGAGCCATTAGCGTGGACGTACAAGACTGGTGCTGCAGGTGACAAGGGTAAGGCGGTGGGGGTGTTGGTCATCAAAGATCCGGCTGTGCTTATTACCCAGGACTGGGAGATTGTTATAGATGTTTGAGTAGATGCCGTGTGCTGACGTCAAAAGCAAAGTCTTAAAGCTGAAACTTAGACCGCGCATCCACAAAATAACCTCCGAGCCGTAGCCCCTACTCATCATCGACTTTAAAATGGATTTTTCCTCCACGCATGCGTGGCTTGTTCTGGAATTTGATTGTGCAGATCTGCTACCAAATATGGCGGTCAGGGCAGCGATCACTGGAAAATCAGCAACGTTGGTTGAACGGCTCAAAGGTAGGGGGGCTGTACCTTTGTGGTAATTTTGCTGGTAGCTCAATTGTAACCACTAATTAAATGAACACGGCATGCTGCGCGCGCCGAGTTGAGCGCCAGGCGGTGGAGCAGAGTACACCGGATACACGTGCCGCAGTGCAACCGAAGCCTGGTATGTAATGCGCTTGGCTCCGTTTTTGATCACAGACCTTTGTTCTTTCTGGACAACATCCATCTGTCTCTCTCATTACTTACTTACTTATTTCTATCCTCCTTACATCCTATCCCCCTTACATTCCATCCCCCTTTCATTCTTTACTCACATCTAAACTTTTCATCTCGGACATGCTCTCCTCTACCAAGTTACTCGCGCAGGTCGCTTCTCTGTTGCTACTCTCCCATACTTCCAATGCTGCCGCCACTCACCGTCGCGCCACGACGTGCAATGGCCACAGTCAGGTGCGCTTCCTTTCTCCATTTTCTTCGAAGCTTCTCACGGACTTCTGCAGCTCTGCGACATGAGCTATGGTAATGTGTCGTTTGTAGGGGCACACAACTCTTACGCTGTGGGGACCAATAATCGTGAGTACTGCGGGCTGTGCATATTCAGAGAGCTCATCTTCATTCCCCCCCCCCACCGCAGTTGCCGTCAACCAGGATTATGATGGCACGTACTCTCGGCGCTCATGGTTTACTGCGGACTAAACGCAAAATTCTCGCAGTCACACAACAGCTGAACGATGGGATCAGACTGCTACAAATGCAAGCTCATAACAATAGCGGAACTATACAGCTTTGTCACACCAGTTGTGTACGTCCTGAATATTCCTTCTCTCACATATCTAGCTGAATTTTTCTCCCTAGTCCTTATTCAATGGAGGGACATTGGAGGATTACCTTGGAAAAGGTACGAGGCGCCTGTGCTAAATTTAGCCATCTACTGATGCTGACGCGTCGCATCTTAGTCAGATCCTGGATGGAAAGCAACACAGAAGATGGTGCATCGCCTCGTACCCCTCGTTATTACGTCCCACTAATCCAGATCTTGCATTTTAGTTGTGACACTGCTAATTGTGAACTCGGACAATTTCGTTGCGACTGAATACGACACCGTTTTCAAGGCGACAAGCCTGGATACACTTTCCTACTCTCCAACTTCCTCTAATATGACTAGGGACACATGGCCGACTCTAAACACACTCATTGATGCAGGAACGCGTCTGGTAACTTTCTTGGACAACGGCGCAGATTTCGCAAGTGTTCCCTATCTTATTGATGGTGCGTGACGCGTGTTTCATGGGCGCACTAACCATCATTGACATGGGGCTTTTTTAGAATTTACGAATATCTGGGAGACAGCGTACGATGTTACGGATACTACTTTCGACTGTGAAGTCAACAGGACCAATGGAGATACTTCCACGCAAATGTATCTGATCAATCACTTCCTGGACAGATATGTGTTGGGGCAGCCTGTTCCTTATGTCGACAAAGCAAATGAGACCAATGCTGCAAACGGAACAGGCTCCCTTGGTACCCAGGTCACAACATGCTCGGCTCAATATAGCCGAGCTCCGAATTTCTTGCTCGTCGACGTAGGTCTGCCCGTCTTTCCCTCCTTTCGCTTTCTTATACACTTGTAGTTCTATGAATACGGCGGCGGTTCTGTATTCGAAGTCGCGGCGACCATCAACGGTGTGGAGTACAGTCCAACTTCCGCCATCCCACACCAAAGTCTACAACTAGCTCTACAACATCTAGCAACGCAGGATTATCGACTGTTACTCTTCTTCCTAGTCAAAGGCAATGGGTGGCTTTCGCAGCAGTGATCTCAAGTATCATTTACGGAGTATCTATCGTGATATAAATAGTCAGGATCTTTGTATATCTAAAAGCACATGGAGGACATCTCACAGACTACGCATTAAGTACCCAATTATAATAGCATTGCATTTTAATACGCTCGTAGTGAGATCTATTTCTTCCGTTCCCTCCGCCATTTATAAACGCGGGGCGTATATGTCTTGGAGACAATGTGCGCGATTGGCTTTCCCTTTCGTGCATCAAGCTCATCTTGGTCTTCACCATCATCATCTATGGTCCCGTCCACCCTTTCAACTCCCTTGAGCTTTTTCCGTGCGCCTTTCCCCATCATCAGTCGTTGCATTTCAAACTCCCGTTCCGTGTAGCGCAGTTGCTTGTCGCGTGCCAGTCGCGCTGCGAGATCTCGAAAGAGGCGTAGACGGTTGCAAAGGGTTGCTTCGTGACCGGGTTCACCTTCTCCCTCCTCAGTTTCCATCTCGTCGTCGTCTTTCGGGGCCATTTTAGATTTCTTGGATCGTTTTTTCTCTGCCGGTGTTTTCCACCCGAGATCTATAGGCTCATCCTCGTGTACCGTTTCTTCATGAAGCGCTACCGACGACGATTTGGGTTCGTACTTGTGTACTTTCGAAGGAATAAGTCTTCGCCCCAAAATATCGAATCTAGTGAACACACCTTCATCCTCATTTTCCACAAAAGTTATATGCTTTGACTTCCGTCGACCCTTCTTGGACTTTGGGATGACTCCAGCCTCTTCCAAGAGCTTTGTTTGCCCGTCACCAAGCGCTTCATAATCTTCGTCGGTGACTGCATCAACCATGTCGGAAAGCTGCGCTTTTATTTTATCGATTTTCTGCGAACGGGCATTCAGACACAAGGGTTGCGCATGTAGACTTGAGAAAGCACCTTCAAGCCAGCTGCTCGCATTGTTCGGATGTAATTTTCATCCTGCGTTTTTAGCACCTTCACCATGTCAGTGGGCAGCGCGACATTTCCTCTCTCCTTTACATGTACTCCACCCTGTACTACTGTCAGCCAGTTCTGCAGAGAAATAAAACGCCTCATACCTTGGTCTTCTCCCTTGTCATCGAAAAATAAAACTCATCTTTATTCCGGTCTGCAGCCTTCTGCCTCAACCGGTTCAACCTGTCCTGCTTCAAGTGGTAGTCCCGTGCACGCTTGACATAGTCGCCATGTTTCTCTAGGATCCCGAGCTTCGCCCGATGAGCAAGCTGGGATCGCTCTTTGTGATTGCGACGATGTATCGAATTTCGCAGCGACGAAGTCATAATTAAAGGTAGAAAAGCAGAATTGAGCTGAAAGTGTACAAATACGAACGTGACCAAAACGACGGATTTCCTTTTTTACAACCTTGTTTATCAAGATTTATCAAAGATCCATTCTAAAATGGACGGCTTACGTAATTTTCACCGGACTTTCGTTGCTTCTTTCGTTTCGATTTCACCCCCAAATCCACTGCAGTGCCTGTAGGTTAGCACTTCCGCGGCCTTTATCTACTATGAGCTTCCAGCATTTTCGACTTGGAGAGCTTGCCATGCACCAGCCATTGCCGCCTCATCTCATGCAACCGCAGCCGGGAGCGAACGGAGAGGTGCAATTTCCTGGCCAAAGTTTTACTACCAATCCCAACAACGGTCACATTTTTTCATCCTCATCTGGTTCCAAACAGCCATATGGATCTGGCGACTCTGATGACGGGTACACTTTAGTCTTTCCTAATCTTACTGCTTTCAATGAATGGCGTCAGAAGGAGGAGGAGACGCAGATGGTTGAGTTTGTCAAGGTATAGCTGGTGCTTTGTCTGCATATATGCGTACTAATTCGGCTGATAAAGGGAGATACCCATGGAAGCAAAGCCGTTCCCCCTCGTTTCAAGGACCATACCAAGTTGGTCTGTGCTCGCCATTCGCGTAGCGGCAGGAAGAAATACGTCAAGAAGCATCCTGATAGGGTGCGCAAGGTCCCCAGTCGAAAGGCGAGCATACAAAGGCTCCGGTGTACGTCATGATAACTGTATTACAGCTCGAGGGAGTAGGCTGTTCGGCTTCAATAAGCTTCAAAACTTACTTCAATACCGAAGAAGTACGCGCCTCATGTCAGTTATCCTCGCTTTCCTTTCAATTTTCGTTCTAATCTGCTTGTAGACAACTCGCAACATTCCCATGAAATCGGCCTCGCCAATCTGCCATACACGCGCCGAGGTCGCAAGGCTGCTGTTCAGCAAGAAAAAGAGCGACCTCGCAAACATCCGAGGAAGGAAGAAAGTGTTTCATCACCCACCATCAACTCTTCTCCGTCGGCGTCTATGCCACCTCCACCTCCACCTCCGAACCAGTTTACTTCCACCGTGTCCATGATAGCACCCTTGCCTGGACAACCTCCTTATCCACAAGTACCTCAACCATATGGCTATGTTCCTCAGCCATACCCCATGCCTCCGGGCCCTGCTACCGCAGTATCCCAAGATCGATGGCAGAATATGTCGACCCTCTTCAACTCGATCCGCGAACACGCTCGAAACTTTGAATACCCGTTTGCCAGTGTCGTTGCTCTTGAAAGTGTCTTGATCAGACTCTTTCTTGAAAGTCCCGTCGCGATGTCTCAACCAGGCATGATTCCCGTACCAGGCCCACTACCACCTCAATTGCAACAACAGGCGCCACCGCCAGGGATTGACAATAATCAGTCTAGCGGTCCTTCAGCAAATACTGTCCAAGGAACCGAAAGCGAGGAGAGTGGAGGGGAGGATGATAGCTCATAGTATTATAAATTATTCTCGGATGGATAGAGATTGTGTAGGTTCGTTGTCTTATTGCTATTTAAGTTAGATTCACCCTCTTATTCTGAGCAGGAACTTGTACGATTGTTGGAAGGAATTACTGCTACTATTTCGTCTGTAATACTTATCGTTGAAAAGCACAAACATTGTGATCGAGCCTTTCAGGGCGCACATGACGTTTACTTCCGATCATTCTCTTTTAGGAAGACTATTATCTAAATTCATGGTCTCTTCGTACTCCCAGCCGTCTTAGAAAGCGGCTCTCTCTGCGTGCATCCCTCGCTGAAATGTCTGCGATCAAGTTTGCTAGGGAAGCATTTGGACGTGAAAAGCCCCATGTACGGTCTATCTCTCCCGGATCTCTGCGATTTTCGCTCACAGTGCTCAGTCTTCCATCACCGATTGGGTCGAGATTTTGACGGCAAGCACCATTGCGGAGGAGGCTTATGATGGGTGCGTTAATGTGCCGTGTCCAAGTTGTGTGATGATGTCAATATGATGTCAACACAGGATCCCGGAGCTCGTCGACGCTATTAACCTCCAGCCAAATGCAGGGTATTGCCCGTCGTTCTTACTCCAGCTCATTCTCTGAATATCTCGCTCTAGGCCCACCGAGGCCTCCCGGGCGATACGCAAGAAACTCAAGCACGGCAGCCCGCATCAGCAGTACCGTGCTCTCGTGGTCAGCTGCGTCTCATATCGCTCCGGCCTCGTTCCTTCTCATTGGTATGTTCTAGATCCTCAAGGCATTGGTAGAGAACTGTGGAGATAAATTCAAAAGTGCGTTCTAGTGTCACTCTTTCACAGTCACTATCTCACTCTAGCCGTATAAAGCTTCATTTGCTGATGGACAGCTAACCGACGCGCTCAAGCACCTCGCCAGCGATAGTTACGCCAACAAGAGGGTGAAGAAGAAGTTGGTTCTCGTTCTCAAGTCATGGCACGAGCAGTTCCAATCCGACCCATCCATGACCATGTTCTCCAATCTCTACTCGCAAACTGTCCGTGATCGGCCGCACGTCACGGATACCTATCTAGACCCCGAAGTACAGCAGCGTAAGGTGGAAGAAGCCAAACGCAAAGCTCAGGAGAAAGCCGAGGCTAAAGAGCGTCAGAAGCTGGAAGAAGAGAAGCGGAAAGAGGAGAAACGGAAAAAGAATCAACCCAAGCCTAAACGCGCCCCTTTTGACTTTGAGAAGGCGAGTAGCTTTCTCTATCATCAATTGCCGCAGTAATAACATTACTACAGGAGAAACCGAAAGTACTGTCAAGTATTGTTGACGCGTCCCAGGCTTCCAGCAATCTCGTCAATGCTATCACCGTAGGACTTCATGGTCTCTTATCGTCAATCTCTCTGACATCGATCTTAGCTTGTCAACAGGGAGACTGACAGTCTGCAAACTAACGAACGCGTCCAAGAATGTCTGTCAAGGGCCAAACTAGCGCGAAAGCAAATAGTGCGCTACATACAGGTAGTTCTTTCTGTCTCTGATTGCAACCCATGTTGATCAAAATATCAGCTTGTGGAGAATGAAGAATTAATAGGAACCCTTATTGAGACCAACGAACGGGTTATCAACGCACTGGAAACTTACGATAACGTCTTGAATGCGCCGGTGAAGAAAGCAGACGATAGTGCTGACACTCTGTCGGCTCCCCTTGCGAAGATTCACTTAACGGGAGAAAGCGAAGTTATCAAATTGCAGGAGAAGCAGCGTGCTGCTGTCGAACGTGCCAAATATCGGAACGATAGCGGCACGTATGCTGATCTGCAAGACATTAATTTTGGTTCGATTGGTGTTTCTTCTACGAACCTACAACCACCTTTACGGCCTTCGACTTTAACCCCATATTCGGGCGAAAGCAATGAAGCCAGAGGCTCGTTATCGGATTTCAGCGACTACGAGTCATCAGATGAGGAGACTCACAACACTTCTACGGCAGCATGGAGACGAGCACAAAAACATGGTGTCGATGATGATACAGATTCCGAGAGATTGGGTATTCGCACCGCGAATAGGGAAGTGGGTGGTTCTAATGTTGCGTTGGTTGATGTGGAGGATCCATTTGCGGACCCTTTCGCTGACGAGGTTGCCGTAGGACCATCGAAGAAATGGTAAGGGGGGCAACAGTTGCGGTCATAATGTACATGTATGCATATATATAGCGTTAGTTACATAAGTATAGCAATAAATTGGAATCTCGAGTTTTGGTCATGTAATAAAATTGTACGATTATATCATAATAACGAGCAAGCCCGTTCATACATCCGCCACAAAACCACTAGACCCACTGAATGATATTTCGTTGGGCAGGCTGACCGAGCCAGAATGGACGAAGAACATCCGGTAGCCTCAGACCTGTGAGTTGACTATTTTCGTCAAATGTGGCGCCGTTTTCCAGAAGCGCGACAATTAGACGAGGGATGGCCGCAGCGGTGCCGTTAAGAGTGTGCACATAGATGTTTTCGTGTGTTGAAGTACCCTGCTGATTCACGACAGGTCGCTGATATTTGATCGACAGCCGACGGGCCTGATAGTCCGTGCAATTTGACAGTGAAGATATCTCACCCCAATTGCCGCGACCAGGCATCCATGCTTCGATGTCGTATTTCCTATATGCGCTGGCGCCCAGTTCTTCCGTTGGCATATCAAGGACCCTAAGTAATTTCAAGACGACATGGTGTGAAAAAGTCAGCGTAGATTACACACCTGAACGGAAATCCTAGGCCATCAAAGATAGCTATCTGTATATTTTTCATTTCCTCCATCATCCTGTCACTTTCATTCTCCGTAGTGACGGCAAACAGTTCCACCTTGGTGAATTGATGTACCCGATACAGGCCCCTCGTATCGGCACCGCGCGCGCCAGCCTCCGAGCGGAAAGCGTGTCCGAGTCCGACCATCTTCAATGGCAAAGACGATTTGGGATATAGCTGATTAGCACAGAGACCAGCAAGCGGTATCTCTGATGTCCCGGAAAGTATGAGTTTGGGTGAGGAAGAAGAAAGATGGGAGTCGACATGATAAACCTGCGACTTGAGGGGATCTGATTGGTCCCGAGGTTGGAATCCACATCGTTTTGCTACATCGCTTTTGACGACGTCTGGGGTCATAATAGGCGTAAATCCATGTTTCATGGCTACGGACATTGCGTAGTTTGTTAGTGCCAGCTCCAAGAGGGCTGCTTCGTGTTTCAGATAATACCAGGACGCGCCGGTCACAATTCCAGCATTTTTGAAGTCAACGAGCCCGAGACTCTGAGAAATCGCATAATGGTCTCGGTGTGATGATGCAGGTTCAGGACTAGGGCCGTGAGATGAGAGTGTAACGGCAGATGATTCGGGGCCTAGTGGCGAATTCGGTGTGTGTCGTTGGGTATGAGAAGGGCCGTGTCGAGGAGGTTTTGTTCCAGTTCAGAAACAGTTTTCTCTAATTGCGATATCTCTTCCTTCAACGTCTTTGCCTCCTCCAAACAGGCGATTAGAGCCTGCTGGTTTTTTTCCTGGCCAAACTTCTTTATCTTGTCGCCAATCATAGAACGCGTGTTTCGTTTAGCATTGAGTGAAGAAGACAGGTCTTTCAATGACTTGTAATCGCGAACGACGGACTGGATGGCGAGGGGGGTAATTGGAGATTTGCGGTTCACGGCATTCGACATTTTGTAGACCACATTGTCTGAAACATCGCGATAATTGAGGATAGGGCGCATAAGCACTGAAGACGTTCGAAGTGTCCCTGCAGTTGCCGCCGAGGATATGAAGCATCGTTGGATGCCGTCGCCTGGAAGGCTGTCAGAGATATCTTTCAGTGAATTGAGGAATACTCACTGAACTGCCGATTCAGCCATACTCTGCAGGGATTTCTAGCGCAACGAGCCAGAGAGGGCATCCGTAAGCGTAATAATCTTCCACTGATTGTTATTTTTTGGCCCTTTTGATTTTTTGATCACACGTCGAGTCACAAAACGTGACAGCGCGTTCTTTTCGTGATCCATCATGGCTGCCTCTGCTCCAAAGCCAAAGAAGACAATTGGTGCTGCAGAAATCCCCTACGAACTTCCGTGGTATGAACCGTGTATCTCTGATCTGATCACCACTGACCTTGCTACAGGGTGGAAAAATACAGACCCCATGTTCTGGATGACGTTGTGGGAAATGCAGATACTATTGACCGACTAAAGGTCATTGCAAGGGACGGAAACTGTCCCCATATCATTATATCTGCACGTCGCTCTTTTCTTGTATCAAGTCATGCTTCTGATCCTGCCTTAGGGCATGCCAGGTATCGGCAAAACAACAAGCATCCATTGCCTGGCGCATCAACTTCTCGGTGACGCGTATAAAGAGGGAGTCTTGGAATTAAACGCCTCCGACGAACGGTACTTGTCATTTTATATTATTTCTGCCACTTCTCACCTGTCGTCAAAGGGGCATCGATGTCGTTCGAAATAAGATCAAATCATTCGCTCAAAAGAAAGTCACGCTGCCTCCTGGACGGCATAAGATTGTCATTCTCGACGAGGCCGACAGGTTCTTGCCCGTCTCGCTTACTTCAAAGATAATCGGCTAATTCTGGACAGTATGACAGCAGGCGCCCAGCAAGCCCTTCGACGGACAATGGAAATATTTTCAAACACGACACGTTTCTGTCTAGCGTGCAACATGAGTAACAAGATCATTGAACCTATACAGAGTCGTTGTGCCATTCTTCGATACGCGAAGCTCAAGGATCAAGAAATTTTAAAACGCCTTCTCGAGATATGCGAAATGGAAAAGGTGCGATATAGTGACGGTGACGTTTGCCAGGTGCTGAGCTCTTCTTCGACAGGTCAAGCACAACGATGATGGCCTCACCGCTCTCATATTCACTTCGGAAGGTGACATGCGTCAAGCTATCAATAATCTCCAGTCTACGCACTCCGGTTTCGGTTTCGTCTCGGGTGATAATGTCTTCAAAGTCTGCGATCAGCCACACCCCATTATCGTTCAGTCAATGATACGTTTCTGTCTCAAAGGAGACATCAGCCAGGCGATGGAAAAACTCAATGATCTTTGGGACCAAGGATATAGTGCTGTGGATATTGTCGTCACAATATTTCGCGTTGTGAAAACCTTTGACGAGTGGGTCGTCCTTCTTTTAACACGTTTTTCTCTCTGATCGGATCTGTAGAATACCAGAATACACCAAACTGGAGTATATCAAGGTCGGTGTTCTGTCGCGTCATAACCATTCCAGGCTCAATATGACAACAGGAGATTGGGTTCACACACATGCGGATATTGGAAGGCGTGGGCACTCTCATTCAACTAGCTGGACTGGTAGCTCGCCTTTGTAAAATGGTATGATTTAATGCTGCCACGATTAAAAGTAAATGGGACTGATGCTTGTGCAGAATGTTAAACCAGAATTGTTTAATATATAGTCGACACCGGACTTTATATTTTGTATATATCTATGACGTTCGCCCCCACGTCTCCGATGTACTTTTACTCTCGTACTTTACAGAACCACCATCCTCGTTTTGCATGATACATACATAGAAAATAAATATTTGAAAAAGAAATTCAATTTCCTTGACGCGTAGAATGCGGGACCACGTGACGAGCGCGTTGATCAGCTGCTGCTTTGTAAGCAGCATAACTGTTGGTTCTGAATCGAGTCCAAAAGTGGAAATCTCATCCAAGCCCTCTCCCACAGCTATGACCGTCACTCTGGATTTCGAGGCCGCAAAGGCGGACTCCTCGACTAGGCGTTCCCTTTCAGATCTCTCTCTGTCTGTTGCCAAATGTAAGAGGAATTATTGTCGTTACAGGAGCCGGAATATCGTGTTCGTCAGGCATCCCAGTATGTTTGCAATGGCTACGTGAAAAGTCAAGTTCTATACTGACCACTCAATCCAGGATTTCCGCTCTTCGGACGGTCTGTACGCCCTCGTCAAGCAACGATACCCCAATGCCGTTATGAAAGGTCGCGATCTCTTTGACGCGTCCCTATTCCGTGATACAACCTCCACATCGGTCTTCTACACGTTCATTTCTCAGCTCAAACAGTCTATTGATTCGGCATCGCCCACTCCCACCCATCGCTTCATCAAAACGTTGGATACGAAGAAGAAACTCCTTCGCTCCTATACTCAAAACATAGACGGTCTCGAGGAACGGGTTGGTCTGTTAGGTAGTGGCAGCCAAGAAGCAAAGTCGTCTTCTCGGGGAAAATCCAAGATCAAGGTCAAGGAAGTTCGCAACATACAGCTCCACGGCGACATTCACCGTGTTCGATGTATGTCTTGCTCCGCGGAGTATCCTTGCACCTCAGAGCACCTCTCTATATTCAACGAGGGTCTTTCTCCTGATTGTCCTGATTGCATTCAGCGTTGTAAGCTGTCATCATCTTATCCCAACATCAATAATACTTATAATCGTCTATCTAGCCGCAGATCGTGCAGCTCGCTCTGCTCGTGCCACAAGAGTAGGCTCTCTCAGACCCGCCATTGTGCTCTACGATGAGCCTCACCCCCTAGGGGATGATATCGGATCAATACAAGCGAGTGATGTCAACCGCAAGCCAGACATGCTAATTATCATGGGCACATCACTCAAAGTTCACGGTTTGAAGAAGCTTGTGAAAGATTTTGCGAAAGCCGTTCATGCGCATTCGAGTGCTTCGTCGACGGGCACCAGTAAAGCGAAACGGTGGGCTGGGAAGGTGGTCTTTGTGAATAGGACTGCACCAGGAACGGAATGGTCAGATGTCATTGATTACCACGTTGCTGGAGAGACGGATGTCTGGGTTGACAAAGTCATTGAGGATTGGAGGAAGATGCGTCCGGTAGATTGGGAGGTTCAGCAGACTCTCGTGACAATCGACGGAGATGTTAGTATGGCCTCGCCCTTCAGATCCGTCAAGGATGCATCACGCACTTCGGGCGCCAAAGGCAAAACAAAAGGTAAGCTTTCTCGTCTCTGACGTGCCCCACCTACTCATTTTCTTTTCTCAGAATACAAGAAATCCCGAGATGAGAACATTCCGCCGGTGCCATCTATGGACATGATGCTCAGCACACCCGACCTTTCTGGCTTAGTCATTACTAAGGGAAAGTCACTTGCATCTCCCGGCTCACCAAGCAAGCGACGGCAAGGTGCATCTCACTACAACGACAATGATTCAAGTCCATCGAAGCGTCGCATAAAGACCGACAAAGTAGGCCTGGCACCAGAGGAGCGAGGCCTGTTGTTTGGCAATAGCACGAACCAAGCCATTGGCCTGGATGACTTCGCGGAGATCAATGAAAGCTGCCAAGCCGATTTGTCGATGCAAGACCTCAGCAGCCCTCCGCGACCCAAGAACGTGACGAAGGCACGCTCAAAGGCAGAAAGAGCTGGGAAAGTATCAAAAACTGCGTCTGGGGAGCGTCCGCAACGTCCGCAGAGTCGCCTGAAGGTTGAAGTCGTTATTGGACGACGTCTCGACACAGAAGTGGCATGCACTTAACATTGCTTTATTTTGTCATACATACGCAGTAAATTATGATATTCCCGGATGTCTTAAACTTGTTATGCGGATCAGCAGACTTGGCGAAAACAAGGGGGAGTACAAAATATAAGTACGACAAAATTCTAAGATTACAATCATCAATACCTACTCGCCGTCAATCTGTAATTAGCTCCGACACACTCCAATCTTCAAAACTGCCATCAGGAAGATAACGTCGAATGATAAGGGGAATTTTTCGCTGCGACAGCTCTTTGATGGCGATTTGTAGCGCATCCGTTTCACCGTCGAGGGGCACGAGAACCGGGGCGTTCATACTATAAGGACGTTAAGTGCGCTATTCCAGTCTAAGCCGTGTTTCAAACCTGATTTGCAGCGCCCTTGTTCCCAGTATACGCGCTCGCTCGTACTTGGTCAGGTACGGTGTTGTGATTCGAACTTTGTTCGGTTGTCGTTCCCCCGCTAAACCTGCACCAACAGCGGCTGCCTCGTCCTCCCCATTAGCCATCTCCTGGTCTTGCTCCGCGCCGTTAACACCGTTCATCTGGTTGCCATCCTCTCCGGTAGCAGCCCCCTCGCCATCCTCGCCCAGGGTAGCGCCTTCGCCCTCTTGGCCAGCATTGAGCAAGTCGTAGTCGTTGTCCTAAAAGTCCAAATCACACACGATAGCGCCAATAAATATATTGAACAGAGAAATCTAGCAGTAGATGTACACACGAAAGTATCTTCAGCGTAACTACAATCATAGTAAGAACGGCAAGAATATACGGCAGGCGCATAACGTACCTCGGACCATCGTAATCATAGTCATCACCACCACCACCACCGTAACCGTCGTCCGACATTTTTCAAGAGGAAAGGGATTGGCTAGATGTGGGATAAAGAGCGTCTGAAAAAAATTGTGGTGGATGACAGAGGAAGGTGTCGGAGTTTGAATCGCGCCTAACTTGTAGACCATCTTTGCTTTTCTTGGTCGTTTCCAATCAAGTGAAAGAGCCTGCTTTTACCGGAGCTTCCCTTCTCCTTCAATGTCAAAAGACGTCTTCTTTGCGCTGCTGTGGGTCTTATTGGGCCTGAATTTCGCAGCAATATATCTGGAATTCTAGCTCTAAGCCATCGTCTGCTCTACGTTATCTCCATTGCAATGCCGACTGTCTCGGGCCCGACCGTTTCTAGTTGCTAATCTGGCAGGACTACGCGTGGACAAGTAATCATATATACTTAAATGGCCTGCCTGGTGATAGTAAATGATCCCTAAGAATTGCTTGCAGATCTCATTTTCACCGGAAATCGAGGATTCTACAAGCATGCGGCTGCTCTATATAGCTTCTTGATTTCTCAATCAAGAACCATGCCAGGATGGATCATGGGGCCTCAAACCGTAGAGGTCAGATAGACTACTTGTTTGCGCGGAGATTGTCAGTCTACCTTCTGTTTGAAGATCTTGCCGTGACACATTGACCAGACACAGGGAAAAGCGAATATCGTCCTTGTTCCCTACTCACAGCGGTACCGGTCCGCGGAAGGTCCTCAAGGATCGGGTGTACGATGGATCTCGAAGTTAATTGACATGACACCAGACATCTCTGTAGCGAGATCGTCGCTACTGGTCGGGCATCGAGAAACGTTTCTCGCTGTACGCGAAGACTCGAGTTGAACTGTGAACGAGCTGTGATACTGTTGGAGGGTGTGATGTTTGGAAAGTGGCTCAATATTTACTTCATTTATTTTCTTTCTTTCTTTATCTGAAAGCCGGCCGACGGTCACCGCCCTTTTTTGTCCCAATCATCTCTCTCCTCTGCCATCACCATCGCCCTTCCACCCCCGGCCTCCAGCCTTTCCATTGTTCACTTTTCTCTACTCAGAACTATTCTTTCTATCCATATGCCAGCAAAGTCTTCGACTGCTTCACGCGCTTGGGGAACTCGTTTTGATTCGCTTCCTCCAACTTCGCCGCCATTGTCTCCGAGCTCTTTCGAACACTCCTTGCGTGACGTTGGAACCGCCAACAGCGGCCAGGCTCCTTTCGACGCGTCAAACAAGCAGAAAGAAGAGAAAATGCCCCACGACGCCAGCGTTTTTGTAGGAAGGTAATGATTTCCATTCGTCTTTCATGGCAGTTCTCATCGTTTGTTCCAGTCTTCCCGGCAACATAGACCAGCCGGAATTGGCCCGTCTGTTGTCTCTGCACCTATCGGAACATGCGCAGGTCAAGAACGTCAAGGTAGTTCGCGACTCCAAAGGCGGTGTCTGCGCTTTCGTACAATGCGAGGTCTGTTCCCTTTCCACCGCATATATGCGCCCTATCGTCTTTGCAGTGTTGCATTCGAGCCTTCTTTCTGATTTGCTTCGCCCTCCAGGACGCAGCGGCCGCGACTAGCCTTATACACACTCTTCATTCCACAGAGCCTAAGCCTTTCTTGGGTCGCCACTTGCGCTATGAGCCGGCAAGGGCTTTTAGGACCTTGTTGCTATCTTATCGGTTAGTTCATCAATATTGCCATCCGTCTCATGCTTACAGTCCGTTCCAAGCATACCGATGCAATTTATCCCTATCACGGACGGCGACGCTGTCCCCGGAGAACATAATCGGGGAAAACACGTAGAACTGGACCTCCCCTACGCCATGAGGCTATGGAGGCCAAGAAATTCCAAGTTCAGCCTCTTTTTCATTTTGTCGCGCCAATCTAATACAGTCGGCCAGATATCTAGCCCTTCTATACAACGCAGAAGCTGTCGAAGCAGAGAACCAAGCTTCTGCGTCCAAAAGCCGTTTCAGCGGCGACTCTTGTGGTGATCAAGTATTGCATCTACAGCCAGTTACGTGTGATGCTGAAGTGAGTAAACGTTCCTTTTGTTCTTCCTTCCAGGAGTCGAAGGCACCCGCCGGTGACGAAGATTCCTTCCTTCGCTTCCTTACCGTCTGAATTTTCTCAAAACTGAATATGTTGCTCAGACTATCAAGAGGATTTGTTTTCATTTCGGACCACTAGAGCAGTTCCAGCCATATAAGGCTGAAGACGCGACAGGTGACGCTATGCCCGATTGCAGTTCTATGAACTTTTCTGACATTCTACATAGATTCTGAAGATGACAGTCTTCGAAAACCATTTCCTTATCCCCACGACGGTCCTCGGTCTCCTTCGATGGATACTCGCTGTTTTGAGGTGAAATGGGCGCACAGGGATGATTGCGTCAGTGCGCTGATGGTAAGAATGCTCATGTTCGCGTCAGATCCGCTGCTAACGCTTTGAGAATTTCAGACTCTGCGTCGAGTCCCGCATCTGACGGTGACCTGGGCACACCAACCTACTTTTAATGGACGACAATCTCCTTATCAGAATCGCTCCCCTTCTTCCAACGCCGCCCTGTACCCGATGTATTTGCACGACCAGGGCCACATGAGAGGCGGTCCGCTCGCCGCATCTCTCTCCAGCGGATCTCGAAGAGACTCTGCAACAACTGAGGAATACAGTTGTGTCACGAGGAGTGTTGGAGAGTGGAATGGCTTGCCTCAAAATGCCCGTAACGGGGAATCAACTTTTGCCTTCATGGACTCCACTCTCGTCGATACTTCGATGCCTAATTTAGGATCATCACAGGGCGAGTGGAATGAAATGGACTTTCCTCCTCTTGTTGATGTTAAGGAACGCAAAACAGATTTCAGTGGCGTTTGGGGTGAAAAGAAGGCAGAAGACGAGAGAGAAGATAAAGGAGATACCAGAGAGATTGATGGGTGAGCGGTTCTCGGCCGTCAGAACTTGATCGTTACTAATAACGTGCTCGCGTTGCGGTCGAACCCTTAGGTTGGCATCTACCATGGGGGCCGTTTCCTTGCCTGACACGCCTCACGTCACGTACGATATGTCGGAAGAACCGTTCGCTGCCGAAAAAGAAGAGAATTCAGCGGGGTACCAAGATGTCGAGCAGGAGTTGGACATGCCCCCGACTCCTGGGTTGGGGATGTCTCCCATCACACCTCGGACCCCTGGAGTGATGTTTCCCGCGACACCCACCAGTACGATCGGTGATTTGCATGGCATAGTTTCGTTCAATGGGTATGACTCAAAGGACAAGGACGGCTATCCAGAGGAAAACACTCGCGAAGAGAGGTTACTGGATCCGACTACCTTATTCGTGGGGGGGTTGGAGATGTATGGTCCGGGCGCTTGGGATGAAGAGAAGGTCAGCAACTTCTTCCGCAAGTTCGGTGGGCTAGAGAGCGTCAAGGTGGTGAGGCCAGGTATGTTTTCGTGCCCTGCGACAGCGCCACTCAAAATTCACTAATATTATGAAATTCAGTAAATGGTCGTGCTGCCTTTGCTTTCGTGAAGTTCGACAACACTGAATCGCCTGCTCGTGCTGTTTTTGAGGAGGTTCAGCTGTTCTTTTTCCGTGCTTAGCTATCTTTACTGATTTTACGACGATAGCACAATCGAGTTTACGAAGGTCGTGCCATGCGTGTGCAACTTCGGGATTGTAACCCGCCCCGTAGCAGCTGGAAGTACGGCCGAGGGCGTGGACGTTTTCCTCATCACAACATTATGCCCCATCGGTCCTACGGTGAGACAAACGAGATGCACCATCATAGGGAGCACAGCCGAAGGACCGACATGGTAGCTCATGGGGAAACATCGGGAATGCCTACCGTTGATACTGACGCGCCGCCGCCTTTCGACGAGGGTACTCACCTGGATGATACGACGTCCAAGAGGAATTCGGAGGTTCCGAGCAATACGGAGACCGTATCGACCTCTGCCCATGATCAAGAAGCGGCGAAAATTCTTGGGACAACGGAGGCGCCACCGCCAACCGAGAATTATCGCGAATGGTATGATGCCCTTGAACCGTCACCTACAGAGACCTCCTCACCGGTCACTCTCAATCCTACTGTGCCTTTTCCTGGAGCTGGCGGTGCGGGCGTTCAGTTTCCGATGCCAGCTGGAACATATTATCCGCCTCCGCCTTGGGTTCAACCTTACACTCCACAAATGCAATACCCAGTTCCTTATTTCGCAGGCCCTGCCATTCAAGCCGGATATGCTGTTCCCCAACCTTCTGCTCCGGGATATTCAAGCGCCACAGGTTCTGATGCCAATGGACCCGTGTCTGCGCCCCAAAATCTATGGGCGATGGGCATGTATGGTGTACGTATTCGCAGGTCTCTTATCGTTGCGTTTATTGATGGCGTTTCAGGCATATATCCCCTACCCTGCCTTCCCGTCGAGGCCAACTCATCACGCTGATTCGTCAGTGCCTCAACAAGCACAGGTGCAGCAACCTCCTGTGATACCGACGGGATTTATACAGAATGACCAAGGCACTCTCATCGCAGTCTACCAACCTGAGGCGATTGATCAATACATGACTGGCGGACAAGTTTCTACTCCGCCTAACAGCGGTCAAGCTCCAGCGACCATGAACAACTGGACTTCCCCTGCTCCCACTTTCGGAGTCCCTGGCCAATTGCCCCCGAGGATGTCTATGCAAGCTCGTCAAATGCTAGCGCCTCCGGGAGGTATGGGTTGGATACCAGCCAATCAATCCACCATCGCCTTCCCCGCTTCTGGATCCCATCAGGCGATGAATCCATCCGGCAGTATGCCTCTCCCGAGTGCAACGGCATTCCGTGCTAGCCACGATCTTAGTGCCAATCACCTTAATCCATCGTTGAGGCGAAACAACGGCCGTCGAGACCAGCAGTTCAATCCCAATAGGAACAGCAATCGGCCTCTGTCGAACCGCCACAGCCGACCGAACGGCAATAATGTGGGCCCAGGGTTCAACGAAGGTCAGCCACAGCGCACAATGCCTTTCCCCGTTCAATTCTAGGTGATATCTGCTGTGAACATCTTTCCTTTCGATTTCATTCGTCTCTCTTTTTCATTTCCTCCCATGATCTTCGCCCTTCTCGCTCATGATATTCGTTGTACATAAACCCAAAAAACACCTTATTTCGGACCGTTCATCTCTTTGATTTCTTATATCTCGTTATCCTTTCAGATTTCCTGTTCATATTTTGCACACGCCTACCACCACGATCTCTACAGTCTATGTCATGTTCTGTTTTCTGTTTTCTTCCATGTTCGCATTTCTTTTCATGTTTTTCTTTCGCCTTGTGCGAACAAAAGTTTGTCTATCCAAGTCATGTACTATGGATTGCATGTGCATATGTTTCTGTTACTGTACATATCATCTCGCATTTCAAGCTCATCACATCCACTTTCATGCTCTTGTCAAGATGCTCTGTACTGTATCATATCTTCATTTCCTCACATCCTACATCGTGCACTCGCTTTCATTATCTGTATAGTATAATGTAGTATCATATTCTGTCTGGTTTTCAGCAGTACGTTGGAACCATTTTGTTCCTACGCTTATTTCTTCAGGCCTTCGGCCCCGTCAATCTTCCTTAGCCAGCCACCGACCTCTGTCCAGAACAATTTTTGACGAGGTGTGGACCACCACAAAGGTACAACAGAAGTGTGAGTGGCGTCAGCGACTTCCTGTGTTTGCCACACGCCAGGTTCCGGAACCGAAGGTTTCGAATGTCGGTCCACGGGGTAATGGCGACACCTCGTCACGCTAAAGGTTTCAACGATGTCAAAACACTGCTACATTAATGATTAAGGAAGATTTGCTTACTTGCATGGCAGAGGATGCCATTGAGAAAAAACCGGTACCACGCCGTCATTTGCCCGATATTCACCGCCTATTTCTAAAGGCGCAAGTCTTCTCGTGTACAACCCTTGCTCAACAGAGGGCCCATACCCGTTTAGACTATGTTTGGTGTCTGCACATGCACAGTCTATACAGTTATCTCCACTTAGATCTCTTCCTTGCAAAAATGACGGTACTGGTAAAATGCTGCTCAGATCAAACCTTGCGATGAGTCGAGACATCAAATACATAGGGAGGACCGAGATCGAGTATTTGAAGGCTGGCGTATGAGTATTGCGGCCGGCGTCTTTCCGCGTCTCAAGTTATATAAAACACTTAGTTCTATGTCCTCTTCTCCGAGGAACGGATAAAAATACTTACCATGAATGCCGCAAAGCTCCTGTAGAATGTCCCTGGATTGGGTTCGCCTTCCATTTTAGCCTCCCTCTCGTCTGCGGCCATGAAGGTAACATCAAATGGAGCAGCGTCTCGGCTTGTCGCCCAAGAGCTCTTCCTTAGTTCTCGGAGAAATCCAGAGAAGGGTATTTCGTAGAATGAAAGTGAACGGGATTCTGAATGCCAGATATCGAGTGACTCTGGCAAAATCGGCTTGAGGTATACGATTATATGTACAGCCTTTGCTATGAAATCCCCGACGGACCAAGGGCGCACGGCAGGTGCAGCGTCTATATGTTCGCCAAGAGTATAGACGATAGGTGTACCTCTGAAAGGAGAAGAAACTGAAAGCGCTGAGAAGACATTTCTCCGCTAAGCTTTTCATTTGGAAACTTACTGGTAGTGACTGACAGGATCATATCAGGATGATCACGTCCTCCGAAATAGCCCTGTTTCAAAAGGTATTGTAGCTTGATTATCGTGGGGCCTCCCTGATACGGACGTGATAATGTGCAAAGAAGGGACAATTGCATATGAATTACCATAGAATGACCGAAGAAATGAAGCGGGTTATCTCTTGACCATTGCGGATATAGACCATTGTGATGTTTGTAGCCGTATCGACCGTGCCTATGGGTTTTGCTATGCTGTTCGCCGTAGTCCACTGATACGGCATTATAAGTGTTACGCTCTCAAACTGAATACTAGAGTACCTGTTCCACCTATCAGCTGATAGTAAAGCTCACAGGCCCTGTCATGCAGAGAGCTCACGGGCCCTACGCTTTAAAAGAAGTGATGAGAAATTTATGGCATGCCGTTATTTCTGTGCGAACACCTACCTGGCAAAGAAGACCGGACGCGTCTCCGAGCAAGAATTGTTGAGATGCTGTTCGAATTTTCCCCATACAAATGGCCCAGCTCCTCCAAGGAATCCCTCGACGATAACCAAGGGTATCATTTCTAGCCGTTTCTCGATAGTACGGCGTGCTATTTACACGGTCGGGGTTAGAGTTGGACCGCCCAGAAGAGATGATGGACAGTAGTGATGAGCATGTGCTGATGAATCTCCACACAGACCCATAGACGTCCCTGCCAGCTTTGTAACGATCCATTGCCAGGGTTTTAGTGATGCCTCCGTTCGATCGGCAGGCCCAGTGACGTCAGTTAGCCTTTCTGTAAACAGCAAAAAGATTTCCCGTTTTATTCTAATTATTCGCACGGTGAATATTATGAATTCGGCACATCCGGCGCGGTGCCTCCCTTACTTTACGACCATGAAACCCGTGCGCCGCTCGACCCGAAATGTAGCGAGGAAATCGTATGCCATCGCCTTCGATTCTGACGAGGATGATGCCCGCGACGTTACCTTCGACTTATCTATGAAGCGACCAGCCACTCCGTTCGCCAGCCATTATGGCCCAGCAGCGAAGAAGAGGCGAAATCTTCGGGGGTTTCTCCAAATGATCAAGGACGTTCCTCTAGATGTTGTATATGAAGTCAGCGCATGCGTCTTTACCAGTTTAAACAATGTATTTTACCTTGAGCTATAGGTTTTTGGACACCTGGATCCCCTGGACTTGTTGCAGCTATCAAGGACGAGCAAGCAACTCCGCCATCTGCTTCTACAGGACTCCGCTAGATCCGTCTGGAAGACCGCCCGCTCTAATGTAGAGGGCTTACCCGATATACCGGCGGATCTAAACGAGGCGCAGTACGCTCAACTGCTATTTGGGACCTATTGTCAGTCTTGTCTGAAGCCTAGCCGACGAGCGCAATGGGAGACCCGTACCCGGCTTTGCAAGAAATGCTTCCTCGCTTCTCCAGAGTAGGCTTTTCTCTACTATTGTTGAGAACATCTTACAATGCGCCTTTCAGTTTTATAGACTGGATGAGTCCACAAATTGATTCGCAATGGCGGCTTTACAATCCTCTCGTTTCTATGGATGACGGAAGAGCGAGTGAGTTTACTAGTATTCTTCTTGTTAGATTTCCACTGATGATGTAGTGTACTTTCGATACCATCGTCTGTACACTCAGAAGCTGAAGCAATCTTACGAAGAAGTTAAAGATGACTCTGAGCAACTGCAGAAGTGGCGTGAGAATGCTAAGACGGCCTATAAAAGTATCAAAGAGGTGCATTATCTTTGTTAATTACCCCAACAGCGACACGAACTCACATTGCTATCTAGCACGCAGAGAAATGCGAATGTTGGTACCAGAGCCGAGTTGAACGTCGTGGCAAGGAGCTTTTGGCCATTCGATTTAAAAGACTTAAAGAGTGGGTTTTGAGAACCCTCCTTGAACGGATCCCTTGATTTTGTTTTTGCAGCATATCAGATCGACTAAGAGCTCTTGGTTGGGCCGAGGAGATCGAGAAAACGGACCCTACTGCCCTGCTTTCACATAAACTCATATGGCAACCAAGGCCATTGACTGATCGAAGTGTGTCCCGGTTCTATTATACCATATCCCTACCTTATACCCGCTTTTAGTCTGGGCTAGTATAGAAACAGCCATGGTGGCGTACATGGAAGAGCTAAAAGCCAGCCGTCTTCTCGCTGAGAGACTTCGAACTCTTGGTATTCGGGCCAAACTCTTTACAAGGCTCTACAAGGCATTCTTGGCCACCAAACCTTCGTCTACGTCATATCCTAGTCCTGCCGATGCCCTAATCTCCGCCCCATTCAAGACGATTATCGTCGACACACCTGTTGCCCAAGAACTCACGGAAGCGAGTTTTTCAGATGCCTTCATCCACTTTTCAGATTATTCCAAACAATGGAAGGCAGCCGCGGACGCAGAGATAGGCCTTCTGATGAATGAAGTCAATCAAGACGAATCTCACCTCCATCTCGCAACGACAATGTTCCTCTGCCGTTCCTGCAAGAAGTATATCTCCTATCCTCGTATCCTGTCGCATTCATGCACTACAGTTGGGTGGCTAGTTCCAAACGGTTTAGATGACGACGAGACAGTCCTGCGGCGGAGTGTTCTCCCCATTTTACCTTGGTCAACGCGTGCGGATATGGTGCCCCACCAGTGGAGACACGCCTGTCAAGTCATCGAGTTGGTCTGTAATCGTGATCCTAGCACAACAACGACGGAGGATATGAATAAATGGGACCCTGTGTTCACGTGCATTCTCTGTTCGACTGGCTGGGATAGTCGATTATTCATGAGATGGGAGCAAGCCGTATGTATAACATTGCTTTGTGAGAATAATCTGGAACTCTTTTACAGATCCTCCACACCCTTCATGCTGATACTCATGAATCCATCGATGCTGTTCTCAAGCTTGTCACAAACGAGGACGAATTGAGGGTCTTCAAGGAACTAGAGTCCAAGGGAGCCTCTGAGAGGAAAATCGGCGTCCTTCAACAGGAGGGGATGTACTCCGTCGTTCGGTTGCGCTGTAACCATTGCGACCTGATGTTCATGTCAAGGGAAATGCCCGACCACCTCAGAGAAGGGTATGCTTCCTTTTGATACGGCGATAATTTGACTCATTTTTTCGATAACTTCGTTCAGCCATAACGTGAAGGTGCCTTCACCGAGCGATTTCAACTGGCACTTGGACGACAACCGTTTGATCCGCTCAGCTGTGAGGGTTCCGAACGCCTACGTTTGGTGACATGTTTGCTCGCTGACAGCTATACCCGCCCGCTACTGCTGAAAGCCATCACTATAACTAGTGTACAGAAATTTCGCAATATGCAACACACAAATCAGGAAGATGGATCCGTATCCTTCTTGAACAACTAGTATACATATATGTACAGACGATCACGAACGAACTAAAACAACAAAACGAGATATGACTGTGGAAGGGTGAAATGACGTGTATGTACTCGCAGTGTAAAAATCCATGCACCAAGAATGGGTGGTGTTACATTGAGTGGGATATGCGGGGATGCTGATGCAATGTTCGTTCACTGATTAGGCTGTATACTAGCTCATGGCTGACAAGCAGCGCACGAGAATAGGATAAATATGGATTCCGGGAATAGTGGCATATATAAGATGGTCTGAGATAAGTGTCAGTCAAAAAAGGGAGATAAAGAGCATTCAGACTTACGGCATAGTTTGTTCGTCAGGCAAATTGCATAGATTGGGGCATAATTGATCATGAAATATGGTCGTTTTCTAAAGCAGGTCGTAGTCGAGATCCAATTAGATGTGAGGGTCAATCGGGGTAGGTTGCAGTACAGATGCTTCAAGATGGTGTGGCAGATATCTTGCTCCGAGGGGGCATACCAAATCACAGAATATCGAGAGCAGATATGTCGATCAACGCTTATTACCAGCGTACCATGACAGATTTACACTGCCGACGCCGGCTATATACACCTTGGCTCGAAGGCGGCACACCTACCAAGGAATCTGCTCAGGAGGGACGGACGCTTAAGATGACTCTGACTCACAGTGTCCGCAACTTCGGCACTCCGAAAATATACATGGAGGTCGCCGTTTGGCATACGCATGATCTGGCTAACCTCGCCAAAAGACTGCAAGAATGGTACAGTCAGAAAAGGAGAGTTGCGGGCAACATTCATTCTTACCTCACACCAACGCTTCACGCCCTCGAATCTTCGCGAATCATCAGGCCCAATGCCGCTGACGATGAGTTTCTTCTTCTTTGAATTGCGAGTACTCAAAGAGGCGAAGGATACGCAGGGCATTGTACCTCCCTTTCCAGACGCCGAAAAGGCTACCTGAGGACTGGTGGGATTCACCTTTGGCGAGCGCGCGCCAAACTCTCCGACGCCTTCTCCTTGGACTGGAATATTCGCATCCGCAATGTACCTGGTAGATAATGGCACCCTGATACTACTGCGTGCCTTCCTGAGCTTCTTGGACTTGACAGGCTCCACGCCAAAATTGGAACTGCACGAGGACAGCGACTCTTTGTTAAGGCCATAGAATGCGCCGTGGGAAATCCCATGAAAGCGGACAGAGTCGGCGAACGAAACTTGGGACACGGGGACGCTGAGGTCAGAAGTAGAAGTGACGGTGGTTGTGATGGTGGATGAAAGGCTCGGGCGAGAAGGGGCATAGACGGTATTCTCAGAAGGAAGAACGGAGGTCTGGGAAGCAGCGGTCTGAGAAGAAAAGTGGCCGAGGACGCTTGGACGCCATTTGGAAGAGGGCGACCGGGGCACGGAGCTGCTTATAGTGGACAGACTTGAAGACCGTTTGTGCTGACGAGAAGCCGACCCAGAGCCCACACGAGACAGAAATGACGTACGAGTTGGCGTTGCTGACGGTGATGTTGGTGGTCGGGAGAGAAGAGTGTTCGCGAGGCCTGGAAAAAGCGTGTGCTTCGTGGACTTGAAGGCGTCTTGGAAAAGTCAGATACACAAAGTCGATAGCGTCCGATACCCACCTGGACCTCCACTGGAATATCATCATCTTCCACAAAATCGTACGTGTTGAGTGTGACTACCGATCCTGTTGCATCCAGATGCATTGGATCAAGGTACTGATGTGATGATAAAGCAGAGTTGGCAGACGACGATTCACGTATCGGCGTATCAGGTATATCGTCAAGGGTGGTAGCATGCGTCTGCTGTTCCTGCAACCATTTATCGAAGAGGTTTGAATGGTGGTGGTGAGGCAGCATAGCCAAGGGCGTGATATTGAAAGGATCCTCCTCCGGCAGTGTATATGGTCGATCGTTCATAATGGGCTGGTTCATAAAAACACCTGTTATTCGACTGTTCCCCGGGCCAAAGCGAACAAAGCGCACCTCGTTACCTGTTCGTTCAGTCGTTACTCTCCAAGGTGGGACACTGGAATATGCCAAAGTCGTGAAATGGGGTCCTTGAAAACAAATTACAGAAAATAAGGGAGGTATGAAAGGCAAGAAGACAGCATGGAGAGAGTAAGGAGAAGAAGGGCAAGCGGCGTCGACGCGTTGTTTACCCAACTTCAACCACTTCCCTTTTCGGGTAATGTTCGGATGCAATGCCCACAGCGTGCCAAACTTTATCGCACCTCGCCTCCACCCAGCCCTAGACATGACACCAAAAATTAATCCGTTACCGGTCGACATCCAGCACGTTGAGGTCCTATATTCACCCTGAGTTGCGGGCACAGACCCTGAATGAGTATTCCAATGCCAGATCTGCCCATTTGCTGTGTCGCTTAACACGGAAATGAATATCAGAGATTATCTCGCCACACCAGATTGCGCGTAGAAGACGATGCCGACAGATTTATTGATCCATGTACAGGTGAGGCTTCCATACAGCAAAATGGGGGCAGTTCAGTAGCTGCCAACCCCGCAAGGCAAGCCTCATGCCGCTAGTTCCCCGTCGCTTGTATCTTCCGAGCGTCTAAAAGGCTACAATAAGAAACTGTCAAAAAAATGTCATTCTTATTTTGGCGACATGCGGAATTTCTCTCACCATTATAGTTTAGCCGCAACTTTGGATTATTTTTTGAACAATAGACTCGAATATCTGAGCCGAGGGCGTGGATTTATACCGCTCCAAGACACGAAAACCTGGTGCACCATCCGTCTGCGCCGGTTCACTCGCATCAAGCAAAGTCACCAGTTCTGTGTCAACAGGCAGGCTTCCGAGAAAAGGTAGCCCTTCTCTTCTCGCCATGTCTTCTCCCCCACCCGTGGAGAAAACGTTACTGATTTCTCCACAGCACGGACATACATAGCCACTCATGTTTTCGATGAGACCCCACACAGGCAGATTCACAGCTCGGGTAAATGAAAGACACTTCATAACATCCATGAGTGCAACCGCCTGTGGGGTAGTTACGATGACGGACGACAGCTGGGAATGGACTGGCCCCATGTGTTCAAGGAGAGACAAATGCTCGTCGGAAGTCCCTATGCACAGTTCAGTGAAGGGCAAGGACGGAGAAGCTCTTGACATACCGGGAGGTGTATCGATGACAAGGTAATCCAGCTCGCCCCACCGGACGTCGCTCAGAAACTGACGGATCATCCCATTCTTCTTCGGCCCTCTCCAAACCACAGAATCCCCCTTGTTCTTAAGCAGGAATCCGACGCTCATACAAGCTAGTCTGGCTTCGCTACCATCGGCGTAAACAGGTACCCATCCATCGGTACTTTGGTGGACACCATGTCCATCCAGACCTAGCATCCTCGGTATTGACGGCCCAGTCAGATCGACATCCAGAATACCTACACGGGCTGTAGGTGAACTGGCATACAGGCTAAGCGCCAGCTGAGCGGAAACCGAGGATTTGCCTACGCCCCCCTTGCCGGACAGAACGATGATGATGTGCTTTACAGACCGGAGCCGCCTGGACACGGGAGTATCTTGAGCCGCCATGAAAAGAGTGATTTAATGTGAAGACTTGGAGGCGATCTGGGGTCGCTGACTTGAAGATGAAACAACATGAAAGCAGGAAAAAGAATTTTAGACGCTGACTCAGGGAATCGGTAAGCAAGCCTATTATAGTGACGACGTGCTAACACATATCGGCCCGACCTGCCCGCTCAGCTTTACTACCAACCACGACCACTCTTGCGTACTTCATGTTCTGAGGATGGAGTACGCTCATAGTACCATATCGGCTCCGTCTTCGAGCAGGATGACTTCGTCGTAGAATCTACTGCTTTGTATGTGCCATACTGCTCCTTCAACAGATAACATCATCAGAAGGCATGCAGCAATCTCACTGTTCAAACATACCGTTCCGTAGACGTGGTTGAAATACCACACTTCCGACAGGATAGTAGCATTCGGCGAACACCCCAGGTAGGGAATCGCCCCCGTCTGTGTCGCGATCGCGGTCTCGACCTGGTCAAGCGTGTATGCCGTTCTGTTGGAAGGTACAATCCCGGCTCTGTCGTGGCATCAGCCTAGCCCGAATAGAAGCGCGCAGTTCCTTCTTACGAAGCCAGGATATCAAAAGTGGGATAATGATGAAACCCTCTGACCACAGCGTCGAAAAAATTGACGACTTCCTCGTGACGCTGATAAGAAGCGCCATAGCAGGAAACGTCGAAAGTCGACGTGCATGTCGCATGCTTGGAGAACTGCATTGGGGAAAAAATTGCGGGAGAATCCTCTACAAAATGGAGACAGGCATCAAACCTCATGAGCCCAAAAGTCGGCATTTGGCGCGCCCTGGTTGATCCAGTAGGTGCTTACTGACATGATATCAATTCGTTGCCAAGCTGACGTTCGCGCAGGGATCCACCACTCACTAAAATCCAATAGATCATCCCTGCCAAACGACTCCACGAAGGTATTCACACCAGGCCCTTTGTACGCCGGTACGATAGTTCCGTCTGGCAGCGTCGACGGCGAGGGATCCGGGTCGTACTGGCGCGAGAGATCGCAGTACTGCTCGAACGAGCTAGGTTGGGCGATGTCACTCCGCATACCCTATAGAGAAGAACGCAGTTCACCCACCCATCACAATTATCCGGCCATAACCCATGGATCGTCCAGCTTCCCTTGGGTAATAACTGCCCTTGTTTCTCCAGCCCCGTATATCTGCTCCAGAACTGCGTAACGAGAACCAGTCCGCCTGGAGTTGGGGAGCAACACGTATTAGCGATGACGGTAGTGTTTTCACAAGAAAATGTCGGCGTCTGCAAGGCACAGCTTGAGATATTGGGATAGGTCGCGGGAACCTGGTAGGCCTTCACTGCCAAAGCCAGGGACACGATGAACGAGAGATAGCCGTTCATCATCATAGTACGTATCTACGAGCTGGACAACGCAACAAAAATCAGGCTATATATTGGTGGCGACTCGCAGAAATTACAGACGAACGTGCTTATCGGAGCGTGCACCATGAGGACGCTGATTGAGCGCCGCTGGAGCCATCTGGCAAATGACCGTCCGTGTCATGCGGCTGGGTGCCGGGCTATTGAACGAGCCCTGCACGAACAAAGAGCAGATCAACAGGCACAGAAGAAAGTTCGTTGACCTTCATTGGCAGAATGAATGATTAATATACGACGTGGCAAAGAACAACCTAGTATCCAGGGAAATAGATTCTATAACAATCAGCGAGGTAATCGGTGAGAGCGTCCTGGTCAACACTGAGATCATAGTAATCTTTGGCAGTCACCCAGGCATGGACACATGTGCAGACATAGCTGTCGAGAGGGATTCCGCCAGAGTAATCGAAGAGTATAAAACAAGAAGAGGCGTTCAAGACTCTTATCTTCCTTAGCCTAGTTATCAGTAACGGCGACAAGTTAGCTGTACGGGTCAGGCCATTAGCGAAGTTCTCCCGTTCGTCGTCCGTCCAGGATTTTGCAACCAGACCAGCGCCTAAAGTCCACACTTAAGCGGTAGTGCTGTAAAATCTGATACCAGAGAGTTTACGCAATTCTTTCAGTGGAACAATGTGGTCCTAGATATCGGGAAAGAAATAAAAAGTGCCGCATACTCAGCACTCAACACTCACGACGTCGAGATCACTACAACAGCACCACCAAAGCATAACCCTCTCTTCGCGTGTAGGGCATCGAATAAAGGACAGAGAGATGATGTATCCTTATTTCCATGTGCCGCCTTTTAGTGATATTCTTCGAGCACTGAGGCGGTATCTATCAAATGAACAAAGCGTCTTGCAACGCGCCGGAATTTAGAGAGGACGAAGGAAAATGGTGGGAAGATGAACACGGATGATCTGCAGGAGGAAACTCCCTCTCGAAGTATAAACCACTACACCAAACACGACGACGCTTGCAAAATCACGGCCACGGCCACCCGCAGAACCAAAACCACCCGCCCGAGCCAGGGCAAATAACCACCACAGAAGTCTGTTGCTGTACTCCACCCATAACGCCACCATCCTCGAGTTGGGAAAGCAGTGTATTGAACGGAGGGACCGGGTGCAAGAGGGAGGAAGCCTGAGCATTGGCCCCGCCACCGCGTCTTAGTAGATAGTTTACTTGTTGCGGTTAATCAAATGCAGAATCCAAACAAAAAAAAGCGTCTTGCAGCGTAAATCAAAACGAGTGACCTGCAGTTGCCGTTGTGGATAACTCCACATGTCTGCCAAGAGAACGCGAGTTAGCGATACAAGAACGTTTGAATAATGACGATACTGGGTCACCTTTATCTGAACATTTCCTGCGGCCCCACATCCTGTCAATCTTTGCCTTCATTTATGAGGTAGACATGTCCCAACTCGCTATCGGAGCCACGAGGATATGAACAATGACGTGGTCCTACACGGGAAATGATATAACCTGTACATGCCCGGAACTAGACCTTGACACAGCTCTGTTCATGATAAAGATATACCTCCTACCCGAACTACTAACACCCGGCAAAGGCGAGTCAAGAAGGTGGAAATGTTGCCTCTTTAGTCTGCGGCAGAGCACTGTGCATTTCGTACCTCTCGGATAGCGAAGAATTTCCGAGATAACTTGGATTTCTGACTTTTATGATGTGCGAGAGTCACAGATCAAGAAAGAGGAAGATAAGGAGACACCGCACATTGTCCTGCGTTGTCCATCCGGCGCTTTTTACGACTGAAGTCAGATTCGTGACCAGAGCGCCGCGGCAACCGTGATGAGAACATAATGTCAAAATAAGTTAAACGAGCTCCAGTAACCAGATCACAATCCAATCACAATCGACGACTCTCTGGAGAGCCAGATACGATAAGGACAGACAATTGGGTGGTGGGTGGATTGAAATGTAAATCTAGCACCTGAGCTGAAGATAAGGCTCGCGATGCTGATTCGTGGGTAAAAGACACTGACAGGGAGACGTCGTCAGGACAGGGACAAGTTTCCCTTTCAGGCTAAATATCGGGAATCGGACCGGGTACTTCAAGACATGGATTCAGAAACAGCCAGTCTTCCCCCCATCTCATCACCGGAAGCTGCCTAGGACCTGTTCCCTTCCAATTTGCATCATCACTCTCCACTGGTGGGCTCGCATCGACATACGAACTCAAGCTCAAGCTTCAAGCTTCAACGTTCAACTTCAAGACTTGAAGCTTCCGTAAGTCTCGAGTACCCCTGATCCGCATAATGAACTGACCCGTCGACTCATAGGCACACCGTCCATCAACTTTTACGCTTTTCTTCATTTCCTGATGTCAAATACGAGCCTTTCTCGCTTTGAACAGGCATCCGGTTGCCTCGTTCCTATCATCAATCCTTGTCCCGAGCCATTCACCCCGACTGACTTTACTCATTACGAGTACATGGCGCGGAGTTACATAGAGAACGTGGGAAACATCGACCTTCGTAAACACGTTCACGCACTTTCTGAAGGGTTCAGGGACCCCCTCATCAAGGACTGGTTCATGGCGGATATACACCACCTTTGTTCATTGAATGTGACGAATTTCCTTTTGGCAATGCGAATGGCGTTTCTTCCGCGAAGCTGGGATAGGAAGCTCCGGGACGAAATACGTTCATCCTACCAAGGAGAAGACGAATCCGTCACAGCGTGGATGTCTCGCCTTCGCCAGAACAACACTCTTCTTCGACACACACACTTTCATCTGTCTAATGACGACCTCCTCGAGCATTTCAAGTCTCATATCAAAAAGTCCCTCTCTGCACACCGACGCTACCCTGAGGCAGCAAAGGAAGACGATCTCATGCAGTGGATACTTATGATCAAGGGCATCGAGGAATCTCAAGACGTAGATGGAGGAAGCGATTCAGATGCTACGCAATGTTCGCCAGTAATATTCAAGCCAACAGATCCTCGCCTCAAGCGAAAACGTTCGAGCAGTAGCGAAGACGACGCTCCATACAAACGGCCCACCATGAGTCCACGACCTTCCACCTCCGCTTCTGTAGCTACAGCTCCCTTGACTCCAATTTCCCCCTTCGCCACTCATTCTCCGAGAACATTGTTCCATGAGCGTGCTCATGCCTATCACATTGGTCTCCCCAGTCTCACAGGTGAACAGCGGGACTGGATGAAGCAGAAGAAAGGATGTTTTAGATGTCGTCGTATATGGGTATTCCATACCGCATCTCATTGTAGCATTGGGCAGCCCGATCCTGAAACGTATCGAGGCATCATGGAGCAGGATGGGACCATTGCGTCGGATGCACCCAAACATTGTCCTGACTCGCCTCAGTTGCCTTATAACGACGAGGACAGGCACTGGAGTCCGCCGGAGAATTGAGATTGTAAGATCTATATTATCAAACAAGATGAAATTTTCGTTGGATGACCGTTGTTTACTTGACGACTACTATTTTTACCGCTACATTATGTCTCACCTATAGCTGTATGTACAATATTGTATACGAATGGGAAATTCATGGATGTATAGACAGTGGACACCAGTTCAACTCGAAGGCTGAAAGAGAGTACACGAAGAGCATACCTTTTATCCTAGCACATTCAACTTCACCCAGACAGCGCATCATCGTGCTCCTCTTTGAGTCTCTCAGCCAGTTCTGAGAACTCCTCCATACCGTATTCAACAAATGACTCTCCTAAGCCCTGTATGTCTTCAATCAGATTTCCACAGTCCGCAATATCCAGATGTTCAAAGATTCGCTCTAACGCATCGCAATAAGGAAGAGGGCCTTGTAGGACACATTTTCCGATTTCGCCACCTAGCGATAGAGTACCCGAAGCGATGCTGATAATCGCAGAGGCAGCGTTTTTGCAAGTTCCATGAGAAGCGTCATCGTTGACATGGAAGAGTATTTTTTCGATGATTTTATCTATACCTTTTGAGACCTAGGATAAAGTCAATGTCGATGACAGAAAGACAATAGATAAGGACGGACTTCGTGCGAGTGATCAAATTGATGGCGAGGCCATAGGTCATCAAGAGAGTGCAGCACATCGACTGCTTGCCCAACCTCACGGGAAAAAACCAAGACCTTCTCAGCATGTGCTTTTTTCGCCTCTGCGATCATCTTCGCAACCTTCGGGATCGCGTGCGGCTGCTTGCCCAAGGAGATCATCCTTCTCTTCTTGGCTCAGGCCTTCCAAAAGAGCAGAAGTGTCCATCCGAGCACGTTTCGTTGGTCTTTCACTGACGTGCGAACCTGGAACTACGGCACCCGGGCGTTTTAGCGATGGAGTTGGGGTAGCCGGCGGCATTGAAGCAGCAGTCACAGGACGCCCAAGGAGTCGCTGGAGGTCGGTCGCGGACAGGTGACGATTCAACCACACGGGATCGGTCTGCAGGACTTTGAGGGTATAAAGAAATACGTGAATCTAGAAATGAATGAGTAAGTGGTGTTCTGAGATGCAAGTAGCTATTTTCTCACCAAGTGCTTGCATGGTCTGCCTGGACAATAGTCAGGGCATGTGCATGAAGGCGTGTGATTGACTGTCACTTTCCACTTCTATCATTGTTTTCATTTATCTAACTCCGTAGATGCGAGGTCATAGACGCACCATCCCGTGGGAGCCTGACATTACGAACGCGTCGCCTGTACCATCAGGAAGTTGCGTCCTCTGTTCAACTTTTGTATCTTTTGCTCGCCCCATTCGGGAGGATATTTCGTATGTTATCATAGACATTTTTGTAGGCTGCAAGTACTAGTGACGGGGAAATTGGTGTCTGAAATTTTCTTTCATAATTTGAAGTTAATAATGCTTTTTTAAAACACCGACCCGAGGAGTCACTAGGTCTCGGTCACCACGGTTTTACACAAACGGATACACTTTGTTTACTATTGTAATTTAGAGCACAGCAGGTACGTATGTATATGGAGCAAAACATCAAGACGGCAGAGGGAATTTGTTTCGATGGCATCGCAAAGCAGAAAGTCCGACCAGAGGCAGTAGAGATAGTAAGAGGCCATCAGACATCAGACCAGCCGCCTTCATCTAGCTTGTACGAGGCTTCACTTTCAGGACGGTCAGGACTGTCGACAAGTTTAGCTACACGTTCTTCAGCGCGTCCTTCAGAGTTCGTCTGGTTAGTAGGGATTTTACAGGTCGCAGACAAAATGGAAACCTTTTCGAAGGAACATCCGCGTCGCAGAAGCGTGCGACAATATGTGTCCACCGATTGGCTTTAGTGCCCCGCCAGCAACGAATGTCATTGTTGCCCCAGGATCAGCTAGTCATGAATTTGGATGTACGTCGACATGGAAACCTATAGAGATTAGATAACACCTACATTGCACCTGATTTGTGAGGAGGATCGCAATCTGCGCAGCAAATTAGAAAAGAATGGTTACAGAGGGTATTACACACGTTGTATTCCTCTGAAAGCTTGGTCAACCTTGATAGCATCTAAACAAAACATTGTCAGTTTGATTGAGGCCTGAGATTATGCTCATCGCTGGACCTGGGCCAACTAGAAAGGTGAGATTAGTCCTACTCCGATGTCCCATATTGGCGAAAAAGCAAACCTTTTGCTGTCTTTCACTCAATTCTCCTCTCCCACTGTAGTCGACGCGGAAGAGGGCCATGATACTGTCAACAATCTGGAAGCGAATCAACAACACATCAAGCCAACGCGAGCTTCGTACCAAGAGTCGGAAGTCTTTGTCTTCGGCGAAACGTAACGAACATTCGTTGATAAGTTCCATCTGAAGCATGTTTTAGAATACGAATCAAGAAGCGAAAGTCCTGACCTGATGTTCGCTGTTGAATGCACGAGCTATGACCAGATTACTATGAGAGAGGTACGAGCCGTGGCTATGTGGCTTACCGTAAAGAATGTTTTCAAGGGCCATGTTGCCATCCACACCAAAACGATCAGCGATAGACTTGATGCGATCAGGTCGAAAAGTCCCTAGGAAAAGAGCTTAACGCGCATGTCTCAAAGTCGGGAAAATGAAATATATACCTTCCGTGTCAATGTATGCTACCTAGTATGCTATCTCTCAGCAAATCATCGAAGGTCCAAAGATCGGGAGGACGCACCTTTCCGGACGCGCCACCTAGATCAGGAGGCAGCTGAGCCACGACACTCATCGTGTGTGCCAACTGAGTTTTTCCGGTCCGATATTCCCCGTATACTACAAGGAACTTTAGACGCAACAATCGGAATGGTTGTGAAGCTTACCTTCCGACACAGATTGAGACATGATACCTCCTACTCCCAATGAAGACTTCACGGGCAAACCAGGGGAATAAAATAGAATCTTACCGCCCAAAATGCCGTCCACAGATTTACTCCCAGTACTGATAGTGAGGACCCTTCGTCGTTTATCCTGGACTTCAATCCCAGTAGCAAATGAGGAACCCTAGGAATGTTTCTTAGAAACCGTGTGATGGGAGGCTGCACACTTCTTACCAGAATTTTATGGGCTGCCTCCTAACGGCATATACAGGGACCCGTTAATGCCAAGGGATTGAAGATATGTGTGCGCACTGACTTTGATCTTCTCGACTTTCGCTTCCGACATTCCCTGGCAGACATCGAAATTAAGTATACTACGCTGGACTCATTACACGGGAACATACCTTTATCTTAAGTAGGTTGCGCCTAGTCGTCATATTGACACCAGATACTGTATTTATCGCCGCCGCCTTCAGTTTGAGAATGTCCTGCACGTTGATGCCCTGTAGGGACCTAAGCAAAGCAAATCCAGACACATATATGCACGTACCTGTTGTTGCAATTCATCTACGCTATCAAAATACGGAGTCTGCTTGGTAAATGAGCAAGATACGCTTGGAACGGCGCGAAAAGGTCTGTACGTCGTCTTCATCAGCGCCGCCAGGGCTCCCTGGCCGTGAAGGAGGTGCTGATGCATGAGATGGAGCGCGTCGAGGAGGCATGACGGTGATTGGTTGAGGCGAATGCGAAGCCTTGACGGAGATGGTGGACGAGAAGGACGATAGAAGAAGGAAGGAAACCCAAAGTGGAACGTGATTTTGTGCGACGCGTTCTTTGTTGTTGTTATCTTTTGTGGCACCGATCACTCTGACTGGGAACAACGGAATCATTTATTGCCGAGAGCATGTTGCAAACATGCAATTATTGTTCTCAGTATGTGCAGATTCATCGGCCTCCAGGCGGGAATAGACCCAGGTGTTTACACCCGTCCCGGTGTGGGATATTCGAGCTTCTCATGGCGGACAGTTAGTCGCCGTTTGGTTCTCGTATGGATTTACTTACGTGTTGGCTTATTTCCGAGGGGATTTCGTAGTATATAAGGCTAGATATTTCGTAGTTAGCCCCCATGTCGCGTTTGCCACAGATGTAAACCAAATTTGCCACTCACTTCGTTTAAGAACGGCCCCGCGATTCTAACACGCGAGCAGGTACTAGGCAAAAGAATCAAGACTCAGATAGTGCCAAGAATTATTCGTCCAGCCGGCGTACTGTTGTCGGAAATAAAGTTACAAAACACGCTTGTGGATATTGTCAAGGATTCAGTCTCGTTCACACGCTTTGAAACCATGGAGCTTACCGACATATGAAAAGTATAATGTTGCAATAAAGATTTTCGAGCATTTTCTGAGCCCCAGACGTCATGCCAAGACCCTGGAAGCTGACCAATGCTGCAAAAGTATTCGAGCACCAACGTCGTGAGGGACATGGATTTTCCGCATGAACCGCAACCTGGGCTATTCGATATACCCCCCAGTTTACCGCTAACGAAAGTTTTATGCGCATTATCTAAAAGACGGATCGTGTTCAGGTGCGCGCGCTCTGCGCAAAAAACTTCAAAGAAAATGTCTTGACAACAGGCAGAGAGACAGGCAGAGAGAACATCTTAGATATGCGGAAATAGTAAGAGAAGATGCAAACCTTGCATACTGCGCAGTTATTCGATTGCACAATAAGATCAAAATGAGATGCTGCGGAACCCCTGTGGGTTCACACGAAAGGCAAAAGTAGAGCGAGAGCAAGAAGAACTCTTGAAAATAATCTCGTAAGGAGCTATGAGCGTGTTGGCAGAAGATGTGGCTATGGGATTGTTGAGACAGCTTATTAGACTATAGATTCACCGTTAGCTCATTTTCACAGAAGAAATGACAGAGACAATCGTCACATAGTACACGTAGATGCATTTACTTGGTGTGTTATATGGCGCGATACGCTGCGTTTGAATTTGTGACAATGGATCCTGACAGTCTGCACTAGTAAGCTGTTCTGGAATTACCCCTCCTTCCCACTCTTTGAGCCACTACGTCCATGGCTAAACCAGGTTTTGACTTTTTTGGAAAAGTTGGTCTTCCCGGTTTTTGAGCCTGAGGAAGAATTTTCAGGAGCCGGCGAAAAGAAAAGAAGCAGAATTTTACCATTCTGATCTTCTTCGACCTCCTGGCGGTTCAGCGATCTATTCGCACTGACAGCCGATGCTTGATTATTAGCGACTTTCGCCATTTCTCTCCCCTTGGTGTCCATTGCTTCCGACTCGGTAGCGTCAGGATGCTCAGTTCCGGTTACAACAATCCGTGGTGGGCGATTGACAGGCTTCCACTCGCCCTCGAATACATTGCTGACCAGTCCGGTGTCCATGGTGGCATAGACCATTTCCGAATTGTCAGAGCTTGTATATGCCATCACTGTGTTTGGTGTCAGTATGCGGAACTGGATACAGCTATTCATTGTATCAACAGACTCACAATAAGTGCATATGATACACCAGCCCACTGATTCTCCGGGGTAGTAAATCAGTACAGTCCCTTTAGCTTCGAGGGCCGAGTGCATGAACTGAGCAGCCTTATATATCCGCTGTGTATCAATGACATGGAACTTTGAATCCATGCTTAGACCGCGTTGCGAAACGGTTGTAAGCAGATGGGTAACCTTCATCTCCTTGATCTTTGCTTCAGCTTCATCCTCGTCAGGGAGAAAGGAACTTGAACGAAGTGAGAACTTAGCATTACGCATGAGAAGATGAACGCAACAATTACTTTTACTTACCCTCTTAGGTATATTCTGTCCTGAAAGAGATATGTCTCTGCACTCTTTTCTTGTTTGGACTTCCATGTAACATAGTTAGGATTGTCGGGGCTGGGGTTGTGAGAGCACTCGTAAATTCTCAGTTGCCTTATGAAACTGTCGTGGGGCACGGTCCATTCTCCGCCTAAAAGTCAGGTGAGCGAAGGGAACGTATTTCTAGACAGTAGACGCCAACGTTGTCGAATATATGCCATTGCTTCATCTACTGTCATATTACGCGTATGAACGACTTGTAAAAACCAACTTGAACAGATATGAATGACAGTAGGTAGACCAGGAGACGTACGATATGCCACCACAATTATTGTGCCTCTCGAGGTGTCGAGGATACAATGAATAAGCACCTTTCCCTGCCTCATCAACGCACTGTGGATATAGTCGACCGCCTTATAGAAGTGCGAATAGAAGTCTTCCTCCGTGTCTTGACGTACGACAAGAACAAGATCATGGCGTTGTTCAGGTTGGAAATAGGTGTTGCAAAGAGTAAGGACATGCGTGATGTGATGTTTTTGGCGCAGGTCTTCGGACATGGCTTCATCAAGACTAGGGTCGAGTGAGAATCATGGTACCACGGTGTGGATAGCGACGCACGTTCTGAGGAATATTTGCCCCTCTATAATCTCTTCCATTGGTTTCGGTTCCGGAATCTTTGGGTCAGTACCCTCGCACTCGTTGGCATCAACATCGCCATCGGACATGCCAGTTAGAGACTCGACCAGCTCAGTCTCCGCGTTTGTAACATCCATGATACCGTAGGGGATGACTTGATGAAGAAGAGGCGGCTTTTCAGTGCACAAGATGGAAGATCAGGCCATGACGATCATTCTACCATCAAACCTTGTACGTTGATTGCCACAGTAGGTTGTCTATTAGCTAGCTGCCTTCGCACAGTAGCCAAAATGGCGTTGGTAAGCTTCGAAGATGGAGGTACGGAAAAATAAGACAAAGACTGAATAGTAGGAAAGGCAGTTTGCCGCATTAAATAATCACTCCCGATGGCCCGCCCTGGAACGGAAAGTACCGGCGGCACTTCGCGCATATTTGTGAGCAACTTGAATTCCACAACCTACATATGTGTTGTTTAGGTCCAAAAGGATCATGTGTATATAGTGATCCAAAGAGCGAAAGATGCGTGGTAAATTTTATAGGTCAACAAATTCCAACAGACCTGAATCAACGTCTATTCAAAGATGATTGAAATACGCAAGTCTGCTCATAGGGAACATGAGGAACCCCAAAATAATCCACTCAGTTTAGCGTGATGAAATGACCGATTTTGAAAGGCCCGAAATTTACACCTGGGTTCAGGAGGAAGTTGCCTTGAAAATGCGCTTTACATATTTGTCAAGAATAGAATAGCAAGGCAGAATATAGACGAACCCTAGAAATTTGGCTCTAAGCTCGCGCAGCGCGTATTTCGAAACGGACGTTGCGCGTCTGCGCATTGCTCAAACCTCCGACTTTCAAACGTGACGATTCGCTGTAGATGACATCACCTCTATTTTTAGTCAAGAAACAATCGAATGTATGACCCACCAGAGGGACCGATAGCAGCCATAAAACAGAGCCAGATCGGAACGCAACTTTCCATCGTGCTTTCTGCCACCACCACACCATCTGCTTTCTATCAATCCAACGCTCTCTATAAAACATCACTACTTCAATGACATCCATTGCTACCATTCGTTTTTGTGATGTTCTTCAAAAGCCACCAGCAGATCGCCCACGAAAGGCGAGTCTGCATACTCCTGGACGCTCTGCAACGAAACCACTAACGGCGATTTTCAGACTGGAACGGTGTACCCCATGGTAGCACAGCTCAAAGGCGGGACCGACAGAAATTCATTCGATTTACTCTGGGCGTGGGGGGTTTTGTCGGCGGCACCTATCAAGTTGGAGATCTTAGTAACTGAAGAGAGTCAGACGGTAAGTGACGACACCATGTTAAGGGCGTCAGACTCACGACAGACATGGTAGATTGTGGCTAAGAAAACGCTGATGTCCTACCACCAGTCGCTGGTCGAGCAACTAGGCGAGAAAGCGTCAAGGCTTCTGGGATCGTCGAAATTTGCTCATGGCGGCAACAACTTCATTGCTCCTTGTCCTCCGCTATGCACTATGCTATCAAGCGCCTCTTCGTCGACTGCCACAGGTTCCGCATATTCGTCATATTCATCGTCCATGTCTACCACCGACTCGGAGGATTAACCCATTGGGAGACGTAGGATCAAAATCGATCGAAGCTAGAACCATAGATTTTGCAGCGACTTTCGTGTTTATTGTACAAGTTTTCGTATATTTCCTGCTATTGAATGCAATGGCACGCATATATCCATTGCACTATTCTGCGCGCAAAGCTAAGGTTCCCGGAGTGGTCTAATAATCGAGAGAGCAAGGTTTGTGATGTCGCGCTATGCCGAGAACCAGATCATTGAGGGTTCCGATCTAAAATGAACTTGAACAGTGATCAACTTGTCGAGATAGTAAAGTGAAGAGCGTACCCGAGCAAATTTACGCGGTTACAGATCCTAGACGTCGGATTTCAGTCTTGTTTCATCCAGTCGTCGACCACAACTGCTGCGAGAGTGCTGAGAGGATAGAGAGTACCTTGTGGTGAGTTTGTGACAGTTGTCGACGGTGTGCTTCGTAGGTGGCACCGGAAAATCCAGTTTAGGAGTGACGGAGCACGGCAACGGCCCAGGAATTAAATCCAACCGTGGCAAAAAAGAATTATCGAATCCGGAAGCTTACCTGGAAGATATGTAACCAGAAAATAGGAGTAGTGTAGGGTCAACAGTCCGATAGCGACTGTTGTTGCCCAAGACCGTCTGTAAGAGGTACAAAAATCGAAATTAAATTTCGCAGGGAAACGCCAGTGCATAGGAGAGTGCAGACCAAGAAAGAGGTCGACCGGAGGAGCCTTTGAGCATTTTGGGGTGCCCGGCGACAGAACAAGGGTAATCGAAAAGCGGCAGTTTGTTTGTGCAACATCCGTTGGACACAAAAAATCAAACCACCATCATCCTTGCCTGCGTCGTCGAGACTGCACTCCTGACATGGACATGCATCCAATGTTGTACTAGCAAGGCTTCAGGGTGGTATCTTCGTTGTCTTGCAAAGAAATAGCGAAATGGCCAGTTTTCTCGAAATTTATTCTCGTAGTCCCTTTTTTTCGTTCTTTGTGCAGCAGGTCTTGCTCTATCATAGGAATCGTTGTCCCAAAGCTTCTGAACAACATCAAATTCTCTCACAAACCTTCCATGGCGCGGACGGAGGCATGGAACTAGAAATTGCCTGGAGTCGTCTTTTTGCATATCTGGGACGCCGAAATTGAAAACAGGGTTTTCTTGAACTTCAAGACATAACAGTTGTCTTCCTGGCATGTCGTTGGGCCTTCCAGTCCTTAGTGTCATCAAGTTCACCGTCATCCGCTCAGTAGGCTCAAGAGAATCAAGTTTCCAAAGACAGTCGCAACAGGGCAATATGGTTGAATTGGGTTGGGGGCGTAGTGTCTGGATATAATGTTCGCAGGTATGGTTTCAAGTTCTTCAGGTTCTCTTGAAAATTGCTTTTGACTAGCCGGCATCAGCGGTTCCTTGACGTCCACACAGGTGTTGTAATTTTTGCTGGTCCTTGAAACATTCTGGAAGCACACGTGGTTTACCTTAATCATGTTGTAGCAGCCATGGAGGACGGTACACTGCACAGGACTGTTAGAAATTATAGTGGGAGCATGATGTAAGTCGTCGCGTTACGCGTTAGAGGTTCCATGACTCACACACGGTCACAGACGTGACTGTTACGTAACGCGAGCAACGTCACATAACTGGCGGTCGATAACACCCTCGAAATTTGCCTCCGTCGGTGTCATTCAAGCATTGGCAGTATAGAATTTGGAATATACGCGTAATAACCAAGAGGGAGGCAGATGAGATGCAAGAGAGGAGTCTGAACGACGGGAGAAGACCCGTCGTTGGTCGTTAGAGCCGTCAAAGCCGTCATTCAAGTTTCCAGCAACTCGGTATGCTGGTCCACAGTCTCGGGTTCGAGGAGTTGTACCTGGAAATAGCGTCTCCATGTTCTGGGAATATTGGGTGCACGTTCCTCTGTATGGCGGATAATCCATTTGGACTGGACCATTCTCGCCGGCCTTTTTGGAGAGCAGGCATGACACACTGTGAGAACACCTATTTGTGCTCGAGATTCCCGTTATGTCATTTCAATGTTTACGCCAAACATACTGGGTAACCCACTGGCTCAATACGGATTCGGTTCCCGATATCGAAGCCCAGGCGCACTTTAAAATCTACGGAAGCCGACCAGGGTATCTATATCTCTTCTTTTCTCTCTCTCTCACCACGCTCTTTCGTCTCTTTCCATCCTCATGCCTCCATCCCGCCTCCGTGACCGTCACTTCCCTTCTATGCATTCGGTTTTCCTTCAAGCTGAGACCATCCCCACGAGTGCTACTATATACTATCAACACGTTCCTCTGCCATCCCTCGTCTTTCGATACGAGCCTTATGGACATGCCTACGCTGCCAGAAACCATCCTTTAATGGTGAGCGTGATTCCCCTGAACTTGGTTATTCTTAGCTAAAGTTACGCAGACCACTACTCGCGATGGCAATATTGATTGGGACGACCGCGTCTTTTTTACTGTAGCCCTCGTGAGTGACCATCTGTTGGTGGATGTGCTTGGCTTGATGACCATCACAGCCTCACCCCACTGAGGAAGAAATGGCTCTCAATGAAGCCCTTCGAGCAAATCCGGAGCCTGGGGCTGTTCAGCCTCCTCGTGGTCGTGTTAGGCGTTTGTCGGTCCTAGTCATTGTTAGCCTGTTATTCATCTTTCCCTGTCATATATGCTTACTGATCTGACTAGGAGCTAGCCCTTGCTGTAACTCGCCGTCTTCGCCTCTCTCGTTTGGACTAAGCCACTCATCTGTCCTCCCAAAAATTTCTTGCTCTCCGAAAGAATCGGGGGTGAAAATACCTTATACATTTTTTTCTTGGATCATGTCGTTGCCAAATGTATCGTTACATCTTGTCGTAGTTACCAGCTTTGCTATCACTGTACATCTATCCCTCCAATGCACATAACTAATTCTTGCCAGTACCTATATATGTAGATGTGAGTCCCGCGACCTGTAAAATGAATCAGACTTGCCAACCGAAACGCTGATCACTTGTCGCGCCTGAAGTTTTTTGCACCCTAAATCTTATGACGATTAACAGTCCGATGAATTGTACATGATGGGGATAGCTTAAATCAAACACCAACCACAGAACGTAAGGTATAATTTAGTCGGCATCAACAACCATGCCGCCACGACCCCTTCTGATCCTATCCTCCAGACCACCGGTACCACCAAACACCTTCTTCGACTCTTGGCTCAAAAAGCCTCCCATGCCCTTCGACTTGGCCCTAGCCTGCTCCTCCGCAGCATGGTCAGCCTTCTCTTTCTCCAACATTTGTGCCAGACGCTCTTTCCGCTCGCTACTCATAGTAGTGGCATCAGCGGTCATGGCAGCCAATCGAGCCGCGCGGTCTTCAGCAGCACGGTTATCAGATACACGGGCAGGGGGCGGACTTGTGCGTATTCGTTTCACAGGAATGTGATGATCGTATTTTCCCTGCTCGAACTGCGTGCACGTTTCCCATATTCTTCGGACCTATCATAAGACATGGGTCGGCGTCTGTCAGCTCGAGAAGGTTCGTCATGGTGACGCCGGCGCGAGTCGCGAGGGGGGCTATTGTGACGGCGGTGATACGGCGGCGAAGGACTGCGGTCAGTATAACGTCGTGAATGATATTCGTCTTCGCTGCTGCTTCGGTCACCGTAGCGAGAGCGTGAGGGTAATGGTGAGGGACGTCGGTCAAAAGGACTTCGACTACGGGAGTGTCTGGATCGACTATAACGATTCGGAGAGCGAGACCTCGACCTGTTGCGGTCGTCCAAGGGACTTGGTGAGCAGGAGTATCTGTCCCGTCTCTGCTTACGCTCCAGCTTCAATCGTTTCCTTTCCTCTTTCTCCAATTTCTTCTGCTTCTTGTCTTTCTTCGGCTTAATACCATTGCGCTCCTGCATCTCCCTGAGGCGAAGAGGGTTAGCCATGAGCGCTTCATAAGCCGCCTGCTCCTGCTGTTTGATGGCAAGTAGAGGGTCTTCGCGAATTTTCGCAGCAATGTCGCGAGCATTATTGGCATTCTGGACGGCGATAAAGTTCTTGTGAGAGGCACCCAGCTATTCAGGTTGATTAGATTACAGATACAGCAACTCTGTGAAGTGTACGTACCTTAGCATTCTCATCCGCCGTTAAGATTTTGTCCACCCTCTTCTTCCCAAGGAGATAATCCTCGAGATCATTTGGATTCTGACTGCTGCCCGTTGCCGGAGTCGTGTACATCCATTCAAGTTTCTCCGTTCGTTTCTTCCCTGTTTTCTCTTCTTGAAGTCGCTGTAGTTCTTGAAGTTGCCGCTCTTCTTCCTTTTCCTTGCGGAGTTGGTCTAACTTCTTCTTCTCTTCGAGCTAATACGGACAGCAATATGTCAGACTTGTAAACTAGCAAAATGTATGATTTTGACTCACAGCCTTCTTTTCCTCAAGCCAGACCCGCTCCTGATTCTTCAACAGGAGCGGGTGCCAGGACTTCTTCATGTTCAAGTCGCCGCCACCCATTTTGAGAAAGTATTGGATGAATGAGTGTAAAGTAGGTTGTGTAGACGCAAGCCCTGAATGCGACAAAGGAGGAACCAACTAAGGGGTGCCTGTTATTTGCACGTGCTTGCCAGATCCTTCTTCTCCGCAGTGCCGGCCGCCTTCATCGTTCCTTTCTCGACCTGACATTCACCATGTCTCCACCCGCGGACATACAAGACGATATCGAATACGAGGAAAATGATCCATTTAATCGTGACGCTGACGATGTTAATACACCTTTGCGGCCTGAGTAAGCATGCTGTCTCTACGGTTGCATGTCATGACCCAACAGCTATTCACAGGCCAACTCGTTCCATCTACGCTCTGACGCGCCAAGAAATAACAAAAGGACTGGCCAACAGATTTGTTCACTCACGGACATATATCATTCTGTATCTTGGAATGGCCGCGTTGTCGGTGACGACAGTGGTGCTTAGTCTCGTAGACGGGTGTCCCGGTCTCCCCTTCTATATTCTCGAAATTATCATCAACGTGGCGATGATACTTGAAGTCGGTGTACGATTTGTTGCATTTGGACGTGTAAGCATGATGCACCTGTCTCCTAATATGTGTACTCACAAACATCATGATGATAGCAATTCTGGAAATCACCATTCAATGTTGTAGATCTCATTCTCACCGTCTTCTGCGCTCTTACTTTGCTAGTCCTCGCATTTGCCTCATCGTGTGGGTCCACTAGCAAAGAGGAAGAAATCCTAGACACGCTGCTACTCGTTGCTCGCAATGTTCTTCAATTCAGTCGTCTTGCTGCGGTCATGAGACAGTATGTTCATTGAAAATTCCATCATTTTGATACTGATGTCGTTCCAACTAAAGATCGGGGCAGTCTATATTCTCGCGGCCGAAGCCCATTGACATCAATGCTGCACGGCGATACAACCTTGATATTGATATTGACAGTGATGAGGAGGAAGACGCTGAACTTGGCCGACCATTAGTGCGAAACCCTGTATTGTTCGATGCGGGTTCAGGGCAACAACCGCAAGGTAGCAATTCTACCATGTCTGCCATGCCTCGAGCTGCGGAAGCTGCGCAAGATAGGGATACTGAAGATGTATGGGCGGAGCTGGGTTAGAGGTTTGTACACGTAGGATAAGTCTTTCGATAACGACTTATATATTTGACGCGGCACATAGCCGAGTCAGGGTGGCCCTTGGAGTTCCTCGCGGGATTTGCCAAGTTGGCGCATATTCAACCTCAGCGATCATGCCGCTCAGATGGATTCAGGGCGCGGACTATTATGTTTTCCCGTGAAAAGATGATGATACTTCCACACACAGCCCCAGTCGGTGGAGTATAACGATTGCATTATTTGGGTATGATGGATGCCGTGAGAAGAGGACTATAGACGAGTCAATTTGACGAAAATCGATAGACGGAATCTTCTTAATACATATGTTTTCTGCCTCCGAGCAGCTTAGGGACCGCCGGACAGAATCCCGAATGATTCGCCTGATGGCCAGAAGGAGACGTAAAATTACCTTTTTCAGATTGCGGACGTTTCCAGGAGACCGATTGCTTTTACGGCAGGATCAGAACGTGTTAGAAAACAATTCGACCAGTCCAGACGCTAAACTCTTTTTGCCAACGACGACGACGACACCGTCCATGTTTTGACTTTGCCGATATTTGCTCCTGCGCTCACAAGGCCAGGTCAGCCCTGTACACCCCCAGTCCTTCTCAGTATTTCCCTGCCTTGCTTTCGTTGTTCCTATCTTTTATCCACCCTTAATCTTCCATGTCGTCCGCTATCTCGCGCCATGACCAGGCTTCACGAAGTTGGTGGTCCTCAAAGCAGGCCAAGTATCCTGCTCAGTCCAAGGACATTCCCCAGGATTTTACTCCGGGAAGCTCGACGTCTTCTACCAAATCTTCCATTAGCAAGTTTAATTCTCTGACTTCTGTTTTCAAGTCCAAGAAGCACCCTTCCTTGGCCATACAAGACCCTCCGTTACCTCCCTCCAGGCCTGTTCTCTCTGCTGTCTCGCCGTCGGATTTGGGACGATCAAAGTCTCAGAACGTCCAGTACACTCGGCCCCCTTCCAAATCTGTTTCATCCACTCTCTCGCAAGCAGAATCATCAGAGCCCCGTACCCCAGTCGACAGCAATCGCGAAATGCACCACCAGTCATTACTGACCCTGTCGGACACAGATCCTTTTGCCTCTCATGGTATATCCATACCTCACTCTCCTTCAGACCCGAACCGTCTCTCGGTTTACTCAAATTCCTCCATCATAGAATACTCCAAACGGAGTGACGCGGGTATCAAGCGTGGATCTTATGCTTCGTCCTCATCTCAGTCGAACTACTACGGCGATTCACCGTCGTTTAGTCCAACTTCCCGTACGGCGTCGTCGCCAGATATACCCACCCGGCGAAAACTTACGTCCAAGTACGTCTCACGCATCCTTCTCTCGTAATATTTCGTGCTCATCTTTTACGTAGGAAATCGGGAGGTGATTTGCGTCGCAATGGATCCATGCCTTCGTCTATGATTCCTGCAGAAGTCACCCGGAATGTCAGGGATGCAGCATGGGAGACCCTGCCATCTTCAGGAATGCCAATCACCAAGAACTCCTCATCAGTCACTCTAACAGACAAAAACCGATTAAGCCAACCCGACGCTTCACATGTAACAAGACCTTCGCTTCGCGCTCGGGGCCTAACGGACAGCGGTGGCATTCATCCACCTAAATTTCTTCGCCGGGACTCTGCGCAGTCTCCAGATAAAGCTTCGACTTCTTCCCCTCGTGTTATCGTACGTCAGGCATCCATCCAACGAATGGGCTTGCCGCCGAGCGCACCCCCTACTCAGCGACTGCCTCTTCCCCCTCCTGTGCCCATAGTCGATGATGATGCCGATGTAGTATTGTCGCCTGACGTATCAGGAGGCTCTGCATCTTCCTCTTTCACTTCTTCAACGAGGGAACCGTACATGGCCAACCAACATTACATTCCGCGCGAGGATAGGTCGCACAGGGATACCTCCTCCGAGCTCGAGAAGTCCCCGTTGCCTTCACCTAAAGCAAGCCGTACCCTTAAGAAGTCGATATCTCATCAGTCCCTGACGAAGAGGGGCAGCTCCGGCGGGTCGCCAGCACCGCCCACTACTGTAGCTGACCCTGGGGTTGAGAAGGCACCACGGAAACAGAGATCATTCCATCATGCCCGCCTTCCCATGATACCTCCACTGCCTCTGCCACTCCGCCACAACAACTCAGTTGCTCCCTCTACTACTGCTTCAAATTCTGCAGGTGATGCCACTTCCATTTCCGATAAGCGTGGAAGTTCGAGCGGAGGATCCGCTACTGGTGGGAGAAAAAGGCTATTTTCGGGCTCACACTTTGGGAGGCATTCGGCGTCGCAGGTACCCCCGCCTGAAGAAGACAAACGGTCTGTTTTCAGTCTTCCTGTCGAGTCTGATCGTGTCGGTGGCAGTAGTTTGTTGTCACAGACGACTTTATCTCCGTCGTCCTCTTTTTGGGATGAAAGCACCCCTGACGTTCCCAGTAGTCCGAAGCATGAATACGTCCCTCAGTCGATACTGTCACCAGCCGAGCTCCTAGAACTAGAAGCAAATATACAAGATTCCCTCAATTCCAGTAAACGGTCGCGACAGCGTGGCTACTCCGTGGTATCTTCTTCTACTGGTGCAGACGACGATTACGGTTCCATACCGGAAGGTCTTTCAGCGCCGTTCTCTCTTGACACCGGTCCAAATCTAGGCATATCCGTTCCATCTCTATATTCGCACCCACCGACACAACTCACCCACCCTTCATCTATAACATCGAATTCCTTTTTCTCACCTCTGCCATCTGATCCACATCACATCAGTCTCCCTCCCCCACCTCGCCGCTCTCGTCCCCAAACTTCTCCCGCTCACCATGACAATGGAATCAAGCCCTTATCACCCCCTCCACGCACAAAGGTGCGCAGGAAGGTATCGGTTGAGGCCAATCTCGGCGGAATATGATGATCAGGAAACCATCCTTTTTGGATATAGATGATGAGTTCGACAGAGATCACCAGCGTGTCACACCGCAGGAACCCCCACCAAAGGTGAATGCGAAGCAACAACAAATACACGATAGCTTCCTCGATCTTGCGCGAGAGTCATTTGACAGCTCGCGTAGTGATGACCCATAGCGACACCTTGTTCTCTTTCTCAACAACGGATACGTACAGATCCTATCTTTATGTTATTATTTGCTACTTACGATACCTTAAGCGTGTGCATTTTACCGTTTTCGTCTGCTTTCCATCCATCCTATTGTGTTAATATAGCTGCAACAACCCTTCCAGGTTACACATTCCTACATCACCTTCCTTTACATTCGTTTGTGTAACTCCAACGGTTTTTATCATACATCCATGGCCGGTGCCTGGTACTGCACATTTTCCCTCCCACCTCAAGCAAAGTGTTCAAAAGTGATGATATTCCGTGTTAGATGTATTACATGTAAAAGATGTGGTACCTTGAAAAAACTTAATCAATCTGTCTCATTTGTATGATATCCTGCCCTTCTCATAGCGCCCAAACGATGTCTCGCCCCACCAAGTTCCTTCTCCAATTTAAGAATTTCCACCTGCTGTTCCATCTCCCGTCTCTTGAACTCTAGGACAGCCATATCCTTGTAGTTAACATCCTCTTGTTCAATTTGCTGAGCTGATACAGCTTTGACTTGACGGACAAGGGCCTTGCAAGCCTCAGTGACTGCTTTGGCGGCCAGTTCAAGACGCTCTTGGGTCTTCGACATTAGATTTGCTTTAACGCGAGAAGCCGCGACGAGCTGGGCAGTCGCAGCAGCTACCTCGTTGGAAGCAACGATAAGCTGTTCCAATGAATGCGTTCCCGAAAGAACTCCATCAGCGCTTTCGATAAGGAGATTCGTCGCGAATGCAACAGCTTTGGCAGCAGAGATAAGGCCTTCCGTCCACCTGTTGTTTCGCTTGTAAACTGTTGTGAAGTGCTCGACCCTTTGCCCTGTGCTACGATCTCTTGTTGCGACTCAGTTGCAGCTCGGATGAGACGTGTAATAGCATTGGTGATGGCCATAGCAGCCGATAAGATGGAGTCATGCACTTGTAAGTCAACGGCACTGAATCGGGAGGAATCACGAGGTCGGGCCATGAGCTCCTGTAAGCGCTGCGTCGCAAGCTCGATTGCTTTGGCCGCGCCCATCATTTCCTGCTCGACGATGTCTCCAATATCTCCGTTGGTAGCGCCAATCTTGCCCTTGCCCTTGGGAATGAGTTTGTCGACAATTTCTGACAACTTCGTGAGTGCTCCACGGGCCTCGCTGTTGTTGCGCATGACAACGTCCTTTCGTTGATTGGGTTGCAGAAGATCAAGTTTGTAAGACTGCAAGTTCATGAAGAAACGAAGGCCAACATCTCCGGCAGCTTTGGCTACGCTAATGATCCTGTCGGATGCGTCATCATCGCTGGCCAGTCGTGTGATGCCTTTGCTGTTAATCAAAACATCGGCAATAGATTGAGCAAGTTCGTTTGCGGTCTTGATGACCTCCACGTGTTCGCCTCCAGCTTCTTCTCCAAGGTACAGATTGTACACCGTCGCAAACTCCATGGCGTTGTTGGTCGCCTTTTCAATCATGGACAGCGTATACTCCGGCGTTGAATTGAGATTGCCTGCCTGTGTCGGGGACTCTAGCTCATAGATAGATTCGTCTACCTTCGAGACGCATGCTTTCAGGATAGAGTCTGAACATAGACGTTAGAACAGCGATCAGAGCAACTTGAGAAGAGAAGCTAACCAATGATCTCGTTTAATTTCTTCCTGTTATCCAAAATCAAGGTATCAATTTGGGCATCCAGACCCCGGCTGACTTCGCCCTGATCCTGTTATGACGTTAACGGTGTTCTAGAAAACACTGGAAGACTGGTAATATACCTGTTGCGCATCGTTGAGTTGCTGAAGAGTGCTATCGACACTCTCCTGTAGGATCATGATCTCTTGATCCTTTTCCTCGCGTAAATGTTCAATGTCATCATTAGAATTTTGAAGTTTGGTGAGGAGGTCGTCAATTTGAATTTGTTTGCTCTGCAAAACATAAGCATATCTCAGGTACACATCGAAGAATAAACCTACGCGTAACGAGTCCTCCAGCTCAGAAAGCTGCCTGTTATACTTAGCAAGAACCGAGGTGACTTCTGAATTCTTTGAACGCGACGCGTCCTCTGCGCGCTCATTCGCAAAATTGAGTTCGCGACGCAAACGATCAATATCCTCCTTGGTTGATGACTTCGCGCGGTCCAACTCGAACCTCGCGCGGTCACGCTCACGCAGCATATCGGCCAACTCCAAATTTTTTGCCTTCAAATCTCTCTCCATGCGCTCCATGCGATCAACAGCTTCTTGAGCAGAATTTGCTTTCAATTGCAATTGCTTGAATTTGGAGAGCATGTCCAAATGCTCAGTACGAAGTTGGCTATAGAGCTTCGCAAGTGCTTCGTACTTGTTGCGCCATAGAGTAACTTGATCTTGCAGTTGTTTGATCAGCTCGTCCTTCGATGCCATCTGTGAGTTTATATTGGAGGTTACGCCATTCAATTCGGCCTCCAATGCTTTCACCCGCTAAAATCTGTTGTTAAATGCAGGACGTAGCTGATAACGTAGAACTTACCCGATCATATTGTTCCAAGAAGATCTGGTCTCGTTCATACTGACCTCTCATAGCAAGTAACTGGCGCTCTAGTTCACCCGCTTGCTGCGCAGCTTGGCTATTATACATCTGCTGCTGCTGAAGCATGAGCTGTTCCTGAGCTAGGCGTTGCGCTTCAGCCTGATCTCGCTGTCTCTGTTCAAATTCCAGTGCTTGTTGTTGTTCTAGCTCTTGGCGTCGGCGCTCCTCCGCCTCCCGAGATGCTTGAAGGAGAGCTTGCTGCTCCTCGTATTGCTTGAGCATCTTGGCTTGCTCGTTCAGATCACTAGGTGATGGTGCGGCAGGAGGAGGTGAAGGAGATTTGGCAGCTGTCTTGGGACGAGCAGGGAGATCAGGAGCATCCCCAGTGTCTAGCAGGTTGGGTGGTTCCTAGGATATCATAGATGTTATATGGTATAGGGTGACAAAAGAGTCAATACATACGTGGCCCAGTTTTGGCACGTTGATGAGACCGGTGAGATACTTGAGATTGGAACACTCGTAGTAAAACTTCCGTAAATTGTAATGTTGTTGGGTGTATCGCTCCTTAAGAGGTTCCAGAGCATCGACATCGTTCGTTCCTATGCACGAAGTTGAAAGCCCAGTCGGTAATTAAAACGGGAATCTCACGTCTATACATTGCTCGCATCATGCTTGTGATGAACCGATAGATACCCCAACTTTCTTTGACCAGTGGTACCAGGGCGGATATGCGGCATTCGTTGTTCGCTGAGTGGCGGAAATGCGAGAAAATCATTTTCTGGAAGGAATCAATTTGTTCCTGTAGACCCATCAAGTCGGAAATGGTTTCATAACTAAGACAATCATTGAATGGACAAGTTGGTAGTGAGCGTTGATTACACACCCTTCATTTGGATCGTCAATGCCTTTCAGCGTGACGTACTCCTCGTACTCAAAGAGACCGTTGAATTCTGGTCGAAGTCGGTGGAAGCGCAATTTGGCCAAGATGAACTGAACGTAGGTTCTGATTAACGGCCCGTATCCTGTTCCCTATGAGCGACGCTATAGTAACTTCCGGAATGACATACCTCTCATTCCGTCATTACCAACGGTCCTAGAACACGTTTCCAGCCATGATGTTTGCCCATGCGCTTCTTTGATGATCTGTGGTCATAAGGAACGTATACGCAAATCAAGGCGAACTGTAGCTTACATTCGGATGTCCCTCTTGGAGAACTTTATGAACAGTTATCAGTGCTTTGAATGTCTGAACTTCGTCAGAAAGAATAGGTTGCACGCGCAGGCCGCTCCAAAACGAGATCGACGAATGATAGTCCCATGTGAACACGATGCATTCTAATCCTCCTGTAAGACCGTAATCGTACGAGCTGATAACGCAGACGCACTTCGAACATGTTTCTGTTTTGGAGCAGTTTCTTCCGGGCTAGTTGCTTTCTTGATATTTACGACGAGTTCTTGTTCTGCCTTGTCTTTGTCAACAGGTCTTGTAGGATAATGTATCTCCTCCTCGATGTCGAACCCGCCCTGGCGGGAGTTTCGACCATACCTGTGTTATACCGTTAGAGTCTCAGCTATAGAAGCGAATCTCATGAACGAACATTACTGCCGGATGATGGTTGCGGAAGGAAGAGAAGCTGTGCTGGTCTGCTGCTGCGTGTGAACTGTCATGTTCCACTTGTTTCGCCAATACGCCCGCTTCAGACCGCCATCCTTCGCGTCGAATTCTCAAGTACGATGGCTGTTTTCTGGATTATTTTCGCGCAAAACCGCATCAGTTCCTGCTCTGTATAAGCCACGGAAGGAACGGTGGATCACACCCACGGTCGTCGTCGTCGGTTTTATTCCAGTCTTCTGTTTTGGTCTGGGGACATGGCAGATGCAGCGGTTGCAGTGGAAAATCAATCTCATAGACGAACTGCAAGAGAAATTACAGCTACAGCCGTTGTCTTTACCGAAGAAAATCAAGTACGCGTTTCGCCCTTCATTTCGACAGCACGTTTCAACTTCGCACTAGTTTGTCAGTCATTCCCGAGTTTATCTGGCGCAGGGTGGTGGTCAGAGGCAAATGGGACCACGCCCACACTATGCTGTTCCCTCTTCGTGTCCGTGAGGGCGTCGTTGGTGTTCATCTCGTCACTCCCTTGATTCGTGAAGACGGGTCGACCATCTTAGTAAATCGTGGCTTCTTATCCCAGGAGCACGCAGAAAATCGTTCGTGGGACCGTCCTGAGGAGGAGGTAGAGGTTTTTGGAATGCTTCGTACTTCCCAACCTCGCAATGCGTTTACTCCCGACAACCACCCCGAGGAAGGAATATGGTACTGGTACGATGTGAATGCAATGACTGAATATGCAGGTGGCGAGCAGGCAAATGTGCAGCCTGTTTATTTGGAGCAAATATTCGGTGCGCCGCACCGAGCCTTATTTTATGTGCTCTACTAATTCTTATTAGAGGGACATGCGGGACAGGCTTCGTACTGCATTGATCACGGCATACCTGTTGGGCGACCTCCGACAGTCGATCTCAGAAATTCTCATCTATCTTATGTGATAACTTGGTGTGTCATAGAAATAATCACTTATACTCTGCCTCTTAACCAGCCTCTTCGTTTCAGGTATTCATTGTCAGCGCTGACTGCGTTCATGTTCTTGCGTCTTCTTGCAAACAGGAAGAAGTCAAACGTTCGCAGGCTTCCTCGTTACGGTTAGGGATGGACGAGACAGACATTTCATGCACACCTTGCCAGTCGAATTTCTCTTGACTCTCACCGGAATACAGGAAGTACACAAACTCCATTTCATACAGATAAATGAAACCTTGACTTCTTTCGACTACGCGACACCTTCTGCGCGTGCATCTTTCCTGCTTACGTCTGTCGCCCGTGGGCAAGGTATGCAGTACAATAGCTTCTCTGCTCGACCTTGGCTTGTCCCACTGCCTTTGTCGCAGCACAAAGAAGCCCCACATATATCTCTCTTTTGTCGGAGCAGAATTTGCTTTACTTGTCAGATCGCATTGTTATTTGTTTGTGTGGCAAGTCACTAGAGGTGGCATTTCTCGCGGTGGCAGGCTTGGAACCCATATAAATGAGGCCATTTGAACGCTGTCACCTATTCTCCCTCACAACCATTGTAAAGATGTGCTTTTACTCTTCCTCCTCTATGCCTCCGCATACTCGCTCTGCAGGTCAGATATACAGCAATTACTCTCCCCGTCATGACAGGGCACAGCGTCCTGGTTACAACACTCCTTCGACACCCGGATCCACCTATCCTCAATCCTTACTGTTCAGTGTTAATCCACAAGATATCCGTGAGTGCACCTTGTGTATTCTGACTTCCGCGATTGCTTACGATGACTCCAGCCGCAGAACCCCCGCGTGATGGAAGCTTGAACATTAATCGGACATTGTATAATCACAGTCGCAACAGCGCCAGAGGCGATGTCCACATGTACCCCACTAGGGTCCCGACAAGTCGTACTAGCCCATACCCCATAACTAGAGGACCCCCCGTACGCGACGTTGTATTTCCCCTTCAGTCTCCGGTTTAACTCTTGCATCTAGGATAGCTCTAGTTCAGTTTCAATTTCCGAGACACTCAACAGCTCTCTAGGGTGTAAGTAATATCTTGGTATCAGTGTGCTAATATTGAGCTAACCAATGTCCAATCGTTAGCTCGGATGTCAGACTTTCTATTCCCTCAGTCCGGCATTGAAGGCCAGCCTCGACGCAAGCACCGTCCCAGCCCGCTCAACCTGGCACCCCAGCATAGCTCGGTGCGCGCACCATACAATTCAGGCGGACGGGGACCTCTTCCTGTACAGAATGTATACGTAGGGACTCCTGCCCAGTACACCGGATCGCCAAGGAGGTCCCACCGGCCAGTGAGTTCCCAGACGCATGGATCAGTGGATGAGACTCCAGAAACACCGCGTACCCGCGCGAATATTATGCGTAATGTTGCGCCCATATTTGCGATGATTAATAGTCGCGCAGCAGCCATCGGTGTGACAGCTACGCTAGACGGGGACCGTTTGATTTATCATCATAAGTAAATTGTATCGCGCTGCTTCTCAGCCTGTATATTCTATGTAGTACCAATGACGCGCCGAGAGTATACGTGTACTTTACTTGCAGGATATTTTGAGCTCAAAATCAAATTAGGTAAATAAAATGATCTTCGAAGCAATGCCTAGCCACGTGTGTTGCGGTGTACCCCAAATCAGCCTCATTCCAGCTCATAGCTACCGAGGCCTGGAATGCTCACCACACACTTACACGGCGAAGGTACAAGTCTTGCTTAGGCCAGGGTTGAATGGAAGATACAGAACAGACATCTCCTGCTGGGTCTTCTGGTCATCCTTCACCCACAGGTGGCCCTTTGAAGGATTCAGCATCCCGTCATAATCGAATTCGGTTCTCAAGGGAGGAACAGGATCTTTTGCCCCCGTTCGACCCTTCAAACCAACCTCCACGTACCAAATTCCGTTCTATGCGACATCATCCTCCTCTTACCCCTCCGAGGAAACCACTGGGTGATGTACGACAGCGAGGTCATTCTCTGGACATCGGAAACCCGTCTTCAAGTGCCTCACGAGTGAGGAGGACTGCGGCCACCCAAAGGAATGGATTTTCCGCCTTTGACAGAGGACCTAGTTTAGATTCCAGCCATTTGGCAGTAAACGCCTTTTCGGACGAGTATGATTTATGTGCGTGCTTTACATATAATTCCTTGAACGGTAATTTAACTGCAATGCATACGTTAGCGCATGAGGGCAAGTAGCGTCTCAACAGGAATGAAAAGATTCTGATATCCTGCATAGACCCGCTAATTTTACAGGATGTTCAGCGAGCAATGAAACTCAAAGCGCGGCGGGATGCCCGTATGAAGGAAAGTCCTGGGAGAGAACCCTTGCATCCCGCAAAATCTCCGTCCGGGTCATCATGGTCTAGCTCCTCGACGCGCCCGTTTCCGGTCTCTCCCTCGTCTCATGGCCCCCCCTTTGTAGGCGGAACCTATGCCTCCGAGATCGACTTCAGTCCTTCGACGGGCAATACACGCGCCACTGTCGAGTCACACCCCATACCAATCTCTGTCGATAATGGCTCAACACTAGACTGGGGTGGATCTAATCAGGGTGAAGACAGGACGGAGAGACGATGGACTCTTTCTATGAGCAAACGTAAAGGGAAGGAGAAAGAACCGCCTATCTCTGTAAACGCCTTGGAAGCTCAAGAAAGCCAATACGCAGGTACGGTATCTACCATTCTCTCTCTTATCTGGATTTGACATGTTCTCAGTCAAACTTTCACGCATAAAAACCGTCGCTTCCCCGCAGACCAAACGCAAACGAGACATTACTGCGAATCAGCTGGAGAGACAATACCGCCTGATATACAACTCCGTAGCTTCAGATGCACCTGCCGTTTCCTATGACATCCTGAAAGTTGCACGCTGGTGGGGAGATGTTAACGTCATGGCACGCACCATCATTGAACAGTCAGAGCCATTTACCTGGCTTAGGCATCTTGACACGCGTAAAATGTCGGTTCAGCAGCTTCGCATGCCCTGGCATCTTAATGCTCTAATAATGGAGGAGTACGGCTCTACTGCAACTACCACCAATCGTATGTCGACTCCGCTCCCATCTACTATTCCGGAGCCAACCTTTTCAATATCTACCATTCCCGAAGGCTCCGCAACCTTTTCTCCTTATTCATCACCTTCTCCTGGCCCAAGCGATCCAGCGCTACCACTTTCTTCCCGCGCGTCTTCACATTATTCGTTAGGACCTTCGTTGACGAGAATCAAGTCTGCCGATGGTGGAATCTCCTTTGAGCCTCTCATGGAACCCGTTCGCGATTCTCTGGAAGTAGCTTCTCAAAGAAGTGGAGATTCGGTTCTCAGCAGCCAGTATGGCCATACCAGTTCTATTGGCGCCATAGCCCAAAGTTCGGGCCCGTTCCACTTGCGACCACGCACATACAACAACCTTTCCCTCAATGATAGTGATGACGGGTCATCTGCTCGCAACTCTCTCTCTCTCTCTGGACAGTCGGACGACAACATGAAGAAGACAGTAGTTCTTTCTCCGAAATTCGACCAACTGGGATTACCTTCAACGCCTCCATCAAATCCTGCAAATCCAAAGACTATGTCCCTAGACGGAGCTTCCAGCATGCTGCAAAAGATTAGAACCCCGCAGATGCACTCACGCCGCTCTTCTACCACGAATGTCACCCGCATTGGTACTAAGACACGAGGCTCATTAGCTTTACCGCTTCCCGAGGATTCCGATACAGATGGAAATAAGAAGCGTCAACAAGAGATAAATGACGCCCAATTAGCCTTTGAGTACAAGATGAAGTCTCAGTGAGCATATCTCAGCCTTCCATACCGACCAAGATCTTGAATAGCGACCACAGACTCCTGGAAGAGAGTATAGCTCAGAACTCGCGTATAAGACAGCTACTGAATCGTGTCGCAACTGGGGTCAAAGAGTACGACGTGACTCAAACTAGCCTCATGACGCTGTTGGGTACACCTTATAAAGGCCTGCCTCCGGAGTTGCTAGACACGTTTGGTCATGACCCTTCAGCAGTTACTACGAAAACGGGTCGCTATCGAGGATGGCGAGCAGTTGATGACATCCACGATCGCATCCTGCGCCAGCGTGAAATATTCGAGGACTTTTTGGCCCACAACAGAGACGACACAGGCTCTGTTGTTGAAGAGGATGTTTTGGAAAATCCCATACGCATTCTAAGGCAGTCCTTGGATACCTTGGCAGTCAATAAGGCTGCTGTAGCTTCCAGGGCAGATGAGGTGGCCGAGCTGTTGAAGACGGTTCAGGAAACTCATCAGAAAGTCAAAGATGATTATAAAGACACCGTTGCGCACACTTCGGTGGTATATCCTGAGGTATGCTCTACCTTCGCATCCTGTAGAACTAGCCCTGACGTGCGCTCCTCAGTTGTCTCGAATCGTGGCGCTAGAGGAAAGCTACAAAGACCAGTATCAGCATTTCTGGGAAATTGGCATGGACGCCCTGACGTTCCTGCTTGACTCGGTCACTCCATTTTGGAGGACGTACGGAAAGACCATCGGAGATGATTTCAAAGACTTCCTAATCGTCCCTCTCTATCGGAATGAATTCACCGGAGAATCCAAACGATACCCACTCACCCACGTTCCTGTTCGATCCTTTAAGCATTGGATAGGATTGGCTGTCTTCTTTTACGGGACCATCGCTATCGCTATCCTTCAGACCCGCGCCGCCTTGACTTCATCCATCAACTGGGGTCTGCAATGGATACCATATGGCCTTCGGTGGATTGCCATACCCTTCTTTTGGGTAGGTATTATCATCCAATGGTGTGCTGTGTTACTGGAGCTGCTGCTTGTATTGACGCAGCTGGGATCGTTGGCATGGTGGCTAGGGTGGTCTGTAAAAATTTTCAATTAAGATTGATACACGCAACACGAGGTTTCCGCATTGCTTTGCATAATTTATCGATACGAGGAATATACAGATATTATACAGTAGTTAATGAATATGTGCTAGTTTATTGGTTCTTGAGGCTCATGATGTATCGGTGTAATGGTTGTATTCGGAGATGCAGCGTGGTTTGTTCCGAGCGGGGAGGCCCTGTACGTCGACGAACTAGGTGGTACAAAAGGCTGCGGGGGATGTACTGAATGTTGATAATGGGCGGTAGGATAATATGAGCGGGACGGTATTGGGTACCGCACCGAGGGAATCTCAAGATTGGCCTTTCCTCCATCAACGCAAGGCCGACAGAATCCTAGACGAAAGAAAGAAATGAGAATCTTACAACAAGGAGCGAAGAAATGCTATGCTTACTTCCACCGAGGATGAGGGGTACATCGGTTTGACCACAAGACATGCATCTGATTTGAGGAAGTTGTGCAACGGGTCTTGGTGTTGTTACCCGAGGTCGTTTTGGAGGCTTGGGTTGAGGCGCGGGCACAGGCAAAGAGGTCAGGCGCGGGAGCAGGCGCAGGAGCGGAAGCTGATGACGGACCAACAACCGGAGGTGCAGTAGAAGGAGCGGACAACAAAGGATTGGGGTGTATTCCTTGCAGAGGTGAGATAGTTGAAGGAATTGCAGGCATCGTGACTGTGGAAGGCTTGCGTTGTGCGGGTTTGCGTCTTGAGCGGGACCCTGATGACTGACCGGGCTTCAATAACTTCATCGCGTATGGAGACGTGTTCGCCTATGGACGCGATGGGTATCTCAATAACATCTCCCTTTGACCAGCGTAGACACTTACGTTTTGTAACTGAGTTAAGAGGGATCCTGGTAATAGCTGGTGTCCGAGGTACGACCTATGGGGCTTGTTCTTCATCTGGGAGAGAGATCAGCCCACATTGTTTAAGTTGCAAGACAATGGCGCACTAATTGGTCCAAAATAACTCGACTCTCCTTCATCTTTTCTTCGCCACCTACCCAGCGTGACACCATATCCCATACTGGCAAGGGTGCTTTTATCAGCCGAAATGTAACAACTTCTGCCTTGTCGTCAATGGGTGTCGCTGCTACCGTAGAATCCGACGTGGGTGCCAGACACGTTGTAATGATTATATCGTAGGCCGCATCTGTCACGCTGCTATCAATCTTTCTTTCGCAGAGTGCCGGACCTCTTGGTAGTATCCACCGTTCAGATGAAGTCTCCTGAAATTCGAAAACGAGATCGAATTCTTTTGCTGGGGCGGGAGGAAATGACGGCGGTGGTATGGCATTCTGCGACATAACAGCAGGCGAATGAGCCAAAGATTGAATTAGTAGGCCCAACGTCTGCAGCTGATCGGGACTGGCTTTTCCAGCGGCAGCTAGCTGGAGCAGGTTGGCGAGGGTTGGATTAGACGATGCAGCAGAATTGACTTGGTGTATCAAGGCCGGGGTTATGATTGTAACTGAACTCAAGGAGGACAATAAAGGCGCTGATGACTGGGACTCGTTAGGCTGAGGAGGTGCTTGGGGCGCATTTGTAGAATAAGTATTCCCGTAAGATGTCCAAGATGAATTATTGCCAGAACTGGTTGATTGATACGGCTGGTACGATTGAGGAGCCTGTGATGGAGGCTGAGAGGAGAGATAATGAACTTCTGAAAATGTTGTTCCAGAAAAGATGTGCGGCCCAACTTCGAGGTCGCATCGTCCTCTGCTCTGGATGGTGTGCGCGGGTGGACTGATGTCGGAGGACTTTCCACCGCGTGATCTGCTGGAGAATTTTGGGAAGAAAGATAGCCAACGATCTCGTGCTGGAATAAATTCAGATACGTGAAATTGAGTAGAAAAAGTTGCGACGAACATTGCCGAAGAGACTGGCAGAGAACAAAACTACATCATCATAGTGAGGAATTGGACGGGTTCAAGGATTTTTGAAGTACCTTTCTGATACACTCTTTAGGCCTTCATCGTCGTCTTGCTTTTCGACTTCCCATCCTGGTGTGCTGCCAACGGGCAGATCAATGACAGAGACAAGTCGATTCATGGATGCGTTGCTTGTCTTTGTGTGCCAAAAGCCTCAGGGGGAGGCAGCCCAACAAAGCAAAACGTCCTTTCATTCCAAATGGTGTCCTGAAATGACGACCCGAGTTCGTGAGTGCGAATCTGCTCTCTGCTGCGCCATTTATTCAAACTAGTACCTTAGAAAAAGGAGGAGCAATATTCAGACCCGCCGTAAAGGCCAGGGCGCGCTCTACAGTTTCCGTTGAGCCTTCGAGTCAAAAGGATATTCGCAGTGTCACCAGAGAACCAGATGCCCCTACACAGTCGTCCTTTGGATCGATACCTCCACCCCCGTTGGCTGCAGTTGCCCAGTCTAACCCACCATCTGTAAATCGCGAAGATTCACTTGACTTTGGTTCTGCACCAACACTTTACTCTCAATCGACCCGCAGCTCCCAGGCACCTCCAGTCTTAGCTGTGTCCTCTGCCACGACTCGCGTATCCTCTTCAATTCCTCCCATAATTTCCTTCAGCCAATTCAACCGACCTCCTCCCGTTTCTGTCGGCACCAGTCTGCCCGTTTCCGTGAATCAGTCTGACGCCTTCCCTTCTTCCCAGCCTGTACCAGAATCGTTTTTGAATGCACAAGACCCGCCTACTTATATCGATCCTGCCCTGACCAGCACTTTTCCAGTTGCTCAAGTCGTTCCAATTCCCGAATTCGGCACATTTGACCAGCAATTGACAACATTTCAGCACATTCTACACAATTCTGGTACTGGTAATGTTCCACAGCTGACCTTGGATGCCGAAATCGTAGTGAAACCACCGCGACAGTCCACTAGACGAAACGCAACCTCTGAAACGCCCGGATTATCAGACTCACAAGGACCGCCTCAAGACAAGGACGAGCAAAATGGCATCGTGTCTATAAAAACGCGAGGAAAGCGTGCGAAGAAGGGCTCCCAGACTGATAGTGGGGAGCAGAAGGCGACTCGAAAACGGAAGAAGTCGCAAAAGGAAGGTACCACAGAACCTGACCCTGCAACTCCTACCCCCAAGCGGCGGAGGAGTAGCTCGAGTGTCAAACCCCGTCCGCGAAGAAAACAGTCGCCATCTCTGCCTCCCTTCGACCCAGATGCTGATCCTGGCGAAGAGATCGATCCGACTGTTGTGACTATGGCTGTTCTTTGCCGGGATACAGGACTGGGACGTGTCAGTAGCAAAGCAGCCGAAATTCAAAGCAATCACGCGGCTTGGAAAGCTCAGAATAGGGAGAGACGGGCAAGAATGAAAACTTTGATGGAAAGGAAGAAGTATGGGCACCCGGAAAGTGACGAAGAGAGGGATTCTACGGAAGTCAATGCCGACAAAGAGGGTTCTGCAGAGCCGCCTCCGACCACTACCATCCCCGCTGCATCCTCGTCGGCTGCATTGGATGAGACGGGTAATGGTTTGATTACTCTCAAGGTTTAACCGCCAGTCGTTACAATGTTCAAGTTCGAATTGGGCCAAACGGGGAAACCATTATCGATGAGGAATCGTTGACCGTTGACCGCGACGAAAACGACGCAACGGAGAACTACACTCACGTCATAGAGTCGGATGCTACCAAGTTCACAAACTCTGGCACATATGGGAAGCGATTTCGTGGCTCTCGGTGGAGTGCAGAAGAGACAGAATTGTTCTACGATGTGATTTCAATTCATTCGTTTGTATTTTCATTGGTCTCATGCATTTTTCAGGCTCTCTCGCAATACGGGGAAAACTACGAACTCATTGCCTATGTTCTACCTGGACGTGACCGGAAGTCTTGCAAGAACAAGTTCAAGACGGAAGACAAAAAGAACCATGGTCGGATCAATTATTGCTTGAACCATAGCAAGCCAGTTGGTATGCTAACAGAATCGCGTTGCCTCTACCCATGCTCAACGTCACCTAGATATGGGAACGCTTTCGCGTATGACTGGTAAAGACTTCTCAGGTCCCGTGCCAGAAATCTCTGCGCCTTCAACGCCAGCCATACCAGTCGCCGAAAAGCAGAGCGTTCCTGATGCAGCTACAGCGTCTGCGCATGCAACACCAACCGTCAGGAAGCGTAGTCAAAGTCGGAAACCAGTCATTACAGATGACATTCAAATTGTCGGTCAAGCGGATGGTTTTGACAATTCATAGTGTCTTGCGTCGATAGCCCGGGACCTATATTTACTCATTAAGCTTATAGCCTTCCAAGTTGTATCACTATTCCTACACGTAAGTAGTAGAGATATAGAAGATTGTACCCACCATAGAGATGTAGAACTTTCGGTATGCCGAGCCTCAGACTAGCGGCGATCATTGAAAATGCCGACTCTGACGCATCGATGACGCCAACGTTGAACGTTCAGATATTGCTTTCTCTTTTCCACTCATGGCTCAAAAGGTTGTCATTTGCGGGGCTGGATTTATCGGTTCGTGAACCCTGCATATTGTTATTCATGATTTCATTCGCCTTATTTCTTCCAGGTAAACAGATTACCCGAACATTGACAAGGAATCAGAAGCACAACTTTCGTGTGCAGCTATCATCTCGTCACCCGCAAAGTCCTACGACCAGCTCAAGGAATCCACCCCGCATGGCGCGCTACTCTCGCCTGTCTCTGTCGATGTGCGAGATACGTCCTCGCTCGCAGCTGCTTTCGAAGGATCCAGTCTGGTTGTCTCTCTCGTTGGCATCATGCATGGCTCTCCCAAGGACTTTGAAGATATACAATGGAAGGGTGCTTCGAACATTGCCAAAGCCGCCCAGTCAGTCGGAGCCAATCTGGTACATTTTAGCAGCATCGGCGCGGATCCTTCGAGCAGCATTCCATACACGAGGACCAAAGGACTCGGCGAGATCGCTGTCTTAGAACATTGTCCAAGCGCAACTGTCATCAGGCCAAGTCTTGTGTTCGGTCCAGAGGACGATTTCTTCAATGTATGCCTTTCTGACAGAATGCTGTCCTTTATTCTAACATGTTCTCAATAGCGTTTCTCGCGTTTGTCCAAGTTCCTTCCATTTTTGCCCGTTTTCGGAGGAGGCGCTAGCAAATTCCAGCCTGTATATGTAGACGACCTGGCGCGCGCTGTCGAAATCATTGCGACTGCCGATGCTAAAGTGAAAAAAGAAGTGTCTGGTAAAATAATGGAGGCCGGAGGACCCGATGGTGAGTAAGTTACTATCAGTCATAACCTTCCTAGACAGACTGTTCATTACAGTTTTCACTTACCGAGAACTAATGAGCCTTGTCCTCAAGTATAATGGCCGATATCGTCCTATAGTTTCCCTGCCTTTCTTTGTTGGAAAAATGCAAGGTTTCTTCCTGGAGCAATTGCCTATCAATATGTTTACGGTCACTCGCGCACAGGTAAAGCACTGATGTTCAACCGCTGAATAGCTGATAGCCTGATCCTACTTTCCATCTAGATTGAACAGCTGAAATTTGACAACGTCGTCCAAAAAGTGCCAGAAGGTTCTTCGAATTTCGTTTCTTTTGAGAGGCTAGTAGCAGCGCAATATGAACCTCTACGATCCGTCCATGACGTACTGGCTGGCTATCTCCTAGACTGGTGACCGTCTGTCTAACCACTAGTCGTTGCAAGCAAGAAAGTGAGAGTAGACAGCGAATTTGGCAGGAAGCGCAGGTGGCTGTGTGAGGGTCAGGTAAAATCACGTGCGTCCCTCGGACCGATCGGTTACCGGTAGCTATCTCTTGTGACCTATTTTTGGTTTCTAGACAATTTGAAATGATCATGTTATATTTTCAGAGTTGAAACTTGAATATGATTAAAGTTTTTCAATCTTGCCTGGGCACTTCATATCGACAAGGGTCATGCTATCAATAGAGAGGCCTGCCACTGCTGAAGCTGCCGCTATCCAGTATCGGGCTTGCGTCGTCATAATATTCGTACATGTGCTAGTGTGAGACTCGGACCATCTTTTCCGATTCCCGTTCGGCGTCCCTGTGGTGACTGGTCTTCGGCCGTCTAGGTGAGTATCTACCCCAGCCGACAAGTACCATGAACCTAAAAGTCCCTGGGGCTTAGTCATTCACCCCTTCTTCCTTACACCACGATACAGCGAGTCGACATGCAGAATGACCCTAGATCTATTGAAGGCACCGATCCCACAACGATTGGAACGCCTCGATCACCGCTTGAAGGCCAGGTGGTCTCCCTAGGGGCACCGCAAGTGACAGAGAAACCGTATAGCGTATACTCTACGAAGGAGAAATGGTTCATTGTGGCACTAATCGCCTTCGCTGGATTATTTAGGTCAGTATATTCACTGGGGATTCTAGGGAATTAATAACCTTCTCACTGCCATATCGTCGCTGCAGTCCGTTAACTGCGAATATCTATCTTCCAGCTATTCCAGTTTTGACTGTGGATTTCAACAAATCGACAGAGCTCATAAATATAACGGTTAGTTCCTTTTCGGTCGTGACAGTCTCTCTGAATCGCATATGATCCTAGGTTACAGTGTACATGATCTTCCAGGGCCTGTGTGAGTTTTTTATATCAAATGTCTTTGCGCAACCTTAACCAACGTGGAATTCGTAGCTCCAATGCTTTTTGGGACTATGGCTGATCAAGTTGGAAGACGGCCCATGTTTGCAGCGTGTCTGTTGATATTATCGCTATCTTGTATCGGTCTTGCCCTTGTACCCACTTCTGCTTACTGGCTTCTTGTCGTGCTTCGGTGCTTGCAGGCTGCCGGCTCTGCTAGTACCATCGCCTTAGGTAAAACTATTTGTATTTTTTGGTTGGTTGCGTGTTAATGGTGACCAAAGGTGCGGGCAGCATCGGAGACATTGCAGCACCTGCAGAACGTGGGGGTTTCTATGGGCTTTATAATCTAGGACCTATGGTACGCACTGTGCTCATATTGTCGACTTGACCTGATTGTTTTTAGTTTGGGCCATGCATCGGGCCAGTCATAGGTGGAGCTTTGTCAAATGGCTTAGGTTGGAGGTAAAGCAGTTCCAAAATAGTTATAGCATAAAGAGCTCATCTATCGTTTGAGGTCTATATTTTGGTTCCTGTGTATCTCTTCCGCCACATGCTTCGTTTTCATTGTTCTGTGCGTCATCAAGAACATAATGTGCTTCATTTCTTACCAGGCTGACCTAGGTTTCTCCCTGAAACATTACGGTCTCTTGTAGGAGACGGAAGTGTGGTCCCCTCAAAGCTTTATCGGCCATTAATACCCGTTGTTGGGAAAACGACTTCAGATCCTTCCTTCGCGAGGCCACCGCCAAAGCCTTTTCGTAATCCTCTTCGGATTTTGAATAACTTGGATATCGTCTTGGTTTTGAGCGTCAATGCGGTCATCAATTCTTTGTATTACGGAGTCACTGCTTCGATGTCTACGCTTTTCAGTGAAGCGTACCCTTCCTTGAATCAAACTCAGATCGGTCTTTGCTACTTGGCTATGGGAGGAGGTATGCTTTTTGGATCGTATGTGCTAGGCCGCGTGCTAGACCGGGAATATGGAAAGTCGCGAAGGTCAGTGATGGCCGTTCAGGGACTAGGTAATATGGAGAAAAGTGAGACGGGAATTGACGACAACTTTCCCATCGAGAAGGTATAGTCCTTTTCAATGCTTAACGACCGTAGACGCTAATGGCAATATTAAGGCTCGGCTCAGACTGGTTCCTTTTAGTATGCTAATTTTTGCGGCGTGTTGCGCCGGATATGGGTGGTGCGTCAAAGAGCGAGTGAATCTCTCAGGGCCACTACTACTTCAAGTAACCAGTAAGAATGACATCTATTTCTATGTTTTCTTTTTGTTGATAAATACTAACATATTTTTGAAGTCGGCTTCACAACAAATGGAATCATGACTTCGACGCAAACGCTCCTTGTAGATCTGATGCCTTCACAAAGTTCATCTATCACTGCTTGCGTAAGTGAAAATACGTATGCTTATAGATTATATCCATTGAATAAAAATTGGTTCTTATTCAGAACAACTTCATTCGCTGTATTGCTGGAGCTGCGCTGGTTTCTGTGATGGATCTCATTCTCCGAGCAATTGGTGCTGGGTGGACCTATATTCTTCTGGGGGGGATCTGTTTGTTGACGATCCCCCTCATTTACTTGATTATGTACATTGGTCCACCTCGACGTATCAAACGAAGACGGGCATCACTATAGATTAGAGATTTGTATCCAGAGTGAGTTTCAACGAAATGACTGCGGTGTGAATTCTAGCACATCTTAGTAGAAGACTTGCAGCTATGCGATACCATCCTCAACAATCCACGCTGAACCCTAGACGTAACATAAACTTTGAAGCGCATCCATGCCATCATTATTACGGGCCGGCCAATCCGAGGGCGCTCGTGACGTCAAGATCTCAACCGCAAACATCGACATCGTCTTAATCGCCTTCCTTCGTAATGTCCAAGCGTCGTGCATCGCTTGCATCTCCTGAAAATAAACGTAGAAAATTCACCGACCAGGCACAGATTGACTCTTTTTTCTCCTCCCCCAAAAAATCCACCTTGAATTCGTCGAAGTCCCCTACTCCGTCTGCAAAGCGAAGCTCGCGAAGTTCCATAACCAAGAGCAATAAACCGTCTTCGAGCCAATTGACAGTCTCCTCTACTAGTCGAGAGATTATTGATGTTGATTTATGGATTCAGATCCCGTACGTCCTGCTGCCAGTGCGGAGGAGCTCGATGCCGTAGGCCCTACACATGATTCCTCGCCCGCTGCAAAACCCTCGGCCTTGGTGATGTCTTTGAGCAGGAATGAAGGAGATTTTCGATGTCCACCCTATGAGACACTGCCCCAGGATGTGTCGCTATTCAAGCCGGACCCGTCGTTATTCTTCCCACCGATTCATATCGGAACCAAAACATCCTCTATGCCATATGCGTTTCTCGCTCACACACTTTCGGAAGTGTCTGGAACTCGTTCGCGCATTTCCATTATCAATGCACTAACAAACTCATTTCGCGTCATTCTTATGTACGATCCTGCATCACTACTTCCTGCTGTTTACCTGCTCTCCAACACTTTGTCCCCCCCATACATCCAGATTGAGCTAGGTTTAGGGCCATCTGCTATCTCCCAGGCAATTCAACATGTCTCTGGTCTATCATCTTCCGCCCTTAGAAAGTTATACAATAAGTCTGGCGATCCAGGAGATGTCGCGGTCGAGGCCAAATCAAACATGCGAACATTGTTGCCCCATCCTCCATTACTTGTCCCATCTGTGTACGAGGCTCTGTTGAAAATCTCAAAGAGTAAAGGTCAAGGGGCCTCCAAACAGAGGCAAAGCATTGCGGAGAAGCTCTTGGTGTCAGCGAAAGGGGAGGAAACGCGCTTCCTGGTCCGCACTTTGTGTCAAAATCTTCGCGTTGGGGCAGTGAGGACGTCGATTCTGACAGCTCTCGCAAGGGCCATCGTGCTGACTCCGCTCGATCCCCAGTCAAAGCTCAAGAACCCGGAGCATTCTACCTGGTACGCCACAAAGACACTACTGGACGCTGCTTGTCCTGTCATGGAGGAAAACCCAATCCATCTCGGGACACTCTATATGCGATGTTCAAAAACGCTGAGACTTTGATTCGCCAGGTCTTCTGCCAGCATCCCAATTATGATCATATAATAACGGGGCTCTTCGAAGTTGGGCTCGATGGCCTTGCGGGAGAAAGTGCCTCTGACTGTTGGTATGGACTATTAATCCTTTTTCATGACACGACCTGATAGTGTCAGGTGTTCCCTTGTATCCCACTCTTGGTACTCCCATACGATCGTTAGATGAGATCTACGAGCGTCTAGGCGACCTCCCTTTCACGGCGGAATTCAAGTACGACGGGCAAAGGGCACAGATACATGCTTGGAAAACCACGGATGATCTTGTCAAGGTCAGCATATTTTCCCGTCATCTAGAAGAAATGACAAGTAAAGTAAGTTGGTAATCGTGTCTATAAAATATCCCTAATAGTGGCCATTTTTCTAAAAGTATCCTGATGTTGTAGCTCTTGTCGAGCACATGCTGCTGTCTTCAAAGGCACAGGATTTCATCATGGACTCAGAGATAGTCGCCATTGACCCTAGCGATGGAAGCCTGCGGACTTTTCAAGAACTGTCTACCCGCGCGCGCAAAGACGTCAACTTGGCCGACGTCCAAGTTCCAGTGGGCGTTTTTGGATTCGATTTGATGTATCTAGATGGCAAGGTGTGTATATGTATGCCCGTCTTATTAGCAGATCGTCGGAATTATTTTTGTCGCATTTCCAGAAATTGCTTGAAACGGATTTTCGTCAACGACGTGCACTTCTGCAAACGCGATTCCCCCCTCTGAACACAGGATCCAAGGAAATGGCTCGTTTCGATCACGTCGAACGATGCGATAGCGTCGATGGACGTTCCGCCGTTGAAGCCTTTTGGGAGAAAGCTATGGATAGTCGTAGCGAGGGCTTAATGATCAAAGTCTGTCGGCCATATCTTTTGAATATCCTTCGAGCAACATCTAAGATACACTCTCACAGCTATTAGACACAGAAATACCCGAAAATAATTCAGATAAGGAGATTAGCTCTAATAGGAAGCCTCTCTTTGCTACGTACAATGCGGACAAACGCACGTTTGCGTGGATGAAATTGAAGAAGGATTATGTCATGGAGGGCGGGGTCTCTGATTCTTTGGATCTCATTCCAATCGGTGCTTGGAATGGCAATGGTCGAAAAGTGAAGTTCTGGAGCCCCATTCTTCTCGGGATGTGGGACCCAAGTTCGGGATGTGCTGTCGCGGTGTGCAAATGTATGTCAGGTATGTTGTTATACACATGTCTGGTTTGGCCAAGCTCACCGGCTTTCAGGATTCACTGACGCTTTTTACAAAGTACGTTCGTGAATCATCCGCGGCTTTCAGATTAATTGAAGAGACCAAAGGACCTCACTGAACGGTATGCTTTGACGGAAGATTCGGACGTCTGTTCACAAAAGCCCCGTTGGGATTGCGAGCTAGGCGGTAAGTCTGTCTTTGCGATATTTTGCCTGGGTTGAAGCGGTGTGTATAGGCTTTCGGCCTGAAGTCTACTTTAAACCACAAGAAGTTTGGGAGATACGAGGCGCAGAGTGGGTTCTTCTGCTTAAACGCATTAGCTACAACTCATATTTCTGTCTAGCATTACCATCAGCCCAGTTTCTGTTGCAGCAAAGGAGTTGGTCTCTAGCACGAAAGGCCTTAGTCTTCGATTCCCTCGCTTTATCAGGATCAGAGAAGACAAAGTATTGTCACAAGCGAGCACACCTCAATTCCTCGCTGACATGTATACAAGCCAACAAGGAAGATCAGACAAGAAAGGGGGCAACGATGAAGGCGATTTAGTTGATGCTGATGTCAGTGACTCAGATGTCGAAGAAGAGGATGGATAGTTGTTTACCCAGGGGAGTCTCCGCGTCAGGGATGAATATATGTTTGTGAGATCAGGATTATAGGGAAAAAGTAATCAAAGCATTATGTGAGATAAAATAGAGTGCCGCCAAGTTAAACTACGCCTCAATGAGAGTTTGGAGGACCTGTCCGAATTGACGACCTTCTTCGCATGCGCCTCCGAAAGCGCCCTTTAAATTGTCCTTATAAAACCCAGCCAGCCAATCCTGGTCCCGTTCTTCTTCAGCACATTGACGCTGCAGCAAAGTGTATGCTTGCACAAGCTCGAACTGAATCCGAGGAATGGAGACAGACGAAGATGTCGGTTTCAAAGTCGCTAGGCGAACAATTTCTTTGGCCGAGGGCAAAGCGATTTTCCTGGCAACGAGAGGCGCCGTGGCCTCTGGGGTAGGCTCAGGGAGGGTGGTGGCATTGGACCCCCGAGCTCTTGGAGGGGCGCGCGCCTGAGGTTTAGGTCGCGCGGATACATTACTGACATGTCCGTCATGGTTACGAAGGAAATGCTGGCAGAGAGAGACTTTGAATCGGAGCATAGATGGAGACGGAGGGACACTGAGCATCAAATACACAAACAAATCCGTTGATGTAGTGGATAATCTAGAGAAAACGGAAGAGACGAAAATTGAGTGATCGAGATGTATTGTGAGGGAGAGATTGATGAGCTGGAAACAGGTTGAGTTATAGGTTCAAAGTACAGCAAGGAAGCGCACCAGTGCCATTAGACGCGCTCCTAGTTTGCGATAATTGTCGTTCCTCTGTTGCAGACAACAAAACACAACATCGAGCGGAGCGCTCAATTCCCATCGAGCTTTCCCATCTCTGGTGGGAGGTATCTGGGAAAGCAGAGTTCTGAGTAGGGAGCTGAGATCTGGATTAGATTGAACGCTGCTGTATTACATTTAGAAACGCACGTTCGCCAACTTCAGTCATTGACTCGTCCTTTTCAAAGATAGTGATGAACCACTCTAGCGTGGGCCACGCATTCTCGCTCACCACCGAATCATCCTCCTCGTCATGCTGGGAGCGACGGCGTTTTGAGCCACTGGACCAAGAAGATGATGCGGGACTTTTAATGAACCCTGGTTTTAATAGACTCCAGCAATTTTTGCTTCGAGTGATGCACTGAGAGTCCCGTGCGAGAACGGAGTCATCATCGCCTTCCGTAGAAGGAACTGCTTCATCATATCCTGGCACGGTGCGAAACAGGCCTTTTGGCATATTGGTGAGGGCGAAAGACAAGAGAAGCCGCTGTGCGGACCGGATCGCTGTAGTCTTGAGGCGAAAAGGCACACCCTGTTTAATTTTTGAAGGGGATGCAGTAACGTCGACCTCGTTTATCTGAAATGAGGGTGGGTATAGTGCCATGTACAGAAGCTGCCGGATATGTGAACTTGTGGTTCTCGGTCAGCTAAAGAAAAATACACGAAGAGCACGTAACTCACGCTTTCGGCCGGCGTCGAGGAGAGCGAAGCTGGTCAAGAACGGAAATTCCAGCTTCATATTGGTCTTCCTCAAAGCAGTTGTCCACTAGCCCAGCTTGACTATAGTTCATCTCTACCTCGCTGACAGGCCTCGCTGCATTCGAGCTCGACATATCTATGAGATGCACGGAAATTTCACTCCTCGTTGGCGTTATGTTGCCACCAGTGAACCAGCAGGGCCGGCACTACAAGAGAAGTAATGAGTCAAGAAGAAGTAAGTAATAAAGAGGAGCGCGTCTGCGGAGTTTAAATATCGCGTCGCGACCACGGTGGTGGCTGTGTAACTCTGTTTAACTGAATGAACTCGAAACTTTACCTACTTATGCGAAGATGACCGCCAATTTCCCCTTAACATTCAATCGTCCGTGCTCAGTTATCTTATAAAATTCCGCTTTCACTGAACAATAATCAGAGACGGTGCAAGGAATCACCGATTTTAGTACGTCCGAACACAGGAACGCAATTGAATACGCTTCTGACGATTCAACTTGACAGTCGAAGTGGCCATACACACCATTCTATACGTACGCCAGATATATCCTGCGGATCTCTTCATTCGTCGCAAACGATATGACACGCCTGTCTTTCAATCTCGTCATCCAGCTCTCAATGAATACATCTCCGGCGCTGTCAAAGCTGTAAGCGACGAATTGAGTCGCGTATGTTCCAACATCTGGTATGACCTTGGCGTGCTCATTTGGCTTAGGGTAATGTAGACAAAGTGGTCGTGGTTATCAAGAACAAGGAGCAACAACCCCTCGAGAGGTTCATCTTTGCTGTCGAAAATATGGTACAAGTTGAAGGTTTCAATAAGGACACAAGGTAACGCCACCACGAAGGTTTCCGTCAGCAGCTCTTTGATGAAGCAGTATTGAAAATGCTATGACGACCGGAATGCTTGGGCAATATTTTAGGTCCTTCTTGGTCAAGCTTAACATGGTGGAATCGCAGCTCGGACAACTGGGCTTGGGTGGTCAGGATATATATTTTCTATGGCTTATATTTATACAGACAGACGATCTTGCAGACAACATTTCATTCGCTATTGTCATAGAACTCAAGGACAACAACGTCCCCTCGACCATAACCAATGGCGTGCGTTTGTTCGGTTCTTCATACTTGCATGTCGTTGTGTCTGATTTCTCCTTTCAGGAACCTCCACCTTGGATGCCTGCTGAAATTCAACACACAACCTACGGCGCATCTAAATCAGCCGAGCTCTCCATGATTCGGGCTGTCAACACTGGTGTTATAAATGTGAGTCGTGGTGCATTATTCTTTTGAAAGGCATTCATCTGGCCCAGCTTTCTTTGGCAGTTCAAGAATCGGAAGAGAAGTTGAACAAAGAGAAAGAGCTCACAAAATAATTTCACGTCCGTATTCAATGTACTAGAAAGATTTTCAAGACTAAAATTATCAACACAATTGCTATGATAATAAGATACAATGCGGCGATACTAGAAGAGCAGGTGATAAATTGTTCCGTTAAAAATTAAACGTCCACTCGAATCCGTTGAATGATTGGTATAATTCTCTCCCATTCCTCCATTGCCTGTATCAAAAGGCTGTTGGTAGACATAAAACCGGTTATAGAATGAAAGACTCACGGCCTTGTAGAACTCAATTTGGCCTTCGGCAAGATTCCCCAGCATCTCTTTCATTTCAGATTCCTTCGCATATTGGAACACGGCCTGCTCCCGTAAAGTCTCATCGCTGAAGGCGTCTGATGTCTCATGAGCAGTCGTTACAGCGTCCTGGAGCTAAACAAGCATTAGGGCGATCCATCGCACCATATAAACTACAAACAAACTAACCTCTTTGATTTTCACGTCTAATTTCTTCATTCTTTCTACCCTGCTTCGGTCATCGTCAGCACCACGAATTGCATCCACGCGGTCTTTCAAGAATGCCCCAATACCAAGACCAGTGCTGCCCGCGTGGCCACTAATGACGGCGGCGAGCCTATCGCGTTCGGCCGTAACACCAGACAAGTAATCGGAGAGTTCTTCAAAATCAAGCTGTTTTTGATCTCGAAGTTTTAAGACAGCCCGGTTGGCATGAGAATAGGTAAGAAGGGAATGTAAATGAATGAGGAAGGGATCGGTCGTCGTCTGTGTCTATACAGATGTGAGAAAGGATCAAGAGTGTAGACAAAAGACCTGCTCACGGTATGACGCAATAGAGCTGAGAATTCCAACAATGTATTCGAGAAATGGTTGAGCGGGTCCGTGATACCTGATTCCAAAAATCCTAGACCTTGAACAGCAACTGCCAGATCATGGTAATCCGCTGTGAGGTCTTCAGCGGATTCCGGATTTCCGTCTCTTTCAGCTCAGATGTTTGACCAAATAGGAAGGGCTTAGAACCCACAAAGAAATAAACTCACCGCTTGTCCGACTCCGGACCCTGTTCCAAAGGCGCTCAGATGTGTTTAAGCCTTCCTCAAACTTGTCGACGTTTTCACGCATGGAAAGGAAACGCTCATCAGGTTTTCGAACTCGCGAAAATGCATTAAGGAGGGTGTCAGAAATGTTGTCGATTATTCCGGGCGAGGGTTCTGGTCCAGGTGGGTGCGCGATATGCTGATGCATATGGACGTGCTGTTGACCTATTAGCGCAAATTCAAAGGACGGGAAACCGGACGCACCCATTCTGTGGATTCAAAGAAAGCCCTAACTAGTGTACTTCGCTGTAGAGTTGGGTGCCGAGATAGTCGCTGGAGAAACCGGTGAAGACTGTGAAGAGTGAATTACTATCAAACAAGGGTCATGGAAGCTCTCTCACTCTAGACGTCTCCGCTCCATGAATTCTGGGCTGAACCTATCCCCCGTGATGTACTCTTAATAATTCATGAGAAAGATATCTGCGCTACAAGTCGCACGGACGGACCTAGTCTATGTTTTCCCGGCAGTGCAGGTACTACGCAAGCCGGAAAGTCCCTGACTAGGTTGTCACGTAAGAAAACAAAATCTTGAAATCGTCGACGAGATGAAGGGTTGGGTGTCGAAAATATCGGGAGATTCGTCTGTGAACACTGATGAAGCTAAGGTCTTTCACACATACCAGAGGTGCTACCTTTGCTGTAACCAGGTATGAGACATATGCGTCTTTTGTTTCTGCGAGTTCCTTCACCGGGTCCTTGACCGTCGTAATAAGATAGCCTTCCCACTTTGGGTCATGAGGCCCTTCGCTGCTATCTGCTGTGCTCTGCCTGAAACCAGGTCCTGATGGTGGAGCTTCTACATTGTAGGTAGGATCTGTCGGTGACTCCCAAGTCACGCTGTCGAAAACGTCCTCGTCGTCGCCAAGCATAGCCGCGCGAATAGATGAGGCTGAGAGCAGGGATGATCACGGCCAGACGCTGATTGTGTCGTGAAGGGTCCGCGTCAGTGTGATGAAGTAAGGAGGCACAGGATACATAGCAGGCGTAAACAAACACGTTCTAACCCCCCGTCACGATGGCGGCTTTCAGCTATCCGTTTATTCTTCTTATTCCCTGGCTTTTTCTTACTACTTCGGTGCTTTCCTATCAAGTTCCTGTGGTGGATACAGGCAAGGCTTTCGTACTGCAGTCTTTGGAATTAGCTCAATTTACTCATTATACCAGACTACTCCCGTCAAATATGTAGCGGTATGTGGGGGAGCCAGTCGACGTATATTAATGGTACGCGGCGTCAGAATAGCTTTGTTTCCTTCGTCTAACCTTCACATTAAGTTAGCTTCGATGCCACTTCGCAGGGAAATGTAGCAATGGTCGTGTACGAATGGGCAGATGCAGAGTATCTCGGAAAAGTCACCTCCCCTGCAGATGCTCTATTGCCTGTGAGTGGCCATATACGCATAACCAGTGCATTAAGAAGTCATCTTGTGCTTAATAAAGCTGCATAGCAGAAAACGTACGTGTGCACCTCGAGCGCAGTCGTTGGTGGCTTTTGCACTGCAAGCGAGCTAGGACGGTTTATACTTGATCTTCCTTCCGGGAAGTCAATAAACGATACCTCATTTTGGTCTGCGAGAGTCCAGCTACCCCGAACGTCAGATACGAATTCGACTTCTACTTCCGAAGAATTTTGGGCAAATGCCCCAGGCGGATTACCTACTCCTCCTCCCTCTGCCGACGATGAATACACGACACCATGGCGACGCCGCTCTCCACAAATTTCTGTCCGGGATTCCCTCAATCCTAGTCCAAATGGGATCCATATGTATACGGAACCCATACAATACCTTGTTCGGAAAACGGGTTACTATTGTGTTGGTGAGCAGCATTCTCTAGGTGTCACATCAGCATCTTGTTCATTCCTATTGTAAGCTATCGTTCCCGTCACTGTGAGAAATTCAGCCAGTAGCAACTCTGCCAGAGCTCCTACGGATGTGCCTTACCATCCATCGTACAACGGGCTTGTGTTTTTCCAAAACACCTTTGACGGTCAGCTGCCTGCAACAGACTATCCTAAAGTTACCGTCAGTTTTGATTGCGAAGTGTTGCTGTCTGTGTCTGATTTTATTGGAATTTTGTTATGCAGTTTTATTTCGTTATGTTCCTGGTGTACGCAACGTTCGCCGGTGCATGGGGATGGCTGTGTTATAAGCATGTTCAAGAGCTTCTGCCAATCCAGGTAGCCTGTCTCGCTACGCCAGTGGCAGTTGTAACTCACTCGTACTTCAGTACTATCTTTCTGGTTTGGTTGGATTACTTGTCATCGAAATGGTTGCAAACTGGGGTAGGTGTTAAATCCTACATGTGCTTATCGTCACTAATTCTCAGTTCAGTGTACTATCGTTATCTCAATGCACACGGCAAAAGCACAGCTTCTACGGTATTTTTGATAGTCGGTTAGTCAATGCCTCCAACAAATGATTGTTGCTGATGTCTTTCCGTTGGCCATTCTACAGTCGCTATCCTGGATGCCGGAAGAAACTCCATGTCCTTCTTCATGCTGCTCGTGGTATCCTTGGGCCTAAGCGTGGTCCGCGAATCGTTAGGCCGAACAATGATCAAATGTCAAATACTTGCTGGTGCCCATTTCATATTTGGAAGTGCGTAGCGTCAACCATTCCATACCGATTAAAAGGTTTCTTCATGTATTAACAACAGTACTGTATGCCGTTGGAATTGTGGAACTCGAGCTGGAGTCAACCTCGGCGCTTGTTTTGCTACTCTTCGTAATTCCGTTGGCCTTCACTCTCAGCGGATTTCTTTTGTGGATCATGTATTCCTTGAATGGTTGGAGTTTCATTTAGCATGGCCGTCTTCCGCTGGTCTGACATTCTCTGTAGCAACGATTGCGCAGCTAAAGGCCCGCAAACAACGCTACAAGCTGTCGATGTTCGAGCGTTTATACCGCATCCTTCTTTTAACAGTCCTTGTAATCGCCGTATTCTTTGTCGTATCTTCCTTCTCTTTCTCTGGCAGACTGGCCGAAGGTGATCTCAACTCGTTCGTGCATACTTTCATCATCTCATTTAACACAATATTATCACAGACTATGCTGCGAAGTCATGGAAAGTACGCTGGTGGCTTCTCGACGGCTGGCTAGCTTTACTTTACCTTGCCGCCTTTGTAACGATAGCGTACCTCTGGCGACCATCGGAAAACAACAGAAGATATGTATTACTTTTCTTTGTGTGTTACGCTTACTTATTGGATTGGGATATCTACATTAGCGATGTCAGATGAAATTGCTCAAGACGAAGAAGATGCTGAAGACTATGACATGGAAGCTCTGGAAAGCCGCACCCGAGCTCGCGAGGATGACGAAGCAACACTAGTGGGTGGAACGCGAACAGTAGGCGGCGTCACAGAGGATAGTGTTGTCTTCGAAATCGGCGATGAAGAAGGAGGGAGCGATGATGAAGATTCACCAACTAAAAAGCGACGCTCAGAGCGGCATTCTACTGATAGCCATGGCGGAGAAGACGAGCGGCGGGGACTTATAAACGGAGGTGATGAAGCTAGGAATCGGGATGATTGATATTTCTCGTGTCCAGTTTATTAATATTTGCCTTGTCGTACATAGGATGGTTTCTCATCTTGTATATTACATACAACGTCATAAACATAGACAGCAAAGTAATCGACACTAATCCCGAATACGACCCGACGAAACTGTGTAGAGTCGTGCAGCAATGTTCATGCTTTGTAATTCCTGGTGTCACAAGGCAAAGTCAGAATTGTGTCACATTTGTGACGAATCGTCACATACCTGGAAGAGTAACTTTGCAGCGTAAGGAATGTAAAGCTGCGAACATGCAGTTTTGTTTTTGCATGCTCGGCACTGAAGGGACATTAATTACGACAACAAAAGATACAAGTATGCTTACTTCGAAGGTTTGCTTTTTCTGGATGAAATGAGATATCAGAGGCATGACCACGCGCAGGGGAGAACAACTTACCAGGTTAGCGATGGCTGTTAGCCCGCATCTATTTTAAAGAACATCAGCAGTTATGCAGGTCACGACACAGAGTGGCTCACATGTCACAAACGTGTAATCGATAAGCATCGCTAGCTTCAAACAAACGCTCCTTCAAGAAACCAGCAATACCATGAGAGATCATGCAATCACGTTCCATCTCTCCGAAACGCAGTCCACCGTCTCGACTCCTACCCTCTACAGGTTGTCTTGTAAGGATTTGCACCGGCCCCCGAGCACGAGAGTGAATCTTGTCATCCACCATGTGCTTCAAACGCTGATAGTATGTCGGTCCAAGATAAACTTGCGCTTGCAATTTACGTCCCGTATGTCCGTGGTACATCACCTCGAGCCCCCGAGACTGATAACCCTTCTGCCTCAAGAAGGTCGATACAGACTCAACAGTAAGGTCTGTAAAAGGAGTGGCATCCCCTTCATTTCCGATGAGCGTGGCCACTTTAGAAAGTAGACATTCTACCAAGTGCCCGATTGTCATACGTGATGGAATGGCGTGAGGGTTGATGATAATATCCGGTACGATGCCTTCACAAGTGAAGGGCATGTCTTCTTGTCGATATGTGATACCGATAGTACCTTTCTGACCATGCCGAGAAGCGAACTTGTCTCCGATCTGGGGGATACGCGTGGCCCGAACTCGAACTTTGACGAACTTATGACCCTCGTGGTTCGTAGTGACCAACACCTGATCGACGATGCCGCGCTCGGTGCTCTTTAGCGGAGTCGACACGTCTCGTCGTGTATGCATTCGGGTACGTTGACCAAGCTCCTCACTATCAGGAGGAATGGGTGCGGTCTTCCCAATGATGATGTCCTCTCCAACCACACCGGTACCTGGTGCAATGAGACCATCATCTTCCAACTTGTCGTACGTGCCGTGCTTCATCCGAAGTGTGCTTTCCCGCATGGGTTTCTCGAAGACCTCCAGTGGATGTATGCCGTTCATCTTTTCCACGTCCATATAGCTTCGATAGTAGATACTGCGGAATAATCCTCGGTCGATGGAGCTCTGGTTCATGATGACGGAATCTTCCTGATTATAGCCGCTGTAGCACAAAATGGCTACAATGGCATTTTGTCCAGCTGGTAGCTCCCGGAATTTGAGATATTCCATAGATCGAGTAGTGGCGAGAGGTTTTTGAGGATAGTACAGAATGTTGGCCATGGTATCCATGCGGATGAGGAAATTGGTGAGATATATGCCCATCGCTTGCTTGCCCATAGCGGATTGATATGTGTTACGAGGAGACTGAGAAATGACCGTTGTAAGTAATATGACAACAGCAGCATCCATAGTCACATACCTGATTATGATCTGGGAATGGAATGATACTGGCACAAATACCTAGAATCATGCTAGGATGGATTTCACAGTGCGTCCATGTGTGTGCGTTGATACCAGCCTTCAAACGAGCGGCAGGATCGAAGTCACCATCGTTCGCATGAATGTCAACTCCACTCTGCTGTAACCTGGAATTCTCGAGGTCCTCTGGCGTCATGGAGATCATGACAGTCTCCTCTTCCTCCGCGTCCAACAACTCGATAACACCTCCCTTTATCAGCTGTTCCCACTTATACTCCTCACCGTCGTCGTTGGTTCCACGAACAAGCCATTTGATATGTTTCTTTTGCAAAACCAGCTGCTGGTTTTCGACGATGAACAATGGTCGACAAACTCGCCCCGCGTCAGTGTACAATCGCAGTTCCTTCTCTCGGATATCCCGCACGACAGACACTTCAGGACTAATATCATCTTTTCTCCGAAGTTTCTTGATCGTTTTAACCAAGTTTGCGGGATCACGATGAACCCCCATCCAGACACCGTTGACAAACACTTTAGTACAAGGTGTTGCCGAATGAGCATTCTCTTCGAGGGTTTCCAGACCCCATTCCTCCAAGAACTCGATGACGGGCGCGGAGTACGATCCGACGGAAATACACGACATCAGAGCCAAGTTTTTGACTAGACCACAAGCTTGACCTTCGGGTGTCTCGGCAGGGCAAACCATTCCCCAATGCGTATTGTGGAGCTGTCGAGGCTTAGCGATTTTTCCTTCACGTCCAAGAGGGGTGTTACATCGGCGAAGATGTGAGAGCGTTGATGCATACGTATAACGATTGAGCACCTGCGACACACCAGCCTTTGAAGACATTGATTTCTTCTGGTCACCCCAGTTGCCGGTGGCAAGAGAGTATTTGAGGCCATTCGTGATGGTCTGGTGTTTGACACCCATGCTGACGTTGAACTCCTTGTGTGTTTCCACACACTACCTGAAGGTCAGAAAACTCGACTGGAAGTCATCCAGATGCATACCTTCTGGAGATACCGGTACACGTCCCGATTGAATTTTCGGAACAGCATACGGAAAAGATTTGCAAGTAGCGGACCCGCCAAATCCAATCGTTTTTTCCCGAAGTGATCACGATCGTCAAGCTCTCGGCGCTCCAAGGCAGCCAGGAGGAGTCGATGGATCATATACCCAAAGAAGTATGCCTTTTTGGATTCTGAACCCTCCGACATCGACACATGCGGCAACATCTCCTTCTGCAAGATTTCCTGCGCGTACCGTATACGACGTTCACGCGAGAGACCGGTAGTAGTTCCACGATTGCCAATGAAATCCAACGCCACTTCACGATCCTGGATGACGAAACCATCGTCAATGCAGGGCTTGAGCATTTCAAGCATCTGCGCATCTTGCATGTCATAGCAAATATGCTCTAGAATATCACGATCTGAGATGACACCAAGAGCACGGAAGACCACCCATATTGGAATGTCCACTTTGATGTACGGAATCGTGGCCTTCATCACATTTCCGAGCTAAGGTACTTATAAGCATCGTTCTAGGATGACGCGACGCAGGTACTCACCGAACGCTCCTGATGTCTATGGAACATCTTCACTTGGAACTGACTTATCGTCTTTCCTCCCTTCTCCACCAAACTACGAATTTCGGCAAGGAAATTGATAGGTGCTGGTTGTGCTTTGGCAAAAACGTAGACATGATTCGTGGCCATACGTTCCTGGGCAATCAACACTTTTTCGGACCCATTAATGATGAAGTATCCTCCAGAATCGTACGGGCATTCGTTCAAATCATAAAGATCCTGGTCTTGAAGCCCACGAAGAATACAGAATGTCGACCGCAACATGATAGGTACCTGGTTCCTCGTTAGTGAATGGCAACGAAATGGAATGAACAAAACTTACTTTGCCGATCCAAATTTTTGCGGTATCAGTATTGACATTCTCTGACTCCCATTGCATCTCTCCAGGTGCAGCATCTGGATCCTCACGCCCAACCATGACCTTCTTTGTCATGTCGATATACAGCGGCGCCGAATACGTCAGATTGCGCAACCTAGCCTCTTGCGGGAACACAGGTACCACTGCACCATCGCCCTCCGTTACTGTGGGTCGAGAAAGATAGATCTGGCCGAACTTGATTTCATAGCGTCGCGTCATGTCACCGTCGCGGCCTGTGTGCTGGTCGGATTGGTCGAGAATAAGATCTGCATTCTCGTCGACCAATTCCTGCATAGTGTTTTGCACAAACTCATCGAACGAGTCGAGCTGCTGTCGCACGAGACCTTTTTGTTCGAAAAAACTTGATATGACGGTCCAGCAATCCTCCTGCGTTATCTCTTTGTAGTCGTCATCTTCCTCTTCCTCCCCCACGTCATAATTCGTGTCGTCATACGTATAAGGGTCTTCAGAATATTCGAATTCTTGAGCAAATGTTAATAGGTGAAATGCTAGAATGTTAATTACACAGTAATACCTTGACTCATGTCCTAATTTCAGACGCCAAAAAAGTGGAATCGAACTTTAGAGCTCGAATCGAATGCCACCGCGGTCTTCAGGCAGTCGATTGGAAGAATAGCCTTCGGAGAATAAGTAGTGTAGCTTGGAAATGCACGCGTTATAGAATACCCAGGCTAGGTAATGGCAGTTGTAGATCAAGAGGTTATTCAGCTAATGTTTACTTGTGTTGAGCTTGAATGGCTCGTTTTGTTTACATCTATTGTGTGAAAACTTCGCCAAAAATTCTACAGCTCTCTCAACAGCTTGTCCATCTTCCCTTCTGCACTTGACGCGTAGCCTCCCTGCGTGTCTCATTCAGCGACAATCCAACAATATGATTGTGTATCACTTACTCCGAACAAGACTGTGTGATTCAAATAATGAAAGAGTTCATACAAGTCACCTCGCAGCTCGTACTGTTCGATAGGTTCGGTTTTGGGGAAATGTTGGTGATATGCTACAAAGAATGAGTGAGGAATTCCGCCGAATATTCTTGCGATGGCTAAACTGTTTGTAGTACGTGTTAATATGGTATTCAGATGACTTACTCGTACTTACTCGGCTTCGTTATGTCCATAGAATGATGATGGGTCAAATATTATCGGTTTTCCGGTTGACCTCTCGAGCCCGGTGTTTCCACTCTTATCATATTCAGCATATATTCTCTGGTGTAGAATAACGGAATCCTTACCCACAGATCCCCGTGCAACAATGCCGGCTTAATCTTCAACGAACCTGTCTCTACTCTCAACAATCAACACTCTCATAAAGAACAATAGTCATACCTAGAAGCTTTGGGATGACGCTGTAAAATCGTGGGTGTCAAGTACTCATGTCACAGACTCTCAACCGACTCACCTCGCCTTGATCTCCTCTCCTTTCCGGCAGAGCTTGTCGTACCTCCCTCCCTTCCCCTTGAGCTGGGTAAGCAAGTCGCCTATCATCTCACTGTAGCATTCCTCCCAAGTGTCAAACCACCCGTTTTTCATGCGGGTTGCCCCGCAAAACGTCGGTACATGAAATCCAAATCCGTGTTCAGAACTATACTGGTGCAACTCGGTGGCCAAACGCTTTCCTAGCTCCGCTCCCGCGCTGTCTGACAAGCTTCCAAAGTCCTTATAGTCTGAGATGAAATATGGACGGCCATTGTCAACCCCAGACGCGATGACTTTGGGCGCCAGACCGGGCGCAGCGGCATCAATAGCTTTCAGTGACTCGACCTCCCCTTGATACTGTTCAGCCTCGCTCGGACGACCCACTTTGACAAAATATGTGTCGCCCAGAGATGATTGAACTCTTGGAAGCGATCCAGCAAACTCGGCTGCTGGATTAACTTTCTTGAGCTGCTCTAGAAGGATCTGGGGTAAAGTCATGATCGAGGGGTGCACGCAACGATAGCGTATGATGTCATTAAAACTTCACCCAATCATTTGGCCGGTTCGGCATTTTGCTGAACGAACAGACATCATAACGGATAAATAAAGATTATTAGGATAGGTAACCCTACTTTCCTGCGTGTACTTTACTAAGGAAGGATTGTCTCATACATTATGCGAGGCATCGTTTGTATCCCCAACTTTCGCCGTTGATCCCTGCCCTTGAAGACTATGCATATAATCCTGTGCAGCTCCTGTAGCTTTCTCAACCTGGGGTTGAGCCACAGAAACGTAGTATTCTTTGGCAGTCTCCACCGCGGCAGTTGCACCTGCTTGAAGTTGCGTAGCAGCATTTCCCATAGTGGAATCGGAGCCTTGTGATGCTTTAGGCGTTGTAGCATCGGAACCAGGGAGATATTGCTGATCAAAAAACACTTGTCAATGGACGCGTTTCGGAAGATAATTATCTTGAACAGACCTGAACTGCAGAAACCGCGTTGCCAGCGATTTCTTTGGCCTGATCAAGGTATCCCGTTCCGGACGACTTGGCTGCTTCGACATCCTGCTTCCCTTCAGCTACCGCAGCGTTTGTAGTCTCTTTGACTTGTCGTTGAAGAGTGTCAAGGGCAGAGGCTGATTCACCGGTTAATGCTGGGCCCTTCGCCTACATAAAATTGTTCTATTTTACGATATACAGTAGTCTGCGGGGTGGATACTTACCTGAGCCGTTGCAGCCGCGTTTTGGGCCGCTCCCTGAGCAGCATCCACAACTTCTTCTACCTGACGCGCGATATCAGATGTAGGGGCCGTTACTTGGGCCTTTGCGGCAGTGGTTTGCGCTCGGGCGAGTCTGCCAACAACGGGATATCAATAGAGTTCAAGATATTATGGAAACTGCGAACTCACTCGGCACCTTGTGGTTCTTGAACATTGAAAATTCTGTTTGTTGAAGACATGGCGTGTTGATATTATGGGGAAAGTCGAAAATCCATGAGTTTATATACGATGGCAAGTGACTGTTTATTGAGCGTGACGTCATATACGTCATCGTAAAAATAGGTACTTATGACGACAGCGACAGCATACCTAGAATGAAATGTGAAGTGCAACTGAGAACGTATCAATGTGTGAGGTATAATGAGTCCTGGTAAGTGTATACGTAGGAACCGGAGAAAGAAAATCAGACATACTCATGTAAAACTTTTGGCAACATAGACAGTATCGAAAGGAGACTCTATGATCATCGAAAACATCCTTAAAAGAGAGCAGTTTGTGAAAACAAATCCAGATCCTTTTGAGACTAGTTATACAGTCTACTCCTCCCAGGAGCTCATCTTCAGGAAGCGGGCCAATACTTCTTCGGAACCACGCTTGAATAGTTCCACGCCGCGAGCGGGATCGAACACGCGGCCGGGTTTGCGGGGAGAGTTAACAGAGAAGGGCTGACTGTCCGGAGGGGACAGAGGGCCCACCGAAGACAACGGAGATGCTAGAGAAGAACCATCGTTTGAGGGCTGGCGTGCAATACTGGGGCTTGCAGTCTCAGTCTGCCTCAGGAGGAGGAGAGTCAGCCGACGCCACCTTCCCCACACGAGCGGTGCCTGGCGGATCAGGAAACGCATGCTCTCGTGGAGAGCGCATGTCTCCAACCGGAGAGGGGTACGTCGTCGTCATCGACAGCTCAGGGCCCCCGCTGATCTGGTGGGCGACAACAGGTGCTGATGGAGTAGCTACGCTCAACGGCGCCCATTGTTTTCGGGTGCTACCACGTTTATCAGTCGAACGGGGAGGAGACTGCGAAATCGTATTAACTTGAACACCTTGACTGCACATTTCAGGAGAAATTGTCTGAACGCCACGTACTCGGTATTCTTTCTTTTTGGTTTTACTGACGTAGGTTGAGGAGACGGAAGATCCCCGCGATCGAGCTTTGGAGGTGTAGGTCTCGTTGTCACTGTCTTCCGCCCAAAGTCTTTGAGTTTGTGGCTCGTCATCATCGTCAGCGTTGTCCTCGTCGTCTCCATCTCGACTGCTAGCCTCAGTACGATCATCCCAACTGCGCCCGCCACGTCGGCGCCAGTCGTCACTTTCAAAGGCGGGTGCTAAGGGCAACACAGGCGGTCGTACCAATCTTGATGCGTATTTTTGTATGCTGGGTACATTGTCCCATGCATTGGCATATGTCAACGAGATGGGTAAGCCTGTAGAGGTGAAAGGGTCTGCGACCGAGATGGAAGGGGAGGAGAAAATGGTGCTGCAGGAGGCAAGGGGGGTTCCGATTCCGAACTCAAGAACTCGGATGGAGAGGGTGCATCTGAAGCAGGAAACACGCGCCTAGGCATATGACGCGGCTGCCCCTCCCACGGGAAGATAGGCTTAACCTTGGAACGATCAGGACTAGGCGAGAATCCAAGGAGGTCGTCTCCGGTAACTTGGCGATAGTGACCTTGTTGGCGTAGAGACTCTGGTATTTCAGGAGTAGGCGGGGGCTGGAAGAATGCACCAGAGTCGGGGGTAGGTGAAGATGGTCGTTGATGAGGAGCGTGATATTGACGCGCTTGATCATGTAACTTGCTGGGATGCTGATCCCAGACATTTGGGAAATACGTGTCCGATGGAAAAACAGAAGATACAGGTGCTGTAGTTGGAGGAGGCTCGATGGCAGGATTCCAAGCAACTTTGGGCGGAGAAACAGGTCTAGGTGGTGGACGTTGCTCCATCTGTTGAGTGGGCTTTTTCGGGGCTTCTTCGAGATAACGAGGTACCTCGACATGAGACGGCTCTTGGCCCTTTGGTTGCTCGTGATGGACTGGTGGTCGTGGAGGCTCATGATACATAATATCAGCTTGCAGCTGGACCGGTGGACGAGGAGGCTCAGGATGCATACTATCAGCTTGCAGTTGTGGTGGGGGGGTCGGTGAAACTGGCTGCAAGGGTATGGGATGGGGGGAGAACTTGCTGGAACGTCACTCGGCACTGATGTGGGTGGATGATACGTCGGGATGTCATCGGTCTGCACAGACATTGAAGGTCCGGCTTCTGCTTCCGGTTCACGAGTAATGATTGTAGCCTCGGGTTGCACCTTGTCTTCAGGCTCTCGTTGAGGACGCATCAAGTCAACGCGTCCTTCCAATGGCATGCTTTTGTAATCGCCTTCTCCGGACCGGTTGTCGGATGATACTGCGCTCATACCTTCCAAAGCAAGTCGCTTCAAATCCTCCAACCCCAATGCATCGCTCGGCACTATCGAGCTGACACTGGATACAGCATCAGCTTCTGCGCCAGACTGCTCGTCCCATGCAGAAGTATATCGTTTGACTTCGAACTCTGCTTCAGGGATAATGCTCTGTGACCGATAGTACGTGTCATAAACGTGGAACCAGCGATCCAAGAGAGATGTGTAATCGTAAGCTTGAGAAGCTTGCGCAACCGCGGAAGAGTCTTGTTGGCCTGAGAATGGTGGGCGATGGGGAATTGAATTCCAAGGTTTGTTCGGTCCGATGAAGTGGATGGCTTTAATTTGGGACCCAAAGCGTTCATAAGCTGGAGCATATCTGCAAGAATTCAATAAGAAGGAAGAACCGCAAATGTAACGTGCAATACTTACGTATATGCGGCCGTTGGAGTGGTATTATACGTGAAGCTGAGCCGGTTCCAGTCTCCTCCTCTCCATTCGTTCAGCAGACCTTGATCTCCGCCGTCCCATGATCCCTTCGATTTGAGTAGAGTGTTTAGTTCACTGAACTTGTCCTCTCCGGGAGACAACACCATGACACCTGAATTGAAAATATCGGGCCACCCGACATCGGGCACTGCAGAAAACTCGTGCGGAAGCGAAAATAGATGTGAAAGCGGCCGTATGGGTAAGACATCTGCGTCCAGGAAAATAATTTTCGAGTACTGGGTAAGGCGGAAAACGTGAAGTTTCGTGAGGACCGTGTCCAAGTCAGGCCGACCTGTAATGAGGATGGATCCATGAGTAAACGAGACGCATATGAAAGGATGCCGCAAAGAGGATAGAGATATTCAGGCAAAAGCGACTGAACATGAATAACGCTGTACGGATCTTGAGCGCTCTGACGCGTCATGAGGTGTCAGATCTGCATAGCGTATGTGAAATGCCTGTGCAGCGGGGGTAGCTGTGACGTCGACGGAAAGACGACGCGTCTGGAGATCGTCATAGACAGGGAAAGCAGACTCACCCAACAATTTGAGACCTTTATCGTCTCTTGAGCAATCACCTCGACACCAACTACAACATTGAATGCCTTGCGTAGTAATTTGATGGTAGAGACATTGACTGTCTCTGGCGTTACTAGGCAAACTGTTTGAAAGTCCACCTCTGGCGGGATGGCAGGGGTGGGATGAACATCCTTGAGGGCCGCGGCGAGGGCAAGGGCACCAGGAAGGTAGAAATCAGACGTTAAGAGGGTGGCGAACGCATATAGAGCTGCCATGGACAGTCCGAAGAATGGGAGGGGGATGGAAGTCAAGAGCAAAATCGCAATCTGCTAACAAGTGTAAATCTAGCCCTGATAAGGATTTGTCCCGCTAAACCTACCTCTGTTCCTTGCTTTGTCGAGGGGTTCGCCCTTACGTTGTCCTAGTACGTTTTACTCCAAAGCATCAACGGAAACTCCAAGAGCCTGGTAGGATGCAGTGGGAATATTAAAATGTGACGAACAGAAGGGAGTCAGCTAGCCTTCTCCTTCGCTGGGTAAATTCCGCTTCGCTGTCCACTGTATTAACATCGAGGGTCTTTCCATCAGACGGGAGATCAGGTGGTACTAATCTGAATAGAAGCCTTCCGTAACGCCGACTTGTACGATATTTTATCCTAAGGTATACCAAGTGTACACAACCACCCCTGTATTGACACAGAAACGTGGTCAACGTGGTTATCTCTTTTGAAAATATGACTGCAATTTCAAGGAACGTGAAGGATGGCAGGAACGCGCAGCCGAGAGGGAGGTGGCGTAAAGTCTGACGTCAGGTCCAAACCCGGCACCGCACCACGACCTCCTCCGCCATCTTACCGCCATCAACAGACCGGATGTCTATTAGTTCACGACATTGGCGATAGCTAGCAGCATATACGCCGAATATGCTCTTCTGTCGAGCACGATTCTCTGTACTCTTCACAAAAGGCCCGGTTCACCTGAGCAACCTTACGCCAAGGCATGCTTCAAATTGGTCACGGCATACAAACTTCCCTTCCTTCTTCACTCGCACTCCCCTTCCTCGCTTTGCTCTTGGGCGTCGAGCACTATGGATAATACCGTTGGCGGGCGGTCTCACCCTTTACATGACTCCAAGACCGAAATCTTTACTTCCAGGTCTCTTTTCCTCTCCAACCTAATACCATGTCCTCCGCAGAGGAACACGATCTCGCCGACTATATTTTCGCCTTCGGAGATGGATATGAACATAAGCTCTCGTATTATGTCGTTCATCCGCGATAAGATATGGGAGCCGCTACTCACCAGCACGACGCTTCGTACATCTCCTTGTGCTTTTTATGCCGGTGCTCTTGTCCGCGCCCATGCTTCTTGTCGGTCAACCGGAGAAACGATTGAATGGCGACAGATGGGGTGCCGTGTGGTGGTATGACTTCCTTGTCACAAAAATGGAGGCAGCTGGACCAACCTTCACTAAAGTGAGCGAGACAGCCTAACAAATTTAGAAGTCAAGCTAACATCTCGCTAGCTTGCACAATGGGCTGGGTCTCGTGCTGATCTCTTTCCTTCCCAGCTGTGCAAGAGATTCGGCCAACTCCATTCCCGCGGCACTCCCCATCCATTGGAACATACCAAGAAGGTTATTGCTGATGCTTTCCGCAGACCCTTCAATGAGGTATTCGAAGAGTTTGAAGAGAGCCCCATTGGAACAGGCGCCATTGCTCAGGTCTATCGAGCGACTCTCAAGAAGGATCTCCTTCCTCCCTCATACCTCGGACCTCGTCGACCCAGAAAGTCACACCCGGGTGCAATTGTCGCTCCCGCTCTCCTGCAAGATCCTCCTCCTTCTGTTCCTACGGCCGCGGTAGCAATCAAAGTTCTTCATCCTCGTGTGACAAAAACAATCTCACGGGACCTCTCCATCATGACCTTCTTCGCAAAAGTCCTAACGCTTTTCCCGGTATGCAATGGATATCTTTACCGGAAGAGGTCAAGGTCTTCGGCGATATGATGTTTCAACAGTTAGACCTCCGTCATGAAGCAGAGAATCTCTTGACGTTTGAAAGCAATTTTTCACCTCGGAAAGTCCCAGTCACCTTTCCTCGGCCTCTGAAAGTATGGTCCACGAAGGATCTATTGATTGAGGAGTTCCAAGACGCTCTACCGATGGAATGGTTCTTGAAAAATGGCGGTGGTCCTTATGATGAGCAGGTAGCGACTGTAGGGCTAGATGCATTTTTGGTGAGCTTGCTATCCTTGGAAATTGAATCAAGGCTTACCGGAGATCCAGAACATGCTTCTTCTGGACAACTTTGTGCACTCCGACCTCCATCCTGGAAATATCATGGTTAAGTTCTCAAAGCCCGCAACAACGCGCCACCTCCTCAAAAATGCCTTCAATTCCATATGGGCGTCCCTCTTCTCCAAATCAGACACAGAAGCTCCCCCTACCTCAGCTTCTGATCACTCCGATTCAATAGAGGTGGTATCGCGTCTGCGTAGCCTCGTCGGCAATCGGTCAGAATGGCTGCTGGAGCTCTCCACTTTATACAATGACGGCTATATTCCAGAGATAATTTTCATCGATGCTGGCCTTGTAACGACGCTTTCAGCCACCAACCGCACCAACTTCCTCGACATGTTCCGCGCGATGGCAGAATTCGACGGGTACCGGACGGGGCAGTTGATGGTGGAACGGTGTCGTACACCAGAATTGGCCATAGACACCGAGACGTTTGCGCTCAAAATGCAGCACCTCGTGCTCACCGTCAAGCGCAAGACGTTCTCGCTCGGTCAGATCAAGATATCTGACGTCCTGACAGACGTACTAAAAAGCGTTCGGGAACACCACGTAAAAATGGAGGGTGATTTTGTTAATACGGTTATTTCTATATTATTGCTAGAGGGTATTGGGCGGCAGTTAGATCCTGGGTTGGACTTGTTCAAGAGCGCTCTTCCGATTCTCAGGCAGTTGGGCGGGCAGATGACTTCAAGAGAGGCTAGGGCTAAAGATCTCCCACAAGGTGATTTGGGGGCATTTTTGAAAGTGTGGGTTTGGTTAGAGGCTAGAGAGTTCATCGCGGCTACAATTATAAACGCTGATGAGATGGTGAAATATGGCTGGTGAGTTTACATTTCTATGTATTGACGGGGTTGGCAACGGTCTAATTTACGTTCGCAGGCTTGTTCCAAGCGTGTAGAGGACTTATTCTAGACTTTATACATAATCATTGTGGGTTCTTAAGACGACAGTAGCCGTTACCACCGGCCCAATTGCAAGCATCGAAGTGTACTTACTTGATTGGATCCGCCGAGGCCCATTTTCGACCTCTTTGTGAGAAGTTGCAAGGAAAAGCCCCGAGGTCCGTCTACGTTCCGTAGCATGAACTCGGTAGATGTACATACGTCGCGAATATTTGATGGAATGGAGGCTCTCGACCTTTTTTGTTTATTGCCAAAAATCAAGACAATGGCGCCCGTAATACATCTCAAAGATCGTCTACTTACAGCCAAGTGCGATCCATCTACCAACTTTCCAACAACAGACTCGATCTAAGTGGGCCGTCTAGCAACGGGGACAATAGCGATCGCGGAGGCATATACCAATTGTATACTGTTTAGAATTTGTCACAGGCAAGGTTCCATCCCATAACGGCACGAACAATGGGTCCCGAAATTCGAAGCTTTTCGGGCGTGACATGGGAAAGAGGTACATGCCACAACGAACATGGAAAATCGACCAATGTCACTGGGGCACGGATAAGCCTTTGTATGCTTCGAATAAAGTAAATGTACTCACAAGCAATGTTGACCAAGAAAATCCCTATTACCCATCATTACATCCTGGATTAGCCATGCGCTCACGCTCACTCCCAACCATGATGTACAGGACGGGCCGATCTTTCCACATGAGCTCGCCAGACACCGACGTTGCCTCGCCCTTGTCGTTCCGCTGAACTTTCCATCTCCACAACGGACCCTGAATATACTTATCCCTAGCAACGGATAGGTACCAATCAAATTGCTCCAACAAGGGACATTGCTTCGCGAGATGTAACACCGCTGCACTGACTGTGTTCCTGTTCACCCTTTCCCAGGCGGGAACAAGGTATAGACCAGCTGTTGGAACCAACGCATGAGCGGGGCCTAAGATGTTGATAACTTCGGTGCGCAGCGCGTCTGCCAGATCCTGCGCCATGAAGTCTGGATAACTGGCCCGCAGGGCCTCAAGTATTGTAACAATAGTTATAGGTCCGCCCGTCAGGGAAGATATCGGTGGAAGGGTTTGCAGCAATGGACTACCCGGTCGGAGGGCATCCAATACTGGGCGAGGGGGCCGACGATGAAACTCTCCCCACGCATGAAAAGCGGATGGAGAGGTGATGTGGGCGGTAAATTTCTTTACTTTACGCCATTGTTTGAGATTTTCAGCCATTTCGGTCTATGAGTGAATTGGATTAGTAAGGAAAAGTATGAAATGAAGCACAACGACACGTACCATGAACGCTGAAAACGAGGCATAACGCGCCCATTCATCAAGTGCCTGCACAGTGAGTGTCTCAACGTCGTCAAAAAGTGGTACCTTTCCGCCAAGACTCAGTACGTTCATGAAATGTGATCCCAACTGCCAAGCAGCGGTATCTTCTGTCATGAGCGCCAGATCTTTAATGATATACCGAACATTGGGGTCATTGGGTTCTTCTATGGGAACGCGCTTGAAGGCCATTTCCTGAATGAGTATGCTCGCCCATAAATATCCCGGAGGATCCTTTATGCCCGTGCCAAAATCCAAAGTGTCTACCAACAGCGGCACCCATTCTGAAGATCCCTGCATGACTTTTGTGATCGGGTAAAGACGGGGGTTTCCAAATCGCAGAAAAGTGACATTGACTTCCGCAAGGGATGGATGTCTATCAATGAAATGGTACACCGCTCGAGGGCGGCATGCATGGTCAAAACGCAGGACGCGTAGCTGGGGGAAGATGTATTCGTTGGCCATATCCATGAGGCCGGCATGGGATATGCGGGATATTACGAGCGTGGTAAGGTGGTTGAGGGTGACTCGGGGGTTTACATAGAGTCGGGGGATAACTCGGGACGGACGATCGTGGGTAACCATGCGTAGACTCCGAAGCTGCGCGAACGCACGGATGTCAGGAAAATGCTTCGTTCCATTCCAGCTGATGTCCAAGTGCTGGAGACCAGGTGAGCCTGCTACCAACGCGTCGAGAAGTTTTTGTTTCCCGCGGACCAGCGCGGCTTCGAATACACGAAGACCTGTAAACTTCTTGAGACTGCGGATAGACGAGTTCCTGAAGCTCGTTCGCTCTGGGAGGTCGAAGATCTGGAGGTGGATTTTTAGAGAGCTTTGGAGGGTAAGTTTGGCTATCACAGTCGGATGGATGAGACATACCGCACGTATGAATAATATTCACTTGGTGAGTCATCAAGAAAATCGAGTAGGAGATTGAAGAGCGATGGAGTAGTGACGTGTATGTTGCTGAAGAAAAGTGGTAGCGCAAAGTTCCTCAGGCGCCGGCTTGTCGCCATTAAGGCAGCGAGCAGAGGTCCCTTCTCTTCATCGTTGCATGTGTCCACGATTTCATGAAGCAATTCGACTGGGAGGAGGTTGAAAGAAGAGGGTACAGGGACGCTCGACGTCGCTGTACTCCGAATAACCCGTCGCGGCATGGTTGTCTGATGCAAGAGACGAGTATTTGGAAAAAGACGTGAAAACAAGGACGTACCAACCCGAAAACAGACTGTGACCGAACGCGAGTGTGACCGATATATGGACGTCATAATTAGATGCCTTTATTTAGGTACATTCAGTCGGCCATAGCCTAAATCATTTCTTGTCTTCATCCATCATGGTAAGCAAGTTTCTACTTCGCTAGTAATCTGCTAACTCGGCTTCATTACACAGGATAGCTTTATCGGTCTCGCTAAGAAGGGCTACGAGGCCTACAGTAAATCACAATGTGCGTGTCCGCTCTCGATCTCTAGGGGATCACGAAGACCGACTATTGTTCTGCTCCCAGCTGACGTCTCCAAGACGGGAGGACAAGAATACAATACCCCACATCACTCAGGCCCACCAACTGGCAGCCCGTCGTGTCCGTAACAATTGCTCTAACCATCGCACCCTCCTAACAACAGCACAGTTGACCACGATGAAGTCGTGAGAACAGCAGAGAAACACGGATCGGCCGATTCGTCTGTATTTTCGTCCGCGTTGAGCTTTGTTAAGCAGAACGCCGTATGTGCTGATTAATTCCTGATATACGATTATACTGATTGTGTCGTAGGGAGAGCACAACCAGCCCATCGACGAGGATCACGTCACCAACGCACACAAGAAAGCCTACGAGGAAGGCGCTGCAAGCTCACTCAGCGCCAACTCTCTCGGCAGTGCAGCCGCTCTCCAGGTATGATCCGTCATCAAATATCACCATCACATACTCACTCCAATTCCATCACCAAGGCTCTGAAGAAGTTCACCTCTGGAGGCAGCTCCAGCTCCAGCGGCGGGTCCGGGTCTCAAACTCAGCTTATCAGTCTCGCAATGGCAGAGGCCACCAAGTTATTCGAAAAGTCTGGCGGCGCAGCTTCTGGGAACAAACAGGATGCTGTGAATGGCGCAGCTATGACTGTCATGAAGCTGTTCGTGCAATCAAAGATGGGTGGTTCGACTACCGGTGCAGGCAACTCCGGTGGTCTATCGGGGCTGCTCAGTCTTGTGAGTTCTTGATGGGGTATTGATCGCTATTCACTAACGTACATCTTACCTAGGCCTCCCAGTTCTCCAAATAGTTACCAAGAGGCGTATCAGGTGCTGCAGAAGTTCGTATTGATAAAATGTATGTAAATGTAGTGAAAGACTGCCAAGATGCTGTGTTACAAAGGACGCGCAGTAGGGGAATTCAGGATTGAGCATTGAATGATCACTGCTGACTGTTGGCCTTGTCAAAAAGATAACTATATTGCTTTGACTTTAGCCGCCTTGGACGTCCGTGAACGCACAGTTAGTACATGATTTAAGTTTGCACCTGGAGGCTGGAATAGTGGGCGCGCACGAGATCCAGTTCTTCATGTTCCCTCAGATATATCCGGAGGAGTCGCCCTTGACCTAGCATCCGAGTCCCACAAGATCAGGTATACAAAGCCTTTGATTAGCAAGTAGCAAGTAGCGATACAGCAGATATAGCAAGGAGATATGCAACGGAAATAACAAGATAGCAATGTGTGCAGTGGGAATGACAAGATAGCAATGTATGCAACGAGAAAACCAAGATAACAATGAAACAGCAGTGAAAACCAATAACGATACAGTGAGTTGATAAATGCAAGGTATAAAAAAAGAAAATGCGAAAGAAATTCAAACGTTATGATGGTATTAGCCAGTCTTCAGCAAGCTTCCAGGTCGACGAAGCGGAGCTGAAGTCGATATCGGCAAAGTCTGTAGAAGTGTTGAACAAGTTCAAGTTGTTGTTCCCTGAGAAGGAGAAGGTTTCTAGGAATGCGTCTAGATCGGAGTAATGGGTAGGCTCGGGTTGTTTTTCAGCTGCAGATGCGAGTTAGTGAAGAGAATTTATAGGGTGGAATAAGAGTGACGTACCCGGAACGGCGGCAGGCATCAGGCCTTCCAAGTCGAGACCTGATACGCTGAATTCGGGTGTGGAGATGCAGTCCAGGATCGATCCGTTGTTGAGTAACGTCATGGAAGGAGCAATGCCATCTGCTGATGACTCTACTGGCGTGGTCGATCTTGGCGTCGAAGCTACAAGACATCAGTCCATCACTATACCTGGATAAGAAGAAGAAGACTTACGACCAGCCGACGACTCTGTCTCATCAGAGTACTGTGACGATGGAGACATTGCGGAATAGTTGAACACATCCACCTCGGGGTCTGGAGGAAACTCGGCTAACGCCGTCTCGAACCACCCTTCGAGGTCTGGGGGAACGTAGAGCTCGACGGGACGACATTCAGTTTTCGTGCTCGTCGAGGCAGAAGGATCGGATACAGAGCGATGCGAACCGTGTATGCCACGGTGGCGCTTGAAAGTGCCAGCACCATCCGAATCGGATAGACGCCTCTTTCGTTTGGATGGTGAGGGCGTGGGTGTGGAATCGCGTGAAGAGTCGGAATCCTCAGTGTCAGAGGGGAAGGGAGATGGTAGACTCGCAACAGCGTCGTCATTGTTGTCGGTTCTGCATATGAAAGTGAGATTTTGGAGCAAAGACCAACAGGAAGGAAACATACCTCGATCGCTTCTTGGATCTGGGAGCATCACTATCACTGTCCTCATCGTCATCTGAACTGCGACGTTTCCGAGAAGGTGTCGCCTCAGATGGCAACGACGGATCAACAGAGCGAACAGGGAACGATCAGGCGACGGATACGCCCTCCGCGCATCGACCTCCCTCGCCCTTTCCATCCTAGCCTTCTTCGCTCTCCTCTCAGCCTCCCTCTGCTCTTCCCTCCGCTTCTTGTTCGCCTGCTCCTGCGCCTGCAACTCCGGCGTCATATTCTTCACAACACCGCCCAGCTTCCTCCCAAGTTCGCTCTGCTCAAACTTGCCGGAATACAAGTCTGTGAGTGTCGACTCCATGTCGGCGAAAGCGATGGCGATGTCTTCGTATAGTTTCTCCTCTTCGCCGCGGATGTGGGCGGTGGCGGCTTCAACGAGACGATCGCGGTCACCGTTAAAGCTCTTAAGGAGATTGTTCCAGCCAATGCGCCGCCGGGCATTGGTGAACCAGTTGTCGAGGTCTTTGCGGGGGTGTTGGTTTCGCGGCAGATCTTGGCACGGACCTCGCGAGTGGGGTAGGGATTATGGAGGTTATCGGCAAGCCAGCGATACGCGGGTTCGATATATGCTTGAGTAGGCCTGGTAGGAGGAAGAGAGTAACTGGGAGACGAGTCGATCTCTGTAACAACCTTCTTCAAATCCTGAGCGTAGCGACTCGTAAGAGCCTCATCAGAGACATTGAGCTCCAAAAGGGTTTCGGTGAGGGCCTCGATGGTATTTGCTACACCGTATGCGAGCTTTGCTTCGTCTTTGTCAAGAGCGGCGCAGGAATGACTTTCGAAGAGATCGTTGTATAGCCCTTCCCATTGGGCAGTAAATTCGGAGAGGGAGTTATCATCACACGAAGTGTGGGCAGAGAAAAAAAGGTCAAGCGAAGACTGCAATCGGTCGTTGAGTACAGTCATTGCAGGTCGCTGTAATAATGGGAAGGATTCGAGGCGCAGGATTGAGGCTTTCCATCTCCGCGTGAAGCGGACTTTGAAATGATGTCCATTGTTGACCTAAAACGGTATAATACTTTCACCACACCCACGCTGAATCTTTTCGTATTGCAGTATGCAAGCTGACTTACAGAGGGAATTCCTGCAAAGGACCTCGCGAATCGCCAATCTCTTCAAAAAATCTGTTGGTCCCACTCGGCGCGCCCCTTTCCCTAACAACGTCAGTCCTTTTTTTCCTCCCCACAACCAGATACTCACAGCCCCTCCAGGCCTACATCCCCTACCTCAAAGCCTACTTTGATTACAACGCCTACCCCTCCCTACACGACCGCGAAGTCATGGCCCAAAAATCAATGATGACCTCGCGCCAAATCGAAGTCTGGGTGAGCCACCCCCCCCTTCCTGCCCCTCCCCATCTAACCCCCCTGCCCTCAGTTCCAGAACCACCGCCGCGTAGAGAAGAAAGCCGGGCGGCCATGCGTCAAGCGCAAGGCGTCCGACGCGGGGCCGTCTCAGTCCCAGATCGACAAGATCGAGCAGGTGATGGGGGTGTTTGGGGTGTCCAAGGAGGAGAGGGAGGGGACGTATACGGAGAGGAAGAATTGGGAGTATATACAGGAGGAGAAGGAACGAGGGTTCCCGGTATGTTTTTTCTTTCTTTTTTATAAAGGTCGAGTGGCTCATGGATTTTTTGGGGTAGACGCTATCTGCGCCTCGGTATCCGCATGATGCCACTGCCATCGACGTGCTGCTTTGCCTGAGAGACCCATCCCGGCTTTTGTGCCCGGGTACACGCCTTTCCTCAGTGGCACGGCCCCCGTGGTCTACTTCCCCCCGCCGATGTGGACTCGCCGGCCCGCCACACAACCGCTCCCGCATCATGATCGTGCCCAGCACCTGAGCTTCTCCGAGCTCAGTGAGGCGTTCGCCACGACCCTGCGTATATACAGCGACATCCCGCGCGTGTCGGACGAGTTGTGCCACCCGCTGCGACGTGCGCGATCACGACGCGTCTCGAGCCGGGGTACCATCCTGCGTTGGAGAACACGCCTGCGGTGAGGAGGATGGAGGCTGTGAGGAGGAAGGAGGGATGTTGCCGAGGAGGTCGAGACCTACGCGCTCGCCATCGCCGGGGTTGGAAAGACAGGTGTCGTGGTCGAGTGCGTCGTCTGGGTCGGAGGAGTCGTTACCTGCGACGCCGCAGAGCGCGCACGTCGAGTTAGAGCCGGAGCCGTTTGATGATTTGTTCGATGAGGTGCCGGTGCACGAGGTGCCATTGGATATCCAGGGATTCGTGTATGCGGATTACCCAGCGACTGTTGTCGCTGTTGGGGGAAGAAGAAGAAGAAGTCGCATTACAGGACATGATCTATATTTCGGTTGGATTTGTATTATTATTTTGCTCTCACATTGCTATCGCGTTGTATACTGTATCAATTAGTTTTTTTCGGATTATATTTCTAGTGTTAATTCAATGTACTTTGACTCGTTCGCTTGTATCGAGAATGAAGAGTGAGAACGTCTGCGCGATGATGATCTTCGCATACTTCTTTACTCAACGCCAAATCTAATGAAAGCCAGACCAGAGTTGCACGATGCCCGCACATTATTTCTGACAGGACGACAGTGTCCGGACATCGTAGAGGACACCTTCTAACTCCGAGTTCTAGTCAACATCAGCTGGCACGGTGTACTCTTAGCCCTGAAAGATGGGATAACATGAAATATGGGAAACGTGACCGTGGTGGCTCATGTTCAGTTCACAACTTCAGCGAGGTAAGATATCTACAATCTATTCTCGTGGTACAAGACAAGTGTCGGGTGTCCGGAATACCTGCAACGACGGACCGTCGAAGGAACAGTCATGGGTACCATCTCGGAGAAACCTCATCGAAGCTTCATCTTCATATAAACACCCCCTCCCCCTTCACCCTCCCCATCCCATGTCTCTCCTAATCCTCCTCCTCTCCCTCCCCCTGCTCACCCTCTCCGCCGGCTTCAAAAACCTCGTCACCTTCGGGGACAGCTACACCGACGTCATCAACGTCGGCGACGGAGGCACCGCCTGGCCCGTCTACGCAGCGGGGTACGCCAACCTCCAGCTATACCCATTCGCGCGCTCCGGCGCGACGTGCTCCAACCTCCTCACGCCCCGTCCGTTCCCCTCGATATTCGAGAGCCAGCTCCCGCTGTATTTGCGGAGAAGCATAATGGGACGATCAGGGTGGACCCGGGGGAGACGCTGTACACGCAGTGGATCGGGACGAACGACGTCGGGGTGTATTCGTTGGTGACGGGGAGTAACGGCGCGTCGATCGTGGATGTGGTGGGTGTATGGTCAATTGGGTGAAGGTGCTGTACAAGGACGGGGCGAGGAACTTTTTGGTGCAGAATGTGGGTGTCACTATAATGAGAAGGGTCCCAGCTGACGAGGTGTAGATGGTGCCGCTGAACGAGGTGATCCTGTACGCGCCAGACTCGTACCCAAATAGGTACTTTAACGAAGCGCGGAACACGACGGAATGGAGCGTGTTTATACGGGAGCTGGTGCTGAGCGGGAACGCGCTGTCGCAGGCGATGCTGCAGGCGCTGGTGCCAGAAGTGCCGGGGCTCATATGGGATCTTTGACTCGCATGGACTGTTCCAGGATATGCACGATAACCCGGCGGCGTACTTGAACGGGACGGCACCGCTGAATGTGACGGGTGCGGCGGTGTCGTGCGTGTTTACAGAGGGAGGCGGGAGTAGTGTCTGCACGACGGCGCAAGGGACAGATCGGGATAGTTTCTGTGGTGGGTGCCTTCCAGCTGTGGTGAGTTCTGTTTAACGGTCGATGTAGGTACGACGAGCTGCATCCGAGCGAGCAGGCAGATAGAATCGTGGCGAGGGAGATTGCCCAGGTTGCCAGAGGGGAGAAGAATAAATGGACGACGTGGATTGTATGATAGTTAGGCAACCGCGATTCCAAAATCTGAACCAAAGTCGAACGCTGCGCTCGTAAACAAAGGATCCGTGCTCCATGATGGGTCTACCCCAAAATCAAAATCAAAGTTGGCAAGGCTAAAGTCGATGTTATTGAAACAGTCTGTTAGAGGCGTGTCAAACGCGGCCTGGAAGCTATCCAAGTCTGATGTGATAGGGGCTTCGAGAGGCGCAGGGAGCTCCACCTCGAGCTGGATGTTGCCCTCGGGGAAAGCGTGCACGTCGCCAAACCAGTCGTCGAGGTTGGGTGGCTCGTATGGCCGGAACACTTTTGGCGGCCTCTCCTCCTTCTGCCGCTTCGAACTCTGCTTTGGCTCTTCCTCGTCCCTCTTGCGCTTCAGACTGCCAAATCATCAGCAATCACCAAAAACACATCCAAAGCACGCTCACCTTGGTACGACCCCAAACAGCTTCACCACCTCCCCCGGCCCGCCCAACCGCGGTCCATACACGTCCTCCAAGTTTTTCTCAATCAACGCAAACTCCACATCCATCCCAGGGTATTCCTCCCCTTCCCCTTCCTCCTTCCAGTAATGCGTCGCCGCACTCACCACCCGCGCCCGTCCACCCGGCGCCCGTTTCACGAGCTCTGTCCATCCGATTCGCCGTCGCGCTGTGGTGAACCACCGCTCGACGTCCGCGCCCCCTGATTCTCGGCACAGGTCACTTCGCACGGACGCGGATGGGTAGGGGTTGTGTAGGTTGCTTGACAGCCATGTGTAGAGGGGAGTGTAGTCGCGCTTTAGGGCGGGGGAGGATGAGCGTGAGGAGGACGAGGAGGATGAAGTGGCTGACTCGGCGGAGACTGTTCGCTTCGTGCGCTTTCGGCTTGTCGGAGGTTCAGGGGATGTCGAGGAGTGTGCTCGTTTTTTTATTACGCGGGTAGGAGGCGGAGGCGGAGCCGTTTCTTTGTCCTCAGCAAGCGCCCGTTCTAGTTCCTTCTCAGTGTCATTTATAATATCTTGCGTCCGCAAATGCAAATTCAGCATTGACTGGCAGACCACTTCCACCGTCCTAGCGACTGAAAAGGCAAAATCCGCCGTACGAGAAGACATATCGCCCGATTGTTGTTCCTCCAAAAGATCGTCTTGGATACCTGTCCATTGTGAATTGAATAAGTCAAGCGATGACTCGGGAGACTTGTCGTGTAGGGCAGAGAGGAGACCATCGACAACGGTCGAGAGTCTATTGTGTAAAGCTCCTTCGGACAATACGCAGGCCATTTGGTGTAATTGTGAGATTGAGTTCGAGCTTTGGCCCAAGACAAATTGGATTCAAACTCCGCATTGTTCTTTTGTCCGTCCGTCCATTGTTCTCCCAAAATAGATATCAGCATCTTCAGAACAAGGGCTAACCCAGTTAGGCATGCAGCGTGTCCAGTGAGTACAAGTTGCAGCTTACTACCATGCATTCCGGTATTCAGTACGAACTTTTGCAGAATACCCTACATACCGCTAGGCTTTTCAACCCTCTCGAAACATTCATCTCCGTACCACCACCATTTTTCGCTGATACTCCGTCTTTCGCACCTCCCTACTTTGATGTCAAGCTTCCCGAGGACGTCGAGACTGAGCTTCAGGATGCTTCTGTTCCCTCAGATCTGCGTAATGCCTTGGCCAATACCGTCTCCCAACTCCAAGACAAGTACCGGAAAGCCTTCGAACGCGCTCACCATCAATCCCATTCGATACCGCTTCTCTCACAACTATCTGTAGTAGAGAAGTTAGGGTCCTCTTTACAGGATCTGTTCCTGGCAAAATTGCTCCCTGGCGTTATGGAACGCTACCGTAAAGCGAAGAGTATTCGTGCCGATCGCATTGCCCAGGCTCGCCGACTGGCAGAAGAGCGAGATCGCCCTCAATTCAACACCGTATGTCCCGCCCTTTCCCGCCATCCTGCCTACTAACCCGCCTCCTCAGAACCACACACCTCTCCTCACAGTGATCTATACCCACCACACCCCATACCCCAACGCTGCCGAGCGCCTCGCCATCGCAGAATACACGCACATGTCCGAACGCCAGATTGAGGTTTGGGTGAGCGACCTCATACTTATCAATAATCCTCAACTGACTTGAGTTGTCGGTAGTTCCAAAACCACCGCCGCGTCCAGAAGAAAGCCGGCTTCCCGCCCTCACGTGTACGCGGACCGAGTGAAGGCGTCGAAAAGCTCCTCGCTTCCCTACCTTCTCCTTCCTACTCCCAGCCCACGCCAGAACCGGAAAGACACCCAGATGAGGACCCAGAGAAAAAGTACCTCAGCTTGACGAGACCGGCGTTCCCAGGCCCGCCCTCTTCCGATCTCATACCCGTCCCCACGCTTCCCAACAAAGGCAAAGGCAAGGAAGTCCCTCCATCCTTCCTCTGCCCCCTCCCCTACCCCGCTCACTCCTTCCACTTTGACGTCCCCTGGCCCCGCTCCCCATCCACCACTACCACCACCACCACGAAACCCCCTCCCCCAACAATGGACGCCCTAACAGAGATGTTCGCCCGCATGAACGTCCACTCCCCAGCTCAAGACCATGAGGGCGAAGCAGCCACCGCACGCTACACGACCGACCTACGGGGACGGTCCGCAGCGTATGTAGGGGAGGGCGCGTGGAAGAGCTGGAGCTGGAGCTGGCACGGGCGGACGGGCCTCTTGAGCGTGGAGTGGGGTTGGGGAGCGAGGAGGAAGACGACGACTCGGAGGAGGTCGGGCTGGAAAGCCGTATTCTGAAGCCTCAGCAGCTGCCCCGCCGGACACCCTCGACCTCTCCTTTGCGCCGGACGCCGAGCTCGAGTTCTTCCTCCTCGTCCTCCTCGTCGAGCCGAGCTCCGAGCTGGGGCTCGCAGACAGAGGCGCCTCATTCCCCTGCTTCGTCATATACCTCGTATTCACCTTCCCCTTCACCGCCCCCTGGTTTTGTCTCCGTCACATAATTGCGTGCGCTTTTGTCGCCGCAGAATTATCGCTGAGACTACCAGCGGATATAAAGTCAAGATCTCATCCACCGTCTAGGATTTCTATAGCCGTGTTGGCTTGGGAAACGTCGGCAAGGCGTGGCGAAGAGGTTAGACATGGGGATGAAGTTACACACAGTGAAGAGATGCTTCTTACACCATAGGACAGCCGAGTCCCGATCGAAATTGCGAGGTGATGGAAGGCCACATTCCTGTTTGTTTTTTTTAGGTTTGGCCATGTCGAGTGCCGGCTATTTCGTGGATGAAACATACCCATTGTACTACTAATTCATTCTGGAGAGCTTCGTTCATTCTGTGTAATCAATAGATTTACTGCATACATATCTGTACTATAGTCACATTTAAAGTTAACATTTTCGTGTCTTAACCTTCAGATCGCCGTCAAGCAAGATTTTCATTTTTTGAATGCTCTGAGAAAATGATTGTGCTTCTTTCTATTCAAATGAAATTACATGTACAGGTCCACAAAGAGATATTACACTACATAGATGCTGCCCTGATGTATTTGACAAAGATTATATGTGCAAAAGCGCGACGATAGCAAGACTAGCAAAGATACAAGAACATGATGGGAGGTATAGTAACTGTACAAGATGCGACATCATAACAGAAAAGAAATCGTTACAGTCATCAAAAATCGACTCTTTTCTTGCTCAACACCCTCTTAGGAACCTTATGTTTCTCTACAGGCTTCACAGACGCCTGCCTCGTAAACGCCGGGTCAACATAATCGATATTCGCCGCGAACGCCACCCCCGCCGCAGGCACGCGCGCCGCTACACTGCTTCCCTTCCTCAATATCTTGTGGTTCTCAGAAGGGAGCATCACCACGCCGAAACCGGTACCGTTACCGTTGGAAGGAGCGGTACTTGGTCGGGCGGATGCATGGCGCACAGGGATTTGAGACGATGGTTGATGTCGGGGATCTATATGGTGTGGCTGAGGCATGGAAGAGGATTTGGAAGGGGCGTTTCGTAAAGGAGTGGGCATTACGAGATTGCTGGGAAGATGTTTTGGGGGAGGCCTGTTTTGATAAGCCGAAGAGGAAGATTGGATACTTGGTGCCGGTTGTCTAACGGGAGGAGGTCGTTGCTGGGGCGCCATCTGTTGGTAAGCCATGCGTGGAGTTGCCGCTGGAGGCGGTGCCATCTGTTGCGGTGGTACTGGCTGGGGTATACGCTGTTGTGGTGGTATTGGCTGTGGCATACGTTGTTGCGGTGGTGTTGGCTGTGGCATACGCTGTGGTGGTGGTGGTGGTTGGTTGTGCTGTTCCACGAGTGGCTGTCGCATCCGACTAGCTTCGTATCCAACAGGATCAAGTATTCTGGTATTGCTCCCGTACGGTGTTCCGTGAGGAGTGTAAGAAACATCGGGCCTTCCGTGGCCATCATAAGACGAGGATGAGGATAAGGCGTCGGTTGAGGAAAGTCAACGTGTTCGGGCATGGCGTAACCGAGGGGAACATTATGATGTCGCGGAGTGACCGCAGTCTGCGAACGTTGTAGATTCAAGCCAGATGTGACCTGGGTGACGGGTGGAGGTACAGGAGCACTTCTGCGTTCTGGCCTGGGTATCATAGATGCCGGGACCGGAGCGGGTACCTCTTCTTCTACTCCGCCATATGCATCTGCTATGCCCCCGTACGCGTCCTCATTGTTCTCCTCATGAACTGGAGTAACGGGTCGCGGACTTCGCCGTACAATTTGTTCAGACCGAGCGGGTTGAACAGACTGGACGGCAGGCAGAACCGGTTGATGAGATCGTGGAGGCTGTTGGGTTTGAGAATGGTGTATAGGGCTATCATAATGGTTGAGCTGTACACCACCACGCTGATATTGATCTTGATCAGCTGCTTGGTGTACTTGACGAGAGGATGAGCGGCTTTGCGGGGGATGCGGTTGTACGTCGGCTGGTTCATACTGACGGGTTTGGTATGGATCCAGGCTGGAAGCTTGCGGCCTCTGACGGGTCGGGGCCTGGATCTGAATCTGAAGAGGGCGAGGTTGTGCAGCAGGCTGGAGATAAGGCTGGTAATTGTGAGGGAGTACCTGTCCCGGAGTCAGGTTCAGTGGTGCACCAAAGGGTGTAAATGGAGCGGGTGCTGCATTGGTATACAGATTCTCAACGGACGACTACAAATTGGAATCAGTGAACCTATATCTCCGAAGACGACTCGATGGCGACAAACATTATCATGATTTCTCTGAGGACGATTCTGCGGAATGTAGTAAGTAATCGTAACCGAAGGCCTTCTACAAATAGAACGCACCTGTTGTTCTTTGCTTTTGGACTTGACGACCTTCTGTATAGCCTCGTAAGGCCCGCCATGGTGTAATCTCATACCCAGTGGATTTGTTTGATCCATTTCATCAATAGGATCCAGCTGATTCGTCCGACCGCGTTTGGCCTGAGCACGGGCATGACGGTGTTCCTCAGCCGTGGGCTGGGGTTCTGGAGGAGGCTCGTATCGAAGAATGAGTGGCGCGTTTCTGCGTATAGGCTGCGGCACTTCTTCCTCAGGATGTGACTTCTCTGGTGTGGTGTGGCGAGAATTAGATGGGCGCTGTGGCTGCTGCTGCTGCTGGTATTGATACATCTGTTGGGGTATTTCCTGAGTGGGTAACGGTTGTGGCTCAGACGCTGGAGACTCTGCCACCAGGGCAGAGCGATTAGAGTGAGCCGGCGAAGAAAATGAATGTGAGGGTGAGTGTGGACGTGGAGATGATCGCTGAGAGTGCGTAGGTGATTCCCGAGGTGGCGCAGTAGAGGGGCCTGCTTCTGTAGGAGGCGAGTTGTTTACGCGATAATCCCCTGGGCCGCGCTTCTCAGAACGAACGGGTATGCTCGTGCTTTCATCATAAGGGGGTGGGTCATCGCTAGTGTATAGGTCAGGGTTATGAATGCGTAATTTATATGCTGCCGGCGGCTGTGGTGAACGTGAACGTGGACGCGGTTCAGTAGCCAACGGTTGCGATGGTAGCATGGCAGCCGCGTGGTTTGACGATGAGGGAGTAGACGTTACGGGGGAAGGCGTTTGTACGAAAGAAAGAGACGGTGTAGATACGGAATAAGAGGGACCAGCACTGACGAATGAGAATGGAGGCTCGGGAGCTTTGCTGTGAGAATCCGATGACTGTTTTGACCGCTCTGAATGGCGAGACCTGGCATCAACGGGCTGTTCGTGTTTCAAAGAGGATTGTCCGGGCACTGGTGCAGGTCCTAGAAAAGAATAGGAGTTCGAGAAGAGATGGGACCGCGGATCAGACGAGAAAGCTGGGTCATTGTACAGTTCCGGCGAGACACTTCCCATTCTGGGTTCCCGAACGGTCTTCATGGAGGCCGACATCGGCGGCGCCTTGGATAGTTTTGCTCGACCGTCAGCCGATTTCTTGTGCTCCTTGGGTGACGACGACGAAGAAAACAAGCACCACAGGAATGACCGGCGACCCTCTTTCTTGGGCGCATCAGATCCAGTAGCAGAGTGAACGCCGGTCTGCATCGCGGGTGTAGGTGGAAACGAGACAGAGTGGCTCTTTCTAGCCATCTTGACAGCGCTGCAACCCGAGCTATGCGAATGGTTAAAGGAAAGGAAAGGAAAGGAGAAGAGTAAGAGGACGAGAAAGATATAGTGGAGGGAAACTTGGATCCTCGCGGTTCGAGGTCAAGACCTGCCGTTAGATAATCAGGCTACTATTTCAACCACGGCACCCAAAGCCACTGAGCCTCTTTAGCACCTCTTCATGTGATTGGACCGTTGCGAAGAACAATATTGGTGTGACGCGGTCGAACGCGTCCTAAATTCATGTTCTTGCCAACTGAAGCACCTGGAAGGACGTAAGTAATTTTTATCTGTCGTCGGAAAGGGGCCTTATTGATCTCGAGGGATTCTGATGATAGCAACAATACTAGAAGCCTCTTGTTATCCTCATGGCCTTTTCTTAAAGGATATGATGGAGTCAATAGCACCAACGCCGACGCTAACAAGTATGCCTTCAAAAAAATGTGGAAGCCGTTTTCGCACCTACACCCATTGAATAACTTTTCTTCATACGGATCGTCGAGTCTGTTTTACGAGGCCATTTAATTTTTCGCACCAGCCGCCAACTTGGTTCTATACAAAGTGCGATGTTACGACCTGTTTCCCCGCCCAACCCGAGCCCGAGCTGCCCTGTTACCTTTCATTTGCCAACGCCGCCATCGCTATGGCCAACTGTCCGAGTCGCCCAAACCAAATGCAAGTTTCCAAACAGTTCTGGCTAGACCGATGGAGATGACCGAAGTCTTCCACGCATGTACGGGTCAATCGTGAGGATTGTGAAGGACTGGGAAAATAGATGGCTGTAAAATGAATTAATCATCCTCCTATCGAACACCGCATACTCTGATCTAACATATGGATGCAGCTTGAAGAAGCAATCGTCCATCTTGATGGAGATATACGACACTGGATCCTTAAGCGAGCAATACAACTGCCAACACGTATTTGGAGCTATCCTCTTGCACTTAGATTTTGTGCGACCTTCTCTGTCTACCAATTTTATCGCTCACCAATGTGGTTCTATGACTGAAAAGAGCCGATCCTGACACTGTCATCTGGACCGACATTCACGCTTCCTTTACTTACACTATCACCGAGAATGCGACAATTAACGGTCCGCCCGGCGCGTCAGCGAAGGACTCGGAAGCGATCATGGTACGACACCTCATCCTCATAAACCCCCAATCCCTGTCAGCCCTTCCCGATGTTTCCCCTCCTCTTCCTCGCCCTCCCCATCCTATCCCTGGCCCTCGCTCCGGGCCAAATCAAGAACCTCGTCACATTCGGGGACAGCTATACTGACGTCGTTTCCGTCAGCGACGGCGGCACCCCATGGCCCATTTATACTGCTCAGTACGCCAACCTTACTCTATACCCTTACGCGCGTTCCGGGGCTACGTGTTCAAATAACATCACTTATCGGCCCGCCCCCTCTGTATTCGAAAGCCAGTTACCGCTGTATTTTGCCGAGAAGGACAATGGTTCCATCGTATTGGACCCCAGCGTGACGCTGTATACACAATGGATCGGGACAAATGATGTAGGTAGGTATTCAATCATCACGGGGAGCAACGACGCGTCCATCGTGGATGTTACGAGATGCATGGTTGATTGGGTGAAGGTGCTTTATCAAAACGGGGCTAGAAATTTCTTGGTTCAGAACGTATGTGATTTATCAAGTATTCAAATTTCATTCACTCACTTGCCGAGTGTAGATGATCCCGCTGAATTCCACGATCCTATATGCACCAGAATCATATCCCAACAAGTACTTCACCAACCCACGGAACACTACCGAATGGAGCGTGTTCATGCGTGAGCTGGTGCTGAGTGGGAACGCGCTTTCACGTTTGATGCTCCATGCTTTGGTATCGGAATCTCCTGGGGCTCACATCGGTACAGGATACCCAAATATCATTGTAGGCAAAGGCTGATTGGTGCATAGGAATCTTTGATTCGCACGCCCTCTTCACAGACATGTACAACAACCCATCAGAATACCTCAACGGCACGGCGCCACTGAACGTGACAGGCGCGGTCTTATCATGTGTGTATCCAGAGGGAAGCGACAATTCTAGCGTGTGTACGACGGTCCATGGCTCAGATCGGGATAGTTTTCTCTGGTCAGCCCGTTTCGCGACTGTGGTTGGTACCAATCTAACATTCGGTTATAGGTACGACGAGCTACATCCAAGCGAACAGGCGGATAGAATTGTGGCGAGGGAGGTTGCGCAGGTGGCGAGAGGAGAAGAGAATCGATGGACTACGTGGATCAGTTGAGAGTTCGAGGTGGAGAAGGTCGTTCGGCTGTAGAGTTCATCGTATCAGCTCAACAGCTGTCATATCATTGTGCACACAAGATGAGCACGAACAATATGAAACGGTGGATGTCACCTTGCCCAATATTTATCATGGAGATTTACCGTGGGGAAGATCGTGTCATAGTCAACTGACGATGCACAGATACATAGATAGATAACCGGACAAGGTCCCATTCAGCCTTATCTGATCCTGATCGCCATCATGGACACCTTCAACTCCCTACTCTCGCGGGAAAATGTTATCAAGACGGTGGAAATGCATACATCTGGGGAGGCATGTTTCTGGGCCGTTCAAATATTACCATGTTCAGACTTACACCTGCTAGCCCACGCGAATCATCATCTCCGGCTACCCACCTCTCTTCGGGACCACTCTCCTCGAAAAGCGACGTTACGCAAAGGAGCACCACGATGACATCCGACAACGACTAATGCTCGAGCCCCGTGGGCACGCAGGAATGTACGGCGCTATCCTCGTGCAGGAGACTGAGCTCACGAAGATCGGGGAGGCAGACATCGGGGTGCTATTTTGCCATAATGGTGCGTGGACGATTGCACTCCCATTCTCGTCGACCTTGCTTACCCGAACAGAGGGCTACTCGACAATGTGCGGCCACGCCACGATCGCTCTGGGTCGGTTTCTAGTCGATACACACGACTTGGAGGTGTTCCCCCGACGTGACGCGCTTAGAACAGCGAACGGCACGACGGAGCTGAGGATCCACGCGCCCTGCGGGGTGATACGTGTTAGTGTTCCCTTTGACTCCGACGAAGTGACCTTCCTAGGCATACCGAGTTTTGTGAGTAAACGTGGGTTGGTGGTAGACATCCCTTTGAGTGAGCGGGGGTGCATATCGAAGGAACGAGTGACGGTGGACATCGCATATGGAGGAGCATTCTACGTGCTCGTCTCTATGCAAGAGCTTGGTGTGAAAGGTAATATTGCTGAGGCGGCAGCAATAGTCGAGAGACTGGTCAACTTGAAGGCCACACAAGAGGAGATAATCAAGCACCCGACGGAACGCGATCTCGAGTTTCTGTATGGCGTAATCGTCACCGACAAGACACAGGGCGGGCCGAGAGGAGAGTTGGGAGTATGTTTCTTTGCAGGCGGACAGATCGATCGGAGTCCGACAGGGTCAGGTGTGATGGCCAGGGTGGCGCTGGGTGTTGAGGAGGGGTGGTTAGGCGTTGGGTCGGATGAGTGGTGGGGATACGAGTCGGTGGTCAGTTTAGGGAAGGAAACATTGAGCTTTAAAGGATCCGCAGTGGAAAGGCAGGAAGAGGGCATCGTGGTTATGGTTAAGGGCAAGGCGAACTATATTGGAGCGAGCGCGTTCGTGTGCGAAGAGCGAGATCCATTGAAAGATGGCTTTGTTTTGAATTTGCCCGAGGAGATGCAAGGGGTGTAGCTGCTGACAGTTGGTTCCCGAGTAGACCGAAGTCTGTGCCGTGTGTATAGTCGAGTTGGCATCAACTTGGCAAGCAATGAGAAATATTCACACTTGTGTGAATGATGGCTGATGAACATTGTCGTTACAGCGATGCGGGGACTCTTGGGGTCAGGCAGTGATGTCGTACGAGATGATAGCATAGAACAACGATACCAACCTGGCAAATTGATCAAATGGTCAGTCGTGCGAGGTTTACGAATCTAAAAGGCGAAATTATTCTCTGCAATGAATCGACCTTGATTCCAGATACCGAATATACAATAGCACTTCTGCTTAATATGTTCCCGTTTTACTCGTACCTTCCCCCATGATCGCGACACCAGAAGAACTACACGAACATTAACAATGGTCTGACTAGACAAGAAAATATTGACTCACGTCCCAATCCGATCTGCCCCAGCCTCCAACATTTCCACACACTTCTCAAAATCCTAATTCCAGCCGACGCCTTGACCTGCACGCCTGGCATGAAGGCCACCGTCGTCCGCATAAGAGAAACATGCCTTGCAGTTGCCCCACCGCCCAAAAAGCCTGTGCACGTCTTCACGAACGTTGCTCCCGCATTAGCGGCCATGAACGACGCTGCGATGATCTCCTCGTCGGTCAGGAAAACGGTTTCGAGAATGACTTTGAGCGGCGTCGTCCCGCAAGCCAGGACAACGGCGCGGATGTCGGAGAATACGAGAGAATAGTCCCCTGCTTTCAGGGCACCGACGTTGAGGACCATGTCGACCTCTTTTGCGCCGTCTGATATGGCTTGAGAAGCTTCACTGGAGGAGACCTCAGATGCGATTTGAAGATATGACGAAAAACGCACAATGCCTTGACTTCCATTTTCGATGCACCGAGGGGGAACCCAATCACAGCGCAAGGTATCGTAGTGGTTCCAGCAAGACGAGCAGTAACCTGTGGGATATTTGCGCCATTCACGCAACAGGACTAAGAGCACCGTATACATTAGCAACGAAGACGGCGAAAGATAGACATATACTAGGCACCTTAAACTTGAATTTGACAGCTTCATCACACAATGCGTCGATTTGGGCAGGAGTCGCGTCGGGCTTGAGAAGCGTATGATCGATCGTGCGAGCAAATTCAGCGTTGGGGGAAGTAACATGTACGGTTACTTTGGGCTTCCCTGCTTTCTGAACGTCCAATACTTTGGTGGATATCAGCGCTGCCCATTCTTCGTTTGTTCGTACCATCTGGTCATAGGAGGTCAGCTTTAGGGCATTTTGTTCAAACCTGTAGGCGTACTGTTCAACACTGGGCTAGTCTTGACTGTAAAGGTGTAACCTGGAGATCAGTGATCGCCGGCATCGTCATGTGGCGGTGTAACGAGTGTTCTATGAAAAGAATTTGTCCATCATGATGATATCCTCGCGTTTCAAGAAGCGGTATACTTACACAAATTGATGTGCCAATTCACTGCCTCGTCGCATCGCTGCATCGTAGCACAAAGGGCCAAGAAAAGCTTGGGTCAAGCCGACTGCGCCAAAGATTCATCGGTATTGCCGATCACGTGAAGTCAACACGAAACTGGCAGCGAATTGAAATTCAACGCCAATTCAATTTTCTCTTTTAAAATGCATCAGTCCAAGGCGATACCATAATCGCTCCAAACATGCTGCTAAGGGTACCGCCTTCATCAACAGCACATTCTGGAAGGAGCAGGAGATTTCAGATGGCTCATTCTTGTGCGGTAGTGCAAGGCCTTGACGTTGTGTGGGCTCATGCTGTGAACGATTTTGCTCATTCCCGTATCTGTGGTGCTGTAAGGCTGGGTACTGCATGCTCTAGACTCGAGAATTCAATTTGAACCTCACAGCTGACCATTTCACTCATGATACACGTATCTGGGCGAGAAGAAGCCTTGGGTATCAATATCAATAACGGACAGAAGAGTCGGAGACGGGGCTTGTAGTGCGTTTGACGGTGAGAATGGAATATGGACTATGAAAAGAAGCACTCGGGACCAAAATTCGGCAGGTAGCGACATCGGTGGGTCAGACCTACCAAACTCGCACAGAAAGCATCCACGAAAAGGACCAGCTGTTGATCGACCTCTGACAGCGGGCCCTGCTGTATAGACCCTGCCCATTCACAGTTGGAGGTGCTGTCGGTAAAATTCTCATATAGCGTCCCATTCGTCTGATACTTGACAATACATGCTCACTTGTTTCGTGATTCTATTCAAAATTGTGCTCTAAATTTTATATCAGGTTCGAAGTACTCAATCAAGAATCTACCCTCTCAGGGGCAGATCCGAACTCCTCGCTTCTCGATCCATCAAGGCACTACTGTACATACACATCCGGACACCGTCTACCCCGTTCGAATGAAGCGCCCCCTATTGCCCCAAGCTGTCTCTACATACATAAGGAGGCGATATAGAGCATAGCCCTATCTTCTTCTTCAATGACTGAATCTCAGGCTCAGATGTCGACGCATAAAGTAACTCAAAAAATACCTCGAAAGAGAGCTCTTCTCATTGGAATCAACAAACTATCCGATGAAAAGGGGAGACAACAGGGAGCTCCCTTGGTCGGACCACACGCCGATGTCGTGCACATGAGAGAACTGCTCATCAGTATGTTTCTCCATCGTCTTATCTTGTGCTCCTTGCTTACATTCCATCTAGATAATTATGGGTACAAGACGGAGAATATCGTGTCTCTCATGGACAATGGAGGATCAACTGAACTTCAACCGACGCGCGATAACATTGTATGGTCATTTGTACGCCTCCCTTCACGCTGATAATCACATAACTTCTCCAGCTTCGCCATATAACAAGACTCGTTCATGAGCCCAAGGATGGAGAATATTTCTTCTTCCACTGTAAGATTTTTGTCTCATGGATGGTATCAGACGATAACTGGACACAGATTCAGGACATGGAACACAGATGAAGAACATGGATGGAAGCGAAGAAGATGGTATGGATGAATGTAAGTCTACGCACTTCCTGCTCGACTCCAAGTCGCTTTGTTCTAACGATGATCAGGCTTGATAGCCATGGACGGCGAGATTATCAAAGATGATGTAAGTGTTCTGGAATCTGTTCCTTACTTGGTCCCAACACGCTTGCTAGGTGCTTCGAGAGCATCTTATCGATAGTCTTCCGGTGACTTGCTATATGACTGTTCGTCTCCACCAATTGTCCCACCTTTTTGTCTCTTATATTTCAACAAGGCCGTCCTGGATGCATGTCACTCAGCGTCTTTGTTGGGTATGTTTTGGTTGTTCCCTTGTCAACTTCTTTGAGTAACACACTAGCAGATTTAGAACATTTCCGCTGCAACCGGGACTCTAGACAGAGAAGGGACATACTCCGTTGGCACACAATGGGTAAGCAACCTATTATATTCAACGCCGGATGACAAACCTCAATTCCTACCAGACACTAGCTCGCGTAGAACCATCTACCAGCTAACAGACAAGAAGGGCATCACTTCTCGTAGAACGTCCATTCAGCCTCTGATAAATGCGTCCTTCAACAATTCCCCAAGAGTGCTAGCAAAGTCGCCTTTCATGGATTCTACACAGGCGAACGGAGCTTCGTGCCTTGACGCGATTGAGCAATGTGAATCCCCTGTACAAATGACCACCCTCAAATCTCCCGTACGTGTGTGCAACGGGTTCTGCCCGCTTCCTGGCACGAAGAGGAGGAAAATGGCGAAGGTGGTAAGTTGGTCTCCTTCAGATCAGAATCCTGGACCAATGGCTTATCAATGAACAGGTGTGTATATCATCATGTAAGGACCATCAACGGACATGGGAAGTTCCTGGTGGATTGTCCTTGACTCAGGTCCGTATAAATGAGGCTATTCAGTCATGTCACTTGGCTTACCGCTCATCTTCAACAGACTTTGATAAAGAAGTGCAGTGCGTTTCTCCTGTGTCCTTCAAATCTACTTACTTAGACTGGCAATCGTGGCTAGGCAAAGACCCTTACCCTTTACTTGCTGATCTGATGTTTCACGTCAAGTTCGTTCATTTCTCTCCTACTTCCTTCAACGAAATTAAGGTCAATCTCAGGTGTGAAAACTTCAAGAACTTTGGCAAGGTTTTCGAAAAGGTGCAAAAATACTTTGAGGAGTTCCAATCGTGGCAGGAAGTATGTAAAAAAAGGAAACGGACTATCCCGCGCCGCGACTCTATGTGGTTACCCACAAAACTTCGCCAGGATCCACAAGTATGTACCCTGTGTCATGCCACCGTATTTCATCTCACTGACTGTCTTTCGTATCTTAAGTTGTCCAGCCCCGAGCCTCTTGTCAGCATTTCTTCTTGAACTGCTTGCTTTAAAAACACTGACGCTTCAGAATAGGATATGGAGGCTATCCGATGGAATCCATAGTTGGAATCACTGGAAACAGGCACCGTCGCAACAATTCCGCAACAACTCGCATGCAGCGATAATATCTTATACCATATCTACTTGTTGGTCGATTTAATCAGCAGACCATCACCGCCATTAAGAGTCTCCACTCATGCACTGCATATACTACCTCCTACGCGTTCTGTTGCAATTCTGAGCTTCAGGACTTCCGTAGACTACTACAGAAAGACTGTATAATACGTAACGCACTAACAACATTAATCTGTTTGGTAGTTTACTAGAGGGGATTACTCCACAATTATGATAGATAATCCATGTTCTTCGTCGTGCTCCAGAAACTCTCGACTTGGACATTCCGAAAGTATGTAATTGCCTTTAGTTTCAATGGTGATGACAAGAATTTGTTGATTGCCGGTGAGCATACGCGGCTCCCCTCATACTTGCTGCTATGCTTACACTCCTAATCTCACACTCGCCGTGGATGAACTCCCACAGTCCGCTAGACCTGTGCGCCGGGGGGTGCGTGTACACGGCATCGAATTGCAACACAAGAGAGCCATTATTTCTATCGTTGAAAAGCCACAGCATCCAAGTTGCACTTATGTCCAAGACGATCTTCATTACCGGCACATCTTCTGGTATAGGCCTCGCCACTGCCAAGCTGTTTGATACAAAAGGTTGGAATGTCGTGGGCACCCTCCGCGACACTTCCCAGGAGAACCCGCTCAAATCTCTCGATCCTTCTCGCATGTTACTGGTCCAGATGGACGTCGCAGATCCAAGCTCTATTGGCCCCGCCATCGAAGCAGCCATCAGCAAATTCTCAAAAGTAGACCTACTGGTAAATTCCGCTGGATATGGTCAAAGCGGGATCTTCGAGATGATCTCTCCCGAGCAGGCCAGGAGGCAGTTCGACGTTAATGTATTTGGTTCGTGTTCCCTCCGAAATTTTGAAATTCAACATACTCAAATTAAGATGTTGAGTCTAGGTGTGATGGACGTAACACGAGCCTTCCTACCCTACTTACGCACCGAGGGAGGCGGGATAATAAACATCAGTTCCGGTGCTGGTGTATTTACTCTCCCGATGCTCTCCATGTATTGCGCTTCCAAGTTTGCGCTGGAAGGCTTTCACCGAAGCACTTTCATATGAGCTCGCGCCCCAGAAAATCTTCGTCAAGAGTGTCATACCCCATGGGGGTGTCACGTCGACAAAGTTCAATGCTACCTCGGCAGCAGTGACGCCTATGGATCTAACAAAGGTACCACTCAACACCGATTTATTCTTTTATCCCGTGACAAGCATTTTCGCAGGCTCCATCATACGCAGACTACGCAGCGAAGACTATGAAAGCCTATGAAAGGTTGTCTGCTGCCGGACGACATCAGCAGACGAGGTTGCAGACGTGGTTTATGCCGCTGCGACAGATGGAACAGATAAGCTACGCTATTTTATCGGGAACGATACGAGGGGTTTCATAAAGGCACGGTACGAGTCGACCAGCGATGATGAATATGTACAGTACATGAGGTTTTCTTCGCGTAACATGTGCGCCGCCAGAAGAGCCACCCCTTCCTTGTACGCTGCGTTGCGTCTGTATTTTTTAGCCTGATATCCCTGATGTTCGAAATGCATGCTTGATCATCTTCGTCTATTCTACAGCATCACCTGATAATTTTAATGCCTATCAAACGACCCGACCTCATCTTCAATCCTCCACTTTCCTACCTCTCTCATCGCTTCTGCATCTCCACTTTCTAACTCTGGTTTGCTAAGAATATTGGCAACCATCTTCCATGGATCCTTTCCCCCTCCGTACCGCAATACGTCACCCTTAAACTTCTCTCCCAACTCTCTCTTTAATGGATTCGTTGAGAACACGTTTCGCCAAACTCGCGAAGCGATTGCGCGATCGAATAAGTATGAGTAGTACGTTGCACCATAGCTGAAGAGATGCCCAAACTGTGTTTGGAACGACGTTCCCGGTACGTACGGGATGAGTCCCCGTGTATTATGCAGATTGGCGTAAGCTTGGGTGGAGTCGAAGGAGGGGTCAAGCGCAACGGGGGAATGATACGTCTGATCAAGTGCCGCAAGAAGTATTTGGGAGTACGTGTCGATGGCGTGACAAGGATCTTCGTGGTGGTTTATTGATTGGCGAACGTTAGATGTGGCAGAGACGTCGAAGAGGGAGAGGACGTCGCCTGAGTAGAGGAAATGTTCCATGAGAATGGAAGGTAGCTCGACGAAATCCGTAGCACAACGCGTCCCAGATACATTCTGGTATTCGGTGCGCCCAACCATGGCTGGGAATGAAGAGTATTGAGTAAATCAAAGTTATTATAAAATCGTTCTACTGACAATGCATGGCGTGTCCCATCTCATGGAAGAGCGTCTTGACATCCTGCCATTCCAATTCTGTGGGACCACGAGATATCGTCGGTCTCGTAAATTCGCAGAGTAGCACAACCAACGGGAGTTGATATACACCGTCTTGACCAGGCAGACGATGCCTCTTTATCGCTTCAAACTCTAGCGATTCCCGGATATCATATGCCGCCCCTTCTGGCATCTCATCACTTGCTTCGTCGTCGTCATCGGTACGTCGAGAACATCTCACCGTATAATGAGCTGCTCCGCTTGCCTTGCCACGCCTGGCAAACAGATCTGCATAAATCCATCCAATGATGCCCTTCTCCTCATCAATAACCTCTAATTTGTGTACATCCGGGTGCCATACTTCGCCTGCGGCGGTGTCCGCTGGACGAAGACTGATACCATATAAATGACGGAATAATCGGGAGAGGCCCATAAATACTGTGCCGACGGTGAGGGGTGGAAGTGTCATTGGCGGTGCTGGAGGTTCAGGCGGACAGTAAAAGTCGCGGTCCCATGCTTGAATGATAGGTAACGGAGACGTATTAAGGTGTTTCTGCTTCCGCAGACTGAGGGCCCGCAACGCCGATCGAGCATACGGCCTCGTATAATCCATGAGAGCATCGAGGAAGTGGTGGACATGATCTAAGAGGAGAGAGTTCATGGGTACGCAAGACCGGTAACAATCCAGCGTGAGACTTACCAGGCGTTTTTGCCATTTTGTTGTCGAGGGAAAGATGGGCAAAGCTTTCGCGTCCCACAAGGCGTGCAAGCTCCGCTCGTGTACGGAGCAATCGTTCTAAGACAGAGACTTGCTCGGGGGTACTCGAGTTAGCCGCAATAAAGACGCGTCGACGGGGCTCCTCGGCTGGTGCAGAACGCATGATCATCTGCGCCTGCAACGAACCAGGATATACCATGAGATCACGCTGAGTAAATCGAGCTTGAAGCTGCAGCCTAACTCCCATTCCCTGATCCTTCAATCCCGCCAGCTCCGAAGGCCTAATGGCCGCAGGTGGACGAAGGGCTGTCACATCTTTTAAGAACTGTCGTCCGAGGACTAGAATTTCTGTTGACAATGAGACAAATTTATCTCGCTGGTCTGGTGGGAGATTGATGGCAGACTGTTCGAAGTCATGCCAGAATATGAGAGCGGTTTTATGTGCCTCCGGTGAGAGCGACTTGACGATGTCGGGATCGGAGAGAACAGATTTTAGCACCTAATTGATCCCATTGGCAAAAATAGACATAGAATGAATTAACGACGCACTTGGTAGAGACCGACATGAGTATTCAGTACATTCATGAACTCACACAACGTCTCGTACGCCGTATTTGCCGCTTCCACCCATGCCCTGTCAGGATGTGCGTTCCTGACAAGCTCTGCAAGATCTATGACGCCGCAAAGCATATCACTCAGCCGATCAAGGTTCTTCACCACCTTGAACATCTCGTCTCTCGACTCCCGCGCCCGTAAAATACGGTTGGTAAGCACCTGGGCCCGTATGTAAGTGGCATTAGCGAGTGATATCAGTCCTCGCGGCTGAGCCAAGGAAGGATGTCCGAAAAGGCCTGTCCTCGAAAATGGCGACAGCTTGAAGCCATCTCGGGGGTTGTCGAAGAGGGTCACCAAAGCTTTGTCGTCCGTTGATGCGGGGATCGTAGGATGAGGCGCATGAGTCGACAAGTTTCGCCGGGTCGTACGACGACGCAGAGATTCTTGTTTGGCAATGAGACAGCCTTGGAAGCGGAACGGCTGACTGGGGGAAGAAGTCGTGAAAGCATTGCGGGCGGCTCTGCTGATCATGAATGTAGAGGAAGAAAAGGAAAGGCAGCGCCAAGAGGCGCGAGTCCGGAACTGACAAACGGACTCGTAAAGTCTGGCCTCTCGCTCCACGTGTACCGACCACTCTATTTGCGGAATTTGCCGCATCAAAGTAAAATTGCAGTCTCCCTATTCGTCGGAGTTTGCCAGAGGCAAGCAATGCGCAAGTACTCACCAGAGATATTGAATTTTGAATTTCGAGGCTCAAGCGTCTGTACATACAAGCATAAGCCATCTAGATTTCACAAACTTACAAACTCTGTGCGCCTGATAGAACGAAAATCCTGATCTTGAATCTTTCAGTCCAGCAGGATTCCTGAGCGTCGGTACCGGTCGGTCCGGAATTCTGAAAATTGAAAAGTGAACAAAAGTCAGTACGGGTATACTTAAGGAACACCGGCTAATGTGGGGGTATGCATGAACAATGAATATGAGGCAATGCAAATATTTGTACGTTAGAATAATGTTTATGCAGTAGGTTGTAATAGTTTGGTGTATATCGCTATGACGATTCTATAGGTGACAAGCTTCCTTCCATGCTCTTGGGATAATCCGAGTCATCTTCCGCTTCGTTGAACGAGGGAGACATTGAGACATCGCCATTACCATTACCATTACTATTACCATTCTCTTTTCCATTTGTTCCCATCTCATTCGTCGTTGCTCGATTCTCAGGAGAAAGCGTTGAAGGCTCTACGGCGTACACCCAATACTTTGACCGCTTCTTTCCGGCAATCTGCTCTAGTGCCACTTCTGTGGGTTTCAGTGCCGCTGCGCCAGAGGCCTTGATTCCCAGCCCAATTTTGCTGTGCTGCGGTGGCGGATCAACCGGGGACATACGCAGATCTCCAGAAGTTGTGCTGGCGCTGCTGTCTGCTGTCCGTGCTCGTTTGGTCGGTGGTTCGGCATCAAATTGAGTATCTGCAGGTGCTCCAAGACGCGTCGAACGCCGTTCTCCCCGCCAGCCTCCCCAAGGGTCATCTGCAGACATTTCTCGTTTGCCGTTGAACCTTGTGGACGTCCGGGTGGATCGTCGTGGTTCAACATTTGACACTCTGTGGCGTTTTTTCGACGGCTTGGAATCAGAGTCCTGATCATTTGCAAAGTCGTCATCCTCGTCGTAGCCATCGTCTTGGTATTTATACTCGTCGCCATCGTTCTAAGACGAAAAGAAGGTCAGCTGAAGAACTACCGGGAACCAATGTGTTACTGACATCACTGTCAAGATCCTGAATGTTATACACGTAATCCGGCTTTCGGGTTTGCCGTCGCGTTCGAGTTTCCCTTAAGTCTGCTTGAGCATAAAGAGCAAGCCGTTGTTCCATTTTTCGGCGGGCCCTTTGCGCACGCTGTCCGAAAAGATGAATGAGTTATAGTCCGGAAATTCAACGACAGTAAAATTCAAAGAAGGTAGTCCTTCCACAGTAGGATGTCTCCAAATACGGAAGGCAAGGTTATGAATGCAACTCACCGCTATTTCGGCGTCTATAGCTGGAACACGTTCCTCGAGTGATGAGATCAGAGCTGAATGTTGAACCTCCCCTCGTTTGACATGGGCAACGCGAGAAGACTTTTTAGGATTGGGTGCGGAGGCTTTGAGACGCTCGATTACAGCCATGTAGTCTTCACGGGTGGATGCCAAAGTCTCAAAAGTAGAAGACATCTTCCAAGGATTGGTCGAAACGTAGATCCGAGGAGAATCTGGGATGCGTAAGGTTATAGTCAGTAATCATAGATCACGATACAAGACGGCACAGGACACCATGAACAAAAATAAAACGATACATAAAGAAAAGGATGCCCGACTGGCAAATACACGCAAATATATGTATTAAACGTGAAGGGAGAGTGCACGGACCATCTGCTATCCAGTAACGTTTGCGGTCCACATCTTGTCCGATGGGCAGGAGCTGAAGCCGGGTTCGACTGAAAGGGTCTTCCGCTTTGGGGCGTGATGGTTCGCTTTCTTTCTTCTTTTGCTTGTGTGGAGCGACTCCCCACGCGCGATCAAGTTTGGCTTTGATGTCGGCGCTGTGGACGAGTTGTAATTCAACGAGTTGACGCAAGACATTGAGCTGTAATGAATCCAAGCATCAAAGGGTCAGGTTTGGAAGGATTGTGTACGTGCTAATTCACGCACCTTTAAATCCCAACTGGCGGCAAAGAACCCCCCTTCTAGGCCGGTAAGAGGATCCACGTTTCTTCGGAGATCTTCGTCCCAGAACACGGTTCTCTCATTGGTTTTGAAGAACTCGAGTAGGACATTAGCTACAGTGGAAGAAATCTGATCTATGCTGGCATTTTACGCGTACTATTAGAACAGATGCATGCTGATACAACGTGCCGAAACATGTTCTCACCCCAAATTACGCGTTTGTGGCCTGAGGTTCAATATAAACCGACTGAGCACTTGGCTTAATATGAGATTTGGCTCCTGCGACAAGAGGGCATTTTCCAGGCTGTGTACAATGAAACCCGTCATAAAATTGTAAAACAAGCACCATGACGATGCAAAATCACAACTCACTCCATTGGAGTCTCAAGCCCGTCAACCTTTCCCCGCAGATTGGTGAATTTGCAGATGAACGAATAAACAAAAAGAGATTCCCAGCGGTCAGAGGGATGTAAAGCATTCGATGGAGGACAGATGTGGTCCTTGAAGTCTGGCTTTGAGGGAGCCATTGACGCAAGACAGACCGTTGTGGTGGTAGTTGTGAAAGGAGGTAATAGACCAACTTGATCTGTTACTGTCACACCCTCACGCGCGATGCCTTTTACCCTTTTTATTATCCCTACTGCATTACTGACACAAAAGTTCCAGATATATTACAAAGTATCCACCGCTGCATGGTATACGCAACAAAACATCCCCAACCACACGTATAAGTCGCAGGAGCGCGCAAACGCAAACGATATCTTATCCTGGCCCAACCTGCATGTGGGGTCAGATAAGCAATTTCAAAGGGACAGTGATTTCGTACTTTTGGGATGTCATGGTGTTCGCTCAGCGATTCCAAGTGGGAATTGAACTCGCTGACGCGATCCTTGTGCGTCTTATTCGCCAACTTACTGACTCGTTTGGCCAGCTACACAAAACAGAGCTTTCAACAGCGTTCTCCTTTCAGAACAAAAGACACACGCACCCGTTCCTTCTGCACCTTTTCAAATCGTCGTTCTGCCTCAGTTTTGCGAGAACTGCTCCCGACCACTGCTGGAGAGTTCCGGCCACTGCCCGAGGCAGAACCAGGATTGTCTTCTTCCTGGACGAAACGTTCCCTGACGGATTCCCGTTCACTAAATCGTTCCGCATCAGTCTTTTCAGTCTTGGACTTTTTCTTCTTCCTATGAACGACCTATTATCTTCTGCTGGATAACAAGAAAATATTGCTTACTTTTTCACGATACCGCCGTCTGTGACACCGCCCTTAAGTTTGAGCGAGCCACCGGGGCGGGTGCTGTACTCCGACATCAAGTCCCAGTTCAAGTTGCAACGCCACGGTCCACGAGTACATTTCTGTTCCCAAAAAGGGATCCCACGTGGCTTCCGCGGCGCTGTCGCTGGGTTACTCTCGTCCCTCCATCGTACTTGCTGACCCTCCATCTGCTGAATTTCTGAAGGCCGTGGAGAGCTGAATTACTGACCGCCATGGCTGTTCTCTCGTCGCCTCTTCTCTTTGTTTCATCAATTCCTATCGTGACGCGGTCGTTTACTGCAGCGACTGTCATATCCTCCCTGTTTTACGCCTGGCTGCGATGGAAGGATGTCGGTTCAACGCCGTATCTGACTCTCATTCCGGGGTCGAGTATTTTTTACCCCTGGACATTCGTAACATCGGCTCTAGTTGAGACGACCGTCTATGAGGTATGGAGCTTCTTTTCGGCATGATGAATCGCTAAGAGCGGTACATAGTTTGTGGTTACAATAATCTTCGTGCCGGCGTCCTTGAAGTACCTTGAACGACTATGGGGAAGCATTGAGACGCTCAAATTTATCGTGGTTTCTGTGGGAGTGTCGAATATTATCGGGTTTGGGTTCAACTGGATAGAATTCGTTGCCACGAAGAACGCGGACGTCTTTCTGTGCGTATACTTGCATTCACTTCAGTGTTGAACTCACGTCAATGCAGGTATGGAATGGAATATCACGGCCAGATGTCCTTGCAAATTGCGCTCCTCGTTGCGTTCACACAGTTGATACCCGAGCATCAGGTGCAAATCATGGGTGTACTTAAGACCCGTGTCAAGGTGGGGCATCACTGGATTGCTCAAAGATACTACTAATGATGTTTCAAGAACCTCCCTATGGCCTACCTGACGCTGTCCACCGTTATGACCATCATCGGGTTCCAATGTCCCTGGATTATCATCCAATTTGGTTGGTATGTCAGTTGGGTGTACCTCCGCTTCTACAAGAAGAATATCAGCGACACCGTTGGTGGGACCGACACATACGGTGATAGAAGTGAAACATTTTCCTTGGTGTCTTGGTTTCCTCCATTCCTACAGTAAGATCCTCCTTCGTCCATCTTCGCTGGCCGCTTCTGATATTTTTCTCCAGTTACCCGCTTACTTTACTCGGAAACTTCGTGTTTTCTACAGCCAACCGTTTCCATCTTATACCTGCGACTCACGGAGACCTGGAAAGCGGGTTGTATAACCAAGTGCCTGGAAGTGCTAGAGCTGAAGCTGAAAGGAGACGGTATATAAATTTCTCCTGGTTGTGATTATTTGACTAAACACAATATCTCACAGTGCCATGGCCCTGAAGGCTCTGGATCAAAGGCTAGCAAATACCTCCTCGCCAGTCGGCTCTACATCTGCAAATGGAGTTGCACTCCAGACTCCTCGCCCTCCTCCTGCTGCGGCTCTCTCCCGAGGCGATGGTGTTGCTATGCCTTCACCCCCGTCAAAGGACCATTTAAATGGCAAAAAGAGTTTTGGGGAATCGGACATAGGTGATGCGGCCCAAACGGATAGTCGGTAGAGTTTCATGGATTCTTCTTTTCCTCGCTGTACATCCTCCGAAACGTTTTTACGCTAGCCCACCTGTCTACGCCTTACCTATTTTATGCTCACGAACACGTATGAAAATATATTCCTCTAAGCCCTAGTCTGTAGGGGCGCGACTTACGTAAATTACATTTATTTCGTGGCCACCATGTCCCGAAGACCCTCCATCCCTTCTGCCAGTAGCTCGTCAACGTCAGTGGCCAACGGGCATGCCCATAATGCGATACCTCCTTCTATGAGCCGTGGGGGGTCCTCTAGATCATCCAAGAAGCTCTCTCTTTCCAAGCTACCTCCAGCAGACGAGTTGGATCCTGATGAACTGTTCGCAAAATACACCATTTCTGAGGTCGTATTCGTCCGGCAACAGCTGAGGTATCTACGACCTGTCAATTCCGTTTCCCGAACATGTGTTCATTTGAGATGAACTTGCTAGAGCCGATGCTGACGCCAAGCAGGAGGAATTGCGGTTGATGGTTGGGTACGTGTTCTTTATATCAATCGCGTCTTATAGGCCATAACTCAAAGTACAGAGAACGGTATCGTGACCTTCTGCAAGCTTCTTCTTCCATCGTTTCGATAGCCCGCTCGTCCAAACGTGTAATCGAGGCCCTGGATGAGACGAAGAGCGCCATTCTGACCCAGGAAGAACCCCCGCTGCCACGAAAAGCATCTGTGAATGGAACGCAAGGTACTTCATACGCAACTTGGATCTACACGTAACTCAGGATTCTCCAGACACCCACTTGTACACGTTGCAGCTACTCTCTGCACACATAAAGCTCCTGTTAGACGCACCGGAACATCTGTGGAGACTCATCGAGAGGAAGAAATACTTCACTGCTGCATGGTTGTTACTTCTGTCGCGCGTTGTGCACCGTGCATTGATACAACACGATCAACAAGAGGAAGATACTTGGACAACTCAAGGACTGGATGCACTGGTATGTTCTGCATGTTGGTCCTATCTTCCTCGCTCAAGTTCCGTCTCTTAAGGACCAATTTCCTCTCATACAACGACAATGGGATGCAGTATCCCAGTTCCGTTCGCAGATTGTGCACAAGGCCACGATGTCCTTGCGAGAATATAACACACCTTCGTTCGTAAGTATCATCCTCGTCTCTAAATCTCAATGTTTCGAACCTGAGCTGTTTGCTTGTAGGATACGTGCGCCACCCTACTGACTTTACATCTGTTGGATTCGCGTCCGCTTACAGAGACACTGTCTGTTTTTTTGGAACAACGGTCTAAATCACTTCATGCGGCCGTATCGTGGGGACAAAGTAAATCTTTGACCTCTCCCTCTTCGGACCGAGCGAACGGACACGCTCCCGAAAAGCGCACGGCTAGCCCTAAACACACTCTGAAGCAAATCAAGGACGCAGCTCAGGTAGCGTTAGACACTGTTGCCTTGACGGTCAAAACTGCCAGAGATATCTTTGAAGACAATGATTCCGAGAAATCCCTGGTCGCATCTGTAATGGAACACTTACAATCTGACTCTACCCTGCCACCCACCCAAAATGCACTTCCCGCAGAACTTCAATTGACGACACAGGCTTTACTGATGACCTTACCGTCATCCACCCATTTCATGCTCCTTCCCCAGAATTTGAAGTCTTATAAGCCTTACGTCGACCTCGATTCATCGTCATCACGCGTTCCCCCTTCACATCTTATTCAGAAAGTTGACGACTGGTTCAAAAAGTCGGCGCAAAGTCTACAAGGTGCTCTTGATCGCTGGTTTCTCGATGTTTCGTCTGTCAAGGATGTCTGGAGTATACGATCTACAGTTCGCAAATGGATATATTCGTCCTCTGGTTTGAAAGAGCAGGAAATGGAGGACGCAAACCTCATTTTTGATGATGTATGCCAGAGGCGAATTGCGGAAATCTGGAAAACCTCCTTGATCAGTGCCCAAGAATCCTTTGGCGCATCTCTGTCGGCAGCAGTTCTATCATTTGGTGAAAATGCAGATGTGCGGATAGGTACGTACGTCACATTTTCTCAACCACACGATCTAAGTTTCCTATACATGACAGACAATTTGTTTCAAACACCACCATTGCCTACGGCCTCTTCTTTGGGACCTATAGATGCTTCATTCCTGAAGTATAAGAGCACACTGCGAAAGCAGCTTTTGGGAAGGACGACATTGTTGGATGATCTGCTCCGGGTTCTTGAAAACTGTGCGCGGTCTATCCAGCATGACCTATCTCAAGTGTTGACCGAGGATAATTCAAAGTTAGTCCTTTCGTATAATTCGCGTTCTCCAATATTGATTCCCTTGGCTAGTGTTTTGGTTACCCGCCTTCGGAACGAGTATCAGCCACAAGCTGCCGTCTTGTGTTCCGGAGTAATTGACGCTCTTAACAGCGCCTCGGAAAGCATTACCGACAGATCACGTTAGTTCCTGTCCTTAAATTTCTGTGCATGCGGCTCAAAAAATCTGTTTCGGGAGTCAGATATTACCGGACTCGTATTTGTCGGCCAACTTGCAGACGAGCTCGCCACTTACTCGAGCTTTGTCACTGATGTATCTGCCGACGTCGGTGTGGCGAAAGGTTGGCTCTAATATTTCCAATGTGGTTTTGTCTCAATGACATGCATTATCTCAGATTTTCGTGAAAAAGTGAAGTTGTGCCGCGACGGTATCGTCAACCGTTGGCGCTCGTATACCGTTTCGAACATACTATCTACCCCCCGACATCGGGCACCCTTTCCAGCACTCCCTTGTATGGCCCCGCTTTTTCTGTTCTTTCCAAACACGAAGCTCATGACGTCGGATCCTAGCCTCTCCCGTATTAACTGTTCCGTCCCCAGATCTGATGGGCGCGTTGCTTTTATTGACACATGCAATGCAAGAATTGGGAATCTCTCGTGACCTAAGGCGTCAAAGCAATCTCGTAGATCGGACCCTCCAAACATTCATTGAGCAGTTCCTCCGGAATCGGTTTGATGCCGGTGGCATCCAGACATTGTATGATCTCGCATTTCTACGGAAACTGATCGACGTCAGGATGGGAAGTGACTGGACAGATGTTCGTCAACTGTTGGATCAGAACGCTGTGCACATACGCGAGAAGGTGACAGCTCGTCTCCCTATCTTTCTCGTTACTGTGGCTCAATTTATTCATTATAGATCCCCGGTGGACAAACGTTACCGGATCAAGGAGATATCGAGCGCACTGTCTCTGATTATATTGCTCGGACCCAAGTGCTATTTGGCATTCTTCTGAGGAACACTCCATCATCATTGTCGCACAGCAACGACAAGCTTGCAGCGCTTCTTCCGTTTGGATCACCGCTTTTAGATCAGCCGTTCCAGCCTGCGATAGATGTAGCGAAACCATCATCTCGCTTCGGTCTGCTTTTAGTAGGATGAGTAGGTTACAATATTGTTGTAGCTGAAGGCTTGAAGCACGAGTTGTAGCAAATGTCTTTTGACTTGCTATCATGATCTTGAAAAATAGCACCAGCCATGTAAGTACAACACTCGGCATCAATATGTTGATCAGGCCCAGATCATACGGTATTATCATCTTAATAATGTGACGTGAACTGCAAATATCGCCCATGTACCATCTATAAATGATGCAGGGCATCGCATTTATCCAACAGATGGCTGGGTTTCTGTTCCTACCTTCTTGCCTGTTGATGACTGCCCCTCACACTGCGGGGAGCGTTCAGAGCCTCCGGTGAAGTAAATGAGTATTTCGGTGAAGTCTCAAAGTGAGTCCAAGTCTTTGTTCGACACGTCGACCATCTTATTGACACTGTCAATGCAGAGATTAGCAGCGTCGGCGACGCAAGCTTGTGGCAGGCTTTCATCGCCCTCCACATTGTGGGGGGTCAAGTTGGTCTCCCTATTATCCTTCTCACTTGGGCTTTCTCCAAAAGCGTTGTCCGCCATCCTACACTAGTCAATCTCTGGATTACATTTATCGTCTATTCTATATCGTATTGCATACTGTGAGCTGCCTTCTGGACCCCGGACCCCTCCCTCCTGATGAGTGCTGCACAGATTATACAGCGGGCAAGTCGGTGCAACCACCACTTCACCCAGCAACGTGTGTCTGGTACAAAGTGCTATGATATATGGAGCGCCGCCTATGTGAGTTACTGCTTTTGTACATTGAACGCGTAATAACGGGCGTCAATAGGTCGGCTGTGGCAGGACTTCTAGTTGTTTGTCAGGCGTGTAGCATCTTCAGTCGCATATTCAAGTCCTATCGCTCTGACCATTAATGATGATTTCCTCAGATTTGGCAAACGTTCCAAGAGCCCTCCTTTAATACTAACCCAACTAAATGGCCAAATAGTGTTAAGATCGTGAGTGCGCATACTCTTTACTACAAAGCGTCTCCTGACCCTCATTAGTTTCTGGTGCTACCTTATCTCGTGTTTTTCGTATTTGCATTGACGGCTGGCATTGTAAGTTATTTTTTTCCCCATGGGAACTGCCCAAGCTGAGACTTATGAAGCTTGGAGCGCTTCACCCCGAGCGCATTTACAACCTCAATGGTCTTTATTGCTCACTCCATAGTGCGAACTTGTATGTTTTATGCCTTTATTCGTAAGGTGAAAATCTCAGCGTGCTCGAGCAGCAGTAATTACATTGTTCCAATCTTCTGTGTCACTGTGATGTCGATGATGGTTATACTTGAAGGTGAGTGTTGAAGAAGACAGAGTTATCGTTGACTAATCTATCCTGTCAACAAGTGATTCTGGTCGTGAGATACTACAGAATGTGGGCACATACATCAAGAGTGTTTCCGTTAGCATCTCGGAGAACATCGCCATCCCTCTTGCTACGGGTGCTTCTATTCGATGTTTATTCCGTTGTTGTATTCAGGTCAGTACGTACCACTTAACAACAATCTCACGGGTTGAATGGCAAACTTGTCTACAGCGTAGCAGTGTTCTTCTTGTCTGATTTCCAAACTCACTGGCCATACATGGTTCAGGCATCAAGTAAGCGGACAGCATGCATCACTTTTTATACTCTAATGTCCTCTCAGTTCCTCTTACCGCGGTAGCGATCTTTGGATCTCAAGTTGTACGTCTGTATACCCATTTGAGCTTTCGATACCGACCTAATGGTCCTGTGATCACCATAGGACTTGTTCCGAGCTTGGTGTTTCTGGAGACCAGCGAACACGTCCTCCGGAAACTTTCTGAACACTGGATCCAGCACCCTTCACCTTACACGGATTTATAGTTGTAATTCTTCTGTACCCTAGAAGGCGTATAATCTTATGCTGGTATATTATATCCGAGGCGAAAGGAGAATATCGTCGGGCTTTCCGACCACACAAATCCGGCCTTTATCCGAAGTGTAATACAAGTAAGAGTTGAGAATTAAGCACCTCCGCTGCAAAGTACTGTCAGTACATATAGAAGATAAGACGCAGCGAACATACACCAGAATATTGTTGCTAAAATGTATGTAAGTAAGTAGGACAGCTCCCTAAGGAAAGGCAACGCACATTGGGATATGGATGAGCTTGACAAAGTACCCGATGAATCCCATGACAGCAAAGCCAACAGCAACAGCCCGGCAAATTTGAACGAATTCTACGCAAAAGGAGTTGAGGAGAGGACGAGAGAGGGAGTGACGAACAGACCTTTCGACGAAGGTTTTGTGCAACGTGTAAGGAACTATTTCAGGATGAACACAGGAAAATCAGATATGTAGCAAGGAACGCACCTGGTTCCCATCGCGAGCAAATTGCTGAGGTATTTCAAGGAATTCCCGTAATTTTTCAGACATGACGGTGGTGGTGGTGGTAAGAGGAAGTGAAACGAGCGATCAAAAGATGATGTGGAGGAATGAGGTGTATTTTCTCACGCATTCCCTTTTGGCGTCGACTCTGCGGACTCGAATTGTCGACCTCGGTCAGTGCTCACGGTGCGACATCACTTTGTTGAGCTCCTTGACCGGAACGATGACCATGACACATTTATCTAGGCTGCCGATATCCCGCATGAATGTCCCTGCGCACCTCTTTGCGTCGAGCTGGAGGCGTTGTCCGGGTTCACGCTCCGAGACAACACTGGATTGGACGGAGATTCGCCCATAGCGATGCAGACAATTCTGCATACAAGCAGGCGCACGATGAGTTTGCGAAGGACCAGATTGAAGGGTTTGCCAGGTCATTGAAGAAGTCACGAAACAAACGCGACGATATTCTCGCTTACTACCCCAGCGTAGCGTCCCAGGTGCGATGGTCCTTGTCCAATAATCCCAAACCTACCGTCACAAAAGCACCTGCGACATATGTTGAACACCTTCATACTGTGGTCGAAACCCTTGCAATGTCGGGACAAGGATCCGACCTAAAATGTATCGAACAAATTCTGAAGGACCTGCCTGTCGTTTTCCTCCTGGATCCGTCCCCCGAAATACATACCACCATTATACGCGGTCTCGTGAAAAATGGAAACATGTTCAGCGCGCTTCTGTGGCTGAAGACCATGTCAACCAAGCCTGGTCAGCTACAACCCACTCTCAGCCAATACCATCTCCTTCTAGAGTCATGTATAACGTCGACTTCGCCCCAGGTCTCCCTCAAATTCATGAAATCGGCGGTCAAAGCCATGCGCGACACTGGCTGCCAGCCAACCCATGACACCTATGCGATTCTCATACGTTACCTCTGGTCGAAACCTAATGTGGTTCTCCCTCCTACGATCTTCGAGACGTTGATTCAAGAGATGAGCGAAGACTATCTGCCTCTGAATCAGCAGATTGCAGACCTATTGTACGAGGCATATGCGGATCGGGGGTTGATGAAACTTGCCGACCAGATATTGGAGACCTATAGAAAGTCTGTTCCGACGACTTTAATCACCCCCGACCAAATCAGGGATGCTAGGTGGTTGGACAGTCTATCTAAAGAATCATACCGAACAGGTGTAAATGGTGCTCTGACGTTGTTCAAAGACCTGCAGAAGGACGGAGCGGTGGGCACCGCGGATGTCCTGAAAGCTTTGTTGCGAGGGTCAACAACTACCGAGGATCTCATGAAAGCACAGGAAGCGACCGGGATCCAAGCCACTGCTGTACATTGGTCTATGCTCACGTCCAAAAACGCTCGGCGAGGTAGATTGTCCCATGCATTGTCTATTTACAAGGACAGCAGAGAAGCGGGGATTACCCCCACATTGCCTGTTTCGGGCCCGTTGATCAGGCCTTTTGTTTAGTCGGTACGGAGGATTCATTGGATGAAGCTTTTTCGTTGTACCAAGACCTCACTGCTGCGAACGAGCCCAGCACTCCCAGCACTCAAAATACAGGTCCTGATGTCGCCATTTATCAATCCATGTTGAGCGCTCTTTCCCTAATTCCCAATTCAACAAAAGCCCTCGATATCGCCAACATCCTTCTGGCAGACATGGGTGCCAGAGACATCCCTCTCAATGGCATGGGCCATGATGTCGTTTCAATTCGCATACGGAATGCCTCCAATGAAACGGAAGCATACGAGATTTACCAAGACCTGAAGCACACAGTCCAGGGCTTCGGTTTTGTCAAAGTTATAGATGCATTATGCGCCCTGTCTCATCGTGGCGGATTGCATGTCCCATCCCTCGAAAAAGTCTTTACAATCGTTGGCGATATGAAACGGTCCGGACAGTCCATAAACCCATCCATTTACACCATGTTGTTAGGTCATTTCAACGAAATCGCCCTCCGGATAGACGAACAAAGCTCGTCCTCGGGGTTTGTCGATAGATATTGTGACACTGTCCGCCGTATACATGACCTTCTCGTTCTCGAATCGTTTTCGCCGGAGGCTCCGTTGTGGAACTTGCTCATGGACACGTACCGGCGTGTGGAACGGCATCACGATGTATACCGTGTTTGGGAGCAGATTTTCCTCTCGGGAAAGTATAATCACGAGAGCGTCAATATCGTATTGGACTCGTGCGGTCTATCCCAGGACCTGTCTGCAGCGAGAAATGTTTACACACGATCAAATGAAGGGGGCTATACTTTCACCAAGGAGAATTGGGATTCATGGGTCGAGTGTCTGTGTCGCACGAACCAAGTCAACGAAGCAGTGAAGACCGTGTGTTTGGAGATGAGTCGGAGAGGCGTGCAACCTGATGAGGCGACCGTTCGAGTGCTGTTGGACTTCACAGAAAAGGGTGGCTTAGCAAAAGAGGTAATGGTGCGCATAGAACGCCATTTGCCCCAAGTTTGGGAGAAACTTCCCGTGGACCTAAAAGAAGCAGGTTCGAAGTGACGTATTATTATGGATATACTGCAGAATGTATGGTGGCAATATTGTACAAATGTTCTATGAGAGGTTCGGTTGACCAACACTCTAGGCTCAGGGAGCCATCTAGAAGAATAGAAAGCCCAAGGAGAAAACATTTGACAAAACTATCATTACGAAGCAACCTCCTCTACAGATGGACAGTCGCACTAGAAAAAGTTCGTTAGCAAATGTGTGTTTGGATGAACCAAGCGGCTCACAATAAGATTAAGGTCCCCGTAAGCTGTCATTGAGGAGTGAGTGTTGATTGTAATATCCGTGACAACTAACTCACCATCGTCAATGCGCGACACTGTCGGCCAGAACTTCTTCTCTAAAAGCCAAGGAAGGGGGTACACTGCTGTTCGACGAGAGTAAGGCCTGGCAAACATCATGATTAATGGTGATTCTTCGAGACAGGAAAATAGCTGACCTGCTCCACTCTTCCTCAGCAAGCACGGAAATAGGATGGGGTGCATTCTTGAGAACATTATTGTCTCGAGGCTGTTTTCCTGTTACAATATCTTCCGCTTCCCGGCGTATCTGTATCATAGCATCGCAGAACCTAGGATATTATATCAGAGTGCAATTGGAGAACTCCGCATTGACGCGACATACCTATCTATCTCCTCTAAAGGCTCTGACTCGGTCGGCTCGATTAACATGCATGTAGATGTGGGCCAAGAGCAGGTGGGAGGGTGGAAACCATAATCTTGCAGGCGTTTAGCGAAGTCGGTAACTTTCAATCCAGCGGACCTGTCGAACTCCGCAAGATCTATCAAGAGCTCGTGAGCGACACGGCCATGTTTATTCGTGTACCGAACATTGTAGTGCTCCGATAAGCGACTGGCCATGTAGTTGGCGTTGAGTAGCGCAACTTTGGAGGAATCGGCGAGCCCCCGACCACCGAGCATTTTGATGTAAGCCCAGGAAGTGAGGTGAATGGAGGCGCTGCCGAAAGGTGCGGCAGAGACTGCTTCTATGGCTTTGGAACCAGCGATCTGAGGTAGCGATCTGTGAGAAGGAAGGAATGGAGCTAGGTGTTCGGCAACACAGATCGGTCTAAAGGGAGCATTGTCAGCCTCAGTAATAAAATCCTGAAGAGGACCATACCCAACTCCAGGACCTCCTCCGCCATGTGGACTACGAAATGAGCTGACGCAGATGCTGATCAAATGTACCAACTCACATTGCAAATGTCTTGTGAAGATTCATGTGGCAGACATCCCCCCCACAAGTGGCCGGATTGGTTAGACCAATTTGAGCGTTCAGATTAGCGCCTGGGACCGTATCAAAACATCTCATTCTTAGCCATACCTAAACAAACGTACCATCAAGATATACTTGGCCACCGTTGTCATGGATGATTTTGCATGCCTGAGATGGTTGTCAGTGGGGACAGGCTGTTCCTGGGCTAGAGATACACACATCTTGGACACCGTCTTCGAAAACCCCAAAGGTTGAAGGATAAGTGATCTTGATAGATATTAGAGATCAATTTCGTTGGCAATGATGATGAGATCGTACCATAAATGCAGCAAGATTATCTTTGTGCTTTTCGGCTTTGGATGTGAGGTCTTCAAGTCCAGGCTACCATCCGATAAGGCCTTGACGGGTACGACTTTGAGCCCTGCCATGACTGCCGACTGTGATGTCGGCATGAGATGCGTTCAGTGACAGTAAAAGCCACCGGATACTTACCGCTGGATTCGTTCCATGGGCGCTTAAAGGAATCAAACAGATATCACGGTGTCCCTCTCCTCGAGATTCATGATAAGCCCTGATCACACAGAGACCTGCATACTCTCCAGCTGCACCAGAGTTTGGCTGTAAGGAAGCAGCGTGAAAGCCTGTTATTTTGCACAGATCATCTTCTAGTTCCTGGTCTGAGAGTAAGGCTCCTTGGCTCTAAGCTCCTGCAAGCGAGATATTACTCGCCTTGATGATACTCAGATATCCCTCCACTTGTTCATGGGGTGCGAAGGGGTGCACGGCACTGAACTCTGGCCACGTAAGAGGAATCATGCTGCTGGTGCTGTTCAGTTTCATGGTGCAACTTCCAAGCGGTATCATGGAATGAACGAGGCCAAGGTCCTTGGAAGCTAGGTGATTCATGTAACGGAGCATCTCCGTCTCGGAGTGGTGCTTGTTGAAAACTGGATGGCGCAGATATTCGGAAGTACGCTGCAGAGACGAGGGAATAGACGATCCCTCGGACGGTAAAACCAGCTGGCCTGACGACTTGACTGCCGATGCAAATATCGTTACAAGAGCCTCCAAGTCTGCTTGAGTAACGCTTTCGTCGAATGTGACACCGACATGCTGATCGTCAATATGACGAAGGTTGACCCTCGCACTTTTTGCGATGTCATGCACCGCCTGAGCGCCACTAGCAACCGATACGTCCAGTGTGATCGTGTCAAAAAAGGTAGAGTTCGACAGCTTGTATCCGAGATTTTCGACCGATGATTTGAAGATTTGAGCAATAACATGGACCTTGTTTGCGATACGTTGTAGACCGACTGGACCGTGGTAGACTACATACATCGCCGCCATGTTGGCCAGCAGGGCTTGGCTGGTACAGACATTACTTGTCGCTCGTTCGCGTCGAATATGCTGTTCACGGGCTATGAAAGTTAGACTACGATGGATTTGACACGAGCAATTGCGACCTACTCTGCAATGCCAGCCTGTAAGCGGGTGCACCTGTGGCGTCTCGACTGCGGCCAATCAAGCGACCAGGCATCTTCCGTTTGAGTTTGTCTGTTACAGCAAAGAATGCGGCATGGGGACCACCATATCCTGCAGGAACGCCAAATCGTGCCGAGTTTCCAAAAACGATATCAGCGCCCCATTCGCCCGGTGGTTTCAACATGGTTAACGCCAACAGATCGGTAGCACAGACGACGAGGGCACCGGACGAATGCGCGGTTACTGCAAGTTCTCCGAAATCTTTGATGTTCCCATCTACGTCGGGGTACTGAATCAGAACACCGCACAGATCCGGTTGCAGGCTTTGATCCTTAACGGCTACACCTGCATCCTCAACAAGAACCTTGATACCGAAACCTTTGGCACGCGTCCGAAGCACCGAGATGGTCTGAGGTAAAACACCAGAGTCAACCAGGAATGTGCGTTTCTTGTGTCCGGAGGAGACGAATGCCATAACCATGCCCTCCGCTGCTGCTGTTGCCTCATCAAGAAGCGAAGCATTGGCGATATCCATTGAAGTAAGAGACATTATCATCGTCTGGTAATTGACAAGAGACTCTAGCCGTCCCTGAGCGATCTCGGGTTGATACGGTGTGTAGGGGGTGTACCATTGAGGGTTTTCCATTACCTGTATACGCCATATGTCAGTTGTGAAGCAATGCTAAGTCACTAGAACTGTCGTACGTTACGCAGAATGACCGGAGGAACAACAGCACAGTGATACCCCATCCCTATGTAACTCTTGAACGCGACGTTCTGTCCTCCCAAAGCTTTAGCGCGAGCGTGCAATTCTGATTCGCTGAACGAGGGAATAGTCTCGTTGCTGATGTTAGCGGTCGAAACGCGAATTTTAGGAGGGACGGTATCGGCTATGAATGCGTCCATGGAATCGTAACCCACTTGAGAGAGCATCTGGGAGACTTCATGCTCATTGGGACCGATGTGTCTCTCCTGGAAGGTATCTAATGGAGCAAGAAGAGAGTTTTTTCTGGCCGTTGCAAGGGTAGGAGCCCCATGGATTGAGCGGCAGGCGATTGTCTGGGAAAATCGATGGAAGCCAAGGGCATAGCGAGCGAACGCCATGGTCCTTGAGGATAGGGACCAAGACGCGATGGAGGGAAAAGGCAGCGAAGCAAAAAATTGACAGAGGTATGTAATTAAAGCAAGATTCACCGAGCCATTCACCGAGTCAACAAGCTTATCGACACCTCTAGATAAGGGCTTTGACGGTGTTCAGCACGTGAAACCACGCGAAGGGGAGCTCCGACCGCAAGGGCAGCATCACTGAACATTTGCAAAATACCGGACATGGTAGACTGGCAAATTTATACTTACGGCCCTCCCGATGGAAATCTCTTAGTTCGTCCTCGAACAAAAAAATTTTCTTCTGACCTCCCAGATTAAGAAGGATTTTACCCATATATGGCAGTTGGAGTAGTGGTAGTGGTTCCGAGTCGCTTACGAGAAACCCATATCCGGGTATCCCCTTGCTCGGGACTCCGCCGCCTTCTAGTCTATTTGCCGGAGTGCCAAGGTTTGATCGCAGGTGGAAATAAGTACATTTGGTCCACATTGGGATGCACTACGGCATGAGTGCCATACCATCCATACAAGCATATCGCGAGAATGACAGAACATCTTCTGATCGTTGGCTGCATCGAACTGTAAGAGAAAACCTTACATGTCAGAGGAATCATGCACTGACGGAGGTTCGGGTTCACAGCTGTCTGTTAGTCCGTACAGGCCGTTAGCCTCAATTTCTCGTGAAACAGCACGTAGTGCATCTTTGGCCGTTCGGGCTTGAGATTGAGTGACCTTTTGCTCATAAAATTGTGTGATGGTGACAATTTTCATCAACAGATCGGTTGGTTGTTGGACTAGAGAGTGTCGTCGGGCTTTGGATTCGGGACCAGCAAGCCGTTTCAGTAATACAGCTTGACTTTGCAGGTCAGAGGCAGCGCGAACGAGCTCGTACTAATCATCTGGGATTAGTTTGCGACCTAAATGGCTATAAGGCAACGTACGACAAAATCATGTAAGGCCTGAGGTGTAGGCAAAAAAGTCTCGCACTTGGAAAGACAAAGGCTGAGAAGAAAGATAGTCTGCAAAGAGCGTGAAGAAATTCCATAGAAATCAATTATTTGTCCCACCTCTCGTATTAGCTGTTCCACGCCGCCTGTGGTGACTAAATTGTCCAATTTGGCAGCCAGAAAGTGTAAGAGTCCCAGTATAGCAGACCAAAGCTCTTTCCATTCGTATTCTGTTGTTCTTTGAGGACAATATTGAGAGTATAACGCTGCAATACTTGCCTAGACGTAAACGAGCCTTCTGCAGATAGAAGACGACTCTATGGCAAACCCAGATACATCGCCTGGATATTACGGTCTAAAATGAGCCCCAAGTGCGCGAGGGTTCGAAAAGTATCATACGTATATAGGTGCACTTCTAATCGCATGTGAAGATTGTGCCGCAGCCATAGAACACAGCAGTCAAGTAAAGCACACAACGATGGACGTCCCGAACGTGGTATAGGCAGCATGGGTAGCCTCTAGAAAGCCGGAATTATGGGAAACGTGTAAGAAACAAAGGCTGTGAACCGACCTGTCGACACAAGCGTATTGGCTTATTATTTGGCTTCGAGAGCGCTACCAAGACGGCGTCGGTTTCTACGAGTGCTAGAAGACAGTTGATACACAGATTCGCGTAAGCTACGGAGCGTGGTTGTGAGGTTGATGTGGCGTGCGTCAATAAATAAGACGACAGAGTTAGCAAAGTTGATGACGTAGAGGGCATTGCGCGATCAGGCTCGTTAGAGCTTAAAAACACCGAGGAGAACAGCACGTTCCCTCGAAGAAACTCGTACAGCGGTAATAGAATAACTGTCGCTTCGATCGGCCTGTTACCTAGTTTCAGATTGGCGACGTAGAGAGAAGAACATGTCACGTACTGGTTTTTGAACAGTTCACGAGGGGGATCCACTGGTGTGGTCGACAGGGCGCGATCGGGTCGTAATGATGCTATGAGAGTGCCGAAGGTCGATGCTAGAGCCGGAGAAACATCATCATTAGAGATTTCTTGATATCGGCTAGAAAGTTCTCAGTTCCAGAATCAGGTAGGTTGTGATGCAAGACGCGTACTTTATTGAAGCAACAAGCGCAAAGTTAGCTGCCCAACAGACTTTCTTCATTAGATCTGTGTCTTTAGTCTCTTTGATTTGAGACAGGTACGGATTAAGCCTCGCAGCATCCGACTTGTGAAAATCTGCCAAAAGAGCTAAGAACAGGACTGCTTCAAAGGTGTACTGCTCGGTATCAGATCCTTTGATAAACTGCGAAGAATTACAGAAAGAATGAGTAAAGACCATCAGTTCGCTTATGTAGGCGAGCTACGAACAGCAACAATAGACGGAAATAAATTCCGACGAAGGAAATAGGCGCCCGGACTAAGCTGAGAAATACCGCACATGAAAGTTAGACCCAGCTGAAGAATTTGGTGACGAATTGCGGCTTGGATTTTCAGTAGTTGGCCCCGTGATGCAATAAGTACCACCGGTAGGTAGACTCACCAGATCGGCTGGCATTGGCCAAAGAATCATCGATGATCGCTACCAGATCCTAGCCAAATGTTAGTGCCCAATAATTAGAGCAGAAGACCCAGCCCACACCATGAAAAAGGCATCACTATTCCCAACTCCCCCTGCAAACACTTCCATGACTTCCCAGCCACTGAATCCCTTGGCCAGCAAGCATTTTGTGAAGACACACAGCGTCTCTAATGCATGGCTAGTCTTGACGTCGTCCGAAGATGCACCGTTTTGAATATGATGTAAATATGATGAGAAAAGATCGTTAAGAGACCTCTACTGGATGCAAACGGGCGTTAGTCAAGGTCAGAGAGAAGCCGGTGATGGACCGACTGCACAACCTTCAAAGGCCCCAAACACACATCCTTCGGTATTGCATGCAGCTCGGGCTCAAGATAATCACGGTTGACGTCGAGTACCAAGAGACTTGATGTGAATCGACGAGAGTCCTCGTTAGGGCTGATAGTTGCAGCAGGTACGCCCTGAAGAAGCTGAGAGTAAATTGATACGAATTTCGAGTGTGCGATCGAGCTATTTCGTTGACGAGTGTTCATAACGAAAGTTGCAACACCGTAACTCTTCCTACGAGTCTACAAGAGCGATGGTGACGGTGGTGAACAATGAATGTTAGCATTGATTAAGTTTTAAGTCATGTAATCAGCTACGCGTACATCCGACTAATCCCCGGTGTTCCCGTTCATTGTGCGCCAGGCTCTGTATCTACTGTAGCCATTTCTATTATCCATCCCATAAGGTTTTCATCTCGTATCCGCACGCCCTCCATCAGCTGCCGAACATTGATGAAAGCTCTCCTGCCCCGCCGTTCTCCCTCTTTCTCGCGGTCTTTTGAAGCTCTATTGGCGATAACCACGTCCTCAATATCCTCGACGACCTCTTCAACGATTCCCGGGAATCCAAAATGATCCTCGTCTATGCGAGGGGCTTCATCGGCCGACGCAAAAGACGTTCTGAAGAGGATGCGAATGCACAGTAAAGCGGTAAGAGAACTGGAAGGAGGGTCCACAAGTGGTCTCCGATAGTTGATCGTCGTGCTACGAGGTGGAGGAGGCGTTCGCGTGATTGGGTTGCCAGCTGGATAAGTGGGAGACGTGGTGCCTGCAGACAGGGTTATTGTATCACTCTGGGACGGATGCCGCTCCGGAGTATATTTCCGAGAAAGGTGAGTGAGGACGTGGGACCGAAGAGAGGCTTTCGGGACCGGAGGATTGGGACATGAAGACCACAAACACGGATACTCAGGACCCTCTGCAGTCTTTAAATGATCAAGGAGGTGCTCATAAAGATCATTCAAAGAGCTAAAAGGCGGCGTTGCGCATTGCCCACGATCCCACTGACATTTTAGCTTTTCCGCGACCAAAGTGTCTTTGCGCCTGTCAACGCCTCGGACAATGAACCTTTGGACTGGATCTTGCAGGACCATAGCCTGCGCTTCTGGAAAGACAAGATTCACGTTCTTGATGACATCGGAGGCCACAAGGAGTGGATACTTGTCTTGATGAGGGGCGAAAACATCTTTGTACAGATTCCAAAAATCGACTTGTGTTAGTTCACCGTCGGGTTTTCCAATGAACATCGTCTTCATCCTAGTAGTGACATCAGAACTAGAAGACCTCAAATGAGATGGGCACGAACCATTCATAACATCTCTCGGGTTCCGGGAGGGGGAGTAGTTGCTCAAGTTCTTCTTGTGAAAGGTCGTGATCCTGGGTAGTCACGGATGCCTGAGAAGGGACAGTTCGAACTGCTCCGGTGATATCCATAGTAACAGTCTCTTCGACCTGTTCCTGAATGAGAAGGTTGATGAGGATGCGAAGAATGCTGGGCATATCTGGGTGGAGCAAGAATACTTTCGCCATCGCATAGTGTGAGAGATGAGCGTAGAGATAGTTTAGGCAGGTCTCCACCAGTGGTTTGTCCACAAAAAGGGGCAAGAATCTGAGCGAAGCCACCAAAGCTGGTGAATCAGGAGATAGAAGTGTAGCGGTATGCGGATTCTCTATGAGCTGACTCAACGCCGTTAAAGCTGCAATGATGGATGGCCGATTGGATGAGGTCGACGCTATTGTTCCAAGAGGAGACAAAACTGCCTTGGTTATAGAAACGACCGATGCTGGGGCGGTGTAATGGGCTGCAATTGAGTGGAGAAAATCGGTTGCATGAAGGAGGAACTCCGTATTGTCATCAGCCTGAAGATCCAGATTGTTTAACGCGCTGTATATGAGCGGCAGAGAATGAGAATGATGAACGAGCTCTTGGCAATCCTGCTCATGCAAAGCGCAATTTCGAAGGACGAACAGGGATTCGATGGCATGCCTTCGCTTTGCTTCCATGTCGCGCGGAACGGCGAATATGGTGTTGTTGCTGTTAAAAAGCCTGTGGCCCTCTAAAACGTACCATTCCGGCCAGATGAACAGTCCGTCAATGATCCCAGGAATCACTTTCAACTGAAATTGTTCGTTATGACACAGACGGCAAAGTCGATCCAGCGCCCAGCCTACTTCCCCTTCGATGCCGGACTGGAGAGAGAGAGCCATTCGATTGTTGGGTACCTGCTCTGTATACCATCCTAACGCGACTATCAACAGAACGGCCAGTCCAAGTGAAAGAGACGCGTACGTTCGTAATCATCGGTTACAATGGGAGCTCGCTGCATAGGGCTTTGAACAGTTGCATATGGTGGTCGATAAAACGAAGAAGCGACTGGTGTAGATCGGCTCGTGCCTGCGTATGATGCCGACATCAGAAAATGAGAGAAGATTCAGGAAGCGGCAGAAGGCGAAAGGCAAGGAAGCTCAGACGGCAGTTGCCGGGTGTAACGCTTCGCGTTCGTCACAACCAACACGTGACTGAATCATGATTTCAAATCCCCTGTTTTACTATTTAACGCGACCAAGTTGATCGCGCGACACACCAAAATGAATTGCCCGAATTGCTCCTCGCCGTCCGTAATTCGCAGATGAGCAGACAATAATTCAAAAGAGTAGAAATTAGGTGACATTTAGAAATACAGAAGAACTCTCAGCCCGAAGAGTGTGCTGTCAACCACTGTCGCGCTGCACCTTCATCTTCTGGATATGAGTGCAATACTTCAGGGCTGGGGACTAGCTTGACCCGATTGCCTGATATAGCGACAACGTCAGAGAAGTAAATGGGAAAATTGTGGGTGCTAGAGATGATTTCTGTGACCATCCCAGTCGTCGCAATTCTGGGCTCAACGTTGTCTTCTGAAACATCTATGCCAGATCCAATCAGCTGAACGGACAATATAGATCCATTAGTGCCTTACATCTCTCTAGGCCATCCTGTGAGAAGCACAAATAAAATGGTTGATTCCTCCCTCGTGGAAGGCTATCAATATTCATCTCTTTAATCCAGTTTTCATCCTTTTTGCAGGTATTCTTCAAAAACAGTGAATATTGTCAGTTGTCAATTAGAGTGCCAATCGGATAAACTTACATCCCACCCATGTATACAACAAACATATTTTCGCGTACGGTGACGAAACACCATCCCAACAAAATAAGACACGCTAGCGTTTTCTGGAGAAGAGCGAAGCTTGACAGTGGACATAGCCCTGTGACGTTCGATGGTGGTCCGGCATTTGTCTTCTAGCGTTTCTCGAGCACCGCTTCTCTCTGGAAACAATGGTACCAGTGTCTTCGGTATTACTGTGACGCAATCCAGTAGACCAACATACAAGGTCACCCTTACCGCAAATTGTTCCCGTGACGTTAGGAGAAGATAAATGCAGAAGGCGATATAAAGTGAAGTTTGTGCCAAACTACCAGACGAACGATGGTCCCCGTGAACTGATGATAGAATATTGCGACTCGTGCGGAGCAACATCGAGGGGCCTGCACAGGGGGAGGTATATTGCACCATTGACTGTGGAGGAATTCCATGTTGCATTAAGAGTGCAGTGATATCCTCGCGAAGTGTGAGAATGGGTTTGATGCTCGAGCCATATACATCGACATAGAAATCATCGATAAGTGGATCCGGAGTGGAGACATGCACCAGAACGCGGGCTGGGAAATCAACAGGGGAAGCGTGAACCCCCAAAGCACGAGCAATGGCCACGAAAACGTGGACCAAAGAGATAGGTATTGTCTTCTTGTTACTTGTTAGATACGCATGGGGCAATATATTCTGCAGCAAATGAAAATTCTCGGCTTATCCGTAGGGGTCACATGAGTATCTTATACAACACTTAAAAGGAGACGACTGACGATCAACAGCATCAAATCCTTCACTTCTCATGAAGCTACAGACGCCAATGCACAACTCGACCAGATCGTATTTAGGATCGTCTGGGTCAAGGACATAGTCTCTTCCCAAGAGATAAGCACGACATCGATTTATCAGGGGAAGGAAGATTTCGGACATCTGTATTCAAATTTTAAGTCGTACGATCATAATTGAATGGAAGAAGAAATACTTCTTTTGGTGATTTGCCCAGAAAGCAGGACAACGCAGAAAATGATTCCACAAACGACACAGAGTCATCGCCACGTTCAGAACGCGTCCATAAATCGATGGCATAAGACCTTGAGATAGATTCCATGATAGAGCGAGCCCAATATCTCCGGGTGGATGCGTTGGGAGCTATATGCTGCGTTTGTTCTGCATGATTTTCATTCGCCCCTCGGAACAGCACTGGAACTGGCTGTTCCGCCTCTGTCTGCATAACATCCCAGATGTCGAAAGACAGTTCGAAAATACTTCTGGCATGCTCGAGCTGTCCGCTTCTCCGACGAACAATTTCGTCTAAGTTCTGGAGTGCCACGCCATCCAACTGACGCCTGGCCACGTACAACAGCCTCCAGTCCCCATTGGTCATGGACAGGCGCCGAGCCTCAGCCTGCTCATCGTGGTGGGTATATCGAGCACGATAGTGAGGCTCCCAGAGCAAGGAAACCATGGCAGCCTCTCGCAGCAGAGTACTCGCTTCAAGAAAGCCAACGAACGCGTAGATAGGATCATCGCATCCACGCCTCGGAGAGGGGGGTAATTGGGATAAGATGTGGATAAGAACGTCCAGGGGAAGAGAAGGTCTAGATTCCATCATCAGTAGCCTGTAGATGGCTGAAGGTGAAGAGCGTATCTGCCAGCGGTATAATGCCCTGAGCTCTTCCAAGTTCCCGTGGTACGTTACGGAAGAGTTTGCGGACCGGGAAAAACTATTGCAGCTCGAACGGAACTATTTTCCGGACATGTGACTGTAATTTAAACCATCGCGCGGCGCCCGCGTATTACTTGAAATGATAATCAAGCTGGCATGATATACTACGTACGAGTTCCGTGAGCGTATATGCTATCTAGAGCCAGACTCTACCGGCTATGGCACGACACGCATAACACCAATTGATGACTGATGCTTCCTGCCCATTGCTACCATTTCAAGTCCTTGTTCAACTTCTCGTTGGTCAACAATGCTTCGTCATAGTAAATTACAGATCCGAGATCTAGCTAGCCAAAACGCTGGAGTAACGTGCAATGACTTCGACGACGACGGCAGGAAGGATGTTTCATTAAAGTGACCAGAGCCGGCTGTTTCGAGATTACACGAGGAAACTGGATCACGATCACGTCCCGAATATTCTAACACACACAAAGGTTTCAAGATTTAGTACAAAACTGACTAGAAGAATGATACCATGCGACTCGCAATCAATTCAATCGCTGTCATCATCAGAGTCCCCTTCACCGCCGTCTTTCCATATCTCGTACATCCTTCGTCGGTTAGATCCTCTAGTTTCTGAATCACTCGCCACTTCAAATATACGCCTCAGCAGTTTCTTTCGCAGTGCCAGTCCATCTATCCGACCATGGTCTTTTGGGCTCATACAAGCGTTTCCTGTGAGATTTGGATAGGATTCAAGATCTTTGTTTTCCAGACGTATGCGTTTCGCTTGCGGGGGGCCATCCGAATTAGTTGACGACGGGAGTGTGGATAGAAGTGGATCCAGAAGCGCAGATTTGATACGTTTATATGTGATCCCCGACGACGTCTGAGCAGCGAGAATGAGGAACGGTGAAAGAAGAGTATCAAGTGGGGCCGGTGGAATGGAAGACGGCGAATCGAAACTTGCGATGGCTTTATCGAGTTCTTCAATGTACACATCAGAAAGATGATACGTTAGACTGATGGGTACTTTGATATCAGAGGGACTGAGGGAGAGAGAGAATATAAGGGCTAGGACGATTTGTCAGTGACGTGTGTACATACCACAGCGGTCCACCTTCTCGTGTCAATATCGTATTGTATTGATCGCACGCATCTTGATTCCATCCTGTTCGCAGTAGCAGCCTGAAGGCTGCATTCACAAACTTTCGCACAAGCATATAATACTTATCGAGCCTAGAGTCATCCTCAGTCCAATAAAAGTAAGCGTGTCTTGAAGCACTGACCTAAGTCGATCAATTCCGTTCCATTCGCGAACTGTCGTTTCCCAAAATCCGCTCAGAAAAGAAAGCGAAGCTGGCGTTGATGCGATAGTCAATACAAGTTCTGCAAGCTCGGTCGCAAGAGCTTGTTGTACCAAGGGCTTATCAGACATCCAGAAGCCTGGGAATTTCAGACAAAGTATAACTGTGGGCCAGCGTTGACTCACAATAAAATATTCCTTTCCATAATTTCGCCAACTCTAGCGGCGGAAGAGCATCTTCAGAATCAGAAAGGAAGACGGATAGGTTTTTGATTGCTTTGTCGCGAACTTTTTTATCTACTCCTCATGTCAGCATACGCATGTAAGCATCTGTCTTGTCTCACCTGTTGATGCGAGATATTTTCCGAGGGGAGGCACAGGCGAGGAGGAGGCTGCCATGGTGGTTCAATAAAAAATTTTAATGTCCGATCACAGGACGGTGACATCACATTTGTCCGGACCGGGAGTTCCGCTGTGTCCAATTGAAGTCTATAGACTTGAAGTAAACGTCGAAGGCTAGTGGTATATATTAAATGCATGGTTACTTCCGCTGTGCATATTATCCCTGAAAATACACACATACTACCACAGCGAAACATTTAAGTGCCTGTGAGTCAGACAGACTACAGTGCCAGATGGTCACCGGTCATGGCCCGAAGTACTTGGGAAGTACGGTTCAAGTGAACAGCTGATTCAACAGTCTCGGATTTAAACGTCAATAACTCGAGGGCCAACGGAGTACATTTGCCATATGGCCCGACATTCTCACAAATTCTTCCTTTGGGTGAGTGCAAAGATAGAGCGGTCCGGAGTTCCGCATCGCCGTCATTGATGATGGCAGTGGGCACTCTCTTGAGCTCCATTTTGACCAAGGAAACGCTTCAGTGGTACTCATCGTTAAACATCGACATTCATGTCAAGATCTCCTATCACTTGCCATAGTCCGCTTTGTCTTCTGTCCTTTGGAGCATCAACTTATTTAACTTCTTCAGTTCTCGATTCGTCGTCAGGAAAGCCTGTTCCAAATGTGGAGATTAGGCTGCAGCGCTATGAACCCAGAAAATCAGAGGATGAGCCAGATATCTTTTCGCCTCTGGCAAAGGGGTTCGTCAGGCTATCATCTAATGCGACGTATCCAAGACTGTCCTTCTCAGTGTAACCAACTCGGACGGGAGATGTCCGGACCTTCTTCCGCCACTGGAGACCTCAGAAGAAACAAGGCGCCTGCTGACTGCCGGGTCCTACAAGGTAATTTTCAGGATCAAGGAGTATTTCGAGAGCAAGGGACAGAAATGCTTTTATCCGTGGGTCGAGGTGCGATGTTCGCATTGAATGGTTCTTTGCTTATTCAGACACAACCCTCTAGATAACATTCAACCTCGAGAATCCTGCAGAGCATTACCACATTCCTCTTCTCATTAGCCCCTACTCCTTTACAACATACCGCGGCAGCTGAACAGGTCGCGCTCAATAATGATCTGCGCAAGGTGGACCCATAAATGAATGTACTGTATTACTAGGCTAGCCACAATGAATCAGTTCCTGAAAATCGGAAAAGATATCTAAGCGCTTGTGTCTAATGATCACACCTAGGGAATGCAAAGGTAATACAGAAAAATGATGCGGAATGACTGGAATAGATGTATGTACTAAATGCGTGGAAAACAGCGAGCGACAAAGAGGCGAGAAAGGAACTGAGATGATACATGATGGTGGATGATTAACAATTATCGCGCGAGTACATTGGCGTATTGCACGCCCTTGATGTTAGCACCACGCATCGATGACTTGACATTGCTCAAAAACTGGTCTCGAGCTTTGCTCATTTCTACTGCGGCCTCTAATGAAGAGGAGTTAAGAGGAATTAGGCCAAGAACAAGTCGAAGTAACTGTTCACGTACCCTTGTTCAAAGGATCGTCTGCGTTCGGCTCCAGGAACAAATATTGCAGACCAACCATGACCGAGTTCAGGTTGAGAACCGGCTTCCAATCTTCTCGAAGAATGTTGAGACAAACATTGCCCTCGAGATCGACGTTAGGGTGGTATATCTGCAAAACCGTCGATTAGTCAATGATATCACTTGAAATGAAAAGCGATGGACAGCTTACCGTCTGAGCACACTTCACTTTTGGGGGATCGTGAGGATAATTGGAGTTGATGGCAAAGGAGAATACAAATGCGCCACCCTTGTACATGCCTGGATGCACGATGATCAGCGCCTCGTGTACATACTGCGGCGATGCCAACAGGTTAAACATACCTTCGTCGGGGGTGATGGTGAGCGTGAAGTTGAGAAGATCAGCGGGATCAGGGAAGTTCGTTTGCATAGTAGAGGGAAGGTCGAGCTCGGTCAGGTCTAAAGCAATGACCATCAATGGCCAATCCGCGAGCAGAATGTACAAAACGCACCTTTCTGCACTCGTATTTGGGCAGCGCTAACCTTGGGCTTTTTCTTGGCTGCTGCATCCTCGTTCTTCTTCATACTCCATATCTAACGGACGCTTCAGCGACGACATATCTTGGAGAGACATAAAGAATACCTTGATCATCGTGGCAGGGGAGGGTGGGTGTAAGTGGCGAGGTGAGTCAGAGCTAGTGGTGGTGGTCTTCGGAGAGTCGACCTGCGGAGGTGAATTTGGCCCTTATCCGAGCCGACACAGCCACCCACCTTGCCGCTTGTCGCGTGCCGTGTGGAACACGCTGGAATATTAGGTGCGCCTTGTGTATCTCTCGAGGCAGGCTCCATCTCTCGCCCTTGTCCCGTTATCGATTGCTACTTCACCAAATAAATACCTTTGTCTGCACTGTCTTGTCCTTCATTGCCTTGCGACATGCCGCCCCCCCTCGAACCGGCCTCAATGGATCTGCCTATCATAGATCTAGACCTCTTTCTTTCCCAGCCTAGGCATACGGAGGTCGTGGTTAACGAATGCAAGAAAGTGAGTCCAAGCATGCAATTGGTCTCGATATTATATTGATCTCTTATTTCTTTGCTTCAGGTTGCGGATGCTCTGATTGTCTATGGCGCTCTGCTTCTACGCGACTCGCGTGTATCAGAAGAGGACAATGGTACCTTTCTCGACTTGTTAGAGGATTATTTTGCACAACCCGAAGACATCCTCAAAAATGACGAGAGACCGGAGCTCAGCTATCAGGTCGGCGCTACCCTTGAACTTACGGAAAAACCGAAATGTGCAGCGGATACAAGCTGCCTGCGTGTCATCGAGCGATTGGAGCCTTCGGAGAGACCGTTGGATATCAGTGCCCACGATCCGGATCCAAAGTGTCGTTTCTTTTGGAAGATGGGAGATCTACCACCATATCAGACGCAGTTTCCTAGTCTGAATGCCTCCAATGTCGTCCCTCAGGCCGAACATATCAAGGAGCGCTGGGCACCGGTCATGGAAAAGTGGGGGACATCTATGAAGCACGCGTAGGCTTCCTACTTTCACCTCGCGGTTTCCAGCTTGCTCATTAATACTCTCCATAGAGTGGAGAATCTAGCTGACATGGCGTCCATCGGACTTGGTCTGCCTGCAGAGACATTCCGTGAAGCAGGGAGATACGGGTAAGAGCGGCTACTTGCGATGTCTTCCTTCTGAGTTCCGACCTTTCCGGAAGGCCTCATATCTTAGCGCCTACCGCTTCGGATCTTGTCAAATATGGACAGAAAGACACCATTCTCGCTGGCTTTCACACCGATCTCAACTTTTTGACGATCCACGGTCGTTCCAGATATCCCGGCTTACATATATGGGCCCGAAACACTGGCAAACGTATCCCAGTCAAAATTCCAGACGGAAACTACCTGCTCGTTCAGGCTGGGAAACAATTAGAGCACATCAGTGGCGGGCTAATCAAAGCGGGTTACCATGAAGTCGTTGTTAATGATAGAACCCTCGCGGTATACACTCTGTTCATCGCCTACTGTTCATCGCCTTGACATGGGTGTCCAGGTTATCGAACAGCGCAAAAGAGAACAGCCCTCACGACCTCTGATACGAATCTCGTCTACTTTCTTCTGGCATCTATCTTCTGATTATGATCTAGAGTCCATTCCTGCTTTAGCGGAGCGCTCAAGAGTGATACGGGCAGCTCACATCAATCTTGGCAAGGATGATGGAGAAGCCGTGGTTTACGAGCCAATGAAAGTTGGCCAGCAAGTCCAGAAGTAAGTGTCCGTGTACTTTGATGTCCTTGGGGGAGCTCATCGCACATCATTAGCGAGCTAAAACATATAGCACTCATGGCCTGAAGATGCATAAGAACCTATCAGATGTACTAGATACAAGGATGTTCATGTAGACAACGTAATATGACATATAGATACAAATCCGATATATGGGTAAAAACGAAAAGAAAGTCTAGTGCATGTGTCAAGGACCTAACACTTACCAGGCGGGTCGGTTCGCATACGTTCAATAATCAAAGCCGATAAGAGGATATCCTCGAAATAATCATGTCCATCTGGGGTCACCTCAAGTTTTGGGTACTGGATTGGCCGTCCATGCTTTCGCATCTGATTGCGTGGCGTAAATTTTGCGAGGAGATTGGCCAGTGTCCTTTCCTTAGAGCGGAAGCACTGTAGGTTGCATTAACAATATGTTTGTTATGAGCAAGAAGGTATCTTACAGTTATGGCACTTCCTCCATTGTTGTCGTCCCAGTAAAGACTGACCGGTCCATCGTGTTCACCGACAGTTTTCCATGTCCAGTTCTGGAAGAAAGCCGCCGTGAGTATCCCTTTACAACAAGCATTCTCTTCTTTGCCCACAGTATGAAACAGTCGAGATGAAGATGATAGTACTTCGTTTATCGAGCATTCATGTCCTCTTAGACACACGGTATTGGATATCCTTGCATGACTTGGACCAATCCTAGAAGCCATATTTCAGATGATGTTCTTCCGCCAGCAAGGAAAAGGCACTGACTCAAAATCCCCGACAAATTCACCTTCAGATGATGATTTTCTGATTGTGGTGATATGGGACGAAGGCGTGAAACAATTCATGTTAACGCATATATGGTACGGTGTCTGTGCACCCTGGTCGACGCCAATGTCCGGTGGTGCGTACAGCAGCATGGAATTTGGATCCAAAGGTGACCGCGTGGGCGCAAAGTTGTACGTGATCGTTTCTTTCGGACGTGGCGGAATGAAGTATCTAATAAGGGTTGGCGGATACAAGGGCCGTTATTATTTGATAAACACGACTGCGCATGATAACACACTTTGGAGGAACGGGGGACGTAGATCCATATTGGATGCTGGGGTGGATCGGCGGGCGTGGGGGTGGTATAGGAATGCCGATCTGTAAACCGACCTTGGAGGTTTCACTACTACGACGAGAGAATCAGAGAGTCAACGTGACTAACAGAGCTTTGAAATGGGCGCACATGGGGGACGGCAGAATCATTGGAGCATAGAGCTGGTGAAGGTCAAGGAATGAGATCGGATTTATGAGTGTGGCACTGTCAGGGTTCAAACGTAAAGGCAGTGCGTTTTCTGGTCGAAGGCCACTAAGCACCGGCTCAAGTAAAATGACATATCAAATGATAGCTGTATGCTGTTACGAGATTGAACATAGAGAAGCCCGACCTCGAACTTAACAGCATTTAAGAAATTGATGCTGGTGCGAATAGTTCGGAATTCGAGAAGTGATTCATAAGGTTAAGAATGCTGAATGTGTAACATTATATAGCAACCTGAGTCAACGTGTACATGCATCCTGGTATTACAGTTAGTGACTGGTTAGTTAAAGAGCTGTTTATGATCGCCCGAAGCTGGCGTCAACCGCCACCGCTCGATAATCATGGCAGACATTAAGATATCATCGAAAAAGGGCTGTCCTTGAGGTGTCACTTCAAGCTGCGGCAATTCAGCTGGCGTATCAGGTTTACGAAGGTGGGTGACCGGCACGAATATGGCAAAAAGTGTTTTCCTGTCGATGGAAAAGCACTGAAATTTATGAGTGTCTCTATCAAAATATGAGCGTTGTTTCAGCTCTACCTTTCGCGGATTCCTTTTACAATCCCAGAACAAACCCTGTATAGTAGCAATGAGTTGCACTTTCTTGAGTAGCTGTATTGAAAGTACTAACATATTTAACGAACTTCCAGTCCCATAATCCCTGCGCTGAGATGTTAGTATGACGTTACAGCACTTCCTGCAACCTATAACTCACCCCGCGCCGGGATCCAGATTTCCAAGTACATCACCAATCGGGAATTCTTTGCCTCGAATGAACAACGTTGCGGTTTTGTCAGCGATACCCATTCTGTTGTGATCATTCCAGCAGAAGCAGCCGATGTGCAAACTTTGAAACGCACTCAAAGTCACCAACCATCGCGCCCTCTTGTGTCGCGCCTCGACGTATGGCTGTGTGAGCTTCAACTACCGCCCAGGCATTCAAGAGAACACATGCAAACGTACTGGTGATATATGATGACGGAATGAAACAATTCATTCTAACTGAGATGTGGTATTTCGGCCGTGTATCTGGGGAATTGGCTGAGGGTATTAAAATCATCGCATTATCCCCAATGTCCGAGAATGAGTAGACAACGTTTGTCGTTGGCGTTCCAGCGATGACATAGCTAAGAACCCGCGGCGCGACTAAGTTTTACAAAGCTATGATCGAGCGGTGAAGCTCACCCTGGAGGTCTGCCGAATGGCTCTGGTGAATAGGAAGGCTGGGAATGCTGAGAAGACAATGACGAGGCAGTCACGTTCCTAGGGGCGTATGGATCGTACAATTGCACGTCGGCCTCAGGAAGTGTGGGAGACGGCCAATTCAGTACAACTGGGGTGGGATTTGGCAGGAGATGCGGAGAAGAAGACGCCGAACCCGGGTTGGAGGTCGAGGTCGCGGGCCTGACTACAGAGATGTCCTCCGACGTGTCATAACTAGGCCGGGACTTCAAAAGAAAGTTCTGAACGAGTGGAATGTTGACGTACGGTGGTGGGCTGGATGATATGATCGATTCCGTCATTTCAAAGTGACTCGTCCAGGATACTGCACCAGAGAGTGTGCAAGGCAAGCACTAGTTTTAAGATGAGCACCGTTTGCCGCTAAGACAAGCTAGGAAAGCTACGTTACCTCCTCGCCACGTGCAGGAGGGCTCGACCATGATAAATGATACCATGACGAGCTGATGGTAAGGGTCGGAATCGATCACGTTCAACAGACTATGAATCATACGGGTAGTCGCGTTTGTGTCGCGTTGATGATGGTTGAAACCGATCAAGTGTTTCAATTTCAATTTCCAAAGACTCCAGTCCCATGGATAATCATATATTAATGAAGTTGAATTCAGAGAAAGTAGTATGGATACAATGTACTATGCAAACAGTTGATGTCTAACTTGAAGTGTAATGTTATCCAGTCGTCTATATGGTGGTAGAATTTGATAATGATAATGAATCAGTAGTAGTAGGCAGATCAAAGGATGAACGCCATCAGTCAAACGTCCTTAAAACACTCTGGAGTTTGACAACCATCTCGTCCCACTCTGCCTCAGGATCAGACAGAGCAGTTATAGCACCGCCAGCGCCGACTATCCATTCCTCATCAGTGGGTTGAACACCGGGATTATCATGTCGGAATGCGCTGCGTATCGTTACTGCCCAGTCTCCGCCGCCTCCTACGCACCAGTATCCAAACACTCCTGAATACAAGCTCCGGTCTGATTCCTCGAGATCTTGCAAGATCTCCACGCTTCGCTTCTTCGGAGCGCCAGTCATGCTACCTGATAATTTGAACAAAAATTCAGAGATGAGACCGACGAACTTAGAAAGGGCATACCAGGTGGTAAACTGCTCCGCAACACCTCCCAACCTCCTGATTCTTCAGAAGACGATTGGCCTTCAATAACACTGACAAGCTGCCAGACAGTTTCGTATTCCTCTACGGCACAAAACTGTTGCACAGTGACATCCTCGCCAACGACGCTGTGAAGATCATGCCTGATGAGGTCCACGATCATCAAGTTTTCTGCGACTTCCTTGGGGCTTCCAGCGAGGGCCTTTTCCGCATATGCACGATCAATGCCTGGACCTTTCCGTATAGTACCCTTGATTGGCCTTAATTGGTAGATGGCGTTAGGTGGTCGAGAGAAGGAGAGGAAACGTTCGGGGGAAGACGATAAGAAAGTTGTTGGAGATAAACGTAGAAAGGCGGAATGAGGAGCGGGATTGGTTCGACGGAGCGCTTTGTAACGGCTCCAAGAAGACTTCGGGGAGGTTTGAATCCGCGTATGGGCAGTGAGGCAGAGTTCGTAGGAGTTTCCACAGAACAAATGCTCCATGGCCTGCCTGATGTTTGAGATGTACCGGTCCTTATCTGGGAGGGTTATAGTAGTATGAGAGATGGCCGCGTTGTCATGTAGAGGTGAGCATTCCTGATGAACCAGGTCCGACTGCTTTTTGAATAATAGGGATGTTTCAAATAGCCAGGATCGTCGTTGGGGATGATAGACTGGACGTATACTTTGCCAGTCACATTGTCCACGACGACGCTCCTTTCAATGAAAGCAAAGTTGACATCCGGGTGAGGAAGCTTGCGTTTAGTCTCCTTCCTAGACCGCGGAGAGACTCCCAAAGAGCAAACACCTACTTCATAGCTGAAAAGCCCTATCAGCCCGCCCCAAAAGGGAATTTCAGGTCTACCACCCCGTGCCCTTCGAGTGTACATGAAACTTGCTAGCCATGACCATATGTCATGATCCCCAAGTGTCTCGTGTGTAGTTGCGGTTCCGCGAGTCAAACCAACGAAGGGGTCTTCGACGTTATACGTGATCTGGAGGTCTGTGGGGAGCATAGAAGCTATGATTGAGAATCGGCCTGGACGAGCTGCGGAGTCCAGGAGAACGAAAGGCTGCTGCTCGTCGTTTGCTCCAAGCATGTCACAGATGCTCGTCACGGATATCGTAGGTGCATCGACAACAATAGTATTAACGGATAGAGTGGATTGGGAAGAACAACGCGATTGGTGTATGGGGGAAGCTTGAGGCCAAGAGGATCCGAAGACATGATAGGCGCTCTCACACCAAGGACTTGTCGTCCTTCCGCGTTTCCGGGTCCAGTGTTGTGCTAAACGCCAAAAGTTCGCAACAACCTCTGGTCCACCACCGACAGTACGAGCGGATTCCGGATGATACTGGACTGCCCAAAATGGCCGGGTCTTGTGTTGAATGGCCATGAGGACCCTTCCGTTCTCCGGCTCATCGTCTGCCCATGCCAGCGGCTCTATAGAGCCATTTGCCGGTAGAGTGACGTGCAGTGAGTGATATCTCACAGCTTCCACACGGCCCACCCCTTCGAACAAACTACAGCCGGTATGCAGGATATGCGATATCTGTCCATGTTTTACGATGGGCAGTCGATGCAAGTCTGCACCATAAGCGAGTGCGAGACTTTGGAGACCAAGGCAAACGCCAAAGATGGGTAGCATATGCTGCTCCGAAATACTCCATAAATCCTTGAGGATCCCAATGTCCTCAGTGTTGTCCGGTGAGCCAGGTCCAGGCCCTACGACAATGGCCGAAAAGTGCTTCAGATAGGGCAACAAATCGGATATCGTAAGGGTATCGTTCTTCAGGATGTGGATGGAACATCCGGGAATAGATTGTCGAAATAAGGATGCTAGACTTGAGCGAAAAGCTGTAATGGCGATCACATTAAGACAAATGACGGGCGTACTTGAAGGTAAACGAGTCGTAAGAATCAATGAATAGCAGTCTTGGAAGATCGAAAGTCATTTCGATGGCGGGTAGAGGTGATTAAAACGAATTTTAGCTATTATGTTAGCGTTATGTGAAGGATAAATAGATTGGATTGGCGTGCACGTCCTGGAATTCCAACTAGCGGAGAAGTGAGGTAAAAGAGGGAGTGTGTTGGGAGATGGTTGTGTTTTGGTTCTTTGGCATTTTTTATCGAGTCAGATCATGGAGGTAAAAGTAAAATCCGGAAAGCGGAGTTGCTCTGCCGCATCGGCCTGCCTTAAAGTTGTACCCTCCGTCAACTCACGCGACGCGTCAAACAATGGGCGATTCTGAAGCTCAGTCGAAACGGATATTCCAGTCTGTACGTTGTCCTTCTTGCCAAACTACTCCTTCCTAAGCTTCTCTTAGTTAAAGGCAGTGTGTGTCCCATTGCTCGGGTCAGCCGTGTTGACGCCTACCTCTATCCCAACGGTTTCGAAACTCTTGAGCGAGCTGATCCTCGCCTTGCGAACCATTAAATCCTCTGAGCTTGTCCTTTCAGAATCGCTGATATCCTACACCTTCTTTCCCGTCTCAACAATCCTCCAACGCAATACATCTACCGTTATTCCGGACCAGATTCTGGAGAAGATATTCGTGGTGCTAGAAATCCTCTGCGATGATTGGTGGTGGTCCTGCGAGGTGTCGATCTGGCAGCAGATATTCATGTTGTCGGGAGCGGTCTTGGGAGGAATGGAAGGGAATGGGAAAGCAAAAGAAAGAGACGACGAGACAAAGGAAGCCGCAGCGAGATGTCTCTTCACCCTTTTGAGAGTTCGGACTGAAGAGGACGAGCGAATCCACTCCAATTTTGCTGAACCACGACTCACTCTTTTCAAAGAGCATGCTCGCACAGAAAAATTTGTTCCAATTCTGGGGCAGACCTTGAACTCACTTCTCATAAACACGGATTCACGGACGCTCTCCCTACAGAAAACTTGTTTGGATGTGGTGCATCTTCTCCTCTCAGCATATTTCCCCGACAGTCTGTTTCCGTCGGTGCTTCCGGGAGTTGTCAGTACAACCACCAAGTTGGCGTTGGGCACGGCGCGTAAAGGTTGGGCCAACGGCGATCTCGTTTCGAGAGCTCTTGGAGTTCTTTCAGAGATTGTAGTACGTTCCATTGCAGACGATATCTGCGCACAGGAAGGGGCAGTCACCTCGGTCGAGGATCTGGAGGACGTCATAAATCTCCTTCGTGATCCCGAGGCAAAAGGTCCACCAACATCAGTGCCGAATGCAAAGTATGCCACCCTACGCACACCTTCGTGGCTTCGTGGAACATCATCCCAGTTGCACATTGCTCTCAACACGCTCACTCCACTTGTTAAACATCCGACTCCCTCTGCTCTCATTGCCCTATCTAAACTATCGTCTACAATACTTCTAGCCACGTCGACAACACTACCTCAGACACAACCGCTCTTGTTATCATTATTGCTCTCTCTTTCCATTTCCGACTTCCCCTCGGTCTCAAAGGAAGCCCATACCACCTTGTTGGGCCTTCTGTCTCCATGGTCAAGGTCTCACCATGCGTTCATGCGAACCCTGATGCTACTCACGCGAGACAATCTAAATGCTCTCCCAAGACTGCTCCCGCTTATGGCAGACGCGAAGGTCGAGCATATTGCAGGTCTCATTGAGGCGGTTTGCCGTTTGTCGTCCGGCAAAGAAGGCCGGGCACCGTCGCAGAATCCAATATCCACCGAACTAGGCCGACTCCTTGGGCCTACGGGTAGTGTCGAAAAATGGGGCTGGAATTTGCTGTCCGTCATAGAGTTCGTTGATCCCGCAGTCACTATCACGAAAACGTCGAGTGCCCTATTAATGCTTGAGCATGATTCCGAGCAAAACCAATGGGTAGCGTTTCCAGACATGATCTTCAGGAATATTTCGTTGAGAAGCACCTATGATGCCCTGGTTAAAATGTTTCATGCCCTCGGACAGGCAGCTGGCGATGGCTGTCTGTTTACCATTGAATGGTTCGTCAGCGTAGGACAGAGTGGAACAGGCAGCCGGTCCGTCGCAGCATTGTGGTGCGCCTGTAGACTGCTTGAAGGAGCGGCAAGAATATCGCTATCTTCATCGCCTCTCGAGTCTCCGAAATACACAACGAGCAAGCGACTAGACAAACTTGCTAGAGCACTCGCAAGAAGCACGAGTGAGATATGGGATCGGGCCGATGTTGATGCTATGGAAGAAGGCCCTAGCTCGTATGATCAAGAGGATGTCCAGGACGAAGTTCAACACCGTCAAGGTGTTATTCCGATCAACGAGACTCTACATATTTTGCAGTCACATTCAGCAGCTACGAAGCCAAGGACTGTTTCGCAGCCGATGCTTCACAGGGCGATGCTCCTGCAGCTTTTATCTATCACCTCGGGCATCCTCCAGGCTCGGTTTGCTGCTCTGTTCATACAAACTTTGTATCCCGTTCTCCATTCTTTGGTATCGCCCAATTCACATCTATCAAGTACCGCTCTGGCGGCTCTTAACTTCATAACAACCAACACCTCCTATGCCTCCCCAGCAAATTTACTACTTTCAAATTTTGACTACGTCCTAGACTCGGTCTCCCGTCGGCTAACACGCCGTTGGCTTGATGTGGAAGCTACAAAGGTGCTCGTTGTTATGATACAGCTAGTGGGTGATGGTGTTGTCGAAAAGGCGGGAGACGTGGTTGAAGAGTGTTTTGATCGCCTGGACGAATACCATGGATATGAGGTACTCGTGGAAGGTCTGATTGAGGTTTTGTCGGAAGTGATGAAGGTTATAAAGATGGAAGAAGTTGACGCTGCCGAGCACAAGCAGAAAAAGCGGGGCCTTCGTGATGACCGTGAACCATTCAATGACTTTTTCGATTGGTTCGAACATCGGAATGATCCACCAGTAGAGGAAGATGTTGATTACGGCCCAGCGCCTCGGGAGGCGTGGGGCGATCAGAAGGGAAAGGGCGTGGAAGGTCAGGAGCAGGCTGAAGATGCACCCGCTGCAGCTGCAGATCCGACAGAGGAGCTACCTCCCACACCCACACAAGCATTGACAAAGCAACTCGTCTCTCGGTCACTTTACTTTTTGACCCACCAATCTCCCATTATACGAGCTCGCATCCTGACACTCTTAGCATCATCAGTACCCGTCTTACCCGAATCTGCCCTATTACCGTCGATACACTCCGCCTGGCCTTTCATACTCAATCGACTCTCAGATTCGGAGTCTTTCGTCGTTAGTGCCGCGGCCTCACTGGTAGAAGCCTTGGCTACCCACGTCGGCACTTTCATGCATAGACGCATTTGGGATGATATTTGGCCACGTTTTCGGCAAATGTTGGAGAAGTTGGACGTGGCGGATGCGTCGAGTGCGTTGTCTCGGAGAAGACACGGAGCTGTGGGTACAGAATCAGCGTATACTCACTCTCATCGCATCTATCGGTGCCTGTTGAAGACGATGACGGCGTCGATGCGTGGCGTAGATCCCAAAGATACTTCTGTATGGGAGGTTATTTTGGCCTTCCGCCGATTTTTGGACTCGCGGGCGCACGAGGAACTCCAGGGTTGCGCAAGAGAACTGTACATTGCCATCGGCTACAACAACGCGGACGCTGTTTGGCTTGCGTTGCAAGCTACCTGTGCAGATGCATTGCCCACAATGAAATTTTTGAGGATGCCGAAGTGGGATATTGAAAATAATGTAGCCCTTGTATTCAAAGGTCTGGAAGCAGTCTAGCATGGTATGAGATACGAATATTACACTTGTTCTACACCGTTTAGATCGAAGCAATGGCCATCTTGGCCTGGCAGGCGATGCCGCCGCAGTTGCACTCCTGCTTGCTTAAACAGTTGTGCTGATGCTGCGTCTCTGGGAAGGAAATCTCAGTTTTCATTTTATCGCAATCTCCAGGACAACTGACACTTTATATGACAAATTATAAACAACTGCTGTTACACCGGTCTGTATAATTTTGATGGTACATTTCAAGCAAGGACACCTAAAGCGTATCGTAAGACAACACTCAATAGGAACGCTTGAAAAAGACCTCACGTATTGCAATACAACACCGATCCGATGCCAACTCGCTCCCGTCCAGCTTCTAGTAATGCGTTTTCTTCCGCATGGAGACATATACAATGATCTGTGTCGTCGCTGAGTACAATTGTTCCGTTGCAATGCGAGCATCCGCCTTCATTGCAGTTCAACAAGTGTCTCGGGGTACCGTTATACCTAAAGAATAATTAGGAAGATGTAGCAATAACCAACTTGTGATAAAGTACCCGGTAGACAAGATGCGATTGTCTCTAACCAAAATGGCGCCCACCCTTCTTTTCATACAGTTCGATCGCTCAGCAGCTAGAGATGCCAAGGTCTGCAATAGGTTGAATAAAATAATAGTTTATATCGTAGCATGAAGCACATACCATAAAATAGGTGTCCCAGTCCGGCCTGAGATGAGACGGGTCAAGTATGTTGAGATCATTCAAATGCGAATGGAGAGCAGAAACAGTCCGGAAATCATTGATGATCTTAATATGAACCATATCATGCATTCCATTCAGTGATTGCTTTGAATCCCGTATACCTTGCCCAAAAACGTATTCATCATCTGCGCGCACAAAATCTTCCAGAGAGTCGCTAGATAGGAGCTTAATAGGGTTCCTCGCCAAAACGAAGGACTTACCTGTTTGATCGTCGGTACCTGTCAAGTATCGGCGCGTCGACGCTTAGCAGCATGAAGAAGGGCCGCTTTATGAATCGCTGGACGTGCTCTCGTGTACAGAGGTCAACCGTAACGAACCGCGTCCGCCAATTCCGTGTCACATAGTCAAGCATTGCTGACGGCGTCTCAAAGGTCAAGGTCATATTGAGATTACTCTTATAACGATAAGAGCCAGGGGTGTGAATTGGTGTAGGATCAAGTGAAAGGAAGGAAAGGTGTTTGTCCGATGAAGCAGAGGTATTTGTGGGTACTATCCCTTGCAGAAAACCAGAAGAATAGGAAGATTCGAATGAACGAGCGTCTACTTGATCATATTCCGCGAGTTCCTGCTTCATTCTAGCATTTGAATACGGTAGTGAAACAGAGTGAATACACACATCTGCATTTGTTCCTTTGGACAGCCTGATAGGTGTGAATCCTTCCTTGGCTACAAGGTAGTCTTCAACAGTGGACTTGCCTGCCGAGGCTGTACCTATTATCGCAATAAACATTGCAGGGATGAGACGGTTATATTCTGAAAAGAACAACAAAGGCGAATAGCGGGAATTGACGGGCGGAAGCCCTGAAAGAAGAACAAAGGCCTAGCCAATTCCGACCAGGTCGAAGGAACGGCTACTTGTATGATCACCGGCTGCTTTCTGCACACCCCATCGTGACGACACAAGTAGTTGAGTAGTCGGACGTGCCAGACGCGTCCGATTGCTAGTATTACACCCACGGCACATACACGACGTAACAGCTACTTTCCAGTCACAACTTCAAGAGGGCATACCAAAACGCTCCTTTTATATTATCTTACTACCCGCCATACCAATAAACAGAAATTTCGCGTTAATCAAAATAGGTGGCTCGCTCTAAACTTCCTAGACCTTTTACGGCACACGCTTTTCCCCCTTCAAATCTGAATTTTGGATTTTAGACCTTTATTCTTGTGTGTCTGAGCTGCACCCATGACAGGCCCGGGGACGTCTTCAAGGCATAGCGACAGTGCCAAGGATCCCTTGAATTTACTCTGAAAAGTCGATATATAAGAGGGATAAAGAAAGCTTAAGGCATACCCACATCGAAAGCCATCGCAACAATCCGACGCATCCTCGTGCAATCTGCCAACATGAACGCAGCTCCTTTGGGCAAGGGCACAATTTTGATCGGCGTAGCATCAAATGGCATGCAGGAATTGAAACGAGAAATAACTTATAAGACGGGGGGTTTTATTTAGGAAGCCCACTGGACGAACGTCTGCTGGGCAGAGGAAGATTTGTATTAATGGTGGACGTCGAGGGTGGTCTTTGTATGGCGTTAAACCTGACCTCGCGAATGCAGTCATGTTTTTGGCCTGCTGAATTTGAGATTCCAGGTGTTGCAGCGCTGCTTCAACACCAATGACAAGACCGGTGATAGATTTGAAGGTCTTCCCAGAGGATGCACCTACAGCAGTATCGCTGGCAAATCCCAGGGTATCATTGACCCGGAAGCTAGTGAGGGTCCAGCACTAAGGTCGGGAATCGGTACAGAAATCTGATCCTAACGCAACAAGACGGTCACTTCAGGTTGGTGATTTATCTCTGCGCTGGTATCAAGGCTAGCAGTTCCGCCAGCATCAGGAGCGCTTGTAGATGCCACTGACGTCGTATCGACATACTCGGCTGTCCTCTGTCTCTTGCTATCCAATCCGTTATCATGAGTTGAGTCTCTTTTCCGTTTCAAATGTTTTGGCAAGCTGGAAGTTATGTCTCCAGTCTGTCTGGTATCAAACCTGCCCCCAGATGCACACGTAGTTGACACCATAGACCGTTCTGCTATTCGCCACCTTTTCCCAGTGCCCTGGTCATCCTCTGATACACGCTTTCGTTTAACATCGACTGCCGGGCCTCCAGATCGGACACTGGGAACTTCGGCAATGGGTTCACCAGCTGCGGACATATCCAGTGTCGCGCGGTATATTGCAACAACACCAGTTATCCTCAGCAGGGCTCCCCGGTAATCTCGTTCGTCTGAGTCTGAAGTGTTGGCAGTCGACGGACCAGCACCGGTAGAGGAAGTATCTGGTGCCAACGTAGAGGTATGACGTCCCAATGTATGAGTTTCGCCGCAGTCCTGCACAAGGCAGCACGGTTGCGTCACTTGTATTAAAGCTGATTGGCTCAGATGCGCCTGACGACCCAACAGCGTCACCGTGTCCTCCAGGGCCATGGTCATAAAACCCAGTTGAACATGGAGCGTCAAGACCAAACGGCTCAGCACTTCTTGTCGCCGATGTCAACACGACACTGGGATCACCTGTCATTTGCCTTTTCTTGGCGTCCTGGTTATCCTCTAAGTTCCGCTCCGCTTGAGGTTTGTGGTGGGCCCCGCAGTACCGGCAACATGTTCGCCCTGTGCAGGTGGCGAAGGCATAAAGCTACCTAGCGTCTTCTGCTTCTTCAATGGACTTAGATCCTGAGTCCTCTGACTCCCGTTTACGCTTGGATGCACTCATTGCATTAGCAAGACTGGTACTGGATGCATGTGGCAGCACGATACTTGGTAGCTCTGCTACCTTTCGTTTCACAATGCACAGTCTTTCGTTCGTATCGCGTTTGCGCTTCAGATTCACTGACAGCAAAACGATGATAACCTTTTTGGGAGGTTTTTTTTGGTAGAAATAGCATCAGTGGAAGCAACGATGGCGGGTACTGGCAAAGCACTTTCTAGATGTTGACGTCATCGTCTCCCAGAGTTCCTAGGCATTTGCGCACCCTTCTGTGGTCTCGTAGAGACATCGTCCAGAAGGGTCAAAAGTTTGGCCAGGATTAAATTTTTGGGTTTATCCCGGATTATACCATAGATGTTCATTTCGACGGTATGAACGGGTAGCTGTCGAGTCGATGTGAAGGTCAAAATAGGACTTTGAGTTCGAACTGAAAGGCAATGTTTGTTCAGGTACTTACGTACGACGAGGAAGAAGTCCTATTTGCTATGAACACTTCCGAAAAAAGGAAAGAACATGACTGGCCGTAATGAGGCCGGCCGCCCAGCCAATTTTGTAGAAGAGGGACTTCCCCCGGATAATCATTGGAGAGAATACTGGAAAGTAAGATTGTCCTCTAGACAACTTGCAAGATTACTTTCCGTCTCGTTTCCCATCCTTCCTCCGTTTCTGCTTGGCGGCAGCCCTGCCTGCAGCTCTCTCCTCCTTCGCTGCTTTCATGTCCCTGGGTGCAGAAGCGCGGACTTGTTTGATGTGGGTTGGGACGATCTGCTTGTCGGATGCATATGATTGTGGCACGAACCAGGGAGCAGCAATAACAGGCACGGCTTCTAATATAGAAGAAAGCGCCGATAGGCCCGCGGTCTCGTTCTGAGCAAGATTGTTGAATATAGAAACAAAGGCCTGCGGTAAAATACGTACGTCAAAGGCAAACACGGCAATCCTTCGTATATTTAAGCTTTCTGCTAGGGTGGCTTCGGCGCCCTTGGGTAACGGTATAAGCTTGATAGGTTCGGATGTTTTACAAGAGTTGAATGAAGCGACGAGATGCGGGATGTGGTCGATGAGGATGGGTGGATCAACATCAGTGCGACAGACGAAAATATACTTGAGTGGTCGAGGCGGCTCGGAAGATTCCTCTATCGAACCTGAGCTTGAAATAACAACCGTGTGTCGCGCAGCTTGAATTTGGCATTCAAGCCGTTTTGTAACTGCGTTGATTCCGACGACGAGATGTTTCAGAAAGGGAGATGGAAGAGGAATATCGGCATGGTCAGAAATGTCTGCAGGAGGATCACCAGAGTCGTCATTGGAAAGTTCGGTGCTGTGTACATTCGTAGGGGGAACAAATGCGTCTTTCGACGGAGTCGTCTTCTGCTTCTTCTCGCTGCGTTGCTCCTCCTGCACCTCACGCTTCCGCTTGGAGTTCACAGTTGACACTGGAGGATTAGCGACGCTAGAATCCACCTGCGAAGACGATGTCGTTGAAACAGAGATAAAAGCATCTGTCTTTTGCTTTTTCTTCTCAGATCCCTGGTCGTCGTTTCCATCTCTTTTGCGCTTAGGAACTGCAGCTGCATCAATACTCACAGACGTGGGTGCGATATCAGGATTGAATTCTGTAGAAGATACAGTGGAAGACTCCGTTGGCGCGTTGTTGTCTGCCTTCGGCTTCCGACCATATTTCTTGCGGTGATTACTGTCGCGTCTTTCGCGCGGTTTATGTGCTGAAACGCCTTCCACAAGTAATAGAACTTGGGCTAATATCAAGTTTTGCAAGTTCACTGGAACTGAAGGCCTAAACGTCGTGTTTGCTGACATTGTTTTAGTAAAGGATGAGGACGCACCATCGAACGCGAAACGGGTTATCTAGAACGCTTTTAAAGACTACCTTCCGCTCCTTCTCTTTCTCCTTTTGAGGATTTGCCCGATTAGAGATATGAGTATACGTTTTTGCCGTCCTCTCGGACATGAGGGGGTGAGAGGAAGCTGTGCTGCTATTTGGTTTTGCTTGCTCCCCGCGTCGAAATGCTCGCGCCCACAAGGTCCCACAGGAACTCGTTGGTTGGATTCGGGACAACAAGGATCTGACCGTAGCCGACCTGTTCATGCAACTCATATCGCCCATTGCATTCTGCGGCTTACTATCATTCTTCCCTTCCACAAGCATGTCCTCTATCAGTACCTCGTCGACTGTAGGCCTCGGCATCAAGTTCCCTCCTTCCAGACATTCATCGTTCGGTGCTTCCGAAGAATCTACGCAATCCTCGGGCCTGCCGTACTCATCAAATATGGGTGCTGAATGCGCGACACAGTTGCCACAGTTTCCCGGGTCACAAGTCGGATCGTTGAGGTCAAATCACTCTATGAAAGGGCTTCTGGAAGCTGAGAACGGTGGTGCGATGGTAGAGCTTGATATGTGTGGCGGAACCTCTGGATTTAAGACAGGACAACGCATCGTGATGAATACCGACTCGCTCGTTCACGAAACTATCCGACGGACAAGCCTGCCTCATGGTTCGAACTTGGTATCATCTGCAGAGGAAAACGCCCTGTCTCGACATGGCACCCTTCTTAGCGTTGGTGTTACTGCTGGACGGAACGCTGCGGAACTCAAGTCTATCCTTGGCAATGCTAACTCTCGTCTCAAGCCTGGTGCTGCTCTGATCCCTTCCTCCACAAGGACTAGCCAAGGCGACAAGACATCTCTGGAGCAGGCAAAACCGCGTGCGCGTGTAGAAGTCGATATCATTCTTTACAGCAAGACTTGCGTTCAAGGCGGCTTTCTCAGAGGACAAGTGAAAATCCGGATTCGGAAACCAGGTAGAAAAGAATCGGCTGTTTTGGTTTCTGGTGGCAAGATTAGAGTCGTCGGATTTGAATGCATCAACGGCGAAGACGATCGGCATACATTCTATCAAACATCCACTCTTCTTTCCGATGTTTGTAGCTCGTTCGACGAGATGCTCGGAACTGTTCCTGACGAAGAAGGTTTTGCCAAAATAAAGGATGGAGTTTTTGTTTTTCCTTTTTCCGTGGCTTTACCTTTGGATGGAGACGTCGGCAACCCCAAAGGAATGTTGCACCCTCATTCCGGCATAACTGTACGCTATATTGCAATGTTGTGAGTGAGCCTTGGTTGTTCTGCTTCATAAATCTGATCCTTCCATCTTAGCTCTATCAAGGTGAAAGAATCAGATACTGGCAAACGCTCCATTGCCCACTTCTATCGCGACTGCGAAATCTGGCCACGTCTCAATCCATCGACGATTCTAGCCCCTGCTCTAGTTCCTCTTCAGGCGCATGTCACGAAAAGTATCTTCATGGGTGGATGCGGAAAAGTGACATTGTCCGCCTCGTTGCATCGGCTCCACTGGGTTGCAGGCCAACAGTGTTGCGTGAAAGCTAGGGTCACAAATCACACGAAAAAAACGATCAAGAGTCTGACCCTTTCACTTTTCCGCTCCACCGTGATCTTCAAGCCTCGACCTTACCTCGATGTTGAGGGTGTGAACGTGGAGCAGGATCCGGATGCGTGTCAGACGACAACGACAGAGAAACAGGTCGCCGAGAGCACGCTTCAGATGGGGCAGCATGGCTCAAGGGGTCATGCAAGCGCCAAAGGTTGGTGGACAGGTGTACCACCCGGTGATGAGCAAGAGTTCTGCCATTTTATTCTGATCCCTGTATGTGGACATAGCCCGTCCTACTGGTTCACCAGGCTGACTAAACATAGCCTGATGCTCTAACCATGCCCAGAGGGAGACTCTTGGAAGAGGAATATACGCTACGAGTGTCTGTCAGTGCCGGTCCTCTTGGCTCAGACGTCCATGTGAAGCTACCTATTAAAATCATCAACTTCCTCTCTATCGATCCTCCACCCACATACCCTCTACCGACAGGGGACGGTCCAATCGACGCGCAGCGACCAATCTATGACTCCAATAAGCGCAATTCCAATGCCCTGGACTCACTGGATGAATACGAGGACGAAGTATATTCTGATGATCATTCTGATTATGTCCCTAGTGACGAAGCAGCGATGGATTCAAACGACCCTTACGATGGCATCTCGTCCAACGAACACTTGACGACCGCCGCTACGCAAGGTGACAGGCACCAAGGGGGAAACCTCTCCATATACGATGACACAGACGAAGTTGTACAACATGCTATCACCTCCGCAAGTATTGATTCTAGATATGCCGAACATGGCAACCGATTCGCAGATTTGTACTATGCTTCTATGCAGGAAGATTTGAATGCAGGCGTGCTCCAGTCACTCGAAGAGGAAGCGATGGATCCTTGCAGTGCAACACCCCGGCCTCCCGCAGAAGAACCGAAACCTGAACTGGCCAAGGGCCCTTCATCCTTTGCTCAGCGTGTAGAAGAGAAGCTACGTGCTGCTGGTGCGGAGTGCAGGCTCAACCGGCTCGACACATCGTTGTGCGATGAACCGCTAGAACCCGCGGAATCAGAACCTGCGACAGAAGACCCGTCGACCCGTGACTCGTACTTCTGCCCTAGAACTGAGATCCCAGACGAAGTAGAGGAACAGAACTCGCAGCCGGTTCCGTCTCCTCTCGGTATACAGCGGCCGGCATCCTCTCATTCTTCAGCGTCCGGTTCCGGTTCGGACTGCAGTGATCGATCACCACAATCCAGTCAGACATCCTGTAGTTCTGCAGATGTACGCGATGCGGAGAAGCTGGTGCTCGTAAGGAGTGAATCTGTCCAAGGCCCCGAGGACAGCTTGCCTAAACCGTCTACGTCGGCGCCAGTCCCTAAAACAAGGGCAAGAGGATCGACTGTTTCTCAAGTTGCTGCGCAAATTGAAAGACAATTCAACAGCAGCTCGTCAACGACTACGCCCACCAATAAAGCTACGCCCGGAGAAGATATTTTGAAACCAAGTACAGCTGCGAGACCTCTTCCTGTACCCTTGACCGATATGCACACTACTACCTCTCCAAAGAAATCCGCTATTGGATCCGCAACGTCTGTGAAAGACAAGATTCGAGAGCTCGAACAGAAAGCGCGAGAGATGGACATGGAGTCGACCGGGCCGCTGTAACAGTCTTCACAGCTTACTGGGCAATGTTTGGTGACAATGAAACGTGAAAGTATGCAATAATGATGTAGTACATGTGTAGTATAAGAATGTATAACAGTGGAAAGAAATACTTCAAATGGCGTCTGAGTAATACATGTAGAAGGTGTCAAGCTCCCAGAGCTTCCAGAGCCGTTCTCAGCTCCTTTATAGCCTGCTCTCTATCCTCGTAATCCAGAGCACTGATGGCGAATCTAGCGTGTCTCTGCGCCTTCGTCACCATCGCGGGTGTGAGCTCCATTGGTACGGGTTCCGGTGAATGCATGGAAGAATAACCAGGATGCCATGTTGAAGTAAGCGTATGCGACGAAGCCGAGATGGCAGAAGGAGGTGCTGGCGGTGCGGATGGAGTAAAGGAGGCATATGAGCCAGGCGGCTCAACAAGATATTGCCCTTGATGATCATGCACCGGAGGTTCAGAGTACACTTGCTCGCTGAATTCGCTGACTTTGGGTGACACTCTCGGAGATCCGGTTCCTGCAGAAGATCCGCCAACCACAGATGACGAAAAATGTACATTCCTGGCCCCCGCACCGTTTTGAAGATAGTCTGCAGGTTCATGAAGTCTGCCTTTACCAAAAGTGGGTGAATCTGGCGTTGAATCTGGGTAGTCCGATCTTGCTAATACACTGTCAGCGGGTTCTATACCAGGTGTTGCCGCTGTACTCCAGCTCCCCGGTGTCACGACCTTCTCCTCCCATTCAGACCCTGGACGATCCACACCAAGGTGCGGCGGTACCCTTCGGGGCGGAGTCTGTGGCACATCCTCAAGAGATATGTGTGGTGGAGGTGGCGGCGATGACGTCTTGATCTGAGGCGGAGAGTAGCCGTGTGGAGGTGATCCGGCTCGAGGCGCCGAGGTGTTAGGCGGTATTGACGTGGTGGCAGGTAAATTGTCTTCGACTGGGAACGGGCTATATCTTCTTCGGATAAGCCGCCTGCTGGCCCTGGTGTAGGTTTACGACCTTCACGGTAAGCTTTGGCTATATCTGCAGCCTTCCATTTGGCGTATCGGATCTTTTCCTCATTCTGGTGAATAGCATTAGCGAGATGCCTTCCATTGTAGCTGCGAGTGTACGTACAGTATCCGACACCTCGCTCTTTGGAAACGTCTTCAACACGTCAAGAAAATGGGCAGCAGCCAAGAACTTCTTCGCTGTCGATCTGGGAATCGTTTAGAGCACCGTAAAAAGTGTATGGGGCGCGCTAAACAGACCTGGTTGATTGACCCTTTCTATCTTCGTTGTCGGCAAGATTGAAAACTCTCAAAGCAAAGTTCTCGACATATGCAGCGCTTGCGGCCTCGATGTCGATTGCGTCGCTGGGCCCTATTTCTTGCTTCATGGATTCTAAAAGGCCCAAGAGTTCGAAGAGAAAGTTGCGGCAGGGGGTAGCTTTCGCTTTGAGACCTATGCCAACTTGCGCAGCGTAATACGCGCCTAAGATGGATGAGCATATACACGGAAGAATAACATTCGCGACAACACGCACACCAGTAAGCCATAACGGGTTCCTTCGTCTTGAGTTCATCGGCGCGCTGAAGATATGGCGTCAAGGACTTGAGTTCTGGAGGGACAGGCGGTAGATTGAAAAGTTTTGGTGCAGTCATTGGTGAGCTGATTGTGACCAAGAATTCAACTCTTTATATCGACGATTTGCTTCGGAAGCGCAGTAAATCCGAGTCAGAATAGCATGTATATTGCGCAGCCAAATATAGGGAAGGATTTCCAACGTACTGACGAAATGCCTTGCGACGTGCACGAGAAGTGGAGAAGATAACTGTTAGCGGACAAATAGTCTCTTTCCATTTTCGGGCAGTCTATTGCCTGCCGACCCTGCCCTGCCTGCCTGCCCAAGTCCGTTCGCCCAACGATCATGCCAACGATGAATAGAATCGGGACTGCCCAGTCAATGCTTACTACTCGGGTTTGTCTGCTAAAGCATATTGTTCGTGTCTAGTTCTACACTGTCAGGCATCCCTAAACAATAACATTGTGACGCAGCGCGTCCGGCGGACCAGCGCCGCAAACTCCTACGTGATCAGATCAGGCTCGTACAAGGGGGGTGTGGAAATAAAATCCCCGACATGACGTACATTTTCGTGTTTAAGGCCATGGGGACCCCCCCCCTCCCTCCCCCTCCTGCCATATATGGTAGTAATATATCCATAATAGGCATGATTTATAATGCTATTGTCATCATTTTGACCACATGAGGCTCTCACGGACTTAGCCAAGCTTAGCCATGGCATGTCGGAAGGTAGAAAACAGACCAAAAATGTATGTATGATGCTAAATATCTTCATTTGCAGTATAATTCCCATTATTTCATGCAAATGGCACCCAGCAGACCACACAAATACCTATATATAGTAAGTGAGGTTTCGTGTTTAAGGTTGCTACCCCTCCCCCTCTCCCCCCCTACCCCTTGTCCGGGATTTTATTCCCACACCCCCCTTGGGCTCGTACGTGCTCACGGTGCCGACATCGCTCTGCCTGACTTGGTGGTCGTGTCCATCTTCTACTCCCTAACCTAACACTTGCGGTCTCGTGCTCATTAACCCTGCTTCATCTCGCTCCACGCTTGGCAATGGGTGTGACTTGTATGGCTTTATAACTCTTTTGTGGAGCCCGCGAATGAAATATGCTGGAAGTCTCACCATTTCCACGTTGTTGACAGACTGAACATCTTCCTTCTCTCGCCTTGCCCCACAGCTTAGTGGAGGTCGTTACTGTCACATGAACTGGCTTGAATTCGCCTAAGCGTTGTGCATGTGCTAAGTCTTGGTCGTTGGTGATATAGAACAAGCTGATACGCGGCATTCGGATCAATCTTTTCGTTTTCATCTTACCCGAGCTTCCATTCTACAGAATGAAAAGCTGCAAATCATCTGCCTCATCGGAGATAACCCACATAGTGGCGGTGCCGTCAACGATCTAAAGGTCCTTCAGAGGTCAATATTGGAATAACCTTCACCTCGTTGTTCTCATTGAATGGTGAGAATAATTTGGGGTTTAAAACCGTCTCGCTTCAGATCCTGTGACATGATTAGTAGACCTGATTCCCGCATCTTCTCGTCGATTTCAATTCGCTCAAACGGTGATCCCGTACTATTCTTATCTCTTCATTCAATCCCTTCTTCCGAATCTCCGAACTCGTGGATCCTGAGCCTCAGACGGGCATATCTTCTTTTTGTATCAGCATGACCTTCAGACGCAACAAGTGAAAGGCTTTGCTTCGAACCGGTGTTCTAGTACTGCTGCGCTGACAACGGGTAGCCGATGGGACTGGAAAATAGCTATCGCTATCTAAGGCATTAACTCTTCTTAGTGCTCATGTGGTAGTGAACCATACTACGCAGGGACTCATTGATAATTGAGTAACTATTCTTGGTCTCACATTTTAGGACTGAGGCATCTATAGCGGCTTTTTCTGGCATACGCACCTGGAGATAACCAGATATCGGACTCTCACGTTGCCGAGTTCTGGGCAGCTCGCACTTATCTCCTTCCAATTTTTTCCTTCTTATCTGTTCACAAGTACCTATATAACCGTGGTCATCAATCATTCCGATTTTACAGGATCTTTTTCTTCCCGTTCTTTCTCTGGATGATGTCTTCCTTAGTCGACGGCGTGAATGCGCCACCTCCGATTAACAAAGGGTCGGCCTCCTCTGACAACGAGAAAGCCTCTTTCAAGGACGAGAAGAGTTTCGAGAAGGGAGCCGACGATAAAGTTTCTGTCTTGAGGGTCACGGATATTGGAGGTGTGTTCGAGGATGGGCGCGCGATTGACCTGGGCGAAGATGGTAAAGAGCGACCAATTGGTTCGTATTTCCGACGTTTGTACCTAATTTTCTCGCGTCCTGATGCTTGCATTTACATAGTGTCTGCGGAAGACTGGTCACTTCGTCTTATTTCGCTCGATGATGACCCCACTCTTCCCGTATGGACCTTCCGTCTATGGTTCTGCTCAATGGGTTTGTCGTGTTTCGGCGCCGTGTTAAGTCAGATATTTGTACGTAGCATTACATTCGCCGAGACTTCTTATTACAAACCCACTACTTAACCAGTCATTCCGCCCCCAAATTGTCTACGTCTCCCAACTCTTCCTCCAAACTGCTGCTTTCGGCCTAGGCAAGCTTCTGGAAGAAATTCTCCCGGGGCCTAACAATCGCCTCCCACTTCTACGAACCTCGGACAGCGCCTTTTGGCGCTTTATCAATCCCGGACCGTTCAATATCAAGGAGCATGTGGGTATCCTCATCATGTCGGCGGCGGCCACGCACGGTGCCTTGGCTATCAACATTTTCTCTGCAGATGACCTCTTTTATGGGTTCCAACCAAATACAGCCATTGCTATTTTTACGCTACTTGGAAGCCAGTTATTAGGGTATGGACTAGCGGGTATGTAGTCGTATGATCAAGCTAGGCAATCCAAGCTGATGATCATTGTAGGAATGATGCGCTCGTTCCTGGTATACCCCACGTTTATTGTTTTCCCGAACTTGATCCCCACAATCCAAATGTTTGAGGTCTTGCATAATAATACCGACAACTTCCTACAGAAAAAAAGGATTAAGTTTTTCTGGATATTGTTCGTCGGCGCATGTGGGTATCACGTTAAATTATTGTCACCTTGTCCTTACATTCAACGATATGTAACAGTCGTCTGGGAATGGTTCCCGGAATACATCGCTCCTCTGCTTACGGGTGTCTCTATCATGTGTCTTGCCCGTCGGGATAGCGCGTGGGTCACTCGCATCTTTGGCGGCGCTGCTGGCAATGAGGGGCTTGGGCTTTTCTCACTTTGTTTCGACTGGAACTACGTCGGGTCGGGCGGATCGGCCTATGGTGCTCTGTTTCAACCCTTGGCAACCCAGCTGTCGTTGTTCGGTGGTGTATTAATTTGCATGTACGTGGAATGCGTTACATTTGTGATATGTCTTGATGATGAACTCACCTACGCTAGATTGAGTTTCGCTGGCGTATACGCAAACAATGTATGGAACTCCCAGAGTTTTCCCTTCCTCACTCAGGTGTGCTTCGCCGTGCTACTTGTACTCTCGAACTTATTCATTGTGACTCCAGTTGCTCTATTTTGAAAACGGCACAGAGTATGACCAAACTCTTATCCTGGACGCAGATTACTCGATCAACGCCACAAAGCTTGAGGCTGTTGGCCTTCCTTTCATGGCCGGTACACAAGTCATATCTAAGATTGGCGCGAGTTTGTCGTTCGGAGCCACTGTTACTCATATGATTCTCTGGAATGGTAAGCAGGTGTGGGATACTATCAACATTGCTCGAGCCAATAAAATCGATGATGGTGAGCCTTGATTTATAACTACCGGGACAGAGATCGAATCGCAACCATTAGCCCATTATGAGAAAATGAAAGTTTACGACGAAGTCCCAATGTGGTGGTACGCCGGAATGTTTGTGGCGTCCATAGCTATGGCACTTGCTACAAATTACACTGGCGAGGCGCTGTTACCTTGGTATGATCCCAAGTTAATACACATACGACTTGCTGAGAGAGGCTTTAGGTGGGCCTTCTTCATCGCTGTAGGCTTTGCTACGATTTTCTTGCCCATCATTTCGACGCTATATGCCGTTTTATGGTGCGCTCCAATTCGTGGTTGGCGCTTTTTCCATTTTTTAATCAGCATGCAGTTACGTTCCGGGGACTGAAGACATCGCTCGAGTACGTGGCCTACTTTTTACAACTCGTTTGGGTGCTTGATATGCTGGATAGATGCTTGGTGCAGCATTAGTGCCCGGAAAACCTCACGTACGGTGTCTCATCGTCATTTTCTTCTTTCCACATCCTGATTTGATTCACTCGTGACTAGGCGAACATGTACTTCACGATGGTGAACGTCTTCTCACAATAACCCTAATTATGATTACTGATATACATACTATCAGTATGCCTACAATTCCACCGAACAGGGTCGCTCGATGACACGGGACCTGAAGATGGGACAATACACGAAGCTCCCTCCCAGAGTAACGTTCACTATGTAGGCTCGTACGTTCCTAACTTTGGTATTTCTATTCAACGAACCCTAGGCAGTGTGGTGGTGCCGTCATCGGCGCCATTCTCAATTATATCATCATGAAAGTTGTCATTAACTCCAATCGTGAAATCCTCCTCAGTATACAGGGTACCAACGTATGGTCGGGAGCGTCTATTCAATCTTTCAACAGGTATTCTGCCGTATTTCTCTTCTTATGACCATTTCCAACGCATTTTTCGTATCTTAGTGATGCAATTACATGGGGTGGCCTTGCAAAATACCTGTACCAACCTTCCGGACGATATGGCATAATCCCGATGTCAATACTCATTGGTCTCATAGTTCCCATTCCATTCTGGCTTCTCCATAGGAAGTATCCCAAGCTTCATTTCGATGGTGTTATTACCCCGATGATCTGCAGCGAAATTGGGGCTCTTTCGGGAGGCATCAACTCCGCCGTCTTCAACACATTCTTGCTATGCATGTTTAGTCAGTTCTACCTGAGAAGATATCACCCGAGATGGTTCAGGAAGTACAACTTCTTGTAAGATCTGGATGTAAAACCTGACCTTGTACAAACTGACGCTCAAGCTCAGGATGTCGGCTGCCCTGGATGGTGGGACAGAAGTCATGGTATTTGTCTATAGTTTTGCGGCAAGTCAAAAATCATACTCGACTTCACTAAAGGTTTCTGATCATCTCGCAGGTTGGGGGTGCCGGGGGTCGCGTTGTCAACTTCCCTAACTGGGCGCTCAATCCTACTGGAAATCTCGACTATTGCAAGAGGCTGACATAGATGCTTCTGAATTAGCTGTCAATACAATGTAGCGGTAGAGAAATAACGGGTAGTCACACTACTCAAAACATGTAAGTATTTAAAGTTGATATTGGATCTATGCGTCCTACATGTACTCGGAACTCCCTGGCCGATATTCAAGTGAAAAGTGAGGCCCCGAACATTACTTCCACTTCTCCTCGACCTTTGATACTCGTGTCTATGATAAATCTCTGGTCACAAACGCCATTTGTTGTCTCCCGACTTGTCCTAACAACGGACATGGCACAAAATTTTCTGTGGTCGATCGATACCGTCATATACGCTGGCCAGGGGAGAGGCATAGACTCAGATGGTGGGGGTTGTTAACTGCAGAAGATGGACTATGGCGTAAAATGATGCTCAGCCAGTGAATCTGGGCTGTCGATGAAGTGTGACTGTGAGTCTGGTTCAAAGGTGTTTACAATAAGATCAGCGACGCGCGGAATCGCGCGCGTTGGGGTAGCAGGGGGGACGATTGTCGACAAGCTTGTCGATGGTGTTATTCCCTCTTTGTCCACGGAGCTGAACGAGGTATCTGCCGGCGACACGCTGTTGAGAGGTAAAGGGAAATCGATTTTGGGCTCCTGAAGGGCATGAAAGTCGGTGAGAGCCTTGGAAAGATCGTCAAGCTGAAGACGCGGTCAATCAAGCAATAAACAGAGCTCGAGATGTCTCACTTTGCTCATGACTTCCAAGATTCCCTCTTTTCTGCCTTCGAACTGATGAGAAAGTTTGGCGAATTCGGCTTCTCGCTCCCTGTTTTGCTTCTCCTCATCGGCCTCTGAGCTGACGTCAACACGTTCGTACTCTCCAACCTCTCCTGCATCATCAGCATCATGCTTCTCCTTGTCTTCCTTTCCTTCCCACGTATCGTGGTTGTTTGCTCTGCCTTTGCCCTTTGCTTGGTCTCCCTGCTTCGTCCCAATAACCTCCATCCCGAGATGTAGCGCAGCTATCTCACTTTGCAGTTCTAACACCTTGGACAAATGCGACCACAATAATTCATCTGTTTTGGGATCATAATATGGGATTCGCATGTCAAGATGTAGTAGTGGATCGGCGGGTACGACCTGGCCGACTACAGATCCATCATATGGATCACGAAGAGGCTCTGTATGCCGCGATGGTACGTTGAAATAATGACTCTTTGTCGCCTCTTCGGATTGCTCGGCATGAAGGTCCGCGAGAATGGCATCATGTGGGGTGGGTAAATTTGAGGTCAAGGAGTGTACTGGACCTGGAGGTGCTTCTATCGGCTAGGAGGGTCATCAAACACGTTACTTTCTTGCGAAGGATTTCCGAACCAGGATCCCAGCATTGATTACTACGAAAAAGTGAGTGAGGGGAGAAGATGATCTCCTTTGGACCGGAGTTTACCGACATAGTCATGAGGTTCTTAGCCCCATCTTATCTACCCTGATCCCGGCATATCTTTGCCCAATTTCGCCATGTCGTCGCTCGACAAGAAATTGGTGCATAGTCGGATTGCTCTACCTAGGCGAAGGCTAGTCACCCCTCTTGCCCGTGTTTCGCTTCTTCTTCTTGCCCTGGTATTTTCTACCTTGCTCTTCTTTGGTGACTTCAGTAATCCTGCCGACTCGACGACATATGCGATATGCTCCCATGGAAGCAACGTTTACATCGTCGATGCCCTTAACTCGCGAACGCCTTGTATACTTGTAGTTGGTTCCTTCATATCCGATGTAGGAGATCTTGGTGGGTCGGAGCACATGCTCGTGTGTCGTTCAACTTAACGGTTAAATACATTAGACTCTATCCAGCGGAGAAGGAAGTCGACTGCGCCTCTAGAGGTCAAATATATTCCCGACGGAGCTATGATTGTACCAGGAATTAGCGGTATGCAACATCTCATACTCTTCTTGTGAACCACCTTACAAACCTTGTCATGTGTAGAATCTCATGCCCACATTATGCATTATGGTTTATATCGTCAGATACCTCTTGAAGTGGGAAGAAATATATCCGAGACCGTCTCCTTTGTCGAAAATTACATCGTATCAAATCCAGATATCTACAACAACATGTCGAAGGTCATTGAGGGATGGGGATGGGATCATACTGCCTGGCCAGAGTCAAGGTTCCCAACCTCAGTGCGCGCGTTTTGCTTATACCGTTTATAACAGTCCTTTAAATGATACAGGCCGATCTCGACGCTAGTCCAGTTATTCGTGGACGTTCTGTGATGCTGCGTAGTAAGGACGGGCATGGTACCTGGGTCTCCGGTCGTATCCTACAGGAGATTCGTCCCCTTCCACATGCCGTAGAAGGAGGAGTCATTGTTCGTGACAAGAAAGGGAAACCGATTGGCAAGAGTTTAGATCCTTCGCTACTAGGTATAACATTGACGACGCACGTCATAGGTGTATTCCTCGACAATGCTCAAGACTTGCTGCCAATTCCAGAGCCAACTGACGAAGATTATGAGCGACGCTTCTCGACTACTGTACAAAGTGCCTTGGCCAACGGACTCACGTCCATCCATGATGCCAAACTAGACTTCCGGCAGCTGGACTTTTTCAAGAGGTATTTACTTGTAATGCACGGTGAAACCGAAACTTACCTCATTATAGAAAGGCTGCGGCCAGAAAACTGCCAGTACGCACAGTAATGCAACAAATTGTATCATCTTTACTGAGCTCGTTATGTAGATCCGTCTGTACGGAATGACGAACTACGACGAAGGTGAAGAATACTGGGGTAACATCACCAAACCACAAATGCTGTCAGATGACCACAGGTTCAGTGCCCGCAGCGTGAAGATCGTAGGAGATGGTGTGTCGTGCTATTTCCGTCAAAACCCACATCATTTACACATCGAAAGGTTCCATGAGAACAGGTGGAGCAGCGGTAGGCACACCTGCCATGCATTCATGGTCTTCCAGTGGACTGACAATTTCAGTTATATGAACCCTACACTGACAACCCGAACACAAACGGCTTTATGCGTGTGTCTGAGGCAACAATCAACAGGGTCATCCCACTCTTCCTCCGCGATGGCTGGCAGGTCGTGAGTGCTCGACCCCCATGTTAAGCACGCAATGTCATTTACTGTACAGAACGTCCATGCGATCGGGGATCGTGCCAACGGTATCGTCCTGGATGCTTTAGAGTCCGCTTTTGAGGATGTTGATGTTGCCGCAATGCGGCCACGTCTTGAGCACGCTCAGATCATGACGAAAGCTGATATCCAGCGTGCGGGGAAAATTGGCGGTGAGCTGAAATACTCTATAGCATGGATTTCAGTCTTATGCTCTACAGTCATTGCTAGTGTACAGCCCACTCACGTTATTGATGATATGTGGTATGCGGAAGAACGCATCGTGAGCCCCTTTTACTGCAGTGACACCTTTGAAGCAGCACTAACACGTTCTGTAGGGTCCGAAGCGTATAAAAGGGTTATACGCTTTCCGCAGCCTGCTCAATAGCGGAGCTAGAATAACTCTTGGTTCTGACTTTCCTGTTGAGACAATGAATCCCCTTGCCGGGTTCTACGCCGCAATCACAAGATTATCGCTGGATGGACGATCACCCCACGGTCCAGGAGGATGGTAAATCTGAGGTCGTTTGTACTGTTACCTTATCGCTCACCTTCATACAGGTTCCCTGAACAACGACTAACACGTCTTGAGGCATTGCGTGGTAAGCTTGCACGTCATATTTTTCATTCTTCTAAGTACTAAACACCGTGTTTGAGGCATGACCATCGACCCGGCGTATGCGTCATTTAGTGAATCAATTCTAGGCTCACTAGAGCCTGGGAAACGAGCGGATTTCGTCGTCCTGTCGCAGAATATCATGACAGTCCCAGTGTCCGAAATCATGAACACGACGTTCCTTGCGACGGTCATCGATGGTATCGCTGTCCACGGAGAAATTTAGATTTTCTCAGCATTTAGAAACTGCGATATGTGAAATCTTGTTTTTGTATAAGGATTCGCGTTAGAAAGGACAAGATATCAAGGACTATATAACATAGAAATGTCTCTAAGAGACCTTTGATCAGTAATAGGTGATATCCCAATGCGTTCCTTCATCCTATGCAAAACAAACAATTAAGTAGGTGTTCGGAAATGAATATCAAACCTACGCAATAGATATTCCCACTAGCGGCCTTCCATTGAGGATATCCGTCTCCTCTATCCGCAATTCGAGTGAATGCAGACTTGATGTAATTGTCGACTACCGTCGCATGGCGAACGTCCACTGGACACTGTTAGATCGTGGTCTGGATACTGCATGCGACAAAAAGAACAACCTTTGTAGCCATTGGCATGGGAGTATGTTCCACTGGCATGACCTGTCTCGGTACCACCGGTAATGACCAACGAACTAGAGCCCGAAGCCTTCTTCAACGTGATAACCCCGTTGACTGTCCCAGAAAGTATGCCGTCGTACGATGTACATGTTGGTCTAGTCCTGTTCCGAGTATTATATGGCAGATCCAGTAGAATTTTTATTTAGCGAGGCTTACTTATCTGTACATCCCCCAGAGGAGTAGGCAGTAATCCCCGCAGGAATGAGAAGGGCTTCAGCTTGAGCCTGTGTTAAATGGGTCCCGCTGCGTGCCTGCATCGGTGACGGATCGCCAGCAGCTACGTCCAACCCGAGGAGAAGAAAAACAGAGAGTGGGAATACCAACATAATCACGTGGAGTTCAGATGTAGAAAGCGTAACACTGAGCAATCTCTGATTCACAACGCTTTTATACCACTGGCAAATAGGTACCGTCGCTCCGCCAAGGTAGCCTCTGACAGATGCACCTGGACATGGTGCAACATGTGCATATGCTACGTGACAAGAATCTCTTCGAGACATGCTTTCTATCGCCGGGATGGGAGCAGAACTGTCTGGTTAACCCCTAGGCCTAGCTGAACACGTAACATCTGGTTCGAGTGCTTGTTCCGCGTGTTATAAATGAACGTTGATCTTGGCTTCCCCTTCGAACGCCAAGACAAGCAAACGTTGTTGTGATTAACATGGAGTAAGTACTTATTGAAATTCGAGTTACAAACAGCTATCTGCGATCACGTGTCAGTACTCTCAGCAGTAGTAGTCATCAGTCCACGTACTGGGAACAGCCTGTCCTGCAGAATTGACATATGCCGCCAAACCGCTATTACCGCAAATGATTCCTCTCACAAATGCCTCCGCTACCACATTGGCGCCCTCTACTGACGTGTGGGTATGATCGAGAGGGTAATAATCATTCACAACGGTCTCCCCGAGAGCTTCATAGGCCTGGGCCACGTAGGCATAGTGATTTATGTACTTCGCACCAGTACGAGTGGCAGCCGTATTAGCATATGCGACAAAGCGAGGAGGATCGGTAATGACACCGTCGTCCCAATCATTGCTGGGCGTTTGCGCAGAGATGATCGGGATGGCGCCCTTGGCTTGAAGAGCGGTGACGGCATTCTGAATATAGTACGGGAAGGTGTGAATGACTATGCTTTCACCACTAAAAGGTAACCGTTTAATGTTCATCCCTAATCGTTCACGAAGCTACTAGTAACACTTACGCTGAGTTGGTCACTGTTGCTGTCGTGTCGTAGTCATCCCCTGAGAAGAATTTGTTTATATGGATGTGAAGAGATTGGGTGCAAGTAGAAACATACCATAAGCATCCTGACGTCCATTATCCACAGTACCGGATGACCCATCATTGTGGCCGAACTCGATCACGACGTAGTCGCCGCTAGAGACTGTGTCGATGAGTGTGGTAAAGCGACCTTCGTCGGTGTAGCTTCGTGCACTACGACCCGCAATGGCTTTGTTCACGACCGTGACTGACAGATACTGGCCTAAATATTGACCCCAGCCTTTACAGTTTCCATCACGACTCGGATCAGATAGCAGTATCCTCGACAATTTTATAGTACTCACCGTCAGTTCCCGAGCCTCCACCGCCTGAAAATAAAATCAGCATATGAGTCTAATTGGGGACCAGCTGTAGGTACGCACCTTTGGCCATGGTTGAATCGCCAGCTAAGTAAACGGTTGTTCCCAGGACATAAGTGGCGAAGCTAGGCAGCAACAACAATGTGGGGAAAAACATGGCTCACGTTGAACTGCCCATTGGACATTATCAGCTCTCATATAAAAGCGTTCTCATAGATCTTGGCGCGGGGTTTTCCATAACCATAGCAACGCATACTTTCAAACATCAGCAGATGAATGCGGAAGGTTTTCGAAACACTGATTCTCGACGTACAGAATAATTTTCCGAGCACGGTAGCCGATCAATGTTGAGGCGTGTGGTCTTCAGCGGATCAGCTGGCGGTAAGTCGCGGTCCGCATCGTGCAATGAATGTGCGGGAAAGTTTGGAGATCAGAAATCATAGGTCTTTCAAGGAATCCTTAATGATCTCGTGAACGAGAAACAGGCGAACAGGAATAGATTTCAACACCAAATTATATAGAGTGTATTTTTAGAGACAACCATCTGCACAAGATTCTTCTCAACACAAGGTCGACGCGAAGAGAAAACAATGGCACTTACTCGGAACATCTTCTCCGGCGGAGTTGACACTATCGACCAACGAACTATCGCCGCAAAGTAGACCTCTCACAAACGCTTCAGCCACAACTAGCGCGCCCTCGGGACTTGTGTGCAAATGGTCATTGGGGTAGTAAGTCGTGACCTCAGTTTCTCCGAGAGCGTTGTACGCCTGGGCCACATAGTCGTAGTGATCAACGTAAGCGATGCCTTTCCGCGTACCAATGCTTTGGGCATAGGTAACAAATCGACCACCAGCCGCAATAGAGTCACCGTCCCAGATATTGTCCGGGGTCACGGAGGAGATGATTGGAATCCCCCCCTTAGCCTGGATCGCGTCCACGGCGTTCTCGATATAATACGCAAAACTGTGGATGAGAATCTGTGTGCCGCTGAAAGTGTTTTCGACTCAGGATCGTGGATGTACAGTTATGTATTTGGGCCGTACCTCGACGTTGTGACAGTCGCTGTGATGTTGTAGCCATCGCCTACGGCGTCCTGTTTCCCATTGTCAACTGATCCAGCTGACCCATCGTTATGACCGAACTCGATGATAACATAGTCTCCACTCTCCACCTCATCAACAAGAGAGTCGAAAAGGCCTTGTTCGCTATATGTTCGGGCACTTTGGCCACCTACAGCTTTGTTGACCACAGAGAGTGTGACGAATTGACTAAGATATTGGCCCCAACCTGATTGTGAATTTAGCAAGACGAAATTCACGAGAAAGACCAGCTAACCATCTGTTCCCGTTCCGGAGCCGCCACCGTTTTTGGCCATGGTAGAATCCCCCGCCAGATAAATTGTTTTTGCAACAGCGCCTCCAGTAGCGCACAACAATGAGACGACAGGAAGCAAGCGCATTGTCGAAAAACTCAGATGCAGTACAGAAACAAACTCCAGTCTTTTTAAGCCAACTCATGTTCGCCTCACAATCCGCGTTGTCAAACTGGTTTTCCGAAAATCCTGAAAAAGATTTGAGTGAAAGCAACCGGACCGTGAATATGTCCACAAGGCCGTCTATGTCGGTCAGAGTCTGATGACTTGCGCAGGCGGTTGCTCCCTCTGGCCTTAATCACACGAGACGGAGACGGAGAAATATCAGTGGATTGTCACGAGCCAAGCCTCTTAGCCCAACGGTCATCTACGGCGAACTTGAACCTCGGAAAAAAGCAGGGAGAAGCAAAGCGAGTACGGGCCGGGACATATTTTTTCTCTACGAATTCTCATCTGTGGCCATGTCATCTGAGTCAACAAAATCCAGTGCGGCAAACCGTCCTAGAACTCCCTTTATTGGTCCGTCGTCATCATTAGATTCCGAGTCTTCGCTGGGAGTCTCATTCTCCGGGTCTTCATCGGCCGATGAAGATTCGTCTTCGCTATAGACGTCTGATGCTTCATCTTCATCATTTGAGTCATCATTTCCGGGAATCCAGATGCCCCTGCCCCCAGTTTGAGCGTGAAGAACCCCATCTTCTTTTGTATCCGGAGGCCAGAATGCCCAAGTGATTCTGGCTTCTGCCACTGCCCTAAGGACTGGATAGTATTGAGATGGTATACTTCTCTTAGAGAAGATTACAGCTTACTTGCGTTGCCAGCGCGGTTCACATCCATCCTCCCCGCTTTTGCAGTGACCCAGCCTCTTTTATCGGCATAAGTGCTCATCACTTCCATTGCAGTCCATTCAATCGACCTTGCAACGACGCGCTTCTCACCATTGCGCCATGTTCGTTTATCTTCGATCACGGGCAACTTAGAATTCGGGTGCTCCAGATGATATATTTCCTCGATAGGTAGGCGCTCGCCAACAAAGTGTATGCACGACGGTATCGATGAGATGCGCGAGATTGGAAGAATGCCGGAGAGCACCTGCAAGGTCCATCAGATGAAAAAGATTCGCAGCGACCGATATTACCTGCAGTTCCATAGGAATAAAGTTTGGCATGACAAGGCCAGGACAATCTACCAGACGAACTTCTGGTGTCCAGAAGAGTGTTTGAAAATGTTTTGTCTATCAAGAAGATAAGAGCGGTTTGTATATAATATGCCCGACAAAGCTGACCTTCCCGGGTGTTTTGGATGCATGGACCCTCTGAGTGCCAAATAGAGCATTCAGAAGGGAGGATTTTCCTACGTTAGGCTGACCTGCATTTCAGAGAACACCGTCAACACAATCATAAAATCCGCGGAATAATACCAACCTATCAAGCCGATTGTCAAGATCTGAGGTTCTAACCCTGGAGCGTTAGTCCCGCCTTGCTCTTCTGAGGTCTCACTTCGGGGAATAGCTGGACCCCCAATTGGCATTCCTGTTTTTCCTCCTCTTGCATTCTTGACCGCGGCCCAATCAATTCCCTGTTTGACCGATGGCTTCCAATCCTTTAACCATCGAGGATTGACTTTCACCTTTTCTGGATCGAGCATCTCGGCATGAACCTCTTGCAAAACTTGCACGAGCCTCTGTCTGAAATCATCCGGAAGATGAGGATCGTATCTTTTTCGACCCTGATGAACGGCGCTTGGATCTCTTTCCGCATATGCCTCGACTTCCACTATAGGAACACCGGGATAATGATCGTGTAGATACCGTGTCCAAGCCTGTACACGCTCAGGACCCGTTATGTCCACCTTGGTTAGTACTAGGATGTGTCTAATACTGGACAGATAGTCGGACAGAGAGGGCGGATAGTGAAGAAGGGGACACCGTGAGTCGAGGAGAACAAGGATGATGTCCGAAATTTCTGTTACTCGCCAACTAATATCAAAATCAGCCTCATCTCAAACGCAGATTCATATCTTGGTACACACAGCTGACGCCAGACCTCTATATTCCGCTCAAAATAGGTCGTTGAACGGGGCATTGAAGTAGGAGGAGATCGGATCTCTGACTCCTCGTCGCCATCTTCCTTCTCATTCGAGTTTCCAGTGCTCCCCTGCCATCTCTCCACTATCGTGTCAGTTTTACGAAGCCATGTTTTGAACAATCTCTCCTCGTTGCGCTCCACGTCTTCCTTAGACATCTCATAACGCCACTTCGGTCTCTTTGGACAAGTCAGAGTGTCTAGCGGCGCTGGAAAACAATACTCTTGTAAAGAGAGAATGGCTGAGCGAGTCGGAATGGGTCGAGGGAGCACAAGACTGGCGGCAAGTGACTTGGCCTGTTCCAAAAATTCGGGAGGCAACTTGACGAACGCCGACTGTAGCTTTTAGATGTTTCGGGAGGCGGTAGTGAACGACCAAGATGCGTTTTTTTGCGGTTCGTCCGCTTTGGCTTTGGGATGGTGTTGGGCTCCACATCACCACGCTTTATTGCACGCTTGAGTTGCTGCTCTTGTTTCTTTTGGCGTGTCGAGGTTGGCTTGCGTCGAGGCATGAATGATGAGGAGAATGATTGACCGCTGCCGCCGCTCCGGTCCGACAGGGCAAAAATTATGATGTCATACTTATCAGGGTCCAGACTTCCTGATCGAGCATAAGTATAGGCCGCCCTAGCGACTCTCGAGTTACTTAGTACATACTACCAGTACAGGATGAATAAAATACAAGAATAAGCCATCGCTAATCTATAGTGTCCAGAAGGTGCATGCATAAGTAAATAATCCGAACACTAAGCATTGTCATAGTTTATATCCAATGAGGGCCCTGATGGTTCGGCAAGGTATTTGTAGATCCTCAGCAGGCGCATGTTTTCTTGCTTCGAGCATAGCTTCCCGCATTCGCTCTTCTTCAATGAGTTCTGCTTTGGACAAAGGCTCCCGTGGTGGGAATGGCCACCCAATGTTGTTGAGCGAGCACCAAAGCGACACTCGTGCTTGCATATCACTGTAAGAGACTTGAGCGAACTCCGTAACAAAGGTAGATGATAAGAAACCTACCTTTCGTATCTTTCGATGAGGATTTCAAATTTCCGTCTGGTCTGCAGTTCCTCCCAGTCTTCTTCATCTTCCCAACCAAAAGGCTTCAGTTCGTCTTTTCTATTCCTTAGTCGATCATTCAGCTCCTCCCAGAGGGCTTCGCGACACGCCAAGACTGACTGATAAGCGCGATACAAGTGCATCGCAAGTGACCGCACACTGAGAGATGATAACCGTTCCTCGGGAAACAGGGACGGTGGTATTGAAGCTACGGCCGTGGTTTCTGTCGATGAAGTGTCGAGCATATACGGGATAAAGGGAGGCGGAGGTGCGGTTATCTGATTCTCAGCAGGATTCAGATTCAGTGTCGTGATAGATGATGCTGGGTGCGACCCGCTTGACAGAGAAGCCACTTCTACCTTGGGTTGCTCGGACGAGGTGGAGGAAATTGAACCAGATTTTTCACGACCATTCATACTGAATAGCGTGGAGACCGTAGTTGAGGAATCGGGAGTGGACGACGTTACACCTGTGCCAGACGAAATGGTGGAAGAGAAGCTCAGAGAAGTTGGTCGCGCGCCCGGCGTTGGCGTAGCTGACGATATAAGTGTTGCTTCGGAAGACTGGGGGTAGATGGTCGAGACCCTTGGGTCCAAGGTATCTGAGCCCGGTTCAATAGTGTATGTCGTTACTATTTGAGGAGGAAGAGGCTGGAGGGGTGGAACAGGTGGCATGGGGAAACTGATAACAGGGCCCAACGTAACGTGCCTGAAATATGTTGCAAAGTAACTTGGAAGGAGAGCTAATTTTGCTCAATACTGTCAAGTACAGGGTCAAAACGCGGAAGGCTATTCTCACCTGATGGCTTCATGTTTATGAATCGATGTTCAAACACGGATTTATACAGAGACTCAAGGAGAGCGTGATCATGAGATGGCATGTCTTGAATGGGGGTATCTGGGGGTGAGGGGTATCTTCGCTGGGAACCATCAGGAAAATGAACAGAAGTTGATCGCCTTGGCCGAGCGCGGAGCGGAGCGGTAAACCATCGAGGGAGGTATGGGAATACAAGATCTGACAGTAGGGTTGAGATCTACATTGATTGACGCGTAGGCCACTTACCATCTTCAAGTATTTCAACACAGCCTCCGGGTCGTAAAATACGGTTAATTTCCTGTAGGAGAATATGTTAAACATCGAAAGGTCAGTCTCAGGAGGCTAAAGCAAGCTTACATCAAATAACACGTCCCACTGGGTCATGCTGTCAGTTGAGGACGTAGGAAGGCATTAGATACGACACACCTTGTTTTCGGGGACGCCTCGTGCAATAGATTGTATGTGTACATGGTCAAATTCGTCATCATCGAAAGGAAGTTTAGTCGTTAAACTGGTCATGAATAATAAAATTTAGTAAATAGAGCAGCACGTTGCGACCCACAAATTGCCGTGAGCCCAGGTTATTCGGTCAGCTATTGATGGATCCAACAATTTGAGGGGTATTTGGATGTTAACAAGGTCGAATCCAACCTGTGCCACAGTTAGCGAGTATACCCTATACAGCCTTGGAAACACACGAATTCGCATTTTGGCCACTCCTTTGCCGCGTCAAGAACCCATGTTCCCGTCTAGAGCACGTCAGAGAAATTTTGGTCAACCCATAGGAAATTATCCCGCACCCCACAGCCAAGGTCCAGTGATCGCTCTGGCGGTGGCTCCTCATCGCCGAAGTTGACAAAGGACACTGAGCCACCCCTCAAGTGCTTCACGAAACGGTTATCCAGAGATTCCCTGGGGGGGATTTTAGAGTTATGCAACGACGTCTTAATGGAGCAGAACGAACAGTTCCAATACATGTCGGTCGTAACACAATGGATACGGCGCCTTCTCGTTGTCGAACGAATGGTATCGCGAACCGAATTTAATCGTGAATGAGCTTTCTTTGAGTCTGGGCTGTCGCTTTCCATCGCCGGTGGAGAACCTACCAGCTGCAGAAAGCGGTCGAGGTGGAGAAGTCGGCGGCGCTAGCGTGGTCGTTGTCGATGGGAGGGATTGCATTCGAGAGTGAAGCCTACAGACAGGTCTTTCGACTGCTGCAATGACAACGGTGGAAGAAATGAAGAAAGATCAGTTGGGACGCATGTTCCGTAACGGGAGCCTGAGTGATCGGGGCAAGGCAAGCTTGGGTCATTCGAAATGATGAACAGATCTTTGATCAGGTCAAAATTCGATGTCAATATATTATATTATTATTACGATACAAAACTTTCAGCAGAGCTGGCACTTTATCAATTGAATTGATATTACATTCTACGGCGGCCTCCAGTCCCTCGCGAACCGACATACGAGCTAAGTAGATACGATGTCGAAGGAACCTGAAACTCAAAACACGGCGCCCACCTGTGTGATGCCAGGAAAGAACAAAGAAACAAATAAGGCTGTGACGGCTAAGTCATAGTCCGAGGGTGGTCTGCGATATGAGTACCTGGCCGCCAATACGATCGCCGGAGTCGGTCGATGTCGTCGCCCCAGGTTTCCGCCTGACACAAACCGAGGATGCCGATCTCACATGCCACGACGCCCAAACCTGGACCGAAATCCTACCGCAGCCTTGGTGAACGGCTATGCCGGTGTTATTGATAGTCCTCCAGCTGACAACGAACACGTCATGGGTGTGCGAACACCATACCAATGGTGCTAGAAAGGCGGTACTTTCCACCCTCCAACATGATCTGGAGCGATGATGCCCATGTTGAAACTTGTCATATGTCGCGAGTCGGCTGTGAGAAGTGCTTGTGATCTTTCTCAATTTCTAACAACCTGGACCCATCAGAATCCGATGTGGCACCCTTTACAGTTTCTACCATTCTGAGTAGTATTTCTTTTTACTGGCAGAGTTGGGATAGGTTTAATAGGTCGGAAATCGAGCAAACAGCACACCTACTTCACCCCCACTTTTCGGCGAGAGTGGTCCGGCAATTAAATAGCATACAAGCTCCGAGAGTGTAGATATTGTTTCTGGACTGGGTGCACTGATTTAATAACATGTTTTGACATCTTCAAAGGCAAACCTTACCTCGATCACCCTGAAGAACTCCGAGTCGCGGGACCCACGCGTTTAATCTTCTTCGAACGTCGGCAGCGAGGGAAAAACGTTAACAACGATACTATCCTGTACATAACACTGATGAAACGAGCCCAAAGCTAAGCGAAGCCCTAGTTGGTACAGCCATCTTATCATTCGAAAACAATAGAAAGGCTCTGACTTTCCCGGTTCTTCAAGTTGGGCTCGAGAGGCAGTTTGCTTCCTGAGCCGTTCTAGGTCCCGATATGAGGTGACAAAAACGTTGGCTCTCCTTGCGGTTGGCTAGAAGAGACACTGCAGGTTCGAGCTTTGTCCAGTTCACAGAAGTTAGGTGTTATTCGGCTGGTCAACACAGAAGGCAGGGTCGAGAATTATTCGGGGGAAGAGATCGCATACGAAGGCCGAGATTCTTTGGGCGACAGAATGTTCGCATTCGATATTCAAAATTGATATTCAGTGCGAGTGAAGTTGCGTTGGACCTAGACTCGAGATTAGTTACGACTGGTTGATTAAGCAAATAACGAACGCAAGAGAAAGTCAAATGTAGTCAGAGTACATGCAAGAACTTGAATGCAATTACTGATCACCGGCACCGGTACCCGGGACGAATCTTCCACTTGTTATGACTTGTTTACACCCTGTCGATTTTTTCTACCTCCAACTAAAGGGCTTAGCTATAGGTGCAATGCCCGCCTCGACTTCCAAGGAGCCGCGGGATGTACCTTTGCCTCAAAGCCCTCCGCCTTTGAGTGCGAACCAATTACCCTCCTTGAAGCGGAAAGGGAAAGAGAAGCAGGCTACGGGAGTCAAGCAGAAAAGACGCGTCGCTCCAAAGCCTATTGACACTACGAACTCCCGGAATACCTCAAATGTCGACTTGGACTGGGATTGGATATCATTAGCGGACTCTTACACTAGTAAGGTACCACCTGTGTTCACCAAGGATGGAAGGTACGAGTTTCAGGTTACCAATGTCTTCCACATACCGATTTCCTGACTGGAGTCTCGGCATCGTAGTTATTTTTTTTCTTTGGTTGGAACGCACATCAAAATTTATTCAGTTGCGACTGGGCAGGTCGTCTCGACACTGTCCGCACCTCGGTCTACTTCTGAGGACACTTCGTCGGACCTGCTCACATGCGCTATCCTTAATCCACATAATGCTTTCCAGCTAATCACTGGCTCGCTAAACGGTCGTATACACATATGGGACTTCTTGGATGCAAACCTGCTGAAGACTATTGACATATCCCAACCTATCTATCATCTATGCGCTCATGAGAAGTACAAGGACGCCGTATTTGTGGCCGTGGCTAGTCCAAGTAAACTCAAAAGCAAAGGTGAACTCCATCTATCTCTTTATGCGTCTGGTGTCCTTATTGGGTTTAGATGACAATGCTGTTGTCATGCGGGTATCTCTCAAGACTGCCTCAACTTCGAAACAATCATCTATTCAGAGGTCCTCTGAGATTTCACCCATTGGAAAGACTCGTTTCCCTACCGGTCTGGCTTTCTCGTCCAGTGGTGAATGGCTTGTGGCTACTGCTGGGCACAAGGCATATGTAACATCGCTCTCATCTCCCAACCCGCAATTTACCAAGTACGTTTCCCCCGAGCGACTGTGTTGTCTCGCATTCCATCCCTCCGAAGACTACTTCGCGACTGGAGACGGCAAGGGCAATATTCGTCTATGGTATTGTCTCAACGATCAAGTAAATGTAAAGGCAGTAGGGGTTGAGAAGAAGACCCAGACTTCCAGTTTCCATTGGCATGCTCATCCCGTCTCGTCCCTTGCTTTCACATCCAACGGCGCATATTTACTGAGTGGTGGGGAGGAGGCGGTATTGGTAATGTGGCAGCTGGAAACTGGGAAGAAAGAGTTCGTTCCTCGCGTTGGCGCACCCATCAGTACCGTGTCACTGTCGAAAGCAGGCAACGAGGAGGAATATCTACTGGGCCTCGTGGATGGCACGTATCTCTTCATCAGCGCCTCTTCGCTCAAGATATCAAGAAGTTATTCAAGGATACGACTGGGTGAGTGTTGAAAATTGGTAATCGCCGAAAGGTCTAATCAATCTTCAGACCCTTCCGTCCTCCAAAGCGGGGCCTCAACCTCTAAAATAACAGCATCGCCTATAGTCGCGCATGCCGCCACATCGACACTTATTCTGCCCTCATCCCATCCATCATCTTTGCAGATATATTCCCCGACATCATCTAAATTTATTTCTGAGTTAGAGGTATCTCCGTCAAACAGAGTAGCTCGGAAGGATGAAAAACCCTTGGAGCCAGCGAAGATAGAACGTACTGTGGTCAATTCTTCTGGCGAGTGGATGGCCACAATAGACAGGCGTGAGGGTGACGCTAACTCTCACGGAGAAATTTATTTGAAATTCTGGTGGTGGGACCGAAAAGCCGGCTTTTGGATATTAAACACTCGCATAGATCGTCCTCACGGACTAAGCAAGGTCACTGATATAGCATTCAGTCCTTCGCGGGATTCGGCGTCACTGTTACTCGCGACAACAGGTGAAGACAACAACATTAAAACGTGGAGCGTTAGGACGTCGAAGGATAAATCTGCCTCAGGTACTTTCTAATAGCTTTCTTCGCTGAATTATGTTGATGTTCTTGCGCTCAGACTTTTGGGCGGTGCGTTCGACCTTTAGCTTTCGCTCGCAGACTCCGACATCTGTATCTTGGGCTCCCGACGCTTCACTTTTGGCTGTCTCGTTAGGCATATACATTGTTCTCTACGACCCCATTACATGTACACCTCAACGCATTCTCACAACCCCAGAGTGTCCTGAAGTCTCCTCAAATTATTTTGTTGGTACCTCCGGACGATACTTGGCTGTCGTGGGTGGTCACGACGTTGCGCTTTGGGACCTCGTACTCCAGTCCGGTGTGTTGTATCCATTCTTAGTCATCGTCCGCCGTCCTAAAGAGTTGCAATTATAGTCCGCTGGCATTACCGATGTCCTTCCTCAATAAGGAGTGTGCTCTGTCTTAAGGACTTTTCGTCGTCTTGTCGGAAGCCGGTACAAACACGTATGCGCGCGTCTTCTCACCGACATCCTCGGAACCTTCCCGCAGTCTCAAATTGCCGTTCACACTCCGCGGGTTTGCTCCCTACACTTCGACAAACTTTGTGGGCATCACACATGATTGGAGTGTGGTAATTTTTGGTGACAATGTGACGCCGTTATCCGAGGAAGGCTCAGCAGCACGCAGTATCCCCATGTCCTCGGTTCCCCAGGCACGAACCCTCTTCCAAGACATCTTTGGAAAATCTGCTTTTGTTCCTCAAAGTTTCACGTCAAACCGCTCCTCGTCTGCCGCCACTTCAGCACCCTCAAAGGTCCGAAGCCTGTTTGATGGACCATCATATCTCATGCCCCCGCTGGAGAGTCTGTTTGACGATGTTATGGACGACTTCCTCAAGCCTCGTCAAGTGAAGATGACAAAAATTGCAGAGGATGACGTAGACGTGGACATGGATGTTGATGAGCCTGCAGATGTACCACCCGCGGCAGTTCGACGGAAGCTGGTCATGAACGAGGAAGAGATGGGGGTGTTTGTGGACCTCTTCAAAGCACATTCCTTGCAAGGTGAGTTACAGTCTGGTTCCCTGACATGGCCTTAAGTCTGACGCATCTGTCGGTACAGTTAAATCTCATCCACCACTCCCCCCTGCGCGTAAAGCTGCAACAAATGGCGTCTCTAAATCGAAGACGAACGGACACCCCACCCCCAAAAAGCCTCCAGTCAATGTTACTCCCAAAGTCATACTACAAGGCCCTACACCATCCAGTTCCCCTCTTCCCGCCGCGAATGGCAAAAAACGTAAAACGGTGTCTAAATGACGTCCAAGTGTTTTGATTTCTTCCCTGACATGAGCATACTACACATCAATTTATAACACTTGCATTATCTACATTGTTTTCTGTGAATAATAGTCGTTTCTACAAACTCGCGCCTTGCCAGAAGTTGATTGTTTAAGTATGGCATGCCTGACGTCAAGGCGCCGCGAGGTCCAATGGCGTCCAAATTATATATAATCATCGAGAAAGCCCGTCATTCCTAAGTTTAACTTCAATGCAAAACATAGTTCGCCATTTTGGGCACTTTCGAAGGAAATCCGTGATCGCCGCGGGAGTCGTATTTACTACCCAAGCTGGACGTCAATGCGGGACATAGTTCTCCGTTTTGAGCAATTCTTGTTCCCCCGATCAACAGTATGCATGTTCCCCAAACCTAACAGTAGCCACTAGTGCGTAAAGGTGGTGATTGTATTTATTATGAGTATATGCAATACAGGCACTATTCTACTTGAAATTTTGGAAGAGGCAATAAGTTGAAAAAGCTACATTTATATAAGATAATAGGTATCAAAACCATTCAGGATATATAGTAGATAAATTCTGTTAGATGAAAAAAAGATTGACTTCCCATTGCGAGGCCCGCAACATGTGCCATTACAACAACGACGTCTCCTCCTCTGGAGTCTTCTGCCCCAGACCAATGACTGCAACTTTTGACACATGCGTACTCAAACGCTCTATATCTTCTTTTTTGTACTTGGACAAATTGCCTTGGAGATACAGCGTGTGCAGCGGCAACCCAATGGCTTTCCTACTGGCAAGCCAGGCTTCCAGCCACTCCTTCTCAATAGACTGCACCTCCGCCACGGTCAATTGCGGAAAGACGTAGGTCTTCGGTTTTGGCTTCTTCTTCCTTCCCTCATCTTCCGCCGGAAGGTCCGTCACGGGTATGTGCGGGGCACCTGACCTGCTGAAGAGGTCGCGCGCATACGGTGGAAGATGGCGATGAGGCACCATAGTCTTCGGGTCGTACATGAACGTGCTCAAGCCGTACGGTTCCAGCACCGCCATACGAATATAACGAACCTCGGTCATAGAACCGAGGAACTTAACCATCGCGGTGTGCCCCAAGCCCCTCGCCACCTGGAGGGTGTACATAGTGAAGATGCGTACTTTGGGGTATCGTCCTGTCAGGAAGACATACAACTCAGTGTACTCATGCCGGAAAAGGTTCATGATGGTCAAATCACGAACATTAGGTGCAGTGAAGTGCACGACGATGCCCTGGATATAGCTCGGGGTGAAATTAGCAAGCACGAGGATCTTCAAATGCTTCAGTTCGATAGGCGCTGCATTATTCCGTTCAATGGGAGGCCCGTCGGGTCCAGCACCGTCAAGCGCCAACTTCTCAAGGCGGGGACAGTTGATCAACATCGATCGGAAGACTGAAGATTCTAGTGCATGATCGAGCGGAAGCCGACGAATATCAATGGTAGTAAGATTGTGGATGGTAGAGGAACCCCAGTCAAAGTGAATGCCATTCACTGAAACATAGGTCAGTCGTGGGAGCATGGGCCCACCGATCATAGGGTACCTGGTGACCGAGTGACCGACTGGAATGAAGGTTGACCCTGGCCAGAGGTACGGGTCTCCGAGACGATGAAGCTCGAAGCGCTGGAGAAGCAGCGGCGTGCCCACTCTTAGTGCCTGATGTAGCCGCTTGAGGACTGTGAGAATGGGTTCCCAATGATAGCAGAGCATGATGAGCATTCGGATGGTGCCGACTTTTTGGAAGAGGCGGTCGAGGAGGTAATTCATCTGTGGGTCGGTAAGGGCTTCAGCCTCGCTCGGATCGTTGATGCGAATATCGAGCGGGGTTTGACCAGCACGTTCGATGAAGGTGAGGGAACGGGTATATGGGAACTTGTCGCGAAACCAGATCGCAGACCACAGGGTATGATCTGCGATGGCGATGGCGCGCCATTGTCGACAAACATGGGTAAGCCGCACGCGAGTGGTGACGCTATCATCTGGGGTGGTGGTGGACCAGGAGACAAGACGGAAGATGTTGGTGATGATCTCGGTGGGGAGGTCCCCCATGCGAAAGAAGATAAAGTATTGCAGGTCATGGATGGTTTTCGTCTGGATAAGCGACTGGCGTATTTGCATGGTCGGTTGTCGGGACCATTGATCCCACAGCCACAGCAATCTCTCTCGATTTTTGATGTTGTTTTCGAGTGCTTTCTTGTACGCCATGGGTGCCAGTGGATATGCAGGCCAATCGCTGAGATAACCCGTCTCATGTGTAGCCTGTGTCTTTCGTTCATTGGGAGTTAAACCCAAAGGATGCATATTTGTCTGCTGCAAAATAATCAGCACGAGCGACAGCGGCGAGGGGCAGAAAAACACGGACAGTGGAAATGGCAGTGGAGGTGGTGAGGAAGATGGAGGTCGAGCTGCAATTTCGCGGAATTTATGGGCGGCAAGAGAACAAGGGATCTGAAATTGAAAGAAACTGGTCGAAAGTGTGCAGTGGGAGCCGTGACTTATCGATAATATTTTGGTACCCGGACGCGACTTGTTTGGCTTTGTAGACTGCTCCTGTTCCCACTGTTCCTCTCTTTTGGACAATGTTGTGCTTTCCGTCGGAAAAATAACAGCTCGCCGTCCCGTAGTCCCAGATGAATCGTGGAGCGTCGTGAGCAATATTCTGGCGAGGTAAGGCTGATCCATGATGGACGTGGCGCCTCTTATATAGGCTACATCACAATCCCTCTTTGGTCGACACCGATGGTCCACCTGGAACCCGATTCGTAACGGCACACTCTTTCGTGATTCCCTTGTATGACATTCTAGTCGCGGCCTTGGTAACAGCTCAGTCAGACAAAGGAACGTCCCCGAAATCCTTGCTTTATGTCGCCCAAAGAGGAAGTCAAATTTGCCTTCCCAGTCAGGTCCGCCGCGCCTCGCCTACTTTGCTTCTGCCAGACACTGATTTCCGTTGCCATTGTTCTGAACCGCCATGAATCCTGGGACTTTGTACCGTTCTTTCCTCACAGCACTTTCCAGTCGTATTTCGCTTCCAGGTAGTATAATTCTAATCCCGTTCGGAATCGATCGCCACGAGGTACTCCATCTGTTTCGTTTCAAATGCAGCTAATGCCCCAAGCATCCTAACAATGCAAGCCGGCATTCGCTCCGGACACCCATCCAAGATAAAGGCCCAACCATCAGACGTATTAGGCACGAGGATCACGTCTCACGTGCGTGACCCTTCACAGATATCACATCTCTGCGCCCTGGGGGGAAAGGGGACTCGAAGACCGCCCTTCGTATGCGTGTTGGGAAAGCCTACTTTCATCCAGCGACAAGAAACTTAATCTGATCCTGGTAGTTGCAAGTCGCGTCATTACAAGTAGCCTCGATAGTACCCAAACAGAAGAACGCGTCCTTAAGACCGCAAATGCAATGCTCCTTTCGTAGTGCAAGAGCGCAGTAAGCCTCCTCAAGCTGTACCCAGGCTAGAACCTCTGAACCAAGACAAAGAGGAAGTTTTCCGTATTTCAGCTGGTGAGTCTTGATTAAGCCTCGAACAAAGGAGTCCCATTCAAGCAGCTGGATAAAGGTCCCTGACCCTTTGCTAATACCGATGGGATCGCTCTTCGAGAAATCACCTAGAAGGGAAGAACACACGAAAAACTAGATATGGTGGTGTTGAAAGAGTCATTGACGTTTTTGGACAGTAAACAGTTGCTTGGTGGCTGACGATCGGCGGCGCCTTCAAGACTCCTGACACCATCGTCCAGTACTCTTCCAACGCGCAATATCGGTTCCAATCTTCGCTGGAATATGAGCCTTCCTTCTCTCTCTTCTCTCGCCTTTCCTTTATCCTTGGGTAGACGTCCTACCGTGTCATAGCTTCGCTTTTCCCACTGTCGCGAAGATCGTCTCGTACCCGCTGGATAGCTCATCGCGTATCCGCCCCAAAAACTCATTTGATAGGCCGAGTAGATTCTCCGCTTCACCATTTCTATCTTTCATTGTGTTTGAGCAGGCCGGAAGAAGGGGGGAAGACGGAAAAGGCGATGGACAAAGGTAGACACGGTACGTTTTGACTTGCTTGTCCCCCATGTCTTGGGAATGAATCCAGTGCAGAGGTGGGTCAGACAGTATTTCAAAAAGGGCTATTATGCTTACACTCGTGGCCGGAAGATATCATATTCAGCGACTTCGCCGCCCCCGCCACGCCCCATCCAGATTCTTCATTTTCTCAATGCGACCCCTGCATTTTATTCGATTAATGAGAAGAATAGATATGAGGGAATACGGATATAAAACCCGAAAGCGGTACGTGAACATTTGCGCCCGGTACATCGATCGCAACGTGCTCACACTCTCTCCTTTGTCCTCCCGACTGGGACTGGTTTTATTTAGAAGTCATGTTGTATTTCCTAAATCTATTCCCTGTCATATATATGTAAAACGCCGAATATATCGCACTTTCGTCAACCGCCATTGCCTCGTTGTGATATGTACGCACCCATCCTTGCTTTGTTCACTCAGTATAAGTTATTGGAGTGTCAATTAATATCAATATGACCGGTGACAAGCAACAGGAACATAGATACTCAAACCCCAACGTAAAGTGAACGAGAACGTCAGCAGCATCCATCCCAAATCTCATCTCATAACATTTGATCCAATGGTATAGCACTGCGTGTCTGGACCAATTCTAGCAGTTGTGCCGTCCAAGGCACATATAACCTGTACTGCGAGGCCATTTTAATGAGGTGTCCGTTCAAATTTAGGATCTCCGTTGGTTTCCCGCCTCTTATATCTGCCAACATAGGTGAGATGTGCCCTTTGGTATCCAGTACATACTTCAGGACATCTTCCTCCAACGAAAGCGGTTTTAACTTTTGCGGGAGACTGGCATGCCAGTCTCGGTCCTCATCGTCCTCATCAGAGGAATTTGCCATATTGATATGGGCATCTATCTCTGCAGCGAAAGTTCGGCAAGCCTCATTAGTGACCCGGCGTGTGATGGTGCGGAATGAAGGGGAGTGGAGAAGCTGACCGTTCCGACAGTTAAGCAGAGCGGTGAGGGGATCAACGACAGAACGCAAAGCGAGATTGCGTCGCAAGTTTGTCTGAATCTCTGGGATGGATTTCCACGACGGGTTGAGGGGCTTCATTTTCAGAAGTGTCTCCACGGTCTCCCGGAGTGTTTTAAAGCGGTTATAGTAGGGATCAGAGGGGGAGGACACGATATCTGAGAGCCGACCTTTGCGGTCGAATAGAGGAACAGATTCATCGTGGAAACCAGCATCGAAATCCTTGTTGGTCTCGTTCGGAACGATCCCGAAGGCGAGCTCGCCTGTGTGTGTATGGACAATATCAGCCAAATCGTTGTTGGTATACGCTTTGTGGGTGCTGGTTGCAAGGATAAAGTTGGGACGCTCTCGGGGGTCATGGAATATACGTTGTACGAGCTCTTCGTACATCCCCATACCGGTTTGCAGAAGGACGATAGTGGAAGCGGAGGTCAGACGCGAGGAAAGCATGCGCATCATAGGAAATGTGTGGTATGTTTTCATGGTGACTATCAATGAGTCGATAACATCCTCTGGTGATTCCTGTGCAACCCTAGAATGTGAATGTGTTGGATTGGGTATCTGGCAAAAGTAACCTGTCGAGACGGATGGTATCCCATGGTGTTCAACACGGATAGTATTTCCAAACAGCTCGCCAAATTCTCGAGCCTGTCTGTTGTTCCTACGGATGATAGTGACCGTGTCGGTAAGACCAATGCTGGATTTCAGGTGGTGGGTGATGAGAGAGCCTATGGGACCAAGTCCTATGGTGTGGAACCTCATTTCGCTGAGGGGATAGGCTTGTCTAAATAAACTCTTTCATTCCAGCGCATCGAGGGAACGAAGTGACCTTACGAAATGGCTTGGACGTCGTATTTGACGTTCGTCGCGTCGGCTAGGAATTTTTCGATAACTCACGTGACTATGACGTCATTTACGCGTTCAATCACCCATTTCGAATTTCCCTCCAACCAATCCTAACCAATCTCAGCTATGCGCATTCGCTTGAGCTGACGATACGGGAGAATTCCTAGGAAATTATCCTTGCAGCCGTGATGCTCATACTACCGATGATTCGGCAGCATTATACATAGAATGGAGAAGGAGGTAGTAACAGATCCGAGGGTCATCCGATGCAATGGTGATGCAATCGATAAGCAAGCGGCCATAGGGTACAATTGCGGGCCGTAGCGTGGGGGCGTATTCTCCTCTATAAAGGTCCAGAACGGGTGCATTCGATTTCACATCGCCCACTTCTCTATCACCACCATCATGTCGACCGTCGTATTAAAGAGAACGAACCAAAAGGTAATCTATATTTCTTTCACTTTCACGCTGGAGGTGCTAATCGACTATTAGATGCCGCTGGTTGGGTAAGTCGTTCTTCGTTTACCCGTGTAACGAACGATCCTAATCCGTACCAGCCTCGGTCTCTGGAAGGTACTCAACGTCTTGAAGCTTCTACTCAATGATCTAACTTGTCCCTTACCACAGATACCCAAACCTTCGTGTGCAGACGTGAGAATTACACGTTTATGGCCCGCGACGGAAAATGACCCTGCTTTTAGACCGTGTACAATGCCATCAAGGCTGGATATCGTCTATTTGATGGTGCCGGAGACTACGGCAACGAGAAAGAATCTGGCGATGGTGTTCGCAGGGCCATTGCAGATGGGCTTGTCAAGCGAGAAGATCTTTGTGCGTCTTCATTCTTCTTCTTAGTTGTCTGTAGCCGAGACTCGTTCTAGTCATCACTTCCAAGGTCAGCAACCTTTTGAGAAGATGTTTGTCATGAATGAACGTATACGACCGTTAGCTCTGGAATACCTTCCACGCCAAGGAACACGTGAGTGCATGGATGTATGGATTGCGTGGTCTCACTGAATTTCACGTTTCTAGGTCCACGCCCTTGCTAAGAAGCAACTTGAGTTGTGGGGGATTGATTACTTTGATCTCTTCCTCATCCACTTCCCGGTCGCCCTCCAGTATGTCGACCCCAACCACCGTTACCCTCCTGAATGGTGGGGCGATGATGGCAAGGTTTATCTCGGTAGGCTCGTCGCGTACGTACGGAGTTCTTGTTTGCTAACCAAAGATGAACAGCGAATACGACCATCCAGGAGACTTGGACCGCTATGGAGGAGCTAGTTGATGCTGGTATCGCAAAGAACATTGGTATCAGGTGAATTTCCAGCATGAAACGTGTTGGTTTGCGCTGAGACATCTCCCAAAGCAATTTCCAGTCGAGTTTGATCCTGGACCTCTTGAGATACGCTCGATACGAGCCCCAGGTTCTCCAGGTTGAATTGCACCCCTACCTCAACCAACAGCCACTTGTTGATTTCTGCAAAGCATGGGGAATTGCGGTTACTGCCTATTCTTCATTTGGACCTCAAGGATACATCGAACTAGGCATGGACAAGTCTGCAGCTAGTCTCTTTAGCAACGATACAGTCCAACAAGTTGCGACTGCAACCAAGAAGAGTCAGTCGTGTCACCGCATTCCCCTGTCTGCAGAAATGACTCATTTTTGCTTGACGTCAGCGCCTGGACAGGTTATACTTCGATGGGCCACGCAACGCGGCATCGCCGTCATTCCCAAGAGTACCACTGACGAACGCCTTGCCGAGAACCTAGGAAATCTTAAATTCGACTTGTCTGAAGAACAACTCAAGAGCATTAGCGGTCTCAATATTAATCTGAGGGTATGCTTCTAATTACATCAACATTTTATTGACTCGTTCACATTTCCTTCCAGTTAAACGACCCCGTTCTCATCGACCCTCGCCTCTCTATCTTTGCATAAATAACAGATCGTAAAGAACTAAACTTGGCATGTATACTAGCAGAGTACAAATGAATCAGATGAATTATTGGTGATTCTCGAGTGTTCTGCGCAGCATGGAATGCTGTGCTTGCGGGACCGATGGAGTGTGCGCAGCTTTATTGGGTAAGCGGGGTTTGAAATTGTCGAAATATATAAAGGCGGACCGGCGATGGTTACGCTTCATTACCCCATCTCACGATGACCATTCAGTTCAAACTTCGAGACGAGCGTAGCGCTCAGACGCGTCGCATTTCTTTCCCTCACCAGCCCATTTGGGAGACTCTGGCGAGCAAGATCAGCGCGCTTTACGACATACCCCTCGATAAGATTGTTGTGACTTATATTGACGCTGACGACGACAAGGTCACCCTCAGTACCCAGGATGAGCTGCAGGATTTCTTCCAGGCCACGCATAAGTCTGGAGAAGTCGTAAAGTTCACGGTGCAGGATACCAGGATGTCCAGGGCTGACCTCGATGACAAGTCTTTGCCGGAGACCCCCCGTGGTGGGCCTACCAGCCATCGCGACACCTTTGGAGGTGATCCCAATCTACCTTTCCATGTCGATGACGACTGGCAGAACATCCGTGTCAACAACTTCAACAATATGTTTATGCCTCCCGACCTGGAACCTCATGGATTTGTCGAGTCAGTTGCCAGTCATGTCGATTCTTCTTCGGACGATGATAGCATGGCTCCGCCCCCTCGTGACAAGGGAAGGGAAAGGCTTTTGATATTTCTTCATCCGTTTCCACCGATAGCATCCCGCTTCCATTCCGCCCTTTCAGCACTGAGAGAGCTTCTCTGCCTCCCTTAAGCGCCCACTCCACCCCTCGCTTCTCAAACATCGTACCCTCTCCTCCCCAGAGCGACAAGCCTTCCTCTGTTGCTCCAGTCATCGGTAACCAGAGCACTCCCAAAGGGGGGTTTCGCAGGGTGTGAGTGTCCCCGCCGACTCAGAAGCGCTTAAAGCCAGTAATGAGTCAGTCGCCGGCGCCACAGAGACATTTGCGGTCGAAGATGATGATCCTCCTCTTGCACCTCTTGAAGATGCCCGTCCTACCCCTTCTCTCACTCATGACATCGCGTCGCTCATTGATGCCTTCTCCAATGCCTTTGTAGCTCACCCAGAGCTGTCCGAGGGCTTCAGGAACCTCGTTAGGAACGCAGCCGATGGCAGTTACTGGACCGCACATCGTGAAGCTCTGCATCAAGCCGCCACTGAATATACGCAGGTGGCTCAGACGGAACTTCAGAAGGCTGAAGAGAAGCTGCCAGTAGGGTCTCCTATGCTGTTGCTCATCTCGCTCGTACCGTTGCTCAAGCTGCGGGCGTTTCGGTGGATCCTCTGGCTGCAGGGTCTGGTGAACAGTCTCCCGCGGGAGGACTGCCGGCGTCTTCCCCCAGGGCTGCTTGGTTCCCCCCATTCAATCCCTCTCCTAGTGGTCGTGGTCGCGGAGGTTTCCGTGGTGGCCCCCGTCGTGGTGGAAGCCCGCCTTTTGGACATCATGGATGGATGTTCGGTCCGCCTCCCGGTGCTCGTCGCCCCGGACCACCGCCCCCTGGTTCATTCGCTCCTCCTATGCCTCCTCCTCCCATGGGACGCGATGGCCCTCCTGGCCCTCCACCCCATCATGTATTCCCTGGCCACGGATTCCCACCCCCACCACCCCCTCACGATCACGGATTCGTACCACCGCCGCCGCCCGATCACGTCTACCATCCCCCGCCCCCACCTAATTGGTCATGGAGAGTACCTCCGCCACCCCCACCCGCTACCACTCTCGACCCCCCTAAGTCGACCCCCCAGGAGCTTAGGGCGCAAGTTGAAGCCGCAAAGCTCTTGTACAAGGCCGAGAAGGAAAGGTATCGTCAGGATCGTGCAGAGCGACAGAGAGTGAAGATGTGGGGAAACCGTATTGCTCCACCTCCTCCACCTCCCCCTGAAATGTGTGTATCCTCTTTTCCACGTCTTCGGCCTTTGTCTCATCATATATCCAGATCTATGGAGGACAACATTGTCCCAAAGACGGAGGAAACTGAACCCATTCTCCCTCCCACACCGCCTTCTGCCAGTGTACTCACTCCCCCTACTCCGCACCTTGTGAGTCAAGCGCGCGGACGCTACCCCCAGCTCGAAATGACAGGTGTTCCGCGCCGCGCCAATACTTACCATGGACATACTGTTTCCCTCAGTCCCGCCGACAGGGCCGTGGGACGGATCGTCAAGAAACTCGGCGACATGGGATTCACGGAGAAGGGACATCCTGACATGACTTCTACGATTCGCTCTCAAGTTCCTCCCGAAGGTGAGGTGACCAAGGAGGTTGAGGACAACATTGTTACTACGTTTATCGAAGAGCTGGACGTTGGACATCAGACACCACCGAAGGCCTCCGGCTCCAAGGCTGTTCCTGGAGCTTGGAATTGACCTTGAAGAAAGGATGTGTAATTGGTTGTACAAGTATCATTGATTTTTGCTGGATCTTTGAAGGTAGTATGTGTGTAGTTTCTCTGTTAAGCGGCTCTTTAAGTAGTTAAATAGCTTGATTCAATACAAGGTAAGCGAAAAGGTGTATAGGAATATCGTATCCACTCTATCGTGTAATATATAGTATATTCAAAGTTGGTGCGACCAAGAGCGTGACGTTTAGCCGGAATGGAATAGAATTTCCGAAGTGTTTTCTAAGAAATCAACCCAACATTGAAAATTGCATAATGAATTCGCATCATGCAGGTTGCCAGAAAGGCTGCGAATACTCAGCACACTAGAATAGGCTCGGACTGGGATGGGTATATGTCGAAAATGATGACATTTGCTTTTTCCAACATCTGACCCGTCGGGGTAAAAAATAAAAAATGGTTTATGGTTTATACATCGAACCCAAATCATGACACGCTTTTCTCAGCAAATCAGAGTGAAATACACAAGGTACGACTAGTACGATTACGACAACTTTGGAAATACGTCGAGCCCCGACACCTCCCGACGCACCCCGACATGTCGATCTATCGTCGATCCAGAACCGTCGATCGGATGGCGTATGCAGCCCTTCATGCATCATGATTGGGAGGTAACGAGATTCACTCTGTTCCATAATCGAAGGTTAGGAAGATACATAGCTACAGTTGTTCATGCTTATCGGTCAGCGGCCCTGGACCGTGTCCTTGTAAGCCATATACTATCTGTTATCTTCGACTTCAGTTCAAACCGTGAAACACGCTTCAAGTTTACTGCCTCGAGGTTTCGGTCTTCCGCGCCCTACCGGGCACTCCACCCCAGTCGAACCTACTAGTAAGATATGAACCAACCAGAACTAACCAGGTTAAACTGATTCGGCTAAATGTCACCGATGGTGGATACTTGCTGCGGGTGAATGGCCCCGTATATAATACACCGGTGACCTTAATTAAATGCACATTGAAATAGCTTGAATTTCATGCATAGCCTGCATGCATGACACGGGTTTGAAAACACAGCTATCGATCTCTTGAAAGTACACGCTGAATTGTATGGCGGGTATAGGTAATTTGACTAACAGCAGTCCGATAATGATAACATGCAAATAATAATAGCATCACGCGTCTAAGAATTCGTCCGTGCTCCGTAGCAAATTGTCCCAAAACTTGTCGACAGTCTCCTTCTCAAAGCCATTCTCATCGTACCCTAAGCTGATCCAGAGCTTACCAACAAAAGTGTACCCAAATAAGAGCATTCCCCCAGCGCGTTGACGAGATCCCGTAGTCAACGTATGCAGCTTGACGTCCCCAAAATTGGCATGTTTGTAGATTCCATCAAGGTTGCCAAGTAGGGACAGTCCAATCAGCGCGGCAGAAGGCGCGCGCGCGGGTCCTTGTACTGCTGGTTTGGGTGGTGGGGGCACCCAAACGCCTCGCTCCTTCTCATCGTCCTCCTTTCCCCAGGCTCGTGCCCGAACGCCTCGCTCACGAGCCATCTCGCGGCTTCGAGGAACGAGCATAGGGCTTTTAGCGGCCGAGGTACTCTGTTCCTTCGCTGAACGAGCGCGGTGCCAGAAGGTTCCAGTCACGTCGCCGGTCTTAGGAAAGAAAGAAGGAAGGACGACATTGAAGTACCCGATGGCCAGGTACCAATACGAGTCATTTAGCGCTTTATTGGCATTGAGGTTGGGGCGGAGGTTGAGAGCGGAGTACATCATCCTGAGAAATTCAACTTAGTTTGAAGAGTGGTCAAAGGATACTGAATACACTTACGAAGGAACTTCCCACTTCGAATCCGTGGTTCTCGCCCATGCAATGTTGCACAGAGCGAAGTATGCACTGGATATTGAAACCCCGTGCGCTTTGCACGTCTTCAGCATTTTCTTCGTCCTTTCGGCATCAATGGAGATGGTTGGGACAATGGTCCGCCGAGGCTGGCCAGACCTACGAGGGAACGTATGCCCGCCCTTAATCAATCGACGTGAGGTAGCAAACCAGTTTATGAGCTGAAAACACGTACAATTAGTTTATCCTGGCACCGCTGGAAATCAACCCGACAGGCTGCATTGTGAAAGCGTCCGGTGGGGGCCGCGGGAAGCCTATCCTCCAGGGACGAAGGTAGAGTGTGTTCCTAAAATATGACTTCGATTAGAAGGAACTGAGAGCCAATTAGGCACACTGACATCATCAGCTTTGCTGCACCGAGTCTCCCATTCGGTTCGCAGGACTCCCTCGAGTTCATCCTCGTCCTTTGAGCCACCCAGGAGACTGAAAAAGTCATTGGCGAACTGATGTAGGGCCATACCGTCACCCAGAAAATGGGTTGCGCAGATGAGGATGTCATGGTTCACACTTGCATTTGTGCCATGAGGTGCCGTAGTAGATGGAATGGGTGTAGACGGCGGACTGGGAAGCGAGGACCCCTCATCAACGGAGGATATAATCAAAAACGATAGACGATCCGCGGACAGAGTGCGAGGGCCGTTCAAGTATGAATCAATCAGTTCTAAGGGCAGCAATAGTAAGCCTTCAGGCGATCATCGAATGGGGAAGATAAACAAAAACCTACCATCTTTAATTGCGCTACGAGTTTCTAAGTTGCGATCTGCATCATTGAGAGCTTCCTCGACTGATGCCGGGGCGATGTACCTGGATGTGACTTAGTTGAGTGTCTTCGCATAGGAACATGATGGGAAACATACACAAATCGAATGTCTTCGTAGTCGTGCATCTGTACCCTTGAGGCGAGAAGGGGATGCCTCACACGAAGGATGGCCCAGACCAGTCTCACTCTCGAACGACGGACATACCGATCGGGTGCATTGAAGCCCAAGTGCAGATACCTATTCAAGGCTAGAATCAGCAATGCGTCTGAAAGAGACCAGACAACGAACATATCATTGACACCGCTCTCGCGGGAGGGAAGAAAGTACGACGCCTCGGTGTCTCCCAGTCGGCGCTCGTGGTGACGTGCAGGCAGGGATGCCTGCACAGGTAGATACCCTTGGTCGGAATGGGCGGAGACATCTGAGAGAGCCGGGGAAGGGAGATGCTCAGTGTAGGTCGCCATGAAGATATCGTCGAGGGGGACAAGTACGAACTTGAATGCCTTACGCAGGAAACGGAGAAGCGACACCGCGAAGTGTTAATATAGATGAATGCTTCAAATTTGGAGATGGAGCTATACTAAGTATAGCATCCGTGCTGAGACACTGATCGCCCACGTCTCTCTGGGCAATTGAACGGTGCATCATATAATATGGAACCGCCGGTGGGATCGAGGAGAGATCAGTCGCAGTTTGATCCAGGCAAACGACCTTTACACGTGCATCAGAACCAGTTCGTATCACCGCATGAGGCACATTTTCCGTAATATTTCATCTCCATGGTACCACAGCGCATGATCGAAGATTTTAGCATAGGGGTATTATGAGGAAAGTCCTAAAATCTCCGACAAGTTCTTCCCATTACATCATAATTACTTCATATGCGAATTGATCCGAATTTACACGCTTCCTTCGGAATATGCCCTGAATTCCCCCAAAGTTTTCTTTCAATTCCCCACGATTTCTCGTACGCGCTCGCCTTTCGATGGCCCACCCCTCCGCTCCACCCCGCGCTCCTGCTTCTTTATTGCTTTGTTCGCTGTACATTTCCTGGGTGCTGCCAATATGTATCCATTCCTACTGCTAATACACGTTCTTTCTGCCCTATACTTGCTTCCTTCCCTCAGCGCAATATGTCCTCTACAAATAACCATACCAATGGCGTTCCAACCACTACCGGCCCTCCTGCATCATCCAAGAATGCACTGATCCTTCGTCTCAATGAAATAGCCGAGCAAGTCGCCGCACTGAGAGACGAAAACAACCAGCTGAAGACGGCTCGCGAACGGGATCGAGCACGGATTACAGCGCTTGAAGTTGAGATGGCCGGAATCAAGGATACGCTCAATGACATGAAGGCACGGCCAATGCAAGAAGCGTCCGACGGTGAGGATGAGGGAGGAGAGCTGGATGAGGAGACGAGGAAAAGGCTGGAACTGAGTACGTTCCACGCTAATTCGAATACGTTCAAGGTGAGTTCTAGATTTCTATCAAGTAGATGAGGAAACTCACCCTATATCTCCAGAGTCTCGTTCGTATGATATTCAACGAGCTCATGGGTCTGCCCAAGTCATCTTCCGAGGTACCTCCCTATCCTGAAGACGAGTCAGCATGGCCAGTGAACGAGAATACGAAGGAACGGTACCTGCGGTTTCGTTGGGACAAGCTCGCCCGAAATAAAGACAATGACTTCGGCATCAAGATCGTCTGCAACTACATCACCTCAAAAGGTGCTGCACATGTCCCGGCCGCGGCGCCTGCGATTGCTGCCATTACACAGGAAGATCTTTATGATCGTGTTTCAAAGCGTTTTCAGGAGATGGCGAAGAGCGCTCGCAAGGCAGTGAAGAAGGAGGAAAGTGTTGAGCCCACGTTGGCGGCTATGACTGTCAATGGCGAGGAGGCAGGCGAGGGGATGGGAAAGGAGGTCAAGAAGGAGCTGAAGAAGTCGGTTAAGCAGAGCCGACAGAAGGGAGTGAGTACTTGCTCTGTTCGAAAGGCAATGCTGACCATACTTTCACAGAAATACACCATACGGCAGCGTAAATATGACAATCTCCCTGCTGGCCATGCCTTGAAGGACCCGAAATTTGTGCCAGCATTGACTTATACGCTTATGTCAGAGGACGACGATGTCTACGAAGCAGGAGAACTTGTTACAGGGAAATACGAGTCCCATGCACCAACGTACCGTTCGACGGAGGTGTGTCCATCTATTCCGAACTAGTTAGTATGAGTACTCATGACAACAGTTGACCAACTTTTACGAGGCTCTTGACAAGGAAAAGGATCCAGCGCCTACTTCTCGATATCTCCCACGTGTGCGAGGCGAGGCGATCGATATACCGCCACCCACGACAAACCACTTGAAGTACAAGGCACGTCGCTGGATGGTTGACCCGGCATGGTTAGTGAAGGCAGAGAACATCAAGTATGACGTCCCAAGTCGTATCGCGGAGAGTGGGAAGCTTTGGGGAGATGAGGAGGATCCGGAAGATCTTGAGGCGAAGGCAAAAAAGGTGAAGCAGGAGAAGCAGGACATCAAGAAGAAAATGCGATTGGATGAGGATGGGAATGGCAAGGCGACAGCAACAGGTAGCAAAAGGGATAAACGTCCGAGGAAAGCGGCACCGGTATCCACAGCAGCGTCGGCCGCAACCTCAGGCGCTGATGGTGACTGGTCTGACTGATCATACTTCATCGTCTTCTCCATCGTAGAACTCTGGCTCGGACGCTTCCTAGAATAGATACGTATGCATTTTTCGAATAGCTCAGATAGAATATCGCTTACATGGTCGAACGAAATTGAAATCCATAGATCTTTTTGCAGAATATTGGAGTGAATTGGAATGAGTGCTAAGGGGGCCTCGAACGATGAAACAGGTACAATTTCGGGAGCTGCAAATCTGTCTGCCAAGGAGACATAGATACCGAGCATCTCTGCGCTATGAAGAGGATCAGAGCCGATCTTCTGATCTATGCAACGAGACACCTACTATTCATCCCAAGGCATAGCTGGCATATCAGCATCTGACAACAGCCGTCGGATGACTGCACAGACATGAGGCTTTCTGTGTGAAAACGGGAGATTAATAACCATCAGGCGACATATCTGAACGGGAACACGACGTTGATGCAGCAGTATTAGCGCGAATGAGTCTGCTTGGGTCCGAGTATTTTGAAGGCAGCCATATCGGATTCCATCCTTGCGAATATAAGGGGGAAAGCGAGTTGAATTGCTGGAAACAAAGGGCTGGCCTGGTTCAATTGAGAATTCGCGAACTATATTGAGGTCAGGCAGAATGTCTTGCAGATAAGCTAGGGCAAGAGCATATAGCGATGAACTCAGTGTCACCGCGAGCTGGAAGAGAATTCCGATTTTCTTCATGTTGGACTGGACTAGCTGAACGACGAGGTGAAGGAGGCATCGCAGGTGGGCTCAAATGATTTGTTGGATTATACTCATCTTCATTCCCAGCATCGTCAAACCAATCAAACCAGTCACCAGCTCGAGGACCATCTTCATTGCCACTATCAGAATTCTGCTGCAGATATGGTGCGGGCCGTTGAGCTTCATGCTGTCCATCTTCCGGATTGACACTGTCTGTATCAAGAGCCTCTGGGGCTAGGCCACCAACCACTACTGCCAGATCTTCTGCTGTCGATGCTGTTGCTGTTGCCTTGCTGGACTTCAGTCTGCTATCGCCGTATTTCTTGAGATGTTTCTGGACAAGCTGAGCACTCTGGTAATCGTATCCAAGAGGTGTTTTAGCACAGTGGTTGCAGGGACAGAGTATCTGAGTAGCGGGCATGAGGGCAGAGTAAGAGAAACATGTATTAGGGTTCGCGTCGAAGGCGTGTCTATTACACGTGATGGGCGAAAACTTGTCGCCCTATAAATACTCAGGCAGGAAAATGGTGCATCGGGACATCCGGTAGAATTGACAGGTATTACTAAAATTAGCTACATTGCCCCGGAGCAGAAATCTCCGATCTTACGCTGTGTACAGAATGATACTCTAGCCTAGGGCAAATATGAATACCGGTCTTTTCAACTTGACAGTGACAGTGAATACTTACGAATCATTGCCAAACGGGGTACCATGGCCTAATTTCATTAAAGTCATACGATAACGCATACTTTCTGGAAAAGATCCATACATACTGCGAAGAGCTCGCGGATAAGGTGATCGGAACGCATAGTGGGCGGTTGCGTGGTTGCTTGGTCAGCTACGACTTTCGACAGTAGCTGCACGATCAGAAACCTTAATCGGGAAGCGGAAGCATCGGTGCATCCGATCTAGCGTCAGAAGATAAGTGCAGTACCAGCCTTCTGAGACAGCCCGCAGTTGTCTATCTTCTCAATACATATGTTTCGCCTTTGTAAGTCACTAGTCAATTCTATCCCCTGTGTATGGCACAAATAACGGCGACTAGCGCCTTCTTCGAGGACTTTGGACGGCCTCTGTAAAGCTGAAACTGTTTGTTCGTGAGGGTGCATTTGAAGAAGGGTGTTTGTGACGGAACTTCAGGTCACAATTATATACCCTTCGCCACATACGACATACGATGCCCGGAACTGTCATTCACTAAAAGTCCCAGTGAATTCGAAGTTGTGAACTTGGGGAGTAAAGATCCAGGGCGGATTCGGAGTGGGGCCTCGTCAACGCACATTTGCCAATGAGGATTTGCGATCATCTTATCTGATGGCCCCCAAGCAACTTCCCTGATCACAGGCAAAAAGCTCGGATATACATGCCTGTGCCAGTGCTACTTTCTATATACAATGTCCATCGGAGAAACCTAGCACGTTTCTTGCAACAGTTCATTTGTCTATGAAGAGGACGCCTTTTCCTCCTTCTCAGGTATTTGCCACAGTACAACGCTCTCTTCGTCATCCTTCGGCACTCTATCCCCGCGTTCCAGCGTCTCAAGATCAACGTCTTGACGCTGAGACTGGGACGGAATTGCCGGCCGCGGTGCCGATTCAGTTGATTTGACCCACGTATAGAACCTATTCAAAATAGTTTGAGCTCGGAAGATGGAAAGGCGCGTTATCGATATCACATACATCGTTCCGCCAAGGATGACAAGAATGGATGAGGCACGGTTGCTAGAGTATGACTGTTAAAGATATTAAGGTCCATCAAAGAACATGTCGCGTACACAGTGAGAAGGTCATTGAAGATCCAAACTCCCAGGATCGTTTGTAGCACCGAACGAGCAGCCTGCAGACATATCAGAACTCATTTGAATAGCAATATCCGGATGCCCGGCAGAACTCACGCTTGAGAACATATGAGTGATAGGGCTCGTAACTTTGATGCTGAGCAGGCCGGCGACACAGAGTAAGAACCCGAAGACTCCTGTTACCACACAACCCCACATAAACACGTTTCCGGTCCACTCGCTGCTTTGTATCAGCTCTTGGAGGCGCCATGGCTCGCCATTTAGGATGACAAATGGGAACAGCATAACTGCGGACCCTACATTTGTCCACCAGGCAAGTTCGATCGTAGAATTATTGCAATGAGGCAAAGAACTCTTGATAAGGACGGCATGGAACGCGATGAACAGAGAGGAGAGGAAGCCATAAAAGAGGGAGATCAGGGATGGAGCAGCCATTACAGGAACGGACTTGGAGGGGGCAACACCCAGAAAGAAGCCACAGGTCACGATCACGGCCGCCGTGATGACTTTCCTTGATGGAGTTGAGCGAGTGTTTACTGATGAAACAAGAATAGTCAAGGGAAGTTGAAGTCCCCGTGCTATCTACATTGACAGTTAGATTTTGACAAGACATACGACATAGAGATATTTATGTTTTACCTGGAAAAAAGACGCCTCTACATCTCGCAAGCACAAGGTGTTGAAAACGAGACCGATGATATTTATGGAGACAACCGGAATCAGCTTTTTGGCAACAATCAGGTCAAGCTTTGGTAATTGGACCTTGGTAGATGCTAGGGCAGAAACATGGAGTAACGCGACCGCAATGAGTAGTTGGATGAACAGGAAGAGCAGAGGCAAATCCGGCGAGCTATTGAGTACGGCCTTGTTACTGTCAAAATTGTTTCAATATTGGGTCGGGGACAATATGCCATCAAGCACATACACGAAGACCATCTAAAACACAGTGCGATTCAGTAGTTGTGGTTCAAGAGCACGGATGAGACGTACCACTAGAGCTGCGGACATGTAAAAGCCGACGACGGCGGCAACCTTGAGGTTACTGGCATTGGGAAGGGAGGCCATTGCTGGTAGGAGGGCACTGCTGGATAGCGGAACGATTTTATGTCGAGAGACGGCGGCAAGATGCCGAGACTGGGGCACTGAGATGAGATCTTGGATCTCGATCGCCCTGACGTACCTCGGCGACAATCCAGTCGAGCGAACTGCTCCCGGAATGTAACAAGAGTGGTTCACTTTGGTGAGTCGTGCTGATTCCTTTTATTACCCCTTCCCCCATGATCCTATCCTGCTCCTTGCCCTCCCTCCCCTATGAACGCCAAATATTCCCGCGCCCGTTCAGAGTCCCCCGTCTCAGATGACTCCCTCGACGCCGTGTACCGCCCTGGCCTCAAGTCCCGCCGGCGTGTCTACGTTAATGCTGCTGTGCTGCTCACATTCTTTTCCTTGATGGCTCTTGTTTCCTTTTCGTTCTGGACAGCATCCCCCACTCCCAGTCGAGCCACAGAACCCAGTCATGACTCTTCGAGTTTGGATGCATTGCAACCTGACGTGCTCGATCCTTCGAATTATGTGCTGGGGGCACCCACTGAGCACTTCAGAGGTGAGTTTTGCGGTCTTCAGCGTCGCAGCTTCATTAATACTGTCCAGATAACCTTCGTCCCGACGTGCAGTACATCACGTCTTGGATCTCTGCGGGTTGGAGTGAGTTATTTCGTTAACGAGTCAAGATGGACGACTGACGGCCAACATCCTACATAGCAAACGACGTGATGACTTATGTTCGTCAATCTCCTGCAAAGTACCCATCAATATGGACTGAGCTTTTTTTCAGGTTAATTTGATCTATCTGGGGATGATCACTGACCGAGTGCCCGTCATTCCAATGTTTACGCCATCGCATATTGGTGGTTCTGTGCCCCCCATTGCTTTCGGTGATGTTTTTGATGTTCCACGTCTTCGGAAAGCTTTAAACAAGCCGATCATCGAGTGGCGGGACGTCAAAGATCCGGCCAGTAACCAACTTGACAACCTAGGCTGCTGGAATGTTTGGGAATCTTCGCAGTTTTATGAACCACATCCGCGTGGGAGCCCCGTTCTTTACCATCTTGGATTGGGTATGCAGAAGCCCTGCTGTTAACGCACACATACTGACTCACAAACTAGATATCTCGTATACCAAAATGCCCGGATGGATCAAGCTATATCAAGACTATGAACATGACTATTCCACGACTTTTTGGGCGTTAGCGAGATTCGCATACCCCGAAACGAGAAATGCCAACCTTGTGACGCCACTACCCTCGCCTGCCACGAATGTCTCGATACCACCTGATGAGCAGATGCTTTGTTACGACTATTTATATTACGTCTGTGCACAACAGGTGAGTAAAAATACCGTCAGAAAATAACGCCGAGCTGAGAATTACCGTAGTCAAACGAGTGGGAATCCGACTTCAGTCCTGCATGGCGCTTCGTCGCGCAGTATATGCATTGGGTTCCTTCACTAGAACGGCTGGCGAGCGTGTATATAAATCGGGCCCTCGGTTATGAAGATGATGAACCTACTCCTCCGGTATGATCCCCACCACATAGAACTCTTCTGGCTAGCTAACACCCAAATAGTACATCAGTGTCCACGTCCGCCACTACGACTTTGATCGCTATTGTGTGGGTATGCCGCTATCAGATTGCTTCGCATCTATTCCTGTCATTGCTCGGCGGGTACAGGAAGTCAAAGATGAATTGATGGCAACACAAGGGCTGGACATCAAACATGTCGTGGTGACAAGTGATGAGAGAAACGCGACTTGGTGGCAGGAGGTCGCAGAGCAGGGTTGGTTCGCACCAGATCATTCTCGCACGAAGGAACTGCTCGGAGACTGGTAAGTGCATTTGACTGATGTACTCGTAAGTTGACATACTCATGCCACGATAGGTACCCTGTCCTTATTGATGCGGCTATACAATCTGGCGGAGTAGGGTTCGTTGGCACGGACAGGTCAACAATGTCACTCCTCGCTCGCCGACGAGTTGAGTCATGGCAAAATGGCGTTACGAGAACTGTAAGATGGGGGCATCCGGGCGCGGATGATCACTAAGGACCAACGTACTAACTTTATTTCTCAATCATTTGGCATGGACTAGACGTTTCGTACATCGTTTACTGGGCATCTGCATCAATGTAAATTATTTTAATCTGTAGAACAATGCACGAACATCTGGAATCATCTGCTTCGGCGCGCTGTACGGCTCTGGAGAATCAATTATGGGTCAAATGGTGTGATGGTTGAACGTCTGAGGCGGTGTTGTTCTCTTCGGCAAGCCTCGTGGGTGAAACGTAATCAGTGCAATTTGTGTGGCCGGCCCGACACCCCGCTCCCGACGAAAAACGACAAGTGTCAACTTGATTAACTTGACTGCGCCCAGTTCCTAAAGTCCGACACGAACTTGACCTCGGTTCCTACAAATTTCTCAGGTACACTGTTCATCACGAATCGTTGACGACCCTAATGGCCAGAGAGCTGGGATATGTACCCTGGTTATGGAGACGTACACACTCGGTTTGTGGGCCCGACCCCCTGGACTTCGTTGCGGTCTCTATGCGGTCAGTGGCTTATCTCTGGTACCTTTACATTGAAGGTTCAGGGTAGTCTGAGGTCCTTACGATGTTTGGAGTTATGCACGTGCACACCTTGATTGACGATTCTACGAGTTTGCTTCGACCACTCAGGTGGTACATTTCGAAGTTATTCAATTTGAAGTACGATTGAAGTGTCTTCCCCTGCGTCGAAAGATGGATATTGGATGGCCTTGTACCAAGGCAGAAGAGCGGCTCGCCAATTGTTGCCAGAAAATTTAAACTTACCCACAATCCTCTCTCCGTTTATCGCCACCTCGAACTCTTGATTAATTTGTCTCCTTTTTCAATGTCACTTTTAATTGCCAGACTGACAGCTGGAAATGTCGTATCAGGGCGGCGGGACCGATATCGCTTATTCCAAACGAGAAAAAATGTTACACTCCCTATCACCACCATCTACTGCTCAAAGCCGCCTTGTCTCTCGACTCCTCAGACTGGTTCTTCTCCTTCTCGTCGATCTCGCACCCTGCATGAACCAAGTCATCAGACGTGATTACGACAGGCGGGCCGCGCTGAAAGGAAGATAGGAAAGGGTCTCTCGAAATTACGACCAATCCCGTGGGTGCATGTACACATTGCCTCTTGATAACGGTCTTATATCAGAATGGTGCCTGTGCTGCTGAATAGGCTCCAATCGATCTATACAATTCACACATGAGCCGTGTCCGAGCCGCGTCGCAGGGGCGGAGTTTACGGCTTTCTCTCCGGGGAGTACGGTTTCACGGGACAATTCAGTTCGTTCTGCTTTCATACTTCCAAGCAGGGCGTCACCCCGCCTAACATGAAACCTGAGATCCTACTCTATTCTGGGCTATCAGCAACAGGAGAAGCATCCGTGGTAGCCTGGAGTGACTTCCCTGTTTTTATGGTGTGCAATCATTGACATGGTAAGTAAACATCTCGTCTTGCTCATCAAGGGCCCGGGCTCTTGTGATGGTCATTATTTCCTTGTCAACAGAAAAGATATTTCGATGATCATCGATCGACGATCACTGGCGTTCACAGGTCGCTAAAGTTAGAGTCGCACATTTTCCCTCCGACATTTCTGCGATGTATCGCTTGAAAGGACAGGGAGCATTGTTGATTATATGAGGTCAGCCTGTTAATATCGACACCTACCACAATGACCTTAGTACTTTTATTCCATGAAGCTCTTAGCTACGTGGTCGCTGATTCCAACGGTGTTGCTGTGGTTGTGACATCGACTGTCCACCGCTCCTGCGGCAGGCAGGAAGTAAGGTCACAAGGCCATTTTAGTTCTAATCACCTGCTTCAAGTTTGAGCGCCAATACTTCCAAAGTTCGCGGATGCGGTCTCAGGGCCATTCAAAGTTGGACTGAATACAACTGATTCCCGTACTTCGGCCAAGCCTGCTTCATTTATTATGCCTCTGGGCATAGGTATCTCGAAGGCAATGGACCCGTTCAACGCGGTACTCTGGTGGAAGTTATTACACGAATAATGATCTACGCCTTGAATACTGTCATAACTAAGCAGTGGTTCGGACTCTCACACCGTCTAAAAACAAGCGGAAGAAGGAAATCAAGGTACAGATTCAAGGCACCCCGTGAAAGAGGCTAAAAGTTCAACCTTGGCTCTTCAAGTGGTCTTGTACGGACTCTGGCTTTTCCAGACATCGATCAGAACAACATACACCTTCCTCCTCCTGACGTCTCTTTTTTCATGTCCGCAATGCCCGGCCCGGAGGTTGTGAGATAACACCTGTATTCATCCATGCTTAACGAGACTAAACCCTCGCAGACCTTAGCTCGACCGCCAGTTCTATGTTTAGTGCCATATAGATGGAAATAGGTACGATTACAAGGACCAATCATAAGTCTGGCAGTTCGCGCTGTATCAATCGAGTCCAGGTACTCTCCTTCCACCAATCATCCATGCTGTCAATCCGCTCCCAAAGGGTTTCTTCATCCACTCCGTATATTTCATATTTCCCCCCATCAAGTTTTTGACCTTCCCGCGTGGCTACATCAATAGCAGCTTTGTTTTCTCCCCTGTAAACATAAAGAAGACGGGGTTAATACTTATTTAGCTAATAGTAATGGATCTATACTTGAGAAGTTCCAAAAGCTCTTTTTTATCGGGGAAAAATAACCTCGGTTCCAGAACAGCGAGAATGCCCAGGGCGGCCCGATACAGAAACGAGTCCCCCTCGAGGATCAATACGTCCCATACGCGCGCGCAAGCTTCAAATGGTAGGTGGTCGAGAAACAGCGGTATAAGCCAGTCGGGGAGATACGATGCAGGAGATATTTGATGTTGTTTAAAGTTAAAGTAGACTTAAAATCCACGAATTTGTCAGTGTATGCCATCGTGTAAGTTAGAGAATGGAAGCATCCATACTTTTCGGCATTCCATCCGCAAGTAAAGTATCGAATATTCTAAGTTGCGACGTCAGAGGCGTAAAAGAGCGGGAGCGTATGCTATTATATACCTATAATAGGCCTCGACCTGGTTCAATTGTCAGAACGAGTGGTTCACCATGGTGGAGCAACGACTCACATCCTCTCTGGCTCCGTCACCGCCGAAAAAGCTTCGCATACAATGGCGCTCTAATAGATTACGCATGACCACGAAGGCCTGCGGGAGAGGTACGTTGATCAACAGCATCGCAGCAATTCTCGCCGCACCTAGGGTATATCCCAATCCTTCATCCGTTCGCGAGACTACCCAGGCAAAAAGCATGTCTTTCAAATCAGTATACATGGGCCCCTTTTCGTGATGGAAAATATGAAGCGCAGGAAGCGTAGTAGAAATATCTTTTTCTATGAGCTCGAGAGTTGCCTGAGGGAACGTCCCACCCGTGAGAGCCCTTTTAGCGCGTGATAGGCATATGCGATAATTATCTATTTTACAGGTGCAATTCGTTAGAGAGACGTAATCGAAATTTAGGTAGGTCACACCTTTATTTAATGCCAAGGGGTTGCCAACGGCGCGTTCCCACATGGAAGCGCGCAGTTTTGAAGGTATACCTCGCCACCACATCCTTCGAAGAGCGGGATTCTTGTTGACAACTCGCCAATCTGGTATGATATCTCTTTCCCATAGATGTATAGATTCATCTATCTTCCTTTCACGAACGTTCCGACGTTCTTCAAGAGCCTTTCTGCGCTTCTCGGCTAGCAGAAGGCATTAAAAAAATGTGATAAACTAACGGTATTTCCCTACCTGCGGCGCGACTTTGCTTCATCATAGACTGCCAATCTGACATGTGCTTTTTATCTTCCTGGCGGCTTTTCGGAGGCAAAAATGAAGGTCTTGTCTTGCTCATGACCTTTTCCAGTATGCTAGGTCCGGCGGACCGAGTCTGCCTATGACCATTTGATGTTTGAGGCAGTGCAAGATGGGAAGGTTGAGTGTTAGGCAACGACGACGAGGCAGTAATGGTACCGGGCGCGGAAACAGACGATGATGAGGTAGATGTTGAAAGCGCGTCACATCGCTCCGACATTGGCACAGGCAGCGACTGTGCAGACGCAGCGGAATGAGGAGGTGACATGTCAGAAGAAGGTCGGGGAGGTTGGGAGTCGAATTGAAGTGTTTGGTGTTCGGTCGAGGCGCGAGAGTGATTAGAATCGATGGAAAGTGTCACTCTGTGTGTAGGGGGCTGAGATACGTCTATTTGGACATTTGGATAGGTCGAAGTCTCTTCTTCGGTCGCCGCCTCTTCTGTTTCAGGACCCTCTTCATGCTCCTCTTCGCCGTTGTTGACCTCTGCGCCAGAGGTAGAGCGTGACAACGATATTGACACAAACTGAGGAGAGCCATCCGGAGAGATCGAGGGAGACGATGTGGACGGCACTGAAGATGCAGAGACGCCGGCGCCATCCATATCAAGAGTAGACACAGACGCATCATGTCCATGGAAGAACCCGTTGGATGTACTCTGTGGTTCTCCGTCCTCGTCCTCAATGAAATCTCCATTAGACCTGGTTCGGACCATTTCTTCCCTGATTACATCTGGAGAGAATTCGAAGCCCACGTCGTCGCCGTCGGAGAAAGCATCGTCAAGGTCAAAGGTTGGGGCATTGACGACAGCAGGGTAACTCGTATGGTCCATTCCGTATGCGTGGCAGCGGCAGAGTAATACGTTCACGACATAGGACCGGAGCACAGCCACGGCGCTTCGGAATTGATGACAGGTATTGCAGGTATTCCGGGAACGTGACACAATGTGACAAGCGCGTTTTGCCAAGACTCTACGAGCACGACACATTGAGCTTGCCCCACCAAGTGAGCTTTCTCTTTCCGTGTTCTGTGCGCTGAAGATCTTTTAGCTATGATTGCAGAAGTATTTCTTATCCTTGCCGGACACGAGTCTTCCTTGTTTCCCACCGACCACAAGCTACACCCAACTTTTCTCCCACTTCTTCACCCAGGCGAACAACAGTGCCTCGAATCCCTGGGACAAACCTCATTTCGATACCGAAAACTGAAGAAATCATGCAATACCCTCTCTCAATCCCAATCGCGTTACATATGTGCGCTTTGTGCGACACTCAACCGCATACTCAAAGACGAGTACGAGGCCCTTGTCATCTCCACGGAAGAAAAGGTCCTCAAGCGCGATGCAAATCTAGTCGCCAGTGGATCATTTGTACCATTATCCTCCGTTCGTGCCATTTTCGCCAAGTGGGACGCGCCTTTCGCTGCCCTGCTTTCATTGATGGATGAAATCGAGGCAGTACCCCACTGGAAACCGGGTCCCCTCATCGATCTACTCTCAAAGCGATCAAAAACAGGAGTTAGTAGGATAGCCAGCATTCTGTCTCGCCTATCTCTTGCAGTTCAAAGTGTTTGGAGAACACAACTCACCGCGTTCATTGTACATGGATCCCTCGCTGCCGTGGACTCTCTTGCATCAGAAGCCTACGTCCTCCTCGATGGAAGCGTGCCGACCTGTGTTTCCCCCCAGTCACGGGAGTCCATCGCATATGTCGGACGCGCCATAGCGACAGTGAAAGCCGCCAAGTGGCAGAAGCAACTCCCTCGAAACTTGGCACAAGAGCATACCTCTCTTCTTGAACAAGTCTTTCCGGAAGATCGCCACGCCTTCGATAATGTTATAGCGCAAATTAGGACCAATGTTAGCGAGTGGCTGTGGCTGAACGTCTTGACCCGTAAAGACGTCGATGATGCCGTTGATTCTCTGTACGACCCTTCCTTCTATTCAGGTTCATGTCGTTTAACATACAATTGACCACAGAGCAAATTACTTCCTCTTACGCAACGGAGAGTTCAGTTTATCCCTCATACGAGAGATTGAACGGATGAAAGTTTCTCGACTAACCATGCATTCGGGCTCAGCAATGATTCGTGAGCAAGATCTAAACCTTGCCTTGTTACGGGCATCACTCGGAACGACCGCCCAACACGACCCTTCCCTTTCTCACCTGCGATTCTCTATGCCTGCCGGTCCTCTTCGACCTCTTCTACCTTCACTAGCAGCACTGCTACTCTTCCGCCCAAATCGACTTCTCCATCGACTACACATGCTTTCCCTGGGACCGTTGATCCTACGCTCTTCAATTCCAGCCTGCTGGGCACGCCCCTCGATCTCACGTATATTGTATCTTGGCCACTAGACTTATTTCTCCATGCATCCGATCTTGCTGCGTATGGTACTCTTTTTGCTTATCTATCTTCTCTAAGGAAGACCCATACCCGAATACACTCGTGCTGGACCTCCCTATCAAACTCCCAACGTGCGAGGCGACGTTGGACAGGTCTAGGAGAGGGAGGCACCGTTGAGGACCTAAAAGCCAGGGCAGAGCTCCTGAGGTGCGGGTGGGGTGTCGTTCGTGACATGGGCTGGTTCTTGGACACTTTTTTGGGTTATGTTATGATGGATGTCATTGACGTGGAATATGGTCGCTTGAAGAAAATGCTGGGACAGGAGGGTAGCCGAGGACTGGCGAACTCTAGCTCCATGCAGTCTCTTGCGACTGCTCCAGGCCCGCTGCCCCCGTCAATCAGTACGGTCAACCAGACTCTTGACTTTACAAGTCTCCGCGCCATCCATTCGATGTATCTTGATCGATTATTGACAGGATGCTTACTGACCAACCCATCGCTTACTGCCATTCTTCTCCCCATATTTGAAGTCTGCGAACGCTTTGTTGCCCAGGTGGAACGGTGGGGTGGCGACATTCTTCCTGCGCTCTTATTTGAAGGTAGTTTGAAAGGAGAGGATGAGGAGGTCGGTGCGATGGTGAAGGAACGTCACCAGATTGTTTTTGAGATCAAGGAGGTAATGTGCTATTTCTAAGTCAATTTCTACGTATGATTGATTTGAGGGACGAAACACAGACACTTCATGGTTTATTGGGCTCGTTCTATGATCAGCTCTCGTTATCAACGTCGCAACAGCCGTTTACGGCCATGGACACATCAAAATCGATACTTATGAACGCGAGCGTTGCTAATTATACCAGCTATAACGTGTCGAAGATGGCGAAGGGATCGGAGGGTGTACCAGCGGACGTTCGACGACACGTTGAACGGTTATTGCTGCGTTTAGATTTCAACAACGGCTTCTCAAATCCTCGTGTAAAGGAGAAGAAGGAAGCGGACATTCTTGTTCAAGGTGGTCTAGTGTAGATTAGATTTGTTTGGTTCAAAAACTTTGTATTTCTGCGTCCGACAACGGCCGGAGTAAAGTGGCAGTCTGCGGCATCACTCGCGCCTGAACAAAATTTTACTCGGCTATCTCAGGTAGATGTGGACCAATGGTTCGTTACTCCGGGCACTCTCTTCGATAACTAAGAGACAGGTGGGTGGTATTCGGAAAATGTGCACATTGCGCCAGACATTGAGGAATATTCCAAATATCTCCTAGAATCTCCGGCGGATGGCCTCAAAGCCAAATACGGCAGAACGACTTGCACATCAACTCAGACTCCTTTCTTCTCAACCTCCACCAAGAATGACTTCTCGTGAGTACATTGCCTATTTCCTTGCTTTTCTCCCTCGAATTTACTGGGAATTGCAGAGTACACTCCTCGTCTCATCGGTTCTGCGAACACGCTCGGTAGGCGTCCATTCCTTGATCCCCTGATAGTCGTGAACATCGTTGTCCAGAGCATCGCGTTTTCATCGAGCAAAATGGCTCGGTCGTCTCGCCCTTCCATGATATCCCTCTCTTTGCAGACCAGAACTCGGGAATCTTCAACATGATCGTCGAGGTTCCTCGCTGGACCAACGCCAAGATGGAGATCTCCAAGGAAGAGCCCTTCAATCCTATCAAGCAGGACATCAAGAAGGGCAGATTGCGCTACGTGCGCAACTGTTTCCCCCACCATGGGTACATCTGGAACTACGGCGCGTTCCCCCAGGTAAGTGTCCCCGTTGCCCGCAACCGTTTCATCGGTGATGATCTAATTTGATCTCGTAGACCTGGGAGGACCCCTCGCAGACCCACGCTGAGACCAAGGCCAAGGGTGACAACGACCCTCTTGATGTCTGTGAGATTGGCGAGCAGGTAGGCTACGTTGGCCAGGTCAAACAGGTCAAGGTTCTCGGCATCATGGCTCTCTTGGACGAAGGCGAGACCGACTGGAAGGTCATCGTCGTTGATGTCCAGGATCCTTTGGCTCCCAAGCTGAACGACATTGAGGACGTAGAGAGGCACCTGCCTGGCTTGATCAGGGCTACCAATGAGTGGTTCAGGTATGGCGCGCCACCTCTATTATCATGTCCACTTCATTAACATCGTTTGATAGGATCTACAAGATTCCCGATGGCAAACCCGAAAACACCTTCGCCTTCTCCGGAGAAGCGAAGAATAAGAAGTATGCTACTGAAATTGTCCATGAGTGCCACGAAGCCTGGCGTCGTCTCATCACTGGCGAGAGCCCGGCCAAGACCGCCACTTACGATCTGTCCATGTAGGATTTACCCTTGTCTGCATCTTTTGTCTACTGACACATGCTAGCCGCAACATCACTATTCAGAACTCCCCCGGATTCATCCGAAGGGACGACCCCGCATACACCAGCATTCCCCCTGACTCCAGGAAGGCCCCTGCGCCCATTGATCCATCTGGCAAGTGTTTACAATACCTGCTAAAAAGCATCTTTTCTAAAGCACGCTTTTCAGTCTCTAAATGGTTCTACATTTCCTCTGCGCAGGTTTAGAGTTCCCAGAGGAGTAATGCCACAGTGCGAGGCGAAGAAAACTGAAATGTATACCAAAACTTGATAAACGTGCAAGCTGTTGAGTCTTTCTGATGCGTGAAGCAAATACTACAATGAGGGTATGATACAAATATGATAGCACTATGCAAAGATCGAACCAAAGTATATTCAGCGTTTTTGTTTCTCTGTTCCTGCGTCAGGTTGAGATGCAGGGTAACGACAGTAGCGATCAGATATTGAAGTTACTGTCCATGTACCTACGTAACAGGCTTAGCATACGGACAAGGTAGAAGACGATGATATTCATTCACCTTCTAATGCAGAGAAAATTGAATACTCCTTCGAGTATACTCGGGAGACAGTGTGGGTCTCGAGAACCTTTCCAGGTTTACCACCCTTCTTCGTGACCGGCTCAGACCTTTGGTAAGTGAACGTAAATGGCGGCTCGCCGACAAGGGTGAAGACGATTTCAGCCTGATCACCTGCATCACATAGTCAGCATGGCGACATTGTTAGACATTCAAATGCATGACCTACCCTCATGGATATCTTGATAGATTCGTTTTCCATGACCAACTTGAGCAGAAGGCAGTGGGTGTACGGTGAAGCGTAGATCGGTCACAACTGCTTTACACATCTTTTGTTGATGCGAAATGGAGGTGATTGTAAATTCTCCGGCCTGCTGCTGACTCAGCGAGAATGGCGAAGTCGTAGCTTCCTGGGTGTAAGCGCGTCCATTGATGCGGTATCTAAGAAAGATACGTTTCAGCCACTGAGATCTCCATCACAGGAGACTTACCCAATGGACCACGGTGGGATACCTTCAAGCTGGAATTGTGCCAGATCACCAATACAGTAGTCTTCACGCTTGTCGAAGGGAACGACAGCAGCGTTTCTGCGACGTCCACCCAGATAGAACTCGCAAGGGGGTCCAACGCTGCATGGTCGCAGCTCGACGCGTCGGACACGGAGTCAATAGTAACAAGATGCGCGCCGACACTCGTGAACTGATATGAAGGCAAATCAATCTTCCAAGCAGAACTGTACGTTTCGATGGTCTTCGTATCCACAAGGCTGGTAGCGACATTTTTGATTGTCATCCGGAGTTTGAAAGGGGGAGTGCCCTGGAACAGAATCATTCCATCGGATGACAGATGGTCCAGAGGTGTGAACGCGTCATTGAGACAATATGGAACCCGGTTGCGGTTCTTGAATTGGGCAGAGGGACGCATGGATACATGTTGCTCAAACAAGAGCCGTTCTGACCGGGGAATGACTGCATTCCGATGCTTCGCCAAAGGATATGATGAGTCACCGATCTGCTTGACTTCGTAGTACACACGTCCAGGATTTGATGTCTGAAGCTGGAGACGCGTGTGGGGCTGTATACTGTTGAATGTTGGTTGATCGATGAGCTTTGTTCCTCCCGTCTCACTATTTTGCGCGATGTTGTACATGATCTCAAAAGGAGGACGTCCTGCTTTCCGAATTAGCATCGTCATGTAATTGGAGATCGATGGCAGAGTTCTTACCGCTAAGATCAAGGTCGACATTATCAGTCATACCTTCACAAATAGGCGGAAGAATGTAGGAGCCGTTGTAGGGCTCGTACGTTGCCTCCGTGTTCTGAGAAAGTTTGGCAGACGGTTTGGGGATCCAGTCTACGCGATATGTCGAGCCATCTTCAATAACAGAACCTAGACATTGGGAGTCGGAGACCTATTCCGATATTATCAGGCAACGTACAGACAGGTAGAGGATACTACTTACTTCCAGAATCTCATATGTTCCTTTATCTGTGACACGAAGAAAGTCATTTGGTGTTGTAAGAGTTGCTGTCAGGACTTCTTGTGGAACATCCATGCGACGATATTTCATCTTCCACGGCTAATTTGCGAGCATCAGGTCAACTATCCTACCTTTATGATATGATGTACTCACTCCATCCCCAGTTAGACGCAGAGGTAAATTGGCTTTCTCCTTCTCTAGCACGGTAACGTGCCGTTTGTCGGGTTCGCCATAAAACTTCACGGTGGACTTGAACGCGAATATATGAGTGATCAGATTGTTGGATGCAGCCATTTGAGCATACCTTGATCCTTTTGACGTTAACAGAAATGCCGGGCACAGATATGGGTCGTTTGCACTTGTACTTGTCTTCTATACTGACTGTTATACATGAGGCGCGTCAATTTGTATCGTTGAACATACGAAGCCAGATACTCACCGAGATCAATTTCAAAAGTCCCGCCAGTCCTGTCCACTTGTTTTGGAACTGGTATATGGAGAGTTTTCCTTGAAGTCTCGATATTCGTGATTAGCAGTGTGTCCGAACTTTTAGGCCCGACAACTTGAACTTCGAGATTCCAAGGCCCAGAGCCCTAGGAACGAGATGAGTATCGCGATAATATCCTGATAGACGAGTTTACCCGAAGTTCGACATCGACATCGACTGAACCACCTTCGCAGCTACTCATTTGCCTCTTGCTCCTTGGAGCACTTCGTTCCCCGCCAGCAAAATCGGCCGATGCAGGAGGGTGAATTATTTGATCGATACTAGGGCCGTCCAGTTTCACTTTCCTATAGTAGGAATCACTGATGTGAGTAAACGAGAAGACATAATGTCCACTGCGTTCCGGCTGGATAGTCAGTTCTCCACGAGACGTTGCAAAGGTTTTTGTTATGTTGCGAGGCGGCTGATTGTCTTGCTGGATGCGATAATAGACGTGGAATGGCGGGGTTCCGTGCAATACAAGCGCCGCAGAAACACCGGTGTCCCCAGAACTGTGTGTAGGATTAACAGCGTTTCTTGAATACACTATCTGGCGCACCACTCATGTATTTTTTTCCAATCTATTTCAGCGGAGGGGAAAGGCCTTTCGACGACTTGGCAGGTCTCTGGGGCAAGGACGTCACCTCTACACCACTTTACGAGAGCGGGTGAGTATTATTCAATAAATCAATGAAGCTATTACCTTTCCTTTGACCTTCTCAATTGTGTATTCACCAGGTGTGCTGGCCTGAATGTTGACATCCCTTCGATTGCCCTGTGTCGACAATGTCTTCTTCCACGACTTGGAACGCTTCGTATCGAGACTGTCGCTATCTGATCCCTGTGAGGGTTGGTATTCGACCGTAACTTCCAAAGGTAAGTCGAATGAATCCGCGTCGTTCGCCGATATGGTTAATGATGCTTCGGAACCAATGAGAAGGGGTGTCGGATTGCCAGGCCGCAATGCTTGAATGACACTGCTGGGCGACGAAGTACCTGGAAGGAACGAGTGGTCGTGGTACTGAATGATTCGCCCTGCCCTGATGTCGATGATGGCAAATCAGAGCCAACACGAACAATGTTGCCCACCGCGTCCATAACCTCATCCAGTGCATAAAGGTGTGTCCCCACCGTATCTGATGATACCGAGAGTGGCACCTGTAGCTGTGAAGGTATCAACCGTCTCCGGGTCACCTCCATGCCTGTTCTTTCCAGTTCCGCATCATGGCTGCTCTCGATGCCCTCTACTAGGAAGCTCTCCTGTTTTCCATTTATCATTTTGAACCACCTCAGACTCAAGGGAGCGACACCACTGATGTCAATCATAAGCTGGTGGTCGGGATCCTCTCCTGCACAACGAATGTCGAGATCGTTGTCTCCAACGAACGCCACTCGTGGACACGGAACCACCATGACCTCTGCTGGATATACCAGTCGGGATTCGATACCGGATGCGTCAAGAATACGCTCCAAACGAACAGTACCTGGTTTTGTGAGTCGTATGTGCACCAGGGACTGGGTCTTCTGCAGAGAAGACTGCTCGTCGTTGCGACCATTACTCTCGTCGTCGTCGTCGTCGTCATCGTATTCATCATATTCATCATCATCGATAGATAGGGCTGAAGGTTTGGCCACTTGTAGCGCATCTAAACGCGCTTGCTCGATAGCCTTCAACTCCTTCGACGACAAATCAAAATATTCCGCGCCGTCATCCCGAGACTGTCCCAAAGGTGTCAAAGAGTATCGCAGAGATGAAGGATTGGTGTTGTTAAGGAGAACGGGGACGAGTGTAACATCGCCAGGCGAGGATAAACAAAATGTAAGGCCATTAGGGTTGAGGTTCGCTGTGCTAATGGGCGACATCCGAACGGTATGCTGACCGAGAAGATGTGAGTCACCGGAAGCACTGTATGAGGATGAAAGCGCGCCGAAAAAGAAAGGCGCTAGGTAATCCATATAACTCCATGCTTGAGGCGTAGAAGGCAAATCCCCACGTCCTGAGGCTAGCCATCAAGAAGGAACCGAGGAAAAGAACTATTGGGACGCACCCGAGTATCCCTCCGAAGATGCGCTGGTTTCACCAACACTTCTGGACACGTTTAAACTGACACCACCAAACATCAGCCCGTCAAAGAAACACAAAGCAACGATTTGCAACACCACCACGGAAGTGGCGTAGTTTAGGCGAGGAATGCGTAGTCGTGAGAGCAATAGACAGGACATGATATCTATGACCAGCCATTTTATGCAGAAGCCGTGATCTTCATCGGACGACGCAATGTAGCGGAAGAAATCGAATAGCTTCACGGCCTGGGGGACAATGCATCGTAAGTAAAACATGCCATAATAATGAAGTATCCAATATACCTGTATGAAGGCTCCTAGGCTCAGGCAGTATAGGCGCTGAGTTGGTGCGTCCAAGAATGCCTCCGGAATCAATGGTTCTTTTCTTCTGGGAACTGCCTGGGGTGGAGGGTTTGTTGGAGCTGCGGACATGGCAGGACTTCCCTCCGAGATCGAGGGATACCTATACGTTCTGAAGCCGGATACTTGCAGAAAACGAGAGGTAAAAAGGAGCAACAGTCGAGAGCAGCGTCGAGAGACGAAAAGTACAAAGAAGAGTTGTCACACTCCACGTGATCGTTATTCGACCCGCCCTGACTCCACGGTCGAATTTCGCGAATGTCACCTCATCCGATTCCTATCTCATCCAGCTACTATCAAGTCTTACAAGTCTCTCACAATTTCGTTGAGCAAAAAATTGTGTTGTGTTATAGACACCCTTCACTTTCTTAGTTCAACTACTCTCTGCGGTAAGTGAACGAATCCGCGAGTCGCCGGCTCCCTCCCGTCCGTCAACTGGTCCTTCAACGCCGAGGCGCCTGTTTTGCTTTATCCACGTGTTGATAACTGGCCGTGAAGCTGATTCTCAGCGCTAAAAGGTTGCTATATAATCTCGAAAGCATCTCATATCTCTTCATCTCTCCTGACAATGGATCCATCTCTCCCGACGCTCCCGGCGATCAGTGGCGACCCCAACATCATGCTCGATGTTTATACTCATAGTTCCGTGAGGCACGCTGGAGGTCCATCAGATCCTGAATATGGAAACCCCGAGCGCCTGGAAGAGCTCGGCAAGAAAATGCTCGACCTCGCGGTCACGTATCATTTCTTTCACCTTAAGCCGCATCTGGCTGCAGGCGAAATCGCGGTACGAAGCACAGTCTTTAACCGTTCCTGATATTGAAATAGTGCTTTAGGTTAGAAAAGACGACACGTTGTCAGACGATGCCATCGTGCGATGGATCGAAGGGTACGGATTGAAGAACAAAATTCGAGCGTTTCCCCACACCATTTTGGATGACCCGAATGTAATCAAGATACCTTGATCTCGTCGATGGTTTCTGATCTTTTGACAGGAACTCCGTATCTTCTTCAACACCTTCATTGGAGCGCTGTACATCCGCAACGGAATTCACGAAGTACAAGATTGGATTTCTCACCTGATAGACCCCGACCACGAGCCTGATCCTATGCCTAGTCCACCACCACAACAGCAACAGCAACAGCAAACACAGGGTATGCCGACACAACCCTCCCAACCACCACCGCCATTGCCACAGTTTAATCCGTCAGTTCCACCACCCATGGCCCAGACTGCCGCCCCGGGTTCCAATCCCTTCATTACGCTGCAACTGATCCATCAAACGGCAGCTCAGAAAGGATACGCCGTTACATACGGTGCGCAAAGTGAAGGCCCTCCCCACGCGCCCACATGGACTGTTCAGTGCCTCTGTGAGTAAAACTTTGGAATCACATCAGCTACACAGAGTGTCATGACACTCTCTTTTAGTCAACGGTCAGCTCGCCGGAACTGGGCAAGGCCGTAGTCAGAAATTGGCGAGGGAAGAGGCTGCCAGACAGGCATGGAACAACTCGGGGTGGGGTCCTCAGGCATAGTGAGGCTTTTGGCTCTCGTTCGCCTGTACCTAACAACTGCATTCCCACCTACATTGAATCATCACGCAGAATGAACCGAGAACTTGTAATATATCCGTACACTGAGCAACATCAGGCAATGTGTAAATATCGACGAACAAACAAAAGACCAAACTAAGAACTGAGATACCAGAAAAACAGATATGCTGCTATCAAAGCTAGGAACACCTTGGCTTGACGATCAAGTCCTGGAGCCTGCGGACCGCCGTAGATGTCCTTGTAGGAGGACTTCGCCGGACCTCCGCCAAGGGTCTGGCCTTTCCCAGAGAACGCTCCTGAACTAGAACCCGAAGAGCCGGTTGAATGCCTCCGAACTGCATTCTCCAGTGCGCTGAACACAGATGGTATCATTACGATGCAGTAAATGGCACAAGTCCTGCCTTACGTTCGATCAGCACCACGGACTTGATCAATTTTATCCGTGCCTTTGAGAAAGACGAATGTGGGCCTAGATATGAGTGATACGCTGAGCAAGTCCCCGGACGACTAAACGGGTAGAGTGGCCCACATTGCAGACACCCGGTACGCAGACGCCACGTCCTTCGCGGCATCCACGTCGCATTTGAGGAAATTGATGTTCTGGTATTTTCTTGAAAGATCTTCGTATGTAGGGGCGATGGCATGACATGGTCCACACCTAGAGAACTAAACAAAAATCCATTGAAAGCACTATAATTACCAATGACTTACCAGTGGGCATGAAAATCGATCACCTATGCATAAAATGGTCTCTACATTGTTCATGGACACAAAGAATCTCTTACCGACACTTTCGCTTTGTCCTTTGTAAGAATACCATTGAGCTGAGAGACAGAAGTTATCTCGGTTATAGGCATGATGCTGATGAATGGAGGCAAAGAACCTCGGGCGTGGCAGGGCCCTGAATATGTCATCGACACGTGATCTGGGTGATCGTCCTATTTGAGACGCGTGCTTTGTTTATTGGCTTTCAACAAGTTACCACCACCACCTCAGCAAGTTCGCTCCTCAAGACCTCTCTACCCAACTTCAACTTCTTATTAATATGTCTGGACGTGGAAAAGGTGGCAAGGTGAGCCTTTCCCCCATCTCTCCTGGCCTTCTCGTCCGTCGCGCTGGTGGCTTTGAGCTGACTGCCGTTCATCGTGTCCTCAGGGTCTCGGCAAAGGCGGTGCCAAACGTCACAGGAAGATCCTTCGCGACAACATTCAAGGCATCACGAAACCCGTGAGTCGATTTCGGTGTTGTAATCATACGCGTTTTTTGACTGCTCATCTCCTAGGCTATTCGTCGTCTCGCACGTCGTGGTGGTGTCAAACGTATTTCCGGTCTCATCTACGAAGAAACTCGCGGTGTCCTCAAGATCTTTTTGGAGAATGTTATCAGGGACTCCGTCACCTATACTGAGCACGCCAAACGGTTCGTGTCTTCATCTGCTGCTTTTTTTCGGTGGGGCATGAATCTTCATGAGTCATGTCTTGCTATCGGCACCCCTCTGAACTGTCTGACCAATGCTTTTCTCACAGTAAAACCGTTACGGCTCTAGACGTAGTCTACGCACTCAAGCGCTCCGGACGCACTCTCTACGGTTTCGGCGCGTAGAAGCTATCATCATTTCTCATTTCTATGTTGTATGTGTACTGTATAGTATATGTAGATTTGTCTATCCATGCATTGTCCTATTTGTCATTTGAGTTATGTGCGTACGCGGAGAGATAATGATGCGCCAAGTCTGGATGAGGCCATGTTATGTTTAATAACTGGCGATGATAACCGGGAGACGTCCCTATCAAGTGGCACGTTGGTTAGAGGCCCGAACTGGGTGTAACCATCTGCGTGTCTTCGATTCTTTTCGCCCGCAGAGGAGGCTCGCCGACGACGCTGTATGATCCTCCCCGATTGATTTTCTTCATTCCCCTGGATCTGTCCATCCGTTTTTGAGGTAAGGTGACGTGAAGAGCGTGGTATATGCAGAAGCTCTTCAGATTCCACGTTCGGGGTGACCTGTGACTGCGCCCGTCGATGCACGTTCCAGACACGGGAAATTCCTGGATGAGTCTTTGGACTGCCGATGTTCGGGCTGGACGATATCGTTGGCGATGAGGGTGCAGAAATACGACCACTGGGTGTCGGCTCTACCTTCTCAGCGACAAGCTTTGTGACAACACATTTCTTGACAATATGCATAAGTCGAATCTTCTTGCCTTGAGAAGGGTCGAGGAGCAACGGCGAGCATGAGAAAGTGAGAGGCGTCAGGGTCTTTTCTCCGTCAAGCACCCTCCCTGAGCCTTCGCCCTGCCTTCTAACGTCTACCATGTAATCAAATTTCCAACGCAATTTATGAGTCCCAGGACCATCGTCGTGATAATTTGTGTATAATGAGGAAGTTTCGCTTCCGCGTATGGTGTACACGCCATTGGATTTGAGGCTTAGTGTTGCCTGTCTAGAAATGTAGTCACGATCCTCCTCTCCATTCACCGTTACTCGTCGCAGAATGGGCAGACCGTCGAAAAGGGCGTAATGGAAATTGAATGCTTGACGCTTGACGGGCATAAACTCAGCTACGCCTCCTTCAATCACGCCGCCTTGCGGATCCAAGGATCGAGTATGAGGGGAGTACCCTACAAATCTGAACGAGGGATGCACGGCACGGAAGCCCTCCTGGTCAATGAGCAGACCAATGTTGACATCCTTGAGCCATGATAGAGACTCAGGAAGCTCGGGTTTCGTAGAATCTCGGTGACTGCTGGTTCGACGCACGCGAGGCTGCCTAGTTAGGGAAAGTTGACTAGAGGAGCTATGAAGGCTCGACGGTGTCCTGGGTAGGGATGTGTAGGACGCGAGACTTTCACTAGAGGGATATGCCTTAAGTGAACGTGCATCGTCTTCCTGCCATGGCTTAGGACTTGTATAACTATACGGTGACGGAGGACAGGATGATATAGAATGTGTAGAAGCTGAGGCGGGAAACTGTGCGTAGAATGGAGAACGAGGTCCAAAGGTCAAGTGAGAGGGATGACTGTTGAGTACTGCGCTTCCCGCCTCGTCGTTCACCTTGACGACTTGAGCTTCGCCGACAGAGCAAAGAGACGACCTAGGGTCTAGGACAGATAGGGCGGTGTGGAAACTGGCGAAAGACCTTTCAGAGACAGAACAGGCGTCGTTGTCAGTTGGAGCGGTTCTTGCTGGAGACGCAGGAGGGGAACTGTAAACAGAGTTACTGCTCCTGGGAGCAGTGGTTATGACCAGTTGTACAGGGCGTTTCTTATCCCGCCGCCTAGGGCCGAAAGTCCCGACAGTGCCCACACTCTCGCTGCTGTTGCTAGTAGCGATAGCAGGCTGTATGTCGTCCGGGATATCTGGTAGCAAGAAATCGACAGCGGATCCTGGGCCGCCTTGGAATAGTATGATAGGAACATCGCCTGAGGTCCAAGACGTAGGAAGTTGGCTCGAAATAGGACTTGGAATAGGCGAGGGAGGCGCAAGATGAGACAGTTCCTGGAGAACGGATGAAGATGGGTCCATACGAAAATGAAAGTCGATATCGCTGAACTCCATGCTTGTAAAACAGACTGGCAATCCCGGAAAAGAGCCCTTCAGGAAGTTCGAGTCCAAGGCCGAAAGTTATTTACTGTTGTATTGATCCAAACCGTATCAACACGTCAACCAGTTTCGAACACAGTACAGCGGCAGGTACTTTCAGTTGGTGTACATATACTGAATTTTATAAACGGACTTCTACTTTATCTATGAGAATGCGGCAAAAGAATGTATGGTAGCTTTATGTTTATGTTCCCTGAAAACTGGAATAAAGGACTCCTCGGCATTAACCAAAGGTAACAAGATGAAAACAATATAAAGTGCTATGCGACAGTGTAATGATTGGAATATGCGAACAAGAGAACATTGAAAGCGAAAAAAACTGGAGGTTGCGACAACGTAAAACAGGAGAACACGAGAACAAGATAGCCAGGCCATTGATACAGTGCAAAGTGGAAAGCCATTAAGACAAGTGTGAGAGATGTGTACGACGTGGTGGGACAGCTAAGGCATTACACCTCTTTCTGCAGTCATGGTGTTGAAATAGTCCTTTCCGTTACGTTTATGTTGTCATCGACCGATAGTCTAGAGTCGGTCGGCGCCGTGTGTAGAAAGAGCGACCATAAGGGGAGATGCTGGTAAGTGGTATGAAAACAAGATGAGTCGCGTGTTTCGGATAGCGACGAGAACCTGACAGATAGAAGATGAGAAGAATGATTCGGGTTACATAGTAGCGGTGGCCTTCTCCACATCGACCCGAATTCCTCGAATGCCGCCATCCGAAAGACTCGGGACCCTGTGCGCCGATCTAAATCCCATTTCCAGCGCCCGATATGCTGGGATAGGGCTTCTCGAACCCAGGCTAAAATCCCCGCTCTCGACGTCGTCATCCATCCGGTTTCGACCATCGTCACGTATTGGTTCGCCGTCATCACCTCCAATAGCGGTGCTCAGGCTGCCCAACTCCAAGCCCAAACCCAAACGGATATCATCCATTTCGGCGATGTCGTGTTCGAGACTCATGTCCATATCTGGTGGGATACTTCCGAGAGTACTGAGAACGATATTTGAGTCCACCGTACGGGCGTGACGACTGCCGCCAAAGCCGTATTCACCTTTCGAACGATGAGGAGGCGTGAAAGGAGATGTCTGATTTTGGGTTATTGACTTTGTTGTGAAAGCCGCCATTCCGGTCCCTTCGGAATGTGATACCGTCTCTGAGCCGCGCTCACGCAAGTCAAGAATCTACATATTGTGAGAACATTAAACCCCCCAGACTGCTCTACATGAACGTACCAGGCGACACGCCAACACAGGACCCATCATGACACTGAGAGGGATATTGATGGCAGATATTACCTGCCGTGGCCTTGGTGGATATCAGCGTGAGATTCTCTGTCATACGTAGAAGCTTACTGAAGATAAAATATGCCATTGATCAAATTGGCGATGGATATCAGGATATAATAAAAGACGCCTGATAAAAGGCATGGATCAGATTAGGTTAATTGGACTATGAAACACTGACCTTCGCGAATGAAGGTTTGAATGAGTCTGCTGCTGGGCCCTCCGTTGCGTCTACGGATCATGAAGGCCTTCACGATCGTCATGAATGTCACTACCGTGTCAAACAGAAGCGGCGCAATCTATGACAGAATTTAGTGGGCAAGAAGCGGACGGAGGATCAGGGACCTCACAAAGAAACCTGATTTAAGTTGTGAATATGACTCGGCAGCGGAAACCGGTGAAACATACCAAGAAGATGAGCAGAATGGGGCTTGGACATAGGGAAACACGGGCCACGGTCCTATGCACAGTATGTCAACAACGAACGTGCATATATGCGTCAAAATCTACTTGCATATGGAGGAGTCGTGAAGGGCAGGACTATGAGCATGTGTGAGCATATGCGGCTCACGAGAGACGAGCAAAATCACGTACGGAGCATTTGAGTAGTGTCCACGTAAAGCTGATAGGCGACGACGCCTCCAATAGCGCATATAAGCATCCATAAAATGTATACGTTTCTGTTGAAGAACGCGTAGGTGCGAATAAGGAGAACCGCTAGGATATGCGTTGAGAACAGTGCACCGGAAAGACTCAAATGAAACGTACATTCAGACCCGACTTGATTCCACATAGCCAGTGCTACGGGGATCTAGAATGGATGATTAGTATGCCCATGTGAACGTGAGGGTGATATACCTTGTAGATCTTCCGGCAAGTTTCAAGAGAGTGGTCGACAACGAAACAGAAAAGAAGGTAGGGGACCACGATAATGACCCAGTATCTATCAAATGGAATGAATTGAAAAGGCGAGAAAACTGCAACTTGGATCTCATACCGGCAAAATAGATATGCGATCTTGACGGGCGTCCAGTGGGTCTTCCAGACCTTGTAAAGTAGGTCAAGGTGAAGGTGAAATAGACTAATCAGAGCTTACGAAGCGCCATTCTCTGGGAAGACTGATCAACCAGTCCCAGAGAACTACTGCATCTGAGAGAGCAAAACGACGCGTCAAAAAATCGATGAATGAGCCAGATACCAGGAAATTTTACACATGGCTGTCGTGGAGATTAGCATGGTCTATGTCATCAAATAAGCCGCAGGACGTACCGCAGAAATAAATCTGAGTGACATATATGAAGTAATGCGCTGTCTCTGGAGTGTCCGACATTTTAGAGGAGGAGATGGTGGCGGTTTGGGAACAAGAGGGAAGGTCTGGTATATCCCAGCGCGGGTCGATCTGGACATTTGGTCAGCTCTGAAAGAAGCGATGCATACATCCAGATCCCAAAATAGACACTAGCCACAGGAAGACGGCCTCTTCAACTATGTACGTACTCGCTCGACTGTTAAAGTGTATTTCGCAGCCTATTTGGTGTCATTTCCGTCCATATGGCTAGCTAGAGACCACGTTCCGACACAGAAGTACCGTATCCGTCCAATATCCGTCATCGGTAGCACCAGAAATCCCGGATTTTACGTCTTGGTTGTCGTCTTCCAAGCTTTTGGTATAGTCTAGTCGGCTCCGGTACACATAGGCTTGAAATGCACCAATTTCCAGTATCCACTTTGAAGTGTTTGTACGAGAAAACTTTATGGCCGATTCGGATCTGTTCCTGAGTTGGATCGCGGAAGTTTGTCAAAACACGTGTGACTATTTGCAAATTCGCAAAATTCCACTTGTTTCGTTCGCGTCATGTCGGGGGCGACTCAGACTATTCGACTGAGACGGCCACAGACAGATAATGCGGCACCAAAGCCAAGGAAACAAGATAGGCATTCTGGTATTCTCCAGGATCAACTGAGGAGGTGAGTCGTAGTGATGTGGGTAGCGTTTTTCTTGACAGCGCTTTCAAGGTCTGACCGGCCGCCATGGAGTCCAAGCTTCAGCCTTGCGTTCCGAATAGTTCTCCTGATACGTGTCCTGGGTGCAATGTACTCAAATATCGATGACTGCGACGAAGGTAAACTCCCTTGATTATGCCACCTCATTCGTTTACACTTTATTAGTGTTTAATTTCTGGGAACCTCTTCACTACTTCGACAAAGGATATGGCTTCCAGACTTGGGAAGTATCGCCTAAATATGCGATCCGTAGTTGGACATATGTCTTGCTGCACCTTCTTCCCACCCGTCTGGCTTCTTTCGTCGCAGAAAACGACAAGGTGAGCTGGACGTTCAATCACAACCTTAAATCACTCATACATACTTCTCAGCGGCCATCGTTTTTCGCTGTCCGAATTTTTCTCGCTGTTATAAGCACTTTCTCTGAAGTTATCCTTTATCGTCAAGTCTACGAAAAAGTCAATCAGAGAGTCGGACGGTACCTGTTTTTCATGCTAGCGTTTAGCGCAGGGATGTGGAACGCATCGACAGGTAAGGAAGTTGCCACCGTCTTTTCGGATCCTGTTGAACTGTCCATAAGCTTTTCTTCCTTCCTCGTTTGCCATGTATACGTCGAGTGTAGCCTTTGCCTATTCCGTCGCCCCTTCATCTGTAAAGGGTCATCGGAAGACTATTGTGTCAACGATCATGTTTGCTACTGGCGCCATTGTTGGATGGCCGTTTGCTCTTGCTCTCGCAATACCCTTTGTGTTTGAAGAACTCTTCGTGTTCGGTGCTGATACAGTTCCTTCTGCCTCCTACGGACATTGGATATCAACGAGATGGAAACGCCTGTTCGGAACGGGCGTATTAGCCTCTTTCATATTCGTAAGTCTCCTCTGGTAAAGATCAACCTCACCTTTAAGCTTTGTATTAGATTCCCGTGGTAGCCATCGATAGCTTCGCTTATGGAAAGCTCTCCGTCGTACCCTGGAATATCGTTCGGTACAACATCTTTTCGGATCGTGGGCCAAACCTGTATGGTACCGAACCGTGGAATTTCTATATTCTCAACCTCCTACTCAATTTCAATGTCCTCACTCCATTTGCCTTACTCTCCTTGCCTGCGCTCGCCATCACATATGGAATAGATCGCAAGCGTCTGGGATCCGTAAAGCGTAGCAAAGAAGAAAGTTCTCCTTTTACTCTTCTTGGTCTACGGCTGGCTCCCTTCTACCTGTGGTTGTTAATATTGAGCAAACAAGAACACAAGGAGGAACGGTTCATGTTCCCAGCGTATCCTATGCTGTGCTTTAATGCTGCAATTACCGTGTATTTGATGCGGGGCTGGCTAGAAACGGTCTTCATCAAACTAACGAAGTCGCCGTATCGAGTACGTAAATGGCATCTATAATCGCGCCACATCTGACAACGCTTTAGGCTTCCCACTCCTCTATTTTCCGGTCGTTCACATCATCAGCTGTTCTCTGCTCCATTCTTCTCTCTGTGTCCCGTATCCTAGCTCTCTGGAACTACTACCACGCCCCCATGACACTGATGTACGCCTTGGAGTCCCAGGAAATACCGACACTTCTCAACGACACAGGACTGCTCCCAACGCCACTTCCGCCCCTAGGAGCCCCAATGAATAAGAAAGTTCAACAGCCAAGAATCGACCTTAGCCCCATCAAGGAACTTGATCTCACGCTTTGCATAGGAAAGGAATGGTATCGCTTCCCGGGACACTATCTTGTTCCGACGGGTGTGAATGTCGAATTCATCAAGAGCGAGTTTGACGGTCTCCTTCCAGGGCATTTCAGGGAGAGCGCCAACGGCACTTTGGGGTTGTGGCCAAGGCCTGAAACCAGGTACATCCCCAAAAACATGAACGACTTAAATCGAGAGGAATCGTCGCACTATGTAAGGTCTTCAACAAGCAATACAGCCACATACATACTCACTGTTTGCCATTAGGTTCCTGTGTCGCGCTGCGATTATTTGATGGATCTTGACTTTCCGTCTCATCCTTCGTCTTCCCCATCAGAACCCAGATACAGCACTCTTATTGATATATGGGAGAAAACCTCTTGCAGGCCTTTCCTTGATGCTCGTCACTCACCACTGTTAAGCCGGGCGTTATGGATGCCTGGCGAGAATTGGAGACAGCTCAATAGCTGGGGTGAATTTTGCTTGCTGAAAAACACGGCGCTTGTCGAAGGTAAGGTGCAGGACGTTCGGGAGCGAAGAGGGAACAGGAAATGAAGAAGCATATAATCTGAATTGTAAAAACACAATAGATTCCCGAGACATGTTTGTTAAGAGGGTGTTATTTACATCACTGGAAATCCAGCTATACTTACTTTTGATTGCGACGCGACGCGTCTGACCGGCCCTCATGGTTGTTCACGTGGTATCACGTTTATTTGGTCTAGACTGTCACTCTAGCCCGGTGGACTCAGTGGACTCAGCTGCCACTTCAAGCTGGATACCATGATGGCCTCCGTAGTAGTTTCCACCACCTCGCTTATCTGTATACCACGAAGTACCTCTGAAATGCACGTCGATGATATACCTCCCGAAATATTACTGCACATTCGTACGTTCATTCTCCAAAATTCATGACTCGATACGCGTAGCTCAGGTGGACTGGCACCTCTAGTTTCTTACCTTGACCTTCCGGATCTCGCTTCTGTCGCCCAGGTTTCTCCCCAATTTGCTTTGCTTGCTTCTGACGCGGTTTTGCACACAAATCGTCTCCGCGTCGTCGCTCCGTCGCGGGTGAAGCATGCTCTATTCGGGCAAAGCCCTGAAGGCATTGCACTGCGACCCTCCTTTTCAGACCTGATTCACCGAGGCGTAATGCGGGGTCTGCATATTGAGAGACGGTGGAGAATGGGCTCGTATGTGTATACTCTTGGTGTAAGTTCTGGTTTCCATTCGACCCGTTGCTTATCTGACGGCGTTCTTCTGCCAGTCCATCATTCAATACGAATCAAGTTTGCGTCTTTCTCGTCGTCACGTTGGACGTGTCGTTTCGAAACATCTCCTGCGACGATCTTCCGCACCTGACAACGCCCCTCTAAAAGGGCTGTATCAGTCCCATGTATTACCAGATGTGGAGTCGTCTTCGCTCACCGTGTCCCGGACCCTTCTCCCCGTCATGCACAAGCTCAAATGGTCGTTCCAGAAAGACGAACTTGCCAAGATGGCAAGGAAGGGCAGTGTTTGGGCCGGTGGTTTTACTGACTTCTCACAATGGCTTGAGAACAGGGGCAAGGGCATCGTACCGGATAGCGAGAGGGTCAGGCTTGCAATTTGTCCGAATGTCAGAAAGATTGTTAATGTTTACGAACACCTCGCTCGCTGACGATGGTTAGAATGTTGGCATATCCTAAGCACACATATGATAAGCTGTGTGTGTTTACGTTTATATATCTACTTACGTGGGAAGAAGAGTTGCGAGAGTGTTCTTAAATATGGTTTAAATCATTCTGTTTTGGATGTTCTCACACTCGTTTCCTCGTAGCTCAAACAATGGCTAGGTCGACTCACAAACGGTAGGCGCGTATTTCCTTCTCTGTGCCTACGAGTGTACTGAACCGTCTAGTCGACCTTCAATGACGCGTTCACGTCGGGCCCTGTTGCGGCATGCCTTGCAAATCGGGATTTCCGAGTTTTCAGTTTTGAAAGAGTTCGATCTGAGCAGAGGCACGCTTCGACGTGTCATAGATAATTTCTACGGTGACAATATTGAGGAAGACGCGTGGTACCTGGATGGACGTAATTCCAGTATGACGTCGCGCCACGAAGGGAGGAACGTCGAGAATACCGTGCCAGGAAATTCAGCAGGTAAGACTGAGGCGCCACAATGGTATTGCCTATCGACTCATAAACACCTATAGCCTCTTATGCGCTGCCCGTGCGGCAATCCAAGAAAAATGCTTTGGGGGAAACGGTTCGTGCCCAATCTAATACGCGACGCGATGACCAAAGCCCACCCACTGTGTTAACCCCACCGGCGCATCACGACATCCCTGGCACTAGCTTGTCTCATTCGCGTCTCTCCAATGTCGCACCTATTTCACAAAGCCAATCCTTTGCCACCATCAGTGCTGCCTCAGCTACAACTGACGCTGTCGGCGCATTTTTGCGACAAATGGGCAGAGAGGACCTGAAAGCCAAGTTCGATAAGTTGGAGATACGATCCAGAAATGATCTCCTTGTTCTTTCCGAGCATGTGAAGGACCCGATTTGCTGCCAGAGTCTTCAAGCGTCATTCAAGTTACCTATCACGGAGTGGATTGTGTTGGTCAAGGCGTTTTTGGACTATGCAGAACCCGACGGTCATTGAAGGATTGACACCAATATCCATTCCAATTTCAAGTTCGGCTCATCCTTCTTGCTACTTCATCTTTTGTGGCAGACTCCCATTTGCATTTTCCATTTACTTACCTGGTCGACTCAACAATTCTTACGTTCACTGGCACAATCACAGCTTGTAGCGATTGTAAAAGTACATCCAAACCATTGAGTACATATATTTTACTGCAGGACGATCCTACTGGTCCACGTCAGGTACACCTATAACCAAAATTCAGAAGAAGCTTCCACCAATCCATCAGTCATCTTCGTCACAACCGCCCACTTCGGTAAAAACGTCAACACTTCCTCCAGTGCTGGAATTTTACCACCTGTACCAACACCAACGCTGCCGCTCTCGTACTCGTTCCACTCACAGGCCACTCTTCCTCCCATATCCGGCGTACTGTCAACCCACTCCACATCAACAGTAAAGTTCCTATCCCAAGTACGACTCCATATCCGCAGTTCCTTGACTCCCTCCTCCGGTACTTCGTACCGAGATTGCATCCCTACGCTCCCTCCATGTAATTCATATCGAATGATAGGATTGGTATCGAAATATATCCGGCATGAACGTGTATTTTGGCCTTGAACAGAGATGCGCGCCGATGTAGCCCCAAGACGGGAAATGTTCGTCTGAATCCAAGTACCCGACGTAAGGTTTCCACCAGGCGAAGGGATGAGATCGGTCTTCCAGCTGCAAGATTGTAAAGACAACCTTGCCTGCGAGTAGTTACACGAGATATCCTGACCACATGCCGAAGGCAAGTGCGATATCAATTCCATGATATAGTCAGATGCTCCGGTGAGCGTCGTGACAGCCTGGGTCTCAAGCGTAGGGGAAAGGGTCAAGTTTTGGAGGAAATAGACCTTCAGTGGCTCTTCCTGCGAGAAGGGGAACGTAAACCAGGAATAAAGCGTTACAAGGATGAAGATGGTGCCAAGGATGTAGGCCAGAAAACGGTGCAATTTGAAGCTGAACGGAGCTATCGGGAGAACCGTCAAACACGCAAGAGAAGCCACGGCCCCGTAAACTAAGGCGAAATTAAGAAATAATTTGAAAGAGAAATTCGGCGAAACGAACCTATCGCAGCGCTGCTTCCATCCGATAATGTTTGTGACATAGCCGACAGCGCAATCACAGCGATGTGGGAGACTAAAATCACTGGCACAGGTACAACAATTAGCATCTGTAGTATCCACCACCCAATAGCCCCAGTTTCCTCTTGACCTACGACATGGACATCATGCCTCGTCCTAGGTATCAAAGGAGTATTTTCCGTCGGGTCTTGCTCTTCCTCAGTCAAAGGAGTGGGCTGCCTTACAAAAACGAGAAAGGCGTTGTACCCTCAGCACCAAGCATACCCTCAACACATCCGATGCAGCATGCTAAGAATACTAGCATGTTCCATCCCGTAATAAAGTAGAGACCTCCAATGCTAGCTTTACTGATAGCAATGGTAGCAAGAAACAGAAGGACCCATGTCAAAAAGTAGGTCTGCAAGAGGATGGTCTGTTTCTGTTGTTCCGGTACCGACGCTTTCTGGAAAGGGATAGGAAGTTGTAGAATGGGAATGATGGACAGATATGCCAACGTGAAGAACGCTAAGAACACCAGGTACGGCGAAGAGTGCACAATCTAGAAGCGTCTGAGTGCACCAAGATGAAAACAACGACGCAAATACGTACGAAAGTATTGAGTTTTAGAAAGGAGAAGGCCAACAACACTTGTAGCCCCGCCGTCACCATTATAGCGAACCAGAATTTAGACCACCTCCAAAATCCGCTTAACCACCGTAATGAGACAACGGAGTTCCACAAGTGACCCCAGAGGTTGTCGTGACTACCAGGGGCATTGCCATTCTCGCCATTTCGTCTATTATGTCGGATAGCGGCTTCGCACGCCAAGAGCAAGATTAGAACTATGGGGCCAACAGCCAACAATACGGTATTGAAAGTGAACAGAGAGCTCAAGGGAAAGAGGATAAGAGCAGCCCCGAACACTGTCCTCTAAGTTAGTCTCTTGTAGTCAATCTGATCATGCAGGACTCACAATCAAAGTACACGGCTGAAGTTGAATCCTTGTTATGCATTGGTCCATCATTATTAACCAAAGCGACGCCGGATCCTCTTGCAGCTTCCAGCATTGACCAGAGAGCCCGCTTCTGCCCTACGGTATAGGGAATAGCGTCGAATCTGGTGTGATATTTACTTCGTCCTTTGTAAAACGCCAGGTCCAGTCCGTCGATGTCTGCGCCGGCGAAATATACTTCGTAATCGGTGCCGGATCGGATGACGCCTCGTGCAAAGGCGTCCTGTGATAGGACGTTGGCATGGGGGTGCGGAACGTGCGTGTTGAGGAACGAGAGCAATGGTGCACTCGAGGTTGCACGAAAGAGGATCGGACGTCTTATTGTAACAATAAGACACGTTGCGTCAGTGAAAAAAACTGACATACCCTCCCGATGCCGCGCCTTCCAAGTTGAGAAACGTATCTGTGATATTAGACCAGGGATGTACCAGGAATCTGTGTGGCAACATATTAGTGTCGGTGTAGAAGAGAACGGCATGCCATACGCGTGGGCACCGTTCAGCCAGTCCTCCTCCCCGTTATTGATGTTGAAGACAGCAGTCCGCTTTGGCCTGTTCTGGGCGAAGAATTGTATAAGCTGGAGTAGTGTTGCTACGCCCATTCCGTCGTCTGTAGCACCAGGTGCAGTAGAGACAGAGTCGTAGTGCGCCGAGAACAAGACTCCGCCGTGTTCAGTATACTCCTTCTCTGTGCCGTCAATTTTGACCAAGATGTTCGTGCCTTCGAAATACACTCCGTATGCTCCAGAAGCCCAGGAACCATTCGATACTAAGTCATCGACGACGTGGACATGCCTGTATTCAGCAGCTATGTCGTGAACACGTCCCAAAATATACGACCTGACCGCGTCGTTGGCATGAGAATTGTACGGATGTGGTTGTTCTGCAATCTTAGACGGTGTGAAATACCATCGAGAAGCAATAAAAAATAGATAATCACCTTGTGAAGGTCCGAGTATGCCTGATCTAAATCCAGTCCCTTCCTGTTCTTCGGCACTGCTGGTAAGTCATCTGTAATGAGCACCGAAATAAAGATGGCGAGGTAGATGAGAGACGCGAGCACGGTTGTTGGAAGGATTCGAAAAGCAAACACGGACGAAATCTTCTGGACGAGGGTCATCTTGCCGGGTTCACTCCATGGAATCGCGTGGTTTTTAAAGTCAACGTCAGGGTCAGCTCGAAGGCACGGATGACGTAGTGCCTACGTCTGTAGCACCCAGTTTCCTTCTTTGGACCCCTCATTTTCTACCGCAGTCTCGGAGCTGCTGAGGAACCTTTAGGCGTCTCATGGACAGTTTATTAGCAAGGCCATTCTCTGTCACCCTCGAAGTCTGTGTAGATTCGGTCCAGTCCGCCAAAAAGTTGGTACCAGTCAGCAACTTTGTTTGACTTATCTTGATAACTTTCACCAGTGCTGTCCAGGCGGGGGCAGACCGGCTGGAACTATGCAGCAACCTAGGGCTTGGAGGCGGCACAACACCGAGTCTAGGGCTCCTCAAGACAGTTTTGAAGTCTGCACCTGACGTCCCGGTCATGGTGGGTCGGATTCTTATCTGATGTGATAGATATAGTCCATCCCTTAGGCCATGATTCGTCCTAGAACTGGTGACTTTCTATATAGCAATGATGAGCTCGACGTCATGCTAGAGGATATTCGTATTTTCAAACGATACCCTATCCGAGGTATCGTTGTGGGGATTTTGACTCCAGAAGGTCGTGTTGATACTGAACGCACGAAACGGTAGGTAGATTAATGTCTCAAAGCCCTTCTAAAGCTTGATCGTGCACCTAGTATTGTTGACGCTGCTTTACCTTTAGAAGGTTTGTTGTCCTGTTGTCGGTGTTCATGCTCTAACAACAGACAGTCTGCTTCCACCGCGCCTTTGACATGACAAGGGACCATATTGAAGGTAAAGTCCAAGCACCTCGTTGAACTAGTGGTTGATGCAACTCAACAGCTCTCCGGGATATAGTCAACATCGGTGGTATATCTCGTATACTGACAAGGTATATGGCAGCTCTGTGCTAAATTGGACAATGACCGACTTTTCCCATTGATAGCGGTCATGGAAAAACTGTTGTAGATTCTATCGCCACTCTTGCTTCACTATTCCGTGCTGCTAAACGGCTTGCGGGTGATTCATGGTCTCTCACTATTCTCCCTGGTTCAGGTGTGAATGCAGACACCATCGACCCGATCCTCGTCTCATTGCTACCGCTGGGACTCGAAGAGCTCCATATGTCTGGTGGCTCTTGGCTAGATGGAAAGATGCAATACCGGCGGGAAGCCTTGGGTATGGGGGTCAGTGCCGAGCGAGAATGGGCTATCTGGCAGACAGATGGTCTAAAGATAGGAGAAGTCAGGGCTATCGTGGACATTGTATGCGAGAAATTTGGAGGGAAAGTATGAATTTTGTGGAACAATCGACTACTAAATTTGAACTCGGCCGATCCTTTCAAGACACAGAAGGTTTGATGAAACCATACTGGTATGGTTTCCCTCCCCCCCTCCCCCCTACCCTATGTGCCGGATTTTAGCCCTGCCAGTTACATGCGTCTCGGATAATCAGCTGCGGTCCTCGAGGCAAAAAGGAGTGGGCGATCCGAAAGTTAATTTCACTTTTGTTTCTCTACCCCTTTGTTGCGACGCAGCAACATGAAGACAGAAACAGGAATGGGGTTTCCTCGTACCTACGAGACCAGAGGATTTACATTGGTGTCAAGAATTGGTCAAGAGGCATACTCAACCCGACGCCTGCTCGAAATAGGAATTTCTTCCGGCCGATTGTTTCCCGTATTATGCGGTACATGCTTCACTGCCGCCTCAGGTCCCAACGCGATCGAGATGACCTCAGCGACCTCATAGCTATTACGTTACCATTAAAGCCCAGAGGTGATCCCCGGGTTCCTCTGTCTACCTTTCTATCTTGTCGACTACCATCATGGGAAGCGACGCCAAGGCCCCGACTGCTCCCAAAATCTGGTGGAGCAATGCCATTTTCTTCGTGTCTATCCATATCGCCGCCTTTATAGGAGCCTACTACTTCCCAGTCTATGCCGTACATCGAGCCAGTCTCTTTCTTGCTTTCTTGGTGTGGCAGCTTGCGGACTTTGGGTACGTTCTCAGTCAATCAACAAAGACAGTTTCTAAGCAACCCACTCAGCATCACCATTGGATACCATAGATTGTATTCTCATCGCGCTTTTCGCGCTAACACGGCTGTGAGAACCGTTTTGGCGGCGCTCGGTTCAGCAGGGTTTCAAGGTTCTATTAAGGTTGGACGTTCCTCTACATCCTCGATAATCTGTATTGACGCGCATCTAGTGGTGGTAAGAAGGTCCTTAAACCGTATGAGAAGCAACTTTTACTCAGTGGGGTTTAAAGGTGTCTCCGACATCGGTTACATCATGTACGTCGGAGAATCCTTCTCAGAATTCATTTGCTCACGCAGAAGGACCTTAGAGGTTTACGGATGATCCCATGGACGACCCGTGAGCCACGTTCAATGATTTCTGATGCACGCCATTATTGATTGTCGCCAAGATACGCTGCAACTCGAGGGCTTCTCTACTCTCACATGGGATGGATATTCTTCAAGCCCACGTATCACAAAATGGAGCTCATAGATCGTGATGACCTTGACAGTGACCCTGGTAAGTCATGGACCACATATTCACCCACCCATGTCTTTGACAACCCGAGCTCAGTCGTGCGATTCCAACACAAATATTATGGCAGGTGTCGTGGGTATATTATTGACATACAGGAGACTCACAGAGTATCTTAACCCAGTACCGATTGCGTTATTCTTGGGTTTCGCGTTTCCCCCAATGATGGGGAATCTCTGGGGAGATCCGAAAGGAGCTTTCATCTGGGCCGGATTGGTGTCTAGACTTGCTAGTATGCGCGTCCACTTTTCTTCACCGGCGATTTCTGATGGACGGCATATCAGTTTGGCATTGCACTTTTCTGGTCAACTCGTGAGCATACAGTGGGCGTGAATGGTTTTCACCAAATCTCACCTTTTGATGCAAAGGCTTGCCCACTGGGATGGTCTTCAGCCTTACTCCGATGAAGACACTTCTAGAGGAAATCTGGTCAGTCATTCATCATTACGCTATCTCGCATTTGATGTGTTAATACAAACCAGCTTTTAGCGCTCCTGACCGGCGGAGAAGGAAATCACAATTTTGTAAGTCTAATTATCCTTGCATTGCGTAAAGCATGACTCTCATGTTGTCAAACACAGCATGTATGCACTACCAATTGTTGAAAATGGGACCTTGCAATGATATGTTTCACTTCAGCACACGTTCCCCCACGACTTCCGCTCAGGGCCCTCTCGGGCGGACTGGGACCCTTCGAAATGGATAATCATTGGCCTTCATAAGCTTGGATTTGCAACAGGTTTACGACGCGCGAGAAAAGATGATATGTTAGAGGCAGTCGAGTACATGCAATACAAGCACGCGAACGGAGTTCCTCTGCCAGAGGATGACCATTGGGATGGGCCCAATTGGACCATCGACGACGTTCAGTTGTACATTCAAGACACTCTCGGGCGATGCGTACTCTTGATTGATGACTTTGTCATCGACGCGACGAGTTATATGGGAGAACACGTAGGATTTTTCTCACACCTTACGTACTTGATAATTGACCTTCTCTCTAGCCTGGCGGTGCGGCAATATTACGAAAGTACTCGTTTCATCAGGTGGGCATCTCGGACTCGGGGAAGTGGAAAGACGCGACCTGGGCCTTTGAGGGGGGATTGAACAACCATTCCAGGGCTGCCAGGCGGTTGATGTTGGAGAGCAGAATTGCTAGATTCTCGATGCCGTAGACCTGATGCGCTTTTGATATGATGTGTGTGGGTTATAGTTGAGTGTTCGAATTGCCATGGACCTGATACTCTTTAGAGGAATGAATGTATACGCACACATAGAGACAAATTCGGATGGAATCGTCACAGGTAGAATAATGTATGCACGTTATGAATATATGTCCAGATGTACATGTATCGGTTCGCCCGTGGGCTGTTCGGGTTCAACAGCAAAAAAGTATTGTGATAACGAGGGTGTTAGGTACTTCGAGTCTGTTGCATCTCGGTAGAAACTCAAGAAGTCTTTCTTTCCACAAAACATAGTCGGAGGTAAGCTACTTGAAAGCTGCTGCTGATCTACTAAATAATTTGCGAGCTACCGATATCTAAAAATTTGATTCAGCAAAACTTAGAGTTATGGTCCTAGAATGAAGGCCGCTGAAGTTCCCATCGCAGGAAGTTCAACTCTAGACTGGAACCAGTTCCCGATAAGTCGGCTACCTTCATAAGTATTCAATTTACTCAATAGATGATGATGTTATCCGCTCGCTTGTCTATACGTTTCTGAAGATTCCGACTATAAAAACATAGTGGAATGGCATGTATTAGCCATCGCATAAATAAAGCAGCGCTGTCTAATACTGCCTAAAGGATAATTCGAGCGTGACATGAGGCCTCAAGGCCTCAAGCCTGGACCTGAGACTGAAGAGTTTCCGTTTTTGAGTCCGTTCAATCCAGTGCCAGTAATAGTTTTTTGTGATTTTAAACTTTCAATATCAGCTTCGGGGGAACTAAATTGCGCTCGGTCGTACCGTCCTTCATAAAACTTTGCTATCACAGAAATTGCAGTCGAAAATTTGGGATTGGGCTTACTATCGAAGAAGAACTCAAAGAGGCAGATCGGAGCAAAATTGATCGTGAGTTGTTAGTACTTGTTTATTGACGCGTTTTGGGTTTGGCGCGTCAACGATATCACGTGCCACGAACTTACATTGGCCCAAGGAGCCCAATATTTTGACCATTTTTCCACTCGTGCTGCCTCCGAAGCCATACCGCACGTTGATTTCCAGCAACTGAGCCGAGAAATAACTCGCAAGGAGCGGTGCCATGGGCAAACGAAATCATCCGGGGTTGTCGACAGTGGATGAAGGATCACGGGCCAAGCGACGGAAAGACCAGCCGTCATCTTCAGACGCCGATGTGACCATGTCGGATCCAGTGAATCCCATTTCCGAGGGCGAAGTGGCCAGCGAGGATGAGGTCAGAGAGCAAGGAATGAAGATATGGCAGACGGTGAAGGACGCAGTCAACAAAGAGTAAGTTGTGACGCACTGGGCCCATTTCCTATTCTAACCATTTTGGTGCTCTCTTTTCTTCACAACCATCATTCATCGGTTTCGACAATCCCAGCGGCAGATCTCTGTCTACCCTATTCCTCACCAAACCCCTCAAACGTCAATACCCCGACTATTTCGAGCTGATAAAGCAGCCAATTGCCCTCGACGACATCAAGAAAAAGCTCAATTCTCATGCCTATCCTAATCTCGAGGCTGTGAAGCTCGATTTCGACTTGTGTTTCACCAACGCAAAAAACTATAATCACCCTGAGAGCGTAATCTGGCAGGATGCTAAGGACTTGCAAGTGAGCGTGCAATGGCTCTTTGACTTTCTCGCCGTCTAAACATTCTGCAGAAACTTGCTAGCAAAACGTACAAGGAGCTGACCAGGGCGGAAATCGGCGAAGATGGCAGGAAGAAAAATAAACCTCCTAGTCTCAGTCGTCTGGCAAAATCAAGGCTCGAGAAGCTTATCAGCAAGACTGATGATACGTACGACCAACGCTCTCTGCATATACCTCCCCGCCTCATATTAACCATCTCTGTAGCGGTCGAACCATATCCGCTGAATTCATGGAACTACCGTCCAAGAAAGACTGGGCAATTTATTACAAGGAAATCAAACACCCTCAGTGTCTAGAGAATATATTTGTGAGTGGATGATATCTCAATTTTGCTTATTCTAATCCTCAACTCTCAGAAACGTCTCAAGCGCAAAGAATATGCCACCGCTGATCAATTTGCCGACGACGTGGAACTCATCTTTTCAAACGCACTGGCTTTTAATCAAGAACACACCCTCATATGGGAGGATGCTCTTACTCTTCGAGTGCGTTTACGCTTGATTTCAATAGCCTACTTCGGTCATTAACAACATTCAAAGAATGACTTTCGTCGATTAATGTCAGACTTACCCCCTCCCTTCACGATCGAGAGGTACTCAAAGCCCACGACCAACAAGATCAAGATCAAGATGCCCGGAGCTGCATCAAACACTTCAAGTTTTAAAGCTACTGTGTCTCAACCTGCTCCGCCGGCGCCAGCACCTGCATCGGAACCCACGTTACCACACACTTCTACTATAGCTGTACGGGTTCCACCTGTGAAGAGCACTCCGTTGCCATCTCCTCCTCAGCCAACACCGAAACCCGCTGCTCCGGCAGTCACTGCACGAGCTGCTGTACAAGCACCCGCTCCCCCAGCACCTGCCCCAGTGGCAACTGCCGCATCTTCAGTACATGTCCCTTCATCCTCATCGACTCCTCAACCTCAGCCTACACCTACTGCGCCGCCAGCTCACACAAATATTACCTTTTCGCAATATTCTAAACCAGTTAATCTGACAAAGCACAATGCAGCTGTTACACAAGGGCCGGCCCCATCAAAGGTCCTTGCCACTCCGGTTGTCAATCCTCAAGTCGCGGTCGTCGCTCAAACAGCCCAAGCACATTCAATGTCCAAGTCACCCGCTCCAGTGAATTACGCTCATCAATTACGTCTTGTTTTGATCAAGACAGAGCCTCGCGGGAGACAATTTAATCTGGACTACCGGGAAGGCGTGAGGAGCTGGTCAATAGTACTGGGACCAGAAGATAAGAGTCTCCGTGTTGAGGAGATAACGTTCATGGGCGACGAAGAGGAGAGCAGTGGTGGGGAAGAGGAGGCAGATGACGAGGACGCCATGGACGTGGATGCTGCAATGAAGAATGGCAAGAAGAAAGTCAAGCGGGGGCGAGGTCGACCACCCAAAGTTCCGAAAGGCGGTGGGGTCAAGGCCAAGCCCGTGCGCGCGACAAAAAAGAAGCCCAAGCTTGGGGAGATTCAAGTAAAGATTAATGGGTCGGTTGTTCAGGAACTGGAGGAGCACAGCAGCAAGTGGTCTGTAGACGTGCCTCTTGGAAGCAGTACACTGGAAGTGGGCGAGAAGGGAGGTCTGATATGGAAAGTGTACACGCAGAGGATGGCCTAATCGTGTGTTTGCATCGTACCTACTACCAGTGTCTAGTAATTGTCTGTGCACATTTGTATTTTGGTGGTACATATTCCTTTCGACCGAAGTCTTCCGTAGGCTAGGCTCTATAACAGATTATTACTATTAGCTACAGGAGTCCACAAGTTATCTTAACAGTATTATTATCTATTATACACGTCACTACTGTTCTCTATTATTTGTCCGAAGGGATTGTCCGATCGGTATATCATCGTCGTCACTCTCCGACTCTGAATCAGGTTGGGAGATATATCTATGGTATCGACCGGGTGTTTCCCCGATTTCCTGAAGGTAGCGATGCAGCATGTCCTCCCTTCCTTGAGGTCGCACCTCGTATCCTTCCGATCCCCGTCTCACTAGAGTGTGGCCTTCATCTGGGGACGATTCCCCCTGAAGAATCATCTTCGTAGTCATATCCAGAGCTAGCCCCCTCTTGATAATCTGGATGGTAAGGCGGGAGTGTCGACACATGCCCGTTCTTTGTTCGTCTCCGACTGGATTTTCGCGGTTGTGAATTGGATGGCTTGAGATCAGGATTTACCGTCTCATTCCCATATGTCCAAGGGGAGTCCGGGAGATGGAATCCTTCAGGTCTGTCCTCGTATAGAGCTGCTACTGGATCACGCGGAGGCCAGATGTCCAGTTCCAGACCTTCTGTGAAAAGAGAAGAAAGAGATCAGTTTTAAGTATCAATAAAGGTAACAGCAGTGGAACAACGAGGCGATGTGATGCAATGGCTACACAGGAGCTTAGAATAAAAATATGAGCGCTTACTAGGCTGCAAAACTGCATGATGATTTGCTCACTGAATACCCTGCGTTCATGCTTCCCATCCAGACACCTCGCCTCTCTCATATCGCTCTCGCGGTTCCGTTAACTTGATCCACTTACCGCTCTCATTAATGTCGTATTTTAGGCCGTTGCCTAGCGTTCTCACAGGACAACACCAGAGTAGAGGACTCGGACCAAGGACAGATTCTATGTTGCGTCTTCGACCAAGATTCTGAACGGCGGAGAGTCAGCATGAAAAAGAGTCCCATCCTCAAAATACACACATAAGGAAATTTGATCTGCACCGGAAACTCAGTTAGTAATCAGATAGACGAGAGAGAAAAGGCACACCTCGCGTATTTTGCCTCTTCTAACCATCGTTGCAACTTTGTCTTTCTCCCAACCTTCGATTGTGGTCGTGTTCGACATGAGGCTAGAAAAATGGAAGAGACTGAAGCCAATATTAGCATTGAATGGTAGCAAATTTTTAGCGAATAAACCTGAATGCCCCCACTGCTAGGAAGACGGGAACGCACGCGACAAAATTTAAGATGATGAACACTAGTTCGGTCGCCGTTATTGTGTTCTTAGGAATGAAACTGGCATGAGATACACAACGGTGAACAGGGGCGGATACTCACCCAGTACACAACAGTCGGACTTTCCATAGCGCGTCGTGTCATCATCACAAGATGGTAAGAGCATGCCACATCGACATAGAATAGAAATCGTAGGAAATATCCGTAGTTGAAGTGACCGACACAGTTATTGATCCAAGGACAGTGATGATCTAAAATTCGTTAGATTGGAGTGTTTCAAACGCAAAAGGGGTTGTACCCATGCGCAGTATACACCTGAAAGATATTAGATTTGACGATGTCGGTGAGCAACGAGGGCATACCTCTTGCACTGGCGACAGTGATGGGTTCGAGGGGGCTTATACTTGTCGCACACTCTACAATACCGGGGTCCCCCAGTCAATTTCTTGACTTCGTAGCCGTCCTCGTGAGTATCGGGTTTCTACGCATCCGTCAGGATGACAAACAAGGGGGACGATGAGTTACGAACCCAGCCATCGGGCACACCACCAGGGTCAGTGAACACGGAAAGAAAGTAATTCCATAGAAGCATTCCAACGAGAAGACTGGGAAAAGTTAAGTACTGGGCGCGGTTACGGTAAGCGCGACTCACTTGAACGGAAGCAAAAGACAAATGAGGTCGACGGAAAGAGCACGGCCGTACCATGGCCAGATCACGAATATCTGGGAAGAATAGGCAATGAAGCAGATAAGGCAGAGGGTAAGATTGACGACCAGGCGACCAAGGAAACTTGAAGGATGCATACGGAGCAGAGTAAAGGTGAAAGACAACAAGGCCAAGCACTATCCTTCCCTTTTCGGCATTGTCGCGTTTTCCCGTCACGCCCAGTATCATGCTCGGATGGCGACCTAGTGCAGGTCCGGCTCTGCGCTGTCTCAAAACGCGATGCATACGTCTCAGCTCTACAGATGCTGCTTCCAGTTCTGTCCCAGATTTGAGTGCTAGGATTTTGGACAGGATAGGCGGGGGTGGGAAAAAGAGGATAGCGGAAGACCTTGATGGTATCAAAATTCGTGCGTATATCTGTGGTATATTGGCATGATACCTTGACATATATGTATTTGGTTTAGCAACTAGAGCAGAAATAAAGATATACTCCGGGTATTCGCTATCGGATCGTCTCATAAAGATCCATGCAGAAAAGCCTGCTGCCCCTCCATCTACTCCTCCAGCCGCCGATGTTCCTCCTGCCTCCTCTGCCTCCTCTTCTCTCAGCGAGGCCACTGCATCTTCTCCTCCAAACGAGGCTCCGTCTGCCCCTGCTCCTCGCGTGGGGGAGCGATTCCAAGAGCATTACAAGAACGTGGATTTGGATAATTTGGCAGGTGCATCCATCACCGCTGTCCACATTCCAACTCCTCAAGAGACTGCCCGTGTCTATACACACAAAAAACATGTCGAGAGTGTCGACTTCGATGCCTTGTTTGACCGGCCACAGTCATCAGAGTATCGTCGTGACAAGGCGCCGCGCCAGCCGAAGATAGATGTACGTGGTCAGGAGAAAGGCGGGAAACAGCTTCCTAAAGCCAACGTCCGCCCAGTGAGGGCACAGAGGGGAAATGCACCATCCAGGAGATCACAGCCTTCGAAAAATACCGGGAATGCCAGGCCTCGACGACCTCGCGACAGGAGAAACCAAAATAACAGCCTTGAGATCGTATTGTCAGGGGATGCTGAAATTGATGCCCACGTCCAAGCAGTTCTGGAGTCTGAAGGAAAACCTATTCCTGACCGAGAACCAAACGTATCCTATTCGTATCTCCCTCATTCACGTGGTCCTGCAGTCGACTTCGCTCTGCCACAGGCAGAAGTGCTCATCGACGAAAGAAAGGGACCTGGTATGGAGGATGAAACGAAGAGTGTAGCTCCTCCTCCTCAGGTCCGACTAGGAAGCCTATTTTCACCATCCCATGATCGCCGTTTCAAGGGCAACTATAAACGGAGATTACCAGATGACGGGGTGTGGGCCACACCAGTCACACAGCTTCCTACAGTTGCGCACGCGCAGATGGTCTCGGGGCGTCAAAGTACAATTCGCCCCGAGGGTCAGAAGGAGTTATTGGAAGTTGTGAAGTCGTTACAATAGACCAGTGAATGGTTTTCGGCAGTGGAAATATAACCAATAAATTACTCGACTTAAAAAATTTAGTTACAAGTTATCGATAATGAATATGGCTGGTGACATCAAAGAAAAAGATGACGACAGAACAGCGATGGGAAGTAGAAAAGTTTGCTAGGTTTCTGTAAAATCGAATGACCCAAGTCCAACTCTACGGACGAGTTTTGCGCCGGCCAGAACCCTCAACGGGTTCAGGTGAACCTTCATCATCCGGGCACTGCGCTTCAATTTTTGCCATAACTGCCGCAACAAGAGACTCCTCGCGTATCTCCCTCGGTATCTCATACTCTTTCTCCTCGCCTTTACGATCAGGCCCAAGTTTGACCCCCCAGGCCACATAATGCCTGACGATAGAGCCACGAGGATTGTTTTGGTTTCTCTTGAGAGCAGCAGATAGCAAGAAACCGGGCGCTTTGGGTTTTGGTACGGATGTGAACGAAGCGGCGGGCGATGCAGGAGCAGCTACTTCGGTTACACGCGTCGCAGAGCGGCGTGGATGCGGTGCAGAGACCGACTCTTTGATTAAATGCGTGGCAGAGTAGGAGTAAGAGTGTCGAGACCGCTTACGAGGACGCCTTCCTGATCCTGTAGTGGCGGTATGAACTTCGGGTTCTTCCTCAGATTTGTCGACGATATAGTCTATGTCTGACGCAGGGGACGACACAGACTTGATACTTATATCAAGAGTCGCGATTTCGGGATTAGACAGAGTGGGAGTGACACTGATCGGTTCATCGAAGAGGGGGCTGACTGGAGAGCCGAGGATCTCATCAGGCCCAGCGATAGAGACAGGGCTCAGGGAACTCGATCCAGCGGTAGGTCCTGAAGATAAAGTCACTACCGGTGGGGGCGGGGATAATAGGAAGGGTGAAGGGCGAGTTCCAGACCATGTTGGACGGAGGGGAGGAGGGCTTCCTGCTGGGGTCGATGGAGTAAGATCTGGTTTTCTTCGTTTCTTGGGCAGTGGTGGAGAGGGCTTGACCGGTACTGCAGCCTTAAATGGCTGCGGCTGGGATGTTGGAAGTACGGACTTCACTTCCGTTGCCGCCTTCGTGGATGGTGTAGGCATTGCCGGGGGTGTTGGTACCGGTGTTGGTGCAGTGGAGGTAACCCTGGGAGGGACCTTGATTGTGAGAGTCACTGGTTTCTCGTTATACAGGACTTCTTCCGGCAAGAACACATCGGCTCCTTCAGTCTCGTGCTGATTCTCGGCTCCTTCTTCTACCTCGTTCTCCTCCCACTCGGACTGGACCTCTTCCGAAACTCGGATTTCGATGCTTTGACGGGGAGCCTTTTTCTGACTCTCTTTGTTACGCTTCTTGGGATAACTCTTCTTGTCTGGAGGTAACAATATGCGATACCTTTCCTCTAGTGTCGTGGCAGTATTGAGCATCTCCCTCCGGCGCCTCTCACCCTCTTTATAGAGTGAAGGGTTGTTGATATGAAATCCACTGGCGGAAATGGATGGAAGTTCTGCGTCTTCTTCCTCCAACGGCTTTGGGGTGAATGACTCGGCCGGAAGAGTTAGAAAGGCCATGGCATCCATTCCACGAAGCTGCTCAATCCTCTCCTTGAGCTTATATTGCTCATACTTGAGTTGCTCCTTCTCTCGAAGACGCTGGCGTTTTTCCATGGTCTCGTACTTGCGATGCCGCTTTTCGTAATAGGTATCTGAAGTGTCGTGTGTGGTCTGTGATATGATATGGACACATAGAAGGGGAAAACATATAATCATTCAGAGTATCAGTATTGAGCCGCAATTGTAAGAAATAATATCCACGAACGTCGTCGGAACCTCTAGGCCTGAACCGCCCCCCGACATGGGTCTGGGATAATTCGGTAAAATCAGGCGTCTCGATAGATTGTTGCAATCTGTAACTTTCCATGACCTCTGGACGCTCAAAATAGCGTTCATTGGCATGAGTGTTAACCATGGGTTGGCCGTCAGACGAGGAGGAGCTCTCGGGGAGTAGCTCCAGATTAGTCGTCATGAAAAATAGCGTATTTGCAGGAATCAACGGTTCATTCTCGACTGGACATTTACACCAGTGAGGCTTGAAATCTACGGCCAACGTGGAGAAAAATACGTACGCTGTCGCCTCTGTGTCTCCAATATGAGAGTGTCGGCCTCGCAGTTCCCCATTCCAGGACAACCCTTGCCAGAACGCGAGGGATTTACGCGTTTTTGACGGGTCTGTCTGCCCGACGCTGCTGCAGACGTTGAAGGGGACGAGGCCATTAGTGGCGCTAGACCCGTTATGTGAGAGCGAGGGCGGTACGAGCAGCACTGATTTCCTCTGAAGGCAATATTCTACTTCGATAAGGACGAAAAAGAAATGATGAGTACTGTACTGAGGAAACAGAGGCAGCGGTGGTGGTAAAGGCAGAGGGGCAGTCGACAGAATTCTGTCGCGCCCTCGGACAGATCCTCGCCTAAAATGGTGCTACATCATTTTCTACCATCTACCTCGACGGGGCCTGGCATCCTTTTGTTCAATCTATCATTATTATACTACGAAATGAACGTCCAGCCATCTTTCTTCAATGCCCCCACCGCCACCTCCAGCTTATCTTTGGGCACGAGCACGTAGTCGGTGTTCCTTGTCGTCAATGCAGTCGGCATCATCTACGGCGATAGCAAAAATGGACCTACCAAGTAGACACAGCGAACACTGGGACTTGGGCCTCCTGCAGAGGCGGCGTAAAACTGGCCAATACGCCGGTCAAATCTTGGATGGAGAAGGTGAGCATGGCTACCCATGGCACAACGATTGGCTCACTGAATTCCATAGGACCGGCAATCCTTATGCAACGCCATCCAGAATTTTCATGATATCTCTGAGAGAGGTCTTTGTGTATTTCCCCGACGACCGACACCTCTTCAGCTGTCCGAGTCAGCGAGAAGAACCTCTCCGGTTGACTGGTCAAGTTGATCAAAACATCACCATCGATTTCGTTGTGCTTGAGCTGCACAACGAAAAAGTCATTAGGGAGGACAGTTAAATGCAACGAAGGATGGTCTGAGGGCGGTGCCATGGTGAGTGTTACGCCTAAAGGTTGATCGATGCTTTGATTTACGAATTCCTGCAGTAACTGCAATAATAGCCCTACATATCCTATAACTACGATAATCACTTCTCGAGTATCGACAGACTATACACATTGCTGTGGCTCGAACTAGCAAAGACTGTGAACTGTAAGGCGTATCAGACCATTCCAGAGATCAGAGCCATTCGTCAACTTACTACTGTCGATCCACTTGGAGACCCGTCGCTGCTGAAGGTGGTCCCGCCGTTGAATGACAAGAGGAGCTCGCCGTTGGAGAGCACCTGAATCCGTCATACATCTATCACGGCCAATAACTCCATTCACTTACTGTTGAGAACGTCGACAAAGACACCCCGCTGCCACATGCGAATACACCACTGCTAACACCACAGTTGCCTTTCGATGAGGTCATAGTGAAGCTATTGGCATTTCCGGTCGTCGTGAAGGTCGCCAAGGTCTGCGTGGACCACGTTCCTAAAGAGAGTAGTCCTCCAGTCTGTGATCCTGATTGCAAGGCCACGATGGTCGCCTTGGCAGGGAGTGTTCCTCCAGAAGTCTAATCAAAGAATTTTTGAATAAAGTGCAGCCGGAACAAGACGGGGGGCAACATACGCCAGTAGGGGAGGACTATATACATGGTACAACGTCGACAATAAGATGCTATGTGAGTTTTACTATATTGTACGTACTGAAGTGGTCTAAAAGCATGATCAGTAGAGGTCCTCCGTCCTGAATCAGTGAATGGCCGCTTACAGTAGACGTTGGCGTGCTGGAGCCTGACTTGGGTGGGTACTTGACCGTAGATCCACAGGTCCCTGCTGACGGCGCAGCTAAACGAGGTCGTGAGCGTATGGCAAGGGAATGATAGCGTTCCACGTACATATGGGGACGAATTCGCCATCAACGACTGAGCCTTTCAAATGGAAGTACCAGTAGATCTGGTTCAAACTACCCCCATCGCAGTCCAAGGCGGGCGTGAAGCCCTACGAAAATAAATACATGTGGTAAGCGAGAATGTTTTCGGAGATTTTTTGCTGCTCACCCCAGACTCCGTTTTCAGAGCCGCTATTACTTTGGAAAGTGAATATGTGGCAGTACTTGACGGCGTAATTCCTTGGTTAGCAAGCCAATCGTAGGTGGGGAGTGTCTGTCCGTCAAAGTAATCAGTAATGACAAACGGTTCTGCCGTAAGACCGACCTTGTACAATGCCACTACTGATTGAAAGTAAGCGACAGCCTACGGTGAAAGGGTGAGTCGAGTAAAGATGATACACAAATTTCCAAGTTCTACCTCTTGTCCTTTGGTGATGCCTGAGAAACAATCGAGCTCAAGAGTGCTACAATTGTTCCGTCAGAGATACCAGCTGCTCAGAGAAAGAATCCATACCTCATGCATGTTCCATGCTTGCTCCATTCATGCTTTGAAATTGTGTCAACAAACGGACCAATGCATAGCATGTATATCCTCACCTCCCAGAACCCTTCATTATCGCCATTGATGTCAACCCAATGCTATACAGTTCAGACTTTACTTAGCATGATCACATTAGATTGTACAGTGACGTACAGTTTGCATAAACGACAGCGTGTCGCTAGCACCATTATTGGTCAACAACTAACACGAACGTTTAGCTTTCGCGCCGGATGCATTATCGTTGGTGAATTAAAATACCGAAGCGATTCCCGTATACGCTCGCGATGGATCACAGCTCTGGTCAAAGGTGGAGTCACAACTGGTGGATGTCAATACGACCGTTTGTCCCAAGGACCTCAGTACTCACTGATCTGGCCAAAGTCCTGAACCACAGACGTAAATGAAGATCTAATGCAAAAATTGCGAGAACTGACCATGAATGGTCCAGCTATTACTGGGGCCAGTCGATGGATTGAAGTCCCAGAACTCCACAGCGAGAATTAAGCACTCCGTAGGTAGGGTACTAAAAGAGTCAGAGACGCCATACCTGAGGCTGAACCAAGAGACCCTACAAAAACTTCAGGAAGGTTATTCATTCGATAGAGAGCAGGACTTCTTACCCCGGGGGATTCGAAGCAACAAAGGTCTTGGCCGGAAGCAGAGGATGAACAAGACAAGGCACCAGAAGTTCCACATCCAGAGTCCAGAAGAGCAGCTCTGTTCAGTAAAGTCGCATTGTACGCCGGGCTCAACAAGGATCTCGCAGCTGGAAAACCGAAAAGAATGAAAGAAACTGCAACAGAAAGGCGCATGGCTGGTTACTTAGACTGGCACCGGTGGAGACGACGAAAAAACTGACCGTCGATACGGGGGTCTTATATATGCATCGCGCACATGGTCTATATAGAAGACAAGTGCCTGTGGTTGGAATCATGCCTTACACGAAGATAACGCACGTTGTTTGAGCGAATGATCCTAGTAACCTTGTGGGCGGAAAATAGTCCACATGTGAGTGTCACTGATATAGGTATCCGAGGTCAAAAACATCGTGATCATTCCAAAAATAGCATCGTGTAAGGTCGTAAGAATAGGATTTCATAGCACATTTACCGGTATCCTTGCATCCGGCCCCATCACTACCTGACGGCACCGTGCCGTTAATGGTGAGATGAGATGTATATGGCTACCCGCGAGGACCGAGGCAAACGATGTAGGAAATGAATAGGATATTGGCATTATGTGCAGAAATTCATAGTAGCATTACAACCCGAAGACTCGGAGAGGGAAATATTACCGTAGTACCACTAGCCGCAGAACTCGAATGCGGGACAGCCAATAACAGTTCCAAAGCCGCCTTCAGGCTCCGTCAGACAAGCCAAGGGATATTTGTGCAAAAAACAACTCACTGCCGCCGTCAACGTTGGCAACCGCCAATAATGCCTGGAATACGCCACCGAGGCCTTCTCCAGCAAGAAGTCCGGCCTAGGGAAATTCGTTACAAATTTAAGACGGGAATAAAAGGTGATGGAAGTGTTACAGAAATCGCCTAGAGAAATGGACGGTTAACTCATATAAGGGCGTAAGATAAATAGTGACACTTACAAACATGTACATGTCATACCCCCCGGGGTTGCGCTTCTGCCAGAAGTAGTTGAACACGGATCCGGCACCCCTGCGTATTTTGTGTAAGATGAGCGTACAAAGTGGATATAAGTTACACGTACATGGCAATGGGGTAATAGACTTGAGGAGTGACAAAAGCAAGACCGACGGCGTTCTGTTCATTCACTTTTGAGTTTGCCACGACCAACGGGATTGAGATTCTCTTACCCAGTTGGGGACATAGACCCAGTATTTCTTTGGGATCCACAGATGCTGTTGGGCAATCCATGAGTAGACGATAGCATCGATGTTGGATAAAACACACTTTGACGATGACTGAAATCACGCTGAAGATGCTCAGTGCGATGGCCGTGTATCCCGACGAAGGGGGAATGGCTGAGATGCTTTGTCAACATGTTGCCTCTAGAGACGAGAGTCAGGCTTACGCAAGTTTGGTGAGGCAACAGCAAGGGCAACTGCAGACCAGGCAGAGACGGACGGGGCGCCATACGTACAAGAACCTTAAATGATCGTTGAAGATTTGGAGCACAAAATGAAAACAAAAGACTCACCGCCGTTTGGATCAGGGTGAAGGATACAAGGCGTAGCCTTGGTGAAGAGGATGAACAAACCAGTTGTCAAAAATACAGCGACAACGGAACCACAGAGTTGGGCAATGAACTGGTTTCGAGGCTTGGCACCAAGAAGATAACCGGTCTTCAGATCACCAGTCATGTCGGAAGCTTGAGCTGCAGAACCTGCGGAGACGACACCAGCCGTGAGATTGAGTGTCTCTGCGGGGCTTAGTGCCAAGTTCGAGCCCTTTCCAATACCACCAAAGATAAGTTGGGATGCCTGGCATAGGGTAAATGAGATACGTTGGCATTAATCAGACTCAGCAATGTACAAACCTTCGCGACGGTTGATACCGGGTTGATATCAGTCGCTCCAGAAGATTGGACACCGATGAATGAAAAGATAAATCCTAGAATGAGTGCCAAAATCGCCTCTCCCACGTTCATGTTGAAAAGCGTGGCTAGAATCGCACAAGACATAACAGTACTCAAAAAGAGACGGTTGTCCACCATGCAAATGGAATTCTGTGCTCCATAGGGGTTTGGTCCTCGTCATCTTCATCGACCTCAGTTCGCTGTGTGAACAGTCCTTTGAAATTAATAGAGATCTCGGTCTTTTTCATTTCTGATCAACAGTCAGGATTACGTGCCCATGACTAGAGTTGTGGAATCTCACTTGCGAAAATCGGGATCAAGCTCATCATGACGTCTGCAAAAGAGTACACCAGCATCATCAACACGCCTAGCAAAATATAAATTAGCACATAGTCTGGAGTTGGACGTAGAAACAAACCTGGCCAGAGCAGCCAATACCGTGGAGACGGGGAGGTGACGTATCTACTAGTATCGTCGAAAGACATCGCCGTGTATGACCATATTTCTGGAAATTCGTCCGGATAGAGTTGAACACCCACCGCACGGCCGGTAGAAACGAGAGAAGGCGCGACTTGATGTTTGCTGTCAGTTGACTAGTCATAGATATGGCTTCTTCACTCACTGATTCCCCAAGCCAGAACGGCTCCACCCACTGTGAAAATATTAGCTCAACCACAATGTACCGACCATTTAATATTTACATACAGAAACTCCAACTGGCATTCAGACCGCTCAGCATGCCGGCGCCAAAGAACGCGGGAGTGACTTGTATAACAGTCAAGACGGGCTACCACTGTTTGCACGAGAAAGGTTACATTCAATGATCCACCCGTAATTTTCCAACGCAATGATGCTGGTGAAGCCGATTCGGGAAAGCGACCAACCGATATGCCAGTCGTAAATCTGGAAGAATGTGGATCAGGCTGATGCAGTAGTATCAATATCAGTAACTATGCTCACAACACCAGGCGCGTAACCGGTCATGACCTTGAACACGAAGGTTAATGCAAAGGAAATCAGGAGCGACCATGATTTCTTCTTGGCAACTTCCTCGCCCTTCTTTCCAAAATGCAGAGACCGAATCGTATATGCCTGTTCAAAATTTGTCAAGCAACGGGTTACTGGAGAAACTGTTAAAGTGTGCGTACCGTAGCAGCAGGTGTCGGGAAGGTGAGCTTTTGGTGAACAATGTAATACCTCCTTAGAGGAATGACGAAAAAGACACCAAAGAAGCCTGCAGTACAAGTCAGGGCGATCAACTTGCCTATATCGTCTTGGGGGTTTACAGAAAGTAAATTAAGTCGGTACATCGCTGGAATAGCGCTGACAAACAGAATACCGAGACCACCGGCGGCTATTCTCTAAGGGTCAGTACCTACAGACAAAGTGTGGCGCAATAAACGTACCAGTGGCAGCACTACGGAGACACAATTTGTCAATACGAAGACCCTTCATTAAGCCAAAGGATATTACCTCTGAACAGTACAGTTCTCCTTGGGACCGAATGGACCGCCAAAGAGCCATCCAAGGAGACCAGACTCTGGAAGAGCTTTCGAGATAGGTTTCAAGATCGCGAACCCAAAGATGGCCTAGAGCATACTGAGCAACAGGACATGATGTACAAAACAGGTCCGCTGACCCCAAAAAGCTGAGGACCGAACGTAAAGCCGGTCTTCAATCCGAGATAGATGTTGGAAGCTCCCACTGTCAGAAATTAAATAAACATCACGTCAGCCGGCGACAGCGGAGATGTTTACCAATGGCGCCTAGTACACAACCAACCAAGACAGCACTGGTGGCCATGAGTCCTCTCGTCGAGCACTTTTTCTGCTTGTTACTTACCGGACAGTGAGCTGGTGGGTCTCTTCTGGCGCGTCAGGATCAGGAGGGAAGGGCTTTGACCTGCGATAAGTAGTTAAGTATCAATATCCGGCCTTGGAAAGATGGTTGACCTACACATCATGGTCATCCATGAGCTCGATGACTGCATCTTCATTCTCAGCCGCATGCAATGCTGCTTTCTCGTTTTCCGAGCTCGAATACGTCGCGCGGTGGGCAAGCGATGCTGAGGGGACGTAGTCGATGTCGGTGGACATTGTGAGGACAACGGTGGTCGCACAAAGAACATAAATTGATGGCTCAGCCCTTTAAATTAGGCATTCCATCAAGCGCGTGGAACCATTATGCTCGGAGCTGCTTCGAATACGAAGCCACATGAGCAGGCACCATATGCATGATGAAGCTTGTCCACATGGATTCGGTAGAGATAGTGAGCGCTCGATACAATTCTCAGGGTCGGATATCAGGGATCAACAAATTGTTGCACAGGTTTGAGAAAGAGATACAATGCATACAATTAATTAGTCCCTCGTGCTAGGACGACCCCGGCCCATATCCTCCTCCTGCGCCCCATCCTTGACTCCAGTATTGGTCTGGAGTCGTATAGGGATTCTGCCCTGGCGGGTATGCCATGCCAGCCATCCCAAACGCAGCTGCAAACCGCGGGTTGATGTGAGGCTGAACCATCGCGGCCTGTTGATACGGGTCGAACTCGGCTGGACTGTATTGGAATCCATAATCGGTGGGGACTTGTGGTGAGATAGCATCATACTGGGGTTTTTCGATGCGATTCTGTTGTCGCCGACCCCTTCCTTGTCCACGCCCCCGACGATCTCGATGGGGTGGTCTAAGCCCTGTGCTGGTACTAGGGGCCGTCCCCGATGGTGTTTCACTCTGCCAATTGGAACTACCTTGGGAGGTAGGCACAAGGGAAACATCAGCATACGGATCTTCATCGTATGGCATTGGTGGTGGACGTGCCCCGGTAGAGGCAGAATAGTCTAGATCATACGGGCTATGGTCATCATAGGCGCTATTGCTGCCAAACGCGTCAGTCATCAAATCTTGGTCCCGCATACGCGTTGGGGTGCTGAATCTCGATGAAGTGGAGGCAACGGAACCCGCGCGGCTTCGACGTCTGCAAAGCATGGTGATAAGGACACTAAATCAAATGAACAACAAAAGTGGTCACTTGCCCATGTTTCAAGTTTCTTTTATGTGCGGCCTCTGCTTCGTCGTCCGAGAATTCCAGTTCGTAGACTGCTGGTTCTTCGTCATACAGATTGCTGGCGTCGCTTCCTTTTATTCGTATCGAATCTACAGCTACGAAGCGGCTTCTCCCAGGGACATGGAATACCTGACGTGCTAGTCTGATCTTGTTGGTGTCCAAAGGGAATGTAGAATTAAATTTGACCTGATAGAGAGGCTGGGCGGTGGGGCCGAAAGTTTCGTAAATCTGTCAAGGATAAGAACACAATTGTAATGGAATGCACACGGAGCACGTACATAGCCTAATACCTTGCGATCGTCAAAGACCAGCAAGGTTTCAGAGTCGAGAACATGGTTGGTGTGACTGGAAGGAAGGCCCCTGATGATTACCGCTTGGTCCATAATGTTCACTATCTCGCCAAGGACCTCAATGCCCTCCTCAGCACCAATCTCTTCAATTTCGGGGACAGGAATATTGGAATCAACGACTTCGTGCTGACTGGCAAAGTAGGACTTGGATTCAGTGGACAATCCTGGTTCTCCTTCATCGTCGTCGCATTCCTTCCGAGGTCGCACTTGCGGTTCATCCTCTTCAGAAGAGCTTGAATCGTCTGATTCTGAGTCGGCGTCAGATTCCGAGTCTTTGGGTTCTATACTGGCATATATGTGAAAATAGGCCGAAGAGAAATGAAGAGACATACGGTGATGGAGCTTGTTCCAGTTTCACCAACGCGTCGGTTTTGCTTCCATTCTCCATCTTCATTTCTTCGTCCTCTTCTTTGACGATAAGCACGTCTTCAATCTCATCTTCACTCGCGTATTCGCTGCTCGAACTGGCGATGTCCTCGTCGGAGTCAAGTGGTGCTGCCTGAGCCGGTGGTGGTGAAACTTTGGAAGGGCTGGAGACCGTTCCAAGCAAGCTCTGAATGAGCAAGAGATCCTGCGACACAAAACTTGGCGTCTTGAAGGTGTCCATTAGATGAGAGACTTGGAAATTTTAATTTCAAAAATTCGCCTGAAGTCACATATGTGACACTGTCACGCCATGTCCTTTTTTTGCTACCAGAGAGCAACGCGCTCTGCCTTCACGCCTTGCATACGGCGACTGTACTCTACTCCAGGGCCGGCAAAGAAATCGAACATTCAGCTGATTGCTGAACTGCGAAAACTCACCGACGCACCCCTCACGAAAGCGCGATTAGCACTGCAGGAATCTAATGGAGACTTGGAGGGCGCGAGGAAGTGGCTGGAAGCGGAACTAGTGGTGTCAGGTGCAGCCAAAGCAGCCAAAGTCGAGGGAAGAGCGGCAAACCAAGGCGTCGTCAGCCTCACCGTTGTAGATGGAGGATATGGACACGGTCACCAACGGGACGGACGCATCAGGGTAGGGCTGGTCGAAGTCAACTGCGAGTCTGACTTTGTCGCCAGAACCGACCAGTTTTCCCAGCTTGCGGCGGCTCTCTCGTCTGTCGTTGCCCGGGTACCTGCCCTGTCCCATTCTAAAGACCCATCCTTCGAGCCTCTTAGCGTGCCCGAGCTTTTACAGGCTCAGTACGGGGATGGTGCCATGACCGTTAAGTCAGCTATTCAGAATATCATTGCGACTATTGGCGAGAATATATCTATACGGCGCGCCGCAGCAATATCATGGGCACCCCAGCCTGACCGCGCCGTTCGACTGGGTTGGTATACCCACAACTCCAATTTCCCCTTCCAAGGCCAGATAGTTGGACTATCCTTGCTGGATATGCGTGCGCAATCCATTGGGAAGCTCCTCGAACCAACAACAGAGGATTCTCCATTGTCAGACAAGGCGGGACAACTGTCGCATGCCCTCGCTCAACAAGTTGTCGGTTTCAATCCCGTATCTATCACGGGCGGCGATGAAACGAGCTTGTACGAGCAGGGCTTTATGGCGGGCCAAGGAGCGTTAGTCAAAGACTATCTCGTGAATTGGCGCGAAGAAAACAAACTGCAATCGGTGGATGTCGCTGGTTTCCTCAGATGGAAGGTTAGCGAACCGATACCGGAGTAACCCAGGTAAGTAGGTAAATCTATTATCCGCTGCGTGGTTTAATCCACACTCGTAACAGTGCCCTGATCTATAAACATCCTCCGCTCATCAGTAAAAGTAATGCCAATAAATAATTGTCCCCTTGGGCCTGACATCTCTTCAACAACTATGAAAACCCACCCTCGGATCCGAGATCTCGCAAAGATTTACGGTGCTTTGTGACACGCATATTTTACTATGGGAAAACCGTAAGGATGTTGCATCGTATAGCTGCGATGATCGTCCTTCATGCAAAGCGAACTGCAATGCCACAGTGAGACAAGGCACAGCGATTTTTGCGAAACGCTCACATATCTATAGAACAGTCAGCAGGACGTTCGGGTCAGAGAGAAACTCTGCTTACATGTAACACCGACCACCATAAAGTAGGTGCCTGTGCCCTGTTGCGCCGCATGAATAACGCGAACCGGGGCGAGAACGAGAAATTATTTTACCGTGAAGATGTGCCACCACGCGTGTCCTACGAGGTCATGTTAGCAATGCGAACAGCTAGCGGGAAGTTCTCTATCATGCTTACCTTCAAACAGAAATGCCAGAGGCCAGCCAACTGCCGTTTTCCAAGCTGTCAAGGGATCGCAGAATACATTGTCAAGGTTCCAGATGAAAAATCCAAAAACGAATAGTCCAGCTCCAGTACCAAAGACGCTTCCAATTTCTGCCTTCTTGCCGTCTGGAATACGGAACCTTTCTTCAGACCAATTCAGAAGGTAAGCGATTCGAACGCCGATGGCTGATGCGATAGTTCCGAAAACAACTTGATGGTAGACTGGATTCCGATTGATGATGCTGGAGAATGATGGTGGGTAAAACAGGAGCAGCCGAATATGTGTATACGTACTAGCTCCAGGTAAATAGCGCGTCTAACGCGATAGTCATGAAAAGAGAAATCAGGGCGCGCGGGGTGTTGAACCTGAAGCCCGGCGTGCGGTCGTATAAAACCCAGCAGCCTATTGAGGCGACATAGACCATAGGAAGTTCGTCGGCGAGTTGCCAGTGAAATAACAGCGTCGCATGGAAGGCGAAACTACCGAGGCCGACGGTAGCAAAACCCTTTCCCAAGGATCAGACGGTGATTGACGTCCACAATGAAATGACACACAATAAATCCAATAGTGTAGACTGGCGGAAGAGATTGGCGTATGATGTTGAGGACACCATATACGGCCAGTGCGATAGAGTACAGATTAGAGAATGTATTGACCAGTTCTGCGACATAGAACGAGAACTGGTAGTTGGCCTGTGTGTGGGGAGATCAGCATGGTCCGCGTCGGGATCGATAGTGGGGACTCACTTCACACCAATCTAAAGTAGCGGTCGCAGGCCCATAGAAGCCCTCAAAGTTTACAACGCTGTTGACGGAGGCCATGATGGGGGTATAGGAAAGGAACGGAGGGGGGGCCCTTTGCAAGTGAAAGAGACGAATCCAGGAAGGCCCATTGTAGTTTATATGTGCCGCAGTTAGTCGCGATAGATGTTCCAATGTCACCGCTTGTGACAAATTACGAGCATGTTTTCAGACCGGTAGCCGGACTGGTTCGGAGACAAAGGCACTATAGGAGACAAGCATATGGATTGATGTGACAAGCGACAGAGAGTATGATGTGGAAGCCGAATGAGCTAGCTCGGATTCGCTACACAAATTGGAAAACACTGGGTCAACTGGGGCTATTTTAGCTACTTGATGCATGCCAAGAAGGGATGCATAAATTCAAGTTCCAGGCAGAAGACAAGAAGAAAGATCCAGCCTAGGAAGAACCGCTTTCGGTGGATTACCAGTGATAAGCCGGAAGCGGAAATGCAAAGTTTGTCGACGATCGCTGACGTCATCCAGCAGCCTTCTCTTTTGACCCATGCGCAAAGCCTGCTATTCCATCGCCCGTAATGCTCGTCGCGGCCAAATACGGAGACTTGCAACAACTGCGCCTGCCCCTCCTTCCGTCCAGATAACCACCCTTCCCAACAAAATACGTGTCGCTACAGAGACCACCCCTGCTTACTTTTCTTCCGTCGGCCTTTATGTCGATGCTGGCTCACGGTACGAGACGGACGACATTCTGGGGAGCACCCATTTCTTGGACAGGATGGCGTTCAAGGTGCGTCTTGCTCATACTTTACCTTTTTTTTCTCCACTGACTGTCCCAGTCTTCGCGATCCCGGTCGGACGAGGAGATGTCGGCAGCTGTACATTCACTCGGGGGCCAGATATTATGCTCATCATCCCGGGAAGCTATCATGTACCAGTCCTCGCATTTCCACCAGGGGACACCACTGGCCACGGAACTCATTGCGGACACCATTCTGAATCCTGAATTCCTTCCTGAGGAACTGGAAGCACAGCGGGATGCTGCTCGTTATGAGATCCGCGAACTCTCAGCGAAACCTGAGATGATACTGCCTGAAATCCTTCACGGTGTAGCATACAACCACAAAGGTCTCGGCAAGTCGCTTCTGTGTCCCGAGCATCGAATAGAGGCCATAGATGGACCGACACTGCGGCGGGCGATGGCCCACTGGTACCGGCCAGAGCGTATGGTCGTTGCCGGTGCAGGTATGCCCCATGAGCAACTTGTTGAACTTGCAGACAAGTACTTTTCGTCACTAAAAGCCATGCCTGCCCCCGGCCCGTCATTAACCTACCGGCCAAACACCCCTCAACAGCAGGCCCCGACAAATTTGTTGTCTTCCTCTGCGCCTTCTGTGACAAAAACTTTGACGCGGGCTGCGTCCTACCTCTTCCCCGCCACCCACAATGATGCTCCCGGGAGACTAAATCCGGGCTCAGACTACACCGGCGGTCAGCTTTTCATACCCAATGAAACGTCCGAATTCGATCACTTGTATGTAGCATATGAGGGTGTAGGTATCCACCACGATGATGTCTACACCGTGGCCACCATGCAAGTACTTCTCGGTGGAGGTGGAAGCTTTTCTGCAGGTACGGCTTGATACTAGGCATGCTCGACAATCACTAAACTCCACCTTTGCTCCATCAGGCGGTCCCGGAAAGGGCATGTACTCGCGGTTATACATCAGCATTCTGAACCACTTCCCCCAAGTGGACCATTGTGCTTCTTTCCACCATATTTACAGCGACTCTTCACTGTTCGGCCTTTTTGCTTCCTTTGACTCCAAGGCGCGTGGAGGCAATACTCCGACTCAAATACTTCCTCACCTTATACATCAACTGAGTTTGCTCCTCTACACTCCGATCCCCGAACAAGAGTTGTCACGCGCCAAGAATCAACTCAAGTCAAGCTTAATGATGTCCTTGGAAAGCCAGGCTATCCAGGTAGAAGATTTAGGTAGACAGGTATGGCGCTCTCTTCATTTATGTTTTTCTGTGATTGTTCTGACATGTGAATTCTTGACCTCAGGTACTGGTTCAGGGTCGAAAAGTCCCGGTGTCCGAAATGGTGAAGAAGATAGATCTCATAACACCCCAAGAAGTTCGTCGTGTGGCCTCGACGATATTCGGGCTTCAGTCTGGGGCAAAGCCAACCATCGTCTGCATGGGACAAGAGGACGTTGGTGACTACCACAAAGCCTTTAGAACGTATGGGTTGGCAGTGTGATACAATCATAAAACATTTACATCAGTGTATCCTTATTCTACATACGATTTCGTCTCAAGGTCCCATCAACCGCCGCAGTTACGTTAACGGTGATTCCTCCGTAAGTATTAGTACACGCGCCCGCAGAGAAAAAAAATGGAGCATGAGCAAATGATGTCGGAATATCAGCTTATCAAAGGTGTAAAATTAACTTCGCAGCTTCCTCCAACGAGTGTTGCGCGTTGTGCACATATATATCTCGGCTCCCGGAGCACAATCCATCCATGCTGAAACCTGAGTGGGCTGCAGATGCGTAACAAGACAGTGCTCGCCAGGCTCGAAGGAACCAGCAGGCCTGCCTTCCGAAAGGGACACGTTCAGGACATCCCACACTGTGAGCTGGGCCACACGGTTTCCAGGTCGCCGCTGTGTTCGTGCATCTTTCACGACAATGACCCTAAAATTACGGACATCCCTAGGAGGACAAATGTCCTGATGTCGCGATTTCAGCAAAGTTTTGTCCGATTACGGAATGATAACTCACCGCTAGTTCTTTCTCGATCTCGTCCATAAGGTTCTCCTGGTCTTTCTCGAGCTGTTTCCTGATGCGCCGGACTAGCCAGCCCGCGTCCGTAGGTGATATCGCCGAGATGACCTTCGCCGCCTCTTCGGGTTCTTCGAGCTGGTCGTATAGGTCATCGATGCGATCTGGTGGTCCGTCTTCACCCGGTCGGAACTGATTGCCAGCTTTGCGCTCCAGCCTATCCGCGTAACCGTGATATCGCCGCGTAATCTTGTCGAAGTCTTCGCGTAGCTTCGATTCCTCGAACTCTCTCCTTCGCTGTCATTATGGGAGTTAGTTGGCTAGAGGGAAAACAGACGAACCAAAAGAACTCCTACCTGCCATTCATCTCGAAGCGCCATTTCTTCCTTCTCGTTCAGAGGGCCGTTATTAATTCGCCCTTCTCGGTGTGAATAAACTCGAAGTATGCGATAGGATAAACCTAGAGGCGGTTTTCAGCAAAGTGGCGCCACTAAAGAATCGATAACCACCTTGACCACAAGCAAGTCCATAGCAGCTATTATGCCCCCATCACGAGTCAAGCTATGCATTGTAGCAACTGGCAATTCTCTTTGAAAACCAAGTTTCGCGTGCCACGGAGCCAGATGCGTTGAATTTCCCGTCAATATCAACTTGATGGAGTTGTAAGCCTCAAGTATTTCTTGAGGATCTTTCCGCTCCGAGTCTAACTATGCCAGAGCGTCAGAAAGGGTTCGGTGCCGAGCGCTAAATGGAACTCACTCTGGCACCCACTATTGCAATCTTTCTGCCGATTGCCAGAGTTCCCTTGCGAATGGCTCTCGTGAGTGGTGCGTCGACCTGCGCTCGAATCTTGTACCACCCATCGGTAAGCTCAAGCTCTGGGCAACCGTGATACATCTCGCCGTTCTCCAAGAGTCTGTTCTCTAACCACTTGATTTCACTCACGCATAGAACCATGGGTGACGTAGATGGCGCGTCTTGAGTTGCAATAAGTCGCAATGGTGGCCGAACTCCTTGGTTAATCTCGCGCTCATATCTAGAAAGAACGGGTAAGTACCCACAGTTCAGAGATCATCAAAGGTAGGTAGACGCTTACCTATACAGCATTTGCCGATACACCTCTTCCCAACACCACCGTCTTTCCTTTTCATCCCACTCCTTCTCTGGTTCGAGGCAAGTCATTCCAGCAAGCTTCCAGAGGATGAGGCTCCAGTGGTTATCAATCCAAGGCCTTGTAACCAGGGAGCACCCCGCTTCCTGGAGGTACTTGAAGGTCGCCAGTGGGTCCATGACAGCATCGGCATGAACTGTGTCGAAGGGTGGCGGATCGTCGTATTGTGTTGAAGGCACCTTCCTGTAGAATGAATAGTAGGCCGTTATGCGCGGATGAATCTGCTCAAGTTCAGCTAATGTCCTATATAACCAGTTAATACGTGACGGTTGGACTATCTATCCACATACATTCCAGGAAACTCGAGCTCTTCTGGAGTAAAGCGCTGGGGCACGAGACCAGAAGAAGCCAGTGTCTTGCGATGGGGGGTTTTGCTATAGGAATGAATCAGCCCGAATCAAGTCTGAGAAACAGCATTCATACTTAGATCAAAGAATTGATATGTTTTCGCCTTCTGAGCTGGAGAAGCCTGTGTCTTGTTCTGAACAGCATCGGGTTTCGAATTTGGTGATGGGGATAACACACGCTTCTTATCTGCATCCTTTGTCTGCTGCACTAATTTCTCGCGACCGGGTTCTCCGGGTCTCATTCCAGGTTTGAAAGGTGTCACAAATTTGGCAGGCGTGGTTCGTGGTTTAGATTTGGGTGTGGAAAATCCGGTAGACAGTGGTATGGATTTAGGTGTGCTGAGGGTCGTGGAAAGGGGAGACGACGCGAGAGGATGAGCACGAGATATTTGTTTACTGCTCTGAGGGTCATTTTGCAGGTTTGCAAGCGGTGAGAGTGACTGTTTGAGAGGAGAGGGTTTCATAAGCGGTGATCTGAATGCTAGTTGTTTCGTTTTGAGGCTCTCCACGGAGGCAGTTGTAGGCCCTTTCGAAAGTGGTCGGGAGAATGGGGCGGGACTGGGTGTACCAGGTGTATCGGGTGTGTTTTGACACTTCTCAATGCCGGACGCGTAGGTGGGGTGAATGTAGTCAAAGATGAAGCTGTGCGAAATAAATCCATGGCGTTCGGTTGTGTCGATTCCTCGGCAAGAGGCTCATCAACGTCCTCCCCTTGCCACTCTTTCATCTTTCTGACGCGCCTTCTCAAGGGCGGCTAAAGAAGGTGCTATAATTCCTTTGGACGCCGTTGAAAAACCGGAGGCATTTGCTGAACTGAACAAAGATGTAGCAGACACAACGCCTGCTGGTTGAAAGCTGCTTGTCTCGCTCGGAAGTCCAGGAGCAAACCATGAAGAAAAGTCTTGCTCCTGTATGGGAGAGTTAGGCGAAGAGGACGGCTGCGATGGAGGGAGAGATCCTTGTCGGCAGTAGAGGTAGAGGCTATAGCTGCTGCAGATGTGAACCCAAATGCAGGGAAGATAGCTGAGGTCGAGGGATCTTGTTTGTGTGAATTTCGCGCATCGAATGGGTTTTGAGATATGTCCTGTGCATGGCATAAACATTGTTGCGGTTGGCATAATTGGAGACTCACCTCATGCAAGGCATCGCTTGACCCAGATTTGTCTGTCTCGTCATCGTCGGAAGATCGAACCTTTTGCGAATAAGAGGTCTCCAGTCTGTCCAGTGCCTCAATATCATCTTGGCTGAGGTTCAAATCTTCATCGAAGTCAGGAGAAGATAAACGCTGTCGCTTGCGATTCGGAGAAGGCTTCGGTGATAGACCTAGGGTTTCACATCAAGATATTGAATAGAGAGCACGATGGACACGTACTTCTACGCATTCTGGCTTGCTTGACGGGAAATGGTGGCAAGGCGCGTGAAGACGCGTGAATCGGTGTGATAGTGTACGATCCGGTCTAGGTGCACTATTGTCAGACAACAAACCACAATAACGCGTCTAGTCACGTGGTATCGTTGTTGTGGCGCCAGATGGCCGCAGGTAATGAGTCAGTGATCTGTCGGACGGTACTGTCCAGTTTCCTGTCTTTACGTTCCGGGCCATAGAAAAGGTGGCCAGTATATCGTCCGATAATTTATGTGAGTGCCACCAGTAGACCGGTATCATACCCTGTTTTTAGTATTTCACAGGCAGGCCTGCCTATCACGTTCAATCAAACAATGTCCCAATGGTCTGGAGCTGATGAGCCTTTCCTTCCCCCAATACAAAAGCTTTCTCAATCATTCTTACTAGAGAATCCCGAGCTTCGGTCGGAAGAGGCAGAACGCGGCACGAAATGGGATTGAATACGCTGTCGCGTCGATTCTCTGCGACAGAGTGGACGTACTTTAGTTTTATCTCGTCATACATGTATACTGCTCGAGAATTTACAGATCAAAGCTGTGCTATTGGACGAAGATGCGATCACGAGTTCCTCCCACATCTTGCCTTAACCGCCACCAGATTCTCTACGGCCAATCTCGGCTACTACTGCGCTTCATCATCTGCTGATTGACAGACAGTATATAGCTTTACGCTCCCATCCACCTTCCAGCTACTTTCACCCCACAATGCGCGCGTATTACTTTGACAATCTCCCTGGCGACCAACGTCTTCCCCATGATTCTGCTCGTCCGGTATCTTTAGACGCGCTGAAATCTTTGAATCTCCTGTATATGAACATCCCTGTGGACGGCTATGAGGAAAGAATCGCAAGTGTGGCAAAGGAAGGGGACTACAAGAATCATGATATCATCAGCATTTCTAAGGACGGCTTGGGTGATGTAGGCTCTAGCCATTATCGGGGTATCTCTGTCGTCTCACTTAATCCCGTTCTAGCAATACAATGCCAAGATCAAGGCCTTCTACGAAGAGTGGGTAGCCTTTTTTCCCGTGTGGTAATGAATGCTCATCATATTACGCAGACATATGCATGAAGACGACGAACTTCGCTACCTCCTTGCCGGAAGTGGCTACTTCGACATTCGTGGTGCGTCTTGTTTTCGAAACCTTGAATTCTGTCTTAGTGCACTTTACAGAAGCCCCGACGGATTCTTGGATTCGCTTAGCGTTGATCGCAGGAGATCTCATTGCTCTGCCTGCTGGGATATATCACCGCTTCACTTTAGACACCGACGACAACGTGAGAACTGTTCGACTGTTCAAAGTAAGCAGACGCCGCTGGAGATTACCCGCAACTGATTCTGACGGGGCCGACAGGATGTTCCCAAGTGGACCGCTCTTAACCGTGGCCCGGAAACTGAAGCCCACCCTATTCGCCTCGCTTATTTAAAGAGCCTGGAAACAGTGGCAACGGTTTAGTGGGGAGCTAAAGGACTGGTGTAATTCATGTATCAGGTTTCAGCGTCGAATATACTTGCTAACCTATTCTGGGTGATCCTTGAGCCATCTCTTCACGACACGAGGAAGCGGGCAAGCGGTGGACTCTCCTGTATCATTTGTCTCTTCATATAGTTTCTGACAGCAAATGTAGAGTTCCCGAAGATGCCGTTGGCAGTTTTCTGGCTTGTAAGTATTTTTACTCAAGCAACTTTGAAGGTCGCATGCTGTTCCTATGGTGAGTATGAAGGTCAAAGGAATGTGGTCTGTTTGACCTTGAGCCTGACAGGGCGGAGATGATGACTGCTATGAATGTTAAGTCAAGCTTCGCAGGTATGCCGAGAAAACCCACCATGATAGTTTTCGGTCAAGTTATGTACGACGTCACGGTCATGATTTTGTAAATAGTAGCCTACCCGAATTTTGACGCAAGTTTGTTTACATGACTAAACGAGAAAAAAACTCTCTTGTCAAATATCACGACGGTAAAATTCTTCGCAGCCAACCGACGCAAAGATATTCGTTTTCCTGGTCGAAAGGACAAATCGCTGACGGGCCGTAACGACGACCGTGGACAAAGAGGGATAAAGCTCGATTTCGGCTCGACAACAGACCAACGTTTGCCACTACGCGACATTTGAACCTTCCTTGGATTCACTCTGCCTCTCTGTCTGCCCTTCACTGTTCACTTTAGATCCTTGAAATCTTTTTTTCAAGGCATCATGAACGGTGCATCACAACCCAGCGCTCAAAACGCGTCGACCAGAATGGCCAAACCGCCACCTGCCGGTCCTGCACCCCCAGCTCCTGCACCGGCCTCTGCTCCTCCTGCGCCTCCCAATGCTGTCCGTACGGGCCCGCCGCCCCCTAGCCATCCTCCGGCGGTCAACGGCACCCATCACCATCACCACCAGCATCCACCTCCATCAAACTCCAAGGGAAAGAAGAAGAATGACGCCCCTGTGGATCCTGCTGTCATGTACGAGAGCCTCAAGAACAGAATAGCGGCTTTGGAGGAGGAGGAAGTACTGGAAGAGGAAGAAGAACGAAGATTTGGTGCGTGCTAAAACTTACTCTCAACGACGTACCGTTAATTTTTCCCCATTCCAAAGCCGAAGAGGCCCAGAAATCAGTGAAGGGGTTAGAGGAAAATGTCATTCATGCGAAATACATTGAACTGGTACTGTGAAAATGTCTTCGTAGCTCCGTCCGCTTATGTGCTTTCCAGTTTGCAGAACTCAAACGGCTGGAACGAGACCATGCGAAGGAGAAACAGAAACTCACTAAGGACAAGGATGCTGGTTCGTGCAGTGATGGCCCTTCGTTCTAATGTCCACCTAACGTTCATGAATAGCGAAGAGCCAGCTAACCAAGGCTAACCAGACCAAAACCAAGATGGAAAATTTAGCCAGGGAACTGCAAAAGGTCTGGCGTACGTTTCTACCATCGTCTGCATGTATTGACTCCATCGTCTAGGATAACAAGCGGCTACGGGTAAGTGATGTGCTACGCTGAAGCATTTCCCCTTCTTATAGACTGCAGGAAGATGGAAAACGGTTAGCTCAGTCTGTGGAGGACGCTCAGGATGAGGTATGTGGCGTTGTCCCTCACCCGCATTTCAAGGCCAAACCTCGGTCCTAGCTCCTCCAGATGCGTAGTGACGTCTCAAAGCGCGCCGACAAGGCAAAAATACAGGACGTCAAATACCGAGAAATGCCCGATATCGTCGTCAAAGTGGTATGTCGGTACCGCGCGGAGCTCTTCTTCAAGATATCTCGGAAAACGAAGCTTACGAAGCTATTCAACGCGTGGACCGACCGTATGGAGAAAAATGGAGGGAAGAAGGAAGGCAAGGGTGGTGAGCCTATCAACGGTTCTGTGAAGACGGATGCAGCTAGCACATTCTCGTCGGGGTCATCTACGTCTGGTTCGACGATGCAGTTCATTTTCACGCACAACGGACGGACTGTCGAGGCTGAACAGACACCGGAGGAAGCAGGAATGGAGGACGGGGACGAGATTCTCGCGGTAGAATTGATGGACTTGACTGAGGGCTTTTCCGAGGATTTGGTGAGTAACCTTAATTTGAGCACACGTTGAGGTACGATAACCACCTCCCAGGAGGAATTCCTGGAGCCGCAACGGCAAAAGTTGAAGAAGAATTGGACAGATGATCCACAGGAGCAAGTTACCTAACTCTTGAACCTAACATTCTCTAATCTACGTCTTAGAGCCAAACGGACGTTGGAAGAAATATTTGATGGAGTGTATGTTTCCTTCTCCGTCGGTTGGACAGACAGTTTATTCATACGCGATAGTGTACGAGAACGACTAAAGGAAGTACTCCGACAATACGAGCTACGGGAACGGCATTTCGAGTGTGTCATACGATCAAAAGAGCTGGAGGTGCTTCTTTCACGAGCACGGGCCGCGGAGCAAAAGCAGCTGGCAGAAGGGGAAAAAGGACGCAGGGATAAACTGGACGAGGAGGTATGAGTTTGTCTGTGTGGACTTTTGACTGTCACTTGGGTTCGATTATAGTTCTTCTTCACCCGTACACAGATGCATCAGCTCCGAAAGGATTTGGAGGAAGCGCAGAATGGTCAGGCAATGCTCATTGACAAGCTGATACAGTGCTGCAAAGAGGTTAGCATATCCACTTAACGTATCCCTCTGCGTCGTGACACTGATTCAGATCCGGAACGAAAAGCCTAACGCTGAACGAACCCAGCGACTATTCGCCTCCTTGCGAGAAGAGCTTGAGAAGAGAGTCCCGCGAACAGTACCTAACGCGACGCAGAAGAAGGTGCCAGATGAACATGTGCCTAGTTGACACTGCTAAGATACATTACGGCTGCAAATGCAAAGTATAAGGTCCATGCGAAAGTCCTACTAGTATCCAAGACAAAAGAATGAAGGTATATTATACCAACGCGTCCAACTCTTCAACTCCTTCAACAAGACCCGATTTCGTGAAAGTCTTCCCCTTGACAGTCTCGAGGCCTTCACCTGCGTAGCTAACCAAGGGTGAAATCTCGATCTCTACGCCATCCTGCACCGTAGCGCCTGCCTTCTCCAAGAAGCGTCTGTGTTGGGAAAGCAAGTCACGGCGGCTGGTCTCAGGGTCATCAGACCCTGTTCCAGGGGCATTCTTCAGCGGGCTGAAGTCTTCTTTGCGCTCAACCTCCAATACCGTGAACCGTTCTGTGTACGGGAAAACGTCGAAGACAAACATCTCCAATTTCATGCCGTTCACCTTGGAAGGTTTGACGATCTCGCCAGTCTCCATGTCGACATGAGGAATCTTCTTGCGTGCGATGTGGAATGCGAGCTCCTCTTCAAATGTCTCCACTGAGTTGAGATATTGGGTGGTGTAGAAATGATTGGCGATGTTGCCGGCACGGAAAGCCAGCTCGCCGTTCTCATCCCTTTTTCTGCCTGCTCCTTCGAGATTTCAGAATACTCAACAACACCAGGCTTGTTGCCGCGGTAGGCGACTACTCCAACAGATTCGGTGGGCGAGGTCTTTGGAACAACTTTAGCAGCACAATCAGCTTGTTTTGCGATACTATAGCCGAGGAAGACGGGATCAGCGACCCGGACGAGACAGTTGTCGACGCAGTACGCGTGCACATAGAGTACTTTGCGCTTGCACAGATCCGAAAGGACTGTATGTGATTTATCTGCAGGAGATAGTGGGCTCGCGTAGCCGCATAGAGACCACCATTGCCGTCTGGTGCGACAGCGACGTGAGAAGGGCTGTCAAGGATAACTTTGCCTTCCATGGTGAGACAAGGCAAAGTACCTGTGCACATGGTGAGTTTATTTTGAACAAAAAGGTCTTATAGAGGGCTTACCCTGCTCGAAGAAGATGACATTCTCCGGTTTGAGACCAAAATACGAATGTTGGGTGAAGAAGCCTTCGGTATCCCGACGTGTAGGACCACTTGTCATGACATACCAAGGAATTACAACGCTACCAGCCGGTTTCTTGAATTCTGTTTCCGCAACAGTCTGCAGCCTGGCAATGCGTTCGGCTTGGTATTGGAAGAGAGATTTGTGTGAAGGAAGACCGATATCGTAACACCCTTTGGGCGCACTGCTACCCAAACGTGTTCCCTGGCCACCAGCCATGAGGAGGACACCCACTTGTCCCCGCGAAACAGCCTCCAGACCTATTCTCCTCCACTCAAGGTCCTTGGTTTCGTCGCCAACGGAGTCCGATGCTCCCTTTGGTAGCGGTTCAATGACATCAGATTGGGCGGTAACGTCGGCAGCAGCTGCCTCGCTGCTGACGGCTTTCTTGTAAATTCGATTAACGCGTTCAATGTCTAGATTTTCGAGCTGGGCGAGAAGTGACGCTCGCTCTTCCTGGGATAGCTTGGACCAGAATTTGAGGAGGTGACCTTGGCCAGCGGCTTCGTAACGAGAGCGGATACTGTCGAAGGACATGTTGTCGAAAGCCATGGTGGACGAAGGATGAAAAGAGATAATTTAACAGAAGAATCGATGAACTTGAAGGGAATGGACAGGCGGAAAGCTGATGGTAATGGCGTGGTGCTTGCGGCGGAAGTAGCCCTATTTCATGCGGTGGCTGTGCTTGGTGGCTGTACCGGCTCCTTCCAACGAGCGCCCACCGTGATACACAGCTTTGACATAGCTTTCATGTAACCAAGTCGGTACGGGGACGAGGCGATGTCAACTGAAGGCTCAGTGTCGTTTCAACCCTCCTTCGGCTTGCCTGGACCCTTGCTTGCATCGTTACTAACGTCCAAAGTAGTATGCCCTCTGGATCTGGCAGTGTGGCGCTTGACAAGGACTGCGCGTCTGTTTAGGATACCTCGAGTTCAAAGCCCTGCATCCTTTGAAAATCTTGCAAGGTGTTCGGAAACTGTAGTGAACTTCGGCTGCCACCAGGCCTTGGGGTACCGTGGATCGCTCGACCCTCGACCTTGTCGTTTCTATGGCATTACATGAAACCAACCTCACCCTCTTGTATCATTGAAATACTGGAGTGGATAGGCAAGCCCTCATTCCCTCGAGGTTTGGCCAGCCCTGGAGGTTCAACCAAGCTGGTAGCTTCGACGTGAGCTGGTGTGCAAGGGAGACCCGAGTCGCACCGAATGCCCTCCAAGACCTTGGCTGGCAGTTTTCACAAACCACTGCTCTGAGACATTCAGAGTGTACACGCTGTTCTTCACCTTTTGGAGGAACTTTTGAGAAAAGAAATTGAAAACTGCTTGGTGCGTCATCTAACGGTATCTCATCCGACCCACAAAGGTGCCTCGAACACAACCTTTTGTCCGACTCACGGCAATACACTACAATCCGGATTCTGGGGCCTTACTTATGCACTGCTACATCAGTAGTAACGGTGTCCGATCTCATGAGTTTTGACCATTCTCGTCAGATGACCGTACACCATACGTCCGAAGCGCTCAGGCTCACAAATTTCGCCGACCTTGATGCTTCTTTAACGGCAAGTACAAAAAAAGTTGAATCACGCATCTCAGGGCTTCTTCTGATCCTCTCATACAGGTATCCGGGTGTTCTGATCTACGAATTGTTCACGCATTTGACAGACTCCTCAAGTAACACCGAGAAGCAAGAAAACCTAACTAGCATAGATACCAGATGCTCCCGGGAGATTCACATTTCCGGTCCTCTCCAAGTCCTTGATTATGCTAACAAATTCCTGATTATCACCAATTACGACACATCGCTCCTCCGCTTTACAGTGAAGAAGACATGGCTATTTGGGGCCATCATGAATCCGCTTGCACGATGTTCTCGCACCTTTACCAGGAGCTTTGAACATGTGTCGTCGGAGACTGAAGGCGCAGACTCAAGCTCTCTGAGCGGCTGAAGAGAGGTCAGATGATCTCCCGTATTACAGCCAGCGTTCAGTCTGTCGCGGACGATTTCCACCCAATGTGGATGTTTCCTCTAAAGGCTGTCTCGAGCTGCATGTAACGATAGATTCATCGATGAAGAGTGTTTTAGGGACGAGTTCGTTGTTTCGACCATCTGTTTGCATATCACAAGGATCTATGAACGGTGTCGCAATATCCCAGGTCCCTCACGCGATGTCCAAAGGAAAGGTGAGGACTACATGAGTCAATTGGAAGTGACAAGCTATTGCGTAAACACTACTAGTCTTTGACCGCATCGCTTCGTCCGAGGTCGTGAGTCAGTGCGCGCGTGACTTGGCTAAACAATGCGCTTGGTTACGAGGACTGGGCGGGGCAATAAAGGCCAGTACTGCAGTTCTCGGGCTGTCTCACTGAACGGCATCCTCTTCCAGGAAACCTGGACCTGGGAGGAAAAGGGTGAAGCAAGAGGGGATAATATTCTAAAATATGCTTAGATCAAAGAAATTGGCGTAGGTGCGTCGTTAAACCTTCGGGGATTAGGGCGACTCACATGCAGGGTCCACCGAACCTACTGACGGGCATATGAAAGCACTTACTCGGGAGGCCAAGATCCTCTATCGATGGCAACGTCGGTCGACGATCTTCAAGTTGTCCTATATCACCGCCGTCGCCTGGTGCTGGTGATGAGCCTTGATCCTCGCTGGATGTATGGGCAGTCTGGTGTTGGCAAAGGTTTGGTTATCGTTCCGGAAGAGGTATAGGACCTGATTTTCAGGGTGCTAGCTGGATTTGACTCCAGGAGCGCGCGAAGGGCTCAACAAGAAATTACTCGGTCCCCACGGAGTCTTTGTCCTGAATTCAAAAATACATTCAATACAAAGCTCTGAGTGATTGCCTGAACTCTCCCGGCCTGTTGATCGACCGGTTGCAAACCGTTGGACGCTGGAATCGATGATACCGTTAATAAATCACAATCATTTTACAATTCTCCAGAATATCCTATTCTGGTTCTGCATTTGCCGTTGGATCCGCACAATTTACGAGGCTCATCCAAGCCCTTCTAGGAGTCTGGTCAGTTGGTAAATATAATATCTGTCATTTCTCGTATACTCTGCTGCGCTTGCGCTTGCACGCAAACTTCTATTCGGTGGCACCCCGAAAGGCGGCACTGGCACGTACAGAGTGAATCAAAATGGAGGCCCCAACTCGTAAAAATCGGATTTAAATTCATGATGATGCCGATGCCGGCTAGAGACCTGAAGAAGCAACTCCATGATCTTGCTCTGCCCCCTCGTTAACGGCAGTAGATCCACTAATTACCCCATAAATCACTACGAATTGGCAACGTTGACCCAAGTGAACAAGTACGGTCCGTGTGACAACTGTCGATGGCCAAAAAAAGAAAACACCCCAGGGGCCCCTCTTCGGTCTTGAATTTATCGATCTGATTGCACTTTCTGTTGTACCATGAAGAGAGTCAGCAGAGCTACCGGTGGAACGGGGAAGAAAGGCAATAATTGTCACGGAGCTGCCAAGTACGGCTGCTGCAAGTCTCCTGGATGGAGGCAGGTGCAACACGTGGATCGAATGGAGGTTGGCAGGACTTCAATTTGCGAGTTTGATCGATCACACTTTTGACTGGTTCGCTGCTGTTCGCCGAATATAAAAGATGGCTTGCCAGGCCTTGGGACAAGTTTTCTTAGGCCTTCCTCCCCTTCCTTTCAATCCACCGACCATGGCCCTCTCTCTTTTACGCGCCGTGACTGTCGCTGTCTGCGGAGTTTCCTTCCTTGATCCTGTATCTGCCATCTCGCCAGGATTTAATTATGGCTCGAGCAAAGTACGCGGAGTTAACCTTGGCGGATGGCTTGTCCTCGAAGTACGCACCTTCGTCGTGATTTCGTTCATGGGATTTCGTTAACGGCGGTTTCTAAGCCCTGGATTACCCCATCACTTTTCGACAATACAGGTGACTAGTGCCGCATGGACTCTCTCTCCGTCTTCTGATGCATTGCAGGTAACTCTGGCATCGTCGACGAGTGGACATTCGGCCAGTACCAGGACAAGGGCACCGCGACTGCCGCGTTGACCAATCATTGGAACACCTGGATTACTGAGTCCGATTTTCAGCAAATTGCTGCCGCGGGGTCCGTGATCGGTTCCTCGCACACTTGACTTCTACTGACCACTCAGCTCTTAGCTTAAACCACGTTCGCGTCCCCATCGGCTACTGGGCATTCGACGTGTCTGGCGGCGAACCGTTCATACAAGGGCAAATTCCATACTTGCAAAAGGCAGTAGGTTGGGCTCAAACCTATGGCCTTAAAGTCATTGTTGATCTACATGGTGCGTCGGAAATAACTTCATTCATTGCGTTAACCTCATGTCATGTTTTAGGAGCGCCTGGGAGCCAGAACGGGTCGGCGTGTTTTCAATAAAGTTCCCTCTACACCCGCTAATTTAAATATTTGCGGCAGCTTCGACAACTCTGGGCAGAAGAAGTCGTATCCGTAAGTCTTGCATTTCAATGAACTGCTAGCACGTTCAAGAATCAACTAACTGAGCTGCCTGTCAGTGGATGGCAGTCGAGCCAGTCAAATATCGACCGTACTAACGCCATTATCAAGACTCTGGCTTCAATGTTCGCCGGCCAGACTAACGTAGTACCAACTATTGCACCGTTGAATGAGTGAGCCTCATGCGATGCTGTTGATGTTCTATTTTTGACGAAGATTCCAGGCCAGCCGGATTTTACGGCGATTCAGTATTAAGTGTTACAAAACAGGTACGTGGGTTTGGCCTCCTTCACGGTCCGCCTCCTCATCTGCGCGTTTTCTTCATTAGTACTGGTATGATAGCTACGGAAATATTCGGTAATTGTGACGTGTTGACCATGCATTCATCCTGAACTCATACGTACTTTCCTAGATACCCTTATGGGTCTTCAACGCAATCAAACACGGTTGTTCTGATCCATGATGCATTCCAAGACCTTAGTTACTGGAGTGGTTTCATGACCTCTGGCTTTGATGGAGTGGCGATGGACACCCACATTTATCAGATGTTTTCTGACGCGGTTCGTCCCCCTGATGGTCGTTAGAGCTGCGTGCTGATTGGCCCTTAGGAGGTGGCAAGAAGTTACAGCGAGCATATTTCGGTTGCATGCCAGAAAGGCAGTTCGTTGTCATCATTTGATCTCTGGGTTATCGTGGGTGAATGGACACCAGCTCCTACTGATTGCGCGAGATATTTGAATGGTAAGTCTTCTCCTTTCGTCCTGTTTCTTCATTCAAAGTGAGCATCTTGGCAGGACGTGGCGTTGGCGCGCGCTATGATGGATCCTATTCTGGAGAGACAGCCGTAGGCAGCTGCAACGGCAAATCAGGCTCTGCGTCTTCCTTCAGCTCTTCCTATAAGACATTCTTGAGGCAATACTGGGAAGCTCAGGTAAGTCCACCAGCCTTTTCAAGCTGAGGTCTCCCTTCCACTTGTGATACAGGTCATTACATACGAGAAGGGACAGGGGTGGATTCAATGGACATGGTTGGTTGGTTTCATTCTGTTCTGCAGTAACCCCGTTGAACTCGTCATATAGGAAGGCCGAGAATGCGGATGATTGGAGCTACCAGGCTGGCCTTGCAAATGGTTGGATCCCCAAAAACCCTACAAATCTCATATACCCTTCTATTTGTGGATAGTCTTATACACCGTTGACCTTCCTATCCTTCATGTTTCTTTCTTGGCTTTGCACCCTGCTGTTCATGACCAACTTCTTCCTCCGAACATTTGCAACATTACGATATCACTGCTGTAGCCATCATATACCCCATAACGAGCCGCGTTCGTTTAGTGACGATCAAGGGAAGGTTTCCCAATTTTTGAACATCCTAAACTTGAGATATGGTTGAATTTCACTTGGCGCACGTCAAATTGATTGACACGCTTGAATCAATATTGATCTCCGCAGTGATTTTCCTCGATTTTCAGCAACTGCCTGATGATTGTAATTTATCCCTGCCCAGGCGAATGCAAGACCCTTAAAAGGTGCAGCATTACAGTTGCGCTCAAACTGATACGCTATTACGCTGACATCCTTCAGCTACGATGGAAATATTGAATATCTATGAATTACGGTGCTTGATAGACTTGTAAAGGTTTATAATCAGGTCATTGGCCGTCAGAGTGACGATGCTGAAAGAAATGAGTATCTGCTTCTATTTTCCCGAAGGTCACTCACGTATGAGGCGCTATCCGTAAAAAGTGAGCCGTTGTGCCCTTGTACCATCCACGAACACCTTCAGTCTTGAAAGTCTTCCATAGACAGTCGATAGGATTGCGATATAGGACCCCAACGACTTTTCCGGCCTCATTGCGTTTCGTAGGTTGGTTGTACATCCGAGTTAGAGCCTAAATAAACGGTGAAACGTGTAAGCAAAGCGAAAGATGAAAAGATGCAACGTCATACGGTGTCAGCTGGCTGCATTGCCATGCACTTTATCCATGGTCAATGTTACGGAAAGTGCAAGATGAAAGTATCACGTACGACACACATCCCGGAAACAGTGCTGCTTGCAAGGAATGTCCATGTACTGTTGTCCGGAAGAATCCCATGCTTTACCAGTTGGTTTTTGGTAAAGTTGTAACTAGGAAGTTGCACCTGCATATCCGATTAGGGACAGGCATCATGGCGAAGGAGGTATTTACTGAAGAGCCCATAGACGTTCGTAAAATTGCCGCATCTATGCCGCGAACCAGACCTCGGAACTTTCTTGTCGATATATTGTTGAAAGAGCGTCAAAGGAGCTCTTGTAGTAGTGTTGCGCACCAACGGGAAGAGCTGGGGAATACGCCTACGAGGCTGTAAGCGATGCAGTAAAGCTCCCAACTAGCCTGTACGGACCTGCATCCGTGCTTTGATCAAGAATAATGGGTTACCCAATGAAGCTAAACAGACACGCTGAGAAGTAGGTCGCGTATATTTCTATGAATACTGACCCCCAACAGCACCGCTTGTTGCACCAGCTATGACGGATGTAATAGGAATTTGCTCATTGGGCGCACGGCCGATGAAGTCATTGATAGCGTGTCGAAACGGCTCATAAAACCCTATTGGATGGCTCAGTCAATCTATAACAGTGCCAGCAGGTGGTTGTTTCACCTAGACGACTTCCGTTGAGCAGTATCTAATAACTCAGCAAACTCCGTGGATTTGAAAAACGAATCCTCTTACTTGGTAGGCGTACTGTACAACAATTGAGCATGCATCCTTCACAACAAAGCAGGGAAAGGCTCACTGCAGGGCCCAACCCGCGTTGCATCCCTCGGATTCCTTCATTTTTCCACGTCTTCGAAAACACGTCAAGTGCGCTTTTATAGACCTTTTTCTCCCCGCCCTTTGCCAGCTCGCCTTGAAGTTGAAGTCGTGTCTTGGCAACTTCCGCAGGGTTAGAAATTGTCACCTACGATGTACCACGTTCCGTGAGGCAGGTTATCCCATACGAAGACAGTACGTACAGCGATACAGGCAGCAATGCCCCCGCATATGAAGCCTTCGGGAGTAGACAAACGCCCTTTTTCGGTCGACGACATGAGGCGCTACGGAGGGCTGCTGGCCACAGTCCAGTCCGCGATGGTGATGGAGGAAGGAGAAAAGCCGCGTCGACATACAGCGGCCTTCATCGTAATTCGGATTTTCGGGATTCGGGTTACACCAAGTGCGAGTCTGGCACGTGATATGCTTGCCCCATTGAGGCACCTTCCAGCTCGAAATGGCTAGACAGATCGAACGACGACGACGAAGCCTTACTCGCTGTATGGAACAATGAGCTCTGCAGAAAATGAGCTCCGCTAATGTCCAGACAATCGTCTTGTTTGGGATTATTGCTGTTGTCCTACCCATTGCCCTCCGCGTATTGTCCTCACCCATCGTCCTGCTGCTGCTGTCCCCGCTTTTCCTCTTCGTCCTAGCCGTCGCTTTCTTAGCGCTTCACGTCTATTTTGGACACTACATCGACGCGAAGAGCCCTGCCACCCATCCGAGACTCTTCAATGCAGCCCGTCCTTTTGCTTTCTCAACACCGGCAGCATGGCAGGCAGTCTTGACCCGTTCACAATGGTCCCAGAACACGCCGCAGTCTTTTCCACCTCTATATCCCGAGTCACCGCTAGTATCTGAAGCGTTGAATGATATCATTATCAAGATTGTTAGAGATTTCGTCATGGTATGGTACCAGGAGATTTCGTCCTCGCCCGCATTTCCTATAGCGGTGTCTACGGTGATACACGACTCAGTAGAGAAGATGCTGGATAGAGCAACAGGTATCGATTTTGCAGCCCTAGTGGTCAAGCGCATCCTTCCAAAAATTACCGCCCACATCGAACTGTTTCGACAGTCCGAGATTGCTCTTCGGGGCGCGGGTCTTGAACGTCGTTTGACACAGTCGGAAGAACTGGATCTTCTTCTTGCCAATAGATATGCTGCAGGCATGGATTCGGCCAAACTGCACGATGCTGTGGACAACTTATCGACCACCTTCACCAAGCAGACAGAAGAAATGCACCTTCGACACTTAGTCGACATGGTGCTTCCCCACGTTCTTCCAGAAACCGAGGCTCGAAGCAAGGCGCTCAAAATCGTAGTTCGGGAGATAGCAGCTTGTTCTGTATTATATCCTGTCATGGAGATGGTGGCAGACCCCGATTTCTGGAATCGGGTTATTGACCAAATCGTGAGTCGTGAATACCTGGCATAATGACTCTTCCTCAATGCTTTGGACAGGCGGGGGCTGCAATTCATCAGCAGTAGGTCTTCACTTCTCCTGCAGGCGGCGGACTCTCACTTGTCCACCAGAAAACTGATCACCAAAGTGCGCAATGTTTTGGAAGCACAGTCACCGCGGCGTCAACACCACTTCTCTTCCGCTCCTTTAAGCTCTGCACCTAACGAGTTGATTACCATTCGTACTGATCCACATCAGTTTGAATCATTCCTGCGCAGTATCAGTCGTTTCTCCTCTCTACTCGATGCACGGAGGCTAAAAAACGATGTCGTTGGTGAGATTAGAAGGACAAGGATGCTGCTTGGTTAGCTTCAATCTTAACCCCAAGACCTGATGCTCATTTTTGGATAGCGAATCATGAAAAGGATGATTGGATCAACGGAGAGAAAACTGAGGATGTTGTTGCCTTCCTGGATCGGCTTTATACGGCCAAGCGTAAAGTCGAAGAACGTATCGTCGTTCTTGGAGGAGAGGAAGATTCCGTATGTTCTATTTCATATATCTGTTCACTAACATCACTGACATTTTTTTCTAGCGCCAGTCAGCATACCCAGAGACAGGCTCCAAGTCTGGACTGACCTTGCGAGATGTTCTTCGAAACCCAAGCTCACTCTCCTATCTCATGGAATTCATGGACCGAAGGCATCGATCACTTTTGGTTCAGTTCTGGTTGACAGTAGAGAGTTTTAAGAATCCTCTTGAATCTGTTGACTCAGACACGGAAAATGAAGAGGATGAGGCAATACAAGATCCCACCACTGCCATCACCGTGAAGGAAGATATTTCCATGATCTACGAGCTCTATTTCTCCAGTCCCACACCCCACCCCGCTCTATCTTGTATTTCTCAGAAGAATGCGGACATAATTCGCGACTTCGCTAGAAACGAAGTTATGCCTTCGCTTGCAAGTCAAAAGAGAGTACGCCGCAGTGTAATGACAGCACAAAAGCAAGTGGAGATGGAGATGGAGCAGGAATTTGAGGAATTTGAACGAACGGAGCTATGGTTCCGCGTTGTCGAGGACGCCGATCTTTCTAGCAAAAAGACGGCGGTCGAGGAATCTCCTCAAAATCAATATACCTCGGTTAACCATTCGACAAATCATGTGCCCTTCCAATCCAGAATTGGCTTGGGCCACGTTCCCCCGTTCTTGCAGCGTTCAGAGTCCTCGCCTGGCCATCTCATACGACGTACGGCTAGTTCAGACTCGGGAAGCTCTTCTCGCAGCAGACCTAGTTCTCCACCTCTTCGCGCGCCACCATCGAATATTGAGGTCTTAATGTCTCCCGTTGCCGATTCCTCGGAGAATAATCGTGCGCCGCTGTTTGACGGACCTGACGATCAGGAGCAGAAAGCAGAGGAAAAAAGGATGGATGCCATTCAAGCCGCTCTTACGGACATCATAGCTCTTGAGGGCGATGCAGAAAAATCTCCTGGTGTTGAGCAACACGATGATATATCAAGTTATCGAAGTATGCACTCTTCAACTAAACAGAAGCGAAGGGCAGTGTTTGATGATTATGATGAACTGGATGAAGGCGAGGATGACCATCATGACGACACTCGTGATGAACATCGGTCGTTCCAGCTTGCCGCTCCTGGTGATCTTCAGCTTTCCTACGAGATTTCTCGCTTGGGCGACAAAATCACCAGTCTTCTAGCACAGGATACTATGCTTGACAATCTCATCAAGAAAGCAGAGCTGACGGGGGACACCCAAGAGTTAAGGCTTCTCATGAAATCAAAGTCTGCCATGAATCGGGAGCTTCGGGAGCTCCAGTTCCAGAAATCTCAGTATGAGCAGCAAGAGTCAGCAAATCGTCTTCTCTCTGACCGTACGAAGGTATCTATCGTGAGCTCTACGAACGGAGAAGAGGGTGGGAAAATGGTGGTGCGCTATCTTGTGGAAGTTCAGCAACTTGCTCCTGATGGGGCCTTCGCTTCCGGATGGGTTGTTGCGCGTCGATATAACGAATTCTTAAATATGCACAACAAATTGCGGGAAAGGTATGGTTTGGTCAGGACTCTGGATTTCCCCGGAAAGTTGGTCCCTGCTTTGAGTGGTCACTTCATGGATGCTCGACGAACGGGTTTGGAGAAGTACCTCCAGGTAAGCCGACTGCCAAGTTGCTTCATTTGATCCTTGTTTATATGCCTTTTGTAGAATGTCGTCGCGATACCTATCGTTTGTGAGAGCGATGAACTGAAGTCATTTTTATCTCGTGATTCGCCGTTTGTGGCGTCGCAAACTCAACCCTCGACTTCGAAGCCTCAAACCTTTTCGGGAACTGCGCTTGTTCGGAATGTTTATCGTACTGTTGCGGAGAGCATTGACGATATGTTCTTCGGACCATCCATGCTTGACGTCATAATTCAACGCCTTACCCGTCAAGCCGCTGAATTCGTCGGTATCGTTGGTTCCGGCGTTAACGATGAGGATTTGGTTGCTCAGGCATTAGATGCTGCGGGAAAGAGTTCTTCCGAAGCCACACTTTCACGCTTGTCGGCGGACCTTAAACCTTTAGACGGAGAAAGCAGCACTTCAACCTTTACAGCACCTATCTGTGATTTAATCCTTGCGATATTTGAGCTGAATAAGCAGAATAACTGGCTTCGTCGACAAGCTATCGTCATAATTCTTCAGCAGGTTTTAGGAGGGACCATTGAAAGGTGAGCATACTATTGACCAGAAGCCAGTTCACTAACGCAACACCCAGAAAAATACGAGAAACCTTCAAGTTACTTGTAGGAGAAACTCGTCTCATGTCTTATATCAATACCTTTCGGGATGGGTTGTGGCCTGGTGGCAAGTTGAAACCCCCGGGCATACCGCGAACCTCAGAGGAGAGGCTGAGAACTCGAGATGAAGCAAATCGCAAACTATCCGCCCTTTTTCCTGGTAGGCGGCGAACTGGTGGCAACTCGAATGTCATGGTTTTGACGATTTCACGTAGATCTTGCTGCCAACATCATGGGACGGTCAAACGCACGCCGAGGTGCCCGCCGGATATTTGCAGTCCTACAAAACCGAAGATTAAACCAACATATAGCCTATACGGTTGTCGACGAGGTCAGTCTGACAGCACCTGCTCGTATGAGATCTTTCAATAATGACTTGATGCTTAGGTTATTGCTGCTCTCTTTCCTGAAATAATACCACCGCCACCACCACCACCGAGCACCTCTTCGGATATGACCCTATAACGAACGATACATCATGAACCGGATGGAGCCTAATAATACCCCATGATAATGTACGGTCTTCACAGTAATCATTTATCAGTCATTCCGCTGTCCAGTAGGGCAGATTCTTTTTGGATTACTGCCTCAGACTGTTCCGTTTTAGCTTTCTTGTTCCTGTGACGGTGCGTTTCAACAGCTGAAGCTTCCGGATCATCGTATCTTAATGCGATTCAGAAAGCAACATCCTCCAAGACGAGAGTCACTTACACTTTAATGGCATGCAATAAAAAGCCGCCCGTCCCAGACGTCATCATAGTTGGATGCGTACGTCCTGGCAGTACCTGAACAATTAGCTTCAGTGTGAGCAGTCTTGGCAGATGAAGTTGATATACCTGGTAGCGACGAAGCCACCCCTCCGTCACTGTGGGACAAAGAAAAGATGATACTCCGCGCATTTCATTTTGAAGGTCGTCGAGGATTTGCCCGTAGGGACTTTGTACCACGATCGATGCAGATCCAGAGATGTAGGGTGTCAACTTCTGGACAATGGGCCATGGGGCATACTCGCTTGCGATGATTAGTCTGTAAGAGGAAGGCGGGTCGGATAATGCGCCAGTCTGGAGGAATGTTTATGAGACCTACCCATCAAACTCCCCAGCAAATAATTCCTCGCGAGTGCTGGCCAAAGCATCGATAACAAGTTTTCGTTTCTTTAGACGAGCTTTCTGGCGTTCCGACTTGATTTCTTCAGCAGGAACATCCGATGGAGGGAGAACTAAAAAAATAAAAACATGAATGGACATTTCAGCCGATGTATCTAATCCGCCCGTACCAGGAGTGTAGTCCTCTTGCGCTGTAGCCCAATTCAGAGACGAAAGTACGCTACTAACTGATTTGGGGTCAAAGTTCATTTGCGCCATGACTGGATATGCCGGAGGCGAATCCGTATCACAAATAGTAATTAGACGTCCTTCGCCTGTATAGGTCAGTTAAAGATGAGGACACGAAGACAACGAATCACAATTTACCTCCCATGCGAGACAGGATACCACATACTACAAGTCCGGATGCATCATCAACTGCGATATACCGACCTCCTGGCCTGATATTGGCGAGGTTAAGAATCTGTGATAGAGTATCTGTGCGAATGTCGCGTATGCGGGTCTGGTCTTTGTTAAACCAATAATCACAGACATTAAATAATGTAGGTTCTATAGTGGTAAACGTTTTAGAGTATCTGAAAAAAATCAGACGCGTGAAAGGACATTCGAAGAAGAAAAACCTGACTTGGCTTCTTTGCGCTTCTTATACTTCTCTTTGCTGTACTCTGTTTTTAGCGAGTAATTTGCATGTGCTTCAATCTGCTTGTTGATAATATCCTGTGACCAGATCAGTTTGAGGAATGATAACAGCGAAAAGTTGCTCACAGATGAATGGACACCAGACTGCTTCAAGGCGTTAATTTCGTCAATGGTTAATGGCTGCACAGATTCTCCATCGTTGATTAGCTCGTTTGTAGCATCCGTGTCCTCTAAATTCAGTCAGAATTTTCGAGGCCAAGTCCATTGAAAGACATCCTACCGACTTCCTGCAACGTGCGAGGAGGTATAATTTTGAGATTTTTATCCACGATTTCATGGGTGAATCCATATGGTTGCCCTATCAGCTCATTGGCCAAGAAGGAGCCCAGGCGACCAACAGTCACCGTCCTAAAAAGTGTCAGATGTCATTTTGGAGGCGGTAGCAAAAAAGGGTCACTGTACGCGTCTTTGTCCACCTTCACACCACGAATATCGCCGTTGGGCAGCCTCAGAAGAACATTGTTTCCTGACTGGATTGTCGGCAGTCGGTGAGTTATCGAAGAGCTCGAGGCTTCATTGTTGCTCATAACAACGTCGACGTCGGTCATGAAGTTTGTGGAGAGGAATAATTAAACCAATTTGATTTCAAAGTCGCCAAAATCCACCTCGCTTCCCGTATCGCTCTTCCTCTCTCCTCCTGGATATTCCATGACATCCCAGGATAAGGATGCGCTGGGCTCGCTGGACACCATGCTGAAGAAGACGGCCAGTTCGACATCGACAGACCCATTGCTTCCCGACGAACTGACCTACCTCATATCTGCTTTTCTTCCATCCCGGCCCACCGATGACAGATCCAAGGCTTTCCTTGTTCTATCAGCCTTTTGTCAAGGTGTTCGAAAAGGACACACAGACAAAGGGCAGCAAATGGAGGCAGCAACAGAATCACTGGCGAAAGTGTTTTTCCCGTTAATGCTACCTCATCTCGAGGAAACCGTAGAAAAGGACCTTCTGATTGGGATTTCGTTTCTCACATCATTATTCCAAGTGGATTGGCAATCCGCATCTTTCATATTCCAGCAGGACGGTGTACTCGAGTTGATTATGGACAGCGTTGACCTCAATCCATCCGCCGAATTATCTCTTCATGTCGCACATCTTCTCAGCCAGGCCTGCGGGTACAAGCCCTGCCGAACCATCTTTCCTCCCCAGACAACAAAATGGCTTGAATTCATGTTGGGTCCGTCACAAAGTACACCTGTCCGTGCTGCCGCTACCATAGCCCTCATCAAATTGTCCAGAGGCAGCGCCTCAGACAATGCCGATGTAGCGGGGGAAAACAATACTCATATTCACAAAAAGGATGACGAACTTGCAGCTGCAATGAAAAACATGGTTATCTCTGGTGGCGACCACTCTTCCATCGCAGACTCCGTTGAGGGATTGGCGTATTTGAGCATAGACCCTGTTGTCAAAGAAATTCTGTCGCAAGATTCAGATTTCTTGAAAGCGCTCTTTGCGTCTGTACCTCGACGCAGACGTGATTACACTGCAGAAACACAATCTTCCCTCGTATACGGTGTCGTACTTATCATATCCAACCTATGCGCCTATCGACCGCATCTGACCGAAGAGCAGAGTCAGATGGAGAAATTGAGGCGTATGGGGAAGGCCAACTCTCAGTCGAGTGGGGACTCTCCGCTGAATGACGATGAAAAAGTCAAAGGGAGAATACGGAAATTGATGGCAAATGGCGTTTTGGACGTTTTTCCAGCTGCTTTAGCCGGATCGGATAGTCAGGGAGTACGCCTGGGCATCGGAAAAGCATTGCTCAGCATCGTAACAGACAAAGAGAATCGGGGCCATGTTCTTCGCGCTGGCGGTGCCAAGGTCCTGCTGAAGATCATAAAGTTTTCGGTGTCTCTTGCCACATCGACGAGCCAAACCGCAGCACTAGATCCAGTCTACCTTGAATCCATACAAGCACTGTCCAAATTGGCCATCACTGCCTCTCCGGTTCAGGTTTTTGGGCCGAACGACGGTGCGATATATGACATCATTCGTCCCTTCTCCCTCGCACTCCAGCACTCCTCCAATTTACTATTACAGAAGTTCGAAATACTCATGGCTCTTACCAACTTGTCTTCCCATAGCGCAGAAGTAGCCTCTCGTATAGCCGATTCGGAAGGATTGCTTAACAGAGTTGAGCTGTTGCTTCTGGAAGACCATGTTCTAATCCGGAGGGCATCCATGGAACTCATCTGCAATCTTATAGCGGGGTCCGAGAAAGTCTTTGAGCGATATGGGGGCGCGAGTGGCAATAGTGGTGTGAAGTCAAAGGTCCAAGTCTTGCTCGCATTGTCAGATGTGGAGGATATTCCGACGAGATTGGCTGCTTCCGGTGCTCTTGCAACTGTCACGACAGAGTTAGGAGCTTGTCAAGCACTTCTGGACCTGCAGCGAGAACGACATCGCGCAGTCCCGATTCTTGCGCAGCTTATCGATCCTTCTACGGACCCGGAGGCTGTGGACAGTGCCGAGAATCATCCAGGACTACTTCATCGTGGGGTGGTCTGCGCTCGCAATATTCTCGCCAATATAGACGATTCTAATGTTCTTAGTCAGATCCTACAGGACGCGGGGACTGCAGGTTTGACCAAGGCGTTGGTGAATATTGTGAAGACGAGTCCGATCCCCAAGTCGTCCAGCCTGCTGCGGAAGCCTTGAAGTACTTGATCAAAAAATCAGGATGACATGTATTGTGTACATATGACAAGAATAAAATTGTTGTAGTTTTATTTGAAGCTGCGATCGGTGCTGCTGTTACTGTGCTCTTCTCACGGCAGTTACCGCTTTTGGCCGAATACTAATTATCCTGTAACTCTGTACTCTGACATTTACACTCACTACGTCGTTACTATTCCCGTCTCTCACGCGCATCCGTGCTCTACAGAGCCACACACTACAAGGGAACGACTAATATGGTCTGGCGTCTCGCTATCCATCGCTCAATGTCTTCTCACCGTCGTTGCAGGCACCATCCAAGAAGGCGGGGAAGAAGGTAACTCCCGCCCCCAAGAAGGGTGGTGGCACGGGGAAGGTCGCCAAGGTGCTCATCATTATCATGGCATGCAGGCCCTCCATTGACAATTTCCACAGGCCGACTGGAAAGAAGGCTTCAAGAAGAAGCAGGTCGGCGTTTCCGACATGACACTGCTCACGACCATCAGCAATGAAAGTATCAATGAAAATCTTCAAAAACGATGGACGAATGCTGAGATATATACCTATATTGGCGCAGTGCTGATCTCTGTCAATCCTTTCCGCGGTTGGGATAATTCCTCATCATTTCGACTTTTGTGACGTTACTAAAGCAACATTCTATCAGACCTTGGCATATACTCCGAGGACATGCTCCAAAAGTACAAGGGGAAGAACAGGCTTGAGGTTCCTCCCCATGTCTTTGGTATCGCCGAATCTGCCTACTACAATATGAATGCCTATCACGAGAATCAGTGTGTTATCATCTCAGGAGAATCCGGTGCTGGCAAGACGGAAGCAGCGAAACGCATTATGCAATACATCGCTGCTGTTTCCGGAGGACAGGACAGTAGTATTCAGGAGATCAAAGGATATGGTGCTGGCCACGAATCCATTGCTGGAAAGTTTTGGCTGTGCGAAGACGTTACGAAATAATAATTCAAGTCGCCATGTAAGTCCATCAACTCAATCAACATGCTCCTGTTGATAGTTTATCAGGGCAAATACCTAGAAATCATGTTCAACGCTCATGGAGAGCCCATTGGTGCTCAGATCACCAATTATTTGTTGGAGAAAGGGCGTGTTGTTGGGCAGGTCGAGAACGAGAGGAATTTCCACATATTCTATCAGTTCACGAAAGCTGCCACAGACGAACAACGTGGTGAGTGGTTCGCCGTCTACGACAATCAAACTATTGACCCTGCCTTCAGAGGCGTTCGGTCTCCAGGGACCTGAAGCATATGCATACACAAGTCTCAGTAATTGTCTGGAGGTTCAGGACATCAATGATGCACACGATTACAGTGAAACTATTGTAGAGTTTTGAAATTACGCTTACGGCTGCCGGTAGTCTAATGTCATTCTAGAAAGCTATGGACATTATTGGCCTAGATGCAAATGAGCAGAACGAAATATTTCGTATGCTGGCCATTATACTATGGCTCGGTAACGTTCAATTCGAAGAGAAAGATGACGGTAATTCGCAAATTGCCGACACAAGCGTCACGGACTTCGTTGCATATTTGATGGATGTCGACGCCTCAAGCGTGGTCAAGGTCTTGACGAGCAAGATAGTCGAGACTCAACGTGGGGGACGCAGAGGCTCAGTGTACGATGTACCACTCAATCCTGCACAAGCCAGCTCAGGCCGAGACGCGCTTGCGAAAGCAATCTATAACAATCTCTTTGAGTGGATCGTGTCCAGAGTCAATGTGTCAATGAAACCCCGCTCAGCAACATCGCAAGTCATTGGCATTCTGGTACGTACTTGGGTTTCATAATCGAAGTACGTCTTACAATCTCGTTGCCATAGGATATCTTTGGGTTCGAGATTTTCGAGGTTTGCATCTCACGATACATTTCTTCGTAGCCTTCTGATTTTTTGCGACTACAGGACAACTCCTTCGAGCAGCTGTGCATCAACTATGTCAATGAGAAGCTACAGCAGATCTTCATTGAATTGACGTTGAAGACCGAGCAAGAGGAATATGTTCGCGAGCAGATCAAATGGACGCCTATCAAGTATTTCAACAACAAGATTGTGTGCGACCTCATCGAAGAACGTCGTCCCCCTGGCATTTTTGCTGCTCTCAATGACGCATGTGCCACCGCCCACGCGGACCCTGCTGCTGCGGACAACAGTTTCGTACAGCGTACTTCCATGCTGTCATCGAATCCTCATTTCGAAGCACGAGGATCGCAGTTTTTGGTCCGCCACTATGCTGGTGATGTCATGTATAATGTATCTGGCATGACAGACAAGAACAAGGATTCACTCGTCAAAGACTTGCTCGATCTGGTTGCTTCTAGCACCAATCAGTTCCTGCAGACACTGTTCCCAGATCGCCCAGATCCAAATAGCAAGAAGCGACCCCCAACAGCCGGAGACAGAATCAAAGTAGGTCTTTTCTTTGCTCTTAGAATTTATACCTAACAGTAGCGCTAGGCTTCCGCTGGTGCGCTTGTCGACAATCTGATGAAGGCGAAACCATCTTACATTCGAACAATCAAGCCCAATCAGAATCGTAGCTCTTCAGAATATGACATCAAGGCCATTTTGCACCAGATCAAGTATCTTGGTTTGCAGGAAAATATTCGTGTTCGTCGGGCCGGTTTTGCATATCGTAACACATTTGAAAAAATGGTTGAACGGTTCTATCTTCTCTCCCCCAACACTTCATACGCTGGCGAGTATACCTGGCAAGGTGACTCGAAGTCTGGTTGTGAGCAGATTTTGAAAGATACCGGTATAGCGAAGGATGAATGGCAAATGGGGGTGACGAAAGCTTTCATCAAAAATCCTGAAACTGTACGTTTGGTGGTTTCAGCTGTTGTTTACCTGCGTGCCTTACACATCCTCTACTAGCTCTTCGCACTCGAAACGATGCGTGATAAGTACTGGCACAACATGGCTGCTCGTATTCAGCGCGCCTTCAGGAATTACATGCGCTATAAGCATGAATGTGCACGACGTATACAACGCTTTTGGAAGAACAACAAGGAGGCTCTTGTTTATGCTCAAGTTCGGGATTATGGACATCAAATTCTTGGTGGAAGAAAGGAACGACGACGGTTCAGTTTGTTGTCCTATCGGCGCTTTATGGGTGATTACCTCGGCATCAATGGCAAAAATGACCTTGGACTAGAGATTGCGGCTCCTTGTAACATCGGCAGTAAGCTCGCGCTCTCAAGCATAACTGTCAGAAATATACTAACATGATTTTCAAGACGACGAAGTTACCTTCAGCGGTAGAATACATCTACTTGTCTCGAAAAGTTTCTACAAACCAAGTAAACCTAGTCCTCGCTTCATCGTCGTGGTAATTTGTCATTTCCACGAGCACATGTCATGCACTAATCGATTGGGTATAGACTCAGAAAGCTGTTCACATTGTTATCGCTCGGAATAAAGAAGGCCAAACACAGCAGATGTTAGAGCGCAAGATTCCACTTGTAACAATCAAGAGCATTGCGATGTCAAATCTGAGAGATGACTGGATGGTATAGGCTCTTCCTTTCACCTAGATTCTTGATGATCTCACGTAGTTGAACAGTGCTTGAACGTGAATGCTTCAGAAGAGGGCGACCCGGTTTTCAGTTGTTACTTCAAAACGGAGCTTGCAGCCAATCTAATGCAATTGACACACGGCAGTATTACACTGAACATTGGACCGACGTGAGTTCATTTTTCGTGTCGACTGTACGCGTGTTCCTCATGCCATTTTAGAATTGATTATGCTAAGAAGAAAGAGAAACGAGCACAGATTACTGTGGCCCGAGACGAGACCATCAAGAAGGACGATGTATACAAAAGCCACACTGTACGCGTGCCCTCGGGTGAACCCGCAGGCAGTCTGTCGCGACCTCCAGCCAAGCGAAAGGCAGGAGTCGTTCGTCCTATCACTCAGGGCAAGCTGTTAAAGGCGGGAGGTCCATCCGTAAGTGCCAACTATCTCTTCCTCCCCCGACCACCCAATTTTCTCTCTAGAAACTTAGTGGCAACAGACCGAAACCTACTGTCCGAACTTTACCCGGAAAGGTTGCTTCTCCTGTCTCTGTTGCTACATCCACACCAACGCCAACGCCAAAGCCTAAGCCTAAGCCAGCACCCTCCAGTGTGACATCGTCCAATGGCTCACGGCCACCTCCCGCACCTCCCCGTAATGTCGCGCCTCCTCCGCCGCCTCCGCCTGCTGCCCCTGCAGTACCCATGTATCGTGCTAAATTTGCATTCGAGGGACAAGAGGGTGAAATGTTGCTGAAGAAAGACGACCTCGTTGAACTAGTCGAAAAAGACGATAATGGATGGTGGCTAGTGAAGAAGGATGGCGTTGAAGGCTGGGCGCCATACAATTACCTTGAATTAGAAGCACCCAAGGCCGCACCTGCACCACCCCCTCCCCCACGAGCCCGAGCACCACCCTCCGCTCCTGCTGCAAAGCAAGCACCTGTTCCAGCAACCAAGGCCTCATTGCATTCAGTAACAGCCAACGCCTCAGCCAAACCTGTTTCAGTCTTTCCCGGAATGGCAGCTTCGAACGGGTCGACGACCCCGTGGAAGAAACAGGTATCGACTTCGTCTTCGACACCGGATGATTCTCCTGGAAATTCTCGGCCTTCAAGCGCATTAGCCGGTAGAGCTCCACCGCCCCTTGCCGCCAAACCCAAACCCCCGGTTGTAGCAGCAAAGCCTGCTCCGAAAATACCCGGAAAACCGCCTATTCCGACAGCTTCTAGACCCAATGTTGGCGCACCTCCTCCTGTGCGTTCGGGTGGTATATCCCAGGCCCCGGGAGGCCAATTGGATCTAGCGGCAGCTGTACGTTCTTTTCTTGTCATTTCGTATGTTGCGCTGATGATGATTTTAACAGCTGGCTAAGCGGGCTCAGAGGATGAAAGAGGACTGAGGGAATTTCTGTAACATCTTTTACAACTCTACTGCCCAATACATACCCACATTATCGTACCATAGTGGAATAGACTGTACTAGAATAGGCTTAGCATGCATTCATTACATGACACATGTAGTAGGAAATTAGGGTCCTTCGCTCAATGCCTCGTTTAAATTTTAAGAGGGTCTTGGAATAACTCTACATGTCACTTGAGCGTTGCCTGGAAACTGTACAAGGTAGATGGGTCATAGCATGCAAATAAATAACACGAAAACGTCTACTGGGGGGGTCGTAAGTAAAGATGCTACATGGCAGGAAATCGAGAACGGGAAGGAGGCACTGCACTGTTTCCTTAAGGTGAATGAGTGACTAGAATAGGTGGTGGAGGGCTGGAGGAAGGCGACGGTATCGTCAGAGCCTCAACCTCGTCCTCAGAATCGAACGTCTCACCGCCAATGGACGCACCATCCCGACCTGGTGTACTGGCACCAGTCTTGATGTCGCCATCTCCCGGAGGGTCAGCTTCGTGGTCTCGCCAATTCTCTACTTCCTCTGCGCTCAACACCTTTGCACCGCTCTTGGTCTCAAAGTCCGAAGGTTTCGTCTCCAGGGCTTGCTTGGCCGCCTGTAACAGATTATCCAGCAACAGCTTGACGTGCAAGTAGGTTTCGTCCCCTGCCTCTGGAGGGACACCTTCCCCGTCCTCTCCTTCATCTTCGTCTTCCTCGGTATCGTCCTTGTCCATCACCTGCTTGAAAGCCTGCGGCGGAAGAATCAACCTCGACTCGCGAAGCTTTCTCTTCAAATCACGTATTTCCTTGGCCTGTCTATGCTTCGTAGCCTCCAGCGTAACATTGATAGCGAGCAAAGACCGGTTGCTGATTTCCAAATCCTCAATCTGCCCCACAAACGTCAGTGGACAAATTACAACTCCAAGAACAGGCGCACCTTTCTATTAGATTTAGCCTCGGCCCTGACTTTCCGTTCCGCTTGATGTTCGAGATCTGTCTCCTCGTCATAGCTATCGCCGTCGAAATCATCATCATCATCAGCGGCGCCGAACTGCATCAAGGCTTCAATGCCACCACGCAGATTGGCACCATTCTGCTTGGTGGATGCGCTGTGCTGACTATCGGCAGAATCAGCGCGGGAAGATCGGGAGACTGAGGATCGCGAAGAAAATGACACCGCAGATGTAGGAGGCGATTGGGGTGGTAGAGGTATTGTCGTAGGATCGACCTTTGTGTTAAAAGTCGTCGTACTGTAATTAATCTGTGAGTCGTCCCTAGGAGCGAATGATTGGTAGTGGTGGTTGGCTGTGGATGATGGGATACGAACAGAGCCATAACGGTAGGGGTTGGCAGCTGGGACTGCCGTTGTTATTGGGTATAATGAATAGTCCGGGGTAGTTGAAGACGTGTTTGTTGAACTCAAGGAGACACCTGAGGATATTGACGGGGTACGGTTCCGGCCGTTAGCGGGACGCGATATAGGCTGAGGCGGCGATGGCGAGAGAAAATCATGCGGCTTGGCTAGCCTGGTGATCTTGGACTTTATCCTGGGCGCGCCATCGCCCCGTATCGCGTCGGTGTCGGTAAACGTGTCTGATGAAGGCGAGCCGTAAGGAGTCTGCAGTGGAAGACTTAAAGTAGACCCGTTCGACGTAAATGAGATTGCCGATGCAGAACGTCTGTGAGGACTGCCTCCGCTAGATAGCGATGAGGGTTTGGTAGAGGGTTGGTAGGGTATGTTGGGTGTACTTGGCGTTGAGTTGGATTCCAGAGGTCGAATATTTGATCTGACGGCAGTTATCCTTGCTTTTGGCTGTCCGAGTGTGCTGTTACTTGGAGTCGGCCGTATTGCTGCTGGAGAGCCCGCTCTGGAAGGCGTACTGAGCCCATTCGAGACGGTACTGATGATCTTGGGCTTGCGCACGAGTGAATTTGGAGTCGCTGAGCTGGTCACCTTGGCCTTTGGGCGCAATGGGGGCCTGGGAGACGCTGTCGACTGGCTTTGAGAGGCGTGGCCGAACGTGTCGTGGTAGCAAATCTCGAGCTCGTCGATGGTTCGTTGGTGCCATTGTAAAGCTTTACTGTGACCTGGAGGAGGATAAGTGCTAGAGAACGCCATTGAGAATGACAGACGTGCCTTTCTCTTCGCTTCACCATCCATGAAAATGGGCGGCAGCGTCTAGGAGGAAGTAGGGCGCGATGATGGTGAAATGCAGAAACGCTTGGTATGCACAATTACGGAAACGGTAATTTCCGCTGTCAACAATTGCTCTCACCGTTTGCTTGTAATATATACTTATCACTCACTTCAGTCGTGCGTCCGTTTTCTATGCACCTTCTAATCCGACGGTATGGACATCACGAACATAGTCACAGAGAAAGCGGCTAAGCCACCGCATCCATCTAACCTACTGTACTATTTCGTTCAATTCGAACGACACGCGTCACAGCCAATGATGATGCTCATTCCTCATTTCAAACCCTCCGGTGTCCCAGGGTACTCAGGCACTCATGTATCCATACAAGGTAGGTACATAGCGCGACCGTTAGACTTTCCATACTATCTCCCATCAACGCTAGTGCTTGGCCAAACGACACGAGGTTTGCGGCCTATCCCGGGTGCGAGCCATGGTGTCAAGATGATGACTAGAGCAACGGCCTACGCCGGGGGAGAACTGTACATTACCTCCTATCCATGAACCTTAAATAATGAATCATCAGACAGGAAGGACTACGGAGCACAAGAAAAAACAGAAAGGATGTTATCTCCTATTAATAAGTACATGATGCATCCCCAATCGTAGCAGCCTCCTCGTCTGGCATAATATTCAGTAATCGACAGTCGAATGAGTATCGCAGGTCAACAAAAGTAACACAACGACAGCTAATTGAACCTGAGCACGGAACAACGACTTGGATCGACCCAGCGCACAAGCTTGAGTAATGTCGCTTCCCGGAGCCCTATAGATGGGGTGAAGTACACCTCCCACAGTCCTGGTGTCTCATCGCAGTGCCCATAGAGCAGCTAGAGATACTGACATGCAGGAGAACAGTCTTCCGAGGGCGTTCAAGGTCTAGAGAGCGTGGAGACGTGAAGGAACGATACCCAACGACGACCTGAGTCAAGACCGTATGTCTGGCTAGTTATTTCGACATGCTCGGCCCCCGGTCGCTGGCGCCCTGGGTAGAGGCGTCAGGCTAAGACCACGAACATTTCCAGGTCCGAGCTCCTGTCGAGGATGCAGTCCAAAGCTAAAGTTTCGAATCCGGCGTCATCCGGGTAATCTGCGAGCCATCCATCAAACCAAACGCTCTCAGGGCTATATGCAACGTCTTGCAGCACACAGAGAGGCTTTTCAGATCTGAGGAGGCGAGAACTTGGGCCCAGGAAGCAAATCGCGGTTAGGTGACTGGCATCGCCCGATAAGAGAGTGACCTGGATTGGTCGTCGATGATGTGGCTAAAGGTGTTCACAAATATCGCCTGCTTCTTTCGAATGTCATTGGCAGGCACTTGGAGTCGCCACACGCTCGGAAGTAGTGGACCCCAAGAGCACTCTGACTCTTGCGGACCCGAGTTGCTCATCATCATCATCATCATCATATTACACGGCATGGTCCGCTGTAGAAACGGCCGCGGCGTACAGTACAGAAAGCTAGCTAGGAAATCTATATACGGTACTACCCAACACACCCACAGGCGACGAGCTCGCCGTTTTTCAGGCTGTAGATCGCAAGCAGTGTGAGAGGCTCGAGAAACTAGTATTCGCTCCAAAAAGCGCCGCCGGTTATTGCAGAATAATGAACAGCCAAACAGATGGATGCAGGAGTTTTAGCCGAGCGGTAAAAATAACTAGCCTCGTGAAAGTGATCGACTAAATCACTTGGCTGACAAATCCGGCCCGGCGGCCGGACGGCAAGTTACAGAGTTTAGAGTTTAGAAAACCGGTATAAAGAAACTATGTAGTTGCACGTGAGTAACCTGAGTCCGTCCACAGAAAAAAAAAAGTGAACCGAGGCAGGTGAGGCGGAGATCAAGCAGAATGGGGCCGCCCGTAGGGGAATTGTGACTTGGGTGCAGCGTGTGTGGACAGAGGATTGCTGTGGCCACGCATTCCACTTTAACAAAGCAAGGGAGGAAATATTACTATAGATGAACCGTCCCGTCATGCATCGGGCGGAAGATCATAGCACAATCCTGAGACAGACATGTCTATTCATTAGCTAAAGGAGTGAATTGGGATCCCAGGAGCGCTAGAGGGAGGCGCAAGGAGGGCTTCACAGGATAGCAGGACCGAGATGATGGTGGTTCGAAATACCATGAGTACAGCGATATCTATCCACTGCAGACTATGCGTACAGAGTGGGCCGGTCCAGTAGACAGAGGAGTAAATGCCAGGTCCTTCAGTGAAGGGAGGAGGCTATTTACAGGAAATCGCCACGGATGAACTTCGTTTCTGAAGTAAGATGAAAGGAAGGCGTGAATCATTGCAAATGGTCCGGCATGCCTGACGGTACGGTGCCATGTAATGATGAGATGAGATGCAGTGGCGGAACTAGGGCTCGATACCACTAGACCAAGTAGGCGTTGCAGTGATCGCAAATAGAGGCTATCTAACCATTTACGTCGCGGGTGGAAGACGAGAGTAAGGCTGGGTATATCTAAATTTGGACATCATGTGACACGGCAGGGAGTGTCGAAAGTCCATGGAGAGGTGGGATGGTGATGAGAAACAGCATCAAAGTCATTGCGTCACTCAGCCGGAAAGAGCGAAAAAGTGGCTATATAAGGTTCGTGGAAAAACGCCCGGGTCTAAAATATGCTATCTACGGTCAAAGATTTCGCTCTTTTTGGGCCTCAAATATGCTAATTTCCGGACAAACCTTGGCGGGAGCTTCCCGGGGCCTGCTCAATGTCAATGGAGAGATGGGATGGTGATGAGAAACAGCATCAAAGTCATTGCGTCACTCAGCTGGAAAGAGCGAAAAAGTGACTATATAAGGTTCGTGGAAAAACGCCCGTTATTTTATAAAGTGTTTGATATATATATGATATATGAAATATGAAAAGTGTTTGAAATAATTTTATTCATCTGTCTTAAGAAAAGTTAGTCAAGCTACGGTACAAGACGCGAATTCGTATCGTTCGAAAGGGCTATGTCAGACCATCTATAGATGTGGTCGGGACACAACCTATTGATAAGCCGGAGGACAAAGTGTTGGCAGTTATTGGTCACCAAGTTGTAGGGTCCAAAATCATCCTCTACTATGGCCTTGCCTGCAAGAAAAGAATATATCTATCAGCGTTAAATTTTCCAGCAAGAAGCAGTGACGCACTTACATGTCGCTGCAATATCTTGGAATTCCATTGTTGTGTACCCTACGACGGGATTGCTCAGCACCAGCTTCCCCATGTCGCTGTCGCCGTATACTATCGAAGCCCTGATCTTCACTTTCTTGAGATCATTGGTATAGATCTCGTACATCTCCATTTCGTTGGAGTTGGAGGCATCGCGTGTTACAATAACGAACCAGTGTGCGAGCGTATTTGCCGAAATCCGTTTCGACCAGGAAGGGTTGTAGCTGTTGCGAAGGGTTATCGCAGATGGAGAAGTTGTCGGGGAGGCATCTAGTTGTCGCTTAGCGACACGAACGCAACGAGTCTGAGATTCAGCCATAGATAACAGAGCAGGTGACGACACTAGCGGCGAGCGTAAGGTGTACGGAGGCCTAAGTGCAACCATGAGAACCACAATGATAGTATATATTTCAGTAACAAACCTCATACGACACCGCGGCAGCAATCAACTTGTAAGAGAGCTGGGCCTTGTGAGGTGCGTTGACGACCTGAGCAACGACGAAATGAACATGAGGACATGTAAGAAATATCACAGGTTGAACTGACCTGGTCGTAGGCTTGAGCTTGATCAGAGTCTGAATCGTTGACCCAACCAGGTATTGGAGATGAGAGTGAGTTGTGAGAAAGGATACGGAATGGCGCCGTTCTTTTATCTGAGTTCATACGATAAATTTAGCTTATGGTGGAGTTATTTTCGTCCGTACATGCCACGCGCGGTTAAGGGCTGATAATTCGTGGGCCTCCTTCTCATCAGAATAATGCTGTAATGCCAAGCCAGAGTTCATCCGGAATCAGGAACAGGTACTGAAAATTAGAAACACGAGAAGTATACCTTCTAAGGGCATGAAAGTAATATACAGAAGTCCCATCATCTTGAACGATGCGAGTTTCCTCGAACACTGGGTCCAAAGAAGTTTCTAGAAGACGAACAACGATTGAGATCGTTGGTAGCTCACGGCACCAGAACATATGAGACGTGTGTTTGACGTTTTCGCCATAGACACTGGATGGAGATCTTCTTGTGGATCGGAGCTTGCACGTTTTCGGTCAATATCCTTTTCCCGAGTGATGCAGGTCAAACCTATTTCATCACTACCGACCACAAGGCTCGTCCAACGCTATACAAGGACATAGATATTCTCGTAATGTCAAGCAAGCAGTTTTGAAGGCGGCAACAGGCTGGAGGACTGTAATCGATTTTAGCTATTGCGCCCTCGCCTACGACATCTAAAACGGACATACATCTCATGCTCTTAGTTTTTTGATGGTACAAACGTCTTTTGCCACAAGTGAGGTGAAAGAAGAAGTAACGCGTAGGCCTTCCTCTGCCAATACGTTATACATATTTTTCTGAAGAGAGGGATCAGATAATGGATTCTCAAGAGACGTGGCAAACGCACGGTGTCCGTCGTATCCACTTGGACGCCCAGTTGGCTCATGTATGGAACATAGAGAGGTTGGGCGAGGCGAGTGGACAAAGTTGGTGTCTGGTTATAAGCATTGGTTTTCGGGGGAGGGAGTGTACTAAGAACTTCACAGACAAGCTAACGTTTAGCCCAATCTTGCTCCCGTGACTCTGGATCCTGGATTGATTCTGGGACGCATTGCAGAAATTGCGGTCATCATAAAATTTACCGACGACTGACCTCAACTGCGCCGCGGGATCATGAAGAGCCCGGTTAAAGACCCCCAGAGCTTACGGAGAACTTTGATGCAACAGCCTCAAGGGTCCGAGAAGATTACTTATCAGCCAGCGGAGATTTCAGTTCAACGACGTTGCACAGTGGACCTGTCATATTTGTATTATCAAAGCAGAGAGACTTGAATCCTCTTTCTACATTAGCGCAAATGAAAATGACCGCATGTACACATGAACCCGATGACCGACGACTCGGAATTCTATACGGAGGACTTGAGCGCGAAAGGCACAGGGGCCGTTGCGGCGGTTGCCGCACAGCAATGACGAAGCTGGGTGGCGACTATTTTTGGATGGTAAAAATAGAATCAAAATCTGAGATCAGGAATGTGGGCGAGGCAAAATCCTTCGATATTTCCTTATTGAGGAATTCCCCTGATTCTGACTGAGGTAAAATCCGACATTTCGCACTTTGATTCTATTTTGACCGCCCAAAATGGTCGCCCCCCAGCTGTGTACGGGGAATGTAGACCTCGCCTAGTCGACGGCGCATAGGCTACGGCGCGCAGTATCAGAATGGATGACGAGCTGCAATGGCAGTGCAGGATCAATGGACGATGAAGTTCCCGGAGCTTTAAATAACCGCTTTGGAGAACTCTTGTTGATTCTGAGCTGAAAACAATTCATTTCGACTTCCAGTGAATGATGCTGACCTGCTACACAGCCTGCATACAATTTTCTGGGGTCTTGTTGGATCCGGAATCGCTGGCGTCAATCCAGTACAAGTACTGAGGGTGTCCGGGGACACTCATGACGGAAGCATGCTTCTCCTTTGCACTCCTGGACTGCCTGAGTTTTTGCACAATGGAAATCCGTTGTGGCGCTGGAAAAGTTTCTTTACAGTTTCCGTCCGGCCAGAAGCAGAATTCTCCCTGCCAAAATCTGATTTCCAACAGATGGAGATATGTATACGTCTAAGAAAACGTTTTCAGCTCCGTGAACCATTTCTATCAAGTTTCCTTTGAGCCGAAATTATTGGGAGCAGGAGTGCCGGGATACGTTGCTTCGTGCACGTTGCCTCTTTGGCGCCGGCCTTGGCTTGGCGAGCCCCTCAGCCTCCGCTGTGGTCGTCCGTGCGACCGTCAGACTTCGATGCAACGCGGAGAACGAGATGGCAGATATACTGACAGCGAAATAGCCTGAGCATGGTGTCCAGGACACAAGGATGTTACATAATTCAAGAAACCAAGGAAGAAACAACGGAGAACTTGATCTTATAGTAAATACAGGCGGGAAGTTTCGGGTCGGGTAGACCTTGTTTACCAGCAAGGTAATAGGGCAGAGACTGATGCAAGTTAACTGGTCCCTCGTGCGCCTAGTGGTACTTAAAATTCTCTAACGCTTCATTAATGTTACAGTAGGAGTCAGTTTCACAGCAAAGAACCGGTATGTCAATTTGGCAAAAATATTTCTCGATTGCTCAGCAATTTGGTCTCGTTAACATCTCAGACTATCCAAGCTCTGCAGCTGGGTGTGTACAATCTTGCTTTGCATAAATATTGCATTTCTATTAATTGATACCCTGCTTTGCCAACACCTCTGCTACGATTTTCTCGATTAGAGGACGCAATTGCCCGCCCTCTCCAGCAAGAGCAGCAGAGACGCTCTTCTCGACGTATTTCCCAACCATGTCCACCTCAATATTTACCTTGGCTCCAATCGTCTTCTTGCTAAGGGTGATCTTCTCCTGAGTGTGTTGAATGAGCATAACACTGAACGATCTCTTGGAGTCATTTACGTCCGTCAACGTCAGCGAAGTTCCATCAATGGTAACGTAGCCCTTCGGAATCAAATATGGAAGCAAAGACGGCCGAGATTCAGAGGACTCAAGAAGCTCGAAAGAGAGACGCAGCGAGTCTCCATCAGCTGAACGGTCAATGATAGTCGCTGTCGTATCGACATGGCCCTAGAGCAGTGTCAAACAGGACTGCAAACAAATGGGGTATAGAACGCACCTGTACAAAATGACCACCGAATCTCACATGAGGCGCCATTGCACGCTCTAGGTTGAGCTGATCACCGACAAGGCGTTCACCTGTGCCCCACCAAGTCAACAACCGCGGGGTAGCGCCCAAATAGAACAAGCCCAGATTCACCTAGATCCGTTCGCTCCAACGTCTCATTTGCTAGCCAGACCTTGAAGTATCCTCCAGATGCCGTCTTGTCAAATTCTGTGACTGTTAAACAGGCTCCGTTGACAGCAATGGAGTCGCCAATGTTGCAATCGACCAGAATCGGTGCAGAGTCGGTGACTGTGAGCGTGCATCCGCCGGCATCGACGACGATGTCGGAAACTGTCCCGAGGTGTTCAATCTACATGGTGGTTAGAAAGGAAGCATGACGGTGGCCAGCAAAGCGTACAAGGCCGGTGAACATGGTGCAGTTGGGGCCGAGTAAAGCTTCCGGCAAACTGGCACAAACTGAGATTGTTTGGTTACCTTCATGGCTAAAAAGGCGCCAAAGCCGAAGAGCAAGCCAGCAGCAGTACAGGGTAGCCGGACGCTGTTGCAGTCCTACCTTAGTGCGCCCCAGCTCTGTTTCGTGTGGACTTATCTCACAGTTTTGCAGACCTCCCGGCGAATACCCGTCTTCGTCTGTCGCTGGGCTTCGTCGCCTTTGCCGGCGTAGGTCTCCTGGTATCAGACTGGCTGGAAGCACGAATTCCTCCACCTCCACGCGCCTCTCAACAGTAAATGCTGAATAGAGTGAGCTACATGATACATGACTGTGGAATACATAATTGAATGCCGGATTCAGAATGTCTGATAGGACGGTGTTTTGAAGTCAGGGAATGGCCGCGCGCTTGGTCGTCGAAACAAGGGGTCGAGAGGATGGGGATCCTCAGATTGCGAGTAGGCTGCAGGCGGTACCGTAGGAGGAGCAAATGCTAATCTGTCTTCTTCTCCGTCTCTTCTGGGAATCGCTGTCCAGAACTGTACTCCCATGTCTGCTTTTCCCAGTCTGGCTGCAAATCCTCCATGCCGCTGCCTCTTTTCCTCCTTGTGAAGACCGACCGCACAAATCCCCACCAAGAGTCAAAGAACAGCAGCAGATAGATCGCAGCGAGGGCGACAGTGATACAGAGAACGGTGATTCCAACAATCTTCCACTGTCTTCCGCCGTTAGACGAGTCTGTCGACTGCGCGTTAGATTCTTTGGTAGTGCCTATATGTGTAGGCGGCAGGCCGGTGCTAGTGACCTCGCTTTCGGGGGAAGCGCTTATTGTACTGGTCGACGGCTGGGTTTGTTGGATAGGTATAGATGAGGTCGAAGCTGGTGAAGGCGTCTGGTCGCTGTTCTCGTGTGTATGTGCAGAGTCTGTTGTCGTCGATGGCTTCTGGCTCTCGCTCGTAGACGTAGAAGAAACGATGAAAGTAGAACTCGCTCGCATTATAGTATTCGTTTCAGCGGGTGTCCTAGAAGTGGTGGATCCTATAGTTGGAATGAGGCCAAGACCGAAATCTCGAGCAGAGATAGTGTAGCTGGTCGTAGGGAAGGCGAAGACTTGAAGAACCAGCAAGTGTGTTAGAAGTATCTGGAGGAGCATCGAGGTTTTTTTTGAAGATTTTGCTCCACGGCGGGCTTGATGTTGTGGTTGTCAAAGAAAGTAAGAATCTCAGGCGTCCGTTTCTTATGTCCAAAATATCACGTGTTCGCCGAAATGCGTCTATATGGACCTACAACTGTCCATTCATGTACATCCTTGGGTTAAACAAATTCCTGAATCATTCTGCCAGTTTGACCAACATAGGCCAGTCCGGACTTCTCTTGCACATCTCTCTAAACGCACCCCCCACCCGCTGCAACAGTTCCCTCGGTTTCCCAAATTCAACAATCTCGCCTTGGTCTAGAACAAGGATACGGTCATAATCTATGATCGTTTTCAGCCGGTGAGCGATAGTTATGACGATAGCGCTAGAAAGCTCTTCCCGAATCGTTCGTTGGATCTGTAAGAATTTTTTATATCAACCTCTGCACTTCGCGCGTTTGCAAAATAGACAAACCTGATCATCCAGATGCGAGTCAATCTGAGACGTTGCCTCGTCCATAATAATTACGTTTGTCCGCCTCAACATCGCCCGGGCCAACGCCACGAGCTGCCGTTCGCCCCCGCTCAAGGATCCTTGACTGATAGGCATATCAAGGAAGTCAGTCGTGGTATGGTGCAGAACGTCCATCATATGGCATCTCTCCACAACTTCCATGCATTCCTGCAAAGTATTCTGATCTAGAGGATCCAGATTACTGCGCAAAGTGCCAGAGAAAAGAGAGACGTCCTGGCTGACGATGGTCTAAACGGATGACTGAGGATGATTAGAAGGTTACATATAAACAAAGCTTACGATACGGGTCCTCAGGTCCTCGAGGCCGATCTTTGAGATGTCAATGCCGTCTATGCTGAAAAGATTATCAGACCATTAACCCTATTCCTAAGCCTAGCAACGCACGATATTTTTCCGCCAGCCGGCTCGACCATGCGCAAAAGCGAAAGCGCTAACGTAGACTTTCCTGCATGGGACATAAGACTTAGATTCGCCCATGTAAATACAGCACTCACCAGACCCCGTTCTCCCAACCTGATATCGAGATTAGCCACTCAAAGGTCCTATCAGAATACAGACGTACCACGCCAATTTTCTCGATGGGTTAATAATGAAAGAAAGACCCTTCAATACCGCGGGCAGGACCGGCGCGTACTTGACAACAAGATCCTCGACAACAAGCTCTCCAGAATTCGACGGCCAGTACGCCGGGGGCCTCGACTTCTCTATGATAGCAGGTGCCTCCTGCGGAACATCGAGGTACTCGACAACACGTTCCACGCTGTTAAAGTCTAACTCCAACTGTGCTGCAACTCTACAAAGGAGGATCAGCACTGCAGAACTCACGACGGTCATGATCACCCTACCTAACGAGCTGTCGACTAGCTTCGGCAAAGATGCCAGATTGTACTATGACAATGGCGGCAGCTCCACTTCGTACTCCCATCCACAGCGCAAAGACGGTTGTGGCGAAAACAACAACAGATCCTAGACCTAAGGAGAGAATAAGCTCCTCAACGAATATTGATGGCAGGTGCATACAGTCGTATCTCCATCTGAGCCATCCACTTACTAACCACTAGCAAAAAAGAATGAGAGTAATATATCAGGACTATTCCAAGTTACCTACATATACGTGGTCAAAGGTTTGAAACCTATCAACCTATAACCGGAAGTGTCAGCATACATTTACAGCACGCTAAACACAACCGCCTCACCTTGACGTAAAATGCATTCTGATACCTTTGCTCCATCCCAAACGCTCTGACATGAACTATCCCTCTCAAAAGTTCGTCGAACCCTGCAAAAGCAGGCGAGAGCGACACTGACTCCAATCTTCTGAGATCACGCGACGCCCTGATATACGACGGTGCCAAGCGAATGTACAACCAAGCGATGAACAGCGCAAAGGGTGCAAACGTCGGGACGACCACAAGGACAACCAAGAAAGATGCTACAAAGTCAAGGATCCCTGAGAGGCATTGCCTCGCGGAATTTTGTAAAGCTCCGTCGATAGTGTTGATATCACTGGTGAATCGATTCAGTATCCGGCCTATGGGCGTGGTATCGAAGAAGCGTGACGGGGCGCGTGTGATTCGGCGGAGCAGCGATATGAAGATCGAGCGGGAAGCTTGCAAGCTCGCATAGTAACCTAGAGATATGTAGGAGACGACGGAAAATGCTCCGGCCATTGAGATATAGAAGTATACCATGAGCCAAGGCTTTACATCGGTATCTGGAGAGGGGAATCCTCTCCAAGGGTATTTCACGCTGGAGGTTATGATGGGGGTTATGAATGCGGTCAAGGTGGTGTGGTCTTCGTACGCCTCTCCCCACGCCGAGAGGAAGACCTGATTGCCGATGTTGATGGAACGAATCAGGAGCATGAGAGAAACCGTTAGTATCCAGGAAATAATGCCTGCTGCTCGGATGTAAGTCAAATATGTCCTCCAGGAGACACGGCCCTCGGCTCGAGCTTCCACTTGGATGAGTTTCCCGTTTCCAGACTTGAGCTGGGGTTTACACAGCTCAGTATCGTTATCGACCTCGTCCGCTTCGTTCACAGCTGTTGTCGCGGATGACTCCAAATTCTCATCAGACGCAAATGGCTGGTCCTCCGTATCGATGACTTTGTGTAAAACACCCCGATCTTCGAGCTCTTGCACAGATCCCTGCTGCAGGACTTTCCCGTGGGATAGCTCTATGATATGGGAAGTGATTGAAAGGCAAAGACCGATATGATGCGTCACTAGAATGATAGTACGACCCTTGGCAAGGTTTCCAGATAAGCAGTTTTGCACGAGATGCTGCGCGGTGTGCATATCCACTGCTGCAAGCCTGAAAAGAGGTTATTAAGCTTAACTACATCATATAGACGAGCGAAGACCTACGGATCGTCAAGAAGAATGCACTAAAATAAATATTGTCAGTGACAGATCGTACATAAAGACGACGCAAACCTTAGCTTCCGAATACATGGCCCGAGCAAGGGCGATTCTCGCTCTTTGGCCTCCACTGAGTGTTATTCCCTTCTCTCCAATTTCTGTGAAAATATGAAGCGCCAACACTTCATGACGAAGGGATGAGATGTACCAGTCATGTCACCAGCCTCGAGTACATCCAGGTCTTTCACCAAAGCACAGGCTTCCACAACGGCATTATATCTCTCTTCGTCGTAACCGAAAGATGACCCAAATATGATATTGTCACGAATGGTAGCATGTTCTAGCCCTGGAAAACAGTCTATAGCCTCGCTTGTTTCCGGTCTACGAAGAATGGAAACCTACATGGATTTTGGGCGCAGTAAGCCACTTGATGGAACTGTTTATTCAAGAACACACTGCCAGACAAGCAATGCATCTCTGAGAAACAAACAATAGATGAAAAACTGCATAGCGACGGATTAGTACAATGAACACTGACCTCCCAGTAGAGCAGATAACATCGCGCTTTTACCACTACCTGTTGATCCACTGATCACCGTCAGTTTGGCATTCGGAAAGACAACATTTAATGGGCCTAATTGAAACTGAGAGAAGGAAGAGGGCGTCTTTGGGGCTGCTCCCCACTCGAAGGTGGCCTCCGAAAATCCTATATACTCCGCATTTTCAGGAGGGGAAGGGGCAGTGAATGTGGATGCCCACTCAGGCACTTCCTCTTCTTCCAAGAACTTTTCAATGCGCTGCATGGACACGTAAGCTGCTCGCGTATTAGTCCACGAACGAAAAAGAATAAACTCTGTTTACCGTGAAGTATAGCAAAAATCTGGCCCGGTAGTGAAGTCATGGGCCCTTGAAGCTGCGAAAAAAGTGCAATGGCGGTGAATGCCTTCGAAACCGTCAGTCGTTGACCTGCTACTAAGGTGTAGCAAAGGAAAGTCGTCAGCGCAGTTGCTGAGGGCATCCATGTCCTATTTGCCGTGCACAATGTAAGGACTGGGAGGTGAAAAAAATGCAGGACAACAGACCAAATAAAAGAAATCAAGGTGGCCACAATGTTTTCCTTGACACGCCATTTGAGCTCTGTTTCGCGCGCCTTTTCTGTCTTTGATGACCAATGGTACTCTGCAGCCAGAGCTGAGCAATGATATCCTCAGGAAGAACCGTCTCCTACCCCATCCGTAAAACTTCAGGAATCTTATATTCTGCAGAAGCTCGTTTACGGCGCCCATCCTAGCGTCTTTTGCCTTCCAAGATGCTCTGGTGATCTAAGGGAAGAGCAGTAAATAAGACAAGGAAGTCAAACAAGAATATGTTGAGGATGTTACCGATATGTTATAGGTAGCAAGCGGATAGTTAAACACGTATGCGACGAGGACAACGACGACGCCTGAAAGCGCGGCCCATCCCATGACACTGATCTTTCGGTTTGAGTCTGCTATCACTTGCTGGAAAAAAGAGCATACTTGTATAGGAATACGAGCGCAATGATCAAACGAATCGGCGATGTGATCAATCTAGAGAACTCCCAAAATCTTTGAGATACAGCATACGCGTCGCCTCTGACGATAAAGTAAGGTCCCGGATGATACGATTCGAACTGGGAGCTTACTGCATTAAATTGACTATTTTACCAAGATGTGCACCACCTTCATTCTCGGAGCCTTCGTGCTTCACTTGACCTTCGACATTTTGTCTTCTCAGCGATTTATAATGCAAAGCACAGAATAGTTGTCCACGAGTACGCTCATAGCACCTCCTAGTATGCCAGCCTTGGAACAGGTCCAGTTGGGCAAAGGAAAGATGTGCCAGAAAAGTGACGGCAGCCCAGTAATACGCATCTTGTCTTGACTCTGGAGTGTCTTTGGCTAAATCCGACAGTATCTCCTGAAGAGCATATGCCGGAACGAAACCTAAGTAACTTAGTCTTTATCTGTCTATCAGGTATGAGAACTGACCAACAACAGCACTCCACAATTCCAGGACAGCATCCAAAATTAGGTCAAGCGAATTAGACACAACCAAAAATCGGATCAAGGAATGATCGGGATATCTGCAAGATCGTAATGTCGGTGAAGGAACAAGAGATACTGACAACGAACGTACTGTTTATTGTATTCAAGGTATTTGTTGAAGAGATTCTTGTGCCGAAAATAGGGCGATAAACTCCATACATCACTTTCATTCAGAGTTCGAGCATTGGCAAGGCTGAAGAGTGGTTCGATGAATGAAAAGGTAGACCAACTCCATAGTGTCACATCATCTTCAGGCATGGACAGCGATATAGATGGCATCTGACATCGCACTTTCAAAAAGAATCCCTCAACACCAATTCAGAAAGCGTACATCTTTGTATTGGGCAATATTTAGTGCAGGACGCACTCGCTGCACAGGTAGAGTGCCCGCGATGTACACAAAAAGGCTTGCTGTAATCAAGCAGAAAGAATTAAGCACTACTACTCTACCATCGTAAGTTTTCGTGAATTCCACGCTGAGTCTTGTGAGCGACGTGAAGGCTTGAAGAAAGGCGTAGAGGATTGAAAGATACGGCGGTGTAGCAGGAGGCAGGACCAAAGTTCTGCACAAAATATAGCACTGCAAGCAAGGTAAGGGCCCCGATTATTGAAAATAGAAAATACCTACCCACGAAAAGGCTGCCAAAAGGGACGTCGGGGAAAGCGAAGCACCGTTGAGGACTAGGGCGTATACAAGGCAGCCTACCCAACCAAAAGCTTGGAGACACGCGAGAACAGATAGAGCACGGGTCACCGGAACAGATGGTGCTGCAGGTTCTCCGACAGGATCCGCCAGATCCTCCAAGGTCAGGAAGTTTTTGAACGGGGCCACAAAACACCGGTATACTTTCCTGATGCCTTTGGGAAAGCGTAGTCTTGACCCAACATCGTAGGCAATTGCATAGACGATGACTGACGACGCGAGCGTCTCCCAGGAAAACATCGACCTGTGGTAGAGATGGTCAGCAACGCCACCTTGCCACATAGCAACGAGGAAAAGAAGAGCAAAGATCAGTCAACCCAGTGTATGATCTCATACGCAAGAAAGCGTTCGTATAATAGGGAACTAGAGATTCATCGCAAGAAAAAGGGAAACATGAATATCTCCACTTACACCGAGTCCGTTGTGTTGGATGGAAGACAGTGGAAAGAAGAAGAACTGGAAAGCCCCGATTAAGTAAGACCGATCCAACGCGTGACATTACATGCTACCAATCAAGGCAGCGGCGCCAATATTCCGGCTTGCACTCCTACCATCGTCATTACCCTCACCCTTCTTCATTCCTGCTAGTTGGCAGGCAAAGGACGACCAAGTAATCCGATAGTCTCTCTCATAATGTCGCAGCGCGAGCCTCTTTGGTACTGCCATGAAGTACGTCCAATCATCATCTTAGCTGTTGCTCTTGGACTGAGTAGTCGACACACAGTGTGGCGCGGAGACACGGCCTTTAATGGTGAGAGATGGAATGCATACTCCAGTTACTCTTCTTTAATAAATATAAGGTTCCGGACCCTGCGTGTGCATCGTGTCGTGGCTCGTTCGTCGAAAAGGTATCGATTAACACAGCTGATTTCCCATTCACCCGAGCACAAATATAATATATTTTGTAGATGGATAATCCATTGGATGACCCACGAGAATTCGGACATCCTTTGGATACTGGGGATTTGGACTCAGATGCCTATATTCGTCCGTTCATGTTTATCTTCATTGCTGAATGCGAAGCCTCAACTTGATACAGCTACACTTCAAAGTCTATTCGGCATGTCTCCTTCAAGAAATTTTGAAAGGGAGCATCGGGGTCCCTTTGGTGGCCGCTCTGAATCCGGTTCCGTGAGTCGTGTCGCAAGGTTGTATATTTTCATATTTTAAACGTTTGTCAGGCTCCAAGCGTAACTTTCTCGGTAAGAAATGATCACGGTTTAAGAACATACACGATTGGAGGAAGTAATACACTGGGCAGCAGACCACCGACCATGTCAGAGTGAGGAGCCTACAAATTATGTTTGAGCTGACACAAATGTATACAGGTTTCATCGTAGAGATTCCGGTGCAGATCATCGCGATCCTGGCATCGATGGCTCGCTCATGGCTCAGTATCTAATGACGCTTCTAGGTGGCTCAACGGGATCTCTGAACGAGATGTTCGCGCGCGGTTTTGGTGCAGAACATGGTCGGATGGGTGACTACGTCTTCAATCAAGAAGGTAAGCTTGTCAGGTAATTGAATGTATACCTTCTGACTTTGTATAGCATTGGACGAAATTATCACACAGTTGATGGAGAGCAACGCGCATCATCCTGTGCCAGCCACTGAGCAAATAATGGAGAAACTTCCAAGGGAAGTTTTAGAATTAGGATGTATGTTCACCTCAAGGTTGTAATGTTGTGTCTCCACTGACGTATCGCGAAAGCCCCAACTCTCCATAAAGACTGCGCTGTATGCAAAGAGCAGTTCTCCTTGAGACTGAGGATCCTGACGAGCTGGTTGTCGTGACCCTGCCTTGCAGTCACCCTTTCCACCAACCATGTATACTGCCATGGCTTAAATCCAGCGGAACTTGCCCTGTATGCAGGTAAGCGACCATGTGGACCTGAGATAAATAAAATGCTCACTTCATACAGGCATCAGTTGGTCCCACAACCCGAACACCACTCACAAGCCGGTCCTAGTCAGACCAGCGGCAACAGCCTCAGGACTGCTTCGCGATCACGGTCACCAGCTGCAGGTGGCGATCGCTCTGGATTTTTACAGTCACTCTTTGGGCCGTCCGTGCGTTTTGAGCGCTCATCCACAGGTGGTAATCCATCATCATCGGCACCTCCAAACCGACGCAACAGCAGCTCAAGTCGAGGTGGAAATCACGTACCCGGCGGATGGGATGATCTCGATTAACTGAATTAAGGTAACTAGTACTAGCGGATAACTCTCTTCCTGTAATTGTTTGACTGTCGCTCTGTATTTCTGCGCACTTGTATAGACTCTTCTCGTTACTATGAATACATTAGAATCTCAAGGCTCGATGGCGGAATGAGCACGGAAAAGTGCGTAAATATCCCACACGATACTACGCGAGTTTCAGTCCATTTCATGAAAGTTAATGTAAGCGGAGAACGTTTACGAGCAGTAAGTGAAAAGAACTGAATGAAGTGCAAACTCGTGGTAATGTGCCCCCTAGATTTCACATAAAAGATTCCACGAATAAATTAGATCTCGAAAGCAGCGAGTAAGTATGTGGATCTGATCAAAGTACTAGCCGCCATGGCAATTAGTCGTTCATCAGGAATATGTGGGAGGAAGCCGTTTCGGATGTTATGTACGTGTTCAAGCACAACGGGACAACGGGAGATGTAAACAGAATACGCACACATGCGGTGCAATACATGACCTTCATATCTTGTCATGTTGGGTGAGCCACGATACAAATAGTACAAGTCGAAGCGCTTCCAAGTTCCTATCGATAATAGATGGTACATCGTTGAAGTGCCGGATCAAAGAGAGTAAGCGCAGGATTACATCAATAGACAGCAGTCCTTGGAAAAGCCAAGAAAGCAGTAGCCAGCGGTATCAGTCACATCCGAGAAGTTTCGACGCAAACGGTATGCTCTACGGGTTTAGCGCTCAGGGCTGATCATCTACAGGGATTTTGAGCTGAGGGCTGGTTTCCACCACACGAGATTCTTAGACTCACGGTTCAGAATATTCTTGAAGGACGTGATAGCATTGTACTCCAGCGCCGGAAAGGATAATGCCATTCAAGATTCAAGAAGTAAGCCTGCATGAACACGTACTAGGGAATGAGTGTTCCATAGAACGGTCAAATGAGCTGGTGGTGCACCTCAGAACCACATCGTACAATGGACGAACGGAAACGCGAGGCTACGGACAGCGAGGACGAAGCGATACACGAGGCAGGTTTATTGTCGAAATTTGTCCGAGGAATTCTTTCTTCCGGGAAAATGTGGGACGGTGCCCGCAGTCTGTGGATTGAATAACCATCTGGGCGGATTATCTACCGATGGCTTGCTGGCTCGTTTACTTAGCGTCGAGACGGAGGCGAGTACAAATAGGTTCCAGATTTCGTCGGATATTGACGTGCCGTACTACCTATGAATTGATTTTATGCCAAACAAAGCTTGCACTAGTGGGACATAACTTCGCTGTGCGTTTATCGGTTTTCTCGAATGCAGCTTTACTTGTTGAAATTTCAGCATGTGGCTGTGCAGAGGAGCCAGATCCGTTCGGAGATTACAATACCGCGATTCCTCTGATTCGAATTCCCCCCTGCGGCTGGTTCTCTGACGCAGTTTTCTAGTTCTTGCTGTTCTCCGCTGCTCCCTGCCATGGTCTTCTCTTCTGACCTACTGCGGCCTCCTTCCTCCTGGTAGCCGCATTTAAAGTTACCTTTTTACTACGCAATCATCCGTGATGCTAAAGACCCCACTTGAAGATAGTTACGTCTGGTCGCGACACCCGGGTCTCGGGGCGGCGCTGTTCGTGTCTACTGCCAGAGGGAAATATCGACCCTTGGCGCTGTACTACCAGGAATCCGAATCGTAGGGTGAAGAATGACGCTGCAGCGGCGGTTGCCAGAATGGCCGAGTCTGAGTCAATAATCGTCGCCTAGGCCGCGGAAACTTCACGTCATGTCACTGTCCCCAAAATGGCAATAGGCACAGCTTCTACTTTCTTCTCGCTCGCTGATTTATTTAAATACAGCTGGTAGTGAATCAAAATGTTCGGCCCTTTGCCCTCTTTTCCACGACTTTACCATGTCCAAGCCGTCGGTCGTCACCTCGCGGTCGACGTTGATGCACGCCTCCCTTGCATATCTTTCAGACGAGATACGCACACTCGACTCGGTAATCACCTCACAGTCACCTTTGCCGTCGTCCCGCTCGTCCCTTCTTGCGATGCCCACTGAAATTCTGCTTCTAATACGTTCTCACCTCCTTCTCGCGGTCACCACCGAACTAATCGACCGCTCAACTTCTGCGCTGAAGCGATACGAATCCTCGCTGCGCGTCCTTTTGTGCTCGGATTGCATTGCGTACAACCAGGACGTGTATGGGAAGGATATATGGGAGTGGGAGCAGTTCTCGGGAGCGTGCTCTTGCGTTGATGCCGCGACGCCTCGTATTCGCCATCTTCCCACAGCTACCATTAACCCCAAACGATTTGTTGATCGCGTCCACTGGCTCGAGTACTACCTCTCCAGAAAATCACTTCGTCTCCTCCGCGGCCGCTCGACGTCGTCAACCAATTCGCAAGACGTGATCTGGGAGGCCGTATCCGTCGTATTGGAGAATTTTGGCTGCAAAGTTGTCATGGGGGGCCCACGGTGCCGACGTTTCTTTCCGCTATTGCGCGACACAAACGTTGTCGTCGTACCGGAAATGGAGTGCGAATCGTGGTGGTTGACCGGAGTCACGCTGAATCGGGTGGACAGAGACCTCGGCCTGTCCCTGCATCATCCCAATACTCTTGAAGATCCCGTTGATGGCGTCGTGCCCCTTCCTAGTGTTTCACGGTCGTTTCGCTACTCCCAACAGAAACAACCCTCACTCCTCGATCTTCTATCCTTCGGCCCACCATCGTAAACATTAGCGACGCGCTCGCGCGCTGTTTGCTATTCCCATTGCGTTGCAACATTCGTTCTCGCGATTCTTTGCTTTTATTCACGACCAGGTGCATTCAGAATCATGTGAGGCTGGTATACCCCACACTTTTACATGTACACTATTTCTTCTCGCTCTCCACGAACATCTTTGCACGCATCTTTATTCCATCACCTTCAATAATGCTTCACTGGATCATCTTCGTCTTCTCATTCATCCCGAAACTTGTATCATATTTGTATTCCTTCCGCCTTTCACGCTGTTACCGTGTACATATCATCGACTCCATTATTATTACCTATAAACTAGAGCCTTCTCTGTCATGCCCGCTTCGGCTACTTTTTGGATCGGTTGAAACCCCGAGGATTGAGGCACCACTTCTAATAGCCTCGGACGTTCGGCAAAAACTTCGAAGTTTTACGCCAGTGTCGATCGACATATTTCTATAGAAGGTTACTTGTTTAGTTGCCGTGCGATATTGACTCAGCGTGTCTTGTGGTAGAGGCATTCTACAGCAGGCTGGTGGAATCCTTGGAAGCCTGTCACCTGTACTGATTGCTCTAGCATTGTCGTCCTACAATCTAGGCGATCAGTACGCGACGTGACCGTATGTGAACGTTTCATCGAGTTGACCTTCAAATTATGCAACTAACTTTCAAGTGAGATTCAAGCGGGTGGAAAAATAACCACAGAGATCGTCTTTCCGCACATCTACCAGAATGAGTTGGCATACAGACGACAAAGGAAGAGAAGCGAATTGCGTATATATTTCAAGGTCATATGTAGTAGATCTTAGCTGGGTCGGTTCACGAAATGCCCCGCATGTGACACGGCCAGAGTACGAAACGTGCATGGTATTGTCGGCATGACCAGGTAAGCTGATAGTGGATGATCTTAACAGAAGAATCTACGGAAAGTTACGTTTCCCCCTTCAGATCATGGGCTGGCTTTTGTAGTGAGGAGAAACCAAGTCTTTTCCAAAGTCTACCGATGAAGCTATTGAAAAGATCACCTGCACGGGAAGCAGAATACAAAATCAGCGACTAAGCATGCTGACTCCAGATCCAAGGCCATGATCAATGTTAATGAGTAAAAAACAATGATGCATCACCGCCTCGAGGCTCCCAACAGATGAAAAAAAGGATCATTTGATTCGCCACGTTCGTTCAAGGAAGAGAAGAGCGCCATTATATACCAAGGCGTCAGCTGATAAGACTAGATAAGTACTCCAACAATCACCGTATACAAACCTCCAAAAGATTGCCGGCGCAGAATAGTAGCGTCAACATAATTGACTGCGGGCCAGAACGAATTCAGTTTCGCTATCTCGAACTAAATGGGGGTATCAAATATTAGAATAACATTTTATCATCCAACACCTAACCACCAGCACGAACGAGAGAGTATGGGGGCTACATATTGGTGAGTATAACACAGGATTGGGGCACAATAATATCAATATCACACTGCAAGCGCAACAGAGTAGGGAGGTTATTGGACAGATGACATATGAGAGATGCAAAACGTTAACGAGAATTAGACAGAACAATACGATAACGGAGACGGTGTCGCAAGCCACCAAACGAGGTCCCGACGAAAAGTCGTGTTTTAATTGGATAAAAAATGCAGAGTGAGTGTCTAGAGGAGGGTCAGTACGCATAGCAGCAGACGGGGGACAACGTACAATATTAATGCACATATTGTTGTTGGAAGCTGAGCAGGAGGAAGGCATCTTCCGCTTTAATACCGCTAGTGAATTTCATGGTAGCACGTTCGAGTTCGACGCAGTTGATCAGAGCATCAAGGGGCACAGCAAAAGGCTGTCGAGAGGGTGACGGCATCGTGCGAGGAGGAGGCGATGGTGATGGCGAAGGAGTAACAGCCTCCTGGATCTCCTCGTCGCTGCCGATGTCGTCAGAGTGACCGACAGTAGGATGAGGCTCCTCGTCGTAGTCCATGGCATCATCAGACGAGGACGAAGGAGACCCGTAGCGTGACACCGAAGCGGAGTGCAGCTGCGAAGAATAAGGGAACCCATAATCATCGTCATCATCACCGCTTCCGCTCTTCTTTGCACGTCTCCGAGATGTCTGACGCAAGTTTCGGAACCAGTTGGTCACTTTACCGAGGTCCCTGGGAAAAAAATAGTTTGTCAATGCTTGGGGATCAGATGGGGAGTGGCTCACATTCCGATTTCGTGAGCAAGGATTGAGCGTTCTTCGATTGTTGGGGTGGGATTCTTGTCAAATAAGCCTTTGAGGGCCTCCAATTGGTGCGGTTCGGGTCGGGCCCTCCGAAGACGGGAGCTCATGCTGTAAGGCGTCGCACTCCGCCTTGAAGAGGACCGTCTGGGAGGAGAATCATCCTGTGTCGAAGACTGGGCACTGGGGGAACGTCGACCTCGAGAAAGGGCGAGCGAAGGATGGTTGCTGGCTGGGGGAGCGCCAATGAAGGATGCCTGTTGGCGGGGGGAAACGCCGAATAGGACCGACTTTCTGCAGTATACTCGGCGTGCATGGGAGCCTCTGGGTCATCCTCTTTTCGTTTTTTAGCAAGACTGCGTTGATTTTGGAACCAGTTGGTTACGCTCTGGTAGCGCCTAAAATGGTAATCAGCTATAAATCATCACGATCGTCAAAAATGAAAGGACTCACATGCCAGTGCGCTCGGCTAGGGTCTGTCTCTGTTCGGTGGTAGGATGGGGATTGACGCTGTATGCCCTTTTGAGTTCATCGGCCTGGTCAGAGGTGGGGCGTAGTCGGAGACGCCTGGGCATGCTGTCGCTCTCTATATTGAAAGAAGGAGGCTCTGTGACTGAAGTCAGATGTGTGAAAAAGTGATAAAGAGAGTTGAATGTACCCAGGAGATAATCATCGTCCTGGTAGTCGCCGAGTTCTGAGGGCCGGGGGGTGGTCGATGCAGAGGAAGGATTGGAGGTAAGCTGGGGATTCATATGGGGGCTGTCGTAAGGAAGGCTGCGCTGGGCAACGGTTCGTTTCTTTGTGCTGGCCCGTTTGTTCTGAAACCAAGAATTGACAGTCTTTGTCTCCCTGATGAGATGTCGATGGGTGTCGGTTGAAGAAGGAAAATAAAAGAAAGAAAGACACACATTCCCAGCTGCTCTGCCAAAGAAGTACGGACTTCGAGGGCAGGATGCTCGTCCCTTTCGTACAGCTCGTTGAGTGCAGCGAGCTGGTGGGGCGAGTGGCGGTTGCGAGGTTTCTTTGGGCGGTCGGTCGTCGAGGGAGGCATCGCACAAACAAAGAGCAAGGTTTAAGAAAGAGCCGTGTTATGACAAACCATATTCAGTTATGATATGCCTACTTTACATTACAACTCCCGTGCGAACTTTTTTTTTCTCTTCCTCTTTCATCGATCCGTCGCTGCCTAGCTCTCATCTTCATCTTGAGCATCCTCAGAGAATATGGTACTAGTCGTATATTAGTGTATATAGCATTCGCTGGCAGCTGCATCAGACGATAGTCCCACTTTGTTCGCTTGCCTTCAATTGCTCCCACGAGGCTTTGCCATATCGAGCTATTAACAGTGCAATAATTAGATTTCTGTCATTTTTGCTGACCGGAGGGTGCGATATCGTCTCCTCAAACTTGATTTCGCATTTGATAAAATCCGGTACACCTCTGCGGCACTCGTTCGGCCTTGCGCTCACCGTTTTTCCGGTACATAACGCCGCTACTTTCCATCACGATTTACATGCCAAACACGGGGTAGCAGGGTAGCAGTATCTACTTATTTACTTGGTGTTGTTTCAGCTTCTTCCGACGCTGACTTGTCGGAATTGTTCACTTTAATAACTCCGCGTATTAGTGTGTATCATTGCCATCAGATAATGTAGGGTAACTGTTAAATACGGCATAGGTATCTTTCCTTCCTCAGGCATCTTCCGGGGTCATGTTCTTCAGCCATGCTCCTATGGCTCCCCTGAAAATAGGTTAGAATATTGCGATACATAGATGTCCCTGAGATACCCACAAGAATCCTTCGTGACGTAGGAATAAGGCACGCTTCGTGCCCTTGCTCCAAAACCGGATCGCATAAGACAAGGTCATGATTGTAGCAGCATGTCCTACATATGGAATCAGCCGAGATAACGAAAGAAGGGAGTTGGCCTACCTCGAATGAAGCATCCCCCAAAGTAAATCCTCTCCAGATTGTACTTTTCAGCATTCATGTACCTGCAAATCCTTTTAGCTATCAGATAACCAGACAAGGTACGACCACGTACGCAATTTGTCCAATGTTATTCGAAACACCGTATAGCAAGCTTTTACTGATATCTTCTGCTGTGAATTCACCCTTTTCACCGCCCTTCTTAAACACTTTGCCAAAGGAACTAGCAATCATCGTCGACTTCAACCCAAGTTTAGAGTAATCCTGTCCATAGATGTCGCCGACCAGCATATCCACGGAGGCATTATCGCCATTCTCCGAGAATCTGAGCATTTCTGCAATCGCATAGGTCAGATCATCATCCCGTGTTCATTGACAGAGAAACATGCCATCGAATGTCGTCGCTGGTGTCAGCAGACTGAGCAGTCCCCACAATGTTCCGCCACCTAGACTGGTACCGCTGACACGTTCGAACTTGCCGTCCTCGTCCACCTTGATAATCGACACCCCGGAACCGATGTTCACCAGGAGGCACGGCAGCTGCGGTGTTGGATGCGACTCGAACGTCACAGAATATGTCGGAGGATTGGGACTGGGCCGCTCATAGACGCCATTGACGCCATTTTTGATAGGTGCAGAGTGGGACACGCTCTGGATGAGCTCGTCGGAGAAATAATACACCTCGTCTGGGATGAGGGTGATGAACTTCAATCCTTCAATGAGACACTCCATCTCGTCTTCCCGCCGCACCTCGACGCACAGCTGATCCTTGAAGAGCTCGTAGAACTTGTGCGCTCCGCCTCCGGTTGCCATGATCTTCACGCCCTTGCGCATGTCCTCTATCGACACCTCGTTCACCTTTGCCGAGCGCTCTATCAGTTCCTGGATGAACGCCACGCATTCATGGATGTTGTCCGTCTCGAACCGCTCGAAATTGAGGGACCCGCCTGGGAAGTGCTGGGAGGTTCTCCGGAGCATGGAGTCGCGGAGGAGGCCATTGCTGTCCAAGATGGAAAGGTCGTGGTTTTGAGCATCGAGCACCAGTGGTGTCAGGGCGCCGCTGAGCTTGACATGGGAGGAGCCGGACGGGGAAGAGGAGATGTCATTGGACGGGGAGAGGGAGCGTGGCGTTGATATGGTGCTGGGCGAACTGGACCCGTAAGTGGCGGCTATTGAGGGCGACGACGGTGGGTCCGGCGAGCGTGTAAAGTACACGACCTTGGCAAGAGAACCGCCAATCTGTGAGAAAAAGACTGTGATGAGTTCCGTTGGGGGAACCACGGAAACAGACGGCTCACGTCCACCGCAATATGCGACACTGGCTCTATGTGGTTCGGAAGGTATATTCCGCGACTGTCCCTTGTCTGTTCGAGTCGTGTGAGCTGGGCACCACCAGAGCGCGAGTAAATTCTCACCTCAGGCGACTCTTCCGACAGGATGACTGCGCCTCTGGTGTCGACATGGATGACCTTTGCTAACGGCAACGACGGGCTGTTCAAGGTATAGTTGGAGGGCATGGCGCGACGGCGGTGATGATGGCCTTGGGCGGTCGCTGGTGGTCAGAATTCATTCTTTATCTTACGATTATGTATGAGACACATTTCTAATCAAGGCAACGTCTGTATACGGGTCTACTCCGACACCGAGTACCGATTTTGGTGTGTACAACAACAGTTCTGTACCCGGTGCTCAACAGATCCGAATCGTATGCCTCTAATCCAGTTTTATTCACAGCAAACAGAAATGTTGAACAGAAAGTTGTTAAATATCAGCCGCTCACTGCCGCCAGGACCAAGTTGCATGCTTCTTCTTTCTCGGCCCTCACCCCAAGTTCTAGAGTTACACCCTGGCCTCGGGAGAAAGTCATTCTACAGCGAACTAAAACTTTACCGCCGCCGCCTGTTACCAGGCCAGAGAGCTGAAGCGTATGCACTGATGTTGATTGTGGGACCTCCGTGCCGCCCAACGGCTCCATGTTGAGGATCTCGATAATTGAATCGCAAGCGGCTAAAAGATGACCGTTAGCATCCGGGATCAAAAATACGCGCCGTCTTACCTTTAATGCCATCCATGGAAGACAAGGCAAATGTCTCGGTAACGCTGGGTCCTGTCCGAAGCCTATCCCACTCTGATCCAAACGTCGCGTAACTGGGAATGATATAGTCCCCTCCAGCACTAAGTTCCACTTCTTCCAACTGATATTCATCCTCGTAACCTTCATCCTCCGGCTCCCCAGTTGACGGATCCAGTTCTTTACTAATAAATTTAAGGGCGCATGCAAAAGATCCTACTGCGTAATCGTCTGGGGATTCACGAGTGAAAGAGACATAAACAATGCTTGGCGACGTTGATGCGCTCAAGCTGGGCACGGGAATTATGAAGTCTTCCGTTAGTCCCGTATCATCGGACTGAGGCTGCATAATGACCGAAACTTGTTCTAAAACGGTATCGGGGAGAGTATTTGAAACGTTGTACTACAAAGTAACGTTAGTCGGATGCGTATACAGCGCGCTCATTGCAACTTGCCTGGAATACAACATGTTCTTTGAAGATGTGCTTGACACAGGTGACCTGGTACTCGGTTTCGCTTTCCGTAAGTTGTGCAGGTTTCGCAGTACTGTTGAACACAGGTCCATATGAAGCGAATTCGGGAACTTCTGATAGCTGTTCAAGATAAGCGGATTGCTGTTCTGCTGCTGTGGGAGGAGGCGGTGAGTCAGAAGGTCTGTGGGTAGTGGGAACACCAATAATGTCCAAAGTACTAGGGCCTATTCGGAACGATCAGACGGTTGCTGTCACCATAAAATGAGAACCATACGAGCAGCTTCTTGAGCAGCTTGTGCACGGCTGATCCGAGGAACTGATGACACGTCGAGTGGCTGTGCCGCAGCTTCAGGATCCTTCATATATGCTACCAGCTTCGTTTCCAAGGCCGCCAAAGAAAAGACAGATTCTAGTGAAAATGAAATGTAGGACAAATTCAGGATGAACATCGAGAACAACACACCTTCCTGAACGAAAGTCTGTGCCAAGGACTTCTCCTTGAACACCCTCAGATAGAGTGCGGCACGATCACGAACTTCATCATCAACATCATCCAAACACCTTGAAACCGATGAGGCCAGAACAGCAATGGTAGGAGTAAAGGGTACGCTACCGGTTAAGAAGGACGCCGATGCTGTTTTGAAAGCCAGCATCAGATGAATTGACACCGAATTTCGCCAAGCTGGAGACAGCAGCGGCTCGAACAGTAGCATTCTCCAGGACAACCCGGTTATAGATAAACCTGATGAATTTGGCCGGTTGAGGTGATTTTGGTCCCTCGAGACCCAGGAGATGTAGAATGCGGACGGAGAGTTTCGTGAATTCACAGTCTTCGATGAATTCACAAAGATGTGATAGCGCTTGTTCCTTGCATTCAGAGACGCGGTTGATCATGTCGAAGATAGCTTCAACAACAGCCCGCTTGAAGTCATAACCGCCTTCGTCCCGTAGGACACCGGAAAGGAAGGCGAGCATGGAAGCATGCTTTGTAGGGAACTTGGCGCAAAGAGAGCGGATCGCGTCGACAATGATTACTTTGAACTCATCACTGATCTCGGACATGAAACCAGTAATTTGCTTGATAAGACGATCGACAGAGGCTTCGTTGCCAGTCTGGAAACATTAAATTAGCCGTCCTTGAAGCATAATCAAAACTTGCCTTGAGCAAGGTTGTGATAGCATATGTCGCGACACTCCTGTTCGAGTCTGTGATGAGGCTTTCGAGATCGACATTGCAGGCAGCGACGCTTGCTGGGTGCGTTAAGGCTAGTGTAGCAAGAGTGCGAGTAGCAGCAAACTTCAATACGGCTTTGGGAGAAGACAAAAAGAGCTGCAAGACTTCAAAAGCACGTCAGAGTCAGAAATATGCGATGTATCCAAAGATTCTTACCAGTTATGGATTTTGTAAGTTGCGCTGGAGTGACATTTCGTGTCTCACAGATTGCCCTGGCGGCCTCAAAGTTAACCATATCGCTCTTGTGGCGCAACCATCCCTCCATCAAATCAAGCATCTGTTTCTGGACACTTAGAATACGTTCAGATAAATTCAGGACACAGATGCGAAGGAAAACTCACTTGGGATCTTCCTCCATGACTTTCGCGGCATAACGAATGAGCATACAGAGTGCCATAGGGTTCTTCAATGTGGTACCGGCTCCGGATTTTCCACCGCCAAGTTGTTGTATCATTTTCGTAACAGCCATCCGATCTTGTTGTCGCATAAGATACAGCAAGCCCAACGCGTGGTATTGTGCAATATAGCTGGTCGAATGAATGGCTTGCTGCCCGCTATTTTGTGAAGAGGAGTTTGAAAAACCAAGGTAGCCACCAGAAGATCCACCAAAGAAGGAGGAAGACGCCTTTGCACTGACCGCCTCTTGGGCTTCATTAACCCAGCGCTTAACGACATCCTTCGCGAGAGGAAAGAGGTGATAGGAAGACACAAGAGCGGCCGAGGATATTGAGGGGTTGCGGTCAACGATAGCGGCTTTGAAGAAACGCTCGACTCCTTGAGCCATTGAGGCTACACGAAGAAGAAATGAGACGTGCATGAACGCGAACCAAGACACGACATACATCTATGATGCGGCACAGTGCACGAATAGCATTTGGTCGGTATATAACCTCCGAGTTGGGCTGCATGTCCTTCATAATACTGCTTGTGACCATGATAACATCCTCGGCGGTTGTCGCGAGCTCCTTGATAGCAAGATAGACGGCTTGCCTCAATGCACTCTGTCACTACAATCAGCTCAAATTCTGCACAATAAGTCGCCGCTTACATCTTTGTGCTGGAAGAGCTTCGTGGTCCCAAAGAACAGGGTTGTCGCCTCCTGCGTTCCAAAGGTCTCGCCGACATAGAGCAGGTAGACTATCCGTGTTAGCAACGCTCGACACTTTCTCGGGCTTATGGGTGATTCATTGAATACGCGGGCCTCCTGGATGATGGTGGTTTTGTTGTTGTAGTACGAGCTGAGCCCGCTTTCGTCCTCCTTTTTTGTCTGCCAGCTGATGGCGAAGGTACCCATGTCGGTCGCGGTCGCTGTACGATGAACCTGGCGGTATCCAAAAAGTGGACGTGTCGGGGGTTTGGTATGTCTCTGTTTGCCTGCGCCCTTACATCCCTCTCTATCTTAAATTAGGATGGCCCCGAAACCTCGTGGAGGCCGTAAGGCGTCTACATCGTCCAGGGATGGTCCTCTGCTCATGCATATCGACAAGGACGTCAAGGCAATGCCGCCGCCTCCAGATCCAGTCGCCCCCAAGCGCATACTGGAGCAAGAGATGGATGGGCTGAAGAGTTGCTTCAGGGTAAGCCCAATTCGCCTGGCAGTCTTTATCCTTTCGGTTAAGTTCAGTCAACAGAATACTATGGTGAAGACGGGTCAACTTTATGCTTTTTATGCTGATACCCGCAAGCTGCAAGTCGCCGTGCACTCTTCCTTGAAGCTCGATTGACACGTCTGTTTAGTGGTATTCGGAAGTATACACCTTATCCGCCGCGTTCTCTATCCGCGTCGTTAGGCCGGGAAATCGAGAACTACGATCAGCTTTGCGATACTATGGAATCTCACTTGGAAAGTCATATTCGGCTCCATTACTATTGGCGACAAACTAAGACTGTACCATTAGCTTCGAGCAATTGCCGTCCTTGAAAGAGATCTCCGACGCGAAGAACAGCGCATAAAGGAAGCCGAAGAGGCAGCTCTAGCCAGCCAAGCACATTTAGAAGAACCGACATTATCCCCTTCATCTACTCGACTGACTCTCCCAATGCCACCGCCTGACGCAGATTCAGCTTTGCCCTCTGCGACGGCATCAAGCTCGCCACTAACGTCGACAATGATGCAAGGACGTAGACCCTCAGCCATATCCATCTCTTCATTACAGCGGCCTGCATTCCCACTTAAACTCGACCTATCCTCCTCGTCTCTTCGCATGTCCGCAGAAGAGGCGGCGTTCCTCTCTAATGGCCTTCATTCTCCTGTCACCCTCGCACCCAAGTCCGCACGACCACATGACTATCCCGTCGAACTGATGGCTGCATTCACTTCTGACATCCCAACTGCACCTCCTCCCCACCAGGACTCGGCAAATAACACCATCGACCTTACCATAGAAACTCCAGAACGCAATGTAAACGTAAACATGGACGGAGGTGTTGGCAGCTCGGCAGATAAGCCAATTGAGCTCGACCTCGGCGACATGGAAGTAGACATGAGCGACCTATTCGGCGACAACAGCTCCAACGATGCAGTTGACAGCCTTTTCTCGCCCACAGGCGCGAACCCTGAGCTCGCAGCTGAGAGTGTCAAACAGGAAGAGCAGCATTTCTTGAACTCGTTCGCTGCGAACGGAGGTGCCACTGAAGAAGAATTCTTCTCTTCCCTCAGCTCGAAACCGGAGAATGGGCAATCCAGCAGCTTGGAGATACCGTCAGGAGATAATGCCGGCCAAACGGCGCCTTCACCGGGTGCATTTCTAGCAAGCCTTACCGGATCGCAGCTCGAGAGTGGTAATGAAATGGCGACGGCAAGTGGTAGCTCCCTTTCTATGCCAGAAGGTCAGTTTAGTATGGAGAGCCTAGATTATGGTTTTTTCGCCAATGATCAAGACCCGGGGGTGAATTTGGACGCTCTTTTGGCGATGGGAAATGAAGGAGTACCCATTCCCGATATAAAGACGGAGTCTTAGTGTGTGTTGTTATAGCAGCCCGTATTTATTGTGTTGTAGTAGCCCTACATGTATTTTTATGCCCTCAAATCTAGCCGAACGGAGTATTTGATTCAGACGGTCGTCGATGCTTATTTCGAAATCATAATGTTAGTGATGATCACCCGGCGTTGGTACAATGACGTGAATGTATTCGTTACGTATATCTATGTATCAGCAGAAGGACAATCGTCCAATATATAATCGACACGACCTTTGCGCCAGGATGAATGGGAATAAAGGATGACCGCCACGACGGTAAAGATGCTGGCCTGTCGATATGACTAATGAACGATTCTTTGCCCATGACTTCCATATAATGATCTCCCATCAACACAGACGCGGCGCCCTCTCTCTCCGCTCGCCCTCCCGGTGATCCTGCACATAACCGGAGAGGTGGGGATAAGAGGACAACAAATGCCAAGGATGCCGAAACTAAAGAAACACAACAGCAACCAGATAAGAAAAGCGGGGTGGAAAGAATGTGTACGTATCATGAATGGATACGGGAATGGTGATGATAGCACATGATGGGTGTTTATACGAGACGTAGAAATCCAGTACGGGCGCAAAGTGGTGATGGGGGAGGTAACTGTATGTACAGAATAAAAATGGGAAAATAGCAGCCAGCCAGGTCTTTCGCTATAGCGACAGCCCGTCCGGCCTGAAAAGAAAATAGCGTCCGTGTTGGAAGTAATGGGAAAGCACCTTGCACGCTTGTTTGAATGGTTGAGGTAGTATTGAATGGCCGCATGTCTTGATCGAAACCGCCAGAGCTAGTGTGAGCACGAACAATGGCGAACGGAGACGATGGCGGCGGATGGATGGATGAATAGAAGCCACATGTTCGGTGACTTGCGTAACCGGACGTGCCCCGACCGATAATAATCTCCGCCAGCCTACACTCCTCGAAGCAACCTCAACAACGAGCGTCTATGAGTTAACTCAACGACGACCCGAAACCCCAAACCAGACCATATGACACCTGAGCAAAACACTGATACACCTGCCCTCCTCCCCCAATCTGCTCAGCTCACCGGGATCCAAAGCACCGAAGGACAATGGGGAGCTCATTTACCAAAGTTCGGCGTCACGTCCACGGCGTTGTTGTCCTACAGCTCCGGGCGCACCAGACTGCTGCGCCTGACGGGTATGGGAGCGCAGCCTGGAATCAAGTCTAAGTTTCAGTCGATCGTTGCCGCATGACGCCTCCACTCACATTCTGTCGCTCGCACGGTGTTCATCTTCTTCCTGGACAACCTTCCTTCTTCCAGCGCCAGCCTTGGACGTACCAGCCGAATTATCGTCCTGAGCTCCCCTCTGAACGCTCCAATCAAAGACGTAATCGTACTGATAGCCTTCACGGACGAAGAGGTCACGGAAGAGCTTGCGAAGGTAAGAGTAATCGGGTTTGTCGTCGAAACGAAGGGCGCGGGTGTAATTCAAGAAGATACCGAACTCATTAGGGAATCCGCGGCACAGTAAATCGGTAGGCGTAGTCATCTTCTTCTCCATAATGCGATCGTACTTCTGCTTCTTAGTGGCGGCCTTTAAACCTTGCCAGGGGAGGGCCCCACGAAGGAAGTACATGAGGACATAGGCGAGGGATTCCAGGTCGTCTCGACGAGCCTGCTCTACTCCCAGGTGGGTGTTGATAGATGTGTAACGGGCGGTACCCGTCAAGTTCTTGTTCTCGCGGTAGGGAATGTGCAGATGGGTTTTGGGGTCTCTGAACTTCTTGGCCAGACCGAAATCGATGACGTTCACCTGGTTTCCCCGCTTACCAATTCCCATGAGGAAATTGTCGGGCTTGATATCACGGTGAATGAAGTTGCGCGAGTGAATGTATTCAATGCGCGATATCTGCGATGAAACATTAGCAAGACCGCCGTAGAAGATAGACCTGTGCAAGAACCTACCAGCTGATCAGCGAGCAGAAGGACAGTCTTCAAACTGAACTTGCGGTTGCAGAAGTTGAAAAGATCTTCCAGAGAAGGTCCGAGAAGATCGAGAACCATGGCGTTATAATCACATTCGGTGCCGAACCATCTGACGAATGGCACACCGACACCGCCCGCAAGGGTCTTGTACACCTTGGATTCATATTCAAGCTGGGGATGCTTGGCCTTGACTGACTCGAGCTTGATGGCAACCTCCTCTCCTGAGATAATGTTGATCCCAAGATAAATGTCCCCTAGAGCAAAAGTATTAGGGAAAAAAAGACAGAGGTACAGGGCGCAGCGCACCAAATGAGCCGGAACCGATCTTTTTGCCTAGCCTGTACTTCCCGCCGACCCGAAGGTCAAGTCTATGAGATCCTGCATCTGCCATCGTAAATCGTAGTTGAGGTAATCACTGAGAGAGAAAATGAGCAAAGTTGTTGTAAGGGGAGAGAAAGGAGGCTGATGGAGGAAGGATGACGAATTGCCACTAGCTGTAGAGGTGGCGGGTGAAAGATGAAAGATGGTCGATTAACCATGCCACCTGGCCCCTTTATACCACCGATGCAACCTGTGTAGCTGTAATGCCTGCCTCATCGGGCGAGGAAGAGGTGAGGTGACCACGAGGTTGACAAAGGTGGTTCGACGGCATGTTGCCCGGCGAACAAGGAGACTGGAACAGACCAGTAAATACGGCAAGACGACTTACCAGATAGAAAGAGAAAATTAAAAAAGGAATCACAAGGCGTAAAATGGGAGGATGTAGGACGTGAGATGGGGAAACGTTGGACAAGAGGGTACAGCCTCACACGCTCCTCTCACCAATATTTCGGAGGTTGAAATATTTAAGCCCCGATTGGTGGAAGCCTTTATCCGAGTCGGTTTCTCATCGTTCCATTCCGTGATAGTTCGGACGCATCTCTGTAGTAATTGTCGTGCTCATCGAATTCTCTCATTTCCTCTGAGAAGCTTCAAACGGTCAAATGATGCTTCCCTGCTTTTCCCTTCAAAAATACGTTCCGGTACTGGGTATTGGCCGCATCCGGCGTTTTCTCCTTCGTCGGCGAATCCATTTTCTCACCGTACCCAAGTTCTGATGTAAGGTGCCACGACATAATGTCTCCAGGTCCATTGGTTCGACCATGCTGGATCTGCTGTAGGTTTTGATAGCGGCGCACTAACGTTTCAGGGGCATCTTCGCCAAGCAGCTCAATCGAGGCTGCTATGTAGCGCCCCGGATGTACGCTATCAGCATGGTACCAGACTGATCTACTTAATATAAGGTCTAGTGTGTCCCGTTGTCAACCCCGTTGCAAGCATGGGACTGGATGGGATACACGGAATCTTCACGTACGCTACTCTCACTGGCGCTTGACACGGTGCATGCAGGACGCTGCGGCGTTCTACTATTCATGTACTCTGTCGGATCATGACCGTGCAATTGGGGCCTCGACGTCACCACAATCAATCTGGGGTTGACGTGGAGTGATGGTCATCGGATGTGCTGGCTGGTGAGGCGGATACCTTGGCGAGCGGCCAGGAGCCCCAAAATCAGCGCACGGTACAAGCTCTGATATATCAGGATCCGATGACCGAGGATAGGTCCTTTTCGCCGCAATATCTGTACTAGTACCGGCTCCAGCCTTTACAACAGCGTCAACCATTGACGCCTCTTCTGCCACGTCTCATGCTTCCCCCGGAGCACCAAGAAGCGAGTACGATACTTGGTCAGAGTTCTGTTAATAGCTATCATTGACCATCTGCCAATCTGCCTGGATCTCAAGTCTGGATGCTTCAACCAAGAGGGGCTCCATGTTCTGCGCAGTTCGCGCCAGAGCGGTTTTCCCGAATTCGATCTGAGGATGATCGCGACAATTCAAATGTAACCAATATTATTTCGAAATCCAGCGTCTGGTAACGCAGATCTTTACGTCTCGTAGCTGAATCTTCCAACAAAACTGTTGAATAGACATCTTTTCAGAGAAACATAGTGTAAATACTTTGAGCTATGCCTCAGATCTCTGCAAAGTCAACTTGTGAACGATTGAAATCCGATCGTATAGCAGATGCCACGTGGGGTTGGGAAATTATCGCCTTGGTATCTGGTCGCATCTTTCATTTTTTCCTCATCACCAGCACGCCACCGCCTCACCATTTCACCGCCCTCCCTCACTTTCTTTGCAGGTCAATAGCTGACCGTCCGTTCCCTTCTGCACCGCTGCGTCTCTTCTTTTAACGTTCAACGTTTGCTTCGGCGTCAAGTTCATCTTGGGAAATGGCTTATCGTCAAAACCACGATCCCTATTATTCTCACACAACCGACACTTACAACCAATACAGCAACACTGGTGTTGTTGACTACCCGCCGCCGGCCCAGGGATACAACGAATATGATACCCAAAATAACTGGGATAGCAAGTCTACCAAGTCCTTCCAGAGCAGCCATGCTGGTTCACAAGTCCACCTGAATCCTTACGAGATGAGCCAGGTCTCGCCTCCTCCAGTGCCTCCCATGCCTTACCAGCAGCAGCAAAACTATCCTCCAATGCACCGGCCTGGGATGTACCACCAGACCAGCAGCGCTGGGTATTCAGTCACTAGGGAGAAGATGCTCAAACGGCGTTCTGTTCGACAGGTCGAGCTCTTCCAAGGCAATCTTGTCCTCGACATGGACGTCCCAACTCGACTTGTTCCTCCAGGCAAGGAGCGCGAAGAGGAGATGACCAAAATGCGCTATACCGCCGCTACCTGCGATCCCGATGATTTCATGAAGTCGCGCTATTCCCTCCGACCGTACTTGTACGGCCGACAGACGGAGCTTTTCATTGTGATGACTATGTACAACGAGGATGAGATACTGTTTGTAAAGACTATGAATGCGTAAGTTACTCCCGAGGATCGGAAATGGAAAATTCACGTCGTGCCACAGCGTGCTCAAAAATATTGCACACCTTTGCAGTCGCAGCAGGTCAAGCACGTGGGGTCCTGAAGGCTGGAAAAAGGTCGTGGTTTGCGTTGTTTCAGATGGTCGGAACAAGGTCAACAAGCGAACATTGCAAGTGCTCAGCCTGGTCAGTTGTGTTCATATGAATTTTCATTCTCCACTGATACGTGTTTCAAATCCAAAAGATGGGAGTCTACCAAGAAGGAATTGCAAAAGATTCGGTCGGAGGCAAGGATGTCACCGCCCACATCTTCGAGTACACGACAAGTGCTATTGTCACATCTACTGGTGAGATGTCGCAGGGCCCTTGTCCCGTCCAGATCTTGTTCTGCCTCAAGGAACAAAATAAGAAAAAGCTCAATAGTCACCGGTGGTTCTTTAATGCGTTTGGACCCCTCATCAAGCCCAATGGTACGCGTGTTTCCAGAGTTTTTTCAGAGAGGATCTTACCTCACATTTTCAGTCTGTGTGCTTCTGGATGTCGGAACAAAGCCGACGGGGACTTCCATCTATGAACTCTGGAAGTGTTTCGACAAACACGAATACGTAGGTGGAGCTTGCGGAGAGTACGTTTGTCCGTTCTGCTCGCTGTCAACGCCGTAGCTCATATTCGGTCAGGATATGCGTAGATACCGGGAGAGGTTGTTCGCTTTTACTGACAAATCCCCTCGCAGCCTCCCAGAATTTTGAATATAAAATGTCCAACATTCTTGATAAGCCTCTCGAGGTCTGACGCTGAACCCACTATCATCGTGTAAATTTTGATACACTTTCCACAGAGCGTTTTCGGTTACATCAGCGTCCTTCCTGGCGCCTTCAGTGCATACAGATACAAAGCACTTCTTAACGGCCCCGATGGCAAGGGTCCTCTCGCTTCGTATTTCAAAGGCGAATCCATGCACGGTGGAGGTAGTAATGCCGGTCTGTTTGAAAGGAACATGTATCTTGCCGAAGATCGTATCCTCTGTTTTGAGATCGTCACCAAGAAACGTGAAGGCTGGACGTAAGTCACTCGCTGATCACAATTGTGCACCCGACCGACCAAATGATTTTTCAGGTTGAAGTATGTGAAGAGCGCGAAGGCAGCCACTGATGTTCCCACTACTGTCAGTCCGGAAGCGGAATTCAATTGAATGGGTCACTGATGGAATTTCTTCGTAACAGGTTCCGGAGTTCATCTCGCAACGCCGGCGTTGGTTGAACGGTTCATTGTTTGCTTCGATCCATGCAACAGTGTTCTTTTGGAGGATATTCACATCTGGACAGAACTTCATCAGGAAGTTTGTTTTACTTGTCAGCGGCTTTGTTCTCTTCTGGGATCAATTCTGATCGACCCATGATAGCTGGAGTTCATCTATAACGCCGTTCAGCTTATCTTTACTTGGACATCGTTGGCTAATTTCTACTTGGCTTTCTTCTTCGTATGTTTTTTTGCTATCTTTTTTCGGACATCTGCGTTGATCGCATTTGTAGTTGGTCTCATCAGCAACGTCGAACACATCGACAGATTCGAATGGCATATCGACAGATGCGTTCAACTTCCTCGGTGGCAACGCTGGGAAAACTGTGTTTGAAGTTTTCTTAAAATTGTACATCGCTCTTCTATTCGTGGTTTTGGTTTGTTCCCTGGGTAATCGACCACAGGTGAGCATCCATCTCACTACAGATGTTAGCCCAACCTGAAAACGCGTCTAGGGCTCGAAATGGACGTATACATTGGCTATCTTGCTTTTCGGACTCTGTAATGTTATCACGGTGTGGTGCGCTGCTTGGACGGTGTACCTTGCCGTTCCGCACAATGTCGAAGGTTGGAAAAATTTCCCAGAGTATGTTTTCGTGAAGGCTGCCTGTTTTTATTCCACTGAATGATGTGGTAGATTGGTGAAAAACACGCCTGCTCTCCAAGACATCGTTATCTCTTTAGCGGCGACTTACGGACTGTATTTCATCAGCTCGTTCATGCACTTTGAGCCATGGCACATGTTCACGAGTTTCGTTCAGTACATGTTCCTCCTTCCGTCTTGTACGTTACGTCCATTCCTGTTATCCGTTTGCTGATGGACGTTTCCATTCCCTGTTAGATGTCAACATTCTCAGTAAGACTCCTCGTTCTACTTCCTTCATGTTTGCCACGTTTACTTTTACTATCTAGTGATGTACGCCATGTGCAACCTTCACGATGTCACCTGGGGTACCAAAGGTGACGATGGTTCGCACAAGGACCTTGGCGGCGCCAAGAAAGTGAAAGGTGAAGGCGGAAAGGAGATGATGGAAGTGGAGATTCCCACTGCTCGGGAAGATGTCGATCAGCTGTGGATGGCTGCGAAGAACTCGTTGAAGATCAAACCGCAGAATGAGAAAGAACATCGGGACGCTACGACGAAACAAGCCGACCACGACAGGAACAGCAGAACTAACGTCGTACTTGCTTGGGTGGGCTCGAACATGTAAGCGATGCTTTCGCACAGAAAGTTAACCACTGATTGCGTCCAGGGTCATGATTGTTGCGTTCACTTCGACGGCGTTCACGAACTGGGTTGCGGAACACGTCGAGATAGAGAACAACGCCGCTTTCAATCCGTATCTGACATTCTTATTCATCGCGCTGTGAGTTTTCTTTACTTCTAGAGAGAATTTGCTTATTCATCTGCGGATTCTACGCAGTGCTGGTCTGTCCGCTGTACGTTTCACGGGATCCCTCTTATACCTCATATTTCGCCTGTTTGGGCATTAGTCCTCCTTTTGTTTCGTTTTGTTACGCAGACTGCTTCTGGACGGGGCTTTCATGCATGTACTTGTCGTTCGTATCTTGGAAAGGAATGTTTTGTGTACAACTACAAATATACCCTTTACTTTGTAGCGCTTCGCCTATTAAGTCCCTCCACATAAGGCAGGACGGGCCCCCTTTTCTCCCTGGATAATTTAGTTTCTATGGTGATCATTTCAATTTGGCGCGCAACACTTGCAGATCTATAAGCGCTATGTCGTAAGTACTTAAAAGTAGTCCTACATGTACCAGGGCAATCGTATAGCGTGTCGACTGTCGATGTTGGAACAAGGTACCGGTCTGTATGATAAACTATTTAGGATGCCATTGTATTTAGTTTTGGATTGATGGTGTGATGTCATTCCCACGGTATCTTTCCTATGTCCAGGAAGTGGGCGGAGGCCAAGACACCCTTGTCCCCCGACCGCCTCGCAAAGATCGCCAATGCGCTCGGTGTATCGACCCCCGTTCCGTCGTCGTCGTCGTCGTCGTCACCCAGGAAGCCGCCCTCGACGAGCAAGTACCTTATTCACGTCGTCCCCCCTCTCAATCTACCTCATCTCAACACCAGCCTCAGCTCGCCGCCGCCGCCTTCCGCCTCTGGATATCATACCCATTTTCGACGAGGGACGTTGTTGCCAGTGCATCCGACATTGCAGCTGCAGCTCACCGCCATTGCCCGCGAATATGCCTTGCCGTCAACTGCGGGTGTCATTCTGTATCTCGTCAATGACGACGAAGACCCTGGCCCCCGTATTTCCGACGACATCTGGAAGCACTTATGGTCGCGCGTCTGGAAGGCAGAGTTTGCCCCAGGTGCACCGGAAAAATTGCCTGTACTCACTCTCGCGAGTCCTCGCGCAGACCAGCCCGCTCCACCCATTACCTCTGCCTCCCCTCCGTCCATTCCAATCATAGCAAAGGTTGAGTTTGATATCGACCTCCGTTCTGCGTCATGGTTTAATCCATGGATAACAAGCAGGAACTTAAATCATAATAAACGGGTTGAGAATAAAAACTCGCCTGTTCCATTATTTTTGCCAAAGTCGCCCCAATCCGAGTCGCAGCTCGACGAGGAGGATATTATCCTTCGACTTGCGCCTACCATGCATAGAAAAAACATTCCGTCACCCCTAGTACTGGAACCTTTAATTACAAACGCGACCAACTCGTCGTCCAGTCTACCGAGTAGCGGCACTAGTCTACCCTATCTTCGACATCAAGACGAGTCTGACGATGATACCGAAATAGACGACGATAGTGTACCTACTAGCGGAAAACGCGGAGGAGGTGTCTATGATGATCTCGAGCTCGACTTCGACGAGTCATTCGAGGAAGATACGAAAGAAAGCCAGTATCTTCTGACTGCTAAATTGGACGAAATTGAGAAAGTACGTCAGCAAAATGTTTCGTCAATTATTCATCGTCAACATGATATCTAGAATCTCGCTCAATTCTCCCCTCGGGTACTGCAACTTGAGCTCCAAGAAGACCAAGCAAAAACACCATTGCGAACGTGTGTAATGATCAAACCCATCCTCCGTTCCGTTCTAACAGTATGCTTCCACAGCGAAGTATCCATTGCAAGTCCGATCCAACCATCCGGGGCATGGCCATCTGTTCCCTTCCAATCTTTGCACTCCGCCATCACTACACAACCATCTAATAATACTAATCCTTCACCTCCCCGACTCGCCCTAAACGGCGTCACCACGTCCGCACCTCAACAATTTAATCTCTCACATCCATCTACAGGGTCAGAGCCTTCAGAAACAACACTAAGAAAACAGATGGAGGAGGAAGAGTCAAAACAAATTGTACAGGAGCAATATCCTCGACATACGCCCCAGATTAATGGGAGCTTCAAAGACGCCGTAATACCACTGTCTCCGGATCCATTCGGGCGATATCCATCAACGCCTACACCCTCTGCAGATAGCAGAGGTTCAGCTTATTGGGACGATAACAGTACAGCCGTGGACGAGTCCAAGACTACATCTAGTAGATTTTCGGCCGATTCAGCGAAAGACAATACCCCAACCAACAGAGCAACCATGATGAGCGTAAAAAGCATCAAAAAGCTTTGGCGACGAAGTAACAAGCAGAGCGTTAGCTCCATTAACGTGCCTCAGCCGCCGCCTGCGCAGCAGGGACGTATATCGCCGCAGGTGCCCGGACCAGCAGGATTTTCTGCCCAGGCTGCTGGTGCTTCATCTTCGATCCCCAATGGAGCTTCAGCGCACCGACAAAGTGACAGTAGTAGCAGTCGAAATAGCGTGGGTGCCGTCCGACCGCCTCCCATTCGCATGTCTACTTCTCAAACTTCAACGTCTACATCCTCATCAGTACCTCCCTCCCGCCCAGCACGACCGTCTCGTTCCCCATCACTCCACAACTTTGATATCCCTGGCATGACAGCCCCTGCACCTACCATGTTTCCACAGCACACTATCAGCCTCGACCGGCTAAGGTTCGATCAGGAGAGCCCTTACCCCAATCCGACGAGGCGGGCTCGATCCCAATTGAGTGGGAATGGCAAAGTTTCACCGACACTTACGTCAGGAAAATCGACACCGATAAGTCAGTCGGGGAAAAACTCTCCTACGCTTCCTCCCCAAACTGAGACGCAGCGAAACAGCGTTCGAAAGAGTATACTGAAGTGGAAGAACGCAGCATCAGGTGGAGGGTTGAGCGCAAGACGGCCGAGTGTCAGTATGCTGGGTGTTAATGTAGAACCGCGACCGAGCATTGAGAAGATGCCTCCGAGTCCTCGAATACCTGACGAATTCCTGCAGCACCAGCAGCACTCCAGACTACCAAGCGTGGCGAAATCGGTAACGAGCGTTACTCCTAGTATGACGAAGAGTTTCTCGAGCCGAAGTTCGAGGTACTCCGATGACGAGGGACGGGGACCGAGTATAGACGACCAGTTTGAGATCGTCTCGCCGAAGATGACTCCTGGCAACCTGACATACCCGTATACCACATTGGATGAGCAAGACACGTCGCGGTCATGATAACGAGACAAATATATACCAGTTACTTTACATCATATCACGCTGATTTTTAAACATCTGATACTCACGCTTGACGACGCTTTCATATATTTATTTGTAGTCTTATCTGTAATTATGTTTCTTTAATTCGTCGGTTAGGAACTACGGCCGTAACTTGGGAAACGAGGCCACGCAACGCTACGCATGAAAACGGGCGCGGAGCCCCTGTGGCTGTGATGTCATATCGATTACTGCCAAGCCAACGCCAAGCCTCGATCCAGCCTCGATCATTTGCGATCCGCCTTCACTTGTCTTTCCTAACCATCACCATGCCTCCCTCGAACACAATCAACATACTCTTAGCTACTACGATTCTTCTCATTGCTCTCCCTAGTGCCTATGCATTTGGTGCCGGAGACATCCCGGATTTCGCCTACCTCAATGACAAGGCGTTCCGACATGGTGACATCGAGAACATTTTAGAGACAGGTTTGTGTCGATTCACCTTGAGATTCAATAATGGCTGATCTTCTGATCTGTTTGATCAGTCGTTAAATCCGCTGGTCGTGCCGCCGCTGGAGGCGGCATCCTTGGTTTTGCCAAGAAAGTTATGGACAATGCCTCTGGAGGCTCAAAATTCAACAAAGGAGATATCAAGAAAGTTTACTTTGTACGTATGATATCCTCAACATCTTTTAGAGCCTTAATTTACATTCCGACAGGGTAACTGGCTCAGGGATTACTCTCAGGCGATGGATATCGCTGGCCTAAGCAAACTCAGTGCGGATACGCTTGTTCTCGTTGTCTCTGTTCTTGGTTTTATGGTTAGCGGTCCCCTGTCTTTTGCTGATCTTGGCTCATTTCATCATAAGGCATTTGGCTTTGCTACCAGGGAATTCGAGGTCACGCCCGATCGTCTTGGTGTCTACCTGCCCGTTGTATGTTATATATTCTCCTTTTTGTTGACGATAATTGATCATCTAAAAATAAAAACAAGGAACATATCGATAACCCAAAGTGCGCCACTTCCACGCTATCCCCGTTCGATGCTTACTTTCTTACAGAGGTTATGCTGAGAAAGAAGGGGATGCTCGTCAATTTCACCCCAAACTTCGTCCGCCTGTTGATCCTCGTGAGCTCGAAGTCGACCAGCGAACGGGTATGAAGAACTATATGGCAACTGAAGATCAGGGCTGGGATTCGTCCACAGCCCATATCCGTCGCACCTTCCGAGCATGCATCGAATACGGTCGCAGGGCGTCCGGACGAGAAGGTGCCGATTTGTATGAAGCTTTTCGCCTGCTTGGTACGGGTCTCCACACGATGGAAGATCTCCTCGCGCATAGCAACTGGTGCGAGATTGGCCTACGCAAGCTGGGGTATGAAGATGTTTTTTGTCACGTCGGCGATAATGTCTACGTGCAGGCACCCTCTGGCGAAAGAGTTCCACCCCTTGTCACCGGTACATTTGGTAGTGCCGACTTCATGCACTCAATGCTGGGAGAAGCGACCGATCATATCAGCCAGGCTAGTGTCACAGCCTTGAATGATCAGATGGCGCAGACTTCGCAAAACAACGACACCGCTGAAAAGTTGTCTGCTCTCAAGAATATCCTCAGCAAGGTCGGTGGAGGGGATGACAAGATCAGTCAAGGAGAGCAGCTGCAAGCGCAGTCTCAAGCATACCACTTCGACCCCAATAACGTTGCGCCGCCTGAGGTCCAAAAGCAGCTACTAGATCTGCTTAAATGGCGCGACGATGTCTATAGGGACATCATTGCCAAGATCGAGATGGTCCCGGCTTGAGCGACTTGATTGACGAGCTGAGCAATGCGCTCACAGCATGTGAGTTTCCGCCTTTGTTGTCTCCTTTGAAGCTAATGTCCTTGACTCCAGATGTGTACACCGTTATTGCACCTTGGCTCACGCCTATCCTTACCCAGGCTACCAGCGCGCTCGGCGAAGGAAGCAAAGCTGTCATCGACTCCGATGACCAATACGAAGTTTTCAACGACGCGAATGCGTCTGACCCTTCGCACAGTCTCTTATCCAAAGACCATTTTGGTCTGATTCTTAACGAGCCTGCAGGGAAGATCGCTCAGATTGTTGTCGTCAATAGTGTCCAGCTCATTGTTGAGGCTTGGTCGAATAATAGCGACCCCGATGATGTTATCAACAGGGTTCGTTGATCTCCTTTATATCAGCAAGAAATATTTGTTCATTTTATGTTCAGATCCTCGAAGCCTTCCACCACCCCTACTACGCAAGTGGCAATAGCCAGATTCAGCGTCAGATGTACGACGAGCTTGAGAAGTGGGTGGGTGCTATGGGTGAGGAGGCACGCGACACCATTGGCAAGCTGACGAAAGATGCCGTTCGCGAGGGAAAGAACAAGAGAGAGGGAGACGGAAGCGTCGAAGCTGGCTACGGCGGTTGTGGACATGGAAGCAGCGCGAGCTACGGCCGTAAGACTCAGAACAGTGGCTACCAGGGCCAAAGCTCGTACCAGAGTTCCGGTGGATATGGCGGTGGCCAGTCGCATGGCAGCAGTCAGCAATCATCGTATGGGGGCCGTAACGAATCGACCTATGGCGGCCAGGATGAATACTCTGGCCAGACCGAGTCCACATATGGTAGACACACTAAATCAACTGGAAGAACCGACGAATCTTCATACGGGGGACGCAGTGACTCTGGACCTACTCACGGAAGGAACACGGAGTCTTCGTATGGTCGTACAGACGAGTCTTCATATGGGGGACGCAACGAACCCGCCTACGGAAGGAACACGGAGTCTTCGTATGGCAGTACAAACGAATCCTCTTACGGGGGACGCAACGAGACCAGCTATGGAAGAAACACCGAGTCTTCGTACGGTGGTGATAACGAAACCTCCTACGGGGGGCGCACCGAACCTAGCTATGGAAGAAACACTGAGTCTTCGTATGGTGGCAATAACGAATCTTCCTATGAAGGAAGGACCAAACCCTCCTACGGTGGACGTGACGAGTCTACCTATGGTCGACAAGACGAGCCTTCCTACGGCAGACAAGATGAATCATATGAAAGCAAACAGCAAACGACCTACGGCCGCGACGATTCATCGTATGCTAGTCCTGAGGTTTCCTATGGAGGCACAACCGAGCCGTCGTACGGTAGGAACCAATCCTCATATGGCGGTCGAAATGAATCCAGCGGAGGCTATGGAGAAAGGACCGAATCCTCCGGATATGGTCAACAAACTGAAAGCTACGGTAGTGGCGGTTATGGAGGTGGTCATGGCCGCCGTCATGATGAAGAAGGATATGGTGGTGGTGCTCCTCGTCAAGAATATGGTGGTGGGGGAGGTGAATATGGTGGCCGAGGCGGTTACGGTGGGGGTGGCGATGAGTACAGTCAGCCTCCTCCCCAAGAATTTGAAGCTGCCCGAGGCGGAGGGTATAACCCCAGCTATGGCGGGTCGGGCGACACATTTGGCGCTGAAAGAATGAATATTCGGGATGACGATGATGATGGCGGCCACAAACGTCGCCATGGCCACCATGGACATCACGAAGAAAGGCGGGAATACGATTATTGAAGGATAGTAAGATACGTAGAAGAATTTGAAATAGGACAATTGAAGACAAGTCGATATAATGTAGTATAACCAAGTACATACGCATGAATTGAATGCACAACCCCAGAACTTTGGGAGGAAAGTGACCAGATCGTTTGGGCGGATATGAGGCTCTTAAAAATTAAAATTGTACTACAATGAGGCTACGGTCGCGTCGAGATGGGCATGTAGTCGGAGGTCGTCGGAGAGCATCTTATTGAAACGTAAAAGCTACCATGACGATCATTAATATTGTACTTAGACGACATATCATGCTGTACTTTGCATAGAATCTTGGACATTACGGTTTGGACGATAGAACGATCAATATATACCACAACTATCGTATTAACTGCGAACCTGTGAACATGACCGGTGACCGGTAAATCTCCATGTATATTGACTCTCCGTACAGGTGTCGAGTCTGGATGATGGGTGGCTGCAGGTTAAGCGTGAACCCGATATGGCACAGATAATTGGCCTTATCAAAATCAAGATAAGATCTCGATAAATTTGCGGTGAATTAACGCTCTGACTCGAACTTCCACGTCTTCTCATTTCCCACTCTGCGACTAGGGAGAATTCTCCCCCGGATCCTTTTATACCTTCAATTCTAATAGATATGTCTACCTCACCAGTCCCAGCACCAGCGGTAGAGAAGCTAGAATCTTCACTGGCGGGTACATCTCTGAAAGAGTACGTGGTCCACCAATGTTGTCTCGGCAATCCAATCTGAGTTCTTATCCAGTCCAGTACTAGAAGCAACGACAAGCACTGACGTGCCAATTTCCTCACACGACCAAGTCGTTACTCCGTGGGACGTCCAAGGAAGTGTATCTTCCGATGGAAAGCAGCAAGGGATCGATTACGACAAACTCATTGTCCAATTTGGTACCCGAAAAATAGACGAGGCAATGTTACAGAGGTTCGAAAAATTGACTGGGAAGAAACCGCATGTCCTCCTTAGGCGTGGACTGTTTTTCTCGCATAGGTGCGTCTCCCCCATAGATTATTGGTCGAATACTAATCGTTAGCAACAGAGATTTTGACAAGCTTCTAGATCGATATGAGCAGGGAAAGCCCTTCTTCTTGTACACAGGACGTGGCCCCAGTAGCGACAGTATGCATCTTGGTCATATGATTCCGTTCGTATTTACAAAGTGAGAGGTTCAAATATGATCCCATTTCTGTCCGCTCAATTACTGCTAGATGGTTACAAGATGTCTTTGATGTCCCGCTGGTGGTACAACTTACAGGCAAGCATCTGACACCGGCTTACTTGAAGATACATCTGATCGCTGCCTAGATGATGAAAAATTCCTATTCAAACAGTCGCTAAAGCCGGAGCAGACCAAAGCGTTTGGAAGGCAGAACGCACGAGATATCATCGCTGTTGGCTTCGACCTTTCAAAAACCTTCATATTTAGCGACTACGACTACATCTCGGGTCCCTTTTATGAGAACATCTCGAAAATCTCCCGGCAGATCACTTACAGCCAAGCCAAGGCTACTTTCGGGTTTACCGACTCGGATAACATCGGTCGAATCCATTTCGCTGCCGTCCAAGCTGCTCCGTCCTTCTCCAACTCCTTTCCACAGATATATGGCACGATCTCCAACATTCCCTGCCTTATCCCTTGTGCGATCGACCAGGACCCGTACTTCCGTCTTACAAGAGACGTCGCGCAGAAACTCAAGTATCCGAAACCGATGACATTATATTCCAAATTCTTCCCGGCACTACAAGGAGCTCAGACGAAGATGAGCGCCAGCGATCCCAATAGCACTATTTACATGAGCGACAAACCGCCACAGATCAAGAACAAGATAAACAAGCATGGCTTTTCGGGTGGCCAGGAGACAGAAGAGGAGCATCGTCGGCTGGGAGGCAACACGGATGTAGATGTTAGCTATCAATATCTAACATGTTTGTTAGAGGACGATGACGAAATAGTAAAGATTGGAGAGGTCAGTTCCATCTCCTCCGAAAGTTTGACCATCTACAAATTACATTGATAGGACTATCGGGCGGGACGATTGTTGACAGGGCAGCTAAAAGCGAAGTGCATCGAGGCCTTGCAAAAGTTCGTCGGGGATTTCCAGGAGAAGCGGGCAAAGGTCACGGATGAGACTGTCTCGGCGTTCATGGATGCCAACAGGAAGATAGCTCCTACGCTTGGGAAAGCGCAGACCGCGAATTAGAAAAGGGTTAGGAAGAATACACAAATGTTGTAAACCAATTTTAGTTGAACATGGATGTCGCGGATACCTATAGGCGCGTGTTCAAGCGCTTCAAGATGCATCCAGATTATCGAGCAGGAGAACAATGACGAACGTCGCGTATTTTGTTTGTACCTGCTTTGGGTTACGATATAAATACAAGCAGTAACCACCATGATTGACTTTGTCCTTCTTGGCTTCTTATTTATACCATCTCCAACATGCCCAAGCGAGCTCCCACCCCACCTCTTCTCGACGACGACGCCGACTACTACTCCGTCTATCAACCTTACCCACTCAACTTTGACTGGGACATCCATACGGATGTTCTGAAGCACGTCCGTTGGATCGCTGCCTGCGTCGGTATTGAGCCCTTCTATGCGTTCCATTACAAGCCGAAGGTATGCATTTTCTGTTGTTTACACTGGCTTTGGTTCCTAAAGATATCACGAAGGCACCCTCGATGGTTATCGTTGAGATCGAAAAGAATAATGAAAAAGCGAAGACTTCCTTCTCGGTGAGCACCGCTGGAAGGAGATCTTGCAGGCACCAACTCTGGAGGAACGAGAACGGGTCACTCGGGTTTTTCCTTGTTTCCACACAAATAATCGCTCGGTTGTCAAAGACGGTATGCGAGTGGCTTTGCCTATTCTCGCCTTGTTCTGATTGCGATAGGTTGGCACAGAATTGCAGTCAAAGATGATTGGTTTAAAGGATGGTCCGCCGATCAAGAGTGGGTGAAATCCTGCAACTCACCGCATACCATCTCACGCGACTAGTCAAGTTTCGTGAAGTCATATCCTCCAACCCATCATTGTGTACCACCTAATGAGGACAGGACCAACAAGTCTTTGTGTCGTCCACTTCCCACCATATACAAACCACCACCACCTCCTCCAGCTAAGCCAGGTATAATCAACTTTTCTCAATAGTTGATCATAGCTGATTTTCCTGTAGTCGTGGGCTCCGCTACTTGGGTGAATGCAAAGACCGACACGGGTCCTAGCACAGGTCCTGTTCTTCAAGGTGCATGGGGTCGTGGCCGCGGAGGAATAAATCTTTCGACTAGAACCGGTGGTACGAATCCAATGGCTCCACCTTCGCGTTGTAAGTGCCCTCACGCAGTCCTTCATGGTTCTTCAGTATTCGAGGTGTTACAGGGAATCAGCCCATTGTTCAAAACAACAAAGTCTCATCTCCTGCTGCTTGTATGCGCCAACTTCTTCTGAATTCTGGTATCATATTTCTGATGGTTTATAGGGGGGAACAATCGCCTACATCAAGCATCCAACGGGCATTGTATGTAGCATTCTTGTGCTAGTCAAAGTGGTTTGTTTTATTAATATCATCTTAGCTCAAGAGGCATCGTCTAGTAATTCGTTGGCGGTTGTCTCTAGAGGACCAGCTCCAGCTCGTCCACCAGGTCTTCCGGCTAACCCCTGGAACAAATTACCTGCTCCTCCTGGTCTTATGCGGACTGGCTCAGGCGCTTCCGTCAGTAACGCGTCGCAAGAGGGTTCTCTCGATAAACAAGTCGCGCGTATCTCTTTGACCGAGAATCGTGAAGTGGACGTTTACACTTTGGATGACGGACTAGACGACGAGGACCCCGTTGATGCGATGTTCATTCCTCGATACGAGGTCACCGAAGTCGCTGTCTCGCCTGTCGATGGTGCTAGCGGAGAAAACCTGTGGCCAGCGGTGGACGATACATCTACTGTTAGCGTACCTCTGTGTCCTCTTCATGGCCGACCGAACTGTAAACCGGGCATTTGCAGAGAAGCAGACAAACAGAGGAAGCTGGAGCAGGCCGAGCAGCGGAGGAGAGAGGCGGAACAGGCGCGCACCTCTAACAGGGGAGCAGGGAGAGGTCGTGGTCGCGGAGGGAGAGGTGGTCGTGGTCGTGGCGGAAGTGCAAGCAACAGTCAAAGCTCAAGTCTTGATCCCTGGTCCTGATGAGCCGCTTCCAAGAATATCAGCAAGTCTCCCATCTTCGCATCCGAATAGTAGCCTTTCTTCCTGATGACAGGACCTATCCCCGCTGAGTTACCTAGAAATATCGTCGACAATTTGTCCGTTCTGTCTTGTTTTGTATCACGAAGTATAGCTATACGCCGAGAATTGTATTCCGATACCACTTAGTACCAATGTAACCGCAAGTTTGATCGTGAGCGAAGAGACCTCCATCTCTAATGATTAACAACATTTTCCCAGCCTCGTGATGGGCCTGTCATCATTAATGTCTGGGCATGAGCTTGCTTACAAGCAACGATCATGGGCGATGCAGATTACTTCACTGTCAGCAAGCCATATCCACTTCACTTCGAGTGGGATCAAGAGAAAGACATCATCAAACATGTACGCTGGATTGCCGCATGCATAGACTCTCCAAAAAAGCTTTATGCATTCCATTACAAGCCTAGTGTAGGTTATGTCGATTGCTTCAAGATCCTAGGCTAATCGCATTCCAAGGCCCCTTCGATGATCATCGTAGAGATCGAGAAGAATTGCTCAAAGAAGAGAGAAACCCTCTTGGGCGAGCACCGCTGGAAAGAGTTCCTGCTGGCTCCATCTGAGGATGAACGAGAATATATCTCGCAAATCTTCCCATGCTTGCACTCCACAGACCTTGCGTTGAGAAACGATGGTTGGTATTGATATTTATCTGTGATTCCGTCGTCGATGATACTGTCTGGGTAGGGTGGCACAGAGTCTCGATGAGAGGCATCTGGTTCAAAGGATGGTCTCCTGCTCGATGCAAGGAGTAAGTCATCAAGCATAATTAAAGATGGCATAAGTATTGATAGGCGTTATCCAAGTATCATGCACCCATATCCAACTACTCATCACTGCACCCCGCCCTTTGAGGATCGGACAAACCGAGCACTTTGTCGTCCCCTTCCCAACTCTTTTCTCAAGTTTAGGATGATGTCGAAGTCTGGTTAGTCACAGACTGCACATCTAGATAGTATACCCACTGATCTCCATCCACTCGTCTTAGCTGCCAAGCCTACTTCTGGAGCAAGTATTCCCAATGCTCAAGGAGAGCGGGCTCAGAATCCTGGCGATCCAAAGACTCCCAACGACCCGCCTGGCCTTCGCCCTCAAGACGACACAAATGCCGGTGAAGCACCTGAGCAATATGAAGAAGACGAGTATGATGAAGCTGTCGAGAATATATGGGAACAAAATATGAAGTCTACCCAGTCAGCACCCATTTGTCCGGTCCATGACCGCGTTTGCAAGAAGGCTATCTGCGATGCATACGATAAGCTGTTGAGGAAGATCAAGAAAGAGGAGAAAGATGCAGAAAAGGGCAAAAAGAAGAAGGAGAAGCATGATGCCAGGCGCCAAAAACTGAAGGAGAGAAAATCGCAGAGGGGCAGAACGGGCGAGGAAAAGAAGACTGATGATAAGGGCAGTGATGGCAATAACAAGACGTCTGCCACTTCGAACGATCAATCTGGGGGAAACGACGATGACTCGACAGGCGACCAGGGTCAAAGTGATGGAAATAACAAAAAGTTTACTCCTTCGGGCGGTCAATCTTGGGCAGACGAGGTTGAACAAGAGTTGGGAGGCGAGGGAAATAAAAGTTATGGAATGGTCAGCGCATCACTGACTGACGGCAGCAGATCGCCCAGTCCAGATCCAACTGTCACCGCTGAAGTTGAAGAGGAAGAAGTGGATCCATGGGATTGAAAGGTTCACTGATATTGTACCCAAGTTTCGAATCACTGTAAAAATACTGATGATGTACATTTTACTTACAACAAAGAAATCATTGAACAACGGTGCCGTCCCCTTTTTCGAGACGTAGCTTCTTGACCCCGTCTTGAACACCCCAGGGGACTTCGTCTTCCCAATGGGTGATGACAATAACAGCTTGGTCCTTAGTGACGCCTCCTTCCCGAAGATATTTCTTCGCCGCACTGACCATACCTTCATCCATTCCGCTCCAGACCTCGTCAAGAAGGACCAGCTGTGGCCGTCCAACCAGCGCGCGCATGAGCAACACCATCCTCTGCTCACCAACTGAAAGTTCGACAAAATCTCTGCTGCTGAATTTTGCCGCGTCCTCGCTAGAGTGCTCGCCTCCCCATGCTCCGGGTCCTAGAGCGGCGATTACTTCTTCACACCTAGTTACTCTCCACTGCACGTCACCATCGGTAAGTCCTTGCATTACACCGGTTCCAACATTGTGTTTCCCGCGTGGTACGAATGTACCGTCAAAACCTGTCCCGACAACATCCCAGACGGACATTCCAGGCCTGCGAGGGAAGGCGTCAAACATTTCTGGAGAGAGTACACCGATAAGGGATTGAAGTTGCGGTGTTGGTATACGCGAGCGGGGTCGTCCAAAAGATGGAGATGAGAAGACCGAGAGGCGAGTTGAGTGTAGGACTGGGGATGATCACCGGTAATCAGCGAAAGTAAAGTAGTTTTCCCCGAGCCTGTGGTTGTTCTCTCTGTGAATCCATGATGTAAGAGGAAGAGAAAATGACATGCCGTTTTCGCCTTGCAAGTGCCATCGTTCACCCTGGCGAATTTGCCAATCGATGTCACTCAGAACGACGCGACTGTCGTACTGAACTCGTACATTTTTCAGGTCCGCGACGACGACACCGGTTTCGTTAGTGACAATTTGAGTAGCCGTTGTCGCGGTTGCATGCTTTGACCGAAGAGCTTCTTCACGTAGAATGATATTTTTGGCCCTGTGACGACTTTTCTCCCTCTCAACAGCGCGACGTGTGTAATCCAGTCAGGAACAGGGTCGTGGGCTCTCAGTCCCAAGATAACGCGAGGAGAGCGTAACTGGTGCAGAGAATGCAACAGATTCAAAAGATTGGGACGATTTTGGACGTCCAATCCAGCTATGGACAATTAAGGCAAGGTCGAATTTCATAATAAGGAGCATTCACACACTGAGAGGCTCGTCTAGAAGCAGAAGCTCTGGCTGAGTCCATATAGCCTTGAGGATACGCGCTCGACGCGTCTGACCATTACTTAGCGCGATGAGAGGAAGATCCAAGAATTTCTTGAGGCCCATCTGGTCTACAAGGTCATTGAAGAGCTGTTGCTTTCCAGGTGAGAGTTGAACTTGAACCTGAGCTTCGCTGGAAGAGTCACGAAGTTCGGGAGGGACTACGTCAACGTTCAGTGATTCCGGGAACATGTGCTGACGAAGAGTTATGCGGTCCTCTTCTTGGACGGCACCATAGCGGGCCGTGTAGTCGTAGAAGGCGCCTCCACCGCCGCGGCGTCGGTTGCCAAACGAGACTACGGATACATGCACCTGTGGGTCTCGAGGAAAGAGGAAAGGAAAGAGACCGCCAGGCGGTGGCGGATAAGGCGATATCCTGAGGTTTCCCAGAAGCATCTGAAAGACATTTGAATAATAGGAAGGACGATGAAAACGATATTCACACCTGGAAGAAGTCGTGTTTTTCGTGCGAAGCCAAGCCAATGACGGCCCAGCTTTCGCCCTCCTTCACAGTCCAATCCAAGTCGCGAAAGACAGGTATAGATGTCGCATTTGCGTCTCCAAAGCGGTATACATCGGCCTTTGGGATGCTGACGACGGTCGCAGAGCCAAGGTAGCGTCGAAAACTGCGTGTTGCCCTTGCGGTGGCTCTACCTCCAAGGAGAATGGACATGTTGATTTTTTACGTGGACCTCTCTTTCATGCACGACTCGTCAAAGGGTATGGTAAGGTCAAGTCAACGTGACTCGGGTCGGCCGCTCTACTTTCTCTTCTTGACCATGATGTCGGCCGACCCACCAACCCAGCCTGACACCACTACCACCGACATCGACCCCATTTGGACCACCAGTCGTACAGCCAGACAAATATATGCTCTTGGTCAGGTCGAAAAGGTCAGCATTCGTCGTTACTATGTAATCCTGTCTTACGAGTACAATTTTCAGGATATCAGCCGTCTTCTCTCCCTTGCCGCATCCTCAATTTCACTCCTTACCTTACCGCAAGCTGATGGTCCCAATGACAATCTTCCTCAGGGTGAAGAGCGCTCCGAACAGTTTGTATTGGAGGCAAACGAATACTTTGAAATACTTGATGTAAGTCGAAGTTTCCTCATCGGAACATAATTATAACCCTCGTCTCTAGTCTATCCAAGTATCCATCCGTTCATCACTGGCCCACATCCGTCACTCGCGGATAGCGCCTAGTGCGATCAACGCCCCGCCGCTGGGTTCCATTCCACCTAGTTTGGGGGTTGTTCTTCCCGAAGGTGAAGGCGAAGGAGCAAGTAGGGGTTGCAAGAGACTAGGGTAGAGAGGGACGCATGGAACGGTATCCTGGACGCATTAACGCGCATGAAGAGCGCCATGGAGGAAAATTTCAGGGACGTCGAGACGTAACACGTCCGGGGGTAACTCTTGAAGGATATATTATCGTAAGTTTCTTGTTGCTATCCGTGTACGCATCAACATATTTTGACGGAAAGCAACAGATTTCTACGAACCGCGGTCCTTTCCATTCCGTACACAAAATCAGCTGGCGGCCTTGAAGGCGGGCGACGAGTTACGAGAGATCAATTGCCTTCAATTGACCTTATTCCTTCCTCGAAATCGGACCCGGCATATCAAAGCTAAATTGCGGCGTAGCCAGTCTGACGACCCTTTCTCATCCCCACACGATACGTATGGATACGCCGGTACCTCTGATAGTCCGGTGACTAGATGCAGACTTCCGGAGAAAGGTCGGAAGGACGACCCTGACGATATACATTCCAACCGTGAGCTTTGTAGGTGGGTATCCCGGAAGAGAACGATGTAAACAACAGTATTTCGGGCAGGTCTGTCCATAGACGTGTGATGTATCTTTCTCAAAAGTCCGGTAGTCTATATCAGTCCTTATGATAACTATGTAGCAACTGAGGTAACGCATCATGAGGTCAGAGGTTCAAATTGCAGATATCGTTTCAGGAAAACACTTCGTTACCGTACAGAATGGAATCATAAAAAGCCTTTGGAACTCCAGCGTTGAAACTTACAAGTACTGAAAGGCGAGTGAGTATTTGTCGACCTTGTACCAAAACGGACGTGTACGGACCGAGATGACCGAGCGGTCTCTATAGACTCCGATGATACGGAAGATTAGGAAATAATGTGTCAGTGCGGCGAGATATATGCACTGTTCCTTTAGAAATCGAGTAACCGTAAATGACAGTATTTCTTGTCACTTGATACGCCGGGGGGAACCTGAAAGCCAGAGAAAGATTAGACGGAACCTGATCCAGACTGTGTGGCGTTGGCAGTCGCTATCTTCGGCGAGCGCACTAATACTTACTAGTAGTATGAATTTTCAAAATGATGGTTCGACCGCGGTCGAAGGCCTTTGTATATTACTGATCGGGTGGCGACGGGTCAGAAAAAAAGGAATTACATTCAAACTTCCAACTTCAAAGGCTATCCGTCTCAAACTCCTTTCCTTCTTTGAGTACGTTTTCGGCATTGAGCAGTTCCGGGACCTCAGCAAGCTCAGGACGTTGCTTGGCAGCGATCTGTTGGAGATGTGATGTCAAGGAAAGGGAAGGAAGGAAGAAGACATACTATGAGATCTCCAAGGTCGCCTGCGGCTTTCGCCAACCTCGTTGCAGAGTCATGGATCATTCTCTCCGATTCGTCAAGGACCTTTCTCTTTGGCGACGTTTGAGATGGATTGATATACACGACAAGGAGGCGTGGGGTACTTACGGCGTTCTTGAGATCCCATTCATCCTCCGGAACACCTTCTGCGATGAGCTTAGCTACTTTCCGTTGCTGGTCCTCGGTCTCTTTACGATAGAGGATATGTTCTTTTATTAGGCTTTTGAGGTGTCAGAAAGGTCGGTAAAAAGGAATTAGATGGAATACCGCTTGGCAGCTCCTGCTTTAATCTTGAGTTGCCGTTGGATAGCTTGAATTTCCGACATAGAATAAGGCAGACTGTAAAAGGATACTAACAATGAAACCTATTATTACAAGGCTATTGTGCTGCCTTTGTACTGCCTTTGTACCGGAATGGCGTACAAAGCCGGTATACAAACAAGGTGACACGGTCTAGGGTCGCGAGAATATTTGATTAAACAAATTCGGAAGGCGGCTCTGGTTGGCCAGCCGCTCTCGTCCTTTTCCTACCAGGACGTCGTGGTTCATTGTACATCTCTGTCCCCTGGCCCATTGTTCCGTTTTCTTTTCTTTTCCTTCACGACTACCCACGACCGCACGAATCTCAGCAACGCATCCAGAGTATTTCAGTCATTGAACTTCTCTCTTCACGCCAAAATATCACAAAAGGGATGGAGCAGCAGCACGTTATGAACGATCCAGCGTCGTATACCAGCTTTTACCCACCAGAGCAGGACCCTGCGTACAACATTTCCTATGCGACGCCGCAGATGAGCCCTTATCAAGTGGTGCACAACGGCCCTCAAACGCGTGGGTACCATTACTTTTCTGCTGTTTGCCGCATGTTCATCTGATAGCTTTTGCTATGCTTTGCAGGCCAGCAGCACGTAGCACAGGGAATGCCCATCTCTGAGCTGCAGCAGTCGCCAATGCCCTCGTACCACAGCATGCCGCTTATGTCCCATCAATATCAAGGCTACCCCTCTTCCGAGGCGCCGCATGTCCTTCCTACTTCTCCTCCTCCGCCCTCGCCTGACCTTTACGACCCTTTGTCTCCCCCCGTATCCGGATCAGACACCTCTGCTGACGGTATCTACCACCACCACACCAGTAGCAACAACTCCCCCTCGTCTTCTCGTGCTAACAGTCTAGTCCACCGGTCCAACGTCCGTTACAATCCCACTCCATCCCCGACCAGCTCTTCCGGTCGAAGAAGTCGCGGCTCACGTTCCCAGGATTCAGACGACGAAGAAATGGGTGTCCTCTTTGCAGAGAACCTTGCCCACTCCAGGAAGGAGGCTACCAGGCGCCAGCGTATCGAGGCAGAGCAGCGGAGGCGCGATGAGCTTCGTGATGGCTATGCCAAGCTCAAGGACGTGCTTCCAGTGTCCAACCAGAAGAGTAGCAAGGTTTCACTCTTAGATCGAGGTAAGCAAGCTCTCCGTCAGTCTCCGTCAGTTGCTCATCGATTAACTCTCTTCGACAGCCACCCAATATATCTCTTCCCTCGAAAAGACCAACCAGGATCTCCAAGCTCGGATCACCCAGCTGGAGCAAGAGATGCAGAGGTTGCGGTCTCTCAACGAGAAAATGTCGCTTGGTGACACCCCTTCTCCGGGCGTGTTTGATGCTAGACCATTGTCACCCCCGCCTGACGTTCCCATCGCTGCGCACGCTCTGAACAATGTTCGGGCTCAGGACCCTTCCTCGGGAGAGTCAAGTCCGTCCGCATCAGACGACAATGCCTACTGAGGCTGCGTCGGATCCATTCCCTATTGTTTACACATCCCCTGCTTCTTCTTCCCCTTTCATTTCCATTTACTCGCTCATTGCACGGGCATCATCTTTTAAAATCATATTTTTCTTCATTTCAGCTGCATTTACAGGTATCGTGTATTATTTCGAGAGAAAGAGACGAAAAGACTCGAAAAAGACTGCTCCTGCATGTCGTTTTTGAGGATTGAGAATGGCCGCGCCGTGCGCACTCGGGTCCATTTTTGTTCCTACTCTCCTCGGCTCCTATCTCGACCCTTCCACCTCGTCCTTAAGAGATTCCCATCTCTTTCTGCCGCTTGATGTCGCAGAATTCGTGGCCCTTTTCATGCGAACCGAGGTTGCAACGTGTTGATCCCAAATGACATCTCGTTGATCGATGATCGAGCTACCTCTTCTGCATGTGCAGCCCCGTCTTTTTCTTCTAGTGCTCAGTTGCTGGGCTTCCTGGAGAATCCGACGGCCAATACACTTGGATCCGATGCGCTGGGGTGTGTCCTGTTACCATTGCTCACATCCTTCTAAATACCAAATATATTCCCAAAACACCAACCCTTCACACCGTTCCTTCCCGAGTTATCTCACACTATCCGACTCTCTTGACTTTTTCCCTTCCCCTTCCCGCTGTATATATGTCTTCTCTACCCCCAAACCGTGTAACGATGAATGCCCACAAAATATTTTTCCGTAGCGGAGGAATATTTACACGCTCGCAATGATTCTTGACGAATATACGAAATTGATATATCTTTATCCGAGGGTGTAACGGGCAGGATGGCGGTGACATTGAGGGGGGACCCTCTTGACCTCCTTGGATTCGACGATTGCCCGCAAAGTCAATCTTCGTCCGTACTGGAGTACGTGTACGGAGTCGTGGCATTGAATGTCGCGTCTGCGGTGCATAATTCATTGATTGACTCGTATGGGATCTAGGACGGTCGAGGTCACTTCTTTTTTCTTGGGACATTAGCTGTTACTTGTTATGTTACACCCTCCTTCAATTTTTTAGGTACGAAGAGACGAATATCATTGTACATAGCTAGTGGAATGCACTGCTTGGATTAGAAAGTCTTACAATACTAAGCACCGATGCCAATTAAGACAGAACATGCGGTGGCGGCCCATGAGGACCTACCATTTTCACGCAAGTAGTCAGAAATTCCTTCATCTGATTGTGAGAAACCATTCAACTCAGCGAATATGCTGTAGAAGGCACTTCATCTACCACGTTCATTCCGGACGGTCCAACAAGTATCCCTGTGTCTGTGCATCAGATTAGACGTAGTGTTTTGGAAAGCTTAGCCGTTCCTTCGGACTGGAGAGTAGGAGTTTCAGGGTGACGTTCTTCTGTAACATACCTCTAGCGCATGTTCGTGTGAAACGAGGCTGCGGGTGAGTCAAAATCAACTTGGAATCGTTTAGCTCCAGTCAATTCGATGGACGCACCCACCGCGGCCGGTCCCTAGAGGGTGGATATCACATTAACAAGGACATCGACAGCCGCTTTGTTGGAGCTGAAGACTCCCCTCTCGAAGAAAGTTTACCGGCAGGAGAGGCTAAACCTACTAATGTTATCGCTCCATCATATCTCCATATCTCCCCAACCATCGTTTAATCACACTCATTTTCAGGAAGCTCGAGCTGTACAACTTGGCTCGATCATGATGATCAGGAAAACATCCTTTTCGGGATGGTTGACTATATTTATCTGCACCCTGGGCAAACTCTAACAAAGGGCACACTTCCCAAACAAAGAGACAACGCCTAACCTCGAGGCAAGTCCGTAAACTGCTTTACTTGGACCAACGGCTCCGGATCGATGCATAGCTTTCTGTTCCGGGAGGCAGTCTGTCGACGTGCTGCTACGATTTGTTTCGTTACGTTGAATTTGTTACCTTTTGCTTTCTTCTCAAGCTACTACGCGCCGCTCCCGAGAGGCTCATAATGGTTCGTTGCGGTTGAATAAGACTGTTTCTAGGCTGTTATTCTTGTGATCCTCCGTCGCTTGATGTGCCGTTCTTCGGGAGGTGCGGGTGGAATTCATCTTGCTCGGCGAAAGGCGAAGTCTTGTGGTTATCGTCCTATGTGTGGCGTTGTGCTTGTCCCAATATTATCTGCCGGGCATTACTCCCCGTTTACTGGTTAACTGATCCTGTGTTACGATACACCCTGGGGTTTACAGAATCTCTTCCGCTTTCCTGGGTCCCGCCTTTGTTCGACGAATGCTCTTCAGCACAAAAGGCCCGGCGCATCCACAGCAAAAGCGAGCGAACATTGCTCATTTCAGTGTCTCCTCGCTGCCCATGCGTAGTGGCTAGTATGATCCGTGCGTTTCACGGAGCAGACCGACTCGGCATGATCCCACTTCTCGCGGAGGGAAGAGTTGTGTGAACGTAGAGGTCCCTGTGTTCGCTTTTCTGCGAGGCGGCAGGTGATTTCAGAAAATAGTGCAAGCTGTCACAGTAAGCACCGTCCGTTGTTACAGCTATTGACTTAAGTCCGTTAAGCACGATCACTCGAAACGCCCGTTAGGATGGAAGTTGGAACTTCCGGTGAGGATATTCTTGTCTCTCCATCGATCCCAGACCGGCTCGCAAAAGACCTGAAAGACCCTCGAAAACAACAAACAGAGCTGAATCACCAATCACCTATTTACCAGATCCGGAATCTCTTGGCTCGGGGATGTACTTAGGGCGTTTGAAAGCCTGAGTCACTCTAAATGCTTGTAATAAACATTCATTACTGTTGCTGAAAATCATTTTCGTATACGGGTCACCCTGACAGATTTCTCTGTTCCGGCGCTTAATGGAATTAGCTGGACATACGCTAACACCGGGTTCCAAGGGTCGGAAGCCTGGAATTATGATGCTTGAAGTATCACAAGACGACGCCGACAGAACAATAGTTCAGAATATGAGCGCGAGTTTTCATCACCGGCACTTGGGGTTCCGCCCCATTGCTTGAGCCGAAGTAACACCCATGTATTGATTCCGAAGGTCCCAGAAAAAGAGAAGAGCATCTTGAACTAGAAGACATTCAGAACCTGGAAATGTGTCCCGGCGGGGGAAGAAAAGTACATAATGGTAGACTTGCATACATCGACCGAGACAGGGTAGGAAGCCAGCGGATGTCATCAAGTATTAAGCAGCTACGAAATGCGACCAATGTGACCTCATCAAACACGCCTTTCCATGAATTGGGTCGACAAGTTCTCCATATACATTCCGTTCGGTCCCGCAAACCCCAGTGAATTCGAACGGTTCACTTGTGTAGAAGTATTAAAGCGCCATTTAAGCGAGATAACACCCAAACCGAACTATTATGCAGTGAGAGCGCAACAACCAGAACTTGCTACCGACCAAGAGAGGAAGATATCTGACGGGGAAAACAAGCACAAGGACCAGCTACAGTATCGGAAACAATATAGTAGCAGGGTGTTATGATCGGGCATCTCAAGCGCCTTGCAGAGATTGGGTTTGGGGAGAGGAGATGGGAAAGGGGCGAGGTAGAACCAGATGCCTGGAACGCGGATGAGAATAACTGTTTCGGTGCTGATTTGCATCCAAGTCGAATCAACCAGCGTGACTGTGGAAGTTCGCCTGTAATGCAGATCCTCGACCAATATGGTGGTGAGTCGCCGTTCGGTTGATGAGGTACTGAACCATCGATTTGACGGTGGCACACAAGCACACTGCTATCACGGTAGAAATATAAAGGATGATTCTGAATCCCCGAAAGGGAAAGGAGACGTTATGCTGGGACGATGTATCATACGTGAATGGTGATAGCCTTTCCGTATTCGTTCTATTCTCGGGAAAGACGACAGATTCTTTCCCCCCAAGAACCGGAGAAAGTGGAGATAACGAATCCCTGCAGAGAGCCCGAGGAAAAGTGAGTGACTGAATTGAATGATAAGATTTTACGGTTACCTGTCCATCGTCGTCATCGCTAAGCGAGCAAGCGGGGTTCGATGTCGGAAAATGGCCAAATGCCCGACGAACGTTTCGGGCTCAGGGTGCCTGGTCGCCGAGCCTACTTTCCCACCCCCCTCCGGATGACAGCTTGGCGGAAAATGGTCACACACTACCTTTGTCTCGGGCCCTCATCTTCCACTCTACCGACGAGCAGCGACCTCCCCTTGACGATTTCACGACCACACCGAAGATCAGGATATTTGATTATTGACCCGATAACACCATTCTCCCCGATTCGAGATGTGGTGTGTACTCATAATTGATTTTACCGTCATTTTGATATTGATCTGTATATTCCCCAATTCAGGTGTGATAACTGTTTACTGTTACTTCCATTGGTGAGAGCAAGCCGTTACGGCGGTTCATAAGGCAGGCATTGATTGGATTATGCTTCGTGTGTCTTTAGAGGGGTGGGGCTATCGCTTGGGCTGTCGTTATCGCGGTGTGTAACAGAATTCCGCGGTTCGTGGATGAATGGACTAATATCGACTCCTTCTTTTGTCTAGGCGTATAGCATCGCTGGCGGTGTCTTCCTCTTAATTGACGGTCAATATATGTTCTTCACTTATCCTGAATGGTAGGGCGTACGGCTTGAGATGTAACTCCGCCGCTAACTTCAATGTTTGGGTTTGCGTAGGTACATTTACGGTGGTATTGGCTTGGGTGTTGCTGCTGTCGCCATCATTAACATGTTCGCGCTTTCCAATGTACGTCGAATTTTGGAGTTCTAATGTGCGCGGCATTAATATCTACCGCTTCTCTTCTAGCGATCGTACATCTGGACTAGGGTCTGCAAGTTCCTGTGGCCCTTCATCATCGTCATAAGTGCCGTACGGGCCATCCTGATGATCGTTGAGCTTGAGCGAGGGTGGGTGTCAATCTGAATTCCTGCACATGCCACTTCTGCGCCGCACGGATCTGTTTCTGTGCTGCGATGACTCAGTCATCTGCTTGTTTGGGCCCTTCCTGAGGGGCTAGTTGCTGACGTCTGCTCTTCTTCGTTCTATAGTAAGGACAAGATCCAATGGGAATGTGACAATGGCGGCCAATTGTGGACTGCGTCTGCGGCTGCGGGATATTCGACGTCGACTTCGTTCCCAAGTACATTCTGCTCCTCGGGATTCTCGAGCTTGTATACAGCGTTCATAGTCTCACTTCTCGTCGATCTTGGATGCCAGGTCAGTTTCTAGTGTCGAATGGATGTACATTCTCGGATCTGATGCTCAGACTAGATGTACATGTTTTTTTGAACTGGCGCTTTTCGAAGCGGTTAGAGCACTACTCGAATATGAAGGGTCCATTCCATGGCGGTGAGCTAATTTTAAACCAGGTCATGCGTGGAGTTGACGCTGATTCATTGTCGCAAGGTTATTACAACGCCTAGGCGATGTAGGTCCCAAACGTTCCTTCCATTTGGGCTGCGTGCCAGCGTTCGTCATCTCATCTCGTTCTCCAACTCGGACCTATATATCATTAACGTTTATTCTTTATATTCACGAACCTTACGATACTGTAATGAATCACGACTGGGACGGCTTTGCCGTTCACTTGCACGACTTTGATGACGACTTTGCTGTAGTATCTTGTTTCGCCTGTAGTGTTAGCTATTGCGCATGCTGCAATGTGAATACACTTGGCACGGGGCTTTTGAGAAAGCTGTCAGAGAGGAATGAATGTTTGGGATGATATGCAGAGACGCTCCATTGATGCATTGATAGTACGTCCCTTAATGGCTAATGATAGCAATAGACTGGCAACAGTTTGACCAAGATGATCTATTATGGGACTCGATGGAGCTGTATCAGTGTTCGGATTACCGCCGATCGCTGTGTGCACAGGCCAAGCTACGGAGGACGAAACAATGAAAAGGATAAGAGAATTATAATTTGATATGGATGTACACAAGCGCAAGGTACAGCTGGGAACCCTGAGATTAAAACAACGTTGCACACTAGAATGGATTGAATGGATCCGGACATGAGGTCGCTCTAGGGCTCTGTGAGAACGGACTTTCAGATCACAAAGGCCATATGCAGTAAGTTGTGGCGTTGTGACAAGGCTCTCGAATTCCGCGAATTCCTGCCCCGAATTCCAAGTGTGACTTGAGGGGGACTAGACATTTGGATTCGAGTGTGATTTCCAAAGCCGGCGACGGAGAAAGAGCAAGTTGTAGGGGTAGTCGGAGACCGGATCTTGATCTGATGTGACTCTTGTAATATCGATGCTATACGGATCAAACGGTGCGATTCGTGACATGGGCAGCCCGACGTCTGTGCTACGCGAAAGTAGGCGACGTCATTGGTCTGAGCCCTGCCGAGAGCCGAACCTGACGGCAATCCTGATGTGGGCAGGAACGAGCCACCGGTTTGGTTCACCGTCAGCTCGTCATCCAAAAAGGCAACTCAGCCCTGCGTGTCCGTATAAGAAGATAGTACCGCGGCACTTTTCTTCATCTCTCCCCTCTTTCTCTCTCTGCCAACCGCGCCCCCCTTCCCTCTCTCCCGCCATTTTCTTTGCGGCCGTCACCAGCAGCACTTGATCTCTGTTGCTGCCGTGCTCCTGTGTGTATTTCTTCACTTCTCCCCAGCGCCCAGCTCATCTTGCGCCACAGATCCTTATTGCCCTCCCGTTATTTTACATCCCTAGACCTTTTTTTTGCTTTCAATGTCTGTAGACTTCGAACCAATGCTCGCTCGCTCTTCTTCGTTCATGGAGCATCCCATGGAAAGCCCGTTCCTGATGGACAACATCGAGAGCGCAATGGACTACCTCCAGTATCCTCCTTCGCCTTCGCCCCCCTTCGGCTCTTCCTTGAATGGTAAGTCTTTTCCACATTTCTTACGGCACTGAACTTAATTTGCCTTCTCAGCATCCGCGTCTTCTGGCGGCGAATACGACAACGTCAGCCTTTCCCATCCGATGGGCGGCGACTACACATACACTGCTTCGCCCTTCTCCAACACCTCGCCCCAGCCCTACATGCCTGAGGACCTCGGCATCTCACCCCGCGCTATGACCTACGCTGGCGATGAGGACCGAACTTTGTCTGGAAGACGTAGCCGCGCATCCAATGACTCTCCCCCGCCCTCCATCCCATACGCAGCGACCGTCCCCGCTCGCACCGTCATGATCCCATTGGTGCTGCTACGCGGAGAAACTCTACCGCAAGGAAGGTCCAGAAGGCAAGGAAGAGGAAGGCCAGTGATGAATCAGATGACGACGACGACGAATACCAGGTCTCTCCGTCCGCAGGAGGACCTATGGACAAGTGAGTCTTTGAGTAAATTATACCAAGCAGTTCCTAATGATGTACTCTTAGCCGTCGAGAATCTGTTCGTCAACAGCGAATCGAGTCGAGCAGAAGCGTCGCGATGAGCTCCGCCGCAACTATGATCTCTTACGAGACGTTTTGCCCCCAACCCAGCAGAGGACAAGCAAGGTTCATCTGCTGTCAAGGGGTGAGTCATATCTAAATTAAGCACTGATATCTGATCTGACTAATGTTATCTTAGCGAGCGAGTACATTCGGGAACTCGAGACCACCCAATCGGAGTCCCGTTCGAGATTGCAGGCTTTCGAGACCGAAGTCAAACGCCTCCGCGAGATCAATGACGCCTTGATGATGGGTACCGCTCGTGCATTGGGCAAGTCTACTTTGGGCATCTCCCCGCACATGACGATGTCAAATTTCTGAAGCGCTCTCTGGCCTCAGAATAAGCAAATTCCAAAATTGTGTCGGATGTCAAAGGGCGTAAACCCGGTGACACTGCTTTGATTATGAACGGACTATTTCTATCACATTCGTATTTTATGTGCATCTACCTCACCATTCCCTTCCCCAACGACGTGGAGCATTGATTTGCCCTCACTAACGATCCATTCCAGCAGATGATTGTACAGCTGCGCCGTGACTTCGTCGACTTCGGAGTCGGAAATGTTGGACCGCGAGCCGTTTGCGGATGACGATGGACCTTTCGGATAATGGCTGATGCTTGAGGACGACGACACCCACACAAGACACCAGATAATCGCTTGAGACGTCGTCGCTGCTCTCTACGGATGAGCGGTGTGCGCGCTTCGCATATCTTGTGCACTTTCTTGTACGACTTCTTTGAATCCTGTCGTTTTCGTCCCAGCATTGCATCTTATCTCGAATGTCTCTCCATCAGTACGCTCGTAGGCGGACCACTTAGATGTGGTTCCGTGCCTCGCGTGCCGCCGATACACTGGCATCATACTTCGCTTTCGTGTCTACCGCCAACCACTTTCCCCAATCATTCTGCTTTTAGGATCACTGTGACTCAACACCCCGGCAAACGTTCACAATCGCTCTCGTCTATGGGTTCCACTATCGAGCAATATTTATCGCCTGATTTATGTTTGCCCCCCAAACCTAACGCCAAGAATCGAAACTAAGGAACGCCTGATCAACGTCCCCGCTTTTTGATTCCTCATTCGTACCATCTTCCCGTTCCTCACCCACAGACATTCCTATGGCACCTCCCGACAATCTGATCCCGCCAACATAGCTCGCTCGGACGAGCTCGCACAGCTACTGGATTGATGTGTTCCGCATCGCGTCGATCACTTCAGCATAGCTAGCTATACGGTGGATATCTGATCGGTGTCCAGTACACTTGACTCGGATGTGAGCCTGGCAAGGAGGCAGGTTGGTTTGCAGAGTTGTTTCTCCGGTTCGCATGAGCACATACGGATTGCGCTTCCTTTGATGGGTGGCATTTCGTCCTCTCCCGCTTCATGAGCCGGTGATTGAGGATGTTCTGCCTGTCCCCGTCGAAAGTCGAAGAGAGCGGCTGGTAACTCGAAGTTGCTGGCTGCTTGTACGCGTCCGTATACCATTTAGGTGCTCTATGGCTAGTCCTATTTGCCGCCTGCTTTGGTGTGCTCTTCCTCGGACTACGAATGATAACTCTGACTTATAACCTCGCCCGATATGCTCTTCCCCGAAATCCACCTTCATGCATCGCTACCCCTGCATACGCACCCTGTCCATATAGTAAATGTCGTGGAATCATTTCCGTTCCGTTCTTCTCGAGCGCCTGCGCATCGCCGAAGACCCATTCCATTGTCCGTTTGCTATCTCCATCTTACTATGTTCTGTTTTGTGTCGTTGCTTCTTTACACGTCGGTATTTGACTTTGTTTCCGCCGATGGTCAAATGACTACGTTGTGTAATTCTTGTACGTGTAGTTACCATGTAGCTTACGATGTGTATATGATAAATGACAATGAAACGATTATGTTCCTATCCTTGGCCATGAGTGAGGCATGAGTTGCGGATAGACCGCGCAAAATATGACGTGTCGAAGTTTTTGCTTATGAACAGAAGAAGTTCTGTGATGATAAATTCTTTCAAGATGTCAACGGGGACTACAGATGAAACGTAAAACAAGGAATTTCATAGTTTCCTCATGGCTTTTTCACCGGCGGTAGTGACAGTCTTCACTTGTACCTTGAACTCGCTGCCGAATTCTTCCTTAGTAGCCTTCTTTTCCGCACGCCTCGTGGCGCGGTTGACTTTAACTGCTGCTTTACGAGCCTTTTTTGACTCGGGCGATTCATTCCGCGGTCGTGTGACTGTTGCTTGACGAGGAGCTGAGGACATGAATCAGTACGAATCAAAGCAGGAAGCAACGGGGATTATTCCATACTTCTTTTCAAATCGGGCTCCGGACTCTGAGCTCGAAGTTTGGCTTGCCTGGGTTCGACAATGGAAGGTAGTCCGGTTTTCGGATCCAGCGTTATCTTTGGAGTTGCCTGGTATCGCGGGCCCGGATAAGACGAGGGTGGTTTTCAAGGTTGGTGTAAGTTGCTAGAGATGTTTGTGAATTACGGTAATCAACAAAGTGGCGTCACTTACTGAGAATGGTTTCGCAATCCCACCTGTCTTTTTTGTCTTCCTCAAGCTCTAAGAAAAGATCCTCCTCGGGGGTATCATCATCATCACTATAGGACTCCTTGACGCGCTGATCTTGTCCCATAGCTCTCCGCAACGTCTCCAACTTCTCCGCCCCGCTATCACCTTCCAGTTTGGGTTTCATCTTTCGGCCAAGGATTTCGTAGTCATTAAGAAACTCGTCCATCATGGATGAGAAGTCATCGCGAGCCGTGATAAGTTCCGGGGCATCATCAGAGTCGGAATCATCGGGCATGGACGCGTGCTCATCGTCGTCGTCGTCTTCATTGTACTCTTTGAGCATTACCTGCAATGAATGACCCGTTTAATATAGGGAATGGCCATATGAGCATAAGGAGTACTCCACCTGATCAAATCTCTCGTCAAGAGTTTGCAATGCTTCATTTCGATACATGCTGGAGCTGCTCATGCTGTACCCAGAAGCATCGCTACCACCTTTCCGCCTCTTCTTTCCCCCAATAACAGTTATTGTTGGAAGGCCAGCGATGGTGTCTCCACCGTCAGATTCATCCTCCTCATCGTCGCTATTGCCGGCGGATGGATTCTGCTGTGACTTTTTAAATCGAGCGAAGCGCGCCTCCCAACCCTCATCTTCTTCCTTCCCAGATTCAAGACCGGAACCGGAGGAATCTGGCTCCTCTGAATCTTCAACAGCGCCATCTTCAAAGAAGGGAAAGTCGATTTCTTCGTCACCATCTCGTTCGCCATCTGTTACCAGCTCTCCAAAGAAGTCATCTTCGAGGTTGTCATCTATAAATGCTTCATCTTCCAGGGCCTCGAGAACTTGGCGTAAGTGGGGATCCATATCAGGCTGGAAGCCGGATATACTGTCGGGGATGGCTTGTTGGGATTCAAAAGTTCTGGGTAGCTCAGATTTAGATGGTAAAACGCCTTCCGGCAAATCTCTAAGGGAAAGACTGGCGCCATCCTTGGATTTCTTTTGTTTTCCAGACTTCTTGGAAGAGGAAGGAGCCTCAATGAGTATGCTGTCGACGCCGTCCTCTTGCAAGCCAACTTCTCGGAGATGTTGCATATAGTCGTATTCTGTGTCATCGTAGTAGATTCCATAGAGCGCAGCGGTGCCTGGCTTCGTGTCCGATTCCGTCAGGGCGTCGTCTATGGACAAAAGAGCCTCGAGCTCGGCTCTAGACTTTCCCTGGAGGGAATATTAACAGACAACGTGAAGAATAGCAGTAGGCATGCCTTTTTGTCGTTTTCACGCACGACAGGCTTCAAAACATGAAGCGCAGCATCTGGATCATGGATGAGAGGGTCTCGTTGTGATCTGTGCACAAGTTGGAAATGTTTTGCGCCTGGCTGACGAAATATTGACTTAGGTGCCATGGGCAAAGTAGAGGAAAAATCAATTCCGAAAATGGAAATAACCATCGACGGATTACCATGTTATTACATAAGCAATCTCGGGTTGGAAGCAACCTTCAGTCTCAGTGTACCCTTTCACTCCTCCACTGTTCTGCCACCATCGTCAATCGTGGCTCTGTACATTCTACAAGTGATACTGTGCCAGAGGAAGTAGTCTGGCGTCAGTTTCGACCAACCATGGACAACCGTTCGCGCGAACAGTCCCGCAGAGGTTTCTCCATATACGTCTTTTTCGCCTTAATTCTCGCAGCCATGTACTGACATTTCGTTTGTGATATCTACTAGTCACCAAAAGGTTGTTTTGGAGATTGATTTCTCGGGTAGTCTCTGGGTATGCAAGTTTGCCAGTTGTGGTCGGTAGGCGCTCAACTCGTCTTTTACAGGGATACACAGAGATCACCATTGTTCCAACGAGTAGTGAACTAAGGACTATATATCTCAATTCACGACAGTGTAGTGCGTGTTTGGTGGCTTCACTGGGCAATGCTGTCTGCTTACGCATGCCAATCCCAGCTATTCATTCAGTGACTGTCGGATCCTACGACGCGGAATTCGCATGCTCCGACCCTTTGGCAAATATCAACCTCGGATCTTCTTCAAATGATGCTCAAGATTGCCATCGGCACCTGGAGTTGAAGAGGAAGCTTTATTCTGCACTTCAAGAGGGCGACGACGGGGAGTTGGCAATTGGCATCCCTAGGGATGTTTCTTTGAAATACTCGGGAACCATCGCATCGTTGGGTATGCCTAGCGAAAGTGCGTTGCCGTAAGGCCTGCTCTTGCGACTGTCTTCTAATCTGTCGCTGTAGACGCAACTCCCGAGCCTCAGACACCGGGCGTGTCTCAAGCGCAGAATGGCCACACCGCTCCAGAGTTTTCTCCCATCGTTGTCAAGATCTCATACAGTCTTCGTAACCCAGTCGATGGCTTCGAATTCGTCCTTCCCGACGACTCTCATCCCTATGTAGGTCAAGCTCTATCTAGCACGTATCATCTGTTGGGTTAACTGTATGGCGCAGCGCGTACCTCACGCGTACACAACTCCGTCATGCCCAGACGCTTCCAGATGCTGGGTGCCGTGTGCTGATAGTGTGAATGAGAAATGCACATGGGAATTTGAGTTTGTCGTCCCTCGCTATCTGGAGGAGCTAGACCCCCTCCAGGATGAAGAGGCAAACGAACTGTCACCAACACTCGTAGTCTGTAGCGGTGAGCTTGTGGAACAGGTGCGTCTCTAAAGTGCGAGATTTCTATCAGGTCTTTGACTCGATACCCAAAATAGGTGGCGCATCCATACAACTCCAACAAGACCATATTCATCTTCTCGCAAGCCGTTCTTACGTCAGTTCAGCACATTGCTTTTGCAGCAGGTCCTTTCCACATCCTCACCATACCACCCGAGGGCATGTCTGATGACACCACGGCCACCTCGCAACAGCCAGGGATGTACGCCTTCTGTCTTCCTGGACAGGAAGCATATCTTTCCACTTCAACCTCTGCTCTCCGTTCCGCAATGACTTTCTATGCAACCGAATTTGGCTCTTACCCATTCGGCTCATACAAAGTTGTATTCGTCGACGAGCTTCCAGTCGAAAGATTTGACAGCTCCACTCTTTGTCTTGTGACTGTTGATCTACTGCATGGGGATGACGCTATAGAGCAAGCCATTGAAGTTCGCCAGATACTCAGCCATGCTTTAGCTTGCCAATGGGCTGGTATAAATATCCAGCCCAAAACTTGGTCTGATATCTGGCTAGTCAATGGCTTGGCGCTTTACATCAACGGTCTGTTCCTACGCAAGCTTTTTGGCAACAACGAGTACCGCTTTCGGCTCAAGAAAGATATGCATCGCGTCTTGGAGAGAGACAACGGTACAATGCCGCCAATCTGTCAGCCGCAGGTCTTCGATCCTCCGGATTCTAGTGTTCTCCCTTTCATTAACCTAAAGGCACCGCTAGTCCTCCATATACTCGATCGACGACTTGGTAAGTCAGGAACTTCCCTGGGTCTGAGTCGCGTCCTTCCCAAGGTCTTTTTGTCCGCTATCAGTGGAGAAATGCCGAACAATATGTTGTCCACTCATGCTTTTCTGAGGACTTGCAGAAAGGTCAGCGGGGTGGATTTGCGGGGCTTTGCCGAGCAATGGATTTATGGGAGCGGCTGTCCTGCGTTTGGGGTGTCTGCAACTTTCAATCGAAAGAAGATGGCGGTTGAGATCACCATGCGACAAGAAAGTCCTGCGTATAAAGTACATGAGAACAGCGAAGTGCATAAGCAAATGCTCAAACCTGTACCATTCTTCGAGGTGAAGTTATATATGTCCTGCATTGCAGAAGGACTGTAATAATTTTGACACTAGGGTACAATGACAATTCGTATTCACGAAGCCGATGGGACGCCTTACGAACATGTTCTGGACATCCGGTCTCCCTTCAAGCGATACGAAGTACCTTTCAATACGAAGTACAAACGTGTCCGCCGCAATACAAAGCGGTATCTCGCTCGTCAGGCTGCTGCACAAGCTGCCGCTGAAGGTGATACGGAAGCAGCTGAGGCGATGGGAATGGTCGATATGGGCTTCGGTTTGGATATTTGGGAGAAAGAGAAAGAGCGTGAAAACTGGAAGGTGGCTGACTGGACGGAGGAGGATGAAGGATTGATGAGTGGAGCAACGTACGAATGGATACGGATGGATGCCGATTTCGAATGGATTGCGAACTTGAATTTTGAACAGCCTGATTTCATGTGGGTGTCACAGCTGCAGAGGGATAGGGACGTCGTTGCTCAATTAGAGGTATACTCAGTCTTAACTGGCAAACCTCTAATCACCGACACATTCCGTTTTAGGCCGTGCATGCTCTTGCAAAACAACCCACAGCGATAGTTTCTAGCACTCTTACGAAGACAGTGTTGGTATCCAACTATCATTATCGGATTCGGACCGAAGCCGCGAGCGCCCTGGTTAACGTGAGTACTCCACGGACGCCTCGTGAACGTCTGACGCTAAAGTAATGTAGTGTGCCATCCGCCGACTCGATTTCCTCGGTCTATTCCATCTATTCAAACTCTTCCTAAGATATTGTTACGAACCAGAAGATCCAAATCAAGACTTGTTTAGTCATACCTATGTTCCGAAGCCGAACGATTTTTCAGATTTGTCAGAATATTTTGTCCGAAAGGTATGTCGTAGGTTGTGATCAGCATGTCCTTCTCTGATTAACGCGTTGGACAGACACTCATAACAGCGATCTCAAGAATTCGGTTCGAAAATGGTAAATCACCATCCGTCGTGCGACAATTCTTGATCGATCAACTCAAATACAACGACAACACTGTAAATCCGGTAAGAGTTTATTCGATCGTTTCGTTGCACATTCCTGACGTCAATATCAGTACTCTGATGGGTTTTATATATGTACCATCATATCTGCAGCAGCCTGTGCTACGATATCAATGGCAGCTCCTGAACGTGGCGAGCTTTTGCCGACGGAAGTCCGGTCGGAACATAATGCAGAAGATCAGCAGCTTCTCAAGGGAATTGTTGCTGAAGTTGATAGGTATCGTAGTATGGACAGGTTGATCCCCTCCGCCCATAACATCGTCACCATTGCGGCTTTGGAGGCAAGTCCACATTCAGTTTCAGTCTGTTACATCAACTGAATATTTTCCTAGTTTTATATGGTTCTCGGTGTCGCAAATCTCATCCCAAATTATCAGGCAGTCTTCTTCCTTACTGCTAGGTACAGTAAGATTTTATCAACCTGTGGAATGTTGCTTATACTCAGTGCAGAGATGGGAACTATACACCTGTGCGGATTGCTGCCTTCGACGGACTCTTCCTCACTAAGTGGTACACCCCTGCCATCATGCGTTATGTCCTCGCCGTTATGGCTAACGATCCATCGCGAGTTATTCGGAGGCATGTTGCCCGAAATGCGTGCTACAGCCTGGCTCTCCTCGTGCAAATGGGCGAGCTGAAGTCAGGTTCCAAGGACACCGACGCTTTACTTATCGAAGAGGACGGCAATAATCCCGAGAAGACTAAGGAGTCGAAGAAAAGTGAGATGGATGCTATGATCAAAGTTCTTAGAAAGGACCGGGAAGTGGGCAAGAATGAAGTCCTCAGAGAGTTCCTGATGGCTATTGCACTGTGAGTAGCTTCGTTTGGGTCTTAGTTGTCTGCTTAATGCTGGGCAGTGCTCCCGATGTCGATCATGAGGTCCGATGGTGCATCCTCAAACTGGCTGACCTTCTCATTCGCCCTGTGGACGAGGTGCCCCCGAAGCTTTCACTACATCTACCGCCCAAGACCCCGATCATGGAAACCCCGCCATCCCTCCCTGTCCCCAAAGTTTCCATTAAGCCTCAACGAAAACCGAGCGTGGTGGGCAATGTGAAGAGCCCTCTTACTCCCATTCACGTGCCACCAAAGTTCAAGTTATCAAACGGTGGAATTACTCGAGATGTTACTCCCAAGCCACCTCCCCCTCCTCCTCAAAGCATAGCTCCGGTGTCACCTCCCAAGAAAACCGGCGCCTTTGCCGTTCCACCGTCGTCCACCAAAGGAAAACCTAAAGGAAGACCACCTAACAAGAACCCGAAACGAACGCAGGCCCCGAAGGCTCATTCTAGTGGCATGAGCCTAGCTGACCTCACAGCTACGCGGAATGCTTTGAAGAAAGTCAGGGACCACAAGCACGCTAGATGGTTTCTGCAACCTGTGGATCCCGTTCGGGACAAGGCACTGAAGTATGTGCATCTAGTAGCTCATCTTGGCCGTGCTTACTGACGTGTTCTAGTTACTTTGATATCATTAAGGAGCCTATGGATCTCGGTACTATGGGTGCACGATTGGAAGCAGGACTGTACAAGGATAGGTTTGCCTTCAGGGATGACTTCCGCGTAATGATCGCCAACGCCAAGCATTACAACATGCCTGGAAGCCCCGTGCACGATGCCGCTATAGCACTTGAAGTCGCATTTGAGAAGCGTAAGCTGTCTGACTCTCCTTCTTGACCCATTTTTTTCCTAATATATATGATAGTGTGGTCTATCATGAGCAAAACGCTTGAAGCAGCAGACAACAGGGCCCAGGCTGCGGCTGCGGCTGCTGCCTCTGCTGCTTCCGCCGCGGTACCGCCACCGCACAAATCGAGACCCCCTGTTCCTACCCCTAAGTTCTCACCGCCACCACCGAGTGTCCGAGATCATGTTCCTCGGAGTGCTACCCCAGCCACCGAAAGCACTGCACGGCCAACGATCAAGCTACGAGTGGCCTCTCAGCCCAAGGCCGACGAGCCTCCGAAGCGGCGAGTCCTAAAGGTCAAAGCGCCTCAAGCTGCCGAAATCGATGCCCCACCACCGCCCTATATTGATGACGGGTCGGCTGATATTTTAGCGGAAGTGCTCGCTATCGAGCGCGAGAAGGATGAGCAGAAACAGCGTTCGGCACAAGCAAGATCTGCTACAATCGGGGCTCCCAACAAGCGTAAGGCGTTGAGCGACGAGGCTGACGACATCCTAGCTTTGGCATCTCCGTCAAAGAAGGAAAAGTCGGCACATATCGCAGCTGCCCCAACGCCATCTGGATCCTCTTTGACAAGAATCGTCGTTCCAGCTTCTCACAAGCCCATTCCAGTCAAGCCCAAGAAAGACAAAGTTGAGGCTCCCAGTGCTCCCCGACCATCAGTGAAAGGAAAAGAAAAGGAAGTACTCCCCACACCGGAGGCCTCGTCGTCGAAAGCCAAGCGTCCGGCCGGGGAGCAGACGTCGACTCCCTTGAACCAGAAGAAAGTTAAGGCATTATTGACGGCAATCAAACTCCTTCCGGAAGCCCGTATCTTCAACCGACCTGTTGATCCCATACTGGACGGGTGCCCGAGGTGAGTAGAGCGCGCGGATTTCTTACAATTGTCTGAACATATGCCTAGCTATCTCGAGGAGATTGCTCAACCCATGGACTTTGGCACAATGTCCGATAAACTCACACAGAATCAGTATCAGACCATGGAGGATTTCCGAGCCGATTTTGAACTGGTCATCAGCAATTGTCGTCAGTTCAATCCTATCAAAACCTATCCTCACGATTGCGCGGCTGTCCTGGAGAAATATTTCCGAAAAGAATGGCCCAAACTAGTGGAGCGAAAACTGACCTTCGCCGAGAAACGGGGACTTCTTGGAGTGATGACAAGCATAGTGAAAGATAACGTGTGAGTACATTATATACTTATTATGCTTTCATCTTCTCATTTTTTCAGTTCCTGGATCTTTCGAGAACCTGTCGATCCTGAATTGCTTGGTATTCCGACATACTTCCAAGTTATACCTCGCAAGGATGCTCGGGACTTGAGGACCATCAGAGCCAAACTTGAGAGTGACAAGTATGATACCGTTGAAGCGTTTCAGGCAGATATCGCCTTGATGATACATAACGCCATCACCTTCAACGGTATGGACTCCGAAGTTGGTCCACTGGCAATTGCTTGTCGAGATAAGATTCAAAGTTTGATAAACGCTTGGAGAGCGTCACAGGACAAGAAGAGAAAGGACGTTGAGAAGGGGAGCTCCCAGCCCAGTAAAAAAGCTAAGCTCAGTTAGATTGTATTATTACGGGATTATGTGGATCGTACTGTCTGGTATGCTAGAGCTCTTACAATCGATAATTACACCAACTACAAAACCTGCACTATACATTGAAACTAGAAAGATACACGAGTGGTCTACATCTAAGTTAAGGTCATATGGTATCAGCGATCAATGGTATATAACGTTACAAGAGATACATTCAGCCTTCCGTCTACCAGTCAGGCCACAGCTCTACCAAGCTGTTGTTGCAATCCTCCTCCGGAGTGTCAGTTTGTTTCATCCAACGATCAGGAATCTTAGGAGAGATCAATGAGTTAATCAAGCTGTAAAGGTCCATTCATACCAAGGGAAAATAACGTTCCATTGCGCTGATGAACCGCTGTCGATACTGTTTAGGAGTAACGATGGTAGGTTCGCCCCGCCCTGCTCCGCCGAGAAAGGCCGACTCTTTGACCCAGCTTTCTAACTTCTTGTCCCAAGTGTAGGTCCGAATATAGTCTAGCCAATGTACCAATTAGGGAGCTGCGATGATGGGAAAACATATTTACTGACCGACTATGCCCACGACTAGTTCGTTGTTCTGACTGTCAACCTATATTATCATAACTCAGTTCTCGTTTTGTTGCAAGTAAAAGAATGACACTAACACCGCACACTAAAGAATAATCCATGACGTTGATGTCGGCCAAGAATTTGCTATCATTGTAGAGAGCTCCCCGCAGAACCCTCTTTGAATGTTCGCGCAAATAAAATGGAGCCAAATGAGCAGCTATTTCCAAAGTCAGCAGACAGGCCAGAACTTGTTCATATACACGCCATACTTTGAACTAGATTCTCGTCAAGAAGGACTTCGTTTTCCCTGCCGGTGGACTGGACATGGCGATTCCGAGTGGAGCCTTTTAGATCATATATCTATATAATGTTTATAAGTCGGCTATTTCTGAAGATTAGGTATGCACACCTTTGAGAATCGACGGTCGTAGAACAGATTTTCCATCACCAGGAGGTTCATTTGCGTTGACTTGACTTTCCCGGGACCTTTGTCATTCGTCTTCCTGAACGTAAGCTTATAGCAGCCAAAGACTTTGGCGAGAAGGGTTGGGCGCTAGATAGACTCTTAACTTGGTGTGCGGAAGGACAGAAATGACCTTACGTCAGCGGACACAGCCAAAGACATGTAGTCGAAGTACGCAGGTGCAAACGTTTCCATTGTTTGTAACTCAGGTCTGGATAGCTCTTTAGCAATGAACCGATCATCTTTAAATGATATCAATCTCTGAACACATACGCAAGGCAATCGTACACGTACCTCGAGTTTTCAGGAATGCCGATCCCGATTTGCCGCCATTTGCATCCCACTTAACACATCGTGCTAGTGATTCAACCATGCTCCTTTCACAGTCGTATGTACGACGCAGAGCATCGAATTGTTCCGGATAAAGTACAGTACAGCTTATGGTCAAGCCACCACTTTCGAAAGCTATAGATGAGAATGATTAAGCTTGAAGTTGCGACAAAGCCGACGAGAGTGAAAAACTTACAAATCGCCCAAGGCAGTTTAGATGAAGGTACTTTGAGATCTTCGGTAGGGTCGGCCAGTTCGGAGGCGTCTACGTTAACAACTCCCCACGTCGAAGTCGACTCAGCAACAGAACGATCATCCGGCATGAAGGCTTCGCCGTCCGTCAAACGAGGTTCGCGAGCTGTACGTTTCTCAACACGCGATTTGGTAAGCATTTCACGATATTGAGGTGAGCTGTAGGTACGTCAGTTACGAATCATCGTAGACAAATGTCACTGACTTCAAGGCTAACGCAATGATGGAGGTTGGCTCGTCAGTGCGAACAACCATGGAAGAATCTCGAAATATGTGCTCTGGGTCACTCATGGGATCATCTCCTTCAAAAGCACTACGAGATGCCGGAGTAGGTTGCCATAATCCTAATCCTGACAAAGCTTTGAGAATGGAGTTCCGCTCTGTACCTGCTTCGATGTCTGAGTGTGGCGGAGTCAACGACATATTATGGTCCATCCTCACTGATGACAGGAATGGTGAAGGTGGAAGAGAAATCGGCCCCGGAGGGGCAGGTTTCGTTCGGTCATCCAGACTTTTGTCATTGGTGTCTGATGAATCGGCGGGAAAAGTGGTGGGTATGAGAGGTGCAGTGTGAGGGACAAGGTTTTCCTTGGGTGATCCATCGCCGGGTGTTTCGGTTTGCTTTATGAGCTCCGCAACAGAAGGTTCTTCGTTGCCGTCCCCTTCGTCATCAGCTTCACTACTTGAATCTGAACTTTCAGACTCGTCATTTATGGCGTCTTTCACACTGTCAAGCACCTCGACACAAGCCCGTGCCGAACCAACAGGCCGAGCACGCCGTCCTCGAATAACGGTGTAACGACTTTTGGACCGCTCGGCATCACGACCCAAACGCTCAAAATGCTTAGCAATGTTGGAAACCTTTCCTCCCGGAGTCCCCACCGGCCTACGAAACGTGGACTTGGTCCCAGTGTTAGGTGCCGATCGTGCCGAAGTCTTATCTTTCGGCCGGTTCAATAACCTTGATCGTCCGCTTTTAAAATGAGGCGTAGGCGATACAACTTTGAGGTTGGAAGGTGATGAGGGGCGGTTAAACCTCAGTTCCTTGCCTTTACCACTGACAGTACGTTTTTCCGGTGAAGGACGTCGAGACGAATCACGTGACTCCTGATGAATCGGTCCCGGTATACGAGTGCCTTGACCAAGCGACCTTCTTGTGCGAGTAAGATAACGAGGTGCAATATTCGCCGCATAGCTCTGTTCAAAATCAGACGTAGAGGGTTTCTTTGCAAGGGGGCGATGTCTACTCTTTGCGCGAGTGACGTTCCGAGAGACGACAGGGACGATATACTCTTGATCACTTTCGGAAACAACGATATGAGGCGCAAGTGCAGTTTTTGTCAAGTCCTGAACGCCCTGAGCTGGCAGGTAATCTTGGTATTTCTTTACTAACTCCGCAACACTGGGTTGGCGGTCCGGTCTCCTAGGTAGTCTGGACATACGCTGTGCGCGAGACTCTCCCTACAATGGTGTTAGCAGCTGATGACGTGTAAAGCTATGCTTGTGACCGACCGTTTGAGGCAGGGAGAATTCAGGAGAAATGGCATCATCTCTTGCAGCACCAATGGTAGAATCCGAATCAGGATCGGACTTATGCTTGTCGTCAGAGGTTTTAGGACGACTTGTGTTGTCTGTAGTAAGTGTATCCTGCCTATTCAAAGTATCTGCGCTTGGTCGATCTATTGTCTCGACCGGCTCCGCAGAAGTCTCCGGTTCGGAGGCTTCAGATGCAGAAGATGTGAGAGAATCGCCAGTAACTCGCCGCATCTTAAGCAAGCCCTCCTCCGCCTCCGACACACTCGATGAAGGTAGATGAGGTGGGTCGAATGTTCCGGACAGCTCGTACCGCCTGGGCCACATCGCACGAACAGACCCAAAAGCCGATGCTCTGCGATTAGACCTATCCATAGCAGGCGGGGGCCGTGGTTTTGGAAGCCGGTCGAAGTCTTGCTGCCAAGCGACAATCTTGTCCTGTCGGTACGAACGCACTTGGTTGAGCGCAAGAGTATCTGTAGGCGCTGACTCCTTATATACACGGTTGATGAGCCTGCTAATGTCCTCCCTTTCGGCTTCTGCCCTGGCGATCAACATGTTGATATCAGCCAAAAGTTTAGCATCATTATCCTCGTCTCCAGTAGCAGCGTCAATACTGATAAGCTTGAGATCATCAATCAAGCCTGTATACCAGCTCAAGTTACGCTGATGTAGACGATTGAAGTCGCTGTTCTTTAACTCAAGCTGCGTTTCCGGTCGGACGCGGATGCGGAAGGGAGGGTATACGACTTCATGCAGGGTAACCGAATCGGCCTGGAAGCGCACAGTCATGCCTTTGCACGCAAAATAGCGAACGTGGTGCTGATAGATGTTGTGCTGACACCCGGCACCTTGAACCAACTTCACATCCGTAGGATAGAAATGAAGTTCAAGAAACTTGGCAAAGGAGTATCTTTGCATTTCCTCTGAAACCGGTATAAAGGGTGTAGCAGCTCCACAGATCCGACAGGCGCTCCATGTTGTTATAAGCTCAGGCGCAGGAGAGAAGTTCGACCGTCCGATGATCTGTCCATCCCACTGTTCAACGGCAACAAACACCTTGGTCTCGTTGTGAACGAAGACCTTGCAGTGGCGTGCCAAAGGCTGGTCGCATCCTTTACCCGTGCATATCGCTTTGGGATCTAGGAACTGAACGAGTGTTTCCGTGACCGATTCCTCGACATACTGGCCCAGTGTGCAATCGTTCTCTCCGTAGAATGTGATATAACTGAATTGGGGGGCAAAGCAAGCACGATGAAAACCGAAGTCGGCAATGGGGACAGTATACTCCAACAACCTTATGCACTGATATTTCTCGACGACAAAATCGTCGTAGTTCTTCCGCAAGTACCACTCCCATATACGTCGATGCTCTTCATGTTTACACTTCACCAAACTATATTGGCTTTCCAAGGCAATATCAGCTGGGGTTTTCAGCGGTTCCATTGGCTCTTCGGCGGCGCTGGTAGCGGTCGACGCGAAGGCTGAAGCATTAGCAGGGAAGTAACTGTCCAGATCTTTGGAAGGAGACATAGGGGTGTATGCGGTGGGAGTCATAGTTATGGGAATTGCGGGAAGCGCTTCAATTTGTGCTTTAATATCGTCTTGTTCAGAAATGTCGACCTGTTCCGTTTCCGCACTATTACCGATATGCATGGTCACCGTACTGCTCGATGTTATCGTCGATTCGTGCTCATGTTTGACTTCATGTTTCTCCTCCAACCGGATCACTTCGTCTTCCCAAGCCCTTTTCGCAGCTAGCAATTCAACGTCCAACTCTTTCATTCGTCGTATAGGAAAAGGAGGTGGGAACCGAAGTGTCGCAGAGACTGATATGAACGTGGTTGTGTATGGCTCCAATGACTCGTCAATACGCCGAGATAGTTTGAGCTGTTCAGCGTCATCGCCAGGAAGATCATCGTCTTCGAATGGATGCCTGTCTGGAACTACTGTTTCCGGTCCAGACAAGCTAAGCTCGGCGGTCGGTGTTGCGCCTCGCGGAGTAGACGTGGATGATCCCAAAGCCAGAAAAGAAGTAACGGAATAATTTGAGGCTGCATGGCGAGTGCTTGGGGACGACGGGACGGTCTCGGTGTTAAGCGGAGGAAGTGTAATAACGGAATCCTTCCATAAATGAGTCTCCAGCTTCAAGTTCCTGACTATGAAAATGAGAAAGCGGGTGACCTTCTTGATTCGCCGGAGAACACTGATATCATCTCCACGCAAGATGATTGTGCAGCCCATGTCATGGTTGCATCCCTCAAATCGCATGTATGACTTGCGGCGCCCGGGTATTAGCGGATGATCGTACGTCTGGATACGATACCACTGACAATGACCCAAGCGAGGTTCCAGCGCCAACTTATCCATGGACGAGAAAACGTCGCCCTGAGTCATTCGCGCCACCAACTGGATCGCAGACGGCTTCACAGCGCGAGCGACTGCAATGTTGTGTCCCGCAAGAGCCTCCAAAGCAAGACGAGAAACGGACTTTTCCACCAGCACAACGTGAGGCCGAAGCGCGGCGATCCGTGTGGCCAAATTTCCCAGGTACTCTTTCTCCTGACGCACAATTTGCCCGAAGTGCATGTACTGTCCTTCGACACGGGAAAATTCGAGAGGAAATGTCACGAGCATAACGCGGGGATTGCGCTGCGCCCGCAACATGTGTTTGTGTGCAACGTTTTTCGTTATGACAGCACCATCAACATATTCAGAATCCTGTGGAGTGCCTCCTGGGATCTTTTTGATCTTGACGTACCGCCTAACGTCCATATCTTGACCTTGTCGATGTGGAAGAGAGGTAAATGTCAGATCACGAGCGATTCGGAGGGCTAATTTGAGTAGTGTCTCCTCCCATTCTTTTATGTTAGGAATCTGCTCGCTGGAAAGCATTTGTCGAAGCATGATCCTTAGATGGTGCATCGAGGTCAAGTTGAGCTCTTGCGCATATCTAAAGGTTTTGTGAGATAAAAGTATTATTCATGATGATACATTCACGTACGCAGTGCTCTCCCTTCGGGCACGCCAGCCTGGCTCGCCAGTGCCAATGTTATCTAATCGACTCTGAACCCGACTACGAATGAAAGGCGTCGAGTCGGTCAACGAATTTAATCGCGACCTCATCCTACTTGCGGGCCACGGACTGTCCTGACCACCATGTTCCGGTGATCCCATTGGAAACTGAATCGAGCTAGTCAGTGGGTCCACATCAGGCATTGTAGGAAACTCGATTGGTGTCTGCGACGGAGGAAACCCAGTAGACTCAAAGACATCGTGCTCCTTCTCCTCATCAGACACTCCCCGACGGAATGGTGCAGAAGTCTCCTCGGGAGATTCCCACATGCCATCATCACGCTCTCGAAGTTGCGGTGTAATTGGTCGAGACGCAAACCCGCTCTCGTCGGAGCCCGAAATACGTCTCTTAGTCTCGGCGATGGAGTACAGGTTGAAAGGTTCATCGGTACGCCCAAACAATTGGGATGCGGCAAAGGGTGACTGAGGGTGGTGGGCTAATGTCATGGTCTCTCCCACTTGATGAGCCGGAAATGACATTACAGATGACACTACGGAGCGTCTATCGTCGTCGTCAGAGTCGTCGACCTTAGCAAGTTTCTCTAAACACAAATTGCACACGCGGACCATCCCATCGTGTCCAAATCGTGAGCCCTTGATAATGTTGGAGGCGCAACGGGAACAGAATATTTGGCCTACCAGCTGTCAGATGATAACAAAAGGATAAAATGCAGGTGACATACCGCATATACGGCAATGGTGTTTTCTCCGCCAGGTCGTAAATATACTCTTGCAGTCATAACACTCCTTGCAATTTTCGTCATCCATCCAATAGTCCCGAGATAGACCTGCAACGGGGTCAGTATATTGGTCTTATTAATTTACACGAATCATCCACATTCCGTTGCCCTCCTTGGCTTTGGAATGTGAAGAAGAGCGCATCGTAGAAAGGTCTCACCTTCACCCCGTATTCGCCGAATAACCTTTGACACCGAACCTGACCTATGCAAGCTAGCCGAGGTCTTAACACTCCGTGCATCATCCTGTATTGGAAAGCCCGGGATAGTGGTTCCAAATATTCCGCCATCGGTAGAGTCGTAAACAGGAGAGTAGAACATTCCCCGGGAAGGAGATCTGTCATACTCTGCGTTGTAGACTGGGAGTTCGGACTGAGCCGGTGTGAGGGATACCAATGGTGGGGCCGGAATAGACTGGTTCGGGGCTAGAGGGTTGAGTCGTTCGTTCGTCGAGCCTCGCGAGGAATAACTAGATTGAGTGTTCAAGGTGTAGGACGGACGCCTGGGCTCCACATTGACAGTAGCTCCACTTGTGTTGCCAGTATGCGTCTGTGTTGCTGTGACGGCGGATAGAGGAGTAGAGAAGGAGTTCTTAACCTTTGAAAAAAGGGAGGTAACCAATGTATACGATGATTGATCATTCTCGTCTTCTTCTGAGAAGGGATTGAAAGTGGTAAGACTGGTGACGTCGGCGTCGACAAGCTTCGTGCTACTTCTAGAGCGAGATACAGGACCAGAGAAGGTTGGATGAACGGGAGAGACTACCTGGGACGATGCCATGGTGCAGTGGAGCGAAGGACGCGTTCATGGATTGATGGTAGCACGGACAAACTCAATTTATATCACGTGCAACCCCATTCTTTGTGGATCCAAGCCTACTTTCACCACCTCCTTCGCCCACTATCTTTGACCATGGACGACGATGATGCTGACTATATGCAAGGAAGCGATGACGAAGTACGCGTCTATCTCTGCGTCGCCTGGTCACATATAACCACCTTTATCACAGGACTACGGCTTTGACTATTCCGACGGAGACGACGCTGACGAGTCAGGTAGCGCGGATGTTGAAAATCTGTACTACAAAGCGAAATGTATGTGCCAAAATTGCTTGTCTACCGATGCAATTCTGACGGTGCATCACAGCAAAAAAGGAGGAAAATCCCGAGATAGCGCTGAAGGAGTTTAAGGCTATTGTGGATCAGGAAACGGAGCAAGGCGATTGGTGAGCATATACAGATCCTTGTAGTTCTTCTCTGATATTGTCCAAGGGGCTTCAAAGCGCTCAAGCAGTCGACGAAGCTCCTTTATCTCACATTACGTCGCCCAAACGATGCCCTCCAGACGTATACGCAGTTACTGACTTACACCAAATCCGCTGTTACACGTAACTACTCGGAAAAGACGATAAACGGTATTCTTGACTATGTAGGTGGCGGTAAAGGTGGACCTGTCGAGGTGGACGTCTTGGAAAAGTTCTATCAAGCCACCAAGAAGGCTCTAGTAGACGCCAAAAACGAGGTTCGCGAACAACAGCATCTAGAGGATCCATTCGTCTAATCCCGCGATGCAGCGTTTGTCAGCAAAGACGAATCTGAAACTTGCCAAACTATGGCTTGATAGGAAAGAGTATAATCGCTTGTCTAGGGTATGCGTTCCGTGGCAGTACCTGAACTTCTCCCTGATTAATCTTCAGCTCATTCGTGATCTACATATCGCAACCGGCAGTGGCGATGGCGAGGATCAGTCTCAGCGAGGCACTCAACTGCTTGAAATCTACGCACTCGAGATCCAAATGTACAATGAAACCCGCAATTTTAAGAAATTGAAGGTAACTTCTGAATAGTCAGATCAAAGGATATTTCTAAGATTGAGCAGGAAATCTACAATGCTACCAACAACGTTCGTTCTGCGATTCCCCATCCCCGCATCATGGGTGTTATCAAGGAGTGTGGTGGGAAGATGTGGATGGGAGAGCGTTCGTTTTCTTTCTGATTCAGCATAGTACATCAATTTGACGCGCTTTTTAGGGCAATGGAATCGAGCCAGCGAAGATTTCTTCGAATCATTCCGAAATTATGACGAGGCTGGGTCTCCTCAGAGGATACAAGTTCTCAAATATCTTGTGCTAGCTAATATGTTGACGGGCAGTGAAGTCAACCCATTCGATAGTCAGGAGACGAAGCCGTACGTTACCGACTTTGTCTCCGCTCGTGCCACTTGAATGACGTTCGTATAGATACAAGAGTGATCCTCAGATCAAAGCGATGACCGACTTGGTGGACGCATACCAGCGACGTGAAGTGCATTCGGCTGAGAAGATTCTCCGAGGTCTGCCCATTGACTTCGTCCTTAGTACTTGCTGACAGCTGTGATAGACAACCGTTCGACAATCATGGAAGACTCTTTCATCCGATCGTATATTGGCGAGCTACTGCGTAGCTTGCGTACCCAGTATTTGATTGACCTCATCAAGCCCTACACGCGCCTGGAGCTGTCATTCCTGGCTAAGGTAAATTGCATGCTATCTCCGATATTATCAGCTTGATTGACATCTCTTTCAGCAACTGAATGTCGACACCCAGGAAGTTGAAGAGTTACTCATCGGTTTGATCCTTGAAGGTAAAGTCGAAGGTCGAATTGATCAGGTTGGGATGAGGCTCGAATTGGACCGAAAGTAAGGACGTTGATTAGTATTGTCCACAATTCTTGACTGAACCCCATTGTTCCTATAGGCAAAGTTTAGAGAAAAAACGTTACACCGCCTTGAAACAGTGGACGGAAACCATCGAGTCGGTACACAACGCTGTCATAGGGAAGACGAGCACAGGTGGAAGGGGTGACATGGGCAGCCTGGGATCAGATCCAATGGCTATGCGAGACGACCGATGGTAATTCTGTGCTTAGTGACTCTTCCATCTGTACTTTTTAGCAAACTTCATTTCCAAAACCTCTTCAATGTATAACATATCAGCAACTCCTTTGAATAACATGAGCAACAAATCAGGAATAGTAGGGGTGTCATACACACCTAAAGTGGCCTGGGGAAGGGCTTCCACTCGTAATTCCAGCCATTACGCGAAGGTGTGTCCGTCGGTATTCGCATCTCACGAGGAAATAGACCATGTATCCTCGCATCCAAGGCCTTCAACTCCGAAGCCTTCATGCCAACCGCCACCTCGGCCTCTGCGCGACTTCTCTCCCTCAAATCCTCTGTTTTGTTCGCCTCATAATAAAGATGAGGGTCGGCTTCAGCCAACTCTTCCATTGCTTGCCTCATACACTCAAACTTCCTCGCTAGCTCTGCATCCCTCTGCTTTCTGACGTGCCTCTTGTGCAGCAGCCATGCGCGCTCAATGGTTTCGTGAGCCGGTACAGATGGTACCGCGTGTTGTAGAGCGCGGCCAACGTCACGGCGCCATCCTCCAGTTGGCGTAGCGCGGTTTCGGAGGTTGGAAGGGTACATGGCTCGACGAATGGCCTCCTTTTTGGGGTCGCTGGTTTCTTCTGGTTTTCGAGCATAGCCGCGAACGCACCCCTTGACGAATGGTGAGATGCATGCACGCTTACTGGACCCCAGTACAGAGACCGACATGTTCGCGCTAAGAAAAGCTGAAAAATCTGAGAAATTCCCACGCTGAGCTTGCTCATCTCATCCGGCCCGCTCATCCGTAATTGTCCGAGTGCACTCGAAAATTGCTACTGCTAAAATTGGTGATACAGTACTTTTACACTACACAATGGCTAACGATGTGGTAATGTCTGAATAAAGCGTTAGATACGGGATGAATTCTAATGGGTAAGGAATATCACTTACCAGGGTTATACAGGCGGAGATATCCTTTCGTGAATAAAAGTGGATAGCAAAGGAAGCACATCCATGCTTCGAGTGCCGATGACGGTATCGGTGCTCTTGATCACATCTCTAGATTTGGTCAATAATGACTGCAAGTCTGCCGCCATTTCTCCAGTCATCCCGCGTCTCATGCGATCGGCTAACGTCAGAGACGAACGAGGTGCCCTTCGCTCTTTTTCCTGTCTGGGGGCTTCTGGTTCGTCCATGTCCACATCGTTGGTGTTGACTTCAAAGTCTGGCTTTGAAAGCCACATAGCAAGTTGTGTGCCTGCGTAAATCAAAATCCCTTCAAGATTGCGCCGCGCCGTGATAACTCCCTGTCTGACATCTAGGGTGCTTCCATACTTGCTTGATAGGACAGCACCCATGGCAACAAGACTCTGGCCAGGTGGGAGTCTGACTAATTCTTTCAACAGATCCAAGGTAGAGTTGCCTAGCTCTAGCAGGGTTCCCAATGATGCGGGTTCGCCTAACACTACTTTCGAGTGCTGCAAATCACTTTAGTCACTAGAAGATAATCATATTAGAGTATACTGACCGGTACAACGAAAGCTTCTTGGACAGGCCAGTCATCCTGCTCCCCTGACAGTACAGTGAACGCTTGACTGATGCTAATCAATGTCGCAATGATGTTGCTCGACAGTCGATAAAGTCGGTGCACGAGGTACACGACGAGCGGTCGCTTCAAAGGGTCAGAAGCGGGAGGTTCCTTGTCGACCAATGTTTGCTCCTCTTTCGTCACAGCCTCAAATAGGCTAGCCAACTGGTTGGGATGTGTGATAGCGTAGTTGAGCTGTTGCATCAGATGTAGTGCGCGGTGTGTGAAGAGCCTCAGAGTTTTTTCAACCATGGTGTTTTGATTGGGGGTCGGAGGGCTGCTTTCTGCAATGGAATAGAAAAGATGAACGACTTGTTCAATTTCTTCGAGAAGAGGAAGAGAGATAACATCTCCGATACTCCATGATAACGCGCGAGTGATCTGGTCGCTATACAGCTGTACCAATCCGCATGCTTCCGCGTCAAAATAGTGGCTGTTGCTCCCTAAAGCACCTATCACGCCCGACACTACTGCCAGCATAGAGCAATACACATAATGAGCAGGACTGCGGTCCCCGGTCAGCTCTGCTATATCGACATCAATTGATCCGGCGCCGATAGCTGGACTGATCATGTTATTGCTGTAGGCGGCAAGCACACCGTCGCTAGCTAGTCTCTCCGCAGTCGAAGGAATGCTCGCAAGCGCCATGTGGAATAAGAGCAAGTGTGGAACGTAGAGTGGGGCATGTCGGGTGATTAGAAGTGGTAAGTCTGAGAGACCGACAAGGTCGATACGAGCGAAAAGCTGCAAACTCGCTGCAACAACATTTGTTTCCTGGCATTTGGCTAACCATATAGAGGGTGAAGGATTGATGTCAGGTCTTGAACACTGTTCGAATACAGAAACCAAAAGTTCAAGGTCTCGATCCAGTTCCACGTCAGCTCTGCTTCTGGCCGCAGCCAGTACGACACGCATCGCGTCGATAACAGTATTCAAGGACGCCTCGATCATTTGGGAGATCGTCAATCGTTGATCGGCGTTCAGAAGCTTTGGCCGTCGAACAAGCGTTCTAGAGTTTTTAGCGCAGAAATATAAAATCTGCAAGAGTGTGCGATGGAATGCAACTGTGAGGGATCCGAGAAAAGATGCCGACGGGGGTTGATATTCATTCAGGATGATTCCTCGTACGTTATCGACCAACTCAACGAACGATTTGACGTCAGCCGTCTTCTCTGGCGTGGAGAACCATGCTACTTCCAGAATGGCCAGGAGCAGCGACAAGCGCTTTCCGTGAATGGTAGCTACCATGTCACCGAGGCGCGCCTCCCGTGCAAGATCATAGGAGATGGATGAAGCAATTGAAATGAGAATTGGCCTGGCTGCCCCGTCGCCACGAAGGTAGGGACTAACTTGGCTCAGTAGGAACCGGGCACTCTCCGTGAGCCGCATTTGACTGTGTGACAAGGACTGATTCAGGTTGATTGAAAGAAGTTGTTGTTCGGCCTTTTCAACAGGGTCAACCATAGCGTCCGCGTTGTGATACCCTTTGAGGCGACTGCGGAGTAAAGATGTCGATAGAGCAAAGTCGTCGCCATATTCACGATCCTCTAAAGGATCCCGGGATTGAAGCTGGGCAACTGAGAGACCAGGGAAGTCGTTCTTCAGCATTTCCTCCAAGCCATCGAATAGCTCCGGTCGATAGGAACTTGCCACAGCTTCCGACAGAAGATCGGTGAGTTCGTCTTCTGACCTAAATTGATTTTCCATGCTCTTGAAACTTGCAGACTTCTTCGATGGTGCATCCTTGCTATATGACTGGCCGATGTCGAGGCCGAGAATATGAAGAGCGTATGCTTTAGCAGCGATGCGATACGAGTGTGATGAGACGGTTTCATGCATCGTAGAATGTCGAATGCCGTCGATATATACATATTCCTCTGCATCGAATACTGGAAGTGGCCCAAGATCCGAACACGCCACCGATGCAACTTGGGACCAAAACTCTGTATCGTCGCGGAACCGTAGGTCCAAAATGAGCTTATGTTCTAATCCATGTTGCCAGGTAACGTCGAGGAAACGAAAAATGGAGGAGAGTAGTTGAGGATTGTGTTCCCATAGCCCCTGCCAGTTTTCAATCATGTCACGGGCAACATCAATTGCACTTGTAACCAGGGGAGCTTTAGCATCAGTCTCCTTTCCTTTGCCTTTGATGTTACTTGGAGTGCGGAACTGGCCCACAACGAACACCTTAGCTAAGGCTGGTTCTGTGTTCATTGCCAAAGCAATGAAGTTCCAGACCTGAAATCGCAAGGACAAGTCCTCGTAGGGATGTTGTACGATGCGCACGAGGGATGCCGCTGTGGCCTCGGGATCTGCCAAATGCCCAACGATAGCTGGTACCGAGGTTTGAGAAGATAGAGAGTCGCAAAGGCAAGACATAATGCGAATGGCTTCGATGGGGACGAGACTGCCGATGTCGCGGTCTTTGACATATGACGCTAAAACGTCGATGGGTTCTACTCTTGATTGATAGGGATCGGAGGCAGCGCCATCGGTGACCCGAGAGCAGAGAACTTGCTCTAACAAGCACAGTTTGGACGAATCACTGAACGTACGCTTCCGATTCAGAACCAAGCGCGTCAGTCGAAGCTGGGATTCCAGGAGAAGGATGACTCTTTTAGCATCAGCCTTCCGACGAGACGCATATAGGCTTTGAAGCATATGTCTGCCCGCGGTGATAGACGAAACCAACGGGGTAATAGTAGAGTTTGTTGCTTTGCCCAGGACCAAATCCAAAACTGCGCGACTTAGGTCAACAAACGGACCTTCTTCAGGTGCCTCTGGTGTGTGCTCCAGGACTTTGACGAAGAGAGACGCCACATGTCTGCCGATGTCGAAGCGATCACCGACGCGGGCATATCGCCATCCAAGATGCTCCACCCATATCTCATTATGAATAAATTCAGTGGCTCGAAGAAGTACTTCTGCCTTCAACTTGCGAACATGTGGATCCTCTGGGATGACCAAGGTTGTGGCATCATGGAAAAGCTGCTGGGCGAGTTGTAACAGAGCGAGGGTGACTGTATAACGACCAGTGGTTCTCTCTGCAGCCAAAGCTACGGACATTGACCCCAACGACCGTCCTGCACCGAAAAGGACCGATGTTGACCTCATATAAATCCAGACACGAGTGGAATAGCGAGGAATAGCGAGAATTGCTGCAAGCACACTCATGGCTGATGTTATGAGTTGCGTCGGAAGAGCAGATTTGGGACGCTGATTGATGCTTGTGAAGGTCTCTTCGAGAATCGTCATGGTGAGCTGTACTAGATCGGGGGGACCCGAATCAGACATGGTCTTCGAGACTGGAACATCAGCTTCCAGCGATTGTAAGAGCTGCTCTGCCTGGATAGGATTGTCTTGGATGAGACTTCGTATGAGGTCCAAAATATCGGTAACAAGAGCTTCGTCAATTCCACCATCCATTTCTAGGCCGGAGTCCTCGAGGGTTAGAGGAAATGGAGAATGTCGATCAGACGGTGGGGGACAGGGAGCTTTTCTAGCACCCAGGTAGGCATTTCGGCGTTTGACATAGTCAGCCAATATATCGAGCATCAGCTTCCAGCCGGAATGTTGGTGACTCCAACAAACCGCAAGCAACTCGCCTCCATCACCACTGAGCACTCGGCCTATCGATCCGGGCGGTAGTACGCTGCCACCAGGTAGGATGATAGGCCTCGAATTGGTGTAAGACAGGCCCAATGACGATGAGGACCCATATCTCTCTGGGACTCTTTCGTACATGGCATGGGAGCCGATGCAGGCATGCAATGGAATGACCTGAGAGTACGTTGGCAAGTTTTCGAGGAAGAAAAAGACATGACGATCGCATAAGTCTCTGTCTCCTGTAAGCCCCAAAACAGACTGTGTTTCATCTGGTGTACAGAGTGGGTCAGTGTCCAAGAAGCCTGAAGCAGTCATCGCTCTGGCCAAGCGAACCAAAGGCCTGACTTGGATTGGAAATCGAGAGCGGGCTACGTCAAATATAGCACGACGCGCGGGTCCATACTCCCAGTCAAACTGCCAGTACTGGCTGCATATACCAGCAACCGATCTGCTCTCACTTCGGCCAAATAGTGCTATCCACACCTCGACGAAAGAGTCAAAATCCGGAATGTTTTCCACAGAGGTGAGGTCAAGCAAAGCAATGATAAGCCCTGATGATAAATTCAGCCGATTTGCATATGTATACTGTCAAATGACGCTTACCCTTGAAAACAGACCTGAATGCAATAGCGTTCGTGTCTGTGACTGACGAGTCTGTCTTCATGGCAATGGAGGTGACGAACAAGGGCATTGCAGTGAGCAAACTTAACATAAGTCGGAATAGACCAGTATTGGGTAATAGGCATGTCTTCAACATCATGATGTGTGTTGGTTCACGGTCCTTGGAATAACGATTCGTTTGGGGCACCAGGGAGTCTAAAAATGGACGATAAGAGTCAGGGATCTCTTTAACTTCAGCCGCCACTGCCGATATACGAGAGACTACGGATGTCCACGCCAGATAGGTGCATGCAAAATGAGCGCCGTCATTGGACATGACAAGATCGTGGATTCGCTTAAGCGATGCAGGGGATGAGGTGTACAAGTCAGTCCGCGAGGGAGAATCGGATATTTCAACGACGCCGGCATCTGCTAACGTCTCCAATTCGAGAACTTCGACGGTGATGAGGATCCAAAGAGACGTGATGTCTTGTTGCAGCTGGAGTGCGTCCTCGTCTAGCAATAACGTGGCATTCTGCTGTGCGGTACCAAGATTCGTCGTGTAAGCGGAGGTGAAAATCCTCTCGACTGTTCCGCCATCACATGCAACTGACCCCCACATCGTCCAAAACAACACCTCCAACATGACAAGTTGCTCCTTCATATTCTGTTTCGCCCATTTTGACGCTGTCCTTGGGTCTGCTGTCACTTTTTCATCAAGCCTCTCCTTCATTTTACGAGTATACTCCGTTAGAAGCGACTCGACAAACTTCGGGCCGTCAGAAATTATCTTGCTCAGGAATGTGCGTGAAATCTCGAATGCTGGGTCGGTAGGGTCTTCTTTGGCGCGGAAGAGAGGTATAAGAACGCGGAAAATGGCAATACGTTCCGAAAGATAGAACGGAGTGATGGCCTCAACGCATGCTTCCACCAAGAACTCGTCCATGTCCGTGGCAGGTAGTCCTTGGTTGTACATGAACGACCGTAAAAGCACAAATGCGCTGACCTCGTCGATTTTGAACGCGTCGCTGATTCCAAGAATGTAATCCTTGTCAGAATCCTCCAAATGGAACACCACGCCATCACTCAAAGTCACCGTCCCACTCTGAATCCGTTTCCGTGATGCTTCGGAGGGTTTTCCAAAAGGATCTTTGAGTAGCTTCAGCTGGTCAACTCTTGGTGCCAGATATTCCTTGACCTGTTCCGGAGACGTGCCCTCAAGGCGCCCGGACAAGAAATCGTGCAACTGAGAATACGACCTAGAGTGGCAAACTGTGTCAGATGTTAAAAACGCGAATTGTAAAAGAGCATACACATCAATGAGGTCGGACCGTTCTAACGTCTTGCCAGACATCGTGCAGCTCTGGCCGCGTCGAGTCCGTGAAGATGGTGGCCAAAGTTGAAGAAGTCGCACGTGGCCAGCCTATTTGAAATTCGAATCGGGTCGCCGGAATTCTCACCAGAATTACACAGAGTATAAAATCTTCGACCTTACAATGGCTTTATCTGAGTTGACCAACTGTCTTGGAATGAAGACCATCCTGATATATCAACGTTGCGGTATAAATGCTTCATCTGTCGTATCACAAGTACATCTACTTCTTAATCTCGTACATCGTTATTGTCAAATTCGTGGGTCTTCTCTTAGACCTGTCTCGCATTGATGATATCGACAAATTCGGGCTTCAAAGAAGCACCACCGACAAGGAACCCGTCGACATCGGGTTTCGTAGCTGCAGGAGTATTGTCAGAGAGAGATGAATATTTGCACGTAGAAAACATACCGAGTTCCTTGCTGTTTGCAGCAGTTACACTGCCTCCGTAGATGATCCTCGTAGCTTCGGCGACAGCAGGAGATACTGCCTTGGCCAAGTAAGCACGAATGTCCGCATGAGCCTCCTGGGCTTGAGCAGATGAGGCGACTTTTCCGGTACCGATGGCCCAGACGGGCTCGTAGGCAATGACAATTTTGCTAGCTAATATTTCAGACATATACAAAATGTGAGGCGAAGAGGCTTACCTCCAATCTGACTCCTTCAGGACTTCGACCACGGCCTTCAACTGTGCCTGGCATACCTGAGCGGTTTGATCCGCCTCGCGCTGTTGAAGAGTCTCTCCGATGCAGAGAATAACGCTGAGAGAGGAGTCGAGTGCTGCACGCGTCTTAGTCGCTACTAGCTCCGACGTTTCGTGAAAGAGCGTGCGGCGTTCCGAGTGACCTTAAAGTTATATTCAGGACCTACTCAATGCACTGCCCTTGGGTACGGAGAACTCACCAAGAATGACATAGGGTATCTCAGAGTCTACCAGTTGCTTAGGGCTATACAATAGCGACGTTACAGATGAGTCCAATCGGAGTAGGATGCGGATGCAGACCTGGTTTCACCGGTGAAGGCTCCGGAATCTTTGAAGTAGCAGTTTTGTGCAGATACTTTGACATCCTTCCTGAGGATGTCCTTCAAAGACAAAAGATATAATGCTGGGGGCGCCACGACGACCTCTGTGCGTAATCAGTTGCATCCCGGGTTACAGGGGAAGATGGCAACGGTACCAGTAGCTGGGTCAAGGCTTGCCTTGTTGAGAGTTTCAGCAAGAGCAGCCTTGGCCTGCTTGGAAACAGGGTTCATCTTGAAGTTGCCACCGACGAAAAACTGACGAGCCATGATGTTGATGGAAGTGAAGAGGGAGAATCGGAATAAGCGGAATGGGCTTTCGAGTATCGATCGTGTCTAAATCGGGTAACCACCCTAAGCAAGGGACTCGTCTAGGTGTGAGTATTAATACAAATGTGCAGGCACGTTGGCAACAGCATCGCAGACTATTGCACTTGAGCCCACTCTGGGCCGCTCTACTCGTCCCCAAACATAATCTTCAGATTCTCCATGCTCTCTTTCTCTGCGCCTGTACCGCTTCCTCTAAACGCCTCCTTCACGATGGCAGTTTTTCGTTTCTGGATTTGTAGAATCCTGCCTTCGATCGTATTAGATATGATAAAGTGCTTGACATACACGGTTTTCTGTTGTCCTAAACGATGGACGCGATCGATGGCTGGACCCAGAGCGTGAAGTGTTAAGAATGAGGTACAGGGTTGATGCATACCTTGGTTCTCGGTGGCTGCGTTCCACCAGCAGTCCATCTAAATGCGAGACGATCAAATAGTCCATGTAAGCAGTAAGTTTGATCATAAAATAGGGTACGTGCCATGAAAACATGGTTAGCGTTCGTTAGCTGGGACATAGACATGAGTTTTATGTGATAAAAATATGTTTGCAAGTTACATTCAAACCGACACCTCCTGCTTTAAGGCTCACGATAAGCACCTTTGGTGTTCTTGATGTTGACTTGAAGTCATTTAGAGCCGCAGTTCTCTTCTTCACATCCATAGAACCATCGAAACGATAAAAGTCAAACCGGTCACGTTTGAGTGCTTTTTCAATCAGATCAAGGAACGAGGTGAATTGGGAGAAAACAACAGCACGAAAGCAAGGATCTTGGTCACGGAGTCGTACTGTACTGTTCAATCAATCCTCGTCATAGCAGATAAGAGAAACAGACCAACATAGGTTCTGCAGCAAGGCGTCGAGCTTGGTAGAAGACTGGAAGTTGTTTTTTCGGAGTACGACTTGGGTCCCATGTTTGACCACAGTTCCAGAGACTGCTGGATGTTGCTCTTTTACTACTTCCATGAGTTCGTTTATCTATATAAATCAAGCGAGTAAGTCAGAGCGGTAAATGAAGCCCATGCTCTACCTTGATCGGACGACGAGAACAGGTCGGACAGCCAGGTTCTTGTCCCTTCTCTTCACACGTTGCTATAAACATGTTTATGCAGTCTTTGCAACTTTGTGGAATTACTTCAATAACGTGGATTGATATGACAAGATTGATCGCTTACCACTGGTGCATGCATTCTGGAATAAGCATAGGCTTATCCATGACATCCATACAGATGGGACATTCTGACGCGTCTCCGCCCAAATTGGCAAGGGCATTTTGAGCAAAGATGTTGCTTCCTGAACTACTTCCCTCCTCCTGGAATGCGCCGAGGATGTCTTTAACCTCTATGAAGCCATCGCCGGACGGAGACAATGCGCGGTCTTCCTCGGGTGAAAGGACAAGACTTGGATGAAGCACCGCACGGCGCAACCTTGCACCCAAGCAGGTTAGGTTTCTCTTAAACGATTGAGTTAAACGGCAAACCTCATCAGCATCGCCAAGATGTGCGTATAGTTTTTTCCAATCAAGCCCTTAGCGCTGAGCTGATCGAAGTTCCTCTTTATCGAATTATAGATCGAATCATACAGCTTCCTTTCGGCCATCGAAAATTCCAGGTTCTCGACAACCACCTAAGAACGAGTTCATGTTATCTTCTATCTGTGTGAGACGTACGTTACTTACCTCCTTGGAGGGTAGATCCACGATTTTCTTACCATTTGCATCGCACATATTCTTCTCACGCCGCAATAATACTGACTCCAGGATCACCTGAACAACCTCAATGGCTTTGGGGTCACAGGCGAGGAAGGGAACCGTTATAAATCTATAAACCTTAAGAGACTACACTACGCATAAATCAGAAAACCCACGATCGGAAGAAGGAGAAATCGGACCATGGCTTGAAGTCCAAAAATCGTCTAAAGAAAATCAGGTTAGCTACACTGGATAATGAACAGAGTCTCACAGAAGGGAAAAGAGATCCTCTAATTTGTTCACTATAGGTGTGCCTGTCGCGGGTTATTAACCTAGAGGAGGTCGTCTATTATAAGAACGTACCGGTGACGGCCCACCTTCTTCTCGCGCGCAGAGCGTACACTGCCTTGGCGGTTTTGCTGGTCCGTGATTTACAGGCGTGCGCTTCATCTAACACCACCCGTAGCCACTCGGCTACAAACAGCACTATGAACAAGACAGTTCGACATTGAGGAGGAAGCACCTCTCACTTTCAAAAATAGGAGAATTCCAACTATTGGACTTCTCAGACTTGGCATGCTCGGACACCAGCACACCATAGGAAGTAACGATGACCTTGATCGATGTATCTCCAGTGTCATCTTCCATGGCTGCATCCAAATCGAGGCGATTTTGGCCATGCCAAACCTGAACTTTGACTGTACCTGGTTTACTTGACCTCTCCATCTCATCAGCCCATTGCCCAAGTAGAGATGTCGGGGCAACGATTAGTGTTGCACTAGGAGGTTTAGAGGGTTTTCTGCGAGCAGCGGGCTTGAACGCAGCGTCAAGCCTGAGTTGCTTGCTTTTTGTGGAGGCTGTAGCAACTTCGGATACGTCTTCTTCAGACGCTAAGTGGGTATGGATGAGAGACGACAGCATGATCCTATCAGGAACAGTCGGTCAAGGGCCCCAGATCAGAACATAGTGCATACTTACGTTTTTCCCATGCCCACTAATCGGAAATGTTAGACCGGTAAATATTTTACACACAATTGCACTTACTTTCTGGCCGACAGAAAGAATCATTGAAAGAATCATGAGAGACATAAATAATAGGTGCATTCAAAACGCGTACCGTCCCTACCAAAAGTCAATGGCCGCTCATATTGGTATAGAATTGTAGACGTACGCAAGGATCCCACCCCGGCAATTTCTCTCTGCCTTGGGAAAAGTCAAACTCAGTTCACCCGAGTACGGATTGAAATAGAACGGCTTCTCATCTGCCGTCAAATCTATTATTTCAGAGTCTGTTTTGATCGGGAATGCATACCTAGAGAGCATGAGAATGAACTAGGAAGAAAATAAATTGTAGCTTACTGGCACCAGAGTGGGTGCATTGAAGTCGCCTCTCGAGCATCGCTTTTACCCGACTCTAGAGATTGCATCCAACTACAAAGGTCAGGAATAGGAATGCCACATATCGGTATGCGACTTACAATAGCGCTTGCTTTTGATAACCTCGTAACGATAAATTGAACGTGTCAGCGGGCTCCATTTCTCCCATTGTACGGTCGCCTTGCTGGGCTCTGAAATGGCTATGACTTTGGCTAAACGAGAGCAGTGCAGGAAAACACACTTTTCATATATCATGTCGAGATCATTCTTAGAGAGAGTCTCCTCCTCTTCGACCTCGATCTCTTCACCATCACCGACGATTTCCTTAGCCTTGACCTTTTGTTTACCAAGCTGCATAGGTGCATTCTGGTGAAGCTCTTCTTCCTGTTTCCCGCCTCTCTGTATCGCCTCAGCTTGGGGCTTTAGACCAAGAACGTCAAACATTTTAAGAATAGCACTCTTTCTTTCGCGAAGGTCCAGTTCCCCTTGCGTCTCGGAACCTTCGCTGAAATGTAATTTAGACCGATCTTCGCTTGTAGCGCGACCAACAGGAACGAATGCCGCCGGGAGCATATAAACATCAATGGTGACGATGAGACTCGCTCCTGTTGATAGTCTCTCAGGACAGTCAGTCATCTTTCCGCGGAGTTCGACGATGTCTGGAAATACATGAAGATGACCTCGAATATTATACAGTGTAAACGTACCGAGATCAAGAAGTTTAGCAACCCAAGAGGAAACGTCTTGAGGAAGACGCCCGAACTCTACAAAGATCAGAACGGAGAGCAAAGAAGGGAGGCGAAAGGGACATACCGAACCCGCGACTGTTAAGCAAACGAACAATGCTGTCTGCTTTCCTTTTAGATAGCTGCACAGGTTGAGGCTTGAACATTGTCGCGATGGACAGTTGTTTCTTGCCATTCCCTTTCGTGGTCGGCTTCCCCTTTTTCTCGCTGGAGCTGGGCTGCGACCCATCCTTCTGATCGCGTTCTATGCGCACAATATCATTGCGCTTTATGTATTTCCCAGAGACATTACTCCAGGCGTTTGGAACCACGAATTCGCCGATGTAAGTGGCTGTAAACAGATTGACATCCAGTTCGACGGTGGGCAAACCGGGAGGATGAGAAAGTTTTTGCTTCTTTACTGGCGGCTTTTCCGAAGACCTCTTTTCTTTCTTCTTCTCAGTGATGGGTGGAGGTGAAACAGAGACCGATCTGAGAAAGAACTGGCGCTCGACGCTCGAGGAACGTCTGCAACAGAGCTAACCTCAATATCGCTGTCGTACAGTTCCTCTGTCATAGGCCGTTTGCCCTTTGACGAGGAAGAGGGAGCAGCAGGATACAAGGGCTCGTCGTCTTCACTATCCTCCAAAAACAGAGGCTCCGAACGCGACCTTTGCGTCACATCGTGAGTCTCTTCATCCAGCTCCATAGATACTTTTCTTGCATTGGCGTCATCGCCAGAATCCTCGTTAACCAGAAAAAGTGGCGCCGAATTTCGTCTCTGGGATATGTGTGCGACCTCTTCGACATTCATGGGAGCACCCCCAGCAGCGGACTCATCGTCGGAGCCGGTAAAAAAAAGGTCCTCTGTGTTTCCTTCAGCACCGTTTGATCCCATTGCACCTGCCTGGAACTGTCAAGAAGAGAACCCAGAAGAAAGCGAGCGGGGCGCGTCACGAGAACGCGTTCAGGAAACTTCGGCTGAATCAGACAAGCACCTGCAAACAACTTTTCCTTCTCTCCTCTCTACTCTTCAAAAATGCAGCGTGGTCTCCCCATGGTTCGTCTGAAAATTAACGCATGGTTTTTTCTCTAAATTCCCATTCAGCAACCTACTGTCGTCCTTCTTCGTGAGGGTACAGACACTTCGCAAGGAAATCCTCAGCTGCTCTCCAACATTTCTGCATGCCTGGCTGTCGCGGAAACATTGTCCAGTACTCTCGGTCCTCGGGGAATGGATAAACTCATCGTTTCAGAGCGCGGTGAGGCACAGATAACGAACGATGGCGCAACCATCCTCAAACTACTGGAAATTGTACATCCCGCCGCTCGAACTCTGGTCGACATTGCTCGCGCCCAGGATGCTGAAGTGGGAGACGGAACGACAAGTGTGGTGCTACTTGCAGCACAGCTGTTGAAAGAAGTCAGAGGTTACATCGAAGAAGGCGTCAGTCCGCATATAATCATGAAAGGCTTCAGGAAGGCTTCCCAGATCGTACGTTTCTAGTACTATGGTTGGGAGCATTTAACGTATGTCTCATACAGGCCATAGAACGAATCAAATCGATACAAATCACAGTGGATAAATCCGATCCAGAGTATGCAAACGCCGAACTATGATCGTACAACTGACTAAAATATTTTCTTGCAGGCGATTCCGGTCTCTGCTTCTAAAATGTGCATCAACGTCCATGTCTTCAAAACTAATCCACTCCGAAAAGCCCTTCTTCTCCAACATGGTTGTAGACGCTGTTCAATGCCTCGATCAAGACGAGTTGGACGAGTCTCTTGTTGGGGTAAAAAAGATCGCTGGTGGTGGGATGCAGGATTCTCTTCTCATCAAAGGAGTTTCATTCAAGAAAACATTCACGTACGCTGGTGCGGAGCAACAACCCAAATCTTTCCGCGATCCCCTTATTTTATGTCTTAACGTCGAGTTGGAACTCAAGGCCGAGAAGGATAACGCCGAAGTGCGGGTTGAGGCTGTTTCTGACTACCAGGCCATCGTAGACGCTGAGTGGGAGATTATCTATCGGAAGTTGGAGGCCATCGAGAACACAGGCGCCAAGGTTGTTCTTAGCAAACTTCCAATTGGTGATCTGGCGACCCAGTACTTTGCAGATCGAGATATATTCTGCGCTGGACGTGTTGCAGCGGGCGATCTTCGCCGGGTAGTGCAGGCGGTGGGCGGTTCCATCCAGTCAACCTGTTCCGACATTACACGGGAGCACCTTGGCACATGCGGGCGTTTTGACGAGAGGCAGATAGGCGGTGAAAGGTTCAACGTATTTGAAGACTGCCCCAAGGCAAAGACTTGTACTCTGCTTCTTCGTGGTGGCGCCGAGCAGTTCATTGAGGAAGTGGAGAGAAGTCTACATGATGCAATTATGGTAGTGAAGCGTGCTATTCGAAACGGGGATGTTGTAGCGGGAGGCGGAGCAATCGAGGTATTGTGTCGTTCACCTGGTATTGAAGATTGCTGACGAGACGTTGGCAGATGGACTTATCTGCTCATATCCGGAAGCACGCGCTCTCCATCCCCGGAAAGCAGCAGCTGATAATGACTGCATTCGCAAAGGCATTAGAGATTATCCCCCGCCAAATTTGTGACAATGCAGGTCTCGATTCCACCGATGTTCTCAACAAATTGCGGATGAAACATGCGAACGGTGACAAATGGGTCGGTGTTGACGTCGATGGAGTCACTGGTGTCCGGGACAACATGGATGCATTTGTGTGGGAACCGAGTCTTGTCAAGCTTAACGCAATTAGCAGTGCTACCGAGGCAGCCTGTTTGATATTGAGTGTCGATGAGACCGTAAGGAATCCACAGAGCGAACAGGTATGCGTCCACGTGTTCTAGATTTACATTTACATTATTGACCATGGAATTTAGCAAAACACGGGCCCGAAAGCGCCGCCGGGGACTGCACAAAGAGCGCTGAGGGGAAGGGGAAGGGGTATGGGGCCTCGTCGGTAATGTGTAGTTCCAGGTGATGCCGTCTGCTCATCTTTGTTCCTGTAAATCGATGAAATACATTTTGTAGAAATATTATCCTGACCTGGATGTAGGAGGATGTAGGCCCTAGGCGATCTTCGTGAAGGCTTCGTCGTAGCCGAGCCCAAGAATCAATGTCCCTGGTGATGGTACTTTTGCCTAAAGTAGTAACTCCACATCCAAATATGGAAATCGACATCACTTGCTGGTACAATCGCGCAATTCTCGATATCAAGATCGCAATACCGGGCATGTAACTGCCCTGTATTTCGCCATTCTATGTTTATATAGACCCAAATTGTGCTTTTCACAGGAACGTCATCAATTCATCTACCTCCTACCAGTCAAGTCATGTCTACGACCCTGCCCAAAGACGCGTCTTACCCTTCCGATCATGACAAATTTGCGGACGACAAAGATAATGACGCATCGCTATCGGAGAAATCTATCAGTCAAGAGAAGACGCCTTCTCTAGGTGCTCCCATAGACAATACTCCCACTGGTATATGGAAATGGCTGGGGCGTCGCCGGGTCGCTCGTGACTTGGACGCAATTGCTACTCAGCCTTCGGTATTCGATGACCCTGCCACCCTTGAGGCTTATCGCCCCCCGCCTCAATACGAAAATACTCACCGTTTTGACCCAAAGGCACGGTGGACTTGGCGGGAAGAAAAGGTTAATCCTCTACTCTTTATGCACCACTTCCGTCGGCTCATTCAATCAGAGTGTTGTGCGAAAAATCGATCTTCGTATCATGATATGGGCTGCGACCATGTTCTTTGCTTTGGATTTGGATCGATCGAATATTTCCCAAGCCAACACGGACAACTTTTTAGAAGACCTCAACTTGACGACCAACGACTACAACTTAGGAAATACGCTGTTTCGCCTCTCTTTCCTTATCGCTGGTACGTGTTCTGAAACATCTTCACACCCAGGATTGAAGATTTCCATAGAACTCCCATCCCAACTCATCTCCAAACGGATAGGACCAGATGTATGGGTTCCGTCCCAGGTACGAGACGTCACTAGTGAAGTATAATGTTTGCCTCACATGACTGTAGATGGTTCTATGGAGCACTGTCGCATTCAGTCAATTCTGGTTATCAGGACGAGCATCCTTCCTTACCACGCGGTTAGTTTCCCCATTTAAAATTATTCAAGTTCGCGTACCTCATTCACATGTGATATATATTTAGATTCCTTCTTGGTTTTCTGCAGGGCGGTTTTATTCCTGATATCGTCCTGTACCTCTCATATTTCTATACGAAAACCGAATGTATGTCGAATCATTCTTTATCCACGACGCTTCGAGACCTATGACCGTTTCAGTGCCAATCAGACTTGCCTTTTTTTGGGTGTCCAACTACTTGTCGGACATCATCAGTGCTTTTTTGGCTACCGGTATTCTTCAACTGCGTGGAGTCGGAAACAAAGCCGGATGGCGCTATCTGTTCCTTATCGAGGGATTAATCACCTTGGCTTGCGGACTACTCTCGTTCCTGTTCATGCCACCTGGCCCGACACAAACTAAGGCGTGGTTCCGCCCAAAAGGGTGGTTTACAGATCGGTACGTGCCGCTATGTCTTCTAATCGAACTAATCACCTTATACCTTCTCAGCGAGGAAGTCATCATGGTGAACCGGTAAGAACTCTTCATATATTCAGGTCGCAGCTTCTCAGGTGAATTCTAACGAGAGGAATGCAGGGTTCTCCGGGATGATCCATCTAAATCAGACATGCACAACCGAGAAGGTCTCAGCATCAAGAACATTTTCAGCGCCCTACAAGACTGGAGAATGTGGCCTCTATATTCGCTAGGACTTACGCACATGAGTACGTTCTTGCCTTAGTCATTCCTAGCTATTCTAACCCAGTGCTACAGTGCCTGTTGGACCTCCCCAGACATACCTGACTTTGTCTTTGCGTAACCTTGGCTTCGATACCACCGAGTCCAACCTTCTTTCTATTCCATCGACCGTTATTGGGATTATCATGCTGTTATTCACGTCCTTTTTGAGTGAATCCATCAACAGTCGCGTCATTGCTACCGTCGTGTTGCAAATATGGGCATTACCGCTTCTCATTGCTTTGTACACGTTCAATAGCAAAACGTCAGAATGGGTGTACTTTGCCGTCGTCACTCTGATCACCGGATTTCCTTATGTCCACCCAATTCGTGAGTTTGACCAGCGATTACAGCATGATTAATTCTAACGTCCGGCGTAGAGGTTGCTTGGGCCTCGAGGAACTCGAACAGTGTGCGAGCAAGGTTGATGATAAAGTTACATTTCTTTCAGACCAACAGCTCATGGTGTCATACTTTCAGGACTGTATCGGCCAGTGTCTATAATATGTTCGTCCAGGCGGGCGCCATTACATATGTAAGTTGTGAGCATTGATGAAGCGACCTACCTCACACTTTCCAGGCCAACATTTACCGTAAAGACGACAAACCTCTTTGTAAGAACAACTGTCAATTCGCATACTGCACGGCGCTCATGTAATTTCCAGACAAACGCGGCAATCGTGCCTTGATAGGCATATGTTGCATGAACATCGTCCTATACATCTTGACGTACTTTTTCTATCGCTATATCAACGCGCGCCGGGACAAGATATGGAACTCATGGACCAAAGAGGTAAACTTTTGTCCGGCATTAGAATGTACAAGTCTGAAAAGATATACTAGGAGCAAGAAAACTACATCGACACAACAACAGATCAAGGAAACGCACGATTAGACTTCAGATTTGCGTACTGACTGGCAGTTGGAAAACGTACTCAAAAATATCAACTCATGACTTAGAACTACTCCTCTGATTTCTGTGGCCCTCTGCCAGGCATCTTACACTGCACTTACCCAGGCGTGTAAACAATGAAGCTGCATAAAGGTCATTTCAAGGTAGAGAAATTATCATCGTCGGTCCCTTGATTTAGATATGACTGTAGGAATAATTTATTGTTATACATGACTACGAAGTAAGGCCACGCTTCTCTCTCCGCTTCGCCGACCTGCGCTCTGAGGCCTTATACCTCTTCAACAGACTGCGTTGATCAATAAACTTACTACCAACGTCCACGAACTTCAAGTCTGGCCTAGACGATCTCGATACCACCTGTATTTTCTCCTTGGGTTTCTTCACATAGCGAGGTATTTTGACCCGTGGCGTTATTCTTGGGTCGTCAGTATGAAGGTAATCAGAGGCGGTCTTCATCGTAGCCAAAGCTTTTGAGTGCTTGAGAGACCTGGGAACGACCGATTCCTGCAGTCACGGCACATAAACGGTCATGAAAACGCTCTTCTAAAAAGACACTCATACCGCATCTTCCAGTAGGGACTCCCAGTAGTGTCGTTCATACCGGTCTCGTGCAGCCTGACGTCCAGGCTCTTCCTCGATTTCATCAGCTTCATTGGCGTCCTCTCTGCTTGTTATACGTCGTCTGCTGTCCCGTACGGATACGAGCTTCTCCATACCGATACGAAACCCGGTCTGAAGAGTTTTACCCTGGAACCAACGGTCAGCGCCGTTCTAAGACCAAAAGAAAAGAAAACAATCGGATGGGGTTGAAATTGTTATAACCATTGACTGGGCGATGTAAGGCACCACAGCCGGTCTTGAATTTCGCGAATGAATAGAAAGTCTCATCATCGACGAGAGCAGTATGGACCGTACTCACTTCCTAGAAACGCAGCAAGAGGTTTGATGTCAGTACGAAAAGACGGGCATAAGCAGTGCTTTCACCTAGAAAAAAACAGTAAGCAACAGTGATCATAAAAGGAAGAAGTGGTTTCAGGAAGAATGAAAAAAATGTAACCATATAGGTGTCTTAAAGACTAATCGTTAAAGCATCATATGTCTGCTGGAGCAGAACAACGAAAACGAGGATACATACCTTCACCCATGCATGTTCCATCCCCTTCAACCTCAGAATCGCGTCGACACGACCCAGACTGAGGTGATGGCGCTGTGCTAGCTCTCTCACGTTGTTCTTCTTGGGGTCTCTCATGTACTCCTCGTAGATGATTGACCTATGACTGTCAGAAAGAGGCGGAGGAGGCTTGAACGAACGATTCATCGGGAATGGCTGCGAATACGAATGTTAGCATTCACGAAGGCGCAAAGGAAGAGCAACCCAACGATGTCTCCACCAAGCCACTTTGCCTCGTTGGCTACTTTAAACCGCCCTCCAATTTTCTCCATGAACGCCGCGTACGACTTTGGTTGGCCAGATTGCCTTTCATCCTCCTCCGACTCTCCCTCGAATTCATCCGCCTCCTCCGTTACCGTTTCTGCAGCTTCCTCAGACTGCTCAGCCAGGGCTTCCTCAGACTGGGTGCCTTCCTCCTCTGCCTCCAGCATTAAACGCCCCTCTTCAGATATTGAAGACAGATCAGCATCTTCCTCGACGTCGGTGAGTTTCTTTACGGTTTCAGCCGAGTCGGGAGTATTGCCTGAACCCCCGACGTCATCCACAAAACGGATGGCAGAGGATGACAGGTTATGCCGCAGACTGGGCCGTGCATGGACAAGAGACGGTCGTGCGCATCGAAAGGTGAGATGTCGATATAAGTTCAACATGTTTGAAAATTTTCTTCAATTTGAAGAAATTTATCTCATCACGTGATACATTTAGGGTAGGTCGTTGGCGGCTTGATCTTGACAGATTATCCTACTTGAAATTTACTTCTTCTACCCTGCTTCTAAAATCACGCTAGGCTGGAGTACCTTCATTCAATGTCGGGCATGTATGCTGATTCTGAGCTTTTCACTATTCTTCAAGAATATGCCGCAATTGTTCCAGCTTCCCGAATGCAGTTTCCTCACTCCATTTCGAAAGACGCTTTACACGATTTTCTTCTTCAATCTATTATTCTTGACCCGCATTTCTCCAAGTACTCTCCTTCCAAGCAATATCAAAGGTCCTTCTGGAAATGGGTCGTCCAGCACTTGGAGTTGGTATGTTCTTGTGTACGATTTCTGCTCGTCAAGGTCAATGTATCGAATAATGAAGGACGTCGAGATCGATACGCGAATATTAAGTGTCTTAACAGAAACATCCACCCCGTATGTTTCTCTCCGATGCCTAAACATTAAATGATTCTGAACTTGTGGCGCGTATGTAGTCCATCTCTACGCGGTATCTCAGTCCCAGCACCCCCTTCCCCATCCTACGTAACATACTACTGGAGACTTGATGCGCTACCCCACAGTAACAAAACACCGGCCCCTCTTGAATACTTCAGGACTACTCTTCTTGAATCCGGGACCATGATAGAAAGCGGCACGACGGGATTTCGGACGTGGCTCGCTAGCTTGCATCTCGCTAACTATATCATATCACATCCTGGTTCGTATCATTTCTCCGTTCTTAATATCTGAACGCCTGCCAACCTCACACTAGATTGGGTTCGCGATGCCCGTGTCTTGGAACTAGGGTCGGGGATCGGGTTCCTAGGAATGATTGTTGGGAGCGTGCAGATGCTCGCTCGCTTGCCGACGGATATACCACAGGGAAGCACACCGAGACCCATGCTGCATTTGACCGACGTAGACAGCGAGGTCATTGCTAGATGTATCAGCAACATCAAATTACCGTGCAGCAAGTGTGTATCGCTTCCGCCGGTTGCAATATTAACCAAGAAGTCTTCAGATATGACTGCTAATAGTCACCATCATGATAATATCAGAGTGAGTAAGCTGATTGGTCGGACGCTTTGCGTCCAGATATTTCAGTCTTTAAAGCAAGAATTCAACAAGAAATCAATGCCGATTTAATAATCGGGGCAGATATTGTATGGCCCCTTGCTGCTTTTACTGCGCTGCTCTGAAAGGTTGCTAGGTCTTTGATCCCAGTCTGATCCCGGCTTTAGTGGCCACGCTTTCACTCGCATTAGACCCTGGACCTGAAATGCGTCAAAAAGTAGCTCTCATTGCATTGACAATACGCAATGAAGATACATATACTACCTTTCGTGCAACGGCCCAACGTGAGTGACACGTTGAGAGCACTTTCAATGGCTGATAATGCGCAAAGAATATAACCTTGTCATCTCCGACCTTGAGTACTCTAGAACAAGCAGCCTCTTCCTCAATATCGTCGATCGACGTGCCGATCTTGAAAAGCAAGATGTGAAGATCATGAAAGTTACCGTACAATAATATTATTTCTACGTTGATGGTGTTGTACAATGTGAGAGAAAAGTACTGGGAACGTAACTCACAAAGTAAGACGCTCAACTATGAGTCTTTACTTGACCGCAAAAAGAGCACATCCAAAAATCATGAGCCATCCCTCCCTGACCACAGGCAAGGCACGTCCAACCATCACTGGGTCGAGGCGTCAAGCATGCGTCGCATTGGAGCGCCATGGGTGCGTTCAATAGTGTACACACTGGGCAAGACCACTGATCAGATAACACAGATCTTGTAAAGCCAGTAGAGTGGCGCTTCGCAGAGCTACTGCTTTCCCCGGGACTTGACGATGATGGTCTGTTCCGCTTAGGATAGGCCTTTGGACGGACCGGCCTCACGAGAGTCTGATACAATGATGACCTCCGGATCCCAACCCTCATCATAGTCGTCGCCAGTAAGGTCAATAACGATGCTCTCCTTGGCTGCTTTCTCAGCTTCTCGCTCAGCGCGTACCAAGCCCACACGCTTTTTCGTCGTGTGCCCTCTGCTCAGCGGCCTAATTTCATATGATTAGCCATAGAAGTACGATTAACCCCAGGAGAAAACCATACCATAGCAGCTAATTCTCGCAGCGATTTTCCGTTTCTCATACCAGAAGAACTGGCGCCTACTCGTCTGCCGCCTCCACCTAGGGCCTGAGACGTTCGTCTCCTCTTCTCTGCAGCTTCAAGTGCCTTCGCGCGGCTCAAATACTGGGGCACACTACGCGATACATCACCCCCTAGCCGGTGACCCTTCGAAAAGAATCCTTCCCCAGCATAACCAGTTCGCACGAGTTGCTCGTACTCGTCCTGGAGGCCAGAAAGGAATTTATAAAACTTGTCATCGTGCGGACCGTGAACGTTGTGCGTCAACTGATAGATATATAATGAGGCTCCTAAATACTTGAAGGACTCGGATACATACCTCATGTAACATAGTCTGGACCACCTCCTCAACATCTAAGAATGATTCGGGTGAATAGGCAGGACGCAATCTCAGCAGGATCTTTTGACCCATATTGACATCTAGCAGCCACGAGTGTGTATCAAATAGTACGTGAGTATATTCGGGGCTTACTCATTCCTGCTGGTATCTTAGCATCATTTCAAGGTATCTACGAAACTAGCAAGCGCACCTAGTAAATTTGACTGGTCCGGAAAGAATTCTGCCAATGTAGGAAGAATCCACTGATGCGTTCGCATTATAGGCTTGACCATCGATGCCACTTTCCGTAGCATCTGCATGGCCTGGTCAGCTTTCGGCCGTCCTGTGAGATGAGTAAATGACTTTATGAGGATATCAGTCGACATTGTAGTTGCAGTGGACGAGAAACGTAGGGCGCCGCGGTTTAGGTGTGAGGTTGCGGAAGTTTCGAGAAGAGACGCGCGTCTGGGCTGATTAACGCGTTGCGGCTTTCCGGCTCTTCCGGTCCGATTTTCACACTTTCCGTGAGGACAGGGCAGGCAGGGCAGCTTTCCGTCACGGTCATCTGACATTGTGACTACCCTGCAGACCCTGCCTACTCACCTCAGTGGCTGGCTGCCCTGCCCTGCCCCTCAGTGGAGCAGAGAAGCACTCACTGAGTGGGGCCTGGCTGGCATCCACTCACAGTCCCAGCCCTCCACTCACATCAGACAAATGGCCTTTGCCTTCCTTACTTCGCGATGTTTACACTTTGATGAATTTACTGTAACATTGAGAGCCTATAGTACAAAATACAAAGAGTATACCATGTATGCGATGCGATGTGAAAGGCGATATAACGATAGTATCCATGAAAACGTGATGGAAAGGGAGATATGTCGAGGGTCATGAGATAAACTTTGAAAGGAAGAGAGTGTCGTCGCCTCATATGGCGTTGTAGGGGTAGCGTTATACAGTAAACCAAAATGCAGAAGAGTGTTCTAAATGCAGTGACGATAACTAGGGGCGATGTGAGAGCAGATGAAAGCGACATTATGAGGAAGGTCCTAGACATAAATCCGGCCACATGATACAAAAAGCAAGGGTGAGGGGAAAATACATGATGAGAACGAAAGAGCGGGTTCATCTTCATTGAACAGATGGCGGTCGTGATGATTTAGATTTGATACCCTCGAAGACACGGATAGTGCGAACATGGGTCAACTCGTTTTGACCATAGGGATACTCCGACGTTTTGTCGGTAGCATCCGGACCACTGGACGTTGCCGACTTCAGGGGAAGCTCAATGCTGTCCGTAGTGGGACATTTTGAGCTAGGCAGGCCAGTAGGCCAATTGAACCGACGCCGCCGGAAACTGAACACAAAACACACATCAGTAAACGAAACGATCATTGCAGACTAAATAGGAACCTACCATTCGTATGCCCAAACGGCGTCCTCAAACTCGGCTCTGCTGACGACTCTCTCGCCAGCCTCATCAACGAAACCTTCTATCCAGTCCGCCAAAGCAGCCTTGCATCCAAGGAGGGTATGCATGTTCATGCAACAATGCATTTCCAAATCAGCAGGTGAGAAAGGAAGGAAGGTGCGTGGCCAAAGGATCAGTCCTCCAGGCTGTCCGGATCGGTCGAGCTCTGAGGTCGACAAATCTAAATTCAATGCGGGCCGTCTCGCAGATGCTTCCTTGGAAGCGGCGCTAACCTCCGACATCGATATGCCTAGCATACTAGCAGCCTTGGCACTGATGGTCTCCTGCCCACTGTCGGAGGACACGCAGGTGTCGCAGCTCGTTCGGCTTTCCGATCCACTGTCATCTTCCAAAGTATTCCGTCGTGGTCGATTCTTTTTCTTCTCCCTGTCCCCCCACTCGATATTAAGCGACAGCTTCTTGAAGATATCCGCAGGTATGATGTTGGACTTCTTCTTCTCCGCTGAGAGCTCCGTTGGGGCCACCTTGAGATGCATACTTTTCATCTTGCCAGCAAGCCTCGTCCCAAAAATACCCTTCATAAGGTCAAGGAGAAATTCTGCGGGACGCGGATGGATTCCATACACGCTCACAAGCATTCCCTCGTACGACGTTTCCATATCCCGGGACTCAGCGGCTGCGACATCCCAAGGCTTAGATGGCTCCGGAGGCTCTTGAAGGATGCAAGAGTCTTTCGACGGAGGACAGTCACGAGGCGACAGATCCACAGAGACATGAGGACTGGGGAATGTTCCTTCAGAGACGAGGAGGAGGACAGTGACTCGTCGTCTCCGACAAGAGTCTCCGCTGGGTCAGACCCTAAATCTGAGCTCAGGCTAATTGGACTACGTTCTTCGGAACCGCTCTCTCCTGACTCTTCGTCATCTTCGTCATCGAGGTCAATAAATGAGCTTTGCTGAGGCTTCCTCGACGCATGTTGGGAGATTGACGTAGGAAATGGGGACGGGGATTCGCCATAAGGGAAGAATAGTTGATCATCTATGAGCTCGAGACGGCCTCCCACCGTTAGAACGCGATAGACTTCGGACAGAACGAACTCCCACTTCGAGTAGGGTATGCATAAAGTGAGGTTGGCCATTCTAACCATGTCGAAGGAGCCATCAGGAAACGGGAGAGGATACGCAACGCTAAAAACCAGAACATAAACGTCAAATAATATCAGGCCAGAGTAGAAATAATACGCACAAGTTGCCACGGACAAATTGTACATTCTCCGTCTTTTGAAAGTCTCGCTGGAGAACATCCACAAGGTCAAATCCAACAAAAGTGGTGTGCTTCCATGCGGCCGCTGCGTCCAGAATCCAAAAGCCTGGCCCGCAGCCCAAGTCAATTACAGAACGGGGAGGTGTATTGCCGTAATCACGGAAACTCGGAGAATTCTTAGGCTGAAGGCGCTGTAATAACTCGTTGTTCAACAGATCACTAGGTGACGGTCAGGAAAGACTAGAATAGTCACGATACCGCTGAAAACTCACACATCAAGGTAGATGGAATCAAACGCCCGTGGGTATGGTGTCTCTTTCGGGTAAGGATGAAGTTTGACGCCAAAGTCATTTCTGGACCAAGTATCCTTCTTTCTGTATTTAGGCGGTTTGGCGGAATCCTCGCCGTCATCATCATCCTCGGGCTCTGCGATCGCTGGTGGGGTTCTAGGTGACTTTTCTTCGGTCGGGGAGGCTGGCGATGAGGACGGAGAGCTGTTGGTTGACAGTAAGGCTGTGGGTGAGTGTGGCATCACAGTCACGTCAGAGGCGAGTGAATGGGCAATGGACCTCTTCTTCCTGAGCGTCTTGGGGATCTTAAAACGCGTTGAAGACGTGAGGTCGGAGTCCTTGCGAGGACGCGGTGCCGGTGAGCCGGGACGAGGCGGGTCTAAATCCTTGTCTCTATGTTTGAAAACCATGTTTCCGAAAGACGAAAGACCAGTGGCAGAAGAGAAAAGACACTGGAGCGACGACGTTTTAGAGGAGAGTGAGGCTCTTCTGTGCCGGGGTGGTAGTATGTGGAAAAGGGACGATAGTGGGAGGTTACTGATGTACGAGAGGTAGCTGTAGCCCGGGGACGAGCAACGATGAAAGAGGGCTCCGAGACGGAGGTGGAGGAGGGTGGTGATGGTGCGAAATAAGAAGTGGGCCGTGGGGCAGTAGTCGATCCCATTATGACAGTAGGCCTAAGTAGGCACAAGCAGGGCCGAGGTTGGGAGTGCCACTGGCGGTAAAATAATGAGCAATGTAACTTGTTCATTGTTCAGTCCTTTGTCCATCCATGTCGAAGTACGAACTCACCGGCTGCAGTAAACAATAGGTCTTTGTCACCCAACTTTGACCTCAAATATATATATCTCCAAACAGGTGTCCAGTGACTAATTCGCCGGCTTGGTTGCGATGGCTTGGCTTCTGTTGAGTACCTCGAAAAAAAAGTCAGAAGGCCGGATGGCAGCGAGGAAGGTACATGGGAAGGCCAGATGGTAGAGAAGAAGAAGAGATGTGGGAGGCGCCCGTTTGACGATATACCCAATACGTTGATGCCAGTGATTCCGAGTGATGCCCATTTGGTGGTAGCGTCCGGTCAAACAACGAACCAAGAATGGGGTCCTTATGTCATCTTTCTGCATCCGTGGCCACAAATTCCGATCACACAGCGGTTTCCGGTCATCGGAACACTCGCGTCCCTTCACGTCCATGTTACGGTCCGACGGTGGAAGGTACCTTGGTCCTCAATGACTGAATACTGCATACAAACGCACATCCAATGCGTCTCTATTTATTCAATAATGTTTACACACTAATATTTCCTAATCATCATCTTTCCGGGGAGGCGGTCCGCATGGCTGCAACATTCGCTGAAATACATCGTTTCAGTTATATACGATCTCAGCTATCAAATTTGACACTTGCCTCGGTCATCTCAAACTTGACGCGCCCCGTTGCTTCTCCGTCCGCAATAGCAAGGTATGAAGTCAGGGTAGAGTGTCCTACTATGGACGAAAGTGTATCTCGGTGCTGATGCGTCAGCCAGTCACTACAAGGGCATTAGTCTACTCGGCAGCTCTAGAACGGCGACAGCGCCCTTACTATTTCGTCAAGTCCGCATGCCCTAATAGCAAGGGGGGTTAGTGGCTAATCCAGATAGATGAAACAGCACTGACCAGTTCCCGTATATCGAGCATGCACTGTACAGGATATCGATTAAAAAAAGTCAGAGTAGTATATGACTCACTCACAATGCTCAAGCTGTGTGTTGGCTGTATATCTCAATTCAGAAGACTAAAGAAAGGTGTCAGGCTGGGCGGATATCCAACAAGATGACTGACCATGTTCAAGCGGCTGTTTACGTGTGTTTCTTTCAAAATCAAAACCAAACCACGCGCACGTGGACTTTTCCCGAGGACGCGACGACCATGACTACCGAAACGGCCAAGGCAAAATCGAAATTGGCGATTCTTTCATCATCCCTTTCAGAGCTGGAATCTCAGCTCGAGCCGTTGTTTACCCAGACCCTGCCCGAAACTCTTCTGTCTTTGGAGCCTATCGAACAAGCTAAACTGCAAACACTTCTCACCTATGTCACCTATGACCTAGTGTTCAGTGCGCCTTCAGCTCTTCTATTTTAATCTCATCATCCCAATTAATCCTAGTTTACCTCAAGTCCAGGGGAATCGATCCAAAAACTCATCCCGTAGTATCAGAGCTAGTAAGGCCCTCTCTAACTGCTCAATTCCCAACTACAACCTCAAAACAGGACAGAATAAAAGGATACTTTGACAAGATTGACAAAGCCGAAAAGCCAGAAACCAGTACGTGCAATCTTTTTTTCCCTCGCGATCCTACTCACCAGACTCTAGGGCATATCGAAATCGACAAAGCCGCCGCCGGACGATTCATCAAACATGCCATCACACAAGCCAAGCTAGGTCGGCCTCCCGGCGAAGCGCTTCCAGAGCCGACGCCTGGTCCGTCCAACGTTCGTGTTCCGGTCAAAGTTACGGAGAAAATGCTCCAGCGGCAACAATATGAGAAGGAGATGAAGGAACGCGATGCCGCAGAAGGCAGCGAAGAAAGCGATTTGGAAGTGTTTGATGACGAGAAGATGGATGAGGACGATAATGAAAAGGTTGTTGACGTCAAAGGTAAGGGGAAAGCTAAGGAACAGAACGACGAAGGGAAACTGTCCGTTGATGCTTCCACAACTCCTGGGACGAAACGAAGAAGAGCTACTGTTGATCCTTTCGCCGGTCAGTTTCCCTTTCGTACTTTGCTCCATGGAATTTGACAATGTCTCTATAGGATACGGAGATGATGCCTCTTCGGCAAATCAGCTTACTGAAGCGTCGAGTAAAGACTCTGTTCAGCAGACTAAGCCAAAAAAGAAGAAACAGAAGAGCAAAGAGTCGACTCCCAAAGCGAAAACGGAGAAGAAGGCCAAAAAGAAGGGTAATAGTACATAAGAGTCGTGTGTTTTACTATAGTATCCCTGGTTTCGTATATTGATCTAGAAACTGGAGTATATCTAGTATTTAAACTGCGACGAGGATCATAATGGTCTCGTCAAAAGGTGTGCAAAGGAATACATACAAAAGAGTACAAAATAACGTCTGTTAGTACAATACGGGTAGAGAATGTACATGTGTAGCTGTGAATGTGATGTGCAACAGATGCTATATCAAGCAGGGAATACAATGGAAGAACAGAGAAACAAAAAACCGTGAAAAAAAATAATCTTACATGATTCTACACGTATCGCGTCCCACATCAGTCGGGCTATTGGCACCAGATCTTCGACCTCCAGGAGACCACCACCTCGTCGTATGTCCTATATCATCAATATCGCCGGAACTACTCCCGGACCCGTTCGCTGCCCTCCGACTAAACCAGACTTCCGGCGCTTCTCCCGACTGGTCTTGACCGAATCCACGGTCTGCCACGAATAGAAAGTCTTCACCACCACCCTCTTATCGTCGCACTCGTCCTGCCCTACTTTCAAATCCTCTAAATCACCGTCCCGGCCATCGAGGTACTTCAATTTTCTCGAATCATAGGCTCGCCAGCCCAGCCTGGGTCTTGTCGTGGAAGCCATTTCCTTAACCACATGTTCGCCGATCGTACGACAGTCAACAGCTACGATTTTGCTGTCAGACATCTCTCGGCTACGACACAGCCTGATGAACTCCCTGAACACTCTGGGCCCTATTCGAGTGTTGTCAGCCTCTAGGACTTTCAAGCGCGTACAAGCGCGTATCAGAGTCAACAACGCGTCCTCCGTGACGTTGCTGGCGTAGGAAATTACGAGATGCTCTAGGGCGTGCCCTGCTTCTCGTTCATCCCGGACATTCGAGGAAGCTTCGTCCTCCGCTTTAACAGATGGGGTGATGGCCGAAATGACTGCATCAGTGATTTGAGCAGCATCTTCAAGATCCAATCGCCGGATCATTGGGGTCGTATTCAGGAGTCTGATGAGCCCTTCATCTACAAGGTCATCACCGATACCCGCGAGTTCGAGGAACTCCAAGCGAGGAGCCGAATGGGCAAGATTCGAACAGGCGATGTCGGTTAAAAGGAAGCAGAACGAGAGGGAAATATGGCGGAGCTGTGTGATGCGACGTCGATACTTATTATTGTCTCCAGCATCCCGCCCAACTTGACGAGCATTGAGAACGACCGTCTCAACGCCGAGATTCTCGTCTTCGCCACATGCAACAAATGCCTCCAAGGCTGAGTTGTGCAATTGACGGCAATAACTGAGATCCAATACCTCTAGATCAGGGCATGCTTTCCCCACGGCCGCCATCGTCTTATCGTCAACATGTTTCAATCCTGAGAGACGAAGCACCCTCATTAATAGAGTCTGCTTTCGAGAGATCGCAGCTTGGCATAAATTATAAATTCCATCGGCGTCCATGCCAGGGCATCGGCTCATGTTCAAGTTTGTGAGTCGTGGGCAACTTGCCGCCAGCACTTCACAAGTCGCGTTCGTCACTATGTGGAGACCCTTCACGTCCAGCTTCTCCAGTGCCGGAGAGTATCTGAGAAGGTAGTGCAAGGACTGTGTGGTCAACATGGTGCACCCTCGAAAACTGAGGGCGGTCAATTGCGTGAAGGGTACCCCATTAGAACTGGTTCGTTGGACACAAAGATGATCCGTAACGTCGGTGAGTGTCGTCGAAAGTAAGAAGACATGTCCAGCAAAATTTAAGCTGGTGATGAACGGACCCGCCACTGACGTTAGCCGAAGGATGAGTGTCTTGGGAACATTGCAGAACGATCGGAGATCAAGTCTCCGCCATAATTGACCGTCAGACAGCAGCATCTGCCATGATTTCGACACCTGAACGTCTATCAGCAATATATAATGGAGAAGAACAAAAGACGCTACTCTGCTCAGTTTCACCAACTCTCGCATGGCTCGGTCCCTGCCGACCCATTTATTCTTCGACGAGGAAGCTTTCATGACGGTCCACTGACCCTGCATGAGGTCCTTCTCGTGGTCTTCCTCATGTACATCAAGGAATGCAAGCAACACTCGCAAGCGTAGTTCTCTGGGTAGGGCTTCGAAGTGGCTGGGAATTGTCAACGACAGTGGTACGAAACGGTCTGTGGACGAAGCAGTGGTGGCCAGATCTAATATAGAAAATGGGAATGGAGATGAATTCGAGCGCGATTTACCCTTCAAGGTGGTTGAAGGGAAGCTCTGTGACCCGTCAATACTGGAGATAGTATATGAGAGGTCAGCATCCTTGAATTGCTCCTCGAATATCTGGCAACTCGCATGACTCAACGGGTCAGACTGGATAGGCGCCTCAACAGGAGCATCATCTGTAGCAGGGATGCCAGATTTCCGGAGAAGTTTCCTTGTAAGATTGCCTGGAGTCCCAGAGAAGGCTTTGCCTCTGAGCTTGGACAACGACAAAGTGCTAACGGAGGAAGTAGAACGAATGGAACTATTAGACACAGTGCGCCGGCGGACATGAGTCGGGTTATGTGATGGATTAGATTGACTCGGATTTGGGAGGTTAGTAGCGTCAAATGAAAGGCTGGGGCTCGGCGAATTCGGCGAATCAAAACGTGGGGACCCGTAGGAAGATGGTTCCACATAGTCTGTGACAGACGAAGAAGGCCATGCAATGTGGCTGTAGCTGAATTCGGGACGGGAGAAGGCGAGAGGCGGCAGACACGGGGGTAAGTCTGCCGCCTTGCCCTTGCCCTTCCCGTATACCGTTCCTTCGGACGGCCCAGTCAAAGATTCCGGAGGACTGCTAGCATTGCTTCGGGAAGAGCTGGACGAGGACGGACCCCAACTACTATGGACAACCTTCTGGGGGTAATTAACAAACACCGATAATGAAGGCGAGGATCCGGTATGGCTCGACGGCTGCAGGTCACTAAACACATCCTCCTCGCGCAGAAGGGAGCCAGATGGAATGGGCATCGGTATTGAAACACCTTTACCTTTACCACTGTCTGTCTCTGGGCCTATACATTCTACGAACCTCTCGCCTTCTGCAATCCCCGACGATGAAGAAGCAGGATCTGGACTCGCAGGACGCGATATACCGTGAGTTAGAGCCGCTACGCCCGATTCCTCAGGGAAATCGAAGTGGAAAACGGCGTCGCCGTTATCGATTACTGTAGGGTTCAACATCCGACTACCCAAGACAATGACGAAATTCTAGATCACGTAGTAGATGAGTAAGATGTGAGGCAAAGTCAAAAGGTACAATGCGGTACAGTAGAAGAGCGAGATAATGGCCAACGAATGAAGCTATCGTCGAGGAAGGAGATGAGGAAAGAGATAACGCATAGCGCTGAATCACATATCTCTTTGGCTGCCTCCGGTAAAGTGACGGTCGCGATAGATCACGGGAAACAGGGGCTCATATTTCTCACGTTTCGGACCTTACCAAATGCAATTTGTTTTGCAAATGTGTATAGTCATCATCATCGTGGTTTACAAGTTGGGAGATCAATGGGAGATTGCAGTAGGAAAATGGAGAGAATTGGGAAAGAATGGAATGTTTCGCTGGTGTTCCATCTTGGAATACTGGAATCAAATACTTACTTCCGCTATGGGCGCCCTTTTTTCCCACCGCCAAACTCTGTAATGCACGCGTATCAAACATGACCCACGGCGATGTGAACAAAATATGGATTTCGCCCTGAATGAGTCTCGCTCTTGTTGACCCGAACCTCGCCCGACGGATCTTGGCTATTTTTCCAGTACCCAAGGAGGAGGTTAACAAGCATCCTGCGGGATCTTCGGCGAACTTCGAAGCGCCTGTTGCCACACCATGGGAACTTACCCAGACTGTGCTGGGTGGCGGTCTTTATGTGCGACGAGACTCGTAGCAGACAAAAATCTACACTGAATAGCTGTCCGATATCTGATAGCACAGACATAACCCTAAAGCCAAGAATGTCACCAAAGTCAATCCTAATAATCAAAAGTAGCCTGGTATGAAGGATTAGATGATCAAAGAGTACAGATTTATCACAGCAGAAAAGGCAAGGACAGCATGACGGACAAGGACTCAAAGAACGAGGTTGATGGAGTATCATGATGAGGTGCTCGGCTTGGGATTTTCTGGGGCGTTCTTCCAGTTAGTAGTTGCGAGTTTGAACCTTGTGGTACATCTAAGCGCACTGGTGAATAACAGACAGAGTCTCCGGACATACCTCTCTTGGTGCGATATCTCTGGCTGAGTCTCTTTGAGACGAGCCATTTCCGTTTGCTGATAGGGTATAGTTTAGTTAGGCCTGGTCCAGGCGGGAGTCGCCGCACCATAAACTTATTAAACGCCGTTAGCTTCTTCTTCTTAGCGCCTCCAGAGCCTGAGGATTTGGCTACGAGAAGTCAGCACCGTAAAAACCTAGCAGAATAACTGCGCACTTTTTTTCGGGGGTTTTTCAGGCTGGGCGGACGTACTAGTTGATCGAGGTGCCATGGTAAATTTGTGGCGAAGAAAAGGGCACAAGGAAGACTCGGCGGGAGCCTAGCGATAACGAAGAAAGTCTGAAACCATTGGACAACCATTAGAGGACGTTATATACGATATGATGACCTTGGCTCACCTGAGCCTCAAAATCCCCAAGGGATGACGGTGGTAGAAATTGCCGGATGTGAGATTCTGCAATTGAGGAGGAAAAAAGGGAGCAAAGGGTCGTATTCTTTTCTGGTTGCGGTATTTATAAAAAGCGTCCACTGTGACAGCTTCGATTGTTGATATTCAGAATAAATTGAAGAGCCCCCAGCCACCTATAGGTGCATGTTTGTGTTCCATCGGATTCATTTTGAATAGTCTAGCCGTTCCCAGCGTAAAAAGATATTACGGCACGTATACCCGTATGCTCGGCGAGCCCAAAATCAGATGCATGTGTCGCCCAAAGTATTATTTGTCTTGAAGATTGCGTTTCATTCACGCACAACTTGATTTAAAGAACAGGTGCACAGCAAAGATCGACTCTCCAAAAAAGGATACGCTGTTTCTTAAAAGACCAGGTCAATTTCAGGTCTGCCTGTGGTCCAAGGGTGTCTGGAGTTCAAGCACCCAGGCATCAGTAGGCAGATCATCCAAACAGACGCGTCGCGTAAGGCATGGCGCGTTTTTCTTGGAACAGATGGTCACAGGGGTCGCTATCTTTCATTGATTGAATGTGCCCAAAGTACAGACTTGGCCATGTGCTTGGTGGAAGAAGAAGCAGTACGTTTCCTCACCTAGTCTTACTTAATAGTCTCATGCCTGGCCTTCGAGAACATAGTAGCACATGCCTAAATGCCAGCATCCTTAGATGATGATCCTCCCGTCTTCCGTATTCCAGCTATCCCGTCAATGATGCTGGATGCACTCACGATGCCTGTTGTAGCAATTAAAAATCTACGCCCTGGTACTGTTATGAGTGCCAGACTAGTATCGACTTATGAATAGTAACACAATTACCTCGGTTTTGCCGACCAACCCACCGCAATGCGGCGATCTCAGTATACGTGCAGCCACCAAGGAAAAATACGACAGTTGTCGTGGTGGTTTCCATGGGCCGGCCTGGAACGACGTTGAGACAGACAGACAACCGGATCCATGGCGGACCTTACCTAATGACGGCGAGGCGGAAGTACGACCAACATCTGGTTGAAGGATATCCACCGTTTCGCCAGGTATAGTAGCTAGAACATCTTCAAACCCCTTCCAGCCGTTGATTGCATGGGCTTGGACCTTGCCCTCTGGGACAGCATTGTTGTCGCCTTGTCGCGCAGCTTTATCTCTGTCAGCTGGATTACTCAGGACCCCGCCCCTTTGAGCAACACACTGCACAAGACGGATGCTGATTGGGGCGTAACCAGAATAGACAAAGCTAATGTCATTCTCGATCTCATCCAAGGCCTCTGGATTATCGTCAATCAAGAGCCGAAGTGACTTTCTGAGTGACGTATACGAAAACTTCGGCAGGGTCGCGGGAGCCGATGCTGGAAGAGGATTGGGTAGTAAAATTGCAAGCGGAGGTGATGCTAACGATAGTAGCAATGGAAGATTATGATAGCCATAGGTCTGAACCATGCATGTCATTAACGTAAGATAAAAACGCAATCGGGAGATCAGACCTGTAAAATTTCGCGCTTAATGTTTTCCAAAGTCTTTGTCTTGATCCCCCCGGAAGTAATACTTGCAAGACAAAGTAGTCTGATTATCGACTCGATTTCAGCGCCTTGCGCTATGAGCTCTTCAATAGCGGATATCTGCTCAACGACCTTATAGGACGCTAGAAGGTCTTAGGGTGCGCGTTAGTCGTATGTATTGGTCATCAACGCTGCTACTTACCTTGTTGGATTTCCAGAGACTTGTTGAAATGGTCAGTGCGAGTTATGGGAACTAGGAGCTCAGAAAGACCAGTATCTGTCTAGCATTAGTTTTTGCAACGAGAACACGACACAACAGCCTGCTTACGCAGCCGCAACGCTTGATGCTCGCTCTGTAAACCGCCCAGCTTGCCCACAACATCCCTAAGCTGGGGAATAGTCTTGGCCTGCCGGCTCGCCTGGGAAAAAAATAAGGGCACTATATACACACACGCCAGAAAGTGTACCTTATAATCATCTTCTAGCCGACGCGCCACTTTGTTCAGTCTGCGGCCCACGGCAGAGAAATTTAAATCTCTCAGTTCAACAAAGAGAGTATCAGACGACGAAAGATGGTATTTCTTCTTGTTTTCTTTCCTTAGAGTGCCAGAGGACGTTGACGGTGTAGCTGCCGCAGGGCCAGCCGTTTCAGCGGCCGGCGGAGATACAAGTGATGTTGGCAATTCGACGTGGGCTACATGATCTCGCGTCAATGCACGGTTCATTCCGGCCCTTCGGAAACTTACAGTTTTTGATACCAATAAGCTCATCGATAAGACCTTCATACGTTAGTTGGGTAAGCAGGGGTGTTATCATGTCGACGCGGCGATCCAGGACAATTAAGGCATCGATTTTATCCGAGGACTGGAAAAGGGTGTCAGGTGCTGAGGATGTCCTTGCTTGGGCAAGAGAACTGGTCAGAAGAGCCGCAAGTCTCTAAATCCGGAGTTTCAATCTCAGTGGTAGGGTGTAGATCATATCGCCGTACCGCAGCCTTGTCACCTTTACCGATAACGCGAGGAAACAGTCCATACAGTTTCTGAAGCGTGATCAAGGCCTGGGCAGAATCATAGATTGCCGTCTCGTCGCCATCCTGTCAGCATTGCAATTGAAGATTGATGAGAGAGATCAATAAGAGATGGAGTTATTGGAACACACCACCCATATATCCTTGAAGACAGACTCGTATTCCAAGGAAACGACGTCTTCTTCAATTGGAATGAATTGAAGGTTGTATGATGAGATGGAAACATCGCCTAGGACCCCCTCCTCCTCCAGTATTCGTGTTACTAAAGTTGAAACACGTGGAACCAGGAGTAAGGTATAGGTGTGTTTCGCCGCGTCTTTGGCGTGTCGTTTGATCTGTTCTTCCGAAAGATCAAGATCGAACATAACTGTAGCTATACAGAGCATACCGGCAATGACCTTGACGTGCGCTATGAGAGGCCGACAAAGATATATGATGTTTGACGTGCTGGACGTCAGGGGACCAGCTTCCAGCCAAAACATCTTGTCAACGCCATGATGCTACGGAATACGGCTGGAATACTAAATAAGAGGAAGAAATATGCTGCTCACTTTCAATAACGCGACCTCCGTCACGAGTCCCAGTGGACCTGCTAATGATGGATCCAGTACCAAGGTCTTCGCGCCATTCACCTATGTGGACTGATGATCAATGCGTTGGCCAGCCGTGACAGCGAGAGTGACGAACAGAGTTCAATGAGTCCACAAGAGCCTTTCGGGCTATTTCCTTGAGGAGATTCGTGTCCAGAGGGGTGTCAGTGTCTTCAGAGGATGCTGGATCGCGAGAGGCCATTGGGACAGGCTCGTCGGGACCAAATTCCACATTAAGGATGGATTTCCTCAAAAGTAAATTGATGACGTCGCTTCCTCTTTTGGCCTACTACTTTGCACAGACGCTGAACGTGCATGGGTCGACTACCTTCCACGATAGCAATCTCTTTCGACAGGATATAGGATGGAATCAGTCGCTGAGCCAGTCGACCCCCATCCGCTGGTATCCTTGGTGTCAGCATGCTTCTGGGTAATACGTGAGTGCGTGGATCACACATGCGACGGGGAACGTTCATGAATTCAAACAGTGTGGCTGTTGTCTTGGGTGAAGGCTTTGGTGGCATTCTCGACAATAACAGTGCCCCGACTCATATATGCTATCCTATCCTACTCCATGACACTCACGGTCTGTCGCAACTCATTATATGCGCGTATTCAGCACTGATCGCCTCGTCTTGTAGCTCAACTTCTGGTCGTTTGCGATCATGTTTGCACTTTCAGCCGTAGCGCTGAACTATTGGATCCGATTTCGATATCTCAATGATTATACTCAGCTCAAAGAACCTCCGCTGGTGAAGCCAGACGCAACGGAGTTGCATCCTGACGTGAATACAGGTGTGTGTGTGTGACAAGCTGGCTCCAACATTTCATTACTGACATTTTTAAGACCCGGCGCCTACATTCCATAATTATCTTGATGATTTCCTACAAGCTGTACGCGTCTTTGGTTTCGTAAGTGGTCCATGAGCAACTTATTCACAATTTCATGACTAACGTTTCCATAGCTCGAAAAGCCCGTGCGTTCGTCTATATATATGGCGATGTTTCGTATCTTTAATATGATATATCCAGGTTTTCCATGAGTTGGCTCGGCATCTTCAGACTCGACGTTTAATCGCAGGGGACAGCATGTCATTGGAGCAGGACAAGAGCTTCTACTGTGTCGTGGATGGCATGGTTCAAGTTTTTGCACATACTGGTCAACCTGATCAAGGACAGCAAGGGTTATGGGACCATGAAGACATGAACGGATATCAGTTACTCAATGAAGTGGGAAGCGGAGGCACCCTCTCTAGTCTATTTACTATTCTCAGCCTCTTTACTGAGGACGTCAAAATGAGCTGGCAGAATGATCACGATGAAAGTTCGAACGCCGCTGAAGCCTTTTCTGTTCCCCGGAAATCACAGCGCGACAATGCAGACGTCTCTCGTTTCGACTTAGGACAGGACGTACGCACACGGCGCTCATCAATCTCCTCCACGGCCTCGACCGTTCATCCCTTTCAAGATGGAATACCCAACCATCCGGAATACACAAGGCCTATGTCACCTATTCCTGACGACGATGACGAGACCAACACATCATTACCAAGGTCTCACAATTCTCACACTCGACATACTCGGATACACGAAGGGGTGGTTGCTCGCGCCAGTGAGGATAGTACTCTAGCTGTCATACCTGCTGAGGCATTCCGTCGTTTAACCAAGAAGTATCCAAAGGCTACCGGTCATATTGTCCAAGGTGGTTCACGACTTGCCTGTCTCCGAGATTATCTCACTGATACAGATAATTTAGTCATTTTGACGCGATTTTCTCGCGTCACATTCAATGCCGCCCACAGATATCTCGGTCTTACAAGCGAAGTTCTTCGTACTGAGAAAGCCATCAATGATATCGCCTGCCACCCGTTGCCTTCATCCTTCTATGAGGGCGGCGGTTTACAATATCTTCGACAACGGTTTGATGGCACTAGCACTGCTGACAGCGATACCGATTATCTCAACGCCTCAGAATCCCCCAATACTTTATCTGGGAAGACTCTTTCGGAATCTCCTAGATCGTCGAAAGTGCAATTGAACGATCCACCTCGTGCCACCCGGCTCGCATCTTCTACATCACAGACATTTAAAGCACACGGACGGAACAGCGTTCAAGCTGGAGATCTGCTCAGTTCTACAACCCACGCCGGTGACTTCTACAGACCGATCAGTGGTTCCATTAGCACACCACGGGGACCGAGAGGTGTTAAGCCTCTGGAGAGTCGTAGAATTGCTAATTTATCGGGAGACGAGTTTGATTTGCGAGAGGAAGTGATGTCATGTATAGCGAAGTCCATCGGTCTACTTCAGCCTCCTTTGAGCGGCACCGAATCTGTTGAGGCCTCACCTGCAATCTCCCCGTCTGACGGTCGGCGTTCCTCAGGGTTATTTACTCCATCTTTCAGTTCTCTATCACTTCTAGACATAGGTGATGACGCTTCTAGTGTTACGGGAGGAGCATCGTCCAGCCAATCTATCGATGGTTACATGAGCGGCCTTGACAATGAGGTGGAGATGCTGTTCTTTGCCGCTGGCACGACCCTAGTAAAAGCAGGAGAGGTTAACACTGGTATCTATGTCTCTTTCATGTTCCGGTACACATATTCATGGTGTTACAGGGTTGTTTTACGTTATTGAAGGGTTTTTAGATATCCTTTTACCCACGGACGATCTCCAGCCTTTTACGGAGCCACGGCCGAGTTCTGAAGAACCTCGGTCATCTGGTCCCAAGGCCAAACGGCCGGAGCAGAAACTGTTGTTTACAGTCAAACCTGGCGGAATCGCTGGCTATCTCGGTGAGTTTTTTTACACCGTGAACAACACAATAATATCCATCATTCATTTAGCTTCCCTCTGTAACACCGCCTCTTATGTCGACATCAAGGCGAAGACTGATACGTATGTGGGGTTCCTCCCCTCGCACGCCCTCGAGCGCCTGCTTGAAAAGCGCCCGATCGTCCTGCTCACTCTTGCCAAACGCTTGATTAGCCTTTTGTCACCTCTTGGTACGCTCATCCCTTTAATTCGTACTGTGCAATAACTTATTGCTTTCCGCAGTGCTTCACATTGACGCGTCTTTGGATTGGATGCAAGTGAATGCTGGTCAGGTGCTTTGGCGGCCTCAGGATATTAGCGACAGCTTCTACATTGTCATCAATGGCCGTTTGCGGGCCATCTCTGAGTCCGAAGACGGAAGCGTTTCAATCGTTGGGGAGTACGGTCAAGGGGATACGGTGGGAGAGGTCGATGTCATCACCAGCTCACTTCGCCGAAATACCTTGCACGCTATACGAGACACTGAACTGATTAGAATGCCACAAACGCTGTTCAACGCGATATCTGCTCGGTACGAACCTGGAAGTATGCTAAAGGACCCCTAACTCATACACTTGTTATCAGGAATCCCCAGATCACAGCCCAGTACGTCTATGAGTCTGCAATTTTCTCGGTGTACCTCAATTTTACGCCCCTGTGCGTTTCCCACAGGATATTGCGAATGATCGCGACGCGAGTAAGGGTCGAATTAGACTCGAAATCTACCAAGTCAAGAAGTGTGCTATCAGAACCGGGATACAATAATAATCTTAAAACCGTGGCAGTGCTCCCAGTGTCACGCAGCGTTCCCATTGATGCTTTCTCGCGGAAGCTTCAGACTGCACTGGAGGGTATAGGCGCCACTACATCTTACCTCAATCAAGCTTCGATATCCAATCAACTGGGTCGACATGCGTTTACTAGGATGGGCAAACTCAAGGCAGCCGGATGGTTGGCCGACCAAGAACAAAGATATAGAACAGTTCTCTACGTTGCCGATTCACCCGTAAATAGCCCCTGGACTCAAACTTGCATCAGACAGGTGAGCCCTTCAGGTTTCCTTCTTGGTTTCCCTAAATGCTTCTATTATGTAGGCGGACTGTATAATGGTCGTTGGTATGGGAGAAGACCCGTCTATCGGCGAGTACGAGCGGTTATTGCTCTCAATGAAAACGACCGCTCGCAAGGAGCTCGTTCTCTTACATCCCGATCGATCTGTCATGCCGGGATCTACGAGGGAGTGGCTGAAGGTATATTTAATCCCCGAAGCAATCGTATCTGCCTCTTGACTGCTGAAAAACCAGAATCGACCGTGGGTTCATCAGCATATACATGTGGAGCTTCCGGTACGCAGTCGCACATGAAGGAATCATGATAGCTGACATTTCCTCAGGGTCTAGTGCTTCCGATTCCCAAAGTCACCGTCATTTCCAAAGGACCAGATGCGGTAACTGCATTAAAGAATTTAAAGGACAAAGTTCAGAGTGAGATCCAAAAGTATCGCGGTGGACACATTGATCCCCGGCCTCAGCGTTCCCCAAGAGTAAATGACTTCTCTCGACTTGCCCGCAGAATATGTGGAAGGTCTATCGGCTTAATTCTGGGTGGTGGTGGGGCTCGTGGCATCGCACATTTGGTAACCTGAAATTTCCTTAGACTTGCCATCTCTAACAGAGGATCCAGGGGTTGATACGGGCACTTGAGGAGTATGGTATACCTATTGACCACATCGGAGGTACGTTGAAATTGGGGATTAGAGCTTAAGGATCTGACACTACATTCAGGGACCAGCATCGGTGCTCTCATCGGTGGCTTATACGCAAGAGAGGGCGATATCCTATACAGTGCTGGGCGTGCCAAGCAGTTCAGCAGTCGCATGGGAAACATCTGGAGGATGCTATCCGATGTGACCTATCCAATTGTAGCATATACAACAGTAAAACCTTCCGCTGTGTCATTTTATGTTTATTGATGCCGTACCACAGGGCCACGAATTCAATCGGTCTTTGTACAAGGTAGACTGCATGTCGTCGTGTGGTAAAAATTCTTCTAAGTTTGTTAATTCGCAGGCTTTCTACGACCTTCACATTGAAGACATGTGGCTGCCGTTTTTCTGCAACACAACGAATATAAATACCTCAGAAATGGAAATCCATGAAACAGGCTACGCATGGAGATTCATCCGTACGTTGTCTACCGATTTACTGCTCTCCAACGTTGATCTTCCCCTCAGGCGCTTCCATGACCTTGGTTGGTTTACTTCCTCCTCTTTGTGACAATGGTCACATGCATGTCGATGGCGGTTATAGTGAGCATCTCGTTTCCTATACAGAGCTCATGCTAAAGAAATTTTCAGTTGATAACTTACCGGTGCGAGCAATGTAACGCCTCAGATGTCAGTATAATGAAGGCTGACTTTGCGGCGAAGGTATCCGCCATGTTCTCGATGGGCACCAATATCGTTTTTGCCTGCGACGTAGGATCCGTGAGTGTCAACGTTGAGTTGCTGTATATAATTAATCATGATCTCAACAGCTTGATGACAATTCGCCGCGAAACTTCGGGGATCACGTATCTGGATGGTGGCTACTACTTAATCGATGGAACCCGTTTTCAAATGCCAGAAACGTCCCTGCGATTACTGAAATCCAGAGCCGTCTTGCCTAGTGAGCTCACCTGATACCTCCTTTTGATCTCCCCTGACGTCGACTGTTTTTACTCAGTGTCTCGAGCGTAAAGACGTTGGAAGATGCCAAAGTTGCACCTGGGTGCTTTTATATCGCGATGCCCGTACATGAGGTTTGTCTCCCCCTGCACGACTAATTCGTCGTTATTGATGATTAGTACGATAGTACGGAACTTTGCAGTTCGGAAAGTTCGAAGAGATCCAGAAATTAGGTTATCACGCAGCTATGAAAACACTGGAAAAGTTGGACGAAGAAGGTCGACTCCCGTCTGCGCTGATTGATGGTAAGGATAGTGTAATTAATGCGAAGCGGAAGGGACAAAGTGCCCGTCGAAATTCAATATAATACTGTTACGTGAGCATGATGTACTATATTTCTTGTGCATCTATCCAGTCATTTTGCTTTCATCTGACTCGAATGATGGGTCTGAAACGGTTAAATATGTTATAATATCAGGGGCCTGTGGTTTCGTTACCACTGATCATCATGGTGAACCACCAGTTGTATCCCTTAGAGGTCGACTCTCATGGAGAGCCCTTTCTTCGCCTCAAAGCACACCCAAGCATAATACTGACACCTCCACGTCTGACGGACGCATCCGCGTTGATGGAGGTATTAAATGATGAGAGTGTTTGCCGATGGCTCAGTGGCCCCCCGCATCCCTATCTTCAAGGTACGCATGCAGATGAACATGGTCAATACACGTCTTCGATTAACTCTTCCTCATCAAGAACACGCTGACTCTTGGCTTTCGCATGTCAAGTTATTATCAGATAAGACACTCGGGGAGCTAGATTCTGCAAGAGACGAGGCGTCACTCCGAGTCGTTGACGACTGTCCTGTAAGATACATACGCGAGGTTAAGGAAGATGGGACGGACGTATTCATCGGGGATGTGGCCATCATTAGATGTCCGTTCATGGATTTAACGAGTTCGTCGGAAATTAGCCAAGAAGAGAAGGATCGTCTACTGGCGGAGAACGTCTCGAGGCCCGCTGGGGACCCCAAGATCGTTTGGACTATAGGAAGTAAGTTCATTTGGGTTCATTTCGCTGCCCAGAGCATGATTATTAATTAATTCCTGCATCTAGACTATCTTTCGTCCAGTCATCACGGAAGAGGTATAATGACTGACGTTTACGCAACACTCTTCGAGAGCTGGGCAATACCAAGGATGGGAGTCCGTCGAATGATTGGCACCGCTTTTGAAGGCAACCAGGGAAGCGTTAGAGTGTTTGAGAAGAATGGTTTTGTTATGAGGAAGACGATTCCAAACTACCTAGAGGCAAAGGGTGTTATGAGAAGTCTGCATGTATTAGATTGGGAGTTTTCCGGACGATGATTGAATGTACATGAGATTACAACGCTACAGGACCAGGCATACAAATAAGTCCGCACAAATACAAGGAGTAGGGTGTAGATAGGTAGAAGTAGAAGGAGCATAATTAGATCAAATGGTACAATATTACATCTCGATATCTTTCCATTCAGTGTCCAATAATTTGACACCTCTTCGCGCCAACCGACGTCGCCATTCCTTCATCTCACCTTGCACACCCGCCTCCTGCGCCCGAGTATTCATCCCTTTCCGGAGCCACCGAACATCCCTAATCCTTACAGCACGTAAATTAGGCAGCTGTCGGAGGAGACGAACAAGTAGTTCCCAGGAAGGGCCACTTGGACGGGGTATAGATAGATACTGTAATTGATGAGGCTCTGTCGTAAGGAGGGACGGCAGCGGATGTTCCAGTGATAGATGCCGTAGTTTCGGACATGTTAATAACAGTGTCCGGGGAGAAGGATGCAGTCTCGTAGGCCACGACTTTGGGGTGAGTAACAACAACGAACGAAGATTAGGCCCATGGGTTGCGATGAACTGTGTCACCAGAGAGGTTGGGTACGGAATATCATCGTACGGGGTAATGGTTACCTTGCACAGGGCGGGAAGTGGCGAGAGAAGTAATGCATGTAGAAGAGAAGCTGAATGAATTGATAGTAATGTCAAAATGCGAAGGTTAGGTAACGATAAGGGCCTGAATGACTGCAAACCGGATAACTCCGGCTGCTCGAACGACCATTCCAATTCCGAAGGGTCAAGGCCTCCGCCGACAACCTCGAGCTCTTGCAAGGCCGGGCAATTTCGAAGAAGCTTGACGATGGGTTCCTCCTCGGTGAGGGATTCAGCCAGAGACGCGGTAGGAACATGACTTATTCCTTCTAGCGACTTGATGTTGACAGCACCTTCCCTGTCTCCCAGAGCCGTCAATGCACGACGACTGAGGGTAAAAGCAGGGTTGATGGAAAAGTGGGATAGAAACGGCGTCAAGGGGAATAAGTGAGTGAGCAACGAGTCCAGAAGCAACGCTTGTGCGTGCCCTGTAAACGTCAAATCGGAAAGATCAAGTACCTGGACCCATCGTCCAGGTGCCGAGTAGGGAATTCTACGAATGGAGTCCCATTTTTGGTCTGCAGAATACAATGTAGTGTAGAATTTTTCTAGTTTGGAGACAGTGGATATCTGGACGCGCTGATACGCGAGAGGAAGCGCAGATTCCTAAAAATAAACCCAGTGAGAAGTTATGCCAAGCTTCAGAGTGACTCAACAACTGACCATGAAGCCTCTACTCGTCTTCACGAGTGTCCACAGCAAGGCTGCACCATCTTCCTGTTCCAATACACATTTGAAGACTTCGTCCCATATCTCAGCTGGAAGAACTTTTCTGGGTTTGGGGCTTGGGAGTAATGGTACCAGGATAAATGAGCCCGCGAGATTGGCGTAGGGCCGGGGGGTAAGTAGAATAGTGGATGTTGTACTCATGAGAGTTCGAGTCAGATAGGTGAATCTTGCAACATGGTGGTGCTTTATACGCTCTGGGTCAGCCGAGCCAAAGCCGGTCCGGCAAGATAATATCGTTGCGCTTAAGTAAGTCCGATTTGTATCCGATCTTCACATGCATTCAAATCATCGCCGTACACAATTTACAAGCATCTACTACGGTCCCAATATACCCCCCATCTCTTCAACAAACTTCTCGTAGTCATCCTTCGTCTTTGTCGCGGCGCTCTTTCCTTTGCTGGATGGGGCAGCTGGCGGATTAATCGTCTGGGCGGGTCCAAACTGACCCTTTAGAGCGCTGAGCAAGTCGGGCCGGGCCGAAACCTCTCCTTCAACAACGTCACCGACACCAGGCGCAGCATTGATCCTCCCAGATGCCGACGCACTGGCAACTTTTTGCGTTTTAGCGACGTAGGTACAAATGATGTAGCTTCCTTCTTCAAGTCCCGCAGTTGAGGCTCAGCCGACACTATTGCAGATTGAGAAGCTTCCGGCCGAGGTTTCGGGGGTAGCGATGGATGCGGGGACGCTAATACCTGAGCGCGATGGCCTTGGAATGTCTGATGAGGAATAGATGACAGTGGATCCTGCAAGGCTGCAGTGGACTGCTGTCGACGAGGGAAGAAACCTGGAGGTGGGGGAGGCATAGCAAAATGAGATGGTGGTGGTGGTACACCTGGGGGAGGAGCCATATAACCAGGGAACCCTGTGGGAGGAAAAGGAGGGAAGGGAGTCGAAGGCCCAAAATTATTCAGTAACATTGGTGGTGGCGGCATTGGTGGAAGTGGAGGGTTGACAGGAACTTCGTCAGATGTACCCTGTTCGGGCAACTCTTGACCTGGTGGTGGTCCTTCTGGCATGGGTATATCATCATCACTGTCAACTGCATCCTCTGGTTTTGGGGGTGGGCCCTCTGGCATAATAACATCGTCGTCATCTGGCAAGTTTTATATGGGTGAATGAACTTTCGCACGGAAGAAATTTAAACCACCTTCCGAGTTTTCAGCCTCACTATCGATTTCACCGGGTACTAGGTCTACCCAGGAAGTTAGATTGAGTACCACGGAGCATGACAAAGTTACTCGCCTCGTTCACGGTAAGGCATGCCCGGCGGGGCGACACCGAAGGGGTTCATAACTGGGTCATAGTATATACTTCGTTCTGGGTGTCGAGGAAGTCCATTCGCTTTGAAAAGATTCCGAGTAGGCAGGACGAGTTCCTCTTCAGGTTTGTCGGAATCTGTGTGTTGTCTTCGCGGCCGGTAGACAAGTCGACGGTGTTCGGGGTGCTCTTTGACATATTCTTCTTTCTTCTGATTAATCTTCTCTAGTTCAGCTTTGGCTTCTGTTAACCGAGCCTTTTCGGACGATGAAGGAGTGGGTAGAGCCTCTAGGTTAGCTATTTCATCCTCGAGATCTGGCTGAGACGTCAACTGTGCCGTTAGATGTGAAGTAAAGATACTGACCAAAAGTATCTTTCTTGACCAAGGCGAAGTCGCGCTTTTTGCTTCTATCGGCCTTGTTCTACTGCATGGCAGACCGTTTAGTCCATTGAAGACCAAGTCAGGACTATTTGACCTGCCTTTTTCAGCTCTTTTTTGCGCTGAGCCTTGCCTAGAATATGTGAAGCAATGAGTAGACAGAAATAATGGACAAGTATGACTTACGATAAGCGTCGGCAGGATTGACGCTCTTGCCTTTTGCCATAGTGGTTGAAAGCGGGAGTGGATTTGCTGTTGTTTGTCACGCGTCGGGGCTCCCAAAATGTTGGCTACCTGACATTAAAATATTGAGCTATTGCTCGTTGGTTCTCAGAAACAATATTACTATGAATGTCAGACATTCGTAGAGTTGCAGCAAGAAACGAAAAAAAAGTGAGTACTGAGACGGTTCACGGAGCCGACACGCACGTGGTTACTAGATATGGAGTCATCCCTGCCGAAGAAGCACTAGGTGGCCAACTCCCACTGCAGGGAGCCTGCAACCACCGACGCTCACCGACGATAACAGCGACCGACAGCGACAACGACAGCGACGCAGGCGTTCCCCATGACCAGCCTCTCTGCATCCCAGGCGACACCTCCCAAGCGAGCTTCCAAGATGGCTTCCCAGGTCAATCTGAATCACCTCCTCAACTTCACTCTCCCTCCGAGGGAGTCCCAGACTCCATCGAGTGCACCAAGGAGGAGCAGAAGGACTGGCGGCACTCGCCACGGCGTCTGGAACAAGGAACGTACGTGCACCAAACTCCATTTGCCCGCCGATGACTTAGATTCTCCCAGGATTCATTAATGCCCAGTATCGTTTCGTGATGAATCCTATGGGAGATTACACGGTTCACTTTGCTGATCCAGACATGTCAGTTCTACCCTTGTAGTCGTTATTCAGAAGGCTAATGCCGCCTTAGTTTCTTCCAATGGAATGATATCGTCCAGGTCATCATTCCTCGATCATCTGCGCTTGCAGCTGCCGCATCTGGCAGTGAGGGCTCTGGTCAGAGTGGCGAAGGGCATACGACGTGCCCTATATGTCTATCTCCACCGACAGCTTCGCGTATGACAAAATGCGGCCATGTACGACAATTTTCATCTCCATGAATCTTACTGACAACAACATAGGTCTTCTGTTACCCCTGCATTCTTCATTATCTCAGTACGTCCGAGAACAAGTGGGCGCGATGCCCCATTTGCTTTGATTCCGTCAATGACAAGCAATTGAAGAGTGTCAAGTGGTTTGATGGCCCGTCCATTGAGCCTGCAGAAGATAACGGCGGAGCATCGTCGTCTGCATCTTCGTCTTCCATTCTAGACAGCCCGTTCGACGCACCGCGCGCTGGCTCGACGATGCGACTCCGGCTAATGCAGAGGCCTCAGATCACAACCCTGGCGTTGCCCCGTTCACCCACCTGGCCATCGGAGCTTATTCCTCCACATCAAGCCCCATTCCATTTCATGCCAGACATCTTCAATTACTCGAAGTTCATGCTTGCTACCCCAGACTATCTCGTCTCAGATCTGACTAAAGATTTAGATGAGTTGGCAATGGAGCGGCGAACACTAACGGGGATGAACGACGACCTGGGCGTGTCCTTCATTGACGGTGCCGAGCTCAAGGTGAAGAATCAGATTGCGAGAGCGATGGCTATGGACAACCCCATCCTTCGGGAGCAGATAGATAAAGCGCGCACTGGACTACGAGAGCTTGAAGAGCGACATGACATTCACTCGCGTCGCCAAGCTGAGCAGGCAAACACACCGCTTGACTCAGATATCCCCGAAGAGCTGCTGGCCTTGAAGTCAAGCTTCCCGATGATTTCTTCCACACCAGCCCTAGACGTTCCTAGGCCCAAAGCCGCTCCAAAGCAACGGCGCAATGTGAACCCACCACCACCTTCGACATCGACGTACTACTATTATCAGGCTGCGTCCGGACTCCCATTATTCCTTCATCCCCTAGACATAAGGATTTTACTTTCCCATTTCAAGAGCTACTCATCGTTCCCCGACACCATCGACATTCGCGTAGAAGCCTTATCGGAGGGCTCCGTCAACGACGATCTGCGAAAACGATGCAAATATCTCGCCCACATGCCCGAGGGCGCGGACGTTGTCTTCATCGAAGCTGATCTACAGGGCGTCGTCGGCTCGGAAGGTCTGAAGAACTTTGGGGGTGCGTTGGGAATGCGCACATCACGAAGGAGGGAGAAAATCAAGAAGGATGATCGCGCACGGGCTCGAGCCGAAGAGAGGGAGCGAGACAGGCGAATGCAACATTCATTTACCACTTGGACGGGTCCTCCATCTATATCTTCGACTGTCATCACCGTTGAACCATCGTCGCCCGAGCATCAAGAGGCACCGTTACCACCACCACAGGTACCTGCAGCTCCAGGGGCATGGGGTTCTCGGAGTTTCGCGTCTGCCGTCCATTCGAGTCCTTCACAAGATCTTGGCGGACAGCGTCATACCCGGACAGACGAAGAGGATGAATGGGATTTCGACGTAGCTTGGCATGAGCTAGAGCAGAGGAACAGTGGAGGCACCAGTGGAAGGAGGAAGAAGAGCAACAAACTTGTCATACTTGGCGGCGGCGGCAGAAGACGATGATTATCGTATATATTTTAATATAATGCTATGGTATGACAGAAGCCGAATCTTGTATCATTGAGCAACAGACATAATGTTATGTATTTTTTTCCCACGAAGGATCTCGCCATCATTGTTATGAGTGCTACACGTCGCTGTCTCCATGAAGAAACGGATAGAGTAAATGGTATCTCAATAGATAAACAAAAAAAGTAGAGCACAACAAAAATCAGCGATACGAGATCAGCGGTACATAATGTGGAAGACGGCGCTTTACACATTAAGAAGAAAGTAGGAGAAGAGAGGAGCACACTGCATAGGAACGTTCTCCGAGAAATTACATAGGATCATGCATGTAGTATGTGGGCGTAACAGACAGATCGTATAGAACGTGACAAGGCGGTAGAATCGTTATATGACCTGCAGATAGTTTGATGGGGCGACTGAAAAAGCGATATCAACATGAAGAACGGAAGGTGAGAAAGCGTAACATACTTCCTGTTGTACCATCTACTCTTCGGGCTTGCCACCATTTGCCCTGTTTATCAAGGACGTCGAGGATTTCACCTTTGGCGAAAGATAGCTCATTTGGATCGTCGGGAGATTGGGTATCTAGAATCCACAGTCAGCATATTGAGATGCTAGGTGCGCGATAAACCTACAGGCATAGAGCGCCTTGGCTTTTATAGCAGCTCCTTCTGAGGGCTCGGTGGGCGGATGTCCGCTCGGACTGCCAGCACCAACACCAGCCATGAGGGGTGAATTGGGACCATTGTTATCTCCCCCGCCTATGGAACCTGGCGCAGCAGTGCTAGTAACGCCAGTTATGCTTCCTCCTCCTCCAATGCTCTTCCTCCTCCCTCCGTGGGAGCAGTGAAACTATGTTGACTCCTAACACCTGCGGTAAAGTTACCGCTTCCTGCACCACTTGCAGTCTTGTAGACATCATGGGACCCAATACCGCCTCCAGAGGCGTAGTTGGCCGCATATCCGTTGGTTGTAGACATGTTGTGCACGGAATTCTGGGTGCGAGTACGGCGACGTCGCGATGGTGGGGTAAGGCCGCCTGTGCCTAGGGAGTTAAAGATATGCAAGGCCAAAGAATCTTCTTCAGAGGTGAAATAGAGGACCCAGAGGATATCCACTATTGCAAGGATGAGCCAGCCGGCACCCATGGCGTTTAAAGAGCCGACTCCAGTAAAAATTCCCTTTTGCACGCCCTCAACGGCATACACTATGGCAACTGCGCCGAAGACAGAGATCTGGAAGCGATGCATGGCGAGCGAGTCGCTGGCGAGGGTGTACAGGACGCCCACTATCAAAAAAAGTTGGAGGAATATTCCGAACCATTGGGTGTTGACAACACTGTTGGAAACTGTTGCCCGCTAAGAACTTGCCGAGGTACTACAAGATCCAATACTCACTTTGCGCCGTTGCTATACATTGTCCGATAAATGCAACAAACCATGCAATCTACAAATGCCAGAATTCTCAGGATGCAAACATCAACCAAAAAAGAGAAAGACATACGAGGGACAAGACGGACGTGAAGAGGAAAAGATAATGAGTAAGGATGGGGGTGAAATCTAATCCTTCGTTTCCGCGTGGAGGCATGGCTGAAGCGAACGAAGAGGAGATGGAACAAGGTAAGGCTTAGGTTGTCCCGACGCCAGGCTGTTCTCCGTGGCACGTGATCTGTTTCGGCATCATGTCACGGTCACGCTTCCGTCTCGAGCCCCCCGAGCCTCTCCTTGCCCTCGACTCCCCTCCCTTTCGCCGCCATCTCTTGATGGTTAAAATTTTCCTTGAATTTTATCTGTCGCGAGAATACGACAACCGGTGGGCAGCAATGACAGCTCCTGCCAATAATGGATCGGACGACAATCTTGGCTGCTGCGCCATCACCTAAGTTGGCTGAATGTGGCGGTGAACTTAAACATTGCCCTCTGTCTGCGATTTCCTACTGCGCATTGAATCCCGTGATAATGGTTTACAGCAGCAGTAATTCAACGCTGAACTCTTATGTGCACGAGGCATATGCGGATTAAACTTACTGCATAGCAACGAGGCCTCAACCGGCGATAAAAGTGGCTTATATCCACTCGATACCCTGCTGATTACACGTAATAATTGTTGCTCGGGCAGTTTAAGCGACGCTTTGAAGGACGGTATCAAAAGTTTTATAGCCTGAGACAACTTAAAAGCAGAAGGAAGGGCAGGTGAGTTGACAAAACTCATTTCCAATTTGAAGTGATTCCCTAATTGATAAGGTCACCGACAGTCAGCGATACTATGTGGAGAGATGTTGTAGTACTACATCTTGTATACTTGCGTCGGCCGTGCCCAAGTGGTACCGTGTGTAATGATGATGATGGTGATGATGACTCGGCAAATATTCCCATTGACTCATTCATCAAATACCGCCTTCCCGCTTCTCCTTGGACAAAAAGATGACCTACTCTTTTCCGTTCCATCTCGCGTCTGCCTTCTCGACTGATGCCTTCGGTGGGAATCCCGCCGCCGTCATTTTTCTCGACAAACTGGATATCACCGACGATTTTCTGCTGAAAATCGCAGACAATCTCAACCAGCCCGCCGTCGCCTTCCTCTTTCCTGCCCCGCCCTCTACAGATCCCAAAGTCTTCAAATTCAAAATACGTTACATCGTAGGACCGGGAACGGAAATACCCTTCTGCGGTCATGCAACCATAGCTGCCGCACAGGTTGTGTTCAACATGCGGCGCGAACTCGTTTCTGGCGAGGTTGCAGTGCTTGAATTTGAGACACCGGCTAGCGATGTAATGCGAGCTTTCAAAATGGAAGATGGGTTCAACGAGATCCAGCTTCCACTAGCGCTCGTGGAAGAAGTTGGAGCAGATGAGAGGGAGAGATTGTCGAAGTTGGTGAACAACGCTTTTGGTAGAGAAGTCAACATCAAGTTCATCGGCAGGGGAGGCGAAGGTTTCCGGAATTCTTTGCTCGTTGAGGTGGATGCTAAGGAGAATCTCAAGGCATCCAGTATCGATGCGAATCCGTTGGTCTGTCCTTCCTTCCTCGTTATAACATTCTTGATTTAATATAACATCATAGAAAGAAACCGGCTTTTCAATGAATATACTCACTACTGAGTCTTTGACTGGAGAGGAGATCTTCGTTTCACGGATGTTCGCGCCGACCATCCTCAGTTCTGGAGAAGATCATGTCTGCGGTGCTGCTCACTGCTTGCTGACACCATACTGGTTCAGCAAGAAGAACATCACAGAGGGACTGGGAACGGCTACACAAGTTAGCAAACGAGGGGGAATGCTCAAAGTTGGGAAAGGTGAAGGGGTTGTTCGCATTCAAGGGCAGGCATGCGTATTCTCATCCGCAACAATGTATCTCTAAACAATCTAAGCCAGTTGAAGGTCAGATATACTCTAAGGCCATAGGTGGCTGTATAAATTCGATTCCGAGATCGCCATAAGCTTTGTCTGTCTCAAGGCTTGCATATTTTCGACGAGCGTCCTGGCTACCGATACGTTCAGTTCCTGTTGACCGGCCTTCTTCCGCAAAACCTCGGTCTCGGTGGTCTCTCTTGCTATATCTCTCTTTGGAGGATTGAAATACTCTCGACTATCAAGTGACAATGGACCTTTCAATCGTCAAGAAACAGCGGGTACAATGTTTTCCAACCAAGGCAAAGGTTCTTGTCAACGCCGCTGGAACATTTGGCCATTTTGACTGTTTTGTTTCGGCTGCTTTCTCTATTGATGCTCCTTTCTACCTGTCCTGACCTTACGACATCTCGACATCGATTCACAGATCTTTTCAGTGCCATCATCGAACGCCTCCATTGTGTATTGTTCTTTCTACAAGTTTTGTGCACTCAATGGGATTCCTTGCGGCGACAAAGAGCAAGGTGCCCAGTGGCATTCTGCTGAGTGACGGGTATATAACCAAGCCCTGCTAGAGTATTTCTTTATCCTCACTACCCACCCATTCCACAAGCACTCACTCTCATCATGCCTCTACCTTCATCAGCCAGCATAATCGAAGTCATCTTCCCCAGTCACGTCTCCAGACTGTGGTCCTGGGATGCCGTCAACGGATTCAACGATCCCCATACCCCCCTTCAATTCACGGCTCGTTGCGGTGAGACTCTCCGACGAAACATCTTTCGCGCCTCTATGCATTCATCCGGAGGCCAACCTACCACGGTCATTATCAAAATGTCGCACACTGAGGAGGAGTTCTCTCGCCTCCAGCAGGAAGCGAAGGTGTATGATCAAAACTTGAGAAATTTGCAAGGCACTGTCGTCCCCAAGTGTTATGGATTATTCGCAACTAACAACCGTGGAACGAAGACCGGTTGTCTTGTGTTGGAGTACTGTGCCACTGCAAAAATTCTCAACCTTGATGAGTATCGGTTTGTTTCTTGTCTGTTACTGTGAGTGACATCCGGACTGAAGCCTTCTTCCAGTCAAAACGTTAGGGCTGCGATCAACAAAATTCACCAAGCTGGGATCATCCACGGGGGTGTCGGGCGCTCATCTCACATCCTGAACACACGCGACGGAGTCCGCATCATCGACTTTGCCAACGCGCGGCGAATGGATCCAAAATGCGCCTCTGCGTGTGAAGCGCAGTGTAAAGAGTTGATGATTCTGAAAAACTGGTTGGTGGATGGCCAGCATTCAGACGATATGCTCCAAACGACGATGACATCGACTTTACCTGCCATGTATATGCATCCACGCCAGAGCCAATACGCTGACCTAAAGCGGTCCCATAGGCCTGCCCGTTTCTAGTTTGCAGGCCCATCTACTTATAATAGTATCACATTACTTAGTATCACATAGAGAAATTGTATTGACAGGCAACAACGTTGCATATATAGTCCTTTAGCAAACCTGGACATGCTTTGAAACCATCTCTATCGCTCTGTTAATATCCGCATTGAGATCGTGGTGCCAAATTGGATCCCATTGATTAGCCAATTTCTTCGCCTTCTCCTCCTCCATACCGGGTTGGTATGATGCGTAGACTCGTAGCGCTTGATTGGTCCGCTCGAGCACCCAATTTGCATGCGGCGACCTAACCTCTGAGTACGCTTGAAGTGCGTCCTGGAAGGCACTTGTTATCGTAGTATGATATGATAGAATTCGAATACCTACCTCGATATTTGATTTAGTGACTTTATCGTTCTTGAGCAATTCGCAAAGTAAGAACACATCTTCAAACCCCTGGCCAACGCCTGCTCCAAGATGAGGACCCATAGCGTGTGCCTAGGGTAGTCAGAGGAGAAACAAAGTAAGGATAAATTGAGACACTCACCGCGTCGCCAACTAGCACCACCCTACCGCGAGAGTAGCTTCCGAGGGGAGGGTTCAACGCGTGTATAAACCATTTACTGCACGCTCCCATATGGTCTACGATTATGCGGGCATCACGACACCATTCTTTGAAGTGGTCCTGGAGCTCTCTGTCCGAGGTTGCCGCTACCCACGGAGATGAAAGCGGAGGCTGGGGAGGGATATCGCTCTTGGACACGAAAACTACCACGTTAATCTAAAACACATTCAACCTCCTGATTTACACGACTTTGATGAACGTACTCTTTTATCACCGTGAATGGGAAAGATAACGAAATGCTTAAAGTGGCATGAGTATGCAAGGCTTGAAAGAGATCTAGCTCGAAACACACTTTGTTCAATCCGGCAAACACGATGGGACGCGCTGAAAGCTCCGTCTGTAGCCCGGCTGCCTTTAGGTCTTCAAGCGATATGAGGCCTCTGTACGCGATTGTATTAGTGAATACCATATGCTTCTGTACGTCCTCCCCAACGACATAATTTCTTGTTACACTTCGGATACCATCAGCTCCGATTACCATATCTGCCTTGTGCTTTGTTCCATCCGTAAAACTGATTACGGTGTCAATTTCCGTGGAAGTAATAGACACACAACGCTTGTTGAAGTGGACAGTACTGGGATCCAAAAGACCAACTACGGCATCCAAGAATACAGGTCTGTATATAGCGAGTCCCAAGTCATCCGGGGACGTTGGAGGATACTGAACCATATTAATGTAGTAACTTTACCAGATGTGCGGAGGCCTTACTTACATCGTATACGACCTTACTTTCATCCATTCCAGATAAGAATAGGAACTCTCTGTGACCAGGACCCGGAGCTTTCGAGTGAGATAAGACAGTTTCGTATAATCCCAACCCTTTGAGGGCTCGTAACGCATTAGGACCTTGACAGTGTCAACAGAGCAGCATTTTCAGAGACAATACTAGGAGGAATATTCACCTAATCCAACTCCTGCTCCGATTTCTTCGAATTTTGACTGTGGTAAATCAACATCAGCTATGTAGACAAATACCGAGGTCCAAATTGCAGCGTACGCTTGCTTCGAATATATCAACACGAATACCTGACCTCGATAGCGCAACCGCACAGGCGAGTCCACACATTCCACCTCCAACGATAGCGATGGTAAAGTCCTTTGTCATGGTGGGAAAATGGGGCTTCAACTTCAACAACTTCCAGGCTTTTAAGTCTCCATCACACGGAGGTCATGGGTGACGCTGACTGGCCTGAGAGATATGAAGTCGGAGCGAGGAAAATTCCATAGTTCTATCACCAGAGAATCCGTTTTACCGACTGCCTCCAGAACTCACAGCTGGGGGGCAACTATTTGTGGATGGTCAAAATAGAATCAAAATCCTTCGATATTTCCTTACTAGGCAATTCCCCGGATTTTGACTGAGGCAAAATCCGACATTTCGCACTTTGATTCTATTTTGACTCGCCCAAAATAGTCGCCGCCCAGCTGTGACTATACTTGAGAACTTGAAAGCAACTTGAGCTACGCCGATCATCGGGAGCGCAGTCCGTCGGCAAGTCCCGAGGGAATTTCGTCCACAACCACCACCTTCCACGTTCTTTCTGCTATTTCTGCTACAAGACGCGCCAATGAGCACTTCCTTACTTTTCTCGACGATTGAAGTGACGAGACAGGCCTTTTATCGCTCTTCACTCTCTTTCGCTATTGTAAATTTGAAGCCCATCGTGCCAGGACGTGAGCTGGCACCATCTTATAGCACTGCCGCATCAAACTTATGGACGTCTTAGATGTGCTCGTTATACCCAATAGAGTTGTCCATCGACTTACGGATCTCAATGGTACTCGAGGCACATTCATCCAACATGGTCGTTGAAACCTGGTTTTAGATGCGGAATTATCTTCACTCATGATCTCAGTACAACGCGTCGGACGCGTGATAGAACGCGTCTATGGTGGTGATGCACTGACTGTAGCTTGCCAGGTATGTAATATTCCCTGGCAGGCTCGTGTCTCGGTTGACCAGCTCGGTTCCCAGGACGGAAAGGCTGCGGGACAGAGTGTTCCACATGTCCATTTTCATGTCATGCCGCGAAAAACTCACGGTGACCGATTCTCAGAAAACACGGATGAAATATATCCAGAGCTGGAGCGAGTCGAGGGATCTTTGGCTTCAGATCTCAAGCAGACACAACATGAGTCCCAATCCATGCGGGTTGATGCGGATGAAAATCGGCCTCCTCGTACCATGGAGGATATGGAGAAAGAGGCGAATTGGTTGAAAACTTTCTTTTCATAGCACATTCATCAACGAATGGAATATATAGGAATCCACAGTCTATCTATGTTCGTGAAAATTCTGCGAAGGATAGGAACATCCCTCTCTCTAAATAACCTCTATAAGTAATCTATCCGTGAGTACTAAAAACCAGCAGTCCCAATCTAGTGTATGGCGATCGTGAGCAAATATTTATCAAAGCAAGAAACGTAGGGCATAAGTATCGAAATCGTAAGCAGAAAGAGTAGGTAGGCACCGAAATCAAAGGTCAACATAGCAGCCACGATCTATCAAAGCGTGATAGAGATGATGGAAGCGAGGTTGTTCCATGATTTCGCTCCAATCACCGAACAAACGAACTGTGTGAAGCGAAGGGAGAGAATGACCGAGAAGCAAGTCGAAGTGCTTTTCAAGGTGCTCCCATATGTCAAACTGGTCCATGACCATGTTATGAGCGGCGTGGAGACTGACGGTGTGAACGTTCTGATGAACGCCGGCGAAATGGGGAGGAGCGGTGAAGAAGAGGTAGTAGTTGATCTCTTCTAGGCGAGGGCAGTGTTCCAGACAAAGGCTTATCTCGTCACCCAACATGAAACGCAGATGTCGGCCCAACTCGACAGATTCGATGGTTTCGCCGTGAGACTCCCAAAGACCCTCTAGATCACCGTTGTTCAGCACGCTGTCAACGACAACGTGCGACAGTGCCGGGAGCGTCAAACGGTTGCAGATTTGATGGAGGAGGAAGCCGCCGACGGAGAAGAGGCGGAGTGTCTCCAACGCAGGAAGACAGAGCGGTGTCGAGTCAAGCATGATAGAACTCATACCCGAAGCACCACCAATGAAGAGGTACGAGATGTTGGGCGAGCTTCGCAGAACGGCAGCAAGGGAATTAATGCCCCCTGAACGCTCAGCTTCGCTGTTATGCCACCACTCCAATCGCTTCAATGATGGAAGCGCGACGGGGTCGGCGTCGAACTCGAATGTGAGGGTGCGCATGGCATACTGGACGGTCCGCGGCCTTATGAGGACCTCGAGACGACTGCAGAGCTTGAGGATCTCGACAGACGGTGAAGGATCCCGCGTCCAGTGGTCGGTGACGGTGCTGTCATAGGGTAACACGGCACGACGTACCTGTACCACGTCAATAAGCTGCATACGGTCGCTCCATGGAGCAACTCACCATCTTTCCATAGCCTGGGTCATTTTGATGGGGACAAAGGACGCTCTTCAAGGCGTTCTGGCCACGATTGATGAGAACGTCCTTGTACAACAGCTCCGTTGTCATCGCGTGCCAGTCCCTGCAGACCAAGGACAGCTTCGAGGTGAGCGCCTTGACTTCGAGGTCGACACCGCGTTCGTCACGGGCGGGCGATTCACGGAAAGGTTTGTAGTTGCATTCGTAGGGGGTAGTGCCCTCTGGCATAGTAGCCCAGGAGAATATTTCGAGCCAGAGTTCGGGTGGTAAGACAGACATTATTGAGTGCGAATATTGGTAGGATTCTAAGGACATTATCGGCGTTCGTGGCTTTATATATAGTGTCGAGGAATTATTGTGGTTGATGTCAGTTGGTCCCGAGCTCCAAAGAATTGCCGAGGCGAGGTCTAGGGTGGGCGTTATCTTCGCACCGAAAGCGTTCGAGGGTAAGAAAACGAATGGGATATCGGCAAGATGTCGGGTACAAGTTCCTCCATCCGCTCATTTATACATGCCGGTCTCGCTTCCTGTCTTTTCCGAACCTTATTCCGACCCGCCCCGATGAAATATTTTTTTCTCGCTAGTAACACACAGCTTTGACTCATGTCTATCGTATCCCGATCGTACCACTCAAGATTGCACAGATCCGAAGCCCTGCGCGCAATTTTCTTTCGCGATACTCGCCGATCCGCTCCGAATGTAACAAATTTTCGCCTTAATGCAAGCATCGTTGCAGCTCCCTGTTTGTACTGATGTTTTACCTTGTAACGTGTGAAAAGTCTGTCGTAGTGACGTGAATTTAGATTTGTTTCAGCCATAAGTACGGCATGGAGAACCTACCGTAACAAGCGAGGAGTCGGCTTCCATTGCTATCGACCATCATTTCAGACTTCATTCTATGGCTTTTAGAACCAAGGACGAACCTTCCGTAACAAGATGCCACCACGTCGCGTTTAATGGGTCACTCTGGCCCCAAGGTATGTTTGCGCCGTACACTTCCCGAGTGCTGTATTCATATCTATGACGCAACATCAGGTTTTCATGCTCCTTTGATACTCCACAATTGTGCGAATGAACCCACAAATAAGTTGGGCCCTCATCGGTCTGATTGTCAAGGGCAGGGAATTGGCTGACGTCGCTCCGCCACCTATAGCATTCAAAAATAAGTCCAAGCCCCCGAGTCCAAGAAAGAAGGGATCTGACGTATGAGCGTCGACAATGTCAAATGTCTAACCGTCTCCTATCAAAAACCAATCTAGTAGATGGCGGTCACCACTCACAGCAGAATCTACTTCATACATGCGGAAGCCAGAGTTTAAATTTGTGATAGGGACAATTGATGGTCCTATCCATGCTATCGTTCCAGCTGTCTCTGCACTTGCATTCGTTGCATTGTTGGCATAGAAAATCTTTTTTCGGTGTACAGTCAAGCTCTGCACGAGGCGGGGCAGGAATCACATACCGAAACCTGATCTTCGTGGGTATGACCAAAAAAGATATCTGTACGATATTCGTCAGGGAGGGGTACCAATCCTAAGGAAACGACAGACTGGCAATGACATGAGGCGTAAACCGATCGACGCTAAGATAAAGAAAATCAATATGGAAACTGAATGGTTAGCAAAACAAGTTATATCACATTTGATAGAAAAGGTTGGTTGGATTTTCCAAAGGGTTCGACCCATCCCAACCACTCAGAACGTGCCCTATAATCCACACTACGGAACGGAAAGATAAGTCCGTTTACCGATGATCGACCATCATGATCAATACGCGGACATACCTCGATCACCAGCGTCTTCGGCATCCTGTAACTCGTCAGTTAGGAATCTCAACATCCCACTTACATCCGGATCGGTGAGGTTGATATAATTGAAATAATTGGCTCTACCGAAATAGTTCAAGGTCTCGACGCAGATGCGAACATAGAAGAATAACTGACTTGTACCCTAGAACAAGCAAGGTGTATTTTTAGAGCGGTCTAGATAAAGAACTTGGAGACAAAAGACTCACACAAATCCGTATTCAAAGAGATTATCCTTAACCCGTCGTGCCGATTGACCATGTACGCCGAATAATGTGCCCGTGAAAGGCTGGCTGCTTCGGATGATATCCAGCCTTCATGTTCCCACAGACTCGCAACATGGTCATAATTCCTGAAGTAAACACATGTGAGAAAAGGGACGAAGCACATCAACCTGTGATACTCGCCAACTAAATTGCTCCGCAAGACCTTGTCCGATCGCATGAGGTGCATCTTGTGCTCTGGCAAGTTTACAATATTCAGAGATTGAATCTCCTTCGACGCCTGAATGACTGACTGGTTGTAGCTATCATGATTCCCAAGTGCTGCGTAGACGGCTCCGTTGCCCAACATTCGCTTGAACAAGTCATACACAGTTGCCTATCCAGCTTGATTACAGTCATCCGCCACTTAATGAATACGCTGCTCCATACCTCGGTCCATTTCGTATAGTCACTGAACAGAAGTAACCAGTTAAAATTGGCATCCGGTAACGAAAAGCTGTCATTTACCGGGATAACTGGTTATCTTGATCATGCGAAACTAGGTCGCCAGTGTACAAAGAAAAAGCGAAACCGGTTCCTTCGGTTTCCGTGAGAACCGGGATGGCTTCAAGAGCGGCCATGGCAAGCGCGAATGGAGAGTCGCTAATGGAAATAGTATATCACGGACCTCTTGAGAGAAACAAGCATCGTCTTACCACTTGTAGGCTCCATAACGAGGAGCAGGAAACAGCGGCGCTTGACCAACAGTGTTCGAATTATTTGCGCGACAGCAGAGGCCCGATGTACAATTGGCCTCAGACCCCGTTGCATACCCTGACAGTGGCCTAGAATGAGCAGTAACTGGAGATAAACATTTCAATACTGACGAGGGTCCAGGTGCAAGTCAGAGATATGGAGTACTTTCAGGCGTTTTCCACTGGGCCGTTTGGGGGTAGGCAAAGGGTCTGGTTTCGGTTTCGCAAACCAATTCGTCAAGTTCAAGGCCGATGTCGGTGGAAGATCACAGAGGCCCAGGAAGTTCGAGCAAAGCATCTTTTTTAGAATGATGTTGAGTACTCATATATATAGCGTGGCTTTCGGGCGTACACACCTGTCCATCATAGCCCCCAACGTCTGCGTTCGCGATGACCTGGGTAATCACTGACCCTAATCCCAGGATATTGTACGTGGCGGAGCAAGAGGTGGTAAAATCGAATGCTTCACAGAGCTCAACAGCCAAGGCGGGACCTTCCTCTGGTGCAGCTAGAGCAAGAAACTTGGCCACTTCCAAGCTAGCCTGGCATCGTGCACATTTGTTGTCTCCGAAGATGGGATTCACGGCAATAGACTGGATTTGAGCGAAAGCCTGAGCGTGTAACCTAGAGGGTGACGCGGTGGGTGGCAGCGGATGTGGATCTACCGTGTTCTCGACCGGAACTGTGTCGGGACTCGTCAGATGGAGCGGGTAAACTTGGTGCTGGCATCGTTTCAATGGTGCATACTGAATGCATGTCATTCGCGAACTCACGGTGATGGCATCAGTTATGACTGGCTGCACTTGGGCGGACGTCGCTGTCGGATTATTGTAATATTTCGAGTACAGCGAGGTTGGAAACGCCCCTGCGGCCGTGAAGACCGCTGTCGTCTGGTCCAACGCCCCGGCGCAGACCTCTGAAATTATTGCCAGAAGAGACAGTTCGAGTAACAGCGAACCTGAAGGCATTGCAACCATTGAGGAGAGCACAATTAGCCCGTCAGCGCTTCAGCGCCTGCGATACCCAAGTTAAATAACTTTCCCACGATAGATGAACTATGACGCAGTTGCCAGCTAAGCTAGTGCCAACGTGATAGACGGGACGGCGCATGATTCAATCGTTGACACTGAACCGACAGCAGGAGACGCGAACGTTCGTAAATTGGATTGTTCGATCCGAATCAAGGCCATCAACATTGATTTCGTCTGAACGAACGTGGGAGTCACATTGAGATTGCCAGCTTGGCCAAGGCTCGCCCGGCGGGTATTAGTTACAGGTACCGCAGGCGGCAGATGTGGCAGTCGAGAAAGCCCGGGCAACTGTGCTGAAGAAATAGAGGAAAATCTTCCGACACAGTCTAGCTAGTGGCATTTAAGAAAACGATAAAGGCAAGCGCCGTAGTAGTAGAGAGGTGCTTGAAGATTCAACGAGTCCGCTCATTTCAGTGTCCGCGGCCGCGCGATGCCGCGGGGGGGCACCTCTATAACGTCATACAAATGACTTCAATAATGGTAATTCGACTTTTCCTTATTTTTAACCGCAAAATTCTTCAATCGTTATTGCTCACATTTTGTGTTCGCCTACAGCTGACTCTTTGGCCTCATGAGACGCTCACCAATCGACCACACACAGTCCCATTTATCTGTAGTTATTCCTACGATCCACGGATCCAGGGAGAACCACACTGAGTTGGCTTTCAGAACTGTACTCTCGTTGGACTTTACGTGTTCTCTAGACGAGAAGTGCTGTGCGGAAGGGGCTCTAACAGGATTTCTAGATCATCCAACAATGCCCTGGGCAGTGGTTATGTGGTGCAAGTATTCTCGGGTCGTCTTCAGCCGGCAGGCCTATGCTAGATCTAAAGCAAATCGAAACATTGAGGGTTGAACGTTAAACATTGAACATGAGGATTAAACTTTGAGTCAATGGGCAATCTCAGTTTCCATTTGGTCAAATATAATGGAAAGTTGGTCCAGATGGAACTGCCAGCACGAGGGATCTTCGCTACGCGTGGTGATGCACGTGGTCATTGCGTCCGACCTGAAAGAATGTGCGGCTAGGCAATTAACGGATCAGACGTACACGTATAACTTTTGGCCTGCTCTAGTCTGGGCCACTTGTGGTCGCTTTCTCGCAGCTTATCGTACCCGTATAGTATCTCTCACGAAAGAACGTGAAGGTCCAGACGATCATCCAACACGTCCGTTCCACGTCTGACTACGATCAAGTTCCAAGCGCCGTGGAAACGCCTGGCAGACATGTTCTATATATGCAACATTAAAACTAACAATGCAAAACGTCTAGGGAAACCTGCTGGTGATATAGTAACGCGATTTGGGCATGACGATCAGGTATAGGATGCAGCCCGGTACAGGGTCGAGGATGACGCGTTATGCAGGGTAAATAAATACAGAAGGATGAGCAAATGTCAGCGCGATAACGGCAAAGCAAATATAGACTGAATGGCTCGTGTTAACTCCATGGAGACCAGGAACCTGGAAGGCTGGACCTACCGGCGTGATGATGACTGTGGCATGTTGAGATACCGTCGGAACGGAGATCAAGGTCACTTTTTCTCCTTGTCCTTCAAAATCATCGATGTTGTAGATGACGGCGAAAATAAAGGCGAGGACTGAGAACAGTGCGTTGAAACGCCCTTGCAAGCCTTCGCTGATTGGGCTTCAGCCTCCTTCAACATATCAGCCCGCTGAGCCTCCTCCTCCACGACTCGTCTAGATTCTGTCCATAGATGAAGGGTGTAATCACGTAAAGAGCGAGAATAGAGTATGAAAGGGTCGCTATGACCAGATGGCTTCGAGGAAAGCATAGCGAAGGGGAGGGGGAAAAGCAGCCAGGCCGATGGTATGGAAGAAAAGAGACGTTGGGCGAAAGTTGAACCTTTTGTAGCTGATCCGGATCATAGGCCGTCGAGGGCTCCATGTATTTTCCCAGCTTGGCGTTTAAGCATCTCCGTGAAAGCCAGTGGAGCAAATAATCCTCAAACACCAGAAGAAAACCCGGTCCCCAGTATTACGCAAAAGAGAGGGCTTCTATCGAAACGCCCGAAGACGTGGAGGCCGTCACGGGCTGCTATCTGGATAGTGTTCATACGCGACCGGATGGCCACGCCTCGAATTTCGCGTGGACACATCCCCGAACGGCGAAGCGCCAATCTGGCGGTATTTTAGGGCGGCCTCTTGCCTAGGCACACATCAGCAAAAAAAAATGTTTTTTTGTACCAAAAAATTCGGTGCAGACGTTTGTACGAGTCGCGTTCTCGGCAACCTAGTTGATGTCCAGGAAGAGGAACCAGGCAGAGAAGCGCAGGTACGACACGCTGACCCTGAAACATCCCTACATGACCACATGTACTTATTTCGGACACTCTAAGGATATCGTACAGTATGAGCTTTTATCGATAGGCAAGAAAGTTGGGAGTGTGCATAGATAAATACGTGTAACTATAGCAGGCGTTATATTGAAGTCCTATATTGTTCGGAATGTAGTTCGTGCTACCATTGTCCTCGTAACGGTGTTGGCCGTTGAAGCATGACATCGTCTGTCACTCGAACATCAAGAGTAACCCGTAAGTCGTGATACTTTTGCAAGTCTACAGCCTCCGAGCGCGCCACGCCGGCGGAGTCGTTCGGAAGCCAGATGATCGGCGGTGGAGCTATTAGCTCGGGAGCATATAATAATCCCGCCGTATCCTCCTCGTGATCAGAAAATGATAAAGGAGGGAGGCGAGGAGGAGCCTCCGGGTGTGTTCTAGCAGCGCGTTCCGTGGCCGTGAGGTCATTTAAGTTCTCCGTTTCTATATGCCAACAAGTTAGTCTATTTGGAGTGTCCAAGAAACGAAACACTTACGCAAAGGAACAGGCCCTCTCGTGGTAGAAGACGACGGCATGACGGCGAGGGTCAGGCTCATCATCTCCAATACAGATGCCATTGAACTTCTTGTTCGACGTACTCCACTACTACTGTGGTGGCTCGATTCTTCATCCACAACCAGGCGTCTTGTTTGGGAGGCACGAGAAATAAACGTGTCTAGTGAATTCTGGGTGACGACACTCAGAGATCCTCTCCCCGGTCGCCGCGTCCGCCAGGTCGTATAGGCTTCCACGAAAAGTATGACCACCACCCCAGTTCCGATCAAAACGCCCCCCTCAATCCAGATCTCATTAGCAACGAAGATGAGACCGAGGAGAATAGGTTGAAACGCTAACAAGGTACCAAAACGGCGGAGGAGCCATATTTGGATCAGGCCCCCAGTCTGGGACAGTGTGCGACCATAAACATAACCAACAAGAAAGCGATGCGCTAAGGGTTTCATCAGCGTCGATCTTCAAAAACTGTTGTTGGAGTTTCCCACCAATCAGCGTCAAGAACAACAGAAGTACAACAGCAGGTCCGATGAGCGGGAATATCAAGGAAAACGTTGAGGCAAATATAATGCCCAGGATGCATGCGCCAGTGGCGATTGTGGCATCATAAGGTTGTGGATACATAGCTTGCATGAGGCAGATCAATGACTGACAGATGACTTGGAGTCTTTAATAATAACGTACCTCTAAAATGTTGCCGGGGTGTAATCGCATGCCTTTCATTGCGCATGACGCGCCATAAGCGCAGCGGCTGCAGCAAAAGAAGACCCGGGAAAATAATTGCAATCTGCAAAACGATTGAAAGTGCAAATACAGTCATATACACGGAACCCTTGGCGACTGTGGACGCCTTGTTCAAGTCGTCGCTAAATGCTCGCAGCGCGAAGAGCAATGCGCCAATAGTAAGGATCCATATAGTTGCCACAGAGACAAGAATGTAGAAGGTGATCTTGAACGTCATGAGCTGTCCGCCGGTGTGTGAAACTGACCCTTGAACATGGGAAACCCCTGCGGAGAATCAGTAATGGACTAGTAATAATTAGGAGGTACGCACAGTGAACAAGCGCGAGAGTAAGGGATATGAAAATGGTAGCTACGACAGCGGGAATCCATACAGTTATAATCCCAGAAGGAAGAGAGCCGGCAGTCGTGACCGGTTGTAGGAAGGTGATGTAGTGAGCAAAGTCCGGTGCATTAGAAAGAGCCAGTCCTGAGGCCGCAGTCACTGTAGCATATTGTCAGCATACGTGGACACAGAAACCAAAGTAAAAGATTATACATCCAGCCGCCAGCAAAATCACAGCGATGATTATAGTGGCACTCATCACCCAGGTATCCAGACTGGTCCTTTCGTTTTGCAGAACATCCCATCGTACATCTTCCTTCGCCCTACCTTCGATAATCTGAATTCCTGGTATATGTCGCAAGCCCCTTCCCGCCATGAGCCATCCTTTGATTTGAGCACCACCGGCAATATCTTCGTAGCACGTATATTGGGCACCAGCAATTTGGGTGTTGATATCCTTCAGTTTTGTGCGCCATTCGGTGATATCGCTATATATGTCGCCCAAGTAATCAAAATTGATCCCATCCTGGGGCCGTACAAAAGGTCCTGAGGACTGGATCCGCAGATGAGGGGGGGGAATATCTTGCTTCTCAGTGCTATCGTTTTTTCTGAATGGAAAGGTTTCGCGTTTTCCAGTAGAAGCAGGTTGCTCTCGTTTGGGACGATGCCTGAAAGTCGAAGGGCCTGCAGCAGAGTCTCCGTTGGGTTCGCTTGCTATGTACTTTCCTGGCTGTTCTTGGAGGACATCTACCCATTCTTCTTCTTCTACCGGAGGCAAAGGCTTATCGACGTCGTATGAATCCATGAGAGAGGAATCAAGCCAATTAGGTCCGTACTTTCGCGGGTCAGGAGGCTCAGGAATAGGGGATAACATCGACAGCTCGTCACGGGACCGTATCATTCCTAGTTCGTCGGACTTATTAGCGCGGAAGTAGCTGCCCATTCCAAAGAAGCTCGATCCCTGAGACCGTCTATTTTGCTCCAGGAAGCGATCACCAGAGGTAATAGAATTTGAGAACGTTGCATGATCTTCCTTGATATCTGAAAATCGGCCTCCACTGATACCGTGGACACCGCGAAGTTTGTAAAAAGTCGACGGTGCTACAAAGGACGTAGGCGCAAGTGACGAGGCTGCAAAGGCGGGGTTTCGTCGGCGCTGCAAGGTCATAGAATGAATTAATACGAGTCACGCTAGTAGCACTCTATGGAACTAACCGAACCGAGCAGCGGGCGTGGACGGCTGATTTGAGGACGAGTTGGATCCTCGGCGGAAGGTGGAACCCAGTCAGCAAGTGAGGGGTCAGGGGTGGTCAGACGGAAGCACGTTATATATTGAGTTTCCGCAATTTCCAGGTTCCCCAGGATTTCATCTCGCGTTTGAATTAGGCCCGCAAGAGCCTGCGTGTCACTGCGGGAATGATAGTAGTAGCAAAAAAAACGATGAAGCTGGCGCACTTACGTGATAGAGAATAGTGACTCAATATCTACGTCCGGACGTCCGTCATGATTCGCGTTCAGAGGCTCATTTTCCCCGCTTCTCCTCCTCCTAGCGGAACTGCGAGTCCTAGTCGCGTTACGATCCCTGGAGGAATCGTTCGGGTCAAAGGATAAACTCAGTCCTGTCTTCAATATAAAATCTTTCAGCCGCTGTTCTCCCCAACCTACAAACCCAGGGGCATATCTTGCGCTCAACCAGCCGATATCCTTTCCCTCGCACATTGTATTCAGCCACCTCTCCCGATACGCTACGAGGCGATTGAATTCGCGTAGAATCTTCCAAAGCGCGGGAAGGAGAGCAAGTCCCAACGTCAAGGCCGTCAATACAATGATCCTGACCCGGAAGTTTTGGCTGTCCGTCGCGTCTGCACGCTTCAGCATAGTGGCAAGATTAGCTGTATTTATGTTTCCGGCATCTAATAGTCGCAGTAGACGCGACAGGCTGAGATCTTGCAGCATGTTATATCCACCCCGTAAAGTGATGGAGAAGGCAGTTCGGAGTGGCAAGGGGTGGACACAAGATACAATGGCAATGCCCCTGCAAGACCGAGGAAAGTCCAACCCAAACATATGAGAAAGCATGTCCACAGCGTGCGCTGGCTAAGCTGATCATCGGAAGGGAAAAGTGCAGCATCTGCTCGTATAGATTTTCCTGCATCGGAAACGTTAGAGGGGATTGAGGGGACCAAAGGAACACGGGGGAATAGGAAGGCGAAGAGTGAGTTGCTTAGTGGTTTTGGGCGAAGACTATGGTCAACATGAGTGACAAAGCGGGCCGGTCGAGTCAAAAAAACGTACTCCTGGTGCACGAACCACTCTCTGAGTCCGTACACTTGCCTAAAACGCGGTCGTAAGACTGCGAATATCAACTACAGTCCAATTAGTACTATTAGTCGGAAAGAAATACAGTGCCTCGCACCCATATTATGAGACCGACTGCGCTTGGAAGCACCAAAGACGCTAACAACCCGTCCGCCGCAGCGTCCAATCCATCCCCTACGCATGTTGGATTTACCTGCGACGACGCGGCGAATTGCACCGACGGCGTTGATTCGCCGGAGAGAGCGGTACCAGAAGGGAAGGACCCCAGGAGTGAGTTTGTAAATGTTTTTGTAGCAATGGAATCGGAGTAGGATGTGAATGTTGTTGCCGAATTCGTGATCGTCGTGACGGGAAAGGTGCTAGTGAACACCGTAGTACTGACACCAGCACTGCTTCCCAAAGCATATGGTCCTGAGTAGGATGAAGAGGGATCCGTATCCGATACCTGGGTCGCCAGAGAGGCTGCTGGTGAGACCTCTGAAGCTGGTTCTGAACCCGAGGGAGTTGATGTGGATCCATCGCTCGTCGTCCACCAGTTGGTGTCTGTCGTGCCAAAGGTCATGATGAGTGCCCTCCAAGGGCAGGTCGTGTAGTAGTAGAGAAAGTTCGAAGAAATGAAATGTCCTGGGCCACGGTCACTGAGAGCACATGCAGAAATGTTCGCGACAAATTTGGTTCCGAAGTTGGAGTTCGATCGATGTTTGGTAGCAACGACGTTGCCAAGCAAATCAACGATCTCCGATCAAAAAAAGGCTTTCCGCGTCTTTAGTCGCCATGACGCGTAAAGACAAGGTCGTTGAAACGCGTTGAAACTGCAAGCATATGTACGCCGTCGCTACGTACAGATAAATGGTGCATCACTCGTATATGACGTGATTATAATCTAATTCTCGGAAATTTTTCATATCGTTACATAGTCTAAATATATTCATCGGCAGGTCGTCAGGGAACATTCTCTCGTGTACAAATCAGGCGCAGATGCGCAGCACCGGATGTGTTTGGCTGAGAAGTGATACAAATCTCCTGAGAAATGACTGGTCGATAACCCCGGAACGTCCAACGTCCTCAGTGCTTCACTTGTATTTTGGACATGAGAATACAGGAATTTTTGAGTCGTTAATGACTGGAGAAGCGTTGAGAAAAGGCACCCTCAGAGACATTAAACAGACATGTAATTTACCCATTGTTATTGGGTGGCAGTCACAGTGCCGTCCTTCAAAACCCATCGTCCCTTATTTGTTGTCCATGGAGCGGCTTCGGAGCAATCCTGGACCGGTGAAGGAAGCCGTTCTCGCGTGGGGTTTCTAGTGCTTTTTGTAGACAGCTTTGGGTCAGGCCTCCCAGCGCTAGTCTCGCTTTTTCCCGCCATTTCTTTACTTGATACGCAACCCATGGCGGGCGCCTAGAGCCTAAGGAGTTGAATAGGATTCGTAGGTTAAGGCCCCAGAGTGTACTTACACAGAAATCTGGTAGTTGAAGGGAGTAGGAAAAAGAGTGGGGGACGCCAATCCTATACTTAAGTAGTGCTACCGTTAGATTGGGTTGTGAGGGTAATATGATGGAAGGTAGAGCAGGTGATGTCAGAACTCCGTGCCTTGTTCGCATCTGGTAACTGGGTCAAGCGCCGGGAGTTGAAGATGTCAAAGTCGACATCTTGATGATGCTAGTACGTTTGACCGTATGCCAGCGTTTTCATCAGTGGCTATTCGGTCCTACTGCGTAGTAGTGAAGAGTATTCACAGTTTCAGAGCCTTCATTCTATTGGCCGACTTCTTCGAGTCAAGCTTCAGCGACCTAATTGTGCCATTGCTATGATGTGATGAAAACTAAAAGTCAGAGCGGGTCTTAAAAGTAATTAGCGTGAACGAATTTGCAGACTGCTTGCACTTGAAAAGTTGAACTTGAAGCCACTGGATGCAGGAACGTTATTGAAATAACGTCGTTTTGGGACACTGCCTGTAATCATTCAGCTGTGGCTGTGCAGATGCTGAATTGGGCGCATCTCCACGTGGACAGACTTGGACAAGTCGGTGAACACTGAAGGGTAGCGCTTAAATAACCTTCTTGACCTGTCTCCATCGAGCGATGGCCAGCACGGCGTTGAAACAGGTAAATAATACTTTCAACTTAGCTTCCAAACTTCACATTTACTATCTGGTGCAGGCAACCTCGCCGCCTACATTACAACAAGCACAGACAACAGCCTTGTTAAACCTTCTCAACCTCAACAATTCTCTGGACAGTAATCCGTCGACTTCAACAAAATCCAGTACAACCCTCAAATCTCCTGCTCCAACAGGACCTCCTGTTTGGAAAATACTAGTTTTAGACCAGCAGACGAAGGACGTATTGGCAACTGTCCTACGTGTTCAAGACCTACGCGACGTTGGGGTGACGCTGCACGTGTAAGTATTGCTTATTATTACGTTGAAAGCATCATAGCGAATTATCATGGCAGTCAGCTTCATTCGATGAGACCGCCACTACCGGACGTTCCAGCCGTATATTTCGTTTCGCCGACCCTAGCCAACGTCCGACGGATAGTGGAGGACCTCGAAAAGTCCTTGTACGAATCTTTCAATCTCAACTTCGTCGAACCTCTTCCTCGTTCATTACTCGAGGAGCTGGCAGCGTCAGTTGCGCGAGATGGGACAGGAGACATGGTAGAACAAGTGAGTGCTAGTTTCAATACACAAGCCTTTATTAAGCTTCATCCCAGGTCATGGACCAGTATCTCTCTTTTATTGCACCTTCTCCGTCTCTCTTCTCTCTTCTTCCACCACCGGCACCGCCAGCATCTTCAACATCAGCCATACCGCCGATACCACAGCCCACATACGCTATCCTCAATTCGCCATCTTCAACAGAACAACAAATAGAGGCAGAGATTGAACGAGTGGCCAGTGGGATATTTAGCGCCATCGCCACCATGGGTGAGCTCCTCGTTTCCTCGACCTTTTGTTCTTCGTTGACTCCAGGTTTAAGGACACGTCCCTTTCATCCGTTCACCTAGAGGGAACGCTGCGGAAATGGTAGCCAAGAAGCTCGAAACGAAAATACGCGATGCTGTCATAACTGCTTCCAGATCACATTCATCTACGGGCATGTTTGCGCAGGATGCAACTGGTCTGTCAAATCTTCAACGTCCTCGTAGGTTTTCTTCGAATACATGTATCTTTTACCTCATTTATTCCAATGTACAGTTTTGCTTATCCTGGATCGCAATATTGACATGGTGTCGATGGTCTCTCACGGTTGGACGTATCAAGCTCTGGTTTCCGACTGCCTCGAAATCAAGCTCAACCGTGTTGTCGTATCGCAGCCTCAGAAACGCTCCTACGACTTGGACGCCAAGGATTTCTTCTGGGCTCGCAATGCAGCGAACCCGTTCCCTCAGGTTGCAGAGGAGATCGACAATGAACTGAACAAGTACAAACAAGATGCAGCAGAAATAACTAGAAGTACCGGAGTCAGCGATGTTAATGATATCTCACAGTTGTAAGGTTTGCTTCGTTGCAATTTCTTCGTCGATTCACGACATCTTTTAGGGATATATCAACGAATGCTGCCCATTTGAAAACCGCGATCACCCAACTCCCTGAATTGACGGCAAGGAAAGCCACCCTCGATACTCACATGAATATTGCCACAGCATTACTTGAGGAGATAAAAAAGCGCGGTATGGATGAGCTTTTCAGCACTGAGGAGGCCATCAACAAACATGTACGTTCCATGGTATTGACTTTGTTCCCTATCCTGAATCATTCGACAGACGGTAGCTTCTATCCTTGAAATTCTCCGAGCAACAAGATCGGACGGCGCTTTCACTCCACAAGATAAACTTCGTCTCGTCATCGTGTTCTATCTCTCTTCACCGGACAACGCTATCACAAAGGATGATATTACTGAGTTAGAGAAGGAACTCAAATCCGCTGGTGCTGATGTGTCTGCTTTTGATTATGTTCGACGAACGAGAGAAATTTCCAAGATGACCGTGCCCAATTTGGGAAGCTCCACACCAACTATGGGGTCCGTTGCGCAGGGTGGAGAGCTCTTCAGAGGTTTTAGTGCCTTGGGAAATAGGGTAATGCGCTTGCTACGTTTCCTTCGTTTCGTAAAACGCGAGATTAATGGCTTATCTTAGCTGACCGATAGCCTGCGAGATAGAGGTCTCGAGAACATCATCTCTGGTGTCAAGAATTTCCTTCCGGGGAACAAATTGCTCCCTGTAACGCGCCTTACAGAGGCGTTAATGGATTCGTCTGCGGCTTCGAACCAATCTTTGCAGGAAACAGACGATTTCCTCTTCCTCGATCCCCGCGCGGCTAAACATGCAAATACTGGAATGACTGGAGGCGTAGGCGGTAGTGGTGTCAATCGGGGAAGGCGCATGGCCTTCGCTGAAAGCGTGGTGTTCATGGTCGGCGGTGCTGGCTACGTCGAGTATGGTAATCTTGAGGAATGGGCTGGGAGAACAGGAAAGAGGGTTACCTATGGTGGCACTGAAATTCTGGATCCTGGAGGTTTCGTCGAAATCCTTGAAACTCTCGGGAAGGCCGGAAGTGTCTGATGGTATCCAATACAGTAGTAGTTCGTACATTCATATTACCTTTGGCACGGGCGGAGCATGTTTTAATTTTAATTCATTTTCGATTACGTGAGTGAGGCGGTAGATACAATTGATGATAAAATACAATGAAGTTCCATAAAGCCTGTATTTACTTTCTGTTATTCTGCATGGACAAAATCTGGACAAGTCGGATACTACCGGAAACGTCAGAAGGATAGCTAGAGAAGACAGGTTGATGCACGTACAATATGTTGATCATGTCCAACTCAAGGCCAAGTGCCTCATTTATGGGATCAGCTATCATTCTACCCTGTTCAGCCAAGCGGGCATGGAGGAGAATCTTCTGTGTACTAAAGACGCTGTCAGAGCGGTATTTGAGAGTTGCTGGTATGGCTTACTCATAGAGCACGAAAGCACCGAACAGTGCCAATCCGCCATACAGAGAGATAGCTTCAGTCACGGCGAGACCACGCATACCGAGGGGCAGAGCCATAGGTGCCAAAGAGCTGAGTGCGACAACAGTGATACCGGCTAGGAGGGGACCACCCATATTTATATACTTGTCATTTCTAAAGTGAGAGTAAGAAGTGTAACGTGGAGTGAGTGAAAAAACTTACGTCGCAGTAGCTCCAACATAAGAGAGCGAGCCGACAATTCCGCAAGTGTACAACGCCGCTCTCGACAGAATGGCAGGGGCGAAGAAGAACATGGGGCTAAGAGTAGCAGCTTGACAAAGGTTGAAGGCCTAGGATATATTGTGAATACGGACTTTCATTCATTAAAAGGAGACATACCCCCCAGAGAAGATGTTTCTGAACAGTGTTTTCCGGCGACGTGTACATGGTACCCATCATGGTTCCAATCCCGCCTACCAAACTGACTCCCAACACCAGCCCTGTTATGCGGTCAGAAAGTGGCTCAAAGAGAAAGACAGTGAAAGACAAACAAGGATTAGCAGTCATCACTCGAACGGCAAAGCCTGATTTGAACATGGCCCTGGCAGCAAGGGCAGTGAGAACGAGCCCTCCGCCTGTGTATTTGAAGCTGTCATGGAGCAGCGCCTGTTCTCCGGCTGACAGCCCATCGCGGGTCTCTCGATTCAGAACGCCTTCAATAACGACGACGGTTCCGGCGACTCCAGCCTAGGACGGATCAAAAAAAGCAAGTCGAGACGTTCAGAAAAAACATACCGCCGTTAACGCGAATCTCCGCCATGAAAAGGCTTTTGAAGTCTGAATTATCGGTGCTTCCGACATGTAGGAGCGCGAGGATGAAAACACGTTTCCTCGCGTGAAGGGGTTGGAGCGCTTCTGGAATGTTTGAAGCAGGCCATTAGCTCTGAAGCTGCTGAATTGACGAGCTACGGGCTGGATTTGTTGGCGAGTTTGCCGTGAAAAATTTGCTGTGAAGAAGGGGCGAGCGGAGGAGGAGAAACCGACACGCAACATGGTGGTGGCAGTAGAAACTTGAAACAGCGAGGACCTTGATGACAGTCTAAGTAGAAATTTGGACGGAAAGTTCAAGAATGTTGCCGACGGACGTGCGTCATTGCTGCCGGACGTTTCCGGCTTGCCTCGTAATCAGCATCGTCATCATGAATATTGTAAATAACCAACTTGAACTAGTACTGAAATACAGATTAATGCATTAATGCGCGTTGAGTGCATCGATCCTATTTACATCAAACACAACCATCCTATGGGATTCAAGGGATACTGCCACATGGTCAATTTTACCCTGCTCGTAACTCTGCCAATCTATGTCGAATATTCCCGGTCTGTCAAATCCTGAATACCAAGACCACTTCTTCTCTTGGTCCTGTTCAACCAATGAGTTTGTCTGGAAAGTATAAGGACAGAGAAGAAAGTACTAACTCGAACATCGTATATATTCATCCAGCCATCGCCACCTCCAGCGGCGAATAATGGCCTGCCTGGAGCAGCAGTAATCACATACACGGGCCGACGCCAGTCTGAAAACACTTTCAGACAGTCGCCAGTATCTGGATCCCACAGTCGCGTAGAGCAATCAAATGATCCGCTAAAATGACTAAATCATTGGGAAAAAGACGAAATATAAACGACTTACGTGGCCACGTATACCCGCGACAACTTCTCCTCAATCCAAGCCATGGTGGTTACAGCGTGTCTGTGACCATTAAGTATAATAACCTGGTCGGAGGTTCCCAAGCCAGGAATGCTGTCCGTCGATAGATTTGTCATGTTCCATAGTCGGCCCGTTTTGTCGTCTGAACACGACGCTAGACGGGTCCCGGAAGAGTTCACCACTATCTGGTTAATTTCATTGGTGTGACCACTGATAGGAGCGTGAAGAAAAGATATAGAAGTAAAGATGAGGAAACATACGTGAGAGTCTTTATTGGCATAGGGTCATCGACACTTAATACTTGTATGTTCTTATCAGCTCCACAGCTTGCAAACATGGCGTCGTTTATCCATTCAACATCAAGGACACAGTCTAATATGGCTGTTAGAATGTAAAATCAACGACCAATAAATCTCACCTTTATGGCATCGATATTCTCTTACCAATTTCCTTTTCTCAACGTCCCATAGGCACGATGATCCGTCAAGGCTTGCAGATAACAAATACCGACCGGATGGAGAAAATCGAACGGTGAATATAGGATCCTAGCGATGACGGGGAAGTGAATATGTTAGATAAATGATTCATATGCACGCACGGTGTGCTTTTCCAGGGTAGCGTAAATCTCTCCCGTGGGCTTTAATATTCGGAGGACAGAGTCATAGCTGCCAACAGCAAGGTATGTCCCATCTTTATTCCAGTGCATGGATGTGAGGTCACCTTGTCCTCCCTTCGGAGTGAAGACGGCGCTGCGTGGTATACTTGGACGTGGGTCATCGATAGGCTCGGGAACATGCCACAAATTAACAGTAGCGTCTTTGGATCTACACAATGAATACAGAAGAAAACTTAGTGAAATACGCCGGTACAATCTGCACAGCACGTACCCCGAAGCTAGCATATACGGTTTCGCTGGGTTGAAAGCGCACACGAAAACCTACACGGGAATAAATACAAAGAGCCGTCTCCTCATAGATCCTCACCTCAGATTTATGGCCCTCCATCGTACGAATTGCATTGGCAGGTTGCCCGTCTTCATCGGGGTCATAATATGGATTACGTTTCATGTTTATTGCCTTCCCAGTGATGGGGTAAGAACAGATTCGGTTGGTGTAGCTTCCACTTTTGGAACTAGATTCCGTTCAAACAATTACTGTCAAACGAACAATATAAGAACGCACGTTGACTAGGTTCATCGATATCCATATCATCTGGTTCTTTCAAGCCTTTCTCGGTGTTTTCTGAAGCCAAAGTGGGTGTCGGCGTCACCTTTGGCTTTCCAGTCGGTTGGCCTTTCTCGACCGGCTTGGGAGTGGCAACGGTGGTATTGTCCTTGACGGCTGGAGGCAAAAGTGTTGGCACAAGCATTGTCGTCACGACCTGCTGAGGTGGATCGGAGGAGCAAACGTGGTTATCGAGTAGCGAAAATCGAGACTTGCAGTTCGCGACAGCCTCTCCACCTTTTATGTGGGATTCAATGGCGGTGTAAAATAGAGCCTTCGAAAGAAGTTCTGCGAGTTCTCCACGAGGAATATGCTTCTTGAAGTTGGGTGAACGCTCGAGTTGTCCTTCTTGGCAGATTGTGAAGGCGGAATGGGTGAAACCTGACGCGGTGAGTTTAGCCACTCAGCATGTATAGAGGATACAGAACACACACCGCAATCCAGAAAATAAGAATAAATCAAGCAGTTAATCTCGTCTGCCTGAATGGCGATGTTTGAAGGTAGCGGGACCGGCATTGCTTGGAGTTCCAAGTTGAAAGTTAAATACAAGGCTGGAATGTGGCTGTGCACTGACTGAGTGGCGTTCCCACGGCTATTGAATATTCGCCTCCACCTTTTCCACAAGGAAAACGATGCCAAATATTGTCCAGAATTCACAGAGATTGGTGCATTGGACGTCATCACGCAAAGAAGTAATGCAGAAATACTGTTCGCCGTCAACTCGGCATCGCAATATTTTGAGTATGATATTCGTCGAGATGGGTCGAAAATCCATGCCAAATCATGCGCGCACGAGACTAAAATGAGTTTTCAATTGATTCGCTCGTCGCTGATCGGGCCGGCATGACGATCTCTGCCGGCTACCTGACAAATGCTATCTCACCGCTTGATACTCGGCTTCTACCCTTCAACGTCGCAGCTCCTTGAAGCATAATGCAACGAGAACAGCCAGATTCCGAGGAGGATGTGTCCCCTGCTGGCTCACCGCAGCTAAACTTGGGCGTATTGGGCAGTACGTGAAAACGGCTTTCGAAGTGGATTGTCCGCTCACTTTATCGCAGGATTCTTCCAATTGCAGCGTGGAAGTTACACGCTAAGAACCAATGCACAGCTGCTTCGTCTGCTTCAGTCTTTGCCGATGATGATGATGATGATGATGACCTCGACGACGATAACGACGACTACGGTGACTACGAACCAACGGATAGCAATCAAGAGTGCTGGCAGAGCGCGCCTGCTACTGAGCCTCAAGAAGCCGGAGTAGAACTGCTAAACGGCGGAGAATACGGCCGTATAGCTCCTAAGATTCGCTCCAGGAGAGGCGAGCGGAACCTTGTCAAGGCTATCACCAATCGGTTCGCTGGGCATCGGTCGACCTTATTCAAGGAAGACCTAGCGACTGTAAGTACAAACTACTGCAGACACGTTATAAACGTTCTAAGTGTCCTAGAATCTTGTCCCCAATTCTAATGGCTCAGCGACGGCGTCATACAATTCAAATATCTATACGGCACAATATTCCACAGGTACCGTATCTTGTTCTGGCTGTTCGTATCTGTCTCACACCAGCTAGACTCGTCGTTCTACTATACCTGTTCTCAAGACTTTCGACTATACATATACGACTCATCGTCACCCCCGTTCTCACCAGATGATCGCCAGGCAGCGCTCTCTGATACCTCTGTTCAGACCACAATGAATGTCAGGCGCAGAATTCTTGGGCATCCCGGCAGATGGACGATCACAGATGCGAATCTATCTCCCGATAATCAGAGGATGATCTACTCGTCATTAGTGAGTCCAGTGAATAATGCATATGTTAGACCTAGCTGACAGTCAGTACTAGACTTCTACAGTGTACATGACTAGCACCGTCGACAACAATCCCAGTCAAGTTCCTATTCCTTTTGGAAACACACGAAATAGGCGTCGTGATCTATGGAATTACGACGACGAGTTCAATATCTATGCTTGTCGGTTTTCCGCAGATGGGAATGAGGTTATTGCTGGAGGCGGCAGGTTCATCTCTGTATATGACCTGTTGGCCAACCGTCGAATCGTTCAAATAGCCGCCCACAAGGATGACGTTAATAGCTGTTGCTGGGCAGATACAGCGTCCGGGAATGTTCTTGTCAGTGCATCTGATGACAGGTCTCTGAAAGTCTGGGACCGCCGGTCCTTAGGAGCGACGCCAAAACCTTCAGGTGTTCTCATGGGGCACATTCAAGGAATCACCTACGTTTCGGCCAAAGGGGATGGAAGATATGTCATATCCAACGGCAAAGATCAAACACTACGGTTATGGGACTTGCGGAAAATGCGAAGTAGCCTCGACTACGACAATGCTGGACATCGCTCCTATGGTCCTCACTTTGACTACCGGTAGGTCTGCCATTCCATTAGTGTCAGAAGACATTATTTATACGGTCAAGATATCCACCTTACCCCAAGACGAAGCGTCAAGCGCATCCCATGGACTGTAGCGTAATGACTTACCGCGGGCACAGCGTACTAAAACGCTCATCAGATGCCACTTCAGCCCTGCGGAGACTACAGGCTCTCAGTACATCTATTCGGGTTCAGCAGATGGAAAAATACATGTGCGTGTCTAGACACTAGTCACACATTTTACTCAAGTGTCATTAGATATGGTCGCTGGACGGTACTATTGTACAAATTCTTGACCGTAATCAGACGCTACCCATGGGTCACGATCCATCAGCACCTGAAAGGTTGAGTACGCACCACTACACCAATCTTCGTGTCTGTGTCCGCGACGTCAGCTGGCATTCACAGGTGGGATTTGACGATATCTCATCTTTATCTTTTGTTAAAACGCCTACTAGGAGCCTGTCATGATGAGCGCTGGATGGGGTTCAGGAGATGGCGGTAGCATTTAGCGAGGCACGAATGGAAGGGATTGTCCAAAATGAACGGATCGTTGGAAGATTGGGTGGAAAGAGAGGAATCCGCGACGGAGAACATCCGGCGTTCCCTAGGCTTGCGACACGGCGGCGAAGAGATTTCAGTCTGATTCCAGGAACCTACTTGGACGAAGATGAAGATGACGAAGATGAGTACTATTAGGAAGCCTTCATTTCATGATCATATTAGTGGTAGTCGCGCTGGATGTAGCATATATATATAAGATGGATTAGGAAGCGTATCGCCACTTCTGTAGTTGCACAGCCACAAGAAACCACATCTCTCACAGCTTCTATCATGACCGCCGACTCGAAAACGAATGGCTTCCCGATGGCTACTTCATTATTCGGTCTGCTGCGACAAAACGTCTGTTAGATGTAACATATGATGAAATCGAGGATGGAACCGAGCTTCTGTTGTTCCCCGAGAAGGAGAAGTCGTTGGTCGAAAGTAGGCGCTGAGATCGTCAGTGCGGCTTGTCAATGCAGGCATTTCTGACGATATTTCTAGGTCGAAGGAACCCAGAGGCTAACAACCAGGCATGCATTTGTCGTTAACATCGAAGTGACCCTCTAATACGTGCTATTGTCTCACCCGCTAGGTGTTTTACATCGACACATCCGGCGCGCTGTGTTCAAGGTCTTCTGGACATGCTCTTGACATCGAAGGTACGGGCCTACTATCCTTTCAAGGTGTTGCTCACGCTCGCTATCTTAAAGATGACCGTCTGGTGTTGCGCCATCGCCGACCTATCTCTCTTCCATTTCCTAATTCATATTCTCATCCTCTCCCAAATTTCTCCTACGACCTTCAAACTAAAGAAATTCACGTGAACTTTTCTTGCGACCCAGCGTACCCTCCGCCCTCGGCTTTCCATTCAAATGCGTGGAAAGAGAAGACTTACCTCTTGGCGGCAATCCCTTTGCGCAAGCCCCGAACGATCATTGATGATGCTTCACAGTTCATCCAATCTGCTCTAACCTCATCGCTTTCGCTATTCCAGTCAACAAGCCCCACACATTCTACTCCCGAAGAGGTGTACAAGAGCGGAGTAGATCTTGGTGAAGATGAAGTCGTAGAGGAAGAGCGCGGGGAGGCGGGTGAGGTTGACGATTCTCCAGAGCCTAGCAGGAAAGTCAGGATGCTCTCTGTCGTCAACGCGACAATGGAAGATGAGAGTTTGGTAGAGAAAGCGAGGAACCGTCGGAGATGGCAAATTGAGCCACTTAGAATTGCGAACAAACGCACCACCGCGTGAGTTTACTCTTCAATGTTTGGCTTTCATGTACTATAAATCGTGTAATATCCGGTCATCTCTTTCGTGGTCGTTATACAAGTAGTTAAACGACTGTATCCCCTCAGTCCGCCTCGAGCCGGAGGAGCCCGAACGAAGGCGTGATCAATAATATTGAACTTGGAACTTGAAGATAACCTGATAAGAGGACTACTAGATAGCTGGATCCGTTCTCTCGACTACCATGATGGCCTTGATAGCAGCACTCGTAATAGTTCTAGCTGCGTCAGTTTCAGCTCACCAGATACCACTGGCAGACCATAGCGCAGACAAGGCCTTATCTTGGATGGAAAAATACGGGAAGCCCATTGATCAACCGTTTTCGGGACCTCTCTCGTTCTCGCGCTTGCCATACACGCTCTGTCTAGAAGACGAGGACGCGACCTTTGACATTGCAATTCTCGGGATGCCTTTTGACACGGGAGTATCCTACAGACCAGGGTGAATTCGGGCTATCTCTCTAAACGGAGTATTTTATGTATACAAAACTTGTGGACCACAGGGCGCGGTTCGGACCTTATGCTATCAGATCTGGGAGTCGACGCCAGCGAGAAGCTCGTGGATACACCATGTCTTGGGGAAACAACCCTTATAACCATGGCGCGAAGATCGTGGATTGTGGGGACGTACGTGGTTCCCATTCGCGTCAATGTCGTTAATAATTACAAGTTACGCGGTTAGGTTCCTGTTAGCCCATTTGACAACGCCCTAGCTATAGACCAAATGGAGGTCGCATACTCCACCCTCCTGAAACGACCAGCGCCCAGCTCGACTGAACTGGATCCTCGTCCCCCCGCATAGTGAGGTTTGTGCCACAAACACCTTCTTCACATCTGAATTGATCAATGGTTCACAAGCCTGGGAGGAGATCATACCATTGTGCGACACCTGTATTTTCGAACCAACAAGGGCTGAATTCCTTTAGGTCCTCCCTATTCTCCGGGCTCTACACAAAGTTCACGGACCAGTATCTGTAATCCATTTCGATGCTCACTTGGTATGTTTAACCAGCATATATACTCTACTTCATGGATGACAGTATGCCAGGACACATGGGCGAGCTATGCCGGACAGACGTCTGAACAATCCCGCGTAACTCATGGGACATTCTTCTATCTTGCCCAAGAGGAAGGATTGATGAGAAACAATAGCATCCATGCGGGTATTCGCTGCAAGTTGGGCGTGAGTAGCGGTATCCGTCAATATTCATGAGATACTTTAGCTAACGGTTTATTTAATTGAAAAGGGCGTGGAAGATCTAGAGAACGATGAGGAAGTAGGGTTCCGTGTCATATCTACTGACGACATAGACGATATCGGCGTTTCTGAAATCATCAAGCGCATTCGAACTCGAATCGGAGACAGTCCAGTATATTTAAGGTCAACGATGTGCACTGCCCATTATAGTTGCTTATATTGATGATTTCTTTAGCTTGGATATCGATGTAATAGGTATGGAACAATGGCTCGAGTATTCGTCCTCAAACTTGAATTAATTGAACACGATGTAGACCCTGGTCTCGCACCCGCAAGTAAGTCTACACGCTGAATTATCCATGCTGACTTTCTTACTAATATTTAATGTGCTAGCGGGTACACCAGAAGCGGGAGGATGGACGACACGCGAAGTAAAGCGCATTCTGCGAGGCCTAGCTGGTTTAAATTTTGTGTCAGCACCATTCATCTTCTGGAGATTGCTGATCCTAATTCATTGTAGCGGCGCTGACATCGTCGAAGTTGCTCCATCGTACGACCACGGTTAGTGTGCATATCTGATATGGGTTGTTTATCCTTGTGCCAATGTCCTCCCAGCCGATATCACTGGCATCGCTGCTGCGGATCTCGTCCATGACTTCCTGTCGATGTTAATATCCACCGAGCCTCCCAAATCCGCTCACAGGAAACGCCCCAGAGACGAGCTGTGATAGATCACTAGGTCCTGTATTCGCAGAAGTACATCCACCGACTATTCATAGTACAGATCGTCACAATGAGGGTATGTATGCATATCATGCAGAATCATGCAGATGAATCAGAAAATAGATGTGCAGTAAAAACGGAGCGTCTGTGGCGAATAAAAATATCATGTTTTCAACGTCTAATTCTTTCCACTCCATCCTCCAGGGATTACTGCGGATCCAGCCTCATAACCGGGCGGAGGACTATCATCGTATTGTTGTGGTGACATTGTCCTATGCGCCCGAGGTCCCATTGGACTTGTCTGCCTTTCTGCTGCTGCAGGTACAGCCGTATTTATGTGGGAAGTCGTTTGAGGAGTTTGCGCAGCATACGACAGATATGAATGTTCTTGCGTGTGCTCAGGAAGAGGAGGTAGAGTATTATGCCCATATCCATCTCCTCCTAATGTATAGTTTCGCTCTTGCACTGGAGGACCAGTTACTTGCGCCGGATAAAAGGTGGAAGCATGCGGTTGTGATGACGTCGGTGGTGGGCTTGTTGTGTAGCTCCGAATACCGTAAGGATCATTATACTGTGACTGAGCTTGGGGATGGGCTTGAGAAACGTCATATGCATCATATTGCGAGTATGCAGATGGATACTGCTGGTGGGAGGCAGCCGAATGGACTAACAATATCGTTAGAAGATAGATAGTGATGATACCACTAAAACTTACAAGTTGTTCCTCCCGCTGTATGCCCATAACCACCAACAGGCGAGTCATGACGGTCAGGATATTGCTGGGGATTTGTGGAAAGATACTGGTTGTTAACAGGTAGGTTGTGTGTGGGCGATGAAGGCTCAGGAGCCGCATATGTATAGGTCGATGCAGCATACGTCGAAGGAGCATAGCCTGTGGTGGCGCTACCTTGTCGTCGCGGTTGAGGTTGGGGTGGATACGATGTGGATTGGGTGGGATTGTTGGGATTGTAATACTCGTCGACAGCTCGAGAACCGGCAGGCGCTTGAACATAGCCACCTCCAACGTACCCACCTCCCTGTGCGGGCCTGCCACCGTATCCGCCTGACTGGAGGTTATTTGCTGTGTTAGGTGTAGATTGGTCACGGTATGGGCGCTCGATGATTACATTGTCACCGTCGACGCGAGCGGTCAGAGGTTGCGCCTCCGGTAGAGGTGATAACCCGACTTCTTTCCCTTGCATGGCCTTCCTGTCAGCCTCCGCCTTGACTGCATCCAAACGCATCTGGTCGTATTCTCCGTTCTCGCGGTCTTGACGTCTGCCCCATTGGTCCCTAGGCTTACGCTTTGAGATACAGCAGCGACCGACGGTATAGAGGCATCCACTGAAGAAGAGGAGTAACCATGCGGCCAGTGTCAACCAAATGGCGGTCCCCATTGAAGCTGTTCCCACAGAATTTATACGTGCTTTAGCGACGAAGAAAAGGACGAGGTCGAAAATGAATGCAATAAGCGCGACGGCAGCTGCGAAGCCCGACACACAAGTGCTGCAACAAGTCATGGACATTTCCCGTACATGTGCAAGGAGGCCAAAGAAAGCTGAAACCGCGGCAAGACCTAGGGCAACGATGTGAAGGACGAGGGCGTATGTTATCCACTTGACGGCCACGTTGGGTATACTAATGGGCAGGTCATTGCCAACAAGACTGTTGATATCTTGACAGCAAAATATTGGTCCCAAAAGATTAGGGTGCAATGGAATGTCTCACCAATTTCATACCCAACTGATGCCTTTGAACAGGTCGTGCCGTTCGATAGCGCTAGACAATATCCCAATGTACCGAACGTGACGGTACCGTTGTATCCACCTTCCGATATGCTTGCCTTGAGAAAGTATACAGACTTTAATAAGGGCACACAAAATGAGACGACTGCGAGCAGGATTGTCGCAACGAGAGTGCAGATGAAACCTGGTGTTGCAGGGCGCAAGATACCCATCTTTGTCGACGACGAATGGAAAGATTACGAAGGCGATAGGCAAATATGCGTAGAATAGAAAAAATTGAAGGAGAATTGGATGGTAGTGGAGGTGGTGACCAAGTCAACCAAAGCTCTATGAAGGCAGTAATCTAGCACCGCCCTGCACGCCAAGATGGCAGTTGCCGGATATGCCGAGTCCCAGTGTGGCAACACGGCAAGACTGTCTTGTGTTTCCTCTCTCATCTTCAAAGGCGCAGTCGACGCTGTGCTCAATACCCAGCACAGCGAGCTGTCGACGTAGCTGTTGTGACGCTGTAGCATGGAGCAGTAGTGGCCTATTCAAACTTGGCTTTTATTTAAATAATCACTGATATCGGTCTTGCAGACACCACCGACGGAATGTCCGTAAGCGGAACCTTTAATTGCTCCAACTCGCATCGTCTAGATGCCTCTAGGATATTTGTTCGTCTTTTCTGGCTAGCTTCGAGAGTCTACTGGCGTCGTGCATGCGGCTCTGACAAGCGACTCATCACCTCGGACCCCGGTTATTTTTTATTCTCACGCAGAAGTCAATTCAAGGCCTTTGTCCACCATTGATTCTGCCTTGAAAGTTCTCTAATAAACCGACAATGGATCACCGGATAAATGACGATCTCTCAATTTTTGATATAACACCCGAAAGTTGCATTTTCCGATCGGGTTGCGAATCCGGGTAGCACAAAAATAACCAACAGCGGCCAACGAAGGCGTCAAGGACCTGCGACCTCCGGATATCAATCTTATTGTCCGATGCCCTTTAGCCACTACTACTTAGGACAACCCCCGACAGTCGCCATCGTTCTTGCTCGAAATCGATGTGAAGCACTCTAGCATTAATGGAGTCAATCACACAGAAGGCCTCTATACGCGTTGCCTGCTTCATTTTGGCTTTATGGGGAGTTTATCTGGTGCGTCAACCATTTTGATTCCAAAGTTACATCTCATTTACGATACTCTTCAGAGCACTACGGCGCTGTTCTTAACAGCTGTAATCCCTTCTTCTTTGCGCCCACGCTCTCATCTTGTCCACTCGTTGAAACGCCACCTACGCAAACGTCGTGTTCGCGATCGGCGTCGCCGACGTTGCAATAAACGCTCGGGTGACGCCTCCTCAGATCATACCCTGGTTGAGGAGGCGACGAGCAAAGCACACGATGAAGTTTTGACTCTAGCCTCCGTTCCTCGCCACGTACGAGTCGGGTCTATACAATCAGGATCGTCATTGCATACCACCTCTACCGACGACACATTCTTCACTTCCACAAACACCTCATCAGAACACCTCTCTCATCGCCGTGTATTCACCATGAAACGCGCCTGCTGCAGAAAGGATTCACGAGACTATTGTACTCCACGCCGCAGTGGACCTCTACCCCGGTCTCCTTATTCCAGATTCAAATCATTGTTCAAACATGACAACCCAAGTCGTACATCGAAGGTATGAACACACTCACACACATTGAAGAGCTCGTGGTTCTGATCAGAGCTACAGTAAGCACAAAGCCGCGGTCGGTTCTGTCGTTCCAGATTTTCGACAGGTATCCCGACACCCCCAGCAGCCCATTTAAAGACCCTGAATCGGTACGGGTAGAGACGGCTCGGCGCCATAGCTTTCCTTTGTCGGACCCAACCAAGATCAGGTCTAAACGGCGATGGAAACTACTCCATTGAGCAATCGACTCTCGAGACGAAATCTAACGACTTCCTACAAACTTGTCACGCCCTGCATTTATTCATCATCTTACATTATATTCCGAATTCGAATCCAATTGTACATTTAAAAAAATATGCACGAAGCGCTAAAATGTGCGGATCAAGTCGCAACTGAAACGTCGTACTACTAAGGAAGTGAGACATTGACGACACCCCTCTCATCTGTTCACACAGCGCGACGTGAAGCTGTACGCGCGGCCATCCTGATTGATGATTGATAATCATGACTACTTCTTTCGAGGAGGAGCACATTGTCTTTTTACCGGCCAATGTACTTCAAACTTCTCAATATGCACGTTAGGTTAAGATCTGACACCTTGCACGCAGGCTTAAGCGGGTGGAATGGTCGACGTAATCTCCGTAACGTACGCGAATTGAATTCTTGCGGGCGGCGAAACGACACGTGATCTCTCAGGTCCTGTTGTATCAGTGACATCACGTAAGATGTCCGGAATGGAGAACTCAAAATAACATAAATTGATCGCGGCAAACCTAGTTGTTTCATATTTCCCACACCGTACTTTTGCAACCAACCACAGCCAACCACCATGATCTATTCCCACTGTACCTACTAGTATCTGCGACTTGAGCACTTGATACACACACACACCTTCGTTCTTTCGCCAATTCTGTCGTTCAGGTCGCCCATTGGCAATGCCCATTTATCTTCCCCGCAGTGATATGGAGTCTATATTCCGAAAAGCGGTCATGCTGACCGTCAGTTTCCTAATGGCCTCAGTTGGGTTTTCTTTGGTGAGTGACAATCTCCTGACGACCAAGGCAGTCGCTGACCGTATCGTTACAGAGCCTGATCGCATCCTTACTGGGTATCTTCTTCCCGGATATACAGGAGAGACCCCCACGTCGTAAGGACCCAATACGCGTCTCTAAAGGGAAGAAGCCGCGCCGACACCAAGTTCGTGACACGTTCAGGTCTCGAGATCAGCATGGTCTCGTTACAGAGGAACCGCGGCCCGTTTTCAATCTTCTCGTACAACCCATTGGCAATGCCGCCCATGACTCTGATGGCCTTACTGTCACCGAACCGACGGAGCGAGGGGAGCGAGGACGTAGTCAAACTTTAATAAATGACTCGCCTAACCTGGGGTCATCACCACCTTCACAGCATTCGCGCGCCTCCATGTCACCCTCAGAATACTCAGAGCACTCAGAATGGAGCGCTCAGACGTATGATTTCCCTACAGTCTCGAGTGAGGAATCATCCCCTCCTCGTAATTCGCATGTGCACGGTTTCCGGATCGGACGTGCATGGAAGAAATCAAAAACCTCCATGCCTTCTCCGACGGAGGAGACGATTCCTAGTAACTCGCCACCAATCAAGAAATCAAAAACATTCAACAAACGCCCTAGCACGGAGAAAAAAGGTAAAGCGGCAATCCTATCCGGATGACTTTACAATTCTGACATGTCTCTAGGCATCTGCAAGGCTAGGTCATTCTGCGTTATGGAAAGAGAAAAGACCCCGAAAGCGCCATCCCCTCGTCCTCGTACGCAACCATATGAGGCACCGTATTTTACACCACTGCCAGGTTCGGGCCCCGTTTTGTCTGTGCCTAAGGCCAAGCCAGTTCGTAGCAGTACGTTACCGCCTCCATCATATTGCCGGGCTGCCACGACTCCCCCACCGCTTGCATCGGTACGGACTGCTTAATATTCCAAGAATGTCACCATCGTTTGCTATCGGAATTTCTCTTCATAATTGCTAGTTTCGTTCATTATTATTTATTCCCATCTCATTATTATTTTTCCGAAAAATTGCCTCTTTTTTTGGGCATCGACAGCCTTACATTCGTTGCATAAAATGTACTTGTATCTGAGTAGAATCTGTATCAATAATATCAGCATTGTTTCGAATCCGAAGAGAGAGCATCTCAGAGCAAATCCAGACTTTCGCCAAACGGGGATACTCAAATGTACAGCTACATCTTATCTCTTGCTGATAAGATCTACAATCGAAGAGTTGATCATCCTCATTTTCGCTGGTTGTGACTAGGGGCAACGCCGGTTAAGAAATCGTGCGCTGACTAAGCACAGATCGGTCCTTTTGATGGCAAAATGCTTCATCTCACCTTCGGCTCTCGTTAGCCTTGATTTGCAACCCTCACCACTAGTGTATATAGTAGATACCATCACAGTATTGGGTGACTTCCCGCAGGATTTAGAAACACAGACTATTTTCTAAATTCAAAGAAATTCAAATTACGAACATTTTGAATCTATATTTTCAGATCGTAAGCCAACAATCATCGAACGTGTTATAAAATGCTACCTACCATGTGCCGTATTGCCGGGGAGATGAATATAAAAGGAAAGTGGACCTTCCCCTCCACTGAACCCTTAAAGACGAGAGCTATGGTGTCGCGCAACGATTCGAAGGCTACTTCTTAAGCCACAAGTTCATACGAGCCTAGCAGCAGGAGAGGATGGGCTGGAGGTTGCGAATCGAGATTGGCGGACTTCGAAATATCCTAGCAACGAAATCTACAACAAGGATTTAGGTCTGGAAGGGGGGGTCGGAGGGGTCGTTTAGATTAAATTTTAGGAAAGCTGAATTCCCATCAAAATCCATCGATCAACAGGGTCAAAAGTTGATGTCGGCTGCTCGGCAACCTTCCATATGGGGTGGTTGCTATGTGTCTAGAATTTTGTTTAGGTTTCTAAATCCTGCGGGAAGTCACCCATTAAGCCATTTGGTCTGCGATTTTATTTGGTGGAAACTGGCCTTGTAATAATCAATAATGTTTGGCCCTGTTAGCATGCATTTTGCTGGGCCAATTTAATGCACCCAGTTATGGCTTCCACATGGACAGATTATGGCCAAAAAAATCATACTAGGCCATATCTGAATAAAATACGTGTATTCCTTGTAAAATATACGCAAAAAAGGAATTGTAAGCACCAGATATATGAGCAAAGTCGGGCATATTAAGCATTTATAAAAATTATGCTTCAAAGAATACATGTAGAATTATATGCTGATTAAATTTTATCTCTGAAAGTATACGCCAATGTCAGTCGTTCGGCCTACAGTAGGTGCAGACAACGCAAGCTCACTTTTTGGCTGGGAATCCATAAAGGGTAAGTCACGGTCGGAGTTTGAATTCTGGTGAGGATTGCCCATAGTCACAATCACTGGTTGCACTCTAACGCCCACTACCCCGTTGCCTCGAAATGGATGCGCCCACGGATCCTCCTTTAAAGGCACCTTTCCCTCAACGACCTGGCTCTAGAATTGGCAACATGGACGTCGATATCAAGCCCATTGCTGGACCGTCACCGTCGTCTGTGGCGCCCAGACCGACTCCTCCTCTTTCTCATCCTGGGCAGACTGACAGCCCTCCACCGAAACCGAATATCCCGGCCCATGCTGCTGGCGAAGAGGTCTCGCTTCCCTCGCGTGTCACCTCCGGTCCAAAAGTAAAATCTGGGACGCCGAAGCCAGCGACACCGACCCCGCGTCCGGGTGAGGCTCCTGCTGGCCCTCCCTCTGAGCTGAAGACGCCAGAGGCCGGAAGGCCGTTGAATGTCACGGATGCGCTGAGCTACCTGGATGCAGTCAAGGTCCAGTTCCAAGACAAACCGGAAGTTTACAATCGTTTTTTGGATATTGTGAAGGATTACAAAAACCAAGTGTGCGTCGTGATATCGTTTGATACTAGCACTCTCACTAATCTTATTCCCCAAGTATCGATACTCCAGGCGTCATACAACGGGTATCACGATTGTTCCATGGGAACCCCACACTCATCGGAGGATTCAACACGCTTCTTCCAGTTGGGTACCGCATAAACGTATCTGCAGACCCCCTTGATCCGAATACAATCACCATCACTACCCCGCAGGGAACAACGACACAAAGCACCAACAATTTTGGAATTGCCAGAATACAGCCACCCCGCGACATTCCGGGGTTTGGCCCTAACCTTGCGCACCCACTTCCGTATCCTCCTGGTATCCCCCCGCCTCTATTGCCTCCGCTCGGCTCTCGTTCGATGACCCCACAAGACGCGATCCAGTACTTGAACAAGATAAAGGCGAAATTTTCGGATGTCCCTAACACGTACAAACAATTTCTTGACATCCTCCGAACGTACCAGAAAGAGCAAAACAATACCCAAGAGGTGGGCGTGTATTCTTTGTATCTTTTTGATGAAGGCATCGAGCATGATTTTTAGGTTTACTCCCAAGTCCGGGTCTTGTTCAAGGATGCTCCCGACTTGTTGGCGGAATTCAAAGACTTTCTTCCCAAGGTAGTGTCTCCTCAGAACGGAATGGTGATCGTTCCTCAACCATCTGGGAGTCAAATGATGTTGGCATCACAAACTTGGAATACTCCCGATGCTTCATCCAGCTCCCCCGATAAAGCTGTAAGAAAACCTGTCCCATGTTCCTCCACAGTTCGATCCTAATTTTTCTCCGGGGTTTCATCAAAGTACGTAGACGAATGAGGCAGCGTCTCTTCTTGGGAACTTGAACAACAAGAATGCTGTAGAGAAGCAGCCACCAGGAGTGTAAGGGACCATAGGGGGCTCGCTACTGATGCTTGTGGGTCGGTCAGGAAGAAAAAGAAAAAGAAAAGAAAAGAAAAAAGAAAAAAGAAAGGGGAAAGAAGGGAAAGGGAGGGGAAATTTGTGAGATACTTACCAATAAACCTGAGCCAATTTCCGAGTGTTTCAGTTACTGGCTGAACGAAGGTGAAAGGAATACTCGACAGCAGTCGCAACTGATGCCCAAAGCACAGCCATATGCCCGGCATTTGTGCCGTTCACTAGCGAAATGATTTTCTGAAAAATCAGTAGGGCGAGCCAGCACTAGATATTTTAATCGCAGCTTCACAAACGTATAACACCTCATAAAATAATGATTTCTGTTTTTCTAGATGATGATGAAAGACAGTAGACTTTTCTCATATTTACTTTTGCTACTGACCGGAGTTTGAAAATCTTACTATGGACCAGCAGGCATGTTACTGTGTTATCTCGCACCAAAAGGGCCTGTTATGTGTTATGAAGTTTGCTGATCTTCACATAATGGACCCCCGTTACGCATTATGTGAAGATACAGTCAAAATACTACAGTAGACCCTCACATTTAGTATTTAAGTAGCAGCTCTCATTGTACATACCCTAGCTTTGAGCTAACATTAATCTATACCGAAACTATCGCTTAATTCTTCGCTAAGAACTAAAGACTTAGCCTTATCGCCTATCATTTAAGGGACTCATCAGTGACTGCCTGAATGCGAGACAGCCGTTGTTTACCCTTGATAGGAGTTCGGGTCTAATATTTAGCTTGAAGCTTTTCCCTGCTCCTTAACCAGAGCCTACATGTCAACAACACTTGAGATACTTTTATCTGCAGTCTACCTTGCTATCAGCACAGCACTCTTTGTAACCACCCTCATGCTAGCAATCCTATTTCATTACAGAGTAACCCCTCGTATCCAATGAAACCACAACCTGCCCTTTGTAAACCATGTCCTTCCACAGCAGCCACCACTGGCACACCTCTACTCACCCCTACCACGCCGAGCATCAACACTCGACGAGCACCCTCGCCTCATCCCAAGGAGAGACAAAGAAGATGTTCCTGGGACAATGGAGGTCGGTGTTCAGGAAGGAAGTGATGGAAGTACTACCGGAGCAAGGCTCCCCTTTATCTAGCTTTCTTCAGACGGCTCCTCCCATCACGAGTCTGCCGGCGCTACCCCCCATCCAACACGAGCCGTTCCTACAGCGGCAGACCTGGCAAGGTATCTCGTCTGACTTGGCCTGAGGAGAACAAGCCCTCACGGCTTCCCAGCCCCTGAGCAACCTTCCAGCAGTTGTCCTGGGGGTAGCCGACTTCCAGCCGCTGCTGTCGGGCCCCATGACATCTTTATTGATTCCACTTCTGAGCTTGACGTCGTCTGGGACAACCTCAATTTACCCTACACTGCCTTCTTCCCCCATCGAGGAAACCCATATCGAGCCAGAACACCGGAGCCTGATTATTCCGTCATACACTGGGACAAGCCAGTACGAATCACGACGTGATCCCCCACTCCCCCAGAACCAACCAGGGAGTCCTCACCAGAGTTTGCACCTTGAGGAACCCCAACAACCCAAGCCAGACTCGCCATTCCAAGAAGGAGAAGGGAGCTGCCAAGATCAGCCATCGACGTTGTGGAAGAGCTCAATCAGTATGACCAAGAAAGGAGACAAGTAGAGCGAGAGTGGGCAGCAGTGTTCAGGGAAATCAATGAGCGACAGCCCAATGTCGGGCTTAGGACTTCGTGCCATACGGTATACAGTATACAGCTGTCAGCTCCAATCTGTCGATGGCATACAGACTGTATTTGTAAGACCCGAACTGCAATCAAAGGTAAATAGTCGGCTGTATCGCGTTCATACAGTCACCGACTAGTCCTTGGATGATTGCCGCTCAAGACGAACTTTAGTAGCACTTAGCGAGAAGGAATGAGTTTCGGTATGAATAAACTTTAGCTCAAAGCTAGGGAATATACAGCTTTGAGTACACTACTTATATACTAGAGTGAGGGTCCGTAATGGGTACTAAGATGAGGGTACCGTGTTAGAAAGTGAATAAGCCAAATACACGGTAGCCAAGAATAACACGTATACAATATGTGTTAGCGATGTGAAGACTCCGTGGAGTCGTGGGTCTGAAGGTTATCTTATCTTATCTCTGATAAGATAAGATAATGCGTGAGATAATGAATGAAATGAATAAATCGTAACAGTATTGGTACGTCCGTCACAGTCGTATGTACGATCATATGCCAGGAGCTCTGCTTGGATTATCAAACTTGTATAGGACTTCACCTCATAGTCACTAAACTAACCTAACTTGATTCCAGACATACCTGGACATCACTACTGTCCTTGGATGAAACACAAAGAGGCATTCCTGACGATCACATGATTGCATCATCCATTCCAAACATGCAAAAAATCATCTGGAAGGTTATAAATAGGCTAGAAATGATTCACAACGAAAGATACGGCACCCTACATGGCCCTGGATCTCTATATCATCACTTAGCTTCGCTCACGAGTGATCCAGTGTTGTATACCGTACACACGGCTGTCAACAGCTGTCAATACGGGTGCTTCTTGAGCTCTTGACGGTACAGTTATGGTACCCATATGATGGCACCTGTACAACTGTATTATACGGTGACAGTGTGAAGCCCTAGTTGGGCTCGACAGCAGAGGAGAAACGGTATACTATTCTGACGACAGTACCAGAACCGAGGTACTCCCTGTCAAGGAGCACGTCAATGGAATTGTTGGGAGAGGGAGTCCCGCTCTCTCCCCAATCCCAACACCCCCAATCCCAAACACTCCCCCAGCCAATCACCCCGATAACCATCGCCCGGGCCCTGTACCTTCTGTCAACAGGTAAACTGGTCCAAATCCCCAATGTACTCCTTGATGCGTCCCTGGAAGAGCTGTTTGATCACTTTAGAGAGGAATTAGTAGCGGATCGGGATCAGTCATAGATGTAGTATTAGACCAAACTATAATGGTTATAACCATGGAGTGGTTTGGCAAAATCATGGTTATTTACCATGCTCCCACTAGAGGAGAAAATTTGCTAGCACAGCTTGGTTTTGGCTTGGTTCGGGCCCTATTTTGCATCCATAATGAGCAGGATTGCCTTCCATATTTTATTTATACCTCAACCTTGCAAACCGGGACCATAAATTTGGAAATTCAGCCCTTCCGAGCTTTTCTCAATCAGCAAATATATTTGCCTGCCCATGGATGAGCTTATGTAATGTTCCCAGGACACTGCCATGGCCCAAATTGGCTGGCCCAGCACTGGTGTGGCTGGCACCATAATTCCCACCCTCCCGCTCATCGTTTGAGTCCAAAAAAAATTGTGTGGCCTCAAAAAATATGTTTGATTGCAGTTTTTGGCCTCTCCCCGCATGCGCGGAGCATATTTTGGCTGGATGTGTTGGGGAGAACCAGGATGTACTTACCGTGGGATTCTATCATTCCAAATCCGATAGCTAGATTTTTTTTTTGTGAGTCTACCCTAGAATTCAGGCTATTTGAGCAAGTAATTTGGTTTTTTGGAAGCATCATAATCATATACTAATCATATTGATACTTCTACAAGTTAATGTAAAGTTGCGAATCTCTAATTTAACAAGAGAGAACATTTTTGATGTTTTCGGACTTTGCCGGTGAAGCGGAAGACCTGGACCGATTCAAATTTCATGACACAAATGCTTCAGTGTCGGCTGACCACATCTTGTGAAGTGGAGAAAAGTATCTAGATGTGTTAATGTATAGTAGATTTACGCATAAATTGATTATTGTAGCTTACAGTTCAGTATCTATGTTGTAATACCCAATTTTAATTAAAGTCATATTAAAGTCAGTAGACCAGGTCAATCAAGGACTACTAATGAATGCACGCTAGGTGCATTCGAAAACTCGTACATGCAATATGCGTATGTATTTGTGGATCTTGGTGGATCGGGAGGATTATTTACACTGTGTCATATATTACATTGAATATATAACTACACTTTCACTGTTCAAGACGACATCTAGTGGTCTATGAAGGGGATAGAATCTTCAAAATGCATGGAAATTGAAGAAATTACCATTAAATAGCCAATATCTAAAGTCCCTTATATTCCGCTACTCAAAAAGGTATATAAGTATATAATATCTAATGATAATTGAATGTTCCGAAGACTTTTAGGCCCTCGGAGAGAGTAATTCGAGTGGGGGATGAACCCCGAGTCTGCATTCCACTCACTCGATTGCTACGGTCCGACCAACCGAGCAGCGATCGAGTGGCTGTGCTACTTCTTTTCTTACCTTTTACCACTACCTCTCACCGCCGCAACGCCCATCCCCTCACTCAACAGCCCTCTCACGGGCGTAAAAAGGTATGTTCTTAATTTTTTTTGATACTTACTATTGTTTTAGATACTTTTTCCGCATCCGGTGGCCCCAAGAACCCCAGAGAGCGACTATTCCTTCCCCACTGACCATGCGTAAGCCCTCCAACGAGGCAGGGCCATCCGTAGCCCCATGCGACGGACGAGACACTGAGATCCATCGACGACAATGACTGCGACACCCCAATGGTGTCCCTGCTGCCCCAAATACTGCCCCCATCCCCATTCCAACCAACCGAGTCTACCCCGCATCGACATCGAGGTGAATCGCAGCTGTACACAAGTCGACGATACATCAATGACCCCATACAAATGGAGGGATCCGATATCAGTGCTCATCTGCAAGCGGGAGGGGGAAAAATATCCGGAAGGGCACCATGGACGACGACTATGAATTGGACGACGACGATGATGGCGGGGGATGACGTGAAGGCTATAAACGTGGAGGAGGGCCTTGCTAGGATATGGGGCAGGGCTATGAGAGAGGGAAGGCGAGCAGGGATGGCGCAGAAAAGCGAGAGGGTGCGAGTGGGAGGGTGGGACCAACATCGGGACGCTGACGGACGACGACGACGACGAGGAGCACGCACTTATGAGCATCAGTGAACGGCTCGATGGCGCATCAACTGCACTAAAAATTCTGGATATCGGACCACCACGACCACTGTCACCGCCCACCACATCCCCGACCAACATCGGGCTCTCCCGCCCCACTCAAACCACCTACTGACCCCAAAGTCGTGCATCTCCCATTCTTTGAGTGGGGGAACACAACTATGTGGTCTGCTCCTGCCTGCGAGGCCGTCGTCGCCATCAGCCTGCCGTCTATCCCAATGCCTGCCTTTTTTGGCAAATACCAACCACTACACTCGATCCAGTCCAGCGATAACCTCTCCACCCCCATTGTCGACTTCAGGGAATCGAATGGTGAACAATATTTCCCTTTCTGATCTCCCAATCACCCTCGAACGGTCGACGACTCCCACCCGCCACTTGTACTGCATCCTACTCATCGAATACCGCCACCTGCTGCCCTGCAACCTCACAGTCTGACGAATGTGGTGTCTACATCGCCGATGACACCATTCTCGGGGTCACCCACATCGTCAATGCCCCGCTGCACGCCGTACGATGGCGGGGTTTTTTTTTATTGATATTTCTCGTGTATCTAAGTAGATAAATATACTATAATTTCAGTAGCTCGTATGACCTGTTGGTACAGTGGTTTAATTGTTATATTTCTTAATGAGAGCTTCTGTTCAAATCTCTGTGTGTGTAAATAATTTTCCTTTTGCCTTTTTGTGATAGAAATAATAGGTCATCTGTTATCGATGCCTCGCATCCATCTCACGTCGCCTGCACCCAGTCGGGATTGGATTGGTGCATCCTTGAGGTCTTATTTTTGTCCTCAAATCCCAGTCTGCACACCTATACATTGAGCTGAAGGGCGGGAATTTGATTATTTAGGATTCTGGCATTAAGAGGGCAGTGTTGCCGGATTTAAGTGTAGCTGCCTTTTTTGTACGCTGTAGCATAATATTAATTTTCAGATGAATAAAAGCTCACTGTAAGAGAAATAACCATGATTATCTGGTTATTTGATACTGCCTGCTGCTTTGGGAGCATCATTTAGGGCAGAGATGACTTGGGTTTGTGCCCAATTGAAAGGTGGTTAATAACCACAAATTTGGCAAAGTGATAGATGATTATAACCATTAGCTTTGGCCTAACACTGCAGCCAAGGGTGTCGGGATTGGGCCAGGACCCCGGCTGGAATTGACTACGCATATTATGGGTATAGCTATATCCTAAAGGAGGAGGCCACTCATTTTGCCTGCCACGCTTATAATATGATCCATTGCGATCATTGGGTCCAGGTACTGGCCCGATATCAGCGTCCCCAAATTGATCTACCATCTATAACGTACATGCCGGAACCTATGGATGACGAACCACTGGTACCCCCACTGTGGGTCACCATACCTGATTACCCGAGATGGGAACCAGGTTATGCACCAATGGTGTTGAGTTACGTGTACCCACAAGGATACGGACCGCCAGGCATGCAAGGATGGCCTAGGCTTTTCGCTGCTGCCATTGCTGATGACAACACAGAACCCTTGGACACGCCCCAACCACCTAGCAAACCGCAGCCCCCAACTGGGCCACTGCAAGCACCACCCATCATCCCTCAGAGGTGGGCGCCACCTCGCTACCCACCACCACCTGAACCGCCAGACCCTCCTGCCCTGTGGACTCTCGCCAAAGACAACCAGAGACCGTGGGCAGCATTAAAGCCCAACATGGTCAGAGAATCTGAGAACTTCAACGGCAACTCCAATGACATCGCCTGATTCTTCTTGCAGTGTGACATGTACTTTTCAGTTTTCAACCAGTACTTCCAATACCACCCTCACAAAGTCATTTTCTGTGTGTCATGCTTCAGCAAAGACACCCAGGTATGGTGGGAACTGTGTGCATGAGAACTAGGAAGGAATATTAATGGGGACCAAGTCTATCCGGCCTACGAGCAGTTTGTGGAAGAAGTCAGGTGACGATTCTGGAAGGATGCCAACACCAAGATCAAGTTTGCGCAGTGGGAGAGACTCCGACAGAGCAACTTCCTTGACAGCGACTTATTCTTCCAGCAGTTCGAGTCGTTGGCTTTTAAAGCGGGGGTCCTTGGTATCGACCAGATGATGATGGCTCAAGTCAAAAAGGCATGTCGGTCATCCACCAAGGACATCATCTATGCATCAGATGGGGATGTCCTGACTAGCTACCAGGAATGGAAACGTCGGATACTCCGAATCGATCATAACTGGAGGATGCGAAAGGCAGAGCAAGGAGGAGCCAAGGTGACTGAATGGAAGCAGCAGGCGAAGACGAATACAACCCTGACGACAAAGGGGAACCAACAGCAGAGCAGTGTCCCAGAAAAGAAGATGGGAATTGGCACGACATATGGAGGAACGGGCGTGCCAATGGATATTGACAGAGCGCACAGCAAGGCAAAGTGCTTCCGATGTGGTGAAATCGGGCACTTCAAACGAGATTGTCCCAAATCCCTGAAGACCAAGGAAGAGGCGCTACGATGACTCAATTATTACTGGAACCATGTAGCAACAAATGAGAAAACAAACTCAAAAATCGAAGAGGTAAAAGACAGGGCCGAGCAGTAAACAATTCGACTGACTTGGCCAAAGACTTAGTTTCATCCAGTACGCACTCGTCACCCACTAGTCAGGCTTATTGTACTTCTGTAGTTGACATTATGCATTCGAATATACCAATTTGCGACTTCACTACCAAGGGGGAAACTAAGAAAGAATCGAAACAGGCAGATGGGGCCACTGACCCCAAGACTGTGCAACCAGCTAAACGTTCAGCAAGTAGCTCATCAAGAGTGAAAGCAGCAGACAAAAAGACACCCACCATAGTATCACCCATCATAACAGCGCCAGCTAAGTGACTGGATGGGGCAGGGGAACAAGTGCCTCCATCGGAGGGACACGCCTCCCCCTGATAAAGCGGCTCCACAATCAGAGAACACCGCAAGGATTGGGCCCACCCATGTGCCCCCGACCATCAAGACTGTGCACAGTGGACCAATTGCGCAGTCTGACAACCAGCAGCAGAGCAAGAGTCCCGGGAGCGCGAGCCAACAGCAAGACGATGGTTGGCACGAGGTCAGCGCAGGCCCCAGGCGGGGGCAGAATGACTCACATAGTCTGACAGGAGCAGATATGGAGGCACCGTGTGCAGAGACTTCCAACCGCTGACCATCCCAGTCCGCTGTTTCCCCAAGAGATGGCCCTGTTGTCAGGACAAGCTTGCTGCAATCTGATTCTCCCAATGGAGTTTGGCGTGACACCCCCCTGGGCGATCTCAACAAAAACCAGCGAGTAGCAAAAACTGTTGGATGCGCAACAGCCTCGACCAAAGCAGCTGAACGGGGAGGAGCCGCTAGCACCCAGGTGGTAGAAAGGGGGCATCCAGTACAGGTTGAGGAGATTCCCGATGATGAAGACGACACTAGCTTCCGAATGAGCCAGAAAGCTAGTCTAAACCCTCCACCAGTTCTAGAGGAGACCCAGCCAATGGTAGTCGAATCGTCAGATTCTGATGTGAAGGCTAAGAAGGTCCCACATCAATGGCTTAAACCATTCAAAGCGGAGTGGACGCTACACGGCATCAAGGAGGCGAAAACGGAGTCAGAAGCAAAAGCAATCTTGAAAAACTGGATCCATAAGACACGAGTCGAGGAGGTAGTTGATGAGATGATTGAAGGATTGCAGGAAGCCACGAGGATCAACGCCTTGGAATGGATGGATGAACTCCGACAGCCCAAGCAGTACATTTGCCGGTTAAGCAGGGAAGATAAAGCCCTAATCACTGACATCCAAGTCAGGGTACTGGGGAGTCACATCCACATTGCCTCCTCGGCTTTAGTTGACAGTGGCTGTACTAGCAGCACCATCAACCGAGCCTTTGTCAAGAAACACAATATTCCCACTCAAGCAACAGCGGCACCCATCACTGTGTATAATGCAGACGGAACAAAAAATAGTTCAGGGCAGATTACCGCCTTCGTGAGCCTATGCATCACTATCAGAGATCATACTGAATGCCTTGACCTAGCTATCACCGATTTAAAAGACCGCGACATCTTTCTTGGACACGATTGGTTAGTAAGGCACAACCCACTGATCAACTGGCAGACCGGGAAGATGATCTTCACCTGGTGCCGGTGCTGTCATATCCCAATCCCATTACTGGATGTGGAACCATACGATAAGTGGGACGAAGAGCTTGAAGAAGGTGATACTATCCTCACGATAAGCTTTGAAGAAGCTATTCGCATCAGAGTGATGAGGCATGTAGCCAACAATCTAGCAGCCCAGGCTAATGTGGAAAAGAAAGCCAAAACCTTTGAAGAGATGGTCCCTGAATGGTGCCGAGACTTCAAAGACTTATTCGACAAGGAGAACTTTGACGAACTCCCAGAGCCAAAACCCTGAGACCACGCCATCGAACTCATCCCAAACACTAATGCCAATCTTGACTGCAAGGTATATCCACTTAATCAGGCAAAACAGGAGGAATTGGACAAGTTCCTTGACAAGAACTTAGCCAGCAGAAGAATACGACCCTCCAAGTCGCCCATGGCATCACCGTTCTTCTTCATCAAGAAGAAAGACAGGAAGCTAAGGCCCATTCAAGATTATCGGAAGCTTAACGAAATGATGATTAAAAATCGATACCCACTTCCTTTAATCTCAGAACTCATGGACAAGCTATGCAGTGCCAAGTACTTCTCCAAACTAGATGTCCAATGGGGATACAATAACGTTCATATCAAGACAGGGGATGAGTGGAAGGTGGCCTTCAGAATCAACCATGGCTTGTATGAGCTGACGGTAATGTTCTTCAGGCTCACCAATTCACTCGCCACTTTCCAATGGATGATGAACAATATTTTCAAGGACCTCATCGCATCCGGGAAGGTCACCATCTACCTCGATGATATCCTCATCATGTCCAAGACCAAGGAGGAACACCGTTGAATCATGCGAGAAGTACTGACCACCCTACGAAAACACAAATTGTTCCTTAAAGCTGAAAAGTGCGAGTTTGAAGTCCTAGAGACGGAGTACCTAGGTGTCATCATTAGTGAAGGCAGTATCCGTATGGACCTGGTCAAAATCAAAGGCATTCTCGACTGGCCGGTTCCGACAAAAAAGAAAGAACTCCAATCTTTCTTGGGATTCACTAACTTCTATTGACATTTTATAAAGAACTACAGCAAGATCGTAAAACCCATGACTCAGTTGACAGGCAACAACATGTGGAGGTGGGGCAAGGCTCAGCAGGAGGCTTTCAAGCAACTGAAGAAACAATTAGCTGAGGACATCGTGCTCGCTATACCAACAAATGAAGGGAAGTTCAGGGTGGAGGCGGACACTAGTGAAGGAGCCATTGGCGCAGTGCTCTCCCAAGAGCAGGATGGCAAGTGGAGACCTGTCCTGTTCTTATCCAAATCTCTTTCAGTTACCAAATATAACTATGAGATTTACGACAAGGAGCTCCTTGCAATCATGCTCGCTCTTGAAGAGTGGAGGCATTACCTGATGGGCGCTTATTAGGACTTTGAAATCTGGATGGATCATCAGAACCTCCAGTATTTCTGAAAGCCCCAGAAGGTAAATCGACGGCAAGCTCGATAGATCACCGAGCTGGCAGAATATCACTTTACCCTTCATCATAAAGCCGGGACCGCAAACAAAAAGGCCGACCTTCTCTCTCGCCGAGCAGACCATGATCAAGGACAGGATGATAATGATCAAGTTGTAGTCCTGTCCCCTGAACATTTCAGGGCCATGATGTTACAATTTTTCACTTTTTCTTTATCTCGGCACCTCGGCACCGTATCTTATCATGGCACCTTGGCACCATGATCGACCACACGATGCCCAGCTCTTATCCATGCCTTTGATGCATGACAGCGCAGCTGCCTGGATACTGACAGGTCTCTTGACGTTTATCGCCCGACAACCACGCGACTCGATTATTATTAGAAATGAACCAAACAGTATATAAGTAGCGTAGCTCTCAGCCTTGTACCCTAGCTTCGAGCTAAGTTAATACATACCAGACTTATTCTCTCATCTTCCTGCTACATGTTATCTGCTTGCACTCAAGGTCTGCGAGTATTGCCGCTATTGAGGTTCAACCTGAAGTGCGAGGTTATCTCAATCAGTGCTTACTTGTTCCACCCGAGTCTGGGCATAACAATTAGCTTGAAGCTTTCTACTATACTTCCTAACGTTCACCATGGAAGTCTTATGCCATCGAACCGACAATCCAGAAACCCCCAGAAGGCGAAGAAGAACCCTGAGCACAAAACTCACGAAGGAGCCAGAGGAAGGAAACCCAGGAACAACCGAAAGAGGAGATACCACCAGCGTAGACCCAAATACACCGACTCAGATGAAGAAGACAACCACTATGACTACTGTGGTTACTATGGGGGCGACTACGATAGCAACATCGATTAGAACCCCGCATATGATAGAATTCCCAACGGAACCCCATCTTATCGTCGCCATCATCCTTGCTGCATTCTTTAGTGCGGCCCTTATCTTCATCCTCGCCCTCCTCTGCTACCTTGGCTATCAGACCGAGGACCTCGAACATCAGAACCAGACCAGACCCCCGCGGCACTACATGCCTTCCCACACTCTTATCCCTGAACCCTCACTCACTCTCCATGATGCCACCCTACACTCCTCCCCCAACACCCACTGAAGAGGATGTTGTGCTCTTCGACAACCTCGCCGAACTACTCATAGAATTGCTCTTTGCAATCTACCACGAGCACCGACAAAATAACCCCCGACACCTCCATTAGACCACAACGCCTCCCTCCAACCAACTCCACCTCACCGAGCGAGAACAGCTCCTTGGTGCGATAGCATTTATCTGTCTCCAGCTCGCCATATACCAGATATTGGCCCTTTGGAGAGACCTTGACCATGCAATTGAGATACTGCACCGACGATGAAGCAAATAAACACTGACTTGACCCCGACCCAGACGATCAGCATTGGCGTAGCAATCGCCCTCGCCACTCTCATTTTTCTCACAGTCCTTCTAACCGTCGCATACATCGAGGAGGTCCGGAACCTTCTCACCAGAACAGGAGTCCTAGTACCAAGGACTCCCCAAACCGATTTCAGAACTGCCCCATTCCTGTGACACTATGTCGACCCCTACACCCCCGAACCCAGACAAGCAGTGGGCCAGACGAGTCTGGCATCCGGGTGCTCAACAACAAGCAACGCCCATCAGAGGACGACCACTGTTCGGGACTCCTTCCTTGATGAACACATCCCGCAAAACGCGACCCCGGGCCCCAGTAGGATACGGCGATCCGCCGAGTCCTCCGCTGAGGTCGAACAACCCGTTCAGGGTCAGACGAGGCTACAGCCTGCATGACGAGGAGCCGCCTTCCCCGAGGATGAGGGCAGCATCCCCTACATCAGCGAAGACGACCAGGCTGCAATCGCTGCCTGGTTTGAACAGAACCTTTGTCCATGGCTACGGGAGTGGGAACAACCGGTACAACCCTCAGACAGCTCAGACCTCACCAAGTGGTTCGAGCAGAACGGCACCCGCACCAGTAGCCCAGACCTGGACGCCCCCAAGTGGCTGGCAATACACAAAAGGATACACACCCCCCGACCCAGCTACCCAGAGCCAGCAGGAGCTCTACCATTTGCTCCTGATGAGCCAGAGCCAGACCAGATCCCCTTCCCTGGGGACCCCGAACCCGATCTCTGGGGAGACAACGACGACACCGCCGTCAACCCCTTCGCTGACCCAGTCCGAAAACGAAGGGACAGTGATCCCCTCAACCCGTTCGGGCCCAACTACGAGTGGCCTGAACTCGCCGACGTCAACTGAACTATTCTCGGCCCCTATGTCACCGCTGCCTGGGAGCTCAGACAGCGGGACTTCGATGCCCGAGCCGGTTGGCCCCACAACCAGTACCCATGAGTCCACATGGACTACTACCTCGCCACCGAGCGAGGCGACGAACCCCTGGGACGACGAAACTCCGAGGGGAGTTTTTACGACAGCTGGACCCCGAGCATTGTGGCCCAAATCCACAAAAACACAGATCGGTCCATCTTTCCCCCATCCACAGGAAGGCAAATCGAGACCAAGTCCTGAGTGGGGCCCCTATGGTCAGGTGGCGATGTCGGAGTTCGCCCAAGAACAGCAAAAGAACAGGCGGCCCTGGAGGCCGATCTCAATGCCCTTGCCATCTTGGAGCAGGAGCGCCTGGAGGGAGAACCTCACTGAGGGGTTCAACCTTGACTGGGAGACGTTCGGGAACCTCGACCAAGAACTCCCTGAACCCCTCCCCAACTTCCTGCCTAGACAACAAGATCCGCGATGACCTGGGTATGTGGGACCCAAGACCAGCCGAATGATAGCAGGGGCAGGCATGGAGACCCTGCCAGAAATGAACGACGAGTGGGGAAGACCCAACCAAGGGGCAGGGACAGCACCGCCACAACCGCTGGCACCCAATGAAGGAGACCAACTGCAGCAGCTAATGTGACAGATGGCGCAGCTGCGAGACGACCTGATTGACCTGCGCCACAGGCAACAACAGAGAGGACGGCCCGGGGCCCCGCCATATCGGCCCGACCCCGACCACTATTCGATCCCAAGGCCTCCCGGATGGATGCCCCCGGGACAAGGACCAGTAGGCGACTGAGATGCGAACGACCTGCCAGCTTTCCTTGGGGCAAAGCCAATTCTCGTAAAGCCACCAGAACTGTTCAAAGGGGAGCACGACGACATGGACCAATTCCTCGGAGACTGTAACACCTACTTCGAGGTGTTCCGACACCAGTTCTGAGGAATATCATCCCTCATGGTGGTCTTCGCGACCTCTCACTTCGCCGAGAGAGCCAAAGACTGGTGGAACCACCGATGAAAAACCTACTGGACAAACGACCCCAGAGACCCAGCGGGACCGCGGTATCGATATCCACACTGGGAGGACTTTGTCCTCAGATTCAAGGTGCAATTCAGAGATCCCACCGTAGAAGAAATGCATGACAAGAAGATGAAGGAGATGAAAATGGCGGGCGATGCGGCCACAGTCTATTTCCAGAAGCTGGAAATAGAGGCCACACTGGCGGGAAGGCATGATGACACAGGACCATGGGGAATCATGGTCGCTGCAGTAAGAGCGGGGGTCCCCTCTAGCTATACCCACATCATCTCCGACATTGGTCTCGGAATCCCTCAAGACTACAACAAATGGAAGGACTGCATCCTCGGCATATACAAAGAACGCCAGCGTAACAAGGCCTACAACGAGGCACATGGGATCGAGGGGCCATGGAATGACAAGCACCCACATCCCAGACAGAAGCAGATTACCGCCCCCAGCCACAAGAACGTCGCAGGGGGCGCGACCAATTCCTCGACAAGCAAGCCGAATGACAGGCCACGCAACTCCAAAGGGTGGTACACTCTGGCAGGAAATGACGCAAAGATGCAGATTGACTGAAAGAAGTACATGGCCGAGGGGCGATGCTTCAACTGCCACAAGATGGGGCACATCTCGAAGGATTGCCCAGAGCCGAAGAAGAAGAGGGAGGTTCGTGCTATCATGATGGGAGAAGACGTACTGCTTGCCGATAGTACGAAGGTGGAAGAGATAAAAGAGTAGGTCGTCTGGCACTCGATTCCACCACGACGACCAAGGACATTATGGGTGCACACCCATCTACTGCTGAGCGGACTGATTCTTTACATACAGACATTTTTACTATGCATTCGGCTATACCCTGACCCCCAAGTGTGGGGTTGGTTTCTACGACTTCTGTTGATACAAACAATATACGGCCTACGTTGATGAACCTATAGACTCCTGCGGGCAGAAAACACAAGACCTGTAACGGCGAGTGTAGTTAAGCACAGAATCTGAAGGCAGGTTCTAGCGAGTCTAGTCTTGCACCTCCATGCAATGACTGTAGCTTCCTGGTGATGTAGCGAAGGATCGCTACGCTTTGTTATGATTCTCTGAAGGCTGTTCAGAGGCTCAAAGTATGTACGTGAACTTTCCTGGAAGGGAAGAGGTGTGTAAACGTGGGTGTATGCTGAGCAGGGGCGACCTAGATGCGGCGCAAACTATGTGGTGTTGAAATCCTAGCTGCGGATTCGGTTGGGGAACTCTATGTGAGTTAATGAAGCTGGTGCTCAAGATGTGAGCGAGGTTTTGTCCAAGATAAAGTATGTGCAAGCAAGATATAGCTCTAAACGATCCTAATATCAAGCAAGTCAGTACTAATCTTGAGTCGAGTTGAAAGGGCAAGGGTAGCAAACTTTCTCTTCTATGAGAAAGGTAGCTAAAGCCCCAAGGTGTCTAACTCTATAAGAGTTAAGTGGTGTTGTTTCCTAAGTTCGGAAACGGTAGTACTGGGTTGTTAGTGGCTAAAGGGCTTCAATCCTAGCTGCAGATTGCTCTTTAAAGTGCACAGGTATGCGAGCAAACTTAAAATGTTGAGGATGCTTCGCAAGGGTAACCAGTAAAGGTTTCCTAGCAAAGTTTTTGGAGTGGAGGTAAGCACACGAAGTTATAGGTAACTATATTAACAAAGGGAAAGTTCGCTAAGCGTTATTTCTCTAATGAACAGTAGAGAAGCAATAACTTCGGGTGTGTGTATCGGATTTAGGAGGTGTGTAAGGTAGTGTACTTGTGGGCAAGTAACTCCCTGGGGGTTTGTCTCCTTTTCTTTCGTACTTTTAGTTAGCTACTTTTATACTACTTTGAGAATTACTTGTATGTAAGCTACATTTGTCCTTGCCCTGTTAATTCGCAACACAAGCGAACTATTTACTGTGCAATAGAGTATTCTTGTCCTTTCCTTACTAATGCTGAGTTGAGATCTGTCAGCAGCTGTGCAACTTTAAGAACTACACAACTGTGCATGGCTGTGCATAACTGTGCATGTAGCTTCAGTTACTGTGCAATGCTGCTGCAATGCGAACTTTCTGTGCATTTACTAAGCCATGAACTGTGCAAAGTAAACAGCCTTGGTAAGGCTTTAACTGCTGCTGACTGTAGCAAATTATAATAGTTCGCTAACTTGTCATTAGAGTTGCGTAATAGGATTCAGGATCAAAGTGCCTGACAATCATGGCTGTGCTTTGATATGAAGGTTCGGAAGGGGTGGAATATCACTAGATCATTATAGATCCGCGAATTTATGAGTGTACAGAGCCTGGAGGCTCATCAACGTGCCATTCATCGACTTATACCCACGCACCCATTCTAGAATCGAACAACCGATACGACATCCTTCGGGACACAGACTCTACTGACGATGTTTCTTTAGACGACTCTCCCCCACAAGGGGGGATAGCTGTGGGCTCTCACTCAATGCATGCCGTAGTGGGGAAACCCGCCGCAAGAAGAATGGCTAATCGACTGGCAAGTAGCTCATTGCGAGTGAACGCATCGATCGAAAAGGTGACCACCACATCACCACCCATCTTAACAGCGGCGCCTCGGATGCGTGACCTCGCGACTCAAGGTGATTCCAAGGACAGTGGGGCATGCATCGCAAGACAGGACTGACTGGATGGGGCAAGGGACACGACGCCCTCCTCTGGGAGGTGTGCACACCTTGATGAAGCGGCCCCCCAGGCTTGGAAAATAGCTGCGGCGAAATCCGGCTTGGACACAGGGAATACCACAAGGATGGACGAACTGGCTAGTAGAGCTCATGTAGCCGAAGTCAAGACCCCTTCCTGTGACCAGTCATGGGGTCTGCGCCCCTGGGGACACACCCCAATGACCGAAGGGAGATCGGGAACCCTGAAAGAAATGAGGGACCCTATGGGACCGCAAGGCCCCTTTACGGGCCCGGGAGTAGTTGGCTCAACTGGTAATTCTGTTGATTCGGTCCAAGTCCCACCTTGTGCCTCCGCACGCATTTGCGGCCAAGATCAGGGTGCCGCTCCCAGGAAATGCACCTCTGGTTCCCTACTCGTGACTGGAGAGGACGACAAGAAAGCTGAACGGAAGGAAGCCGCTAGCACCCAGGCGGTAGAAAGGGGGCCTCAGGTAACAATGATTGAAGTACCTGACGACGAGGATGACATGTCCTTCCAGAAATGGCTTGCTGCTGGCAGCCCGATGATTTCCCCGAAGCGACGATCTGCCTCACTTCCGATGCCACCCGAATCCCTGACTCATGCCACAAAGAGTCTCCCTAACAAGGGGGTCGAGGTGACCTCACCAATGGTAGCTGCGCCCCAAAAGGCCAGTGCGAAGGTTCAAGAGGTCCCTCATCGATGGATGAAGCCTTTCGAGGTAGACTGGACACTACGAGCCGTTTGTGAAGCAAGCAGCGACAGCGCCACTTGCGCCGTCCTATGTCTTTGGATCCACAAAGACTGAATGGGGAGCTCACTGACGAATTTCTCTCCAAACTCCGAGAACAGGGCGAACTCGCCCACGAACGACTCTATGAACTCCGGGAACCCATCCGATACATACGGGGGGCCTCGGGTGACTTCATGGTGCCCGTCACCATCGAACCCTGCACAGGACGAAAGGTCCTAAGCACGAAAGCCTTGATTGACAGCGGCTGTACGGGGAGTGCGATTAACTGCACCTATGTAGAAGCCCATGACCTAGACACGAAAAAGGTGTTAGTACTCATTCCGGTGTACAACGTGGATGGAACCCGCAACAAAGGCGGGGACATCATTGAATTCGTCAAAATGTGCTTAACCATTGGCGAACATCGCAAACGAATTGACCTTGCCGTCACCAACCTTGGAGGCAAGGACATTTATCTCAGACACGACTGGCTCAAGCACCACAACCCGAGTATAAACTGGAAGACCGGCAGCGTCATATTCGGATGTTGCCAATGCGTCAAGAACCACATCGAACTTTCCGACGCAGATCCCGACGACCGTTGGGATGAAGAACTTGAAGAGGGCGACACGATTCTCGCTGTCCGAATGGAAGAAGAACTCGTTGTTTGCACAATGCATCATGCCAACGACCTGGCGGCCAAGGCCAAGGCCAACAAGCTGAAGAAGACCTTTGAGGAGATGGTACCAGAGCACTATCACTCCTTCCGCGACCTGTTCTCGAAAGACAACTTCGATGAACTACCTGACCGAAAGCTGTGGGATCACGCCATCAAGCTGGTACCAAACGCGAAGTTGACACTAGACTGCAAGGTCTACCCTCTGAACCGAAACGAACAGGAACAGCTCGACAAGTTCCTTGACGAGAACCTGGAGTCTGGATGGATCTGCCCTTCCAAATCTCCCTTTGCGTCCCCCTTCTTCTTCGTCAAAAAGAAGGATGGCACGCTATGACCCGTACAGGACTACCGCAAGCTTAACGAGATGACGATCAAGAACCGATACCCGCTACCACTCATCTCCGAACTCATCGACAAGCTGCGCGGCGCCAAGTACTTCACAAAACTCGACGTTTGTTGGGGATACAACAACATCTGAATCAAGGAAGGGGACGAGGAAAAGGCCATCTTCCGAATGAACAGAGGGCTCTTCGAGCCGACCGTAATGTTCTTAGGGCTCACCAATTCACCCGTGACATTTTAGTGGATGATGAACGACATCTTCAAAGACCTGATCACTGAAGGCAAGGTCATGATCTACTTGGACGACATCTTGATCTTCTCCAAGGACCTGGGAGAGCACCAACAGATTGTAAAGCGCGTTCTCCAATGCCTTCGTGAAAACAAGCTCTTCCTCAAGGCAGAGAAGTGTGAATTCGAGGTCCTCGAGACAGAGTACCTTGGCATCATAATCAGCCAGGACTCCATTTGAATGGACCCTGTCAAAATTGCGGGAATCGCAGAATGGCCGACGCCACGACGAAAAAAGGAACTACAGTTGTTCCTAGGATTCACGAACTTCTATCGGAAGTTCATCAAGATGTACTTGAAGGTTGTCAAGCCGCTCACGCAGCTCACAGGCAACGTGGAATGGAAGTGGGGAGACGCCCAGGACAAAGCCTTCCAAGAACTGAAACGACGCATGGCCGAGAACGTTATCCTGGCCATCCTGAATGACGATGACCCATTCTGAGTCGAAGCCAATGCCAGTAAAGGTGCTGTTGGCGCTGTCCTCAGCCAGCAGCAGAATGGAGTCTGGCACCCGGTGGCCTTCATGTCGAAGTCACTCAGCACCACGGAAAGAAACTATGAAATCTACAACAAAGAGCTGTTAGCAATCATGCTTGCACTCTCCGAATGGCGCCACTACCTTATGGGTGCTGCCAAAGACGTAGAAATCTGAACGGATCATCAAAACCTCCAGTACTTCCGACTCCCTCAGAAGCTGAACTGACAACAGGCGTGCTGGGTAACTGAGCTTGCGGAATACCACTTCAAACTCTTCCACAAACTCGGCGCCCAAAATGTGAAAGCCGATTTGCTTTCTCGATGACAGGACCACGATCAAGGAGTGAAGGACAACGATGACATCGTCGTCCTCCAACTGGCGCACTTCCGTGCCCTCATCATGCCAACAACCAGCAAAGTTCATCAGTGCATCAAAGAAGCGACTTGACAAGAGGAATTGTGGGACAAAGGCATCGCCACGTCCCTCAATCACGAACGAGGAGTATCCCGAAAGGAAGGGATCTTGTATTATGACAACCAAATCTACGTGCCAAGAAAGCACGCACTCCGAGGAGAAATTATCTCCCAGTACCACGACCATATCACCGCTGGTCATCCAGGAATCAAGAAGATGAAGGAGCTCATGCTCCGCGATTACTGGTGGCCAAAGATGAAGAAGGACATCGAAGCCTACGTCAAGGGCTGCGAGATGTGCCAGTGAACAAAGTCGAGCACTGCTGCCAAGGCAGCACCACTCTACCTGAATGCAGTGCCAGTTGGACCATGGATGCACATATCCGTCGACATGGTCGCCAGACTCCCTGACTCGAACGGACACGACGCGATCCTGATGATCGTCGACCGATTCTCAAAAGCCATCATCCCAGTCGCCTGTAACACCGAGCTGTCAGCCGAAGGATGGGCCCGAATCCTCAGAGACCATGTCTATGCATGCCATGGAATGCCCCAAGTAGTCATTTCTGACCATGGCCTGCAATTCGTATCGAAGTTCATGAAGGAACTGTACCGAATGCTCGATATCACGCCCAACGTGTCCACGGCATTCCACCCACAGACAGATGGACAGACCAAGTGAGTTAACCAAGAGGTCAAAAAATACCTTCGCATCTTCGTTAACCACCGACAAACCAACTGGAGCGACTGGCTCCTGCTTGCTGAGTTCACACACAACAACCACATTCACAGCGCGACAGGCAAGAGTCCTTTCATGGTACTCTACGGCCGAAACCCCAGAGTCCTCCCTGACTCTCAACGATCCTCCCCAATCTCGAACCCCGCCGCCGAAGACTTCGTCAAGAAAATGACTAAAGTCCACGCCGAAACCCAGAAGGCACTTGAGGAAGCCGCCGGAAAAATGAAGAACCAGTATGACAAAAGGAAACGCGCCGCTCACCCATACCAGATTGGCAACCGCGTGTGGCTCGACGCCACAAATCTTCACCTTCCCCAACCAAAGAAGAAGCTCGACGACAAGTGTGTCGGACCCTTCTTGATCCTCGAAAAAGCGGGTGCCAGCACATACAAACTCAAGCTGCTGCCTCACTGGAAGATTCACCCGCGCTTCAACGAGAAGCTCTTGACCCCATACACACTGCCGGCGTTCCCTAATCAGGAATTACTGCCACCACCACCACCCGACCTCATCAAAGATGAAGAAGAATATGAAATCGAAGAAGTCCTTGACTCTCGAACCCGACCAATCCAAGGGAGACGAGGGAAGAGGTCACGACAAGCCATCGACTACTTCGTCAAGTGGAAAGGATGGACACGGGAGCACAACTCCTGGGTCAGAGACGACGACATGGGCAATGTGCAGGAAGCGATTAAGGAGTATGAAGACAAGACCAGTCATGCACGACAAGTCAACATACCCAAAGTTGAAGACTATTGGAACTCGACACGGAGCGACTCGGAAAACGACAAGCCTTAATGGCAGTCGGGACGCCTGCCTTTAAGGAGGGGGTAATGTTACAATTTTTCACTTTTTCTTTATCTCGGCACCTCGGTACCATATCTTATCACGGCACCTTGGCACCACAATCGACCACACGATGCCCAGCTCTTATCCATGCCTTTGATGCATGACAGCTCAGCTGCCTGGATACTGACAGGTCTCTTGACGTTTATCGCCCGACAACCACGCGACTCGATTATTATTAGAAATGAACCAAATGGTATATAAGTAGCGTAGCTCTCAGCCTTGTACCCTAGCTTCGAGCTAAGTTAATACATACCAGACTTATTCTCTCATCTTCCTGCTATGCGTTATCTGCTTGCACTCAAGGTCTGTGAGTATTGCCACTATTGAGGTTCAACCCAAAGTGCGAGGTTATCTCAATCAGTGCTTACTTGTTCCACCCGAGTCCGGGCATAACACATGATCATGCCCACCATCGAGGAAACCCATCGGAACATACAGACTGCCACCAGAAATATCCATCTTTGGGACAACACAGTCACCGGTTCTCTCAACCATGACCGTGACATGAAAATGAATGAGGGACTTATCTGGTACAATGGCAGGATCTATGTCCCCCGGGATCATGCACTTTGTGGAGAAATCATTGCTCGATCTCATGACCATGTCACCGCCAGACACCCAGGCATTGAAAAGACCAAGGAGCTCATGTTCTGGTGGCCAAAGATGAAAAAAGATATTGAGGCCTACGTAAGGGCCTGCGAGACTTGTCAGCGAATGAAGAGTGGCACTCAAGAAAAAGCGGCACCCCTCTATCCCAACGAAATACCCTCCTGTCCATGGACCCACATCTCAGTGGACATGGTAACAGGATTACCCAAGAGCAATGGCCATGATGCCATCCTTGTAATCATGAAATTTTTTGTGCACAGAATTTAAATAAAAGATGCAAAACCCATGTCATACGGGTACCCGGTGCCGGTTATTAGTACTGCCCAGATAACCAGATCACATTTCAAATAACCAGATAGGGTCCACCCACTGTAATGGGGGTTGGCTAGGTTCAGCACTGAATATCCCGCCCTCCCGCTTGTTGCTTGACACAGAAAAAAATGGTACGGGCCAATAGAATATTATTTGATGTTTTGGCATTGCCTCCTGAGCCAGGTGCAGCCTATTTTGGCTGGATGCGACCACGCATGCTTGGATGTAGCTGGTCGTGGAAATATATTGTTCCCAATCCAGCAGGCTGGTAAATTTTTGAACCAGGTTGCAATTTGAATGTCACCCACAGTAGTATAGTCTTCGTACTTAACAGTGTAGAAATGTGTATTGCTTGCTCAATTGTTCAATTTTATTGGCTGTTTATCTCTCCAGCAAGCAAATACCATTCCGACAAATTTCGGAGTTTGCCGGATGGACCTCAAATGGTGCACACTTCGCAAGACTTGTAATTTTACATTTTGGAGGGCCTCAGGGGGTCTGGAATAAGCTTATTTTCTTCAGGATACTCAGTATAGATGCAGACTTTATTCCTAATGTGTAGATACTTAGTGAATATGATACTAACAGCAGAAAACCACATTCTTTCGAGAGTAGATTTGATTTGACAACACCAAATCATTTGGTATTATCTTAGAAATGCCATATGACACATGCCTGGAGTATTATAAACTAATTTATGACATTTCCCTGAGTAGGAGGCATGATTATTATGTCCACTATGGTGAACGACCAAATGAAAGCTCACATTGAAATCAACTTTTGCTTCAGGGATTGAAGGCCATAGTGAGCTGTATGTTGGCAGATCGGGGTGGATCGGATATGTAGTCCAAGTTTTATCAGGTATATATTTATAGATTCCAGTGGTTCTGTACTCATTCAGGCTGCGAGGAATCCTACAGACCTTTAATGTGTTTTAAAAATGCAAAAATGCAGAGTTTGTCCTGAGAAATACTCTTTTGCAAAGGCTACACATACTGGGATTGAATATAAAGTACACAAGTATACTATATACACATATAGAGCTGTCTTAAGATCTTTTTCCATGACTCAGAGAGGCTGGTGCAAGCAGAGGATGCATCTCGAGAATGCATTTCCGTTGCTCAATCACCCCGGACCGTAAGTCTGCACAGTGATCAAGTGGCTGTGCAGCTTCTTTTTCTCCTTTTCACCACTACCTTGCCTCACCTTGACATTCACCTAGCATGCAAATAGTGCTCTATATGAGTATAAATGGTACATTTCATTTATGTTGTCTGCTTTAACTTATATTAGACCTGAACTCCTATCAATGACAAACAACGGCTGTCTCGTGTTCGGGCAGTCACCGATGTTATCTTGAATAGGCGAAACAGCTAAGTCTTTAGTTACGTGGCAATAGAATAAGCGATAGATTCAGTATGGATTAAAGTTAGTTCGAGGCTGGCGTACATGAAGTAAAAGCTACTGGTTAAGTACGAAGGATGAGGGTCTAATCATAAGCCATCTGTGAGTGGTCGATAACGAAGTACAAGGACTTGGAGCCGCAGCACACAATATTGAAGCGAGAGCGTGGAGACTTGGGAGATAACATGGGAACGTTCTCCTGTAGATGTCGGCCCGGTCGGTCCGGAGTAAGAGATAAGATAAGATAAAGGAAAAAAGTGAATAAATCGTAACATTACCCCCTCATTAAGGCAGGCGTCCCGACTGCTGTTAAGCCTCCCCTAGACGTATCCTTGGTATTTGTACTGGGTCATTTGGTCCCTTCGTGTCCATTGATGGGTCATCGTGGGCTCCCAGTAGGTCCCAAAGCTCGTTTTGGTCGTACCACACCTTTTCCCCTGTCGTCTTGTCGGTGTATGACTGCCAGTCTGGTTGGTAGGTGTCTGCGTCAATGTTGTCGACGTGTTCAGCAAGGAACTCTTCAATGAGTTCTTCGGCATCCATATCATCCTCCCGAACCCAGCTGTTTGATTCCGGTCCGTAGCCCTTCCATTTAACGAAGTAATCCGTTCTTGTCCCCGGCGGCTCTCCTCTTCGTCCTCGTACTCGTCGATGTCTGATGTCTAAGACTTTCTCGACTTCGTAGAGTTCTTCACCGTCTACCAGGTCAGGTGGTGGGGGCGGTGGTTGTTCTTGGCTTGGGAACGCTGGGGGAGTATATGGGGTGAGTAGTGACTCATTGAAGGTTGGGTGGATCTTCCAGTTGGGCGGTAGTTTGAGGGTGTATGCTGAGGCACCTTTCTTATTTTTGATTTCGAAAGGGCCTGTTCGCTTATCGTTGAGTTTCTTTTTCGGACGCGGGAGATGAAGGTTCGATGTGTCGAGCCATACTTTGTCGCCTATCTTGTATTCGATGGCTGGGCGCTTTGATTTGTTGTATTGCGCTTTGATTTGTGACGCAGCCTTTTCGAGTGATTGCTTAGCAGCAGTATGAATTTCTTGCATCTTTGAGATGAAAGTTGTCGAGGCGGGGGTGCGGAATGGGGCAGTGGTGTTTGTGCCGGGCAAGACGTTGGGGTGATAGCCGTAGTTGACTTCGAAGGGGCTTTTCCCTGTGGACGAATGGGTTCGATTGTTGTGGGCGAAGGCTGCAAGCGAAAGCCATTCGGCCCAGTCGGTCTGGAGGTGATTGACGAACATCCGGAGGTATTTCTCAATTTCTTGATTGACCCTCTCGGTCTGGCCATCCGTCTGTGGGTGATATGCTGTTGAGGGGTTGCCTTTAATCTTCAGGAGGTCGTAAAGATCTTTCATGAATTTGGATATGAATACTGTCCCTCGGTCTGAGATGACGACTTGGGGCATGCCATGTTTGGCGTATACCTCGTCGCGTAGGATTCTGGCCCAGCCCTCCAAGGATAACCCTGTGGAGCATGTGACTGGAATGATCTCATTCGAGAATTGGTCGACGATTACTAGGATTGCATCGTGTCCACCACTCATTGGTAGTCCGGTCACCATGTCCACTGAGATATGGGTCCATGGTCGGGAGGGGATCTCGTTTGGGTGTAGGGGCGCTGCCTTTGCTTGGGTGCTGCTCTTTGTGCGTTGACAAGTTTCGCAGGCCCGCACATAGGTTTCAACATCCTTTTTCAGTTTTGGCCACCAGAACTCCCGTAGCACGAGTTCTTTGGTTTTTTCGATGCCCGGATGTCCGGCGGTGATATGGTCGTGAGATCGCGCAATAATTTCTCCACGAAGAGCATGATCTCGGGGGACGTAGATCCTGCTGTCATACCAGACCAGCCCGTCCTTTACTTTCATACCGCGATCGTGGTTAACTGAGCCAGTGACGGTGGGGTCCCAGAGATGAGCTTTTTGGGTAGCTGCTTGTACCTTCTCATGGGTTTCCTCGAGTGTGGGCATGATCATCGCTCTGAAATGCTCAGGGGATAGCACGACAACTTGGTTGTTGTCATCTTGCCCTTGGTCGTGGTCTGCGCGGCGGGACAGGAGGTCAGCTTTCTTATTAGCGGCTCCGGCTTTGTGATGAAGGGTAAAGTGGTATTCCGCCAGCTCAGTGATCCATCGGGCTTGGCGGCGATTCACCTTCTGGGGTTTTTGGAAGTACTGGAGGTTCTGATGGTCCGTCCAAATCTCAAAGTCCTGATAGGCACCCATCAGGTAGTGTCTCCATTCCTCTAGCACGAGCATGATGGCTAGGAGTTCCTTGTCGTAGATCTCGTAGTTACGCTCGGTAACAGAGAGAGATTTGGACAGGAATGAAACAGGTCTCCACTTGCCATCCTGCTCCTGAGATAATACTGCACCGATAGCTCCTTCACTGGCATCCGCCTCTACTCTGAACTTTCCCTCGTTAGTAGGGATGGCGAGTACGACGTCCTCGGCCAATTGTTTCTTCAACTGTTCGAAAGCTTCCTGCTGAGCTTTTCCCCATCTCCATGCGTCGTTCCCCGTTAGTTGAGTCATGGGCTTCACAATTTTGCTGTAATTTTTTATGAAGCGTCGGTAGAAATTTGTGAATCCCAGGAACGACTGTAGTTCTTTTTTCTTGGTAGGGGTTGGCCAGTTGAGGATGCCCTTGATCTTGACTGGGTCCATGTGAATGCTGCCTTCGCTGATGATGACGCCCAGGTATTCCGTCTCGAGGACCTCGAACTCGCATTTTTCGGCTTTGAGGAACAGCTTGTGCTTTCATAGGGTCGCTAGCACTTCCTGCGTGATTCGACGGTGTTCCTCCTTGGTTTTGGACATGATGAGGATGTCATCGAGGTAAATGGTAACTTTTCCCGATGCGATAAGGTCCTTGAAAATGTCGTTCATCATCCATTGGAAGGTGGCAGGCGAATTGGTGAGCCCGAAGAACATTACCGTTGGTTCGTACAGTCCACGGTTGGTTCTGAAGGCCGCCTTCCACTCATCTCCCATCTTGATATGAACATTATTGTATCCCCACCGGACGTCCAGTTTTGAAAAGTACTTGGCGCCGCGTAGCTTGTCCATGAGTTCGGAAATTAGGGGAAGTGGGTACCGGTTCTTAATGGTCATCTCGTTTAGCTTCCGATAATCCTGGACTGGTCTTAGCTTCCCATCTTTTTTCTTAACAAAGAAGAATGGTGAAGCCATCGGCGACTTGGAAGGACGTATTCTTCCGCTAGCCAGGTTCTCGTCTAGGAACTTGTCCAGCTCCTCCTGTTCTTCGCGGTTCAACGGATAGACTTTGCAGTCCAGGTTGGCGTTGGCGTTGGGAGTGAGTTCGATAGCGTGGTCCCACAGTTTCAGTTCTGGGAGTTCATCAAAGCTTTCTTTATCGAATAAGTCTTTGAAGTCTCTGCACCATTCAGGGACTATTTCTTCGAACGTTTTGGTCTTCTTGTCCGCATTGGCCTTGGCTGCTAGGTCATTGGCTACATGCCGCATCGCTCTGATACGAATGGCTTCCTCGAAGTTTACGGCCAGGATAGTGTCTCCTTCTTCGAGCTCTTCGTCCCATTTATCATATGGGTCCGCGTCAGGCAAGGGGATCGGGGTGTGACGACACTGGCACCGAGCGAAGATCATTTTTCCGGTTTGCCAATTGATTAGTGGATTGTGTCTGACTAACCAGTCATGGCTGAGAAAGACATCACGATCCTTCAGATCAGTGATGGCCAAGTCTAGGCTTTCGACATGATCTCCAATAATAACCCGTAGCTGAGCGAAGGCGGTGATCTGCCCTGCGCTATTCTTTGATCCGTCCGCGTTGTATACGGTAATGGGTGCAGCCGTCGCTCTCGTGGGGAGATTATGTTTCTCGACAAAGGTCCGATCGATAGCACTACTGGTGCAGCCGCTGTCAATTAAAGCCGACGAGGTGACGTGGGCGTTACTCCCTGGGGCTTCGATCTGGATGTTCGTTGTTAAGGCCTTTTCTCCCCCGCTTACGTGGCAGATGTAGCACCTGGGCTGTCGGAGTTCCTCCATCCACTCCAACACGTTGATGCGCGTGGCTCTCCTCATTCCCTCGATCATCTCATCGACCACCTCCTCGACTCTGGTTTTATGGATCCAGTTCTTTAGGATAGCCTTCGCTTCTGACTCCGTCTTCGCCTCCTTGATACCGCGTAGCGTCCACTCGGCTTCAAATGGTTTCAGCCACGTGTGTGGGACCTTCTCAGTCTTCGCACCGGAACTTGTCGGTCTGGCTACCGTCGACTGGGTCTCCTCAGGCGCTACAAGGGGTTTTTGGTTAGCTTTCTGACTGCGTCGGAAACTTGTATCGTCTTTGTTGTCTGGAACCTCCTCCAACTGTACCTTAGGCCCCCTTTTTACTGCCTGGGCACTAGCAGCTTCCTTCCCTTCGGCTGCCTTGGTCGGGGCTGTTGCGCATCCAACAGTTCTTGCTTCGTCAAGGACGTCTTCGTCGGGATCGCCCAGGGGGGTCCGGGTCCGTTGACCGTTTCCCTTACCCGCAGGGGTTTCGCAGGCGTCGCATTGGCGATCAAGTTCTGCCCCTGAGCACGGCTGTACCGCAGTTCGTTGGGACCCCCTTTCTGGGGCCTCAGCCGACATGGCTCCAGCCATCATCTTGATGCTGGATAGCGCTTCAGGGCTCTTGCCACGTTTCGCCTCGTCGGACGGACTAGTGACGGCTACGCTTGGCCCGTCGTTGCGCATGACGTTCGGAGGATCCTCCTCTTTCAGCCCGGTAACGGGTGTTACCTTCGCTTGTGCCGTGGCCAAAGGCGGCACTGTCAACCGTTTGAAGTCTTCTGGTTCTTCACTTGCGGTACTCCCCTTGCCAGGGGCCGCTTCATCAAGGGAGGCACTAGGCGCTTGTTCCCTTGCCCCATCCAGTCGCATTTTAGGCGCTGTTATGACGGGTAGCACTATGGTGGGTGCCTTTTCGTTCGATGCTTTCGCTCGCAATGAGTTACTTGCCGAACGCTTAGTCAGTGAGTCGGTTCCGACATCCTGTGTTGATTCTTTCTTAATTTCGGTTCCGGTAGCGAAGTCGCAAGATGGTATATTCGAATGCGCGTTATTTACTACAGAAGTACAATGAGCCTTGCTAGCAGGCGATATGGGCGTACCGGATGAAACTAAGTCTGTCGCCGAGTCAGTCGAATCATTTACTGCTCGGCGCCGTCTTTTACTTCCTCGACCTTTGAGTTCGTTTTTTCATTTGTTGCTACGTGATCCCAGTAATAGGCGACGCGTCGCAAGTGTTCTTCCTTCGTCTTGGGGCGTTTGGGGCAATCCCGCTTGAAGTGCCCCATCTCGCCGCAACTGAAACACTTCATTTTGGCGCGCACCGCGTCGATGTCCATGGGCTTTCCTTGCCCTCCGTATGTCGTGCCAGTTCCCGTTGCCTTTTCCGGGACGCTGCTCTGCTGTTGGTTCCCCTTTGTCGTCGGGGTCGTATTCGTATTCGTTTTTACCTGCTGTTTCCATTCTGTAACTTTGCCCCCACGCTGCTCTGCCCTCTTCGTTCTCCAATTATGATCGATGCAGAGTATCCGCCGCTTCCACTCGTAGTAGTTTCCGGGAACGTCCGCGTCGGAGGCGTAGATGATGTCCTTTGTTGTTGACCGACAGGCTTTCTTTACCTGGGCCACCATCATCATGTCGGTGCCTAGAACTCCCGCCTCGAAGGCTAATGATTCGAACTGCTGGAAGAACAAGTCGCCGTCAGGGAACTGGCTCTGTCGGAGCGCTTCCCACTGGGCGAACTTGATCTCAGCGTTGGCGTCCTTCCAAAACCTCCTCCTGACTTCGTCGACGAATTCTTCGTAAGCCGGGTAGAGCTGGAACCCATGGGTGTCCCTTCCTAGTCCTCGCGCACATAGCTCCCACCAGACCTGAGCATCCTTCCCAAAGCGTGACGCGCAGAAAATGACTTTGTGCGGGTGATAATAGAAATGCGCTGGGAATATGGAGAAGTACATGTCGCACTGGGAGAAGAACCGCGCAATATCATTCGAGTCACCGTTAAAGTTCTCGGGTACCTTGACCATTTCAGGTTTTAGTGAAGACCAGGGTCCCGGGTTAGCTGGGTCTATAACCCATGGAGCTGGAGGATCGGGTGGTCCTGGGGGAGGTGGGTAACGCGGTGGCGCGTATCGGCGAGGAGGGGGCCCCGGAGGTGGGGCTGGCGGCGGTGGTGCAAACGGCGGCGGTGGCGGGGGTTTCGAGGGTACGGGTGGTTGAACGGGTATTTGGGGTGCATTCGATGGTCCTGCCCCGTTGCCGTTGCCTGTTATGGCAGCAGCAAAGAGTCGGGACGTCCTCTCCGTACCCGGTGGTCCGTACCCACGGGGATAGGCGTGGCTCGGTTGGGCAGCCGCATAGCCTGGTTCCCACCTCGGGTAACTAGGCACAGGGGCCCGTTGAGGTGGTACCAGCAGTTCGTCGTCCATCGGCTCCGGTGTATCTGCCACCAGTGGTAAGTCGATCTGGGGTCATTGGTATCTGGCGGGTACCTCGGCATGACGATCCTGATGGATCATATTATAGGCGATGCAAGCAAAATGGGTGGCTTCTTCATTCAATATATATCTGTATCCGTAATGCACGTAGTCTCTTCCTGCCGATGTCAGGGCCCAGTCCTGGTCCGTTAATAGTTCTTTCCGGAAGTGATCAAAGAGTTCCTCTAGGGTGGCGGCGAGGAGGACGGACGGGACCTGAACCAGTTTGCCTGTCGAGAGTAGGTACAGCGCCCGGGAGATGGTTATCGGGGTGGTCGGCTGGGGGAGTGTTCGGGGCAGGCGGGGTGGGGACTGGCGAGGGGGAGGGACTTTGTCCTCCAGTGATTCCATTGACGTGTTCCTCGACGGGGAGTTGCTCGGTCGCTGTGTTGCTTGAAGAGGCGTAGCTGGAGGGAGCGGTGACATAGACAGTTTCTCCCCGGCTGTCAATCTGTGGGATCCTTCTTGCGCGCTCTTCATCGACCCCTGCGGGCTCCTCCTCGGGCTCTGTCTCCATTTCCCTTCTGTCTCTTCCATAGAAGTCGACCTCGACGACAGACCTCGGGGGTTCTCTCCTCCTTCTGGGGATGGCGAGTCTGTTCGAGGTCCCCGGGGCTCCTCGCGGAGGGAACTCGGGCGTCGAAGACTGTCTGTCAGGGACCGGGGGAGTGGGGGAGCGGGTGGTGATCCGTACTGGGGTATCCCAGTAGTGAGGGGTGGCATAGGGATTTGGGTGGTAATCGAAGAAGGCGGTAACGGGGAGGTTGAGGTTATCCCAGATGAGGTCGAGCTCGGAAGTGGAACTGACGCGAATTTCGTAGGGGTCGGGGGCGACTGCTGGTATCCTGTCATCCCTAGAACGACTGCCAGTAGGTTGCTCTGCGGCTGGGGATGCGCTAGGGCCTGCTCGCCCCAGGCCGAGTCGTACGAGGTACCTTGCCAGGTCTGCAGCGGTGGCAACGTTTCGTGCTGCTGGATGGGGGGTAGCACCGGCGGAGTCGTGCGGGGAAGGGGGGTTGGTAGATAGCTCGATGCGAGGGGTTCCTGCTCCTGAATGTCCTCCATCGCTTCTCTCTTGAACACCGACTTCCACCTCCCTAGAAACGTTTTCCTCGTCTCGCCCGTCGACGCTAAAGTGCTCGTCGATTGCTGGGGCTCTGTGCGGTATGGGTGGGTAGAAGTGCGCCGGTGGTGGCTGCTGTGGGATGACATAGTTTACGGGTGGTGGGGGGTACTGAATTCTTCTGTTGCGCCTGCGGCGAGTGGTCCTTTGATAGTGTACAATGGCTAGTATCAGCGTTGCTGAAAAGAACGCTAGTCCGACACCGAGATAGACTGCCGATAATAGGATCTCGAGAGTCGTCGACATCTGTTGGCTCCAGTTAAGGAGCAGAGAGTGAAGCCTCGAACTAATTATTAGACCTGAACTCCTATCAATGACAAACAATGGCTGTCTCGCGTTCGGGCAGTCACCGATGTTATCTTGAATAGGCGAAACAGCTAAGTCTTTAGTTACGTGGCAATAGAATAAGCGATAGATTCAGTATGGATTAAAGTTAGTTCGAGGCTGGCGTACATGAAGTAAAAGCTACTGGTTAAGTACGAAGGATGAGGGTCTAATCATAAGCCATCTGTGAGTGGTCGATAACGAAGTACAAGGACTTGGAGCCGCAGCACACAATATTGAAGCGAGAGCATGGAGACTTGGGAGATAACATGGGAACGTTCTCCTGTAGATGTCGGCCCGGTCGGTCCGGAGTAAGAGATAAGATAAGATAAAGGAAAAAAGTGAATAAATCGTAACAACTTATTTCTAGCTCTTTTCAATGCATCTGGCAGCCCCAAGAGCCCCGGAATGCATGTATTCCATCGCAGACATCCACATAAGCCCTCCAACGAGGCAGCACGATGTGCTACCCCTCAACGATGGCCACAGAGACACTAAAACTCTCGACAACGAAGATGCTGTATGATGCCGGACCTGGATTCCCCACCACAGCTAGAAATATGAGTGTAATCCCCACACCGATGGTCTGACCACCCCCACATCGACATCAACGACAATCAGTGCCGCACACGACATACCTACCTCCTCAAAACATTATATTGGTCAGCGGATTTGATATCGACTGCCATCTCGTGGTGGGAGATGCTACTGTACGCAACACCAACCACAGGGATGACGAAGATGAGCACGATGGTGACGAAGGCATTGGGAAGGGTGGAGACATTTAGTATACAACTAAGGGTGGTGTCAGGGCATGGGGAAGGGCTGGTGTAGAACGAAGGCCCATAGGGAAGGTGCCAGAGGTTCGGAGACGCCAAGCGGGATGTCAGGACAAGGTCGGGCCACCCATAGCAGACGACGACAATGCTGACTTCATCCTTCTTGGCATCGATAGAGGACACGGGGGTCCACCAAATGTATGCACGCTTGAAGCCTTACAGCCACCGGCTCTCCTGCAAACTGCCGACAATGCCGATGATGAATGGATCAACAATGGCACCGATAGTGATGCTAGGCCATCGTGCTCTGATGTGAGGCCCTTGGACGATCTAGGGTAAGGCTTAGGTGCAAGGAGGAGCCACAAGGGGGCGTAGGGAGGCGGGAGAAGTTGAGCGGGAGGGCGGGACAGTGACTGGGACCCCGACGGCCGATAACTACGACAACGACCGTGCCCTTTTGGCCATTGAGGGAGCAGGCCTGGCTGTATATCTGAGCCTCAATGACCTGGATATAACCACAAAGCTGTTTGCTGAAAATCATAGTTATAACCTCAAGACCCAATTCAGCCTTGGCCTAGAAAAAAATTTAAATGGGGGGAAATTTTTTTTACTTTTCAGTATGAATTTTCCATTTTTTCCGCACAGATTCTGTCTTTGTCAATTACTTTGTCATTTGCCATTTTGGACAGTATGTCAGAATATTGACTAATCACCTGAAAACACAGCCACCCCAAAAATGGATGGGTTGGCCACTGGCTTGGGCAGAATTGAATTTCCCGCCCTCATGCTCATTGTCTGCCTCCCAAAAAAATTTTGCAGGTCCAAAAAATAATACCTGTGATGCTCATACTGCTTCCGCGCACACCCACAGTATTTCTAGCTGGATGAATACACACGCGCTTGGATGTGCTTACCATGGGAATATATCATTCCCAATCGGGTAGCAGCTTCATTTTTGAAAAGCAGAACGGATTTCAGTGCATTATACCAGTCAATTATAATATTTTAAATATAACATACATATATGCACTGTATGTGAACTTCTAGCACTTTACAATTTGTTTTCAATCCCGGTTTATGAGATGAATGAAGGATTTCACCAAGTTTCGGACATTGCCAGACCAATGTCAGTTGGTGGCAGCTCACATTATTTCGGATTTTTACAATCCTGAAGCAACTCTGACCTTCAAAAATAACTCAGACTGCCCTTATACAGTATATTTCTACTTAAAATGAGCTCCTCGGTCATATACTGTCCCCTATGAATGGAAATAGATTTTTTATCAGAAGAAATTTACCTTGATTGCACCATTTTACATGTATTTCGTACATCACACATTTAAATCACAGTATAGAGACCAGGATGTTGTATTTTATACTAATATGAAGTACCATAAGTTTAAATATGCCCCTGCCCTGATGCTTATATAGGTTGGATAGACATGATGCAGAAAAGGAGGTATAAGAGTAATGGGTTTGAAGTCATCTCACACTTACAGTTAAGCAACAAATTGGATGGTGGGTCATCTGCAGTCGGATCGGGGTAGATCGGACACCTCGCATAGATAGTACTATGTACATATTGGTATTCAAAAAATGAATTACAATTTCTGGGATGTTCCATAGGTCCATAGTACTGTACTATTATGACCGGATATTCACATAACGCGTAACACGGCCTCGTAATATGAAGATCTGTGAACATCATAATGCATAACAGGCCCTTTTGGTGCCTCAAATTACTCAATATAGTGATTTTTTTCGGTCCAGCTCACGCTGGACTGCCTATTAAGGTATATGACATCATAATGAAGATGTGGTTCTGTGAAGTGCGTAACACGAAAAAATAACCCGTGAAGATACGGTCGTAATAGTACAGTACTCATATATACTTGTAAAATCACAAAATGCTCAGTTTTCAAGATAAAATGGCGATTAACAAAGGTCCCAGTGGTTGTATTACAATTAAAATCACATACATAGATGGTTAAGTACTGAAATTGATTATCCAATTGATTCACAGGGCTTTGGAGTGTCTTTTTCGAGCAAAGGACACATTTTGACGATGCATTTGCGGGCTTGATCGCTCCGGACCGAGCAACCGCACTTCGATCGAGTGGCTGTGTGACGTCTTTTCTTACTTCTCCTCCTCACCATCCCCCATCCTATAGATGGCTGCAAGGCCCCATTACTTGCTCTAATGGGCGTAAGGTATATTTTACTCACTTATACTGCTAATACCACTTCTTTAGATACTCTTTCACGTATCCGGCGGCCCCAAAAGCCCTGGATTGCATACATGAATCCCCCCTCACCTACCCTCACATAAATCCTTGTGTGAGGCAGCCTTGTTTGTTCCCCAAATCAGGCGACACACCCACTGACGACGATAACGACTATTCTGCCACTGCCCTCCACAACTATGATGGCAAGCCCCATCCCCATCCCCACCCCAACGGCAACAGCACCCCCTACATCAACATTGGCGTCAATCAGTGCAGCGTACTCAATTGTCGCTCACCAATAACCTCAAACTCATTGAGGGATCCAATATTGGTGACCATCTGCTGTCCAGGGCAGCGCAATGACTACAAATGAGCTGCAACGACGACGATGACCAAGAGGACAATGAAGACAGTGGCAGGACTGGCGGGAGAGACTTTGAGGATGAAGGAGGGGTGCAGCAGAGAGCATGGCATGGCTTTGGAACCTGGACAGGGGAAGACTGGGATGCATAATGGGGCAAGAACAGTACGAGTGGGACGGTGAACGGGACCCTGGTGTCCAATGACCACAGCGACAGAGAAGAATTTCCGGGCATCGATAGTATTCCAACGTGTGCCACGGACGACACCACAACGACGGCGATATGACCACAGACGGCCCCGCTGCTGCCACACCAGCCCAAAACCAACCGGGGCTCCTACAGCCACCTCCAGTCCTCCCAACGACCCCAACTCTCGTGCGTCTCCCATTTTTGACATGGGGGAACACGATCCTCAAAGCCGCTTCTCCCCCCAATGTCACTATCACCACCGATGACAGCAACGACCCCCCATCCCCATTCCTGCCCAATCCTGGACTCGCCGTTGCCTGTGCGACCACCATTGGATGACCACCACCCTTTTAAATACCGGGGAGTCCAACGGTGGTCATCATATCCACTGGAGAATGCAGATTGGGCTGGAGGTGACGAGTGGGAGAGCAGGATGAAGATCGGGATGCTGATGGCTGACAATAAGGACCACCAATTTGCTGTTACAGAGATCGATGGACAACTGAAATGCCTGTCGAATGCACCCAAGGCTACGAATTTTCAACCGCCTGGACGCCCACTGCTGCTGACCCCCTCCTCTCCTGACATTGGGGTCCCCGACGCCACCCAGACCTCCTGCATACCTCAAATTGGTCCGTTTGCTAACGATGGGCTGTGCAGTACCTATCCTAGTGACTACACCCATTGTCGTGCTGCCCAGCATGACAGCGGGCATATTTTCTTTATATTCTGTATGTATGGATTGAATGTATACAGTTGATCACCACACATTTTTATGGCTGTTTGGTGGAGTGGTTTAAGTGTGTGTTTTATTCTATAGATTTCGCAGTTCGATGCATGCACGACATTAATTTTTGGTTGATGCGTTGCATTAAAAATATTGTTATCCTGATTCCCATGGTTGCATCCAATGAATGTTTTGCCTGCGGGGTCGGTGTATGCATGCGAAAATGTCTGACAACATCTTTTACAATCAAATTACATTTTAATTCACCCATGCAGTGAGCATAGGTACAGAAATTAGGCAAAATATGGATTCTGGTACTCACAGAGGCCAAAATAGGATTCAGCAGTGTCTGACAAAGCATGCACATCTTTGCAGCATATTGCCTAAAATGACCTGTGGTTATTATCCACATGAACAGCATCCACCAGTGTGGTTATAACCACAACTTGACACTAACTACTACAGTCATGGGTGGAGGGAGGACTCCATGGCACAATGAACACATGTAACATTACTGCCATACGATGATCACCACGCTCGCCACTGCCGACCCCACCCAGACGCAACATGAGCCTACTCTGCTCGACCCAGACCTCCCAGACATCTCAGGATGGTGCATCCCCCACTCTATGGGTGGAGGAACATGACTCTGTCATGCACCAGTCTCTCCAGTCTCCCCGTCATCGTGCATCTGCATGCCATCCTCATCCATGCCATGCCACCCCCATAACCTATGCTTCAGGCATGCTACAACTGCCACAGCTTCACCACCCCCATTTTTGACATCGGAGAACACTATGGTGCCCTAGGTTTCCCGTCTGGACTCTGCCATCACCGTCCACAGTGTGTCGAACCCACCCTACCTGGTTTTTCTCTTCCATTCAATGGGATGTCAGCCCCAAAAGCATGCGTTTGGCACCTTTGGCTGCAGGTTTTATGGCAATTTACTGCTAACAACCACCTGTTACATTTTAATAACAGCTGGTAACAACCAGCCTGGATACAACCACCAGAAAGCCAAAAGACCACTTTTTCCCCAATAACCCGCATTCGTACCCCAGTAATACACAATCCCCATGAATATTTCTGCCTCTTTCTGCTGTTTTGTTGGCATCCACTGGCATCTCCAACTCGAACCACAAAAGGAAATTTATCAAGCCACAAATCCCAAATAACTTAGCCACCACGAACATACCATTCAACATACCATTGCACATCAAACTAACTATATTTAATTACGCAGGGCCTGAGGACTCGTTGGTAGCCTGCTCATTGTTGGCGTCCTGTGCTTGTTCATCGTCGCTGTCAGCATCTGACTCAGGTACATCAATCACCATGCTCTTCTCAGCCCAAATGGAGCCAAAATGACTATCCAGGGCTATGTACACCGCCCATTGTTGACATGCATAAGTGCAGACTCCCTCCAGTGTACCAGACTCCAGGCCGTCCCACCCACTCATCCGGGATTCCCAGTCTGCCGCCACGTAACGAAATGACGCGCATGTCCTCCACATCTCCTCTTTCAGTAGAAGGACCTCCTCTCACCACCTATTTGCCTGTGCACAGCTCTTCAACCATTCAATTCGAACTTCTAATGGCTAAGAGTGAATATTGGCATTCCAACATGCAGTGAAGTGAAAAAGACGAACCCTTGTTGACAGTAGCATCATTGCCATCCCCCATCCCACCCTCTATCAGCCAGATCCACAACACAAGACAGTCACCTTCTCCAAACCTCTTTGCCTTATCCTGTCACTGCTTCTTCGACATCTGTGCCTCTCTCTGCTCTTCCTCATTGTCAATTTCAAACACTGATCCTTGCAAACTCTGTATGTCCTCCATCTTGAGATCTTGCAGTGTTGCTGTCCACTGACCCAGACCCTGTAGCTCCATCAGTGATGCGCAAGCCACCTGATACTTCTCCACCGATAAGCAGCATTTGCGTTCCAGGCGATGCAAATTGTCGTAGGCACGAGTATTGCTGCGCTGGCTGCGAATATTTTTGTTGCAGAACGAGTACAGGCTGTGGCATGTGCGAAGTGTGTTCCATATCTCTGACAGAGCATCGAGACACTGGGCTTTGCGCAATTGCTTCTCGATACCAGCAACCCCTCCCAGGCATCCCGACAACCAAACATCCTTGTCAACAGCTGATGGCAACCAAAGTTCCTGGGACTTGACATCTGCGAGACCCATACCAGCATGCAAGCCACGCAACTTTTCTTTAACACATGGCATCCATGTGTCTTGCAGTTCTTGTAGTTGGCGTATACGTTTCTGGAGCGATTGGCGCTTCTTTTGAAGCTCATGAGCCTGGGACACTGTTAGGGCATCCTCGTCAGTATCTGCCACCTCTTGATGCAATTGACACCTGATACATGGTCAATGGAGAAGTCACAAACAAAGAGACACATGCACTGTCTTTGTTCAATTTCCAAACCCAAGGAAACACAAACACTTGGTGTGGTGTCATTGATCTTCTTGATCTTTGCAGATGCCAGCCGTTCATCCTCTTGAAGAGCCCAGGTAACTGCTGCCTGCGACGCATTTACAAACCCATCAGTGATATACTCCAAACATCAAAGTTGTCTTACAAGTGTCAGCCACATAATACGGTGTTGGCAGGTCTGGATTCTGCTCCCATTCCTCCACCTCCTTCGTCCATGTTGCAGCCAAGGTCTCATCCGGTAGAATGGCTGTAAACACCACATGTGTGGGTAGGTGCTTCCCACACTTGATCTCTGCACATTCCAGTTTCCTGTAAAGTCCAGTGCCTGACAAGCCACATAAGCCACGGAATAGACTATGGTGTAAGATGATCTCACCTAGTCCGGTCAACTTGCGCCAGTTGTGCCGCACAAACTGATCATTGAGTTTATCATAATGATGGCCTGGTCCCATCTCCTTCGTACTGTTGGCGGCCACATTGACCTCTGACCAAGTCCTCTCTATTCCCTCCCCATCAGTCCATCCTGCTACTTGGATGTTCATACTGTGTATACATTGGCATTCAGTCTTGTGCCCCTTGCAATGGCACTTCGGTATGGCAAAACAAATCTTCTTGTCGACAGGAATTTGCATCTCCGAAGCGCATGCCATCATACGTGACTGGAAGTGAATCTTCCACTGACAGGCTATATTGTAGAAAAACAGGATGTTGTCCGTCTCAACACTCTGTGCGGCTGACAGAGCAATATAATCCATGTTGCAATATCTGCAACATCATAGTCAACCAACAGTTCTGGCAAAAGCTACAGCAAGACTAACCGTTCCCCTTTCTGCAAATCCCCCACTGCAAGAGGCCGTACAAGCTCGTGTCTAGCACAGATACACATCCCTACACTGGTCGCTCATAATCCCACCGCACTCTTTGACTCGGTGTGTGCCAACGTCCGAAACCCACTACAAGTGCTCACATCCATCTGCATCGCATACTTGCATATGTGTGCAAGATACGGTCCTGGATCCACAAAGTAAGCGAGCCCAGTGTGCAAACCAGGGTCTTTCTCCTGGGACAAACGATATAAATTCTTGAGGCAAAAATTGGCATCGATGGCAAGGATAACGAGGTAAAGAAAACTGGTACATAATCAGAATTGAGACGTCTCAACCATGGCAATGCAACTTACTGTAATTCCAGCGGCGCCAAATGCCAATTGGGAGGGAGATTGACCTTCGGATGTGGACAGGCAGGGCAAAGGATAGCCAAGCCTCCCAGTGGAGTTGCTGCCATGCCATCACAAACATTTCCTCGGCCAGCATACTTCATCAACTTGATGTGTGCAAACTGGCGGATCATCTGTATGAAATTCTTGTAACAACTTTGTAATGGTGATCAACACTGCGTCAAAGACCTGGACTGAAGTCTACATACCTTGGGTAAATGAATCCCTGTTGCATCCATCAAATGAACCAGACCTTGATAGTACTCATACACCGAAATCTTCCCTGCCTGGGACATCGCTTGATACTCCTCCAGCAGCCTGAATGTCGCACAGGTCTTAGGCTCATCAACCATTGAGGGAAAGAGCTCACTGCGAAGGAGCTGCTGACAAAACAGGATTCAATTCTCACAGAAACAAAAGTCGATCGCCAGTTTGTGAATGCCGTTGGTGTGTAGAACAGTGAAATCAGAGTGGCCAGGACGTGGCAAAGTGCACGGCGACCTTCCATGTCCGAGTTGTATGCACAGACCCAGATTGCGTAGGGAAACCTTCTCAAAGTAGGATCCATTCCAGTGCTAGATCGACAATCAGCTATACCCAAGAATACTGAGACAACATCTGTGCACCTGTATGATATGCAGTGGCAGACGTCGGTGACTGCTGATCACACAAGCCCAACACTTAAGCATCGTTCCCAAACAATCCTCACAGCGATAATGCACCTCCCTGGAAGCGACTGCGTGAGCTCCCCCCTGGCACAATGGACAATGTGCTATTCCTGCGAAGTCGCCTCACCCCTCTAATCATATAAACTCCAACAGTGTCTCCTGGCGAAATCCCTGACCATCCGGCCCATCTACCCAGTACCTGAGCAGTCAATCCTGAATGAACATGTCAGTTATCATGCCCACAGAGAAATATGACAATGGATCACCCACAGATTTTAAGTTCCACACTATCCCCTTTAGAACACACACCGGCACTGCCATGGGCACGTCAGCGTCATCGTAGGTCAATGGCACTCGCAGGGCTTCATAGACGTTGTGGTTCGGTATGTGACGTGCAACAGCCGCCGAGGGCAGCAAGGTCTGTACACGATGTCAGTGGCCAGCGAGGTGCAGGGTCCATGCACTGACAGACAGAGGATCAACGTCTGCAAAGTCGTCTGCTCGAGCTACTGTCAGGTTGCATTTCCTTCCCTTCATCCTGTTGCAGGGATTGAGGTGCGGATGCTCCGAACCAGAGCAAGACCATTGAGGGTTTCTTGTAGTGACAGGGATGGTTGACGTGAATGATGAGGTTACTGACCAAACAGCACATGTGACTGCCAGCACTTAACTCAGGAATCAGATAATCAAATAAACACGATAAGATTGGAGCGATAAACATCAAGGAGTGACTATAGTTGGCAATGGAGACTGATAATGAGTGTAAGTGTAAGAAGTAGGGACAGATCAAAGTAAATCAGGACAAGATAGCAGATGAGCAGATACGTAGGTAGCAAATCTGACAGAAGAGCCTATAGCTATCAAACCATCGCAGTGTCAATGGGTTCGATGCTACTGAAGACATCGCAAGGCGGTGGCTTCAGTCCATCCTCCCTGTCGGCGGCATCGAATAGATCCAGGTCCTGCAACTCCTTGCTTGTCAGTATGTCTGGGGAAATGGGTCTTCGTCCCCAGTCAAAGCTCCACAGCGACGAGGACGCAAGGGTTGACAATTTCTCTGAACTGAAGCTAAATTCTGGGATATCTGGGAGATCTGGGAGGTCACCTAAGTCATAGGCACCAAAGAAAGTGGGCGATGGCATCTTAGGGCCGTCGCTGTCACACGTGTCATCCCAAATGAATTGGACAAGCAAGTCATCCTTGGCTTCCCAATCCATCTCTGAGCCATACAAATGCTCTCTGTCCATGTCACTGCCTGATTGGTACTCACTATCATCATTGCCATCAGAGAACTCGCAGACAGCCATTTTGAGGAGGAGAGCCGTGCCATCAATGGTCGCGGGCTGTGAGGTGATATCAGGAGTGGAAGTGAACAATTGCTTGCTGGTGAGAGGGCAAGGCCGGACAGGGCTGGAAACAGAAGCATCGGCCTGGGGATGGTCACTGGAGAGTTGGCTTGGCATCACAGGTCCCATAACAGAGTCGGCCCATTCCAGGGCTGCAGAAATATCCTAAACGACAGATCAGATCGGTCACAACACGTAGCTTGGTACATAAATAGGCTCACCCTGCATAGCTGGAGCATCCATGCAGCAGAACGCGCCAATCTTTCATGGGGGGTAAATCTATCCAGGTCCTCTTCCGAGAATGGAAAGGGAAAGAAGTCAAGGTAGCCCTCTATCACCTGTTCCTTGAACACGGCCATGGTGATGTGGCCCTGTCAGGCATCCCTGTAACCAGGGACACAGTCTTTGAAATAGATTTGTTCCACATCACAGAAACACTGAAAAGAGCCACAGTCAATATAGCTCCCGATCACAGTGGCTGATCACGTATGCTTGGGAGCACGCTCATTTTGTGGCTGGGTTTTGGTTTGCACAGTTGGAGTCAGCAGAGAGAGCAGAGACACGTGAGAGTACCAGCAGCAGCCTGGCAGGAAAATTTTCCAAAGAATTCAGGCTCCACGCTCCCATGAGGACACGTTCCCTGGCTGGCCCAAGTTGAGGAGCAGCGCGTATTCAAAGAATCTCAGCAGTGGGATGGTATTCAACTGGTAGTACTCTAATACATGAATCAATGCCAAGATTTGTCTTGTTGATGTGTGAGAGCACGATGGTCCAAGGCGTGCGCAAGATCACCTTCCATAAGATGGCAGAGAATGTCCTGGACAAACTCGATGACACACTTGAACCGATTTGCAGTGTTCTTGCTCTCTGCATACTCCTTGCCCATCCCGACCTCGCCATACAGAGTTTGCTGTGTCTTGTGAAGTTCTGTCTGCATAGAATCCAGTTTCTCCAAAGCTGTTTCCACCTGTTCCCGAGCGTCAGGGAGGGCGCCTCTACAAATTTCACGACACAGACGCCTCGCGTAGTCGGGCAGGGAATTATCAGTCAGAGCATGAAGGTTTGTGTCAAGCTGACGGACCTGGCGAGTGAGAGCAACGACCATTGCCAATGGCAAACTAACAATGCATATCAGAAAGAGGTTCAGGGAAAGTGTGATTGAGCTTACCTCTCAGGGATGTTTGGAGACACCGTCTTGGCTGGCCATGATGACCGTCTATGACCTGTTTTTGCCGCGTATTGATTCCACATGCATTCCAACAAAATGTCGCAGTTCCTAGCCTAGAATCAGAATGAATGTACTTGTATTGGCAGGATACCATTTACCTATAATAATACGCCAACTTTCTCCTGCAGCTGGCTTCTTGCTGCTCCTCAGGTGTATGGTAGAGCCTTTTGCGACTCATGAGAGCAAATATACAAGTAACTTGTCAGTGGGAGTGGAACAATAACCGACGAAGACGATGGTAGGAGGGAGAATGAGGCTAAAAGCTAAGGTAAGTAGTTGAGCTTTTGATTCTACTAGACTTTTATTAGACTTTTTTGCTCTGGTCATGTTTGAGTCAGGAACAGCGCTGCCGTGGGTGTGAGGTTTGCTTCACTGTGTATTCGCGTGGTCTGGGAGGAGATCCAAGGGTACGTGTGGCTAGGAGGGCAAGGGTAAGTTGGGGAATTTGGGTATCAGATATCTCGGTTATTCACCAAAGAGGTTATCCAGTGGCACATGGGGTTAGGGTCTGTCAGCTTGCCCTTGGCATGAGAGCATCCGGGGTTCCCGGGGAACGCGCTAACTTGGGGATTCAACAGAAACAAGATTTATAAAAGGTTTTTTTAAACATAAAAAAAAGCGAGCGAGGCCGTGAGGAACCTTGCCCACACAACTTGAGGACTAAGAACCACGCTACCTAAGAACTACACTATGCCCAATAACTACACTACACCTATATACTCGACGACAGATAGTTTTACAGTAGGACGAGGTTCCTTCAGTTGAATGAGCGAGAGGAAGGTGCAAAAATAGGAAACACTCACAGACGCTGATACCGCTGCCAGAGCCTCCTGAAGGAGGAGGGCTGGGAGGACCCTTGAAGATCTTGCTGGGTGAACTGGTAATGGGGACGAACTTCTTGCCTCTCTTGGCTGGCAAGAGCACAAATCGAGTATGTCGATTCGCTCGATTGCAATGTCGAGTGAGGGGGCGCCTCAGTATACAGAGCCGGCAATGCCGATGACAAGGGGGGCTGTATCCTCCCTGTATGCAGACATAAGAGGACTGAAAATAAATTCAGAGAAAGTTACCTACCATCTGGAGAAGATGCCCACATCCACCCCTTGGGTGACAACGTAGTAAGGTCCACCTTCCTTGGGGAGGGGAATATGGTACTCAAAGTCCTCGCCAACCAGCATGGCTGACTGGATTGGTCCAGCTGTGGACATGGCTGCCAGCACGGTCGAGACGCTCTGGGAGAGAGTCGCAGGCATGGAAATCGAGCCAGGACCAGCGCTCATGGTGGATGCGTTAGCAGTGGTATTGGCACTGGCAATTACTGAGGCGATGAGCATGGCAGCTTGCTGAGGATTTATATTCGTCCCCGTGAGAAGGGTTGTCAATGCTGCGAGGTTATATTCATCATCAGTGATGGCCGTAAGAAAGCCGTGGCACTGACCATTGATTTGAGCATCATTTGCCAAGGGTGCTGTCCTGCTGGAATTTTTTTGATCAGTCATAGGCATTGAGTGCATGGCCTGGAAATGAGTGAGAGGTACTGGGGTTGGTAGGGCTATGAAAGGAAGGGAGGTGAACAGTACCACCATCTTTTTGATGAGTGCAAAGAATTTGAGAAGCAAAAAGCATTTGGCCTGATTGAGTGCCACTATGATGCCGATGTCCCATGAGGCAGCGATGATCCTTGAGTGGTGTGCTGAGGCAAGGGATAAAGATGAGGTTCAAAGTCGAGAGTGAACGGAGATGGTCGAGGAGAGTGGCAAGCGATGGTAGGAGATGGTCGAAGAAGATCAAGGAAGGTGGTCACCAACATAACAATGTGTGACACGCACGAGTGTTTGATTTCTCGGAAGTATTAGTGATGACTCACCCTGTATATGTCAGCAAGAATATGCACTGCTCAATCTGCCATCTGCAGGGGGATGAGAAAAATTTTTGCCTGTTGTGCTTGTACTCTGCTATACTAGTGGATTTCCATTCTCCAGAACAGCTACAATGACCGTGGATGAAGGCAGTTCGCAGAGATATTGGCCAGTGTCAGTATCTTATCTTATCTGATATTCTTGGAAAAACTTACTCACATGCCTAGACCTACATTGCCGTTAGCCCAATTGCGCCAAGGCTGGGCCAAGGGTAACCGTCAGGGTTTTCTCCAGGCGGAACTCGCTGGTTACGCTCACAAGCACGCCTTGGGACCAAAGCCAGCCGCCGAGTGTGTTGCTACCGCAGTCAATAAATGGTTTCAAATCTTCCATTGATGTCTGCCATTGAATCACGAGCCCGAGATGACAGATACTTTCCTGGCAAATGAAGACCTTACTGAGGAGGATTTGGAGTGTAAGGCGGCAGTGATCTCCCAGATCAGCACAGTGAGTCACGGTGTTACTTCCTTGCAAGGCTTACGCTGAAGTTCTGTTAAGGCTATCAAAAACTGGTTAGACTATCACTGGCTGGAAAACGGAGGCTCTGCCCTTGCACTCACCAAAAAGAAGATTGCCCAAGACCCTATCATGGCATTTTTGCAACAGCTTACTGTGAAAGAACTGACAAGACAGTGGGCGTTAACCACGCAGCAGCTTTGGGCGAAGGTCAATCTGGTCAGGCCACTGAAGTTGCGATTTGAGTAGGAGTTCGACGCCTCAAACAAACCAAAATCCCACTGGGCGGCTGCCCAGGCCGAGTTCGTCGCCAGGAGGTTCATGGAGCTACCAGAGGAGGGTCAGGGAGAGTGGAAGGTGAAGGCTCATGAGGACGTGAACAAAGTCAAGCATGCGAAGGAGGAGATTGTACCAGGCCCGTCCATTCTGCCCCCCGAGGAGGCACAAAAGTACGTGTTCAGCATTTTCGTGTCATATTTCACGTCTGACAGCCTGGGATGTAGAGCTATTGATAATATCGGCACAATCTTGGTTCCTTTGGTGGAGGGGAAGGCTAAGATGCTGGGTATGCAGGTGCACATCGTGCTCGCAGGACCTGAACCGTGAAAGGGCAGACAGCTTAATATAATAGGGTATGTGGTTGCTTTACATCATTGGCTATGGAAACTTGACTACGTCCTTGGTAGAATACACGAGGGACTCGACAAGTTGCCCATCCCAAGAAGGTTCGAGGCAGCGGGGGGAGAACGTGGGGAGGAAAGATATAAGTTCTTTTTGGCAGCGCTGGGCGATTATCTAGTGACATGCTATTGTCAGTACTTGCCATGTTTTGTTCAGTTCGTGTGCTAACAGTGACTATTGCAGTGGAGGAGGAACAGCGAGCTCGAGCGCTGCCCAGCATGGCGTTTCCTTCAATGCCTCCCAGGTTTTTACGTACCATCGTGCCTTGGAATGATGGTCACCAGGGCTTCGGGAATGTCTTGCCGATTCCCAATGAGGTGGACTTAGAGGCTTCGCCACACTGCTTGAAGCGAGGGAGAGATGAGGAGATGGTGGATGAAGAGGACAAAGACGAAGACGAGGACGATTCTTCTCCTGTACCTGTGAAGAAAAAGCAGAAGTCGTCAGCATTGAAGGGGACAACCCAAAAGAAGAAGGGGAAAGCAGGCAAGGGTGGGAAGGTGAAAGGAGGTAAAGGCACACAAGGAAAGGAGAAGACAGTGTCGAAAGAGAATGTCGTTTCCTCAGGCAGTCAAGGCAAGAACGTAGGACCTTCGAATAGAAGCTCTCCTCACAGCCCAACCGCAGGGACGATAGACAAGGCGACGAACAACTCTCAGGCCGAGGAACGACGGGTTTTAACTGACATCATGAACATCATTCAACCCCAGCCTCTGACACAGGAAATAGCAGGGCAGATCGACCCATCGCTGCTGATACCCGGTATGATACCCAGCTCTTTCATCCCAAACTGTGGGCCAAACGATTGTCCTAATCCCTTTGAACAGCAACCGGCTATAGAATCACCAGCACCACTGTCTCCAGACTGTCCAGTGGAACCCGCTTTGTCTCATCCTGCTAAGGGCGTAGCGACTAGGGGTGCTGCAAAACAAGGGCCTCATGCTGATTATATGGACCCGGTAAACTGGCCGCCTTGGTTCAGGCAGGCGCGCACGTACTTGGGTCGGTTCAAGCTGGGGAAAGAGTGGGACAACTTATTGTTGATGTTTTTGGTTCTGGAAGGCCAGCGCCAGTTTGAGAGTGGTGGAAAAGGACTGAAGCCTGAAGGTCGACCAGCAGTAATTGCAACCTGGATCCAAAACACACGAAGTAGGGACCCAAAGAAGCTGGGCCCTATTGCAACATATTCAGCATCATGGTGGGGATGGTGGCATCAACTGCAGCCAGAATGGAGAGGGCTTTTAGGGGAAGGTCCATTTGAGATAGCCAATCGTGAACTGGCCAAAGGGAACAGCTGGCCGGAGCTGGCTAATCCAAAGTCGGGGGTGAACAGGATGTACAGCGTTATTGCCAGTCTCGCGTGGTGGGGAGCAGCTGTAAAAGATAACGTGAAACTTTGTGCTGAGTGGGCATTGGCTGTCGCAGACGTAACTTGGGTGATTACATTGTTATGATTTTTACTAGTCGTTTGCCTTACCTCATGGGTCCCGTTGCTTCAGTAGCATTAGCTCGGCATGCCCCATTTTACCTGTACTGTATTTTGTGTGTGTATAGTAAAGTAAATGCCATGAGGGACTTGATTGGTAGCGGGGGTGGTCACACTAAGTATTGGTATGTTCAGAAATATGCGCAACATGTTGAAAAGTTCTCGGAGGTCGTGTATAGTGCGTTTGTGAGTAGTTTCGTATTCTAGATAGCCAAGCCTGGGTTTCAGATAGCTATTTTCATTCATGAAGAATGGAGGTGGAGCCCATAAGTGAAGCCACCGGTGGGGCGTGCCCATGCCACCTGCATGGCATGTTTTTTGTCCAGTTTTGGGGGGAAATTTTCCAGCGCTGACGTGCCATCAATTTGGCACAGATTCGTGCCAATAGGTACCAATTTTCCAATTAAGGGGACAATAATGTGGCTGTGCTTGTAAGCAGGCATTAGGGAAAGTGCCTTCTGGTTATTGCCAGTCTATTTACCATAATTATAGCAGCATGGCCTGCGTTTGGACACAGATGATGGCAATACCTTCGTCCGCCATAGGTGCCATGGCCAACGGTGATGCCTGTGCCTGTAGTGCCTACTACAAGGCAAATAATTTTTTATTTTGTTCAGCATCAGTTTGGAAATGCACATCTATAGTTACATTTCCTATACATTAATGGCCTCGTAGTTTAGTGGTTAATGATTGCTATCTCTGGTCAAGTGATGAAGGTTCGAATCACGATGCATTACATTATTTTTTGTTCTCAATGCTTATTGATTAATTGGAAAAAAATGGTTATCCAAATTTTCTCTGACCAATCCAGCTTTTCCTCTGTGCAAATGTTTTGGGTCGCATTATAAATCAGTTGTGAGATATATTTCAGGTCAGAATAAAATTTTGCAGATCTCAAAAATAACTGAGAGAGCATGAAATTGAGAACCCATGTATATAGCTGCCATTTCAGCCAGCTTACAATGCTGCTATAGGTATAGCCCAGGTGCCAGGATGTGGCTGTGTCAAACAAGCCAGATTTGCCAAATGCTTTTAGGTCCGTTGACAGGCCATTTGCTATAGCCTAGGAACATGGGGTGCAACCAAGAACAACCACCTCCTCTGCCGCCAGACCTTATAGATGGAGAAGAACACTACGAAGTCAAAAAAGTCTTAAACAGTAGACAACGACAAGTTTGAGGAAAACGGGGGAAACCACCAAACACAGTGATGGACTACTTCATCAAGTGGAAGAGTTACGGACCAGAATCAAACAGCTGGGTGCGGGAGGATGACATGGATGCAGATGAACTTATCAAAGAATTCCTCACAGAACACATTGATCTCATTGCAACCAATAAACCAGACGTGGCCATCATCATCACTGCTAAACGACCAGATGGAGAACATTGGGGACCTCGAGAAGGGTGGCAATATCTCGTACGACCAGGAAGACACCCACAATTCGGACAACCAGCAGAAAAGTGGTATTATGAACACGAATTACCACAATACGCCAAACTATTCGATGAATACTGGGAAATCAACTGGTACGATGAAAACGTGGAGCCAAATGGCAGAGAGCCAGCCTAACAGCAGTCGGGACACCTGCCTTAATGAGGGGGTAATGTTATGATCTATTCACTTTTTTGCTTCATCCTATCTTATTGTTCACATCTGGGCTGTCGACCATAGGGGTAACCGAGCAGCAGAGTGACATTCCCATGTTATCTCTTTGATATGGTGCATTCTCACTTCAACATTGCGTACTCGGACTACTATCTCTCACGAATGACTTATGATTAGACCCTCACATTTAGTATTTAAGTAGCAGCTCTCACCCCTAGTCTTAGGAAATTGCCTCTGGTTCCCTACACAGCAGGAATAACTGGATGCATTTTATCCAGCTGTAGCAAGGCCCTCTGTACAGTAAGGCATATATTACTTTCTGTACAGCCATGCTTTGTCAGACATTCACATCCCATTTTGGTAAGCATGCTCCTGAGCATAGATTGGGTGTATTGGAGGCCATTGCGTGCCCTCCCACTCACTGTGTGCCGGGGGAAAAAATGTACTAGCATTAAAAAATATTTTCGAGCCCATTCCCAACATGACTCCCACGCTCCGAATCCAAAATTGGTTGGATTCTGCGTGACGCGTTTGGATGTACTTTTTTTCTCGACAGATTCGGATTTTAATATTAAATATCCAGATAAATATTTAAATATAAATAGATACAAAAATAAATCTATACACGTGGGATTGCGAGCGGGGGGGCAGCGTACACAGTAGCGGGCACAAGTATGCATAGAAACCTCAACTGGACCCTTCGTCGTCTGAATGAGAAAACGGCGCCAAAATCGGGGCTGCGCAACCACGCAGAACCCGAAAATGGTGGCTATGGGGGCAGGGATACTGTCGACGGCGGCAGGGACTGTTGGCAGCATCACACGAGCTCGCAAATGGTAGCTGCATGCTTCCCTCACTCTGATATAGCCCAGGCCACTAAATGGCGGTAGTGGCATGGGCTAGGGATGAGCTAGGGGGCGAGCTGGGAATCGACAGCGCCATGGAGCGTCACAGTGAGCTCGGGAGGGGAAACGGTGGCCACCATCAAATTCCCTGGTATTGAAAACGGGGGTAAGGGTCAAATGGTGGTCGTACGGCTGGTGGAGGGTGCGGGATCGGGCAGGGATCGGGATCGGGAGTTGTCGTCGTTGTCGGCGGTGATGACGACATCGGGGAGAAAAATGAGCCTGATAGACATGATCCCCCATGTCGACAATGGGGGATCCATGAAGGAGGAGTGTAGTTTGGGCCTGGGGCAGGTGGTAGGGACCGATGTTGGAGTCGGGAAGGGGTGGCAGCGGCGGGGCCATCGGTGATCGTATAGGCATCGTCTTGGTGTCGTTCAACGCATCCATGGGTGGGTAATCGACTTCCAGATGGACGTCATTGTCGCTGCCGTCGTTGGATACCGGGAGGCCAATCTTGCTCCCCCCTCCCCCTCGTACCCTTGCGCCCTCCTGCACCCTCCCCAGTACGTCCTCCTTCCACGGTGCCCATGCCCCATCCTCCTACCCACCCCTCTATCATATTCTAACCATCCCCGCCATCCCTACCATCGTCGTTGTCGTCCTATGCTTCGTCGTTGTCGTCCCTGCTGCTGAAACCTCATTCCCACGCCATACTTGCAGATGGCTCCCAATATTCGATCCTGGATGACGTCTGTAGCAATAGAGGTATGCGGATTCGCTGTACGCAAGCGATTGGCCTCGATGTCGATGGGGGGCGTGCTTGGTAGGGTGATGGGTGGGGATAGTACCGGTTTGGGTGGTATTGGCTGGCGGAATGTCGTGCTCGTCATCTGCCTAGTCGATGGCGGTCATGAAGGGTCTGCTTGGATGTCGTAGACGGTCCTGTCTTGCGTGAGGGCTAACACGCGGAGTGTAGGGTAAAATGGTTGCTTTCTGGGGCTGTTGGGGCCGCCGGATGCACTAAAAACATCTATATTTGATGTATTAGTATCAGAAATAAATAAAACATACCTTGAACCCATGAAAATGGGCAATACAGATGAGCGAGAGGAAGGGAGATGTACGGGTGGTGGTGGAAAGGAACGAAAAAAGGTGCCGCACAGCCACTCAATCGCTGTGCGGATATATGGTCCGGGGCGATCGAGCGAGCAGAATGCACCCTCGGAACGCTTCTGCTGCTTGAGGTATGCCCTCCGAGGTCCCAGAAATCATCGGGATACTTCATTACAATAATTTATGATGCTTGTATGTAGTTTGTAGCGAATTATAGTGTCTAAATCTGATGATATGCTCCATTTTAGTCCAATTACCCCGCATTTGGGGCCTTTCTGAGCAATATATCAATACTACACCACTTACCATTGTCCCAAACAACATCAAACCAATGCGATATTCTAGTATACATCTTATGTTATTACATCCATGCCTCCAATCCACCCCGATCTACCAATACATGCCTGGACACCGAGTCCAATGCTTAAGTGAATGTCAAACATTCTGAATGTTTCTGAACTCGTTTGTAATGTTGAGTATGTCCATGGTACCATTTCTTCAGGGCTGTGTTATATTTCAATTCAGACTACTATATGTAAGTGTTATGCATTACTTTTAAGAAGCTTCACTGTGATTTCATGGTGTAGAGCAGTATCTACCCTCCAAAGACTGGATTTTAGTGCTTTTGCCACCGAAATTCTTATGTTCCGAGTTATTGTATGGTAATTCTGCACTTATACATATTATTTTGGATATGTAATTATACTAGAAGTGTTGCATGAGACTCTTACCTCTTAGAAATGGGTCGAGAATGAAAAATTGGCAAAATATTGTGGAGAGCAGTGATTTGAACTTGCTCTGGCAAACTCCGAAAGTCGTCGGAATGGGATTTTTAATACTATCTGGGTGGTAAAATTCAAAGCTAATGGTATTTTTCTATGGAGATGTAATATATTCATATCTCTCAAGGAGAATTAAGAGATTTATCGTGCCCAGTATCTCAAATTTCAGCCCGCTTTCAAAAATTATGAAGCCTGCCGGATTGGGAATGATAATTTCCCACGGTTTGCTACATCCAAGGCAGCGATGTCGAATCCAGCCAAAATGGGCAGCGCATGGGTCAGGAAGCAGTATTAGAAGACGCAATATTATTGTTAGAGCCTGTAGATTTTTTTTTCAGAGACAAACAATGAGCGGGAGGGCGGGATATCCAGTGGCCAATGCAATGCCCAGCCAGTGCCCATAAGCCAATCCGGTAATCCAGCAATATGGGAAATGGTGCCGATGCCGAAGTGTGCCAGAACTCATTTCGGGTGGTGGCTGTGTCCAAATCATCGTAGCAGTGGTCAGGAGGGCGGCAGGTAATGTGACTGGTCCGTGCCTCATTGTTTGCCATGTCTGCCATGTCAACTTCTGTGTATCTCTGGGACACTCTCTGTTGTCAAATGCCACAGAATTATATGGAAGAAATAGCATGAGGTAATTGATAACTACTCTTCCTGATGGCATTGACTACACTCCCTCTTAGGCTTTCTTCCTTGTTGAACATCTTTGCTTCAGATTTCAGCTGTTCCTGCCAACACAGTCCATCCTACCACAGTCATGGCAGCTGTTCATGGTTTTTGACCCCAGTATTTCCTCTACACCCTTCGCCTCTTCCACATTTCTGACATGTTTGATGAGATCGTTTCCTACTCAGTCCTTTGACTCTCTCAAATTCAGATCTCCTGGATCCTTCTGGTTGTGGATTTGCCATATTGTTGTCCTGTAAGTCTGGACGTGTACGTTTCTGTGGTGCCGTCATGTTGGAATGCAAGCTGAAAACCGGTGCGAAGCCAACTTGATGGAATGATTGATTGCTGTCCTAATATAGTAACTAGGTTCAACCGGTGTTGTACTCACTTGTACTCTTGAGTACAGCTCCGTTTGCTCCTATGGTAATTATTTCCTGGATACTTATGTTTCTATGATACTTAGATATGCTATGGACGATGTATTTTTATTTAAATAAGACTGTAATTTGGTACATTCAATAACAACTTCATTCATCATACTTGTGCTCAAGTGCCTGCTATACCAAGGATTTCAATATGTCATTCCACTATTGGATTGATTGACCGATGTAGTGATGTGAACATTGACATCTTCATTGAAATATGGTGTCTGGGATGTCTGTGGAATACTGGGATACTGAATGCAGAGTTCACTGGTCTCTGTGGTCGTGGGCTGTAGATTAAGTCCTGAGGAAGGAATTGGTTGCAATAGGGAGAGTTGTTGTGGAACCAACGGCACATTATGTACTCAAGCATCGACATTCTGTACCAGTTTATCGATAGGTCTTCGTTTATTGTATGTTGCAATCATGGTATGCTTTGCATTCATCGTTGACTTCCATGTCGAATAGTATGTTTTGAGATGTTCAATGAGCTGTTTTATGAACATGTAAGAATCATTAACTGTGTGGTGGGTCCATATCACGTACTTTGTAAAATATGGTCTCTCCATCTGCATGATTATTCCAAATCTTTACTGCATCTAACCATACTGGTTCTGATTCCAGCGCAGCTGTAAATGATGGCTCATTCAGCATGCAATCTGAGAACAGCTGCTTTTCTTCAGTGGTGTGGACCGTGAGCACCGTGAAGTGTGTGTCTTGCTTTCTTGCTGGATACTGAAATTTCTTAGGTGGATTAGCTTGGTTGAAGTTTGTGATAGCGCTCAAGGTTTAAACATTAATTGGAATAGGAAGGATGCCAAATACTTCTGTCGTCAGGGTATAGAGGTCACCATTGATCCATCCAGTGACAGGACATGATGCTAGAACATGGCTACGGATGATCTCTGAATTCAGAAGTGCCTGCCACTTGTTAGTAAGCCACATGTTGAAAAAATGATATCACATGCGGGGTAATCAAGAGAACCCCGGGCATGGCCTAGAAACAGGCTTCGGCCAATGGAAGTAGCGAGCGGACTGGAAAGCCGAGGCATTTCTTGGTTACCAAGTCTAGAACATGACGCTGTCACCTGCGGAGCAGACCCGAAAGCCGAATACGAAGGGTGATTGGTGATCGAGGATTAAGCAGCTATTGAGTGCATGCTCGCGAGCTACTCTGCTGCTAGGGCAAGCAACGTAGACACCGCTTAGCTCTTTGAGGATACTAAAAAGAGGAACAAGTGGCGCACTGCCTAGAGCACGGGGCCAACTCGGATGAGGGATACCCGGCCGAAAAAGAAGTAAATTACGAAAAATCTGTTTGTAACAATCAATCTTCCATAGTATAAGTAGAGTAGATTTTCATGTATTAAAGGCAAGATACCTACCCCCCACATACAGTAATAAAGTTTCAGTTTGGATCTGGACTTGTTGCGACACGTAAGAGTTAGTAGCTTCGAGCATCAGCTAGAACGCAAGTTTAGTGAGCTCACAGAGAAATAGAACAAGAGAAACATTTTGGATAAAAACTTCGGTTTACTTGAGATAAGAAGGAGATTCGGGGCAGTGACACTGCGCCCATCTTGAGAGTTTGCTGAGATAAATCTGAGAGAAAAGCTCTGTTCCTTTTCTGGTTCAGTGTAAAAAGAGAATTTGTGTTGTGTCGGCCTCCATGTAGGTCTAGGAGTAGTTGCAAGGGAATCAGCCAGCTTGAGCTGTTCTAGCAGTTGCACGAAGTGTGACAGGTGTGCGCAGTTGGACCTCGCAGCACCGTTGTTAGGGCAAGCGTACTGTGTGTGAAGACTTGCGGGGATGGTTCTGAAAGTAATTAAGACTTGAGTGGGAGTGCCGAGGGCCTCCATCGTGACGAGTTTGGAAGTCAGGTTTAGCCACTAAGAGAAAGGCGGCGTCGCGTGCAGATTAGATCTAGCGGCGAGTCGTACTTAGCGAGCTCACTGACCGAACTTGGTCAACTTGCGGATCTGCACATCCGTGTGTTCCGGCTATTGAAATATATTTTGCCTCGAGGGTTGCGTGGTTCACCGTGCTCTCTTGTAAAAAGCTCCGAAGAGCTAGAGAATTTGAGACTAGCTTGAAAATACTACGTTGTTGCGCGTATCATTCTAGCGAGCTCACTGAGAGAAATTGGGATACTGTCGGCGCACAAGTGGAATTAAAATCCTTGCTCCCCTCCGCACTTAAGGAGATTGTGTGTGTGTGTGTTTAGTGGGGTTGAGTTGAGTTTGGTGTGTGTTCAGGCTAGGCCGTGCTCAGTTTCACGGGTGCCCGTCACCAGCCTCGTCAATGTTGAAATGTCCCTTGTATTGCTGTCCCGTTGAATTATATATTCCAACCTATAGATAAATCATGATTTAAAAAGACAGCATATGATAAAGATAGGCTTGAGTTACAGTGATATTATAGTGATACACAAATGCAACCAGGCAGTTGCTTGTGTGGCGAGGTGATACTCTGCTTGTAGGAAGACTATGCCTGATGGGGCGATGCATGCTGCCTTCAGTATAATTAGTACCATGAAAACAGTGATAATGTGGAAGCCCGTTAGATTCCACTCCCAGGCACAAATACAGAGAAACACCTGGTGGATCTGAAATGTAGCTGGAGCGAATCAGGACAAGAATATTCTTTGCTGTCTTCCAGGTGCTCACATTGAACAGCGGAAGCCCTATCTGTGCATCTTTTAAAGGCCTGTACATCTTGAAAAGCTTTGCAACAAGGTCATAAAGGACTTTGGGGGTGGAACAACAAATTTACAGTGCTTCTTGATAAAACCAGGGTTCTTTTGAAGGCATTCTTTCTAAGTCATCGGTGGTGAAAGTTGAGCCAAGAATGATACCATCAGCTTCTTATCATGGCGATCAGGTAGAAATATTGTATCACGAAGGATTCAGGCAAATGTAATCTGTAGCCCATGAGATTTTAGGATCCATATCATCTGGAAGACATGGAATATGTCTTTCAGCACAAGGGGGTTGCAAAAACCTAAAAAAATCATATCAGGTCAAAAATATTTTTAAGGCCTGCTCAAGGCAACCGACTGACTGCCATGGGAATAACATACTGAGAATGGTAGCTGAGTCATGCTGTCCTACCATTTGGGGACTTCACAGCCACCAGCAATCTCTCAGTTCCCAGACCCGAAGCTACCTCATCTTGCAACCGATGTATGCCAGTCTGCCTCAGTCCTGCCAAGAGCTGCCCTGAGCCTACTACAGGTCTCATAGGATTAGATAAGTGTTATTTCACACCAAATAATACATCTATGGCACCTAGGATAACATTATTCCTCTATACAGAGGGGGGGTCAAAAAAATTTTAAGGCCTCCTGGGGCTGACCAACCAACCAACCCAATGTGCCAGCTTGCCAGGCTGCAACCCCCTTGTTTCAGCACATCACTTTGGTGATCATTTGGCCATGGGATTTTCTTCAGCTCCTCAAGTATCTCCTCACACTTGCGAACACTCTGGATCCAATTCTTCCACTGCACTGCTGTCCTCTTTTTCAGAAGCAAGAATATCACAAAAGTCAATGATCAGCCGTTCAAATGAGTGACCCCCCTGTTCTGGCCCACCGGTCCTGAACAAGGGGGTTGCAGCCTGGAAAGCTGGCACATTGGGTTGGTTGGTTGGTTGGTCCCAGGAGGCCTTAAATTTTTTTTTGCCCCCCCTCTGTATAGAGGAATAAGGTTATCCTGGGTGAAATATATGTGTTATTTGGTGTGAAAGAGCACCTGTCTGATCATATGTGTCCTATAGGAGGCTCAATGCATCTCTCAGGACATCTGGGGCAGACTGGGGTAAGTCAGATGCAAGATGGGGTAGCTTTGGGTCCAGGATTTGAGAGATTGCTGGTGGCTGTGAGGTCCCCAAATGGCAGGATTGGATGACTCAGCACCTATTCTCAGTATGTTATTCCCATGCCGGTTGGTTGGTTGCCTCGAGCAGGCCTTAAAAATATTTTTGACCCAATATGATTTTTTAGGTTTTTACAACCCCCTTGGTCCTGAATCCTGTATCTGTACCATCAGCCTCTCCATTTTCCCCTTCAGACAGTAATGGTTGGTCCAATTCACCATTCAGAATCTCCGTGTTTGAGAATGTTAAATTGTTTGCAGATTCAGCTGTTGCTGCCAACTGTGAGGTACTCTGAGAAGTTGATCCTTCATCAGTAAGTGTCTCTAAACCCCCAAAACTAGGAATATAAGTCTTGAGCCATGAACATAGGGCAACAACTGTGAATGGACATGTTCCAAATTCTGACAATGCTTGTTTCCGATGTGTGGATAGTATGGTGCCAGGAACAAAGACCTTTGTGACTTCAACAAGAATTCATGTAGGTGTGATGTTAATTCCCTCAAAGCTTCGATAGTTGGAGTGGGGAGAGATATGACCTTGGGCAATAATGTTGGTGTCATCCTGACATAGAAAGATGTCATGTCCAGGAGTAAAGGAGATAACGGCCCCAGGAATCTGCATTTTCTCAAGTTCTTCATATACTCTGAGCAATGCCCAGGCATCAAGTGCAGCATAATGAAGCTGTTCAGGTGAGAGTTCATCTGAATGCCAGTCCAGACTAACTCAAGTTGCCAGATCTGTATCCAAGCGAACCTTCAAGACTTTAGTGCATAGATCTGCCAACCCAATCTGAGTATTTTTAACAATCCCTTTCTGCTTTGCAAAATGCACAATGTCAATACCACCTGGAAATGGTTTGTCAACACCACTCTCTTCCTGCAGGTTCTGGAGGTTGAGTTTGACATTGCATCCAACCTTTAGGATGTGGGGATTTTTCAGAAATGTGATTAACTGTGAGGGAAAATGTCCAGCATGTATATGTTCATTGAGCTTGGAAAGAGTCAGTAAATACAAGCTGGAGTTGCTGTAGAGAAGATATCTGACCTGGAAGATTCAAATCTTGTTGTCATATGCTAGCTGAACGATTGCAGTTTGACAACAATCATTCTGACTGAGGTGTTGAGCATCAAGGTCCACACTCCATTCTGAATCTAACCCTATAACCATTACACTGTCCTCCTCATTGGGCATTGACACAATAAGCGAAAGAATAGTCAACTCAATCTGTGTTGTTGATTTTTGTACATGAACCTGAACATCAGAAGGAAGTTCAAGGGTGTCCAAATTACCATGCTCGGTGATAGGTCTGATGCCAACTCATAAACTTGGGAATGCAGATTTGAGAAAGTTTTTATCAGCCATGGTGTCCATGTAAATGATACATGGCTGAACTAGCCCATATGTCTCAAGGGAGTGGCACATTTGCATGAGGGCAATAGTGAACTGCGAGTGTGCCTTTGTTGGTACAAGGTCACACACTCGAATTTGACCAAATTCATTCATCATAGTCAATAAGCCACTAAAGACTGTTTGACCTGCAACCTTAGCAATATATTTGCAGATCTAACATTAATTATTGAGCTCAAGAAATAGTAAGACAATGTTAGAAATGCATGAACCTTGAAACTACTGTACATGAGTGTAGGGAGGAAACCGTAACGCGTAACGCTGACCCCGTTGCGTTGCTTATTTGGCCCTGCATAACGCATAACGCTCGCCCCGTTTCCAATACTCAAATGTACAGCCACATCTTATCTCTTGTTGATAAGATCCACAATCGAAGAGTTGATCATCCTCATTTTCGCTGGTTGCACTCTAACGCCCACTACCCCGTTGCCTCAGAATGGATGCGCCCACGGATCCTCCTTTAAAGGCACCTTTCCCTCAACGACCTGGCTCTCGAATTGGCGACATGGACGTCGATATCAAGCCCATTGCTGGACCATCATCGTCGTCTGTGGCGCCCAGACCAACCCCTCCTCTTCCTCATCCTGGGCAGACCGACAGCCCTCCACCGAAACCGAATATTCCAGCCCATGCTATTGGCGAAGAGATCTCGCTTCCCTCGCGTGTCACCCCCGGTCCAAAAGTAAAATCTGGGACGCCGAAGCCAGTGACACCGACCCCGCGTCCGGGTGAGGCTCCTGCTGGCCCTCCCTCTGAGCTGAAGACGCCAGAGGCTGGAAGGCCGTTGAATGTCACGGATGCGCTGAGCTACCTCGATGCAGTCAAGGTCCAGTTCCAAGACAAACCGGAAGTCTACAATCGTTTTTTGGATATCATGAAGGATTTCAAAAGCCAAGTGTGCGGCGTGATATCGTTTGATACTAGCACTCTCACTAATCTTATTCCCTCAGCATCGATACTCCAGGCGTTATACAACGGGTATCACGATTGTTCCATGGGAACCCTACGCTCATCGGAGGATTCAACACGTTTCTTCCAGTTGGGTATCGCATCGACGTATCTGCAGACCCCCTTGATCCGAATACAATCACCGTCACTACCCCGCAGGGAACAACGACACAAAGCACCAACAATTTTGGAATTGCCAGAATACAGCCACCCCGCGACATTCCGGGGTTTGGCCCTAACCTCGCGCACCCACTTCCGTATCCTCCTGGTATCCCCCCGCCTCTATTGCCTCCGCTCGGCTCTCGTTCGATGACCCCACAAGCCTACCACCTGTCCCATGTTCCTCCACAGTTCGATCCTAATTTTTCTCCGGAGTTTCACCAAAGTACGCAGACGAATGCGGCGGCGTCTCTTCTTGGGAACTTGAACAACAAGAATGCCGTAGAGAAGCAGCCACCAGGAGAGTTCAACCACGCGATCCAGTACTTGAACAAGATAAAGGCGAAATTTTCGGATGTCCCTAACACGTACAAACAATTTCTTGACATCCTCCAAACGTACCAGAAAGAGCAAAAACATACCCAAGAGGTGGGCGTGTATTCTTTGTATCTTTTTGATGAAGGCATCGAGCATGATTTTTAGGTTTACTCCCAAGTCCGGGTCTTGTTCAAGGATGCTCCCGACTTGTTGGTGGAATTCAAAGCCTTTCTTCCCGAGGTGGTTCCTCCTCAGAACGGAATGGTGATCGTTCCTCAGCCATCTGGGAGTCAAACGATGTCGGCGTCACAAACTTGGAATACTCCCGATGCTTCATCCAGCTCCCCCGATAAAGCTGTAAAAAAATCCGGCCAGCCTCTGAAAAGAAAGAAACGCGTGGCAGAGAAAGATACGACTCCAGTCCCTCCAACGAAGATAGCTCCAACCAGGGTTTGTCTTATTCTTCTTCCGTAGATTGGGTAGATTGATTCACGTATTCTGTAGGCCAAGAAACCTAAACATCACCATAAAGACACTGGCTCTCCGTCATTCTCTCCATATATGGGCCCGTCATCGCCTCAACCCACCCACGCTCATTCGCATGTACATCCACCAAACTCTCAATTACCTCCGCCTCCTGTGCCTCATTCTCACCCTATGCAACCCCCAATATCTACGCATCCCATTTCAATGACATCTGCCCCCGGATCTGCAGATCGCCTTTTATTCTTTGATCGTGCGAAGAAGGCCCTGGAAAGTCGAGAGATATACGAGGAATTCTTGAAGCTCCTCAAAGTGTTTTCGAATGAGATTATCGACGTCAAAACGCTGATTGACCGAAGCCGGGCCTTTTTAGGTGACGGAGATCTGATGGCTGAGTTTAAGGAATTGGTTGGGTGGGATCCTCGACAAGAGAACGTTGAAAATGGACCCCCCGGAAGTATCCGAACAGGACCTCCAGAGGCACTATCAGCACTGCCTGTTGACGATGGAGAAGGTCCGAGCTATCGGAAACTTCCTGACAGCGTGAGTTCTACGTAGCTTCTGCAAGTCCTAATATTGATCTCCATAATTCTATAGGAGGTACGCCTGGCATGTTCCGGTCGCGACGAACTTTGCCGGTCAGTCCTTAATGACGAATGGGTTTCGCATCCTACATGGGCTTCCGAGGAAGCCGGTTTCCTGACTCACAAGAAGAACTCCTTTGAGGAAGCCCTTCACAAGAGCGAGGAGGAGCGACATGAATATCACGTTCAACTACAGGCTCTCACGGCGACTATAGCAGTTTTGGAACCCCTTTGCGCTCGAATCGAGGATATGACGAGCGAGGAACGGTCGACGTTCAGGCTCAAGCCTAATCTTGGTGGATCAGGACGGTGCCTATACGAGCGTATCATCAAGAAGATCTACGGTCGCGACAATGGCATGGAAATTATGAGAGCGCTGCAGGAGAACCCCGGTGTTGCAGTACCTGTTGTGCTTACCCGACTTAAGCTGAAGGACGAGGAGTGGAGACGGGCACAACGTGAATGGAGTCGGACTTGGCGCGAGGTTGATTCGAAGAACTTCTATAAGTCTCTGGATCATCAGGGCATCAGCTTCAAAGCGAATGACAAAAAAAACATCACCGCGAAGCACTTCGTTGCCGACATCGAAGCAATTAAAGCTCAGCAGATTGCTGCCGGGTCACAAGACCAAAACCCCGCATTCGCTGCAGGCTCCGTTGGGCCACAACTTGAATATTCTTTCGAGGATACTGTCGTCTTACATGACTCCCTGAAAATGATCTTTTCGTTTTTAGACCGCTCTCAGGGCCAGTATAGCCAGCCTGAGCGAAGGAGTGTGGAGAAGTTTCTCCGGACTTTTGTGCCAGTCTTGTGTATGTATCCTTTGGCCGAGTTCAACGACGCGTGTGGACCCCCAGATGGCATCCTTGACGATGCCCATGAACACGGCGACGGGAGCAGAGGTGGGAGGAGATCAACAGGCAGCGTCTATTCTGTCTACTCAAATGGGATCGTTGCGGAGGACCTGCGGAAGAAACTTCTTCGAACCGTGCAGGAGAGGACGCCTAGAGGTTCAATGTCAGCGGTAGGATCCCGTGCCCCCTCACCTCCTTCGGGTCGTCGTTCACCCTCTGTTCGGCAAGATGAGCAGATCAGTCGGGCGCCGCCTGAAGATATTTGGATCAGAGAGACTGCTGCAAGTGGTCTAGCCTCCGATCACATCGTTAATGGCGGTGAATCGGATCGGCCTTTTTTTGCGAACACAACGTTTTATACATTAATGCGTCTATTGCAGGTGAGGCCCCCGTTCTGTTATTTGGTAACCCATGTGATTGAGTTACTCAATGGCGCCTTTTTTATCCAGCTGCTGTACTCTCGCCTCCTGATGTGTAAGGAAGTTGGACAACAGCTTATAGCAGACAAGCATGCGCAGCTGAAGGCTAATCCCGTAGCTGTTCAGCTGGGCCTGGATGATCCGAATGGACCTGCGACGTTACTCACACAAACACAGGACGTTCTGAATGCCCGAGAGGATGCTAATGTCGCTTACATGTATCTTTTGGATGCATGCGACAAAGTATTTTCCGGGGAGCTGGACCAAATTACATTCGAAGAGCACATGAGATGGTTTTTCGGAAAGAAGGTGGGTGAACTTTCAGCTCCGCGCATAAGGTGCTGAAGCGAGGCACTTATTTTTGCAGGCCTATCACTTGTTTACAATGGACAAGCTGATTACCGCCTTGGTGAAACAGGTGCGTGGTGTATTTATGGAAGTGACGAGGTTGTCAATGAAAACTGATCTATTATTGTATCTAGGTCCAGACGATCATTGGTGATGTTAAGTGCCAGGAGCTATGGTCGCTGTTGCAAAGCGCCCAGCATACGAACTCGATAACCAATCAAGATGTTATTCGATATCGACGGGAGGCAGAGAGACATGTCGGTCAAGACGACCATCTATATCGAATCCAATGGGTGAGTCTATATTTGGTACACTCTATTCTTGGACAGATTTTGATATGACGGGCAGGTGCGAGGGACAAAAATGATTCGTGTACAGCTCATGTCGGCCGAAGACCCGAGTGTCGAAGGAGGTAAGGACGCTGTATCCCGCTGGCGCGAGTATGTGAACACATATGTGATGCGCCATCCCACGGAATGGATACCCATGGAAAAAGAGACAAGCAACAGAGTGTTTCTCGCAAGGTCAGACCACCAACATCGCGCCTCGTGACTGATAGTGATACACGGACTAAATATAGGTCGATCCGGCATTCGGCCCATGGCACAGCCGTTTCAGGAGAAGGACTGATGAGTGTACGGATTAGTGTACCGACATACAAAATCGTGTATGAAGGAGGGTCAGAAGAGGCACTCTTTGCCTGTTCGACGAGTAGCTCGCTGATAGAGCGGGCACGCGTCAGGGAGGAGGAACGGAGGAAGAGTCCATGGCTACAATGAGTACCGTATAGGAGATGCTATTTATAGGTATTAAAAGTCAGAACAGGAATTTAATCGATGGGTGTAATTTTAGGATAATAATCGGAAATGACCAGATAAGGGCAAAAGGGTAAGTTTTCGACGAAATTGGAAGGATCAATTTTGCGCTGTTGTCGATTCGTCCTTTCATATACTTGCCTCCCCCCGTGCTGGGTGAGCCAAGACCAAGGCCCCACAAACACCCATCGTGCTTGGCGCTAGATCTCTGCTATCCTGTCTACGTACTGTCTGAGCCTGGCTTGGCGAAGACATTCATAATGTCAGGTGTCGCAGGCTGCGCTCCTTCGGATTACTATCAACCAAGCACGAATTCTCCTCCTCGTCGAGCCCGACGTTCTCGACGCCCCATCCATCATACCCCAGCTCCCTCCTCTTCTCTTCTATCCCTCCTGGCCACCGTGGTTGCATCACTCCCGGCCGTCGACGCCAGTCCCATACCTCTCTCTTTTCTCTGCCCACGATACCGCCAAGATTTCGCGGCAGTCGAAGAAACGTGTAGTCGCGACGTTTCCGACTCTTCTACTGTCCCATCAGTCCCAGTTCGTAAGCAGTTTGGCATTCGAACGATTCCTATACAGTATGCGAAGGGCTCAGACGGCCAGTGGAGACGGGTGGATACATACACGCTATATGGTTCAACGATGTGCCCAGTGAGCAGCGCTGCTTCATATAACCTGATTGTCTCTTCTGACAGTCCCTAGTCGTGTTCCACTTCCAGCTACCAAGCTTCATCGGGCACGTCCGACGACAGCATTGCCGCATCAGCCTCAGCTTCCCCATCTGAGGGCGACATTCTTGACACCCTTCCCAGAGGCTGGAGACCACAAAATCACGAGCCGCGTACTACACTCATAGTCACTCTTTCCCTTGTGCTTGCTTTCGTCATATGTTTGCTTATTATCGGCTGCCTTTACTGGCGCAACAGACGACGACGCAAGCCCAAGGAAGATATAGAGATGCGCACTTACAAAAGGAGGAAACAGCCTGTCGCTGACGACGAAGAGGCGCTATCTCAGGGTGGTACCAAGAAGAAGAAGAAGATATGGGCTAGAGCTACTGCAAGATGGAAGGCTAATGCCCGCCATTCTGCCAGGCAGCGTAGGGGGAAGAAGGCTTTCAGCGTCAACCGATCCCCTTCACGACCTGAAGCTGCCCCTCCAGAACATGTGCGCGACGCAGAGGACGTTTCTTCTGGAACTGCGTCTCCCTCATTGTCCAGATATTCATCACGTCGCTCTTCAGTTACCTCAGTGGAGGGCACACAGCCAGTCATAATAGCCCCTCCGAACCAATTTTCAGATGTTTCTCGTTTATTTCCTCCAGATCCAATAGCTGTCTCGGATGCACCACCATCATCTCCTCCTGCATATCATCATCCCTCTCGTTTATCTGTGCCTCAGATTCATACTTGCACCCCAGGTCTCGCATCGCCTTCGGACGGACTTGTATCCTCCGTTGCTTCCCCTCTAACTCCATACCATTCCAGACAACCATCCCAGTCCTCAGGTGGGTATCTGTCTTCTAATGAGGATTCAGAAGAGTTAGGTTACTCGTCATCTGCCCATGCGGCGCATGTGGCCACTGATGACAAGGCGCTTCTTCAAAGGCTCAATCAATTTGCCAGTTCACCTCCCCAAGATGGCAACATCTTGGGACATAATCAGGAGTCTTCAGCACCTGTTTGGCAGGATGAGCGATTGGATGCCTTTACGGACGTACACAGCTTCATCGGCGATGGTCCCTCTCCAACGCCGAGCAGTTCACTCTTCCCTGCTCCACCGGTACCTTTGTCATCCAAAGGAAAAGCTGCTTCGGAGTATTACGGGTATGACTACGCAACCTTCGAAGATATACAGTCTCTCGAACCAGAACTCGGACCCTCTGCGCCTCCTTTCGAAGCGGTCACTAGTGATCCTCCACTAGAGTTGCACGAGCTGATACCCTCTGCCCCACCTCCGGAGATCGATGTGGATGGCGCTGAGGATATGGCTGCGGAACTGCATGACGATGAAGCGTCTTTGTACGAACATCAGGGCGTCCCCGGGGAGACTCATCTGCCGCCGCAAAATGCTGATGAAGGTCCTTCCCTGCTTCCTCCGCACTATCAATCTTGATATTTTTTTTTCATCCGGGGTTGGATGCATGCCACTTAGTTACCATCGATTGTATACTTAAGGTCATTATCTGTGGACGTATTTGGGGAGTTATATTGGCATAGTATTTTTAGCGACATATGTAGTTTTAGCACGCAATACAGTACGTACGACGACGAAGTAATTCGAAAGGAATTAAGGATGTTTGAAACCGATTTGCCACACCTGAAGCACTCGCATGCGGGTCCAGACTTGAATTGTTCCCTTCATGTTGTCAAGTCTTGCGAGACTGGGTGTTGAGTTAGTAACAGTGACGGGGTGACAGGGATGGGAAAAATGTATAAAATTTTCTGCTGTGTGGCTGGCATATTTGCGACGACTGCGGCTCCGTCCATCGCGCGTAATAGCAAGGTGGTTATGTTTAGTATACAATTTGGAGTCAGCAAGGTGAGAACGTTCCTGGGACCTGCACTATTACGAGCTTCAGGATGGTCTTAAGTCTAGTTCCGCAGAGTCGCAGTTACACCGCGTAGAGAACACTAAACACAAAAGAGTACCCTGCGGTCGTGCCCATAAGGATTCGCATCACATGCGTCAGAAAATGAACGGTGACAGGACAGGCCGTTCGCGTAGTTGTGCAAGATTTGGTTCCGGCAATGGTTAACTTGCTGCTAGGGTGTAATAATCGGTCGACCAGAACGAGATCCTCATGGCCCCGAGATGACAACGGCGCCAAGATAAATTCAAGAAACACAGTGTGCTCCTCCCGGAACTCCAGTCCCAACATCCAGTGCGGTTCCCGTAGCTCCTGATACATATAGTCTGATTCAGAGGATCCGTGATAGTTATCAGACTGACACAAGCTTGACGAAGGACTAAAAGAGAGAAATATCGGAGCCGTCAAACAGTTCAGATATTTTCAGAAACGCTGTCCAATGAAGACACCGTGTCCGCATTTGGTTTGCCGTGCCGGTCAGGTCATCGGTGGCGGTGTAATTGGGTCGTGGGAAGATACTACCTGATCTTATCCCAGAAAATTTTGGGCTCACCTTCAGCACTCATCATGGGCAAATCACAGAAACAACGCGCAATGCGGCGGCACAATCCAATGCGAGTACCAGACTCGCATCTACCTCACGGTCTCGCCCAAGCGTCCTCGACGTCCTCAAAAACAGAGGCCATTTTGCCTATCATTCAAAAGGTTATTACAAGTGCTTTTCTGCCGTTACTGCAGCTGATGGTCTTCGAGGCCAGATGGAGAGTGCTGATTCCTCAGAACGGAAATGGGCCTGTGTAGCGGTGTCGAATCTGATTCAGAACGATCCTTCAACAAGGCGACTGCTTCAAGGAAAAAATGTCGTTGGTGCATTGATAGCACGATTGACTGACAATGAGGAGGAAGTTGTTATTGAGGCCATGGGATCCTCCGGTGCGTGCATCTGGGTGTCACACTTCATTCTGCGCGTTGATGCAGCGAGCAGTAATCTGTGCATCGATGGCGGTTACGACATATGCGCGGAAATGTACAATAAAAATATCCTGGTGCCATTGAAGACCTTCATTCCCAAGGTTTTATTCCATCAGCTCCCAGTGTCAGCTCATGTATTGATCTTTCGTGACAGATATCTTCGACCCTTGAACAGTTTCTGCAAACACCCAAATCTGCACCAGAAAATGCAGTAAAAGTGGTATACGAGTTTGCGGACAACGTCATCACAACTTTGTGGTGCCTATCGTGCGTGTTTCTTCCGTAAATAATAATTTTTTGCTGATCTCTATGCCAGAGAAACGTCAAATAAGGCCCTGAATGCAATCAATGCCATACGTTTGGCACCATTTCTGATGTCTTTCCTTGCGTCTCGCGAACAACTTCCCATTGCTCCCGTTGTAGCTGCCGGTACGTTGGCTCTGTTCATTCGGCTTTCTGGTATGTTTTGTACTTATGGTTGTCACCAGCTCAGTGCCTATACGTTTTGACTGACGACAACGATCCGGCTATAAGCGATGTCAGAGCTGATGCCGGATATATATCTTGTCTTCTTGACATTGCGCGTTCTGTTCAAGATGGTACAAAAGTCAATGGCAAGTCAAAAGACCCGGATCAACGTTCTATAACCCTCGGTGTTTTAGCCGCAGGTAGGCTTACTACTCGAATGCGTAGATACCCATGGTTTCATGTTCTCTCAGGTATTCTCCGGAATATTTCGCCGCTACCCCCACCTGTGGCAGCCTCCTTCGTTGATATTGACAAAGACATCGTTCTGCCTTTGCTACAGCCTGTGATCACATCGATATCTCTTCCCGACATTTCCAATAATGTGCAGACCCTTGTTTCCCAACAGGTTCGGCTCTTTCTCTCTCAGCCGTATTGCCGCAGTGTCTAATTTAATCTAGGCCAATACACCACAAATTGACAAACTGTCCCTGAAGAACACACCAAAGTCTGATCATAAATCCCCCATAGAGATTGAACTGGAGCGCCTGGAGACTCGCCTTCGAACTGTTCAACTGGCTCTTGAAATATTGACAGGAACTTGCGCGACTCTGCCAGACCCGAATCTGAATGTCGACGAGGAACAGATTAAAAACGATGAAGACGATGAAGACGAAGAAGAAACAGAAGGTAATGTTTTGGTAAAACAATTAACTATCTTGCTGATCAAAGAAAATGCAGCGGAGGATGTGGATGTTGATATGTCTGCTATCAACGAAGACAAACCTGCTTCAGAACAGTCCGAAACTGTGTCACTGCTTCCCTCCCTAGTTCCAGCTCTGTTAGTCCTCGCCCAGCCGACCTCACTTTCATTCCCACCTCTTGCGTCCGTATCTGTACACCCCCCGACGACGTCTGCTCTCAGCGGCATACACGTCAGTGCGCTCGAGTGTTTGAATAACATTTTCCTGTCTTTGGCCAGTGTCCCGAACTCCTCCGTCTCTTCTGACAAGGAAGCCGGCCAAAAGGTATGGAAAGATGTGTGGACGGCGCTGAATGTTGTTGGCCCAGAATTCGGCATGGGCCAGGAGCGAAGACGAGAAGTGTGGGAGATCTCCGTTGGTGTTCTATGGGGGATTGGCAATGTTTGGAAGGGCTCCTTGGTTTGTCGTTCATTCTTGACGGTGGCAGTAACGATGTTGATTCAAATTGAATAGGCACCCGACGTGGATGAGGTCAATCTTCTCATCCAATTCTGCAATGCGAGCTCCGACGCGCAGACACGCGTCAAGTGCATCGGAACACTGGAGTGTTTGGCCCAATACCCTGATTCTCTGGATGGCAATCGAGTATGTCCTAAGAATATCCTCCTTCCGCGCAACATCCTCATCACCTATTCTCAGATAATATCTGAATACTTGTTGTCATTTCTTCCGACTGGCACATCGCCAGATGCCGGTGTCGAACCCGTTCTCCAATCGGTATCAGCGATAATCGATATATATTCCGATGAAATGCTACCGTACGACACAAACTTTCGTCAAGGAGGATATCTGGGCCGACTGGCGACGAGTATAGATAGCATGAAAAAGCTGGTGAAAACCATTGACCGGCGGAAACCAGGCGGCCGGGTGTTGAGGTTGAGGGGAGAAGAGGTCCGCGACAATCTCATTGCATTTGTGCAATACCGGAAAAATTTGAAGCTGTAGGCTGCATTTAGTTATCACCTTTTTTCTAGATTTCCAATTGGTTTTATGGCTCCGCAGCAACCCGGATATGCGGAAAGACTTCCGCCGAGGTTAACGTGAAGAGTTGCGGATTGATTCCTATCAACAGCTAATTATAATGTGAAGACATCCATCAGTGATTACCATTTTTGGATGCGTTAGTGTGAGTGCAAATCTTCGTTTGCGGTACTTTCCGTCTACTTGTTGGTTCCGTTGTTATTTCTGACGACTGAATTAAAGTCTATGAGTAATACTGCACGGTGATTCATTTGTAAGTTCAGAGAAAACCATGTTTTGTACATTGTGATCCGTTGGCGCATCACGATCACTCGCAGCAGAAGCAATAGTTACCCTTGATCATCTTACGACGCCTATGTAGCCTGGCTATGCAGCTCCTCAGAGAGGTACGAATACGCTAGGTACGTAACGCATACTACTTCCTTCATTTTATCATTTCCGTAGGTAGAATGATCTACGCGGTAATCGAGAGACAAACTCTGCCTAGAATTTATACCGAGAGTTATACAGTTGACAGGCAGAAGGGGATTACAAAGAGTAGAGTACTATATTACTCCCGCATCTTCTCCCAGGAGATGTTATGCACCGGAAAACAGATCATACACTGTACAGAAATAGACATTGCGTAACAGTTCGTAACAGTTATAAACCTGCCCTGCCTGCCCCTTATAAACTGCTCATAGTCACATCGATGCTGCGGTCTATGCCGTTCGGTAAGTTGAAATATGGAGGTTTTTCAGAAGCGGTGAGAACTCCGGTAGTTATTATGACATACAATTGGGTGCGTTAGGCGGTTATACATACATTCCGTAGGTTCTTAAGCAGCGTCAATTCTACGCAGACTCTCAACACACTTTACTCTTCTCTTACGACGGCCGTGTGCTGTGACGGTCAATTGAGTTGCGGACCGAAAGGCGAATTGAAGCTGATCTGACCTTTGAGCTATCAAAAGCGTCCAGGCCGGCGGCTACCCTGGTGCCTGCGATAATGGCACTCCAGTCAAGGGGATCGAAAACATCCCTGCCTTCTGCTTTCATTGTGTTATTAATAGCGCGAGCCGTGACCAGATGCTGGTAGGCAATGTCGGCAAGAGGCATCGGCGTATTATGCTCATCTGTGAGGCGGCGGATGTGGCTGTCGATTATTGTTGATATATTGGAAATACCATTGACATAACGAAGTGAAGATGACGACCCACCTGGCATCTTTGATACCACCGTCAATGGTGAATCCAACTGATCCATCAAAATGGTCGTTCTTCATTTTCTCCGAATAGCCGATAAACCTGGAGAATATTCAGGAAAGGACATTATTAATAGCAAGAAGCGGAAAGCCGAACGGAGGAGCAGGGAATATGTCTAAGCACAGTAGGTCAGTAAGCCTGATGAGTGGATCTGTGGATGAGACCCACCTTTAACGATACTATCAACACTCTCGGCTCCAATGCCCGATTTCTCTGCGAGTGTGTAAGCCTCCGCAAGGATTTCCAGACTTCCGAGAACCATAGAGTTCGCAATTAACTTGCAGGTGGGCGCTAAGCAAAATTGAGGATGTTGGATGGAAGTGAAGGTAAATATGGGTACCTTTCTCAAGGTTTTCTCCTAGGTCGATGACCCTCCGTCCGACTGCAGGTACAAGCAGATAGGCTACATCCTTCTTTGACCTATAATCGCCGCTCATGACTGACAGAGACCAATGAGTTTTGAGGAGGTGAAATCAGGGACGAACATACCGATGAGAAGCTGCCTGGCATCGGCAGCCTTGGGAGCACCGATGACGGGACAGGTTACTAGATTGGAATGGGGGATTGCAGATACAAGGCTATCAAGTTCTCCTAGAACGTGTGTTAGAAGACATGTCTAATTTGCCCAGGTAGCTATTGATTACCAGCGAGAGTGGGATATGTCTGTCATCGCACTGAGTATCAGTTGAGTAATGACCAATGCTAAAAACACGAACTGTGCTCGTTTCCACAAAGATCTTGTGTCTTACGGGTGGTGTATGCTGTATCAATTACTTCTGTTGGAGTTCGAAAGGTCCTCTAGTCAATATGACGTACCGCAAGGGTCTTTGTCAACTGCTCGTAGACCGACTTGACCACCGAGTCGTTCGCCAACGAGGTAAAGATGATATCACACTCCGTTGCGATCTGTTCCAGATTCTGGGCAACACGAACGTTCTCCGCCCCAGCCTCTTCTAGTAGTTTTTGAACTTTTGGCTGCGATCGATTCCATACCAACAAAGGTGGAGCATTTTGAGGCCGACGGGTAGCCAGATTTCTGGCCATATAGAATCCCATGGACCCGATACCGACAAATCCCACCTGTGGTGCAGATGCTCCCGGTGTCTGAGGTCGTGAGTATGGTATTCCAGCAGAAGGCAGAGTATGGAGAAGATCGGACATGGTGGACGCGTAGCGGATGAAAGTAAGTATCGATGACCGCTTTATATGATCGGCCCATGATCACCTAAAGCGGAAATAGCCACGTGAGCAACACGAACACTGTTTCGTACTGTTAGCAGTGCTACTGCAAGAGCTACCACTAAACGGATCAGGCCTATGCCCATCTCCTCCTTGCTCCTATCCTCCTAGATCACGCATCCTTATATTCGCAGGAGATATTCCTTGAATACGGTCACAGTTGTCTTTCATGGCGACGACGGCAACGCTGGTCCCTGGCCAAAATATCGCAGTCAACAAGTATAATGTTCAGGTGGAGCGATATCTTTCACAAGGTACTTTGTATCACCTCTAGTTTGAGAGCACTATTCCTCAGGCCATCATCAGGCGGGTTTGCCCATGTGTATCTCGTACGGACAGCCGCACCAGTGTACAACACGACACATCATGTTCTCAAACGCATTGCCGTTCCTAATGAAGGCATGTTGACCGAAGTAAAGCAGGAAGTGGATGTAATGGCAAGTACAATCAGTCACGGATTCTTCTGGTGCTTCATCATTTGCACAGAGACTGCTGAAGGGTCATCCGAACATTGTTCATCTCATCGATGCTGCCTGGCATAGGCTGCCGAATGGGACATATGAAGTATTTATTCTGATGGAATTCTGTCCCGGTACGCACTGGTTGTTGTTGCACTGCACATTCGTGGCTGACCTGTCGATGTAGGAGGTGGAATAATCGATATGATGAACAGACGACTGCGCGAGCGCTTGACCGAGGCGGAGATCTTGACTATATTTGTCGATGTCTGCGAAGGCGTTGCCCACATGCATAACTCACGGCCCCCACTTTTACATCGCGACCTCAAAGTTGAGAACATCCTCCAGGCGTCAGCGACCTCTTACAAACTCTGTGACTTCGGTTCTGCGGCTACAGTCTCCAAAGCCCCAAGCAATACACAGGAATTGCGTGCTCTGGAAGCTGATCTTAATAGGCATACCACGTTACAATACAGAGCCCCTGAAATGGTGGATCTGTACCTTCGTAGACCGGTTGATGAGAAAAGCGATGTCTGGGCGCTTGGCGTCCTGTTATACAAGCTTTGTTACTACACAACACCATTCGAGGAGCATGGTCCTTTGGCTATTCTCAATGTGTCTTATAAAATACCTCCATACCCCGTCTATTCGCCCCAAATGAATGCTTTGATTGGTACGTGATTTGGTAACCATCATCCATCTAGCTCATGGAGTCCGTAGCATCCATGCTTCGAGAGCATGGGACCCACCGGCCTTCTGTCTTTGAACTTCTTACCAATGTTCATCGATTGCGTGGAACTGTCTCTTCATATCATTACAATCATAATCCCGCTCCTCAACCGCTGTCACCACGCGTTCAGTCCTCGCGGAAGCCGGTACCATCCCCGCACCCCTTAGACAGCACAATTTCTTATCGTGCTGCACCGCAAGTTGCTCTTGGTGCAAAATCCTTTACTCCTTCTCCGTCTCCTTCGACAAATGCTGGCCTCCAAGCGCGAGATAAAGTATTGGAGGCCATAGCCCCTATGCGGCGAGGGCGTCCGATGCGTGATCAGGATTCAGGATCGACATCATCCAAGGAGCAGTGGCTAAATGATGACTTTGGGGCTGAGGAAGAGAAGGCATGGAAGTCAGCAGTCAAGACTGCCACTCCCATAAAGAAATTTTCAAAAGACGATGCATGGGCGATCTCATCACAGTCGAAAAGTCCAGCAAGTTTGTCCAAAGGATTCGGTGATGATTTCGCAGCTAAACTGTGGGATGAGTTCGAATCCGGACCTGCCAAACCTCCACCTCAGCTTTCATCTCCTCGTCCGTATGATGCTACACCCAAATTGCCAGCCCGTCGGCAGCCTACGGCTGGTTCAACAACAGGACATTCTAAGCTGAATTCAAGTGTTCGGAGCAAAGATGCTTTTGAAGGTCTTGGGTTGTCCATCTCTGACAAGAAACCGGCACCGACCCTTGGGGAAGCTCGAAAGCTGCGGACTGGTCTGGCCGTCGTGAGCCCAGTGTCCCATAGTTTTGCTTCAGACTTTTACAATGGTGCTATTCGACCATCTGTATCTCCTCGACCATCATACCTTGCTTTACCCGATTCAGCCCCGCTCAAACCGTCTAGTTCCGGCTCTTCATGGAGCTCCCAGCCGCCATCTTCTCGGCCGGCTTCTCAGATAGATTCAGCAGCAGAAGCCAGGTTCCCATCGCTAGAGGAACTGGATGCCAAGTTTGGTGGTACCAGTGGTTCAGATTCCAGACCATTGCCTGTTCCACCGGGGCGACAGTCTCCAAATCCATCGCGAACGGGTGGCTTATCATCGCGCGAAGGACCTACCCTTGGCAGGCGAGTGTCTACTAGGATACCCCAGCCAGCAACGCAGTCGTATAGTCAGAACAAAGTGCGATCTGAGCAGGTCATGAGTGCTACTATGCAGGAAGCCTTGAAGGGTGTTAGTGATGGAGGTGGCCAGGTTGAAAGGGAGGACAAGGTTAACGGCGAAGCATCGTCATCGAGGCCAACTGAGAGCTCTTTCAAGCGTCCAGGGACGACAAGGAAACGCCGTAGTTCAGTGACCAAGAAGCCTTCGGAGACTAATGACTTGCTAGGATCACCGAGTCGCGGTGGCAGAATAATCACTGGCACATCAGCTTCACCATCGGGAGTGAATACGCCTCGTCTTCCTCCAAGACCATCTCCAAGACCATCTCCCAACTCAACTCAAAGCAAGGACTGGCTGACAGGTGACGATGAATCAGAGTCAATACAATCTCACTTCACAACATCCACACCTGCGGATGCCTCTCATCCTGTCCTCCGTCAGTCGCCGAGTAAACGCGCGTCTTTCATCGAGAAGAGTGGTTTCTCCATACCCGAGGCTGTCGTTGCGCAGACTGACACCGTCCTACCTCCACCTCCAATGGACTCTCCAACCTCCTCCACTGCCAGTGCTGCTCCATCTACTCTGTCATTATCCCGCGCCAATCGAGTATTCCCACCTTTAGATACATCCACACCTGAACCTCCTCGTGACGGGGGATTGACTGACAACTGGAGTCCAGTTGCCCCGAGGATGCAGCAGAGCAGGGAGGTAGATTCATCTTCAAGCGCAGATGAAGGTCCCGAGGAAGCAAATCGTTACATTCCAGATTCAACCCCTAAAACGCCCGATCAGAGGGAGAGACGGTCTAGGAAGGGAAGGCAAAGTTCCGTTCATGATCTGGTCGATTTGTGGGGCGGTAGCACCGCTAAAGAGCGTGAGAAAGAGAGGGAGTCCACGCGGGTCACCATTACACCCAAGGTGCCGGGGTCATCTGGTGGGGACTCGAAGACGCCACAGCGCAGACTGATAACAGGGCCTTCTCGCGTCACGGAGATTAAGAGTGACAAACCGACACCATCTGCTTCACCTACACCACTGCTTTTCCCTTCCGATTCTCTCGGACAAATTACCCGGTCACCTTCGATGTCGAGGACAACGTCGTCACAGCATACAAAGCAAACGTCTGCTGTATCCGCAACATCACCTACATCATCACGTAGTCGACCTCAATCCATGTTCGTCTTTCCATCGAAGGCTCCGGAATCACCTTCACCCTCTTCCGTGCCCTCTGGATTATCGATACCAGAAGAGCGCACACCACGACCGATTCGTCGAACATCTATTACCGACATGGTTCAGAAGTATGAGAATATCGACGCGAACGCAAAGGTGTTCTTAGCGAAATCTCCTGGTCTGAAGACACCTTCGCAATCTGTGGATGGTGGGAGATCATTGACGGGAACCCAGCGAAACGATTATCTTAATGGAAAGACAACATTGCCCATCCCAGATGAGGCAATGCCCAGTCGAACTTCCCCAGTCGAACTTTCTTCTCATACCTCGACAATTAGATTCCCTTCACGGTCATCCCCGACGCCAATGCCAGTTGAGAAAGAGGAGAGTGTGTCTGCTCCTCCTCTTCGATCACGACAAGCGTCTCTGAAACCTGCAACTCCAGCCGACTCTACAAGGACGTCGACTGTGGATGATGCGACGTCGCGCAGCAGTGAGAAGCGGACACCATCCCCAGATAAGCCGTATCAGGGTGTAGGGAGGCTCATCGATCAATGGCAGCGGAAGGCAGAAGGTGACGCTACACGCACACCTGTTAAGAGAAGTGGGTTTGTAGCCAAACGAGCGGGTTTGGTTAGTGGTGGTGTTGGTAGAAGTCACTGAGGCATTGTTTTTGGATTCTACTTTACTGTACTGATGACTGGAGATTACATTATTGCATTGACCATTGAATACATGAAACTGACACGACAAACAAGAAAGTAAGAACAGCTACATACGCGAAAGAGAAGAGATGGTCAGGAATTGTCAGATTCCGAGTCTGATGGTGAGCCAACATGGAAGGAAGACTGGCGCTGTGGCTCTCCTCGAGTTCGAGGTTGTCCCATTAGTGCTCTAGCGCCTTCTCTGCCTTTACCCATCTCCCACGCGGCGGCCTCTTGGGTATACATGTTTCCTCGCATCCTTTCTGTGTTGCCGCCTATGCCCATTTCAAAAGCAGCAGCATCTGCGCGCGCGAGATTAGATTGGTTGGGATGAATGAAGATATGGTTGGGCTTAGATTTTGAACGAGGGCGTGAATGAGTGGACTCAGAGGAAACGTGCGTGTCATTGTACAGCAAAGGCTCTTCCACCAACGAGTAGGAACTGTATGGAAACTTTGAACACCACATAGAGCACTGATAGAAAATAGGGCCTACTCTTTTTCATGCGATAGATGCTTAGGGGTGTCTTGGTACTCGATGAAGAATTGCGCAATGGATAGTGTGACGACCTATATTGCGAGGAATGAGCAAGTCACCTCGACGCTAAGAGGCCTGCTCACCGTCACCAGTATCAGTCTGGTTACGTACGGACGTCAGTTTATCACGTTCAGCGCGACCAGAAGCCTATGCTCACCCGACATGGAACGACATAGCGATCAGCATGTACGCTCTACAGGGATGAAGTCAGGCAATAGAGCCATTGGCCACCAAACGAATAAGACTCACAGGCGAAGTAGTGTCGCAATGCCGTATAACAACGCCTTCCAAAACGCATGTCTCCATCGTATATTCGCAGCCCAGGCGGGACACCATCCGTTATTTGAAGCAAAGGTGATCAGCCTAAAAGTAGAAAAATAAGATGACAGGAAACGTCAAGGACTCCACCCACCTCTCTGTCAAGCACACAACAACTGTCAAAACCGAACCCACCAGAAATTTCACGAACGAGTCAAGGTAAATTCCAGAGAACAGAACATGGGATCCTTTGAACGACCAGTGCAAGTAGTCTTGCCACTCGGAATCCATGTTGGAGGTAGGTAAAATGTTTTGGCAAGAAGGAAGGAAAGAGTTCCGACAAAATCAAGGTCGCCAAAAGCGAGTAATGGGGAAATGCAAAAAAACTTGAGGTAAGATGGTTGTACTGCGCCGTAAGTCCTCAGTTGGATACCAAGGACCCTTCAAGGAAATCAGCGGTAGCTCAGGGTGTCCCTATGACGATCCAGAGCAGGCACTGTTCCGTGATTCAGATTCAGAATAGTAATACTAAATATGATAGACGGCACAGCTACAAGTACAGATAAGGTTATACTCTATGCAAGCAATTTATTCATGGCAGTGGCGACACCGACTTGGCACGGCGCTCAGCAGCTTGGACTTTGATCTCTGAAGCCTTTTCTTTCCTCCATTCGCAATCGAACATATACTCGCATGAACTAGTTTCCTTGAGCTCTAGGCAGCGGCGAATATAAGACGACTCACTTGCACCGCCTAGTCTGGGTCTCGCTGACTCCTCTTGGGGCTCTACGGCCCATCCACCAGTCTAGTACACTGGTAAGGTAATCGTCCAAGAAGCCGTCGTCGAGATTGAATTCCTTGGTACCAATAACCCTGTACAGATCAACGACCTTGGACGTTGATGCTGATGGTTCAAATAATGGAGGTATTGCATCTAATTTTGGGAAAATGTTTAAATAAATAATTTGTAGATACCAGAGAGACCGCACCGTTAGAACCGCCCTTCCCGGATATGTTGTTGAGGTACATTAACTTTGATTCCTGTAGCGCCCATAACAACTCAGCAGATCCCTCCTCCGCACCGAGATCAAATATTCCGTTGAGCGTGCCAGACAAGAGCTGGGAGATACTAGGATCAGGTAGAGGGCCCGCGGACGTGATATCTTCTTTCGTTTCCAATGGTTCCTGGCGATGATAGATTAACTGAAGACAGGGATCAATGCCGGGAATATCTAATTCCGAAGTGGTGTTTCTCCACAGAGTAGTCAGATCATCAAGACAAGTAAATGCGGGGTGGGAGGTCCCCAGCGAACTTCCTGCTTGGGTCAGGAATCTCTCAGAAAACTGCCGCGCCGGATCAACATTAATCTGTTCCCAGAATCTTGTGAAGTCAAAGGGGTTTTCAGTTGATATCAGCGAGGATAATAGTCGATGGTATAGCATGAGTTGTAGACGTGAAGGAAGTGTATCTTCGTCTGAGGGCAAATATTCACTGCGCCGTGTCTTGGTGTCTATCAAACGTAGGGTGTGCTGATAGAAGCGAGGCGTTGTTGGGCCTTCTATCTTGGTCTCCTCGTCGATCGTTAAATCGATGAATATGTAGTCAGATGAAGAGGCAAAATTTGTCATAAGAGTCTGCCCTTCGCTTGGCTTGAATACTTGACGTCGCTTTTTGCATTTGCGTGGGGTCGACGCCGCACTTCGAAGACGCTTTGGACTGTCCGAGGACCCGGTATTTTTTCTTCTTAGTTCATCCTGTAACGAAATTATTGAAATACGAGGTGCCTGGGAATGGCTGACTTACAATTATCCCAGTAACAATAATTCCTTGAACAAAACCAAAGACAGGCATTTCCCGCTTCATGCCTGACGTTAAAATTGCGTTCACTCTAATCATGGTGTACGTACCACACATCCTTCGGCAAGCAAAGACTGTATCGATGACAACATATTGACAAAACTATCAAGCACGTAAGTAGCCATCATATAAAGGACGGTCAATCTTACCGTAATCCCCAACGTTCTTCGTCAGTAGTGGCTTGGACAGGGACTTCTTCTTTCAGGTTCAGTTCCTTCTCCAATTTCTTGTGTACAGACTACGTGACGGTAAATATAGAATATCAACGGAACAGGTAACTCAAGCGCACCGTTCCCCTCTTCTGTACTTTGTCATTAACAGTAGCGACATCTTTCCTGACGGATATATCTTTCCCATTCCGCGAGACGAATGACGCCGGCCTGTGCTCCAGACGCCTCGAGCGCTTTTGCAACAAACCGTATTCAAATTGTAGTCCACACCTTGTATTTCCATAAGCACGTTTCCCTGTGCCGTGACCAGAAACTTACCAGGCTGGGCCAACGAGATCAGAGACTGATAGTCTCTGGTATGGACGAAAGCGTTCATACATGCTACGCGTATCCACCGGCGCTTCAGGAAGGACATCGACATCCTCTACCACGATTTCAACCTTGGGTCCCCCCTTTGGCGTTGTTTCGCTGGAAGATGTGATGTTGCTGGCGGCGTCGATTACCGCGTAATCTGCCTCGGTGAGAGTACCAAAGCCGCCATCTGAAAAGTCACTACTATCGGACCGCAAAGGCATTCCCTTGGGACAGAAGAATCGTCAGACAACAAATTGCGATCCTGTGATTGATTGTAGACTCATCTGAGACCGTGACACACGCGACGGTCACATGATATCGATCTGAGAAAGTCGGACCATTACTCCCGAAATCTGCCAATTGCAAATGTACATTTGTCTCTGTTCGCTCACCTCTTCAACCTGGCCAACCCCCTTCTCGCTACGAAACCTGCCAATATCAAATATCTTTTTCCCAATCTGCCTAGTCGCCGATTCTGCAAACAAAAAACCACCTGGGTCTGCCCTCGATGCCTGAAATTAATGTCGGTCCGGCATTCCTCCACCATCTTTGTAATACATCCTTAATATATTTTCTCTATCTCGACCAGTCTATTCCCTTTGCTGCAGTCCCTAATTTGGATGACATGAAACCTCTCCTCCAGAGTCTCCTTGACAGCAAGTAACAGCAGCTCCAGCAAGTCACGACCTTTGGGTAACGGGCTCTCGCTCAATGCATGGAATTCGAATTGTTGAGGCCGACAAAACACTGTCAGATGACAATGTCGTTGAACCTGAGGCGGTATAGGAATGCTAGGAGCCTATTGGCACGATGATGAACTGGGATATGGAGATTCAACAGTTCAATAGTGCGTCCCCAACCATGTTCCCCTTTCCTTCTATATAAAAGCTCCTGTTAGATGGGACGCTCTTCTATTCGGAAAGGTTCTCCAATCTACCTTGACACGAAAGGGGACGTTTGCGTACTGCAATGGACGCTTCCGCTACACAAGCTCAGTGAGCCAAGACCGCAGCGTACATTGTAGCAACCACATCACTACATATGCAGCACTTGCCTGTTTCTTCTGTTTACAATTCTACCAGAGTTTGCTTTTTGAATCGGCATTGGCCTTCTCAACGAACAACGATGACTTGACTTCCCGGTGAGCGGGACAAGGCTGCTCGGGGGGGAGAAGGATGATCTATACTGTATTGCGAACGGAACAAGAAACAAGTGCTAGTGCATTTTAACACATCTTTTCTCGGTGTCTACTGAAGTTCAATGGCAGAAAAATACAAAGCAGAGAATTGGAATCTCGAACTCAGCCTCCGACCTCCGTACACGTCACGGCGCTGGCTAATCCACCGTTCAGCGCCTTGAAAAAGAACAAAAAGCAAATCAAGAAACTTCTCGCTGTATCCGATGACGCTTCAGAACAGAACAAGCACGAAAATGGTCAACTTGAAAATATCATCAAGGATCTAACAGCAAAGCACGAAACTGCCGTAGCTTTAACACGCAAGTATGCCGCAGCTTTAGCTCAAGATAAGGCCATTACAACGGATAGATAGGCTTAAGGCTTATTAAAGCTGAGCTGGCAGGAAATTTGATCAGTCCGACATCTAACACCACCGATGGACGTCAAGATGACGACCATCTTACTCCCATTGAGTATGGCGATGACCTTTTCAGCAATACGGCCTCGACAAACAGGAAAAACAAGGCAGATACCTCGTTGCTCTTGTCGATGAAATGGACGGAGAGATCAGAGTCCTATGGCGTAACCTTGACAGAGCGCGTTGCAGTAGGTTTGACAATGGCGCGTTCCCAACACATGTTGGGTCCGTACCTCCTATCCATTTCCAAGGCACTGACGAAGACAAAGTGTACACTGTAGACGACGTGGATCATGTTTTCGCCAACATCCTTTGGTGACCAAAGCTAGCGCTCATCACCGAAGCCAGTTCCTTACAACTTCAAGTCACCACGCCGAACCCCTTGTAATTTCCTTCAATCAGTCTCTTGGAGTGTTGTGCTGAGCTTATTACTCTCATGAAACCACATTTTACTATACTCCATCCACTGTTCGCTCTCCCATGTATATACTCAAAATACTACCAGATCATTAATGCAGCACCCGTTGCGTTGCCCTAGTGACGAAACTAGCAATAATCCTGCAAAGTCATCTGTTTCATAAAAAAACGATCGGCGCCTTCAATATCGCTGTTAGCTGTAAGGCACTGAAGCGGCAGTGCAAGCGGCAGCCTCCTTCCAGCAAGGTCCCTGTCGCCAGCGCCCTTGTACTATCTAGCACAGCCATCGAAGGGATGGCACGTTTGCGATTGAGGACTGCCGGTGCGAGGACTGCTGCTGCTGCTCCTATACTTAGGAGGCACCGTCAGATTCATTTCCCTCTCATGCGTTTGGCTAAAGCAAGGGACTGACCATTTAGTGACATATTACGTTTCTTTCTTTGCAGTCGCCACGCAAGGCGGTGCAATCCTTGCTGCCACGTGCACAGATGGCTACCTCAGTCGTTTATCCTTTCCGTTTGCCCAACCTTCGAAACACCTTGGCACACTATAATATACAGGGTTAAATAAAGTACATTCAAACCAGCTGGATCTTTGATCGTGGTGGTGGTGCAATAGGGGTAAATTCATGCTTTCCAGGATCCTGATAAACATCTGATCTTTACTCCATCATTTTTCACCTACAGCACCACAGCTTTCTTCACGAGTTTAAATACCTTGGCAGCAGCTAAGCACCGCAATATCTGGCTTTCTTTCTTACCTCCCTTCTTTATCCTCGAGAGCATGTCTGACAATAGCACACTCCCCGACGGCTACGGTATAATTTCTGTTTTTCTTGTTGAATGTGTGTTGACCAGCTTTTAGTGGACGGTAGTTATTGGTATTACGCGCCTAATAAAGGTGCCCCGATTGCCTTTGCGGTACTCTTCGGTATCTCTGGAATAATTCACGCCTATCAGTGCTTGTGAGTTGTACTTGCCGTTCGACTGGTCTCCTCTCACGTTCCATGTAGCAAGTATCATTGCTGGAAAGTTGGTGGCTTACTTCCTTGGGCTGCGACCCTCTTTGTAGGGGCGTTCGTGGCTCGGGAAGTAGGAGCCTACAACTATGACAACCTTGGTGTTTTTATTGCTAGCACTGTGTTATTTCTAATCGCCGCGTATATTGATTTCCATCGCTCATCGACTCGCCTTTTTCCTAATTCCTATGTTTTTCCAGCCCCGTGTATGAGGGTGCCAATTACTTCCTTTTGGGAAGGATCTTGTACTACGTCCCGTACAACTCCCCACTTCATCCCGGGCGTGTCGTGTCTACTTTTGTTGGCATCGACCTCGTTATCGGAACACTTACTGGAGTTGGGGCCCCGCGCGTCGCCAATTCATCTCTTTCTGAAAGCGATATTAATTTGGGAAAGAATCTACTGAAGGCCGCCCTGCTACTCCAGATCGCGTCCATGTGTACTTTCGTCGCTATCACTGCACGGTATCACTACAGATGCTACAAGACGGGAACGCTTCCAAATAACCTACGCACGGTTCTCATCGTCCTATACATCAGTTGCACCCTCATCACGATCCGCACCATATACCGTACCGTGGAGTACTTTGAAGCCGCCAGCTTAAACGTTTATTCCGACGTCCTCCACATTAGCCCACTGCTGAAGCACGAGTTTTACTTCTGGGTATTCGAAGCGATGTTCATGTTCTTGAACACAGTGCTTCTAAACACATTCCATCCTTCACGTTTCCTACCCGTTAACAACAAGATATACCTCGCTCAAGATGGTGTTACAGAGATTGAAGGTCCAGGATATGAGGATAAAAGACATTTCCTTTTGACTCTTTTTGATCCATTCGATATCGTTGGAATCATTACTAATAGGGACAAGAAAGAGATGTTTTGGGAGAAGGATGGTAAGGAGGAGAAGGTCGAGGCCTGAGTGAGGCTTTTAGTATTACTTTATTATACCACTGTTTATCTTCGTTGTCCCATAAGAATATGCCGCTTCGTCAGTGACTTCTTATCAGGGGCTAGTCCCTCTAGTCCCTGCCAGCAACCAGACTTGATTTCTGTCTTCCAGGCGTGCTCATTGATTACTAGACATGTGGTGAATGTTTTCTGCAGAAGATGAGCCATCCCAATAAAGCCGCCCTTACGGTCCGGCCAGCAGTGCGGTCCGGCTTGGGCCGGTAACTTCAACCATCAACACCACCACGAAGTGATCCGAGCTTCTGAAGACGGAGATATCTTGACAAGAGTCTTTCCTCGATAGAGACGATCTGTCCCACGAAGTAGGTCCCTTCCATAACACTCGCCTTTCGGCCGAAGGCGAAGTCCAGACCTTAAAGAATGTCTAGTATCGCCGCACTGTGGGATAGGTAATACATGTGCTAGCGAGCCACTTGATCACCATACATACACCATGCATCATGACTGGTATTCCCGAACAAAAGCTGGGCGAGTAGAATCCTACCCTTCTCTCTCTACTCTTACTCGTGAAGTGCCAGAAACGTAGATTCATATGCCAAAACACGACATTTTCCACCAGAAGCTCCCATTCATTCATGAATATGCATGCGTACCTGGGCCTTCTCGTTTCTTGATGATAGTTGAATCTGGGTTGTTGGACAATTCAGCTGATGACAACATGACGCTACAAGTAGTCTTCTGGCTCTCAGGACTCGTATTCTTGGACCAAGGGGCTTCCCTAGAACAAAAAGAGATAGACTCGTGGACGAGGTGATTAGCGATCTGTACTAGGAGCGACCTGCCGCTAATGTTCCGACGATGCTCGTCAAGTTTCTTCATTAATGGTTTTAAATGGCAGAAAACTCACGAGGACGCCATCGATATTTGTCCTAGACCGTAAACATCGCAATCGGTGAACTGCTAATCCCATCGTGATTGGGGAAAGCCCCGGAGAGATCTTCCAGTTCGTATGTCACTACGACAATTCTGATATTCTGGTTAGCTTTCCATGCCGTGCAGCCTGATCCATTCAAGTGTGTCCCCTGGACTGGCTGTTAGTCATGATGGGACAAGAGCCAGGTGGTGGTATTGTATTGGTACTCCAACGACTGGATCGGCAAAGCTCACCAGCGGAGCTCCACCTTGAGGAGAAGGCGGGTGTATGCCGTCAATTTGGAAACACGAGGACAAGGGGATACTCACCATATCTCCGTTAACGGCAGCGTCGTCAGTTATGAAGAGGTCCGCATTCAAAGGAATATCATTGAGGCTAGGTGGGTATGAGAGAGAACTCGGATGATGTGGTCATTTGTCTCTGCCGAACGCCCTCTAACGTCTAGAGAAGACGAAGATTTCCCTCTTTGCACGACATCTGTAACGGAAAGAGTCATGGACGCCGTGGATATTTACGGTGGTGCCGGAACTGTACTTCGATTTCGCGACTGTGTGCTGGGCCGATCGCGACGTGCCCTCTGACGACCCAGGGCCCAACTCTGAAGAACACCCTTGCTGTCATTTTACCGTGGTTTTCGCCTAACACGACATGTCACCACGTTTCATGAACCTCTTCAGGAAACGCGATGTACACGCAGGAATGACGATCTTTCTCGTAAAGGTAAATCAACCGACACGCTAATTCGGCAGAAATGCCGCAGGTCTATCTGCCTGCTCACGGGATCGTGATGGATAATTTACGGCTGCATCTCGAGATATTTTTGGACGTTGACGTTGAAGGATGAGGCATGCAGCGGAAGATGCCAATGACTGAGGAAACCCTTGGGGTTCCAGTGGTAATACAGTTACCTCTTTTTCTGCCGTGATTATGCCGACTTCGACGCCGCTATTAATATCGTTTTGTCAGTCTTGCTGGCATCGTGGGGCTGATTGGTCTTGGGAGAGTATAAAAGAAGCCCACTTTACTGAATCACTCCCCCAAGTCACTCCGCCGCAGCTCTAGTTCCTTGAACAAAAAGTCCTCGAGTCACTAAAATATGCAGTTCACGTACTTCATCTCCCTCGCCGTCCTCTCTGCCAGCCTTTTGGTCGGACAGGGTGCAGCGCTACCAACGTCAAGCGCTACTTCTAACGTTTGCAATCTCGTGCCATACCGGTTGCTTCTGCTCATATTTTTTTCTCGCTGCAGGCTTGCGTCTTGTCTCCTGATGTCACCCGAAGTGAGCATCCTTCATGTACCAACTTAAATGTGCTGAATCCTTGTGAATTCCAGCTGATTACGTCGCCAACCCTGTGTGACAGTCCGATTCACCCTTCAAGCGCAGCTACTAACATAACTATTCAGCCTGTGCGTCAAGATGTAACTGATGGACAGCTGTATGCCTTTTCTTTTAAAAATCAATGGCTTTCCTGACCACAATTGAAGTGGAATCGCATTCACGCTCGATATCACCGTTATGGATGTGACTACATGCAAGCCCTTCTCCAACGCAATGGTTGAACTCTGGTCTGGTGAGGTGGTTGTTCAAGCGCGCCCTCGGATCCAGTCTGACCGACTTTTTGAAATTGCAGCTAACGCCGTGGGAGAATACGGTGATTTCCTTCGTGGAGCCTTCACTACGGCATCGAACGGCGTCGCTGAATTCCAGGTGCGCCCCTCAAGGCCGCGATCATGCTAGCACTCATGCACTCGTCGTGTAGACTATCTTCCCTGGATTTACTTCAGATGGTGCCAATCATATGAATATTGCCGTCCACCAGACTTCAGACATCTCTTCGCCCATTATTCACACTGGAGAGTTGTTTTTCACTGACCCCTGGACTAACATCATTGCCATGTCGACTACTTACAACGAGAACACCAACACTCGCATTATGGACGCTCAGGACCCGGACTATGCCACGGCTAACAGCAATGGAAACAATGCCATTATCAGGTGTGTACCACCCGCAAAGGTGTCGCTAGAACGTACTGACAGTCGCTCTCTAGCGTGACGTCCATCCAAGATGACTGGCCCACAGGTGAATATATACTTTGGTATTCGGGTCGGTCCACTCGCTGATTAAGATTATCAATCCACAGGCATTATTGGAACAATCAGTACGCTTTCCGCTCTGCTCCTGAGACCCATTGCTGACTGACTCTAGCCGTCGGAGTGAACCCGTCCAAGTAGTTTATAATCCAAAATGAATTTGTAAAAGTAAATGAATTGAAATTGACGCGACGCGTAACTCACATGGTAGTGACGGCACGGCGCCCACCCGCGATGATGAGTCAGAGGGGTGACGTGAACAAAAAAAGTGGTCTCATCTGGAATACCCAATTGAGGAATGTCCGTGTGAATACAAATTGAATGGTCCAACGTTCTCGCCACTGCTCTTTCGACCGTCCATGCATCGTCGTCCCACTGCAAGTCGTGCCATTGCCTGACTTTTATACTGACTGTTCCTTTTCTTGTCTTCGGTCAAGGCCCCCTTTCCTTCCTTCGATCGCGACGACGTCCGACCTGTCCTTGACATCCGGACTCCGGAGAGATAATGCTTGATTCTTTTCCTGTTTTCTTATCCTAGTCTATTGGTTCATTTATCTATTCGAACGAAACGACAACGACATGCCTATTATGACCACCTCCCCACCTTCCCGGTCCTTTTTCGTTACTTTCGTCGCCGGCGCACTCAGCTCAATTGGCCTCGGAGTGGTACGTAGCTACCTCCTTAAACAAAGTTAATCAGCTTCTGACTCGGATTTAGAGCGTAGCTGCTATATGGTTTATATGGCTTGTGCCCATTGCAAAGCCTGTTGCCCCAGAATTGGCGAAAAAGACCTCGCGTAAAGCTCGCCGACGTTCTGCACCCCCCGCTCTGCCATCTTCTTCACGTCGGCAAGCTTCTATTCTTCGTTCCCGCAGTCGAGCAGCCCTCAGCTCGGAGCCGTCCACTCCAGACAGTACTGCCACCCGACATGTTTCTTTCTTGGACTCTCAGATCAGGTCTGGGAACTCTAGACGGTTTTCGGTTCCTACAGAGGAAGTAAAGCATCAGTCCGATGAGAATCTACCATCTCAATGTGACTCCAGTCCTCGGTCATCCTCATCGACACTCGTTTCCACCCAGGTTCCCATTAAACTTATTCTGACGCTGTCCTCTGGCAGTACAGAAAGCGGAGAGGGCTCAGCAGAGTCTGACTCTTCAACTCGCCGATCATCCCTCTTGTCGTCTCGCTTGCCAAAGATGAGAAATCCTTTGGGAAGCAAGAAACGAACTAATGAAGCAAGAACTTCACTCGGTACGTCCACCCACTTACTTTGCTCGACAATCCTCTTGACTTGTAGCATCATAGATTCAATAGAACGTCCTAAACCTATTCGGGCGTCTAGCTTGTCCACTTCATGGCAGCGTTGTAGACAACAAACTGCATCAGACATCATTAATACCCCTTCACCTCCCGAATCGGCTGCACGCCCTCCATTTCGCCGCTTGTCAGGCTCGCATGTAGTATCTTCGCCAACTTCGTCTGCGGACTTATCACCCACAGCAAATTCATATTTTTCTTTTAAAACATCACGGAAACCATCGAATCCTACACCAGCACCGCGTACCCAACCCTATCAGTATCCCTATTTCGCTACCCCTCCTACGGGCGCTAAGATTATTCTTAAAGCGCTACCGCAGTCTGAAGGCGGTAGCACCAGCAGTTCAAGCAGTGTCGACTTCGCCGCAGTTGCGACGCCGGAGTCCACCCGGAGTATTGAACGTACAGAGGCCAATGCGCAGGCACAAGCCTCCCTTGGCTACGGGAGACGTCCTACTCCTAAACGTAGGGCGATGAGCGAGAGCTGGACAACCGGCGCGCCCCCGTAGCAAGGTTTTAAAAATTACAAATGCATTATTTTATAATTTTGTACGTCTTATCTTCTCACTCTTTAGCTGGGCGCTCAAACTTTGTCCTATTTTCAGATTCAGGGCATATCAGTCACCGTCAGGATAGAGCAGTAACGATTTATAATGCAACGATGTATTTCATAGTCACGTACATACCGAATAATCGATACCAATCATTTGTTCGAGCGAGAGTCAGTCGATAAAACGTGGATCTTCCTTGAATTACTGATCCTCGATCTTTCGTGATCGTCCGCAGCCGAGAGTGCTTCCGTGCTTGTCTCGGTTAAATCATGCTCACTAAGTACGGCTTTCACATTCCCGAGTCAGATGGGTGCCGACACGGAGACCCCTCTAGACGCGTTTAACCGGTTATCTGAGACCTGCTCAACGTGTCAAAACACTTATAGCAGATGTCTTTGCTCACTCAGTACTCAATGTCCACCATGTCCGTAGGCGGCGCCTTTGCCAGAATAGCCCATCCAACTTTAAGGCTTCAGTCACCCTCGACTGTATCCCTTCCTGGTACTGCCAGGTCCTTAAAGCCGTCCTCGTCACCCACTGCTTCGCATGTATGCTCCCGACCGAGAACGTGAGTACTCGTATTTGATCCGCTTGGTCAGTAGGTACTGACAACACCACAGTAGCGCCACCTCCCCCTTTATTGAGTGGGATCTAGGGTCTTGGAGAAGCCAAAGTAATGCAGCGGTCATGTTGATCGCTGCACATCTCCAATCGCGCGCGCGCTGATTTAGTTTTTCAACTTTTATTCTGGGTTTTATGAAGGTCAGTGATACCCCAGGGCACCTCATTTTTTGCAACTGACATAAGCCTTTCAGATCTCGGGTGAAAACACGCAACCGCTATGATCTCTTATACACGTCTCTATAAAATGTATCACGTCTACACATGTCCGTCATTCGTAGAGTCGAACCAGTCCCATTGCCAGTTGGTGAACGTAATCGATCCACTCGACTGCCATCAACCAAAGGGACTGGCTCGAGTCCACGCCATTCGCAATTGGAGCAACCATGCATAATATCACAACCTAAACAGTTTCATTACTCAGTTAGACCATCATGTAATAGCAGTGCAAGCATTGCATCAACGACAGGATTGTTAGGTCCCTGTCCCACAATCGTACTTTCCTCAATGCTACACAGTAGTTGCGCGTCAAGGAGACGACTACGATTGATGTTAGTGTGTAACAACCCGCAATTGAAGTAACTTGCCGCAAGTGATTAACAAGAATGCCTATTCGTGGCCATCCTTTGAGCTTCACGACACCATCCTTTCCGTCGATGCTTATTCCACCTGCAATTTGGTTAACTGACACGGTTCCGCCGAGCAAAAGCATTGCATATAACGGGACCTGTAGTGATTTTTTAGTCAACGAATTGCAGCTTAAAATGATCTTTAAAGTACCTCTGTCGCGTCCCTCAAAAAGATCTTACTTGTCTTAACCTTCGTAAAGAATACGACATATTGCGATCTCCATGCCGCAAAATCGAAAAGAACACTAGCAGGATGTAGAAACACCCTTTCGTTCCTGAGATCATAGATTTTGAACTCCTTGGCTTTGTTTTCTCTCTGAACAGTACCGCCTTGGACTTTATCGTATTTCCTTGCTGACAGAGGTAAATTGACACGCGCGACTCTGGGCCACAAGCCACCTAAAATGACCGCTTTAAGGAGACTAATGTTTTCGCTGTTAATATTGATGGATGGCGACGATGATTTGGAGTGCAGCGGGATAAAACCGATAGATATAAGGGATGAAAGAAAATCGTTTCGGAGGTTGGATATTTCGCGAACAGTGCTCGCCGAGATGAAATTCTAAAGGAAGAATGTATATACCATTAAGAAGTTGGAGAGCACACAACACACGGTTACACACTTCTTCGCAAAATCGACGAATTTCGCTGGATGATTTTCTTTCAGCCTGGAGCCGCATACACTCATCATAGGCTTTGAGATCTGTCAGAAGATCACTAGTTCCTTCGCAAAAGCGTGCCCGGGCCCTGATACAAGGTCAGCTACGCCTTTTCGTGCATTGAATGCTCTAAAACCTACATCGAGGCTTCTTTTCTTTTCTCCAGTGGGCTAACAAACAGTGGTTTTGATGATAAACATGCAGCGATAGTGAGTACGGGACCGAGGCACCGAAAGATTGTGCCGAGAACAAGCATCTAAATGGTCGCGTTGGTAAAAAAAAACATTGTATGAGAACAGACTTACTTTGGCTAGTCGCAAATCTACCGGAAGTAGCGACTAAAAAGGCGTCAAAAAAGGCCAAAGCAGAGAAAGATAAACGCACGAGATGTCGTCCAAGTGCTGTCAGCCTTCCTTGTCCATCCACAGCCCCTAGGTTTTCTAATGTTGCCCAAGCTGTATCCATTGAAGAGACGTCAGGAGGAGAGATGGCCTTGCCTAGGAAATGCTTCAAAAGGGAGATGAGCGTCCCGTGCTTAGTAGACAAGAAAAAGGTACTAACTTTAACATCTTCGTCCTCCCTTGTTACTTTGACGGCAAGCGAAATATTTTCGAGTGGAACGCGCAATATCTCTGGTACAACGAACTTTCCCATTTTCGATTCGTGCTTCCTGGTGTACAGCTTATAGCATATACCTGGCTGGGTTCGACCGGCGCGACCCCTACGCTGCCTTGACTCTGCCAGCGTAACCCATGTCTCCACCAAACGAGAAATACCTGACTCTCCATCGTACTGTGTCTGCTTGACCTTTCCCGAGTCCAGAACGTATATCACGTCATCGATAGTGATGGAGGTCTGTGGCAGTAAACGTTCAGTAGGTCTATACGGTACACTGGCTCGGAGACAACTGACTTCCGCGACATTGGTGGCAGCTATGATTTTCCACTTGGCTGTCTTCACAAATACCCGCCGCTGTTCCTCGCTTGATAAATTTGCATGGAGAGGCAAAATGTCGGCTGGAGCACTTGACGGCAATACTCCCTCGATCATGTCCATACATTGTCGAATTTCTTGCACACCCGGAAGGAAAATGAGGATACCTCCACGGGTCTTTGATGTGGTGATGATGTGCCTCACTACTGCGGCAAGCATCTGGAGATCGCGAATAAGCAAAGAGCGCTTCTCCTTGGTAGCATCTGACCTTATAATCGATGGTATTCGCCCGAGTGAAATTCTGTAGGGCAGTAACGCATTCGTCACTCAGTCCACTGGATGCATACCCAGCACGGAACGCTTCCTGTTCTTCTCGACTCTCCTTTTGCGCCGGCTTGACCGCTGGTGGGCGGTAGTCTATCAATGAAATAACGTCCTCCAAGTACCTGAAAATCATTGCATAAGGACGGATAATGTGGATATGGATAAACACTCACAGATCGGTTACTGGATGCGTGAACCCGGGTATGGTCAGCAAGGGTGCGCCACCAAAGTACCTGATAAAAGTCTCGTGGTTGATAGTAGCAGACATGAGGACGACCTTAAGAGTCTTATTTTCCGTCAAGAGTTCCTTCAATTCTAAAAGCAAGAAGTCGCCGTCAACTGATCGTTCGTGTACCTAATTATCACGGTTGAGTACGAGTCAAAATGAATTTAATCGTACTGTACCTCATCCACAATAATATGCGAAACGTCTTTCAGCTTGTCCCCGGAGCTGAGGCGTCTAAGAACCACACCTGTGGTGCAGAACAAGAGCTTGGTCTCCGGTTTTCTAGTACTTTCACCACGAATAGCATATCCTACTGAACCGTCGTCAAGGCGCTCATTAGATACGCGCGATGCTACACCGATCGCAGATATACGCCTAGGCTGGGTAATGACAATAGATGCGGTTTTTCCGCGGCTAGAGTCGATGAGAGAATCCAAAATGAATTGCGGTACTAGCCAAAGTTAGCTTTTAAGCTGTTGATTGGTTATTCTTAACCTACATTGCGTAGTCTTTCCACAACCTGAGGGATAGCTGATCAGAGAGTAATAAATAGACGGCAGCTGTGATAGTGACCTGTTTCTCCCACTACGACGACGACGCGATTATCTTCCAGCTTTTTGAGGAACTCATGCTTAGAGGCAAATGCTGGCAGCTTTTGTCGAACAGCCATGATGTCATCATGCTGTGCTTTCTTCGTCCTCCGCAGATCTTCGTATTCTTCTTTGATTTGCTGGTCCGTCCTGCGGTCCTGAGAATAATGATTACCTCTTCTCCGACCGGTAGCCTGTGTGAGGGAAACCTCCTCCAGCTCCAAATTCGATACGACTTCTGAGCGCCGCGAGAAGTGCTGGAAAACTGTAGATATGCTGGGTGGCCCGTTGGCCTCTATTTCAGCCCATTCTCCATCCAGAATTGACAACGCTGTTATGCAGAAGCCTCCACCGGCATCTAACAGCTCATCTGACCGCAAGAGTTGAGATAACATATGAAGACGAACATAAGCCGGGACTTTGGAGGACGTCAGGTACATCGGCGTGTAACCTTCAAAAGAGGTGAACTGTAGTCGATTAGCTGAAATGTAGGAAATACCTCGTCGAGGAAAATCTTTGGCAGAGTATAGAATGTGCAACTGAATCGGTGCAGTGAAGAGAGGTAGGATGAGCTGGTGCTCTTCGACATGGCCACCGAGACCCTCTACGTCTTTTAGGTTGATCTCGTATGGTAATAATGAACTACTTTCGTCGAATAAACAAGTAACATCTTCGCCGATAAGTCTCTGGCACAAAGTAGCAACAAGAAGAACCCAGGAATCTGTCAACCTCGAATCCGAGAGACATTCTCGAACGACGTGAATAGGCCAACCAGCCTCTTTGGTCGCCTTCTCTATGACCCACCGCGTTTTTAGATTGTCAGTTCCAACATGCACTGAAGTGATAAAAGAGTTGGAGGAGTTGACTTCAGGTAGAAAACGTTCAGGAAGATCGCATTCTGGTACATGGAGAACCAGGTACTCAATGCATGCTTCCAGGAAACCTTGAGATGCCAGGAGAGTCGCTGAAATAGCAGAAGGCTCGGAGACAAAATCAACCGCTTTCCGGGCTTGGATAGGCGTGAATCCCAGATGTTGCAGCTTCTGGGTCCCCGCTTTTATCTCCTCTTCAGGTATATCCTTGGGCACTGCAGCTTGCGCGCCTTCAGGAAGTGAGGCCCAGCCCTGTCAATTATTGAGCAAGTATTCTCATAACAAGCAAAGCGGCAGACCTGCTTAACAGCGTCCTCGACCTGGTTGCGTAACTCATTAGACATCTTGACCTCAGGCCAGTTTTGGAAACCAGGAGAAACATTAGAACTACCAGTGTGCGGGTCTGATTTAGGCTCAGGTTCAGCACGTTTCTCCGCTGCTTTGGCTTGTCGTTGCTCCACCATTTTACGAGCGGCGAACGGATCAGCGTCATACATCCACTTGGAGTGTTCTGGCGTGTTTTTGTGCTCTGCCGCAAGTTGCATCCAATATGATCGTGGTCCTTCTGGCAATACCAGGTTGAGCTGAATTTTGTTGCAAACCTGCCGAAACGGTTCATAAGAAGACAAAACATCGATTAAGCCGTAGTAGACGAACACGGTACAAGGCATATGTGGCACCCCAATGACGAGCTTCCAGGGCGCTCGACATCAGGTATGGGGGATGTGGGGTTAAGCGAACGGACTCTTTCCCGGAGCTCTTCTTGTTCATTCGACTCAAGATGATGGTGAATGCCCAGTCGGCGCCTACTTGACGCTATCAAAAATGTATGTCAGCAATTTGTGCCAAGGGGGAACAAACCTTACCGTCTCGACAATGGGCTTCTCCCATCCATTCCTTTGGCATCTGAAATTTGATTGATTTTCAACGCTAATTTCCGAACAAATGATTGATGAGGAAGTTCACCTTTCATGAAGCAAACTCAAAGGATACTTTGACCCCGGAGGAAACAGAGCTTTCTCTCGGTCTGTCGAGTCACTTGGTTTATCTGACTGTTTAGAAGAGTTCCCCGCATTTCCAGACTTTACGATCCCGCTGCGGGGAGGCATAAGTGCGTGAGGGTGCAAAGCTGAATGGTGAGTGCACAGCCACTCCACCTAGCCTCATCGACAAACTAATGATGACAACCAAAAGTTTTATCATCCAACAAATAGAATACAAGTACACGACACATTCTTCCAATGAACAATTGGACTATACAGGCAAAAATGTATGCGAAACTCATAGGACAACAGGGAAAAAGCGACAGTCACACAGAGACAAACTGCAGGCAGCAGGACCGAAAAAGCAAGGGCCAGAGGTCTAAGCAGCAGGTTCCCAGTAGTAGAAGCAGTCCATCAACGTTTGAGAGTCTGCAGCGGTTGCGTCCACGAGGGTTGGCATCGTTCGCATTTTCTTCGTTGGTACTTCTCGAGCCTGAAAGAGTTAGCATGGCAATGACACGTAAATTGCGGTTGCATGCATGCAGGTCTACGATGTTATCTCTTTTCCTTTTCATCGCCTTTCCCTAGAAAGGACTCGGAGATGATTATCATGAACGAATCCAACGGCGACTGACGTACGGGGTCCTGCAACTTGGGTAACCCTTTCACAGTGCTGACCCAGCTCTGTCCAGCTTTTGGTAGCAGCGATAAGAATTCCTCGAATTGGGCTTGCTTCTTCTCCAGATTCTTGGTGGTAACTTTCACCTTAACGCATCCTACTTATCAGCATTCTGAGTATATAAGAAGCAATTCGCGTACAGGATGCAGATCCCTGGCTTCTGCATCGGCGAGTTTCTTGATTTCATCTAAAGACATGGGCAAGGGCGCGCTGGCAGGCATGGAGGTCATGGAACAGAAAGAAATGCTTAGCGTGTTGATGTCATTTTCGACGCTTACATAACACATCAGCTCTTTCCTTTCTACCATCCGCATGGCGAATTCTGACATCTACAACCTCGAATTACTCTCACTTGTCGCCAAAATAACCCAGGAAATCACCAACTATACCAGTCTCAATGATAAAACTCTTGCAGAATTCGTCATCGCCCTCCACGAACAGTCCAACAAAAGTCTACCTGCATTCAAACAGAAACTGAAAGAGGCCGGGGCAGAATTTCCTGACTCATTTGTCGAAAATGTCGACCGCCTTATTCTCAGTATGCATCCAAAACATAAACAGAAACATAAGTCATCGACAAACGGAGATGCCAAGGGTGCGACGGCAGAGAGCGAGCTGACAGAGCAGGAGAAGAAAAAGCGGTTGTTTCCTGGGCTTGCTTTAAAGGACAGTGAGGCCAAAGCTCCCGTCGCAGATGATGTCTTCTTGCAGGAGATCGGTGACCTGGTATCTGGTCGGAAAGTGCGGGATAGGCCTTGGGAAGACGATAGAGAGTCGAAACGCCAGCGAAGAGAAAGTCCACGGTCTCCTAGTTCTCCTCGCGGAAGAGACTACGGTTCTCGTGACAGGCGGGGTGGTTATGGTGGCCGTGGTGCAGTAGACGACCGGCCTGTGCTGTTTAAGATTTACAACGGACGGGTGACGGGACTGAAGGAGTTCGGTGCTTTCGTCACATTAGAGGGTGTAGCTGGACGGGTGGAAGGTGTGTATACTTCCTCGAAGAGTATTGGTTATCACTAACATCAATAAGGTATGGTTCATGTATCCAATATCCAAACCGGCATGCGAGCAAATTCGGCCATGGATCTCCTCAGTCGCGGACAGAATGTCAAGGTCAAGGTTGTAAGTGTGGCCGGTAGCAGGGTTGGTCTTTCTATGAAGGATGTCGATCAAGCGTCTGGCCGTGACTTGACGCCTCATCTTCGCATCAAATCCGAGGCCGAAATGGAAGAGGAACGAGTCAAGTCAATACGGAATGCGTCTTCCGGAGCAAACGCACTACCATTGCGGTCCAAGAACGACCCTCCCGTTCGATCTGCGAAGCGACTAACCTCTCCGGAGCGCTGGGAAATCAAGCAGTTGATCTCGTCGGGAGCCATTGATGCATCAGAGTATCCTGACCTCGATGACGAGATGAATAATCCTATGGTGCATGCCGAAATCGAAGAGGAGCTTGATGTTGAGATCCGAGAGGACGAGCCGCCTTTCTTGGCTGGTCAGACCAAGCGCACCCTTGATCTCAGTCCAGTGAAGGTTGTCAAGGCTCCAGACGGTTCTCTGAATCGAGCTGCATTGGCCGGAGCATCCCTTGCGAAGGAAAGACGAGAGCTCAGGCAGCAGGAGGCAAACGAACAGGTGGATTCCGAGGCAAGAGATTTCAGTCAGCCGTGGTTGGACCCAATGGCCAAAGAATCAGATCGGACATTTGCTCAGGATATGAGAGGCAATTTGAAGGGCCAGAAGGCTGGAGAAGTGCCCAAATGGAAGGAGCAGACATTCAATAAGGCCACGACGTTCGGAGAGATTACGTCGCTCAGCATCCAGGACCAACGGAAGAGTTTACCCATTTACAAGCTGCGCGATCCTCTACTTCAAGCTATCGAACAGGTGTGTACGCTCTGCCTGTCTCTAGTTGAGGTCCATTAACTTACCTTTTTAGCATCAAGTTCTCATCGTTGTCGGTGACACCGGTTCCGGAAAGACGACACAGATGGTCCAGTACCTTGCTGAAGCAGGTTTTGCTGATCGTGGCAGGATAGGTTGTACACAACCTCGACGTGTTGCTGCGATGTCTGTTGCTAAGCGTGTCTCCGAAGAAGTTGGCAGTCGACTTGGACAAGAAGTTGGATATACCATTCGTTTTGAAGACTGTACCAGCCTCGAGACACGGATAAAGTACATGACGGATGGTATGCTTCAGCGAGAATGCTTGATCGATCCGTTGTGCAGTTCATATTCGGTCATCATGTTGGACGAGGCTCACGAGAGAACGATCGCCACTGACGTTCTTTTCGGTTTAATGAAGAGTATGTTTTGTTTCTTATTTTTCAGAAGGCATGTCTAAACTTCTTATTCCAGAGGCCGTCAAGCGTCGACCTGACCTTAAACTCATCGTAACGTCCGCCACACTCGATGCAGAGAAGTTTTCAAAATACTTCTTTGGTTGTCCCATCTTCACCATTCCTGGCCGAACTTTCCCCGTTGAAATCCTCTACACCAAGGAGCCGGAAAGTGACTATCTTGACGCCTCCCTTATTACCGTCATGCAGATCCATCTTTCCGAACCACCTGGTGACATTCTTCTCTTCCTGACTGGACAAGAAGAGATCGATACAGCTTGTGAAATTCTCTTTGAGCGTATGAAAGCTCTCGGTCCCAAAGTCCCCGAACTGATTATCCTTCCCATTTATTCCGCCCTTCCCTCCGAAGTACAATCCAGGGTCTTCGAACCTACACCGCCTGGAGCTCGCAAAGTCGTCATTGCCACTAACGTTGCCGAGACGAGTTTGACCATTCCTGGTATCTACTATGTTATTGATCCAGGATTTTCAAAGCAGAATGCATATGATCCGCGATTGGGCATGGACTCTCTTGTTGTCATGCCTATATCGCAGGCGCAGGCCCGGCAGCGTTCTGGTCGTGCCGGTCGCACAGGGCCCGGTAAATGTTATCGACTGTATACTGAGGCGGCATACCGCAACGAGATGTTGCCCAATTCCATCCCGGATATCCAGCGAACCAACCTTGCGTCAACCATCCTGCAATTGAAGGCTATGGGCATCAATGATTTGTTGAGTTTCGATTTCATGGACCCGCCCCCGGCGCAGACTATGCTTACCGCACTCGAGTCATTGTATGCATTGTCAGCATTGGATGACGAAGGGTTGTTGACGCAACTGGGGAGGAAGATGGCCGACTTCCCTATGGAGCCGCCACTAGCGAAGATGTTGATTGCCTCGGTAGAGCTAGGATGCTCAGAGGAGATCTTGTCCATCGTGGCTATGCTGTCCGTCCAAACTGTGTTTTATCGTCCAAAAGAGAAGCAAGGTCAAGCCGATTCTAAGAAGGCCAAGTTCCATCAGCCCGAGGGAGACCATCTTACTCTTCTGACGGTGTACAACGGCTGGAAGGCTGCGAACTTCTCCAACCCGTGGTGTTACGAGAACTTCATCCAGGCTAGGAGTATGCGGCGGGCGCAAGATGTGCGGAAGCAGTTGCTTGGTATCATGGACCGGTGTGTTTACCCCAGCTCCACGAACTTTCTTTTCTCGGTGCTAACGAATATCTTTACAGGTATAAGCATGATATTCTTTCGGCGGGTCGTGATTATAACCTCGTTCGCAAGGCAATCGCTTCGGGCTTCTTCCGAAATGCTGCCAAGAAAGATCCTCAAGAAGGGTACAAGACTCTTGTCGAGGGTACACCCGTCTACATACACCCATCTTCTGCGCTCTTCAATCGGAACCCTGAATGGGTTGTCTACCACGAATTAGTCCTCACCACGAGGGAGTACTGCCACAACGTGACCGCCGTGGAACCTAAATGGCTCGTTGAAGTTGCGCCACAGTTCTTCAAGGTCGCGGACGCCAACAAAATCAGTAAACGAAAGAAGCAGGAGAAGATTGAACCTCTCTATAACAAGTATGAGAAGGCGGACGAATGGCGTCTTTCGAAAGTCAAAAGGAGCGCAAGATCTGTAAGTTCAACTTCTCCCTCATCTATCCTTTATTCTCACGATTACTTTTCAGAGTCAAACATTTGGATGATATGCTTTATGTATTCTGTTGTATGCTGTGTAATGATAATTTAGATTTGAGAGGCGAGCATTAATTCAAAGCTTCTAACTAGAGTGAAACGAAGAATAGAGAAACTTAAGAGATACAGTCGATGATATGGGGTATGATACAATACTATATTTTTGAGAGGTAGGTGGAGTCCATGCCCATGGGCATTGGGTAAAATGATACAAGTAAACTGGGGGGAGCGATGAGACGTCGCCACGATCAAGCTAATAGTACTTACCGTAGTATTTAACCAACAAATCTGAGCGCATCAGCGCTAATGTAGTACTTTCCAACCTCTCCTGCTTTCGTAGCCGCGGCTGTGGCGTCGGGAACTAGCAAAAACGTCTGGGAAAAGACGCGACCGTGGCCGTCTATCGTCCTCGCTCCAGTAGTATGTGGGTTGCCAGACGGACCGCGTCCATGAACAACATTCCCCGAAACCGTGATAAGAAGCGATGGCGGTGATGTGCCTGTGAAGAATTTGACAGTGAGTTGCCAGACTTCTTCGAGGCACCAAAATGAAGCCTACCAGGTATGGGGTGACAGTCAAATGATTGCATATCATGCTTCGTTGGAGGCATCTTCGTAATAAGCTCCTTCAGACCATCTAACCCTTGCTTTGTCGTCCCGTTCCAAGATAAGGACGACGAAGTTCGGTAGAAGCTGGGTAGGTCCGCTACCCGAGTGGAAGAGTCATAGGTGTTGTAATAGAGGCGAGTGAAGCTATCTGCTGCACGGGTAGCGATAGCAATACTGCAGAGAGAAGTAGAGTTGAGTCAATGGGAGAATGGGAACGATGAAGGACGCACTCGTCGCGGGTAAAGGGAGTTCGAGGGGTGGCGGTGGTCATGGTTGCTGAGCAAAGAGGTGAGGTCACAGTGTGACCACATGAAGAGGCGCCGGCGCACAGCCTTCGTACACAGCCACATCTTTGCCGCTTCCGTCCATGGTGGAGACCCAGCTTCGAGTTTTGACGCTAAATTGCTGGTCCAGTATTTTTTGTTTTTTCATCATTGCAAGCTCACTGACATTCAACACGCAGGGGCTTGAAGTATGTCTCCAAGAATCGCCTTGAGCGCATCCGAGCCATTGCCAATGAGCTCAGCAATGCCGACTACGACGTTATAACGCTGCAGGAGCTCTGGGTGTTCTCCGACTACGTGCATGTCAGGGAATCTGTATCGAAGCGACTGCCTCACTCCAAATTTTTCTACAGGTATACTTCTTGTATATGTATATGGACGCGTGCTTATGTCGTGTTCACTAGCGGGGCTCTTGGTTCTGGCCTGGCCATATTCACCCGGTTTCCTATCATTGCAACCTCAGTACATCCATATTCCTTGAACGGTGCCCCCATAGACGTTATTGCTGGCGACTGGTTCGTTGGCAAGGCTGCCACAAGCGTGGTCATCTTACATCCGGTCTTGGGCCAGGTTCAGATATTTAATACGCATGTCAGTTAGACTTCTTCTGTTTCTGGAAAGCTCATCCAATTCCGGTGTGGTCTAGCTTTTCGCAAAGGGAGGAGAAGAGGGACCCGAGCATAACAGAGCCCACAGGCTCGTTAACGCGTGGGAGTTTGCCAAACTTGCACGTCAGGCTGCCGAACTCGGACGCTACGTGGTTGCGGTACGGTGGCCGCCGCGTGAATGACCTGTATACTCATATTTTGTTCAGGCAGGCGATTTCAACAGCATTCCGACGACATTACCTATGACAATCATTCGAGATCACGCCTCACTGCACGATTCATGGGCTGTGACACACCCCAGCCTTCCGACTTCAAGTATTATACCTCCACCGCATGAAGCCATTACCAAATTTGGTGTAACTGCCGACTCACCCATGAATTCCTACTCGGCAGGAAAACCTCTCGATCCGTACGCTCGTAAATTCTGGGGCAAGAGACTGGATTACATATTCTACCGTCAACCTATACGGCCGTCATCAGTTCCTCAGTTGGAATGTACCGATTGCAAAGTTGTCCTCACTCACAAGGTTCCTGGAACCCCACATTCCTTCTCGGATCATTTTGGCCTTGAAGCAACTTTAGAAATTCAACGGGAGGATGCTGTGCCTGTTGATTCTGATTCGCGTGGAGAAAATAAAGACGTTTCATCTTCATCTGCTCCTGCTGCACCGTTCAGGCATTCAACTGAGCTATCCAACGCGGCAATAACGACCACCATTCAAGCCTTGGGCGCGTGTTATCACTTTTCGCGCTATCGCGCACGTCGGGAGCTATATGTATTCGGGTTGTGTCTGGTTATTCTCGTCGCCATCGTTATCGGCTCATCATGGCTGCCGCATCCCTGGATCAATCCCATATTTTTAGTCTTTACTATCTTCATCGCCTGGTTGGCGACGACAATGCTCTATGAAGGATTCTTGTATGGTCAATGGGAGTGCAACGCGCTTATGAACGTTGTAGAAGAGCTGGAGATATATAAAAATGGGTTAGAGATAAGACTTGGGGCACAGTCGTAGTAGTTTTCTTCAGGATAGATACGCATCTATTTCCAGACCGACCCACAAAGCAACAGTACTGCGGAACCGATGTGTATAATGTAATTGTTTGACTAGAAGGCAACTCGATAAATAGTGACGCATGTTATCTGCTGACTCAGTGTCATAAAAGGGCAGTCATAAAAATTGCGTTTGTCGCCATCAGAAATATCGACCATCTAAACTTTCGCATAGCCCGAAAAGACTAGTGCAGGTGTGTGGTCACGCCACCTGATCTTTGACCAATAGCAACACGCACGATTCTCATTCAGTTGTAGCCTGCTCTCTGTCAATATGAGCTCCGCGGTAGCTGCAGAACGCCCTGCAACCGGCAAGGAAGAACCCGAAATCGATGAAAATGAGATCGAGGATGGAGAAGAGGAACATAACGGCGCCGCGAACGGTGCGTTGTGCCAAATCCTTGCGTTGAAACGCTCGCCGTTTACTTTGCACCTTGCTCTTGACCAGGAGACGCAAAGAAGAAGAAGAAAAAGAAGAAACCTAAAAAGAAAAAACCAGAACAGAGCGATCCTCCTCGTATTGGGCTCTCAAAGTTTTACCCAGACGGTATTTATCCCGAAGGTGAACTCCAGCCGTATAAGGATGAGTGCGTGTAGTCAATGCTTTACTTGGGATGATCTGATTTTGGTTTAGTAATACCTGGAGAATTACGTCCGAGGAGAAACGATATGAGGAGAGGATGATCAACGAAGATCCAGAGGCAACGTATCAAAATATTCGAAGGGCAGCGCAAGTGCATCGACTCGTCCGCAACCATGCTCGGAAATACATTCGCCCCGGAATGACTATGACAGAAATTGTCGAAAATATCGAAGACGGAACCCGGGCACTCGTGGAAGAAAATGGGCTTGAATCTGGAGTTGGTTTCCCAACGGGTGTCAGCTTGAACAATTGCGCAGCTCACTACACCCCCAATGCTGGGGACACTAGAGGTACGTTCGCCAGCTTCTTTCTTTCAGAAGGCTCATGTCTGCCAACGTAGTGCTTCAGCAAGGTGACGTTCTGAAAGTGGACTTTGGTGTACATGTGAAAGGACGGATACTTGACTCCGCCTTCACAATGACTTTTGATCATACTTATGACAAGCTGCTCGAAGCCGTCAAGGCTGCCACTGATACTGGTGTTAGAGTAAGTCCCGCGCATTGCTTCAATCATGTTGCCCATATCTGATTATTCTCTAGGAAGCAGGCATCGACGTTCGCCTTGGCGAGCTTGCCGGAGCCATCCAGGAAACCATGGAATCTTATGAGGTTGAAGTCGGAGGCAAGGTTTACCCTGGTGCGTTCTATCTGTCATTTCATGATTCCTTTCTAAAAGACTCAAGTTAAACCCATCGAGAATTTGAGCGGACATTCTATCAACCCTTATCAGATCCACGGAGGCAAATCAGTTATGCTAGTCAAGAATGATGATCAGACCAAGATGGAAGAGGGCGAGTACTTTGCAATTGAGACATTTGGTTCTACGGGCCGCGGTCGGATTATTGAAAGCGTAAGTCTCGCATCTCTATTGGTCTTCATCTGTGCTGACGGACCAAAGGGAGATTGTTCTCATTACGCGAGAGTGTACGATGCGCCGCATGTGCCATTGAGGTTGGTTTCATGTTCCTCATCACACGCAATCACTTCATTTCAATTAGGTTGACCTCTGCAAAGTCACTGTTGAAGACGATCAACAAGAGTTTCGGAACTTTACCATTTTGTCGCCGCTACTTGGACCGCATTGGCGAGAGTAAATATTTGTTAGCGGTACGTTCGCTGTATGTTGATGTTCGTGAAGTCTTACTTTCCGTTTTACAGCTGAACCACCTCGTGTCACAAGGTGTGGTGCAGGACTATCCTCCTCTGTGTGATCAGCTTGGATCAATGACCGCCCAATTTGTACGCCCCAACTTCTGTGAACCCGTGCTGTATTCATCTTATTTCAGGAACACACGATCTTACTACGGCCGACCGTGAAGGAGGTTGTAAGTCGGGGAGAGGACTACTGATGTGCGCCGTGCGGTACAAGTACAAAATAGCTTTCTGTGCGTCACGTATGCGAATCGGAATCCATTGCTCGTCCATAACCACTTTTCCTACTGATCGGAGTTTTTTTTCTGCTGAACACGCGCATCAACAGATGGTCCCGGTGCTCATGATCCGATTGGTGGAACACTAGCAGCGGCTCAGAACAGAAAAAAAGGTTTGACCCAGCGGAAATCACCTGCAAGTGCGCTAAGGACGATGACGCCGTAACCAGATCCGGCACGGCTATACTATTAGGGGCTATTGCTCCTCGGACCTCCACATCTACGTATGTTTCCCCCTGCCGCTTTGCTTCTAATAAAACACTCCACTCAATCTTCCTTGTCCTCTCCTTCTGTCGCCTGCGCCAGTCGAGCACGGTCTTTCACCCCTTTCCTTTGTCTACCGCAGTACAACCTCTTTGTTCTATGTCTTTCATCTCAAGTCCCCGGATTGGTGAAACATGCAATAGCTCTTGTGCGACTCACTGTATCATTCACGAAGCTGCGCGAAAGCAAATCCATGCCTTGATTGATCACTATGCGACACCAGGAGTGGCACCGCCCTCCGCACGCATGTCACCTCGATTGAAGATTCAGGACAAGCCATCTCTCAGACTGTGGGATTGGTGGAAGTACGGCTGGTTTGTGGCGACTAAAGGTAGATTCCATTGTGTTTTGTTGTTTTACCTCTTTACTTACTTTATTCGATAGCAACTCAAATGACTGGAGATGTACTAACTCATGCGTTCTGGGGACCCCGCAAGAAGTCGTGGGGTATTGAAATGACCTTGATATCAGGTTTAATGCGTGGCGCCGGACGCCACACCGCACTCATGGACCTTGTAGGCGCAACCCCTCAGATTCACGTCTGGATACTGACAATAATATTTTCTAGCCTTCCATCCGACTTTTCATGGGTCTAGGAGGACTTGCCCCTCTCCCTTCTGATGCGCTCGTTACTCCCGTTACCTTCCGTGTTCGAAAACGAAGGTTGCGTGGCATCCTTGCGGATTTCGATAGCAAAGAAACCGGGCGTCGGGAACTATCCGGAGAATGGGTCGTTGCGAAGAAGACTTGGCACAGATTACAGTCGGAATGGAAGGCCTCTCAAAACAGTCGCAAAGGGCCCGGACAATCTCCTAGGCCAGGGAAGAAGACTGAACGGGTTGTATTATATATCCACGGAGGTATTTGTTGAATCTCTCTTACATGTGAAATTTAGATCTGACCTCTGAAAGGCGCCTACTACGTTGGGAGTCCGGCATCTCAAAGGCAAATTTCTGTGCCCTTGGCTCAGCATACTGATGCGCGCGTTTTCGGTAAGTCTGCCCTGTCCCTGGTCGACAGATCTAGCCCTCTGATACCATTTCATTATCGTAGCCCTTGATTATCGGCTCGCACCTGAGAGTCAATTTCCTGGCCCTCTTCATGATGCCGTAAGCGGTTATCTGAGGTTGGTCGAAGATCTGAACATCCCACCAGGCAATATCATAATAAGTGGCGATAGTGCAGGCGGTGGATTATCGCTTGCATTGTTGTTGTACTTGAGGGATAACGATTATCCAATGCCTGGTGGGGCGATCCTAATGTCTCCATGGGTTGGTAAGTAGTACACTGCCTTCACATCTTGACTTCGCTGAATGGGTTTATCTACAGATCTGACCATGAGCTGCGAATCATGGGACTCAAATGCGGGGTTTGATGTCATTCCCGTGTTCTCCCCCGCAGATTATATGAATCCTGTGGCTCAATATCTAGGCCCGCAAGTAGAAAGATACCTGACGCATCCATACGCAAGTCCGTTGTTTGGCGACCTCCGGGGGCTACCTCCTCTTCTCATCCAGTCTGGTGACTCAGAGGTTCTAAGAGACGAGATAACCTTGTTTGCGCACAAAGCCACCCTGGCTGGCGTCGAAGTACGCCATGAACTCTATGAGGATGCGGTTAGTTTTTTTGTTATACATCTGCGTCCAGATATTGACACCTATATTCAGGTCCATGTTTTCCAACTCTTTCCTTTCCTCGAATCTTGTGCTCGTGCATTCATGTCGATGGACGTATTTGTCCATCAGATCCTCCCCAACTTTGAGAGCCGATCACCTCAAGTCATTGCTACTAATGCAGAAGAAGTCATGGCGGTTGAAATCAACAACGACAACGCCGTTGTCCTCGACTGTGAAGGAATCGCCACTCCCATTGCAACTGAAGGGATCAAAGAAAAGTTGGAACACTGTTCGGATGAAGACTGTACCCCATCTACCCCCCCATTGGTCTCCAAAGATGGAACAAAGCGAAGACCACCCCCTCTCTCACTTAACAAGCCAGCTAGCCAACGCCCGAAGTCATTCCATGGTACGGTACCTGAGAAACGCAATGGAAACACGGCCCGGTATATCGTACCTCATCCTGAATGGGAAAGTGTGCCTGGTCAGGCTCCTTCTCCTTCGCTTCGCCGCTCTTTCAAGCGGACGAATAGTTATACCGATATCTCCCGTCTGATTGAGAATTGGGCTCATTCCGGTCCAGCTAACCAGACGCTGGTGTACAAACACCCGGAACCGTAAATTTTCTGGTATCTATTGGGTTCGGGTTTAATCGACAAGCAGAATAATCATTGCAATCATATCCAGCTGCTTCTTCACATAGTATTGACATAGTGTATAATTTATGTAAATCGTTCTGGTACGATTCACAATACGAAAATTTTCAGCCTTCCTTGACAGGTTTTTTGAAAGACATCTACAATGTTTATATTCTCAAGGATGACGTCGGCTTGTCAGGCTACTCGCTTTCAAATTGCATGGGTACATTTTATCTCAATTACCTGGTAGCATTGGATGCGATCGCCAGGATGTCTGCGGTGGAGACCGGTAACAAGCCACTTGACGCATGAATCGCGTCGCCGGGAAAAGACATTGGATGCATAAGTACATATTCTGTTGGCACACAAAAACACTTCAAAGAAAAGTACAGTACGTATGTTTTGCCTTCCACGCCGACTTGGGGGCGGGTCGGTCGACTTCCCAGACACGCGATTTATAATCTAAGTCCTAAGTGACTACTAAGAATCAAAGATGGCTCCCAGAGTGAGTATGCCTCTGCTACGAAGTCCATAAACGATCCTTTGCGTGAAACTGTTGTTTGAGATGACGCAAACAACCTCGGGCTGATACTCATCCACGACGTGATGGATCAACTTCACCATATTGGGCTTTCCATGTTTGCGTGTATCTTCATAACCAATTTTAGAAAATACGCTTCGACACGAGGGATCAGGTTGACAAACCATAAAGTAAGGCATCAGGGCTTTTGGATAGTATTTGATTCACCAAGTGGTCTCCAAACGTGGCTCGTGTATTCGGTGCCATCCAGATGAGGCGATGATTGGCCTTTCCAGCAAAGATATGTGATGCGATGGGACCTATACCACTGCCGGTACCCACGAAGAGGATCCTTCTGAATAAAGGCGCGACAGTTAGAACACCAGTCGTAGGGATGCCCCGGACCCATAGTTTTGTGGGCGGGTTGGCGATCATCTCCGTGGTCCAATCTCCAGCTTTAGAAACAAGAAGTGAAAATCCTTTCATGTTTGGTTCTGGGATGGTGGCAAATCCATGCCATTCAAATAATGGATTATTGGAGATGCGCACAAATGAGCCGGGTATGGGAGTATCTAGTTGTTGGTTCAGACACTGAGAATGGGTAGGCTATAAATGCTGACCATACTCGAAGTACATGCGAACGGCATGACCAGAGAGGACCACGGAACGAACGTCGACCCTACGGAGTCTGATCCAGGGAAGAATGAGCGATACACTCAAAATGATCATCAACCAGAACGCGGGAGCATGGATGACGGCAACGCCCAACGACCGGCCGCCTTTGAAGTCGTTGGTGAGCAAGACAACCTAAAACAGGATCACTTGTCACTTTTTTATGACGTCCCAGAACTGCCGAAATACTTGCCTGCGCCCATACGAGCGCAGTTGCTGTCCAACCCGCGAACCTATGTACGCGCTCGAATACGTCGTGATGCGCAATTCTGAACGACGGGTATGCAAAGGTAACGACTGCAAGTAGTAAGGTCAAAATAACATAGGTCACCGCCACGGTCGCCGTTGATACCTGGAGGGAACTGACATTAGCATCGATGCACGAGGGAATATTTTGGGCAATTACCTCTTGACCGTGTGCCAGCTCTTTCGTGGCCTGAGCCGCAAAAAGTATCAACCATATGACACCTGAAATAGCGGAGCCGGTATGAACGCCTCCGTGATGGTACGCCCTCGCAGCTAGACTGCGAATGGACAGAGGCCACCTACAATTATTGTTAGCGAAGACAGAAGGTTCCAGTAGAATGGACTTACGACTGAGGCACGGAACTCAAAATGAAGAATATGAGATTGATAGTGTAGTCTTGCCTCATAAGGATAGCGATGAAGAGGTTTGCGACAACGACCATAGCTACCTTTTCAGAAGTATAGCCACGAGCAGCATACGATATGAAGACCGCCATGTTGGCAATGAAGGCCACGGAGAACAGACGACGATAGACGGTGAAAATCTGCAGTCGTAGGTTACGGACCGCGCGTGACTGAGTTTTCTCCGGCATTTCGTCTTCTTCGTAGCCATCCCATGGATTGGTGAGCTCTTCGTCGACTTCTTTGGGAACACTGGAGTCGCCATGGAGTATCACCGTCTTTTCCGTCGCAGAAGAATGTGATGGAAGAGAATATTGGCTCGACAAGACTGTAGGTGCGTCGCTACTCATGGTGACTTGGGGCATAAGGTAACCCTTATGAATAGGTCAAGTTATATCATTAGAAGCGTCTGGGGAGCGACCATACGCCAAGTCTTGACCATGTGCAAAAAAAATCCGAAAAACCCGAGTGAAAAATGAAACATGGTGCAGCCATCTTGATGATTTGGACAACCGCATGGCATCACAGGGGCATCTTCTGATGAGCGTAGTTGCTCCTGTGAGCTATGAACTGTGGATAGGTACTATATGTTGCCTGTTCCCGAATATTAGGCGACAGTACTATTATTTTCCGAGCAACAAAGTAAACCCAATGCTGACCTTTTAAGAAAGCGCGTGACTTCAGACTGATGAACTGGTCAAGTCCAACTTTTCCGTCAGAGGACTTGCCTTGGATTCCCTGCACAAAGTGTCAATGTCAGCTGTGTTGGATTTCGCCTTACTCTTGAATGATAGGCCAATATGATGAGATTCGCATGCGATTATCTATGACTAGAATTTATCAATAATAGCACAATATGGGCAGGACACGTTATCCAAACCAAAGGTTACTAACCTACTAACGCAAGGGAGGGAGAAAGAATTTGAAATGATAAATGGTTGAGTATCACATGGGCTCGCGATCGGAGTTCAGACCGCATCTTAATCGGAATTCAAACACAACTTCGCGAAACTCGATATTCTTCTTGGTTTCGCGGGAGCCACATATTGCCTTCGGCGGTTCCATTTATCATGAGTATGTGAGCAATAGCACTTACTTGGTAACAATATGTGCCAATTCACAAATCTAAAGTGTTGTCACAGGCTGGGAGCATTTGCCAAATTGCCAGGCTTTGGAGTACGAATGATTTTTTCCCGCTGTTTCTGTGCGCGCGCAACTACGCGTTGATCATAATACTCATATGCTCGAGGAAGTTATTTATAAGGCCATATCGGCTTTTCCACCTGCGACTTTTTTGATATAAACGGTTGAAGTGCCCCAAACTGGCATCTAGGACTTCCAGGACTTCACATATCAGGTATGAATGATCCACGTTTTCAACTAAGCTTGATTTTTCTGACATGCAACATACGAAGCGTCGCATTATTGACTGAATAGACAGGTTCCAGCCGCTGCGGTCTGACTAAGTTTACACATGGCACGAGCTGCAAGGCAGCTTCGCGAGGGGAGAAATAGGCATCCAACGCGACAATGAGGGCAGATGATGCGACTAGAAATGTAACAACCACCTGAATGACTGAAGAAATAACAGGTTTTCCACACGGCGTCTTGATCGGATGCTATTTCCCTGCTGATCTTCCTCGCAGCTGGCGCGTCGGTACCTCATGAGCAACGTTTGCCGTCTGAGTCTTGGGCGTGGAGAAATGACACCTTCTGATATTCATCCAGATTAAAAGTCTACCTTCGAGATTTAAATACCCACTGACTTCTAGAGGTCGTTTCCTACTGTCTAGCTCTCGACATGGACTCGAACATCATCGCCACTAGCCTTCGTTATATTCGCTGCTTTCTGCTCAATATGCTGGGCAGGTACTTCTTCTCCACACAATCCCAGACAAAACATGCCCCAGTAATCGACAACTATGACGAAAAGGCATCTAGTCCCTTAGTCGCCTCAGTACACAGTTTCGGTCCTCGTGTTGACGCGCCATTTTCCTGTGTCCACCATGCATTTGATGCCGTTGCATGTGCACGCCCCACTCAAGTAGCTATTGTGGACCACCTCGGACATTCCCTTTCTTACGGCGAACTCGACTCCCTTTCCTCACTCCTTGCCTCATTTTTAAGAACTCGCGGAGTTCGACAAGGGTCTCTTGTCGCTCTAGTCGGTCAACGGTCCATCCCTCAGGTGGCTGCCATTTTTGGAATTCTTCGCGCTGGTGCAGCTTACATTCCATTGGATGGAGACATCACTAGGGATGAGACGTTGCAGAACATCATAGAAGACGCCCAACCTGCTTTCGTTTTAGTATCTAAAGGGTGCATCTCGCGCACCAGCCTTCTCAGCTGCCCATACGGTTGCATAGAAGACGTTCTCAACACCATCAGGGACAATCCCATCCAACCCGTTTTGGATTTTTCACAAGGCTTTGATACAGCCTACATTATATTCACGTCAGGTATGCGTTTATCTAGGGTCATCTTGATTTCTAACCGACATTCCATAGGAACCACTGGCAAACCCAAGGGGGTTATGGTAAGCCATTCGAACGTTACGAACCGTACGTTGCCTCTGCTTTGACGAAGCCTTCTCTTATTTCTCTTGTTCAGTCCTTGCTATCGCGCCAGGAAATTTGCATATCGTTCCTGGTGTCAAGGTCGCCCAGCTCTTGAATATCGCGTTCGACATGTGTGCCTGGGAGACCCTGGGGTGCTTAATGAATGGAGGTACCTTATATCTTCGTGGATCCAGACGGGCGGATTGGATCAACGTTATGAAGACCGTGGATGTCATTGTCGCTACTCCGTCTGTTCTGGCGCCCCACGATCCAAAGGACTTTCCTAATGTCCGGGTGGTTGCCACTGCCGGCGAGCCCTGTCCCCAGTCTCTAGCAGACAAATGGGCAGCCCAGGCAACATTTTATAATTGTTGTGGTCCTACTGAGGTAGGTGGTTTATCGATGAATCCTTTCGGCCATGTCGCTTAATATAAGTTCACCAGACTACCATTGTCAATACGATGCACAAGCACATTCCTTATACACCTCTTTCTATCGGCAAACCGACTGCGAATAATAGTGTTTATATTCTTGACGAATATTTACAAACGGTACCCACCGGCACACCTGGAGTAATGTGGGCAGGCGGGAATGGTATCTCTAAAGGATACCTTGGCTTAGATGAGTTGACCTCGAAACGATACCTCACAGATCCTTTCCTTCCAGGAAGGTATGTTTACTAACACTCACTCTTCCCTTTTCTTGTATATTGAGTCCCGTTCTTATGAAGGAAAATGTATAACACAGGAGACATCGGTAAATGGAGAGAAGATGGGTCTCTCGACCATCTAGGGCGCATTGATGATCAAGTGAAGATTAAAGCATGATCCTTCCTCTATTCGGCTAGACAACTTTCTGACTGCACCTGCACCTACAGGGATTCCGCGTAGAGTTGGATGGCGTCAGCGCTGCCATGTTTTCGTGCCCTGATGTCACCGGTGCATGTACAGTTCTTGTTGGCGACGAGCTTGTAGGATTCTACGCGCCTCCAAATATCAACATAAGCGACGTACAGACAGTCGTCTGTAAAACTCTACCATGGTATTCTGTTCCTGCAAAGCTCATCCCGGTTCGCTCATTGCCACTCACCAAGTAAGATACTAGTGCGACATTGTGATGAAAGATGACTGACCTTTTCTTCGAAGGAATGGAAAAATTGACAAGGTTGAGTTGAAGAGCATTGCCATCAGTCACAATTAAAGTACTTACCTATGTCGCTGAGAACTTTGTACCTCGTTTTGTGGAGGTACTTAATAGATTCGAGGCAATAACTGTACACTGATCGACAATTGGACTGTCCACTTAGGCGTATTCCTAGGCAGTACCTGTGTAACATTTCCGGATAAGTTAACACTATGCATAGATCCAATTGCATCGGGTGCTTAGAATTATTTTTGAAAACCTGGAACTAAATTCATTGGCCACCCGGCGCAGTCCTACCCGGTAACCCGGCCCGGGGAAATCCGCCAATCAATTCGGTCTGAGATCAATTTTGGTCCGTGAATTAAATAATCGTCCTTCCGCAAACTGGCCCCTCCCCCGGTGTTTGATCTACCTTTGGCCAGTTCACTCCCTCATGTAAAAAATTCATTGCGGAACCTGTGGGTGTCTAAGTATTTTGGTCTAAGACATTATGACTCATGAGTCTGCAGGAGTCCTCGGAACGTGAGTAAGTAATCGTTTTATTCAACCTCCATCACCGTCTAAGCAGAATGGCGTCGGATTCCAGTATTCTGACCCTCACACTGGAGGTAATATATCAAATCGGTCGCCAGGTGGGTGCATATAGTCTCTTCTTCATATTCAATCGGAGTCGACGAGAACTTGTTACAGCTCCCGCTTGAGGATCTCAAGATAGCAAGATCAGCTTGTAAACACATTAACGAGTCTGTCAAGCCGCTCTTATTCTCTTCTCTCGACGTCAAGATAAACGGGCAAGACCCAGCCGTTGAGGATTTCCCACAGGAATCAATCTCAGAGTTCGTCAAGGAGCTGAGAATAACAGTCACAGATTCAAGACTTAAACCTTCCCGGGTCCGTACTCACGATAGGAATAGATGCGGAACGTCAGAAGCTCAAGGAATCGTTTGGTACACTCTTGTTGCGCTTACAAAATATAGCCTGTATCAAGTGAGCTCTTATATGCCTTCATACGCCCTGTACCTGATAGACAACTCCCATTAGGATTGGTTTTTCCGGGCCCATGACCTACATACTCGCAGTCATGGTCAAAACAATAACGTCCTCGAAAAAACTACCGTACTTCGAGGAATTTCATTTGAACCTGCCTGGCGCTGTATTCCCTGATCCCACCCTACGCCTCCGTGGTCTTCACGGTCTACGAAAAATAAACGTAACTCACGATATCCCCTTTTCCAGCAAGTCCGATGACTTCGAGCGATCCATCTTAAAACCGCTATCCTACACCTTCGCAACCAGCCCGGAGTTGACGGAAATATACATTACTTCTTCTGTTCCTCTCCGTCTATCTGTATCACACCTTCTCAGACGCATACAGGAGCCATCGGCCCTGAAAGTGCTTGCTTTGGGGGCCTTTCGCTTCGACAGTGATTTCAATATGACACCGTATCTTGTATCTCTGACCTCATTGTCCTTACTCCTGGTGAATGGCCTCGGATCATTGGAAACAGCGGTTCCAGCACGTTTTTGGGAAGAGCTTCGAGCGTCCGGAGCACAGTTACGGGAACTGATTTTGGGCGGACTAGATGATGATTCTTTGAACTTTCTAGAAATGTTTCCTGGCAAGGGGCTCGAAAAGCTCTCGGTCATTATTCAATCCAATCATGGACATCGTAGGTTTTACGCAAGGCATGCGGCTACCTTGCGAGAACTATGGATTCGGATCAAAGACGACAGGCTTTGGTATCTGGACTCAAGGAACGCACAAGCCGTGTCGAAATGCAAGAATTTGAAAGTTTTGGGTGTTTCTTTCCTATCAGGACCCGGTAGCGTTGTAAGTAAAGTCGACTCTATCAAACGCCAACTGATGCTCAGCTTGACAGATGAACGTCATCAACCAACTTCCAGAGACACTCCCTGATCTTGATGTCTTATACCTGGCAGAGGTTGATCTCCGTCCCGGCCAACATATCGTTTGTGGTCCAAGGGGCTCAGTACGGACTTATATTCGAAGCGTACCAAAGGATGAGGTCATGAAAAATATTCTTGAATATGACTTCCAGGCCCCAAGCGGTAAAGAGTTCCTTGGACGCATCGTCGTACGATTTGCGTGGGACGACGAGGTCATGGTATACGCTCTTGGCGATTCTGAAGAAAAGAGTAGAAGCCAGAGGTTGCGAGAAGGCTCGTGCGATGACCAAACATGTTTCGCAGTATGCAGATTTCGTACCATATTCGATTATGTCAACGTATGATAAAGACTTGTCTCTTGTACTACGATAGTCGAGAATTGTATTTGCTCGGTTGTATCTTAGTCTCTCAAGTCGCTTGTTGGCATATCTGCCTACATATCAATTGTAACACTTTCAAGCGACCAACGTCCTCTAATGTCATCCGACCCAACGCCTAACTTAGCGTCTATAATACAAGCCAGATAAATTATTCAGGAACAGAGATGGTCAGTCGAATAGTTTCTCGAATCTGTGGATGCACGATTGCGGACGGTAATCTGTTCCATTCAGGTGAGTAAGCACGGTGACGCAACTTCGAAACTTTTACCTATGTTTTCGCCAACAGTACAATCACAGTTCATCTTCTCCCTATCATCGCCTGTAGGACAGTGTTGGAAAGGTTCGTGACGATATCCGATGTCACGGAAGAAATGTAGCTTTTCTTTAGGTGAGAAAAGCGCTGCTGCGATGGAGTGGACAGGAGCGTCGCCCCATCGCTGGGAAGACAGTATTAGAAACCTCCTTGATAGACGATATACAGCATACCTCGTAATAAAATCCGCCTTTAGATTCTAAATAATCGAAGAATTTTTGATACGCTTCACCCCTCCAAAAATCCATGTCGGCAATCTCGAAATTACTCCAAACTTTGAGTTGGCTGAGATGAGTTGTACGCCGAAGGGAGTTTGGGCAACGTACAGTGACATAGGTTGTATGATTTCCCATTGTTATCACTAAGGAAATCCATTGCATTGGACTCTGATATATATTGAGGGTAACGCTTTATAAATTCTAAGATCATACGCATCAAAGTTCGAGTAGGACGAACGAGCAATATGATAACTTACCCTTCACAGTGGACCATAGAGTGGGAATCGTCTTTTCCCATTCCAGGAACGATATCGTAAAGCCTAAAGTTGTCATAAGAGGTTAGTAGTCCCGACTGCGGTCCGACTCTCACCATATATTTTGTTGTTGTCCTTCATGAATTCGAAGGGATCGTACGTGACATCGCAGAGGATCTTGACATCAGGCCTATTTATAACCTGTCAGCCAAAAATACACATCTTGAATTATTTTACCCACTCTACTCGCCAGTAGTAACGATACGGTTGAAGCAGTGGATGGCGGAAAAAGAACTTCGAATTCCTCATTCCAATTAGTCGAATGAACAATAAGGTATTGTTAAAGACCCACGCCAGAGTTAAATCTGCACATATTTCGATATGGTACACTGTCTGCGTAGTATAAGAGGTAGACTCGTTTTGTAAAGATACAGAGACACGCACCAGCATAGATAATATTTGCAGCAGCCATTTTTTTCCGCCCCGCAGCAGCGAGGTTCTCATCTATCCAATGTGGTTGGTACCAGTGTTCTTTGGGTATCAACCCAAACGAAACAGGCGCAGAAATGGCTGCCGATATCCGACTTGAGAAACGGTCAAGTACGTCAAGGTTATAGAGGACAGAAAACATACTTTTTGAATTCGTCCGTAAACTCTTCCTCGTTTAAAAACACCCAAGGGTACCCAAAACGATGATTGAAGCGATTCTCTACGAACCCAATGCTTGAAAGAGCGCCATCGATATCTGAGTTTCGGCATAACATGACCATCGTAGCGTTCTCTTTGCCCTCCCCACTAGGTCGCGGTGGCGGTGGGATAGATGGGAGGTCGGTCAGCTTAGAAGGCACACCTATTTTGACGGTGGCAGTGGGATTCGGAATCTCGACGTCAGTTATGTCGGTGACCATTGAAGCCCCCAAACCGTGGTATCCTCCAAGCAGATAGGTCACGTATATGACAGCAACCTACATAAAATCAATCAGTGGCCAGTAAGGGTGAGACTGCTCAGTGCTGCCTACCGCGGCGACGCTAATGAATCCATAGCGCTTACGGCCTGGAAGAACCGTAGGTATCCTCATACCACCTAAATCGCGGGGTCACGGTTGGTCGTTTTTGGAGAAAAGGACTGTGTGAATTTCCCGGCCACCATCACCTGCGCATATATATAGCGCGGCTGCGCAGTTGCAGATATATATTTCAGGGTTGCTGATGGCGGAATTTGGAATGATTATGAACCAGACTGCTGCACAGCACCGGCCAACATCCGCCAGAAGTCAAGGTACAGATCTGCGAGAAATTCAACGGACAACAGCATTAGTGTGAGCGAAATCGAATCCGCGAAACTTCCGCCTGTAAGTCTCTGTAAGTATGTCCTCAAAGTTGTGGAAAGACGAGGGCTGGTGTCGGACCGATGATCCGCAGTTCAAGAATAACCGACGGCTATCCCTGGCCACTCAGTGGCCTGGTCTCGGCATCCATTCGTACACAACTTTGATAGATTCATTCACTGCTGATCGCTTTGCCACGAACGCTCCCCGATAGTCAACTCCTATTCCAACGGCAGACTACTTTAGATGGACCTCCTGCCGAGTAGAACTTGCAGAGGAATTGAGAATAAGCTCGTCTCCAACTGACGAGGACAAAATTGCGTCTTGGTAATTGCTTTAAGGATCTGAGCTCTAAATCCAGCCACGTCCTATTCCAGCCCGGTGCATAACTTCCCTTCCATAGGAAGCTGACCCGGGCGCGTTACTCAGACGCGAACAGTACCTTAGGTCAATGTTGACGACAGTGCTGCAAGCGTATTCCCTTCCGCAGGCTTATTGCCATCTCCGCATTTGAAGACCATAAAACTGTGCAAAGGGAATAGTAACGATCGCGAGGACACTCTCGCCTTCAGTGTTCACGAAACGTAGGGTTCTGACGTCATGATGATGATTAATAATCAACTTTTTTCTGGCGTCGTCACTAACCAGGATCTGAGTTTTCATGTCTCTACTCGGAATTAGAACAGTTTCGCGACGCCTCACTGTGTCTTGTCATCCTGGGTCTTACTGGCGGACAACGTTATCGCTGCGGGGGCTACATAATAACTCCCTAGATCGAGAGGCAAAATATGCTGAAAAATTACGCCTCCGCGCTGAGCAGTAAGGTGAATTTATCTCTTATCGCTGCGTCTCTCAACATGCATATCAATCCTTCACAGGACCGGGCTGAGTGTCGAGGAGCTCAAAGTGAAAGCGAAGGAAAGTTTGGTGGAGCAAAAGCTCCGTGAACGTCAAGAACTATTGGCATCCCGGCCTCCACCGAAATTGACGTCCAACCAACAAACGCCGGGCATCCCAGTCGAACCAAAGCCTGAGGCGCGCAAAGATAGTACCCCAGTCAAGGTGTGTATCTGCCTCATGTCGAATTGGGTGTCTCGTTGTTTAATTATCTTCTCTATCAGCCGCTGTCGGATATTCTGAATCTTCCTCGCATCTTGAAGACGACACCGGAGCAACTCTCTGCATTATGGACAGCTTACCATGCTTCACGATCAGATGGTACAGGTCGCGGGTATCTTTGTGCAGCCATTCCTTTCTCTCTTTACAAGAAGATGACGACCGTAGCCATGAAGTACCCCTCGTTCATCATTCCTTTACCTCGACCAGACATTGAAAGTCCCGCGGATGAGAGCAAAATGAGTTATGAATTTTTCTTCATGCAATGGAACTTCCATCATTCTCCCCCAAGTCCCACTCGTGCCGACGATCCATTCCAAACACCTACACCGGATGCACCCTCGAACCCACCCATATCGACTGTTCTATCCACACCCCTCCAGGAGTACCAACATCGTGCATCCTTTGCCACCCCATACCTTGTTTTGACACACTACACCGATCTGGTGAACACTCACGGGGTCGTTCTTTTGAGGGGAGAAATCACGCCATCGACAGCAGGTGGAGAGGCGAGATACATGTTGGGTCAAGAGGACGCTCAATTACTGGCTGTGGGGATCCAGAAGTTCTATCTTTGGGGAGAGAAGGATGCTGGACCGGACGGTGAACGATTGCTCAGGTCATTTCATGACAACCCAGAGGAGTTCAAATGGGAAGAGCTTCTGAAGCTGTATAGCCAGGCCCCCTGATCTCGTATTTGTCCATTATGATGGAAATAGCATTAGATCTATACACAAAATATGAGGCCATCTACCGCCCCGCGAACCGACGAGGCTGCCCGTATTCCCCGCTCGCAATCCGTCTTTCTGTTGCCGCGTTGACCATATCTATCTGTTCCTCGGTTACAACCGGATTTTTACCAAGAAGCCTGCGGGGAATGAGATGTATGCGCTATAACGAGCTATGTAACCCTACCGCTTCTTCTTTGGTTTGGTCGCTTTCTGTGTTACAGCCGCTACTACCGGTGAATTGCTCCTCCCTATTGGCATATTCAGTATTTTATATTTGAGCACGATGGGAGCTTGCCTCTAGCTGATGGAGACTTCGGGCGGCAGTTGTCAGGATCGCTTTCATCGTCATCCAAGCTTGTCAGGTCGGAATCTTCATTGGACGAAATCAAACCGCCACTGTCGGCATTCTGCATAGAAATAAACGCCTCTCATCGTGAAGCAATCTAGTTACTCACATCGCGTAGCCGAGTGCCACCGACGGGGGGGAGCTTGTCTTGCTTTACGGGGCTAAATAAACCTGCTTGATGAAGCATGTCTATCTTTGCATCTGTTTTAAGGTTATTCTGGTCGATCTAGAAGGCAGAATCATCAGAAAAATAAGGCGCGTAGGGAGCAAGAAGTCGGACCTCATTCCGTAGCCTCCGTTCGTACATATTCTCAACCTTCCTCATGCGTTCTTCCATCTCTGCCATCACTTCCTCTCGGGTATCGGCCTCAATATCAGCACAGCGAAGCTCCGCTTCATAAAGCTGTCAACTAGTCTTTAATTTTCGGCCTGGCTTTGAGACAGAACGACTTGCCTGTAATCGTAGGTGGTCAATTTCCTCAAACAAAGCATCCACGAGGGGATTCGCAGGATATTCGTCTTCTTCGTCCCCATTGTCGCTGCCCTCAGGTTCGTCAACTATAAGATTTTATTAGGTTAAGTGCAAGCAAGACAAAGTAATCAAGGCGCACCTTCCAGCACTTCAAGAACAGCTTCTTTCGCTTTCTTCCCACTCCCGGGTCCACCAGTCGAAATTTTAACTTCTCGTCGCATCGGCTTCGGCACAATGTCGGGGTCTCGCATTGTTAAAGGCCCAAGTCGTTTAATGACGTTACCTGTGCTCTTTCCGGGGCCAATGTTCAGCATTGAAGGAATTTGCTGCACAGGTGCTGGTGCTGGCGTGACATACACCTCTCTAGCTAAAGCAGCGAACTTCATGACGTGAGAGTTTTCGTCGTAACCTGTGTCGAAAGGGTTGACGTTGACAATCATGACCTTGATGTGGTATCATCAGCCAAAGCGGCCAGAAACTTTCTGTGTACATACTGTTCTGCCATCGCCCACGAAATAATCCATCAAAGTTTCCGTGAGTTTGCTGTGTCTGAACGGCACGATCGCTAAAGTTTTCTTGACAACTCGCGTATCCATCCGCATCTGTATTCCAACGCCTTCTTGGCCAAGGCTCATAGCCAATTTCCTCTGGTTTGACCGCAGAACTTCGAGGCATTGGCCAAGGACCATTAATGACTTGTTGATGTTACCCGCTTCCCTGAGCCGATCACCTGTTGTGTGAGTATGCTTTGTCCGCTCAGAACCTGCCAAGTCTACAAGTGTCAGGCGCGATATCTGTAAGCTCGTCGGATCCTAAAACAAGGGCTACTAAATGAATAGCAAAATATTGCAAATAAATTTCTCACATTCTTTTCGCCTCGATGACCCCTCATGATCTTTATGATAACCATACCGTGACTGCGACTGCTTTCGGCATTTGCGAGGGTCCCAAACACGCGCCGATGTAGCTGACCGAGCTTCACAAGGGCTTTCGCTTGTGCTGCCGAGTCGACGCGGAACTGTCTGAGCCCTGCGATGTACTTCCCTTTGGCGTCTGAATGAGCGTCGTCAGAAGGCGGTGATGCTTTCAAGGTGAGGGCCTTTCGTGTAAGCAAAAGTGCCTTCGAGTTTCCGGACCGAGGCAAGGGTTGTGTAGCAGATTCATCTTTGACCGAATCCAGAAGATCGTATATCTTCTCGTTATAGACCTCAGCGTACGAGAGCCATATACTGTACTCATAGTTCCGGTCAAGGTTGAGTACAGTTGGATCGATGTCTGTGTCGAATGAGGTATCGACAGGATGTCCAAGAACTTCTGCTACAGAAGGCTCTGGATGTAGGGAGAGAGGAGCGGCGTCTTGAGCATCAGACAGTTCAACACCATGGAGGCGTACAGGCCGATACTGAATGAGTGGGTTATAGAAAGAGGCGAAGAGGATGCTGGTTAGGTGCGTACCTTTGCCTTTCCCCGAAGACCCTCTGTACTGTTGAACAGGACGTCTAAGCTTCTCGGCAATATGCCAGCACTGCCATCTTGGGTTCCGCCCTGAATGGTGTATGTTTTGCCAGAATTTGTAGCACCGTACGCAAACAGTAAAGCGTTTTGACCTTGCAGAGCATCGCGAACCAACGGAAGTGTGGTGTTTTGAAAGAAGTCAGACTGCGTTGTGTCGGGAGTAAACACGTGGGAGAAAGTGTACGTAGATGAAGGCATGACACTAGCTCGATACCTATTTTGCTGGTCATTCAGGTCTGCCATACGAACAGTTGTATCGGAGAGGCAAGTGAGATATGGAGTGCTGACTTCGTCATCGCTAAGATGTGGTCGAATCCTGAGATACGCCTGTTGAAAGCATAATGAGCAGGGGATCTTTCAAAGTGACAAAAACAGACCATTATTGGTTCTTGTTCAACACTTGGCTCAGAAGGAAGAGCCTTCATTTTGTGAAGAGATTCCGGCTTCGATAAAGGCTTTGTAGAAGCGACATTCTTCACCGCAAGAGGCCTTCGAGCCGTCTTCTTGATGATTGGTTCAGCAGCAGTACTAGCTGCTTTGGTAGTAGTCGCCGTAGCCTTTGAACGGGTAGATCGGGTGGTAGGCGGAACCAGCGCTGGTGTCCTTGTTCTTGTGGATGCTCGAGTAGGCTGCTTAGCTCCGTCGGACATGATGAACGAGCACTAAGCGAGGATTGGTGTCGGTGAGAGCTTGAGGTGTCTTGTCATCACGTGTCGGACGCGATCGCGCCTCTGTCACATCATGTGATACGTTACAGTCAACCAAGCAGAAGGTAAGTCATCGGTATACTACTTGCCGTCGTCACACCTGCCTTGCCCACTATTTTCCGCCTCCCATTTCATTTCATTTTTTGGTTCCTGTGCACTCTAAATTCGTCAACCAAGTTCATTCTATTGTCTCCCTACCTTTGCGATCATGGGCATCAAAGATGCAGCGAACAGGCGGAAATCTATTGCAGTTTCTAGCCATAGAACTGGCAGTATTGCACAAAAGAGCCGTCGGAGAGCACACAGCGCAGTTCCCAGTGAATTGAGCCCATTCGCAAGGTCTCGGTTATCGACGGTGCGGGACATGGACTCTTGGATGGTGGAAGCCTTATGAATTTTCTTTCAGGGTCCAGCCAAAAGCATCCTCAAAGCCTCTTCTTTGAGGCCCGCGCTGCAAGATGACACTCGCGCTGACTCTCATCTTACAAGCCAAGGGAGTTCGCAATCACAAGCCGGATTCCCTTCCTCAGCGCCCGATGCCGACGACTCCAATGCCACGCAGTCCATGGACATGACCCAGGATTTTCAAACAAGAATACATGATAATTTTGCCCGAAAATCTATGGGTCGTCGCGTCAGCTTCAGCGAACACGCGTTTGTTCGGGTTTTCGAAAAAAACGCAGACAACACCAACAGCACAGGAACACCTCAGTCATCTCCAGGAACGCCTTCATCAGAGAGCGATGTCCTGCCTGCTCCTGTCAATGATGAGAACACCTACCCCGGTGCATTCCGTAATCGAAGTTCGCTTCGACAATCGTCTGCCAGTGAAGGGTCTGACATGGACCTTACCACAATCGACGGGGCATCGGCGCTTTTGGATGAAGATTTCGACGATTTTGATGATGATATGGAGATAACTGAGGTTTTGAACGAAAATATTCTGCGAAAGCGTTCTATGTCGACCGCTGAACGCGCACCTTTGTCCGACAAACATCCCTATTCCATACCAGACCCCGACGATGCTGATTCGTTTTCGGAAGAACAGTCGATGTCCTTCTCAGAAGATCTGTCACAGTCAGATGGTGGACATACACAGCCGATGGAGTTCACGATTCCTCTCGCACAAGCACTGCGTCCAGCCGATCAAGACCCTGTCTGGCTAGAACTTCAAAAGGTCACCCATGCTGGGGCATCCTCTGTCCCTTATACAGAGGATGATGAGGATGATGTTGGCGACCATCTAGGGATGGGCGGTGCAGAAGAGATGGAAATCGATGACGCTTTGGAGAGGTTGCAACAAGCTCGAGCGTCCCTGGGCTTAAGCGTCGGCGGAGATTCGTTCTCTAGTGTGGAGAGCGAGGATAACGTTGAAGATGAAAATCGGACCATGAACTTCAGCAAAGTATTCGGGAGACCCAGTGCTGTGTTCATGGATGAAACCGAGACCTCCGTCCAAGGATCACCGGCGGTTGAGCCTCAGCTAACTCCCTCAATATACCCCTCCATCCCTTCCCCCGTCCTACCTCAGCCAAAATTTACCGTTTTCCAACCTCCCACAGAGCCTACATCAAGCACAACTAATCCCGCGACATCTCAACAAGGAAATGCATCCTCGACATCGAAACCAAGCATTTTTAGTTCCTCCAACGTAACCAATGTGCCGTCTCCATCAAGAAGATCCCCTTCTAAACTCGGCCCAAAAACGTTCACTGCTGCATTCGCCCCCCCAGTCGCTCGTCCCTCTCCGAAGCAACCCACAAAGTCCCCTCAGAGCTCGAAGCGCACCCATTCTCAGAGGTTAAATGATGAAAATTCAGAGGACAGTCCAAGTCCAGCCAAACGATTAGCTGTCGTCTCACATCGGCTTGTGCATGATAATGACTCCCGGTCTACCTCCTTATCTACTCCAACCCCCCGGCCGCTATCGCCTAGTAAGAAGGCGCGTTTCGAGAACATAGGACCGAAGGATTCCACCCAGAAGAAGCCCGCTGCCAAACGTCCTTCCGGTTATTTTGCTCGGCGGCGTAGCATCGCAACAGGATTGGCCAGTGCCTCTTCAGATGTGGAACTTGCTCCGGCAGCCACTCGAATGTCTCCCCAGAAGAAAGCGGGTCTTGGATTGGGCCGAGCGAGCATGGGGTCTGGCCCTACGGATGCGTGGAAGCGATTCAATAGGGACGCAGGTAGCGGTCCCGCAAGTAAAGGAACCGAAATAGCAGGAAAAGATCCTGAAGTCCCTGTACAACGTAGCACACCACAATATTCCTCTCCTGATCGTTCTGCACCTCCAGAAACATCTAGCTCGCCTTCACCTACGCCTATTTCTCCATCTCCCGTCGTCGATGGCGACCTCTTCCCCGATTTGGATCCTCCAAGTCCTGAAAATCAGGAAGTTCGGATGGATGTTGACTTGCAAGCCACGCAAGCCACCGAACAGTGGCGACAAGACGTTGAGCCAGACGTTGATGAAGACGAAGGAGTGAGTGCTATAGCTGAGTATGAACTAATCTAAACCGACTTCTTCTAGCCACCCATTTCGATCCAGCAGTTCTTCGAAATGACGAACATTAAATTCATGGATGATCTGACTGCTCCCAGACGGTCTATGCATCCCTCTCAGCTTCCATCCAGGCAACCTCGAAACCCCGCAGACATACGCCAGGCGGAATATACCATCGCTGTGGCTATCGACATCCCCCAACTCTTACTGTATTCACGCGTGTCGAGTGATCTTCAGGCATGGATGCAACAGAGTAAGAGCGTCTTCGATGAAGCGGAGGAAGAAGCAGCGAAGATGACACCGGAGTTATTCATCGAGTTCTCTCGGGCGGACGAAGAAGGTCAAGCTGAGTTATTGGTATGTCGTCCAGTATATTGGTTCGAATTTTGTTATCGAACAGCATGTTAGCACCAACTCAATCTCATCCGCACCAATACAAGAGTCCAAGCGAAATCGGATTGGTACGAATGGAAATTACAATGGATTGAGGGCTTACGAGTGACGGCAGAACAAGCCTTGAGTGAACTTGAAACAGTGAGCGATACACACATCCATCACATCCTCACACCCAACGTGGTTCATTTATAGGACGCGAAAACTCTTGCGGATCTGCGAGCTCACGCAGATGATATCGTCCCTGTTCTGCAACAGGAGTATGATAGCATCATGCGAGAGTTGCAACAAGAGCAAGCGGAGGTCGCTGAGATTGAACAATGTGACCAGGAGTACCTGAATGAGCTCAAGACCTCGATCGCTGAACAAAAGTACGTCTGTTGATACTTTACGTGTTCCGCGCATTTTTTAACCTCGTACTAGCCTTGAAGTCGACGCCCTGAAAAATGAAGTGTCTGAAGGGAATGAACAGTTGAAATGGCTAGGTGAACGCCTTGAAGAAATCGAGCTTCAACGGCGCCAAGCGAATACCGCGATATCGGAAGCAAATCGCATTTTGCATATGCAGACACACAGTACGGAGGCCGAGGTCTTCAGGCTACGAAGTCAGTTCTTTTCTCTTGTGCGCTCTTCTTTCTCTGACCTCCGACTTCAGGCGAGCTTGAAGCCCTAGAGGACATGCACATGCTCCACGTCACTAAAGTGGACTCCCAACTTTTTGAATATATTTATGCCTCACAGTTCCGCGTGTCCATACCATGTGTCAACTTCTTACCAATCGTCCAAAGGGTAGAGGTTCAGACGCTAGATGCCGTTCGCTTCAAGTATAAGGACGACTTCCCTCGTCTCAGTAAATTTTTAGTGTCGGCGGCTAATCAACTCGTTCACAACGCCAATTCAATGACGACTCGACAGGTCAGCACTCCTCTTCCTTGATATAGCTGTCCTCGGTATTGATTCGTTACCAGATTGTCCACCTTCTTCGCGATTACTGGTCATCCTGTTCCCAGCTACGTCTTCAAATGTCGTACATATCCATAAAGTTCCCTGTGGACATAGCAACTTCTACTTCAGAGAACCCGTCCTTCACTGCAGTCGTGAACATGATGTTTCCTCCAAAGAAAGCGAAGATTTTGATCTCATTTCACTTCGATTTGGATGTATTCTCCAAGTGGCCTTGTTCTGTTGCATCTATCCAATACGGAGTGGAGATTGCCTATGGCAGCATCGAGTGGGTCCTTTTCTGCATCTTTTCGCTTGTGTTGCTCAGGCTTCTTCCATAGCCCCTCCCCCATCTCTGCCGCTGTGGCTCAGCGACTACGAGAAGCGAGTCCCGCTGATAGCTACGCGTGTTTGTTAGAGGCATGCATAGATGCACATGAAGCTTGTCGATAATATCTTTTTAAGAAACGTATACGTATTTATGTCGTCTACTTATTTTCCTGCTTTCTTGTAACATCACATTATCATCATTACCATGTCCTATGTTCGTAAATTCATCATATGTATGTCTATAGAACGAGAGAAGCGCGAAGACGTGTGGGGGTAGCGAGGTTGCACAATTCGAAAAAGAATCCTAAAAGCAACCTGTAAAAACGGAAAAGAGCAAACAGAAAACCTTCATCAACCAATGACTTCCAGTGATCTCGTAAGCTTCCCGCTAAAGCGGCGAGGGATGACGGTCTACATGTTTCGCCTCGCTCATCGGCTTGCTGTCCTGCAAGAACCAATATCGACTTCAGGGGAGAGCTCCACAGAAACATGAGAAAAAGGTGCCAAGGACGAAGCGGGTGATCGCAATGGCGGGAAACGAGCTGAAGCGGCTTCAGCGAACGGCGCCGGGACGATAACCTCCTGCGAGATGCTGCAGCGCCAACGGTCCATGCCCAAGCGCTGACGAAAATGAAGCTCAACAAGTTCGGTTTGGACGCAGGTGCGGTAGCAGTGAGATTGGTGTCGACCAAAGGGGAGATATCATGACCAGACTTCTTGTAGATGATAGAGGACCTGGCCTTTCTTTTTCTGTCTTTGGAACGATTCGACTTGTTGTACGCGACATCCATGGAACTTCTTCGACTCGAGGTATCAGAGAGCAAAGGCGACTCATTAGATGATTGGGAGGATACGCTGTCGTAGCTGTAACGCTTGGAGCGTAGGTCAACTGAAATTCGCTGCGGGCGAGATTGGCTAGGAGGGTAGATAGGATTGCGAGTAGTTTCGTCTGCTGGCGGCACTATCCCGAATGCACTCCACGGATACTGCGCAAAGTTAGAACGAATCGCGTCAATAAGATGCTCAATTTACCGATGTATCCGAGTCCTTGCAGTCAGAATGTGGGATGCAAACATTTTCAAAGCAAAATTGTTCAAAGCGTTCAGACATAGACGATAGCGGTGGTACTGGACAAGGGTCACATTATGAGATTCACGCTTATTACACAACTGGAATAAACAAGTGTACATAGTCCCGCCGCCATTAATTAGGGTTCGATACTCTAGCCACTAGATAAGGTCACTGAGGAGTACGTCAGTACTACTGCTACAGGAGAAAAATGAAAATGACGAACGCGACGTTAAGCGGCATCTCATCGATCTGAGTGGAATAAAACTCTGTTGGCACGCGGATGTCAGCATGAAGAAAGCCGCAACACTTCTTACTCACTTTCAATATCCCTCAGCATAGCCACATCATTGCTAGTGACAAAGTTGATAGCAACGCCCTTTCTTCCAAAGCGACCGCCGCGACCGATGCGGTGGATATAATTCTCTCGGTTGGTAGGCAGGTCATAATTGATCACCAAGGAGACCTGTTGTACGTCGATCCCGCGAGCAAGTAGATCCGTCGTGATGAGTACACGGGAGGCTCCCGTACGGAACTCCTTCATGAGATTCTTCCGCTCTTGTTGATCCATGTCACCGTGCTATAGTTTCTTTCCAGTCAAAAAACCTTTCAGACAATTGAATGGCGCTTACCATAGCCGACACCGTGAATTCGCGGCTCTGCATCTGCTCCGTCAGGATATCGACCTTCCTCCTGGTGTTGCAGAAGATGACAGCCTGGGTGATATTGACAGTGTCATAGATGTCGCAGAGGGTATCGAGCTTCCAGCCCTCCTTCTCCACAGCGATGTAAAACTGTTTGATACCTTCCAAGGTCAGCTCGTCCTTTTTGACGAGGATTCTAATAGGATCGCGCATGAACTTGGACGTAACATCCAACACCTCCGCAGGCATGGTAGCAGAGAACAAGGCTACCTGGATGTCGTTAGGCAAGAGTTGGAACGTATCATAGATCTGTGTAGTAAATCCCTGCGAAAGCATCTCGTCTGCTTCGTCAATGCAGAGGACCTTTACCGCGCTGGTTTTGAGCATCCCACGCCGGATGATGTCGAGAACACGACCAGGAGTGCCGACGACAATCTGAACGCCATCACGGAGCTTGGACATATCATCGCGGATGCTAGTACCACCCACACACGCCAGACTGGTTATATCTGTGTAGTCTCCAAGTGCGACGACGACTGTGTGGATCTGTGTGGCGAGCTCGCGGGTGGGGGCAAGGATAATCGCTTGCGTCTCTTGGAGGCCGACATCGACTTTCTGCAAAAGCGACACAGCAAAAGCAGCAGTCTTTCCTGTGCCAGACTGGGCCTGGGCTATGACATCCTTGCCATTCGCTACCGGGGTGATGGCGCGTTGCTGGATCGCAGAGGGTCTTTCGAATCTTGGGGGAACGTTAGGAAGCAGATACCGCAAGACATGATTCGAACGAACCCGTATGCATAGATACCACGGAGTAATTCCGGCTTTAGTTGCATGTCATCGAAACTATAACGCGAAATCATCAGAGAAAAGAAAGGCCACAGAGATATAAGAGGCACCTGTCGACAGCTTGGTCGAAGTTTGATTGAATCTCTTCTACGGCGGCATGTTGTTCTTCACTGGGTGACGGTCAATATGTTTCACCATGGAAAGCTGCAAGAGGAAAGACTCACCTTTTCATACAATTGTATCAGAGGAAGGGGAGTTTGAAAGATAAACTGCCTTCTGAATGGTTGAAGTTACTGTTAAGTAGTGTTGGGGGTTGATAATTGAATTGGTTACCGTGGTGCATCTTTCTAGGTCCGTTAAATAGTAAAATTAGCAAATCGCATCGGTCCCGCCGGTGTCTCAGGAGTCAGGACTAGACTCAGTTTGAGTCAGGCCTCGGATCCTACTCTAGGCTCCCCCTTCAGCTGAGTGGTAAGGTGCCGCCTTTTCAAAGTGCTGACATGCAAGCCTAGGCTGCACAACACTTTTCCAACGGACGCTGTTGGGGGTCGGTATTGAAGGCGGGTGTCGGGCTTTGTCCGGCATGATGACGTGACTTTTTCCGGCGCCCTTTCCGCCTTTTCCGGTCTTCCACCCGTTTTCAAAGCTGTCCCGTCCTTGTTATGTGTTCATGACCTTCTTTTACACAGGATGCAAGAGAAAGGTACCAGTCGAGCATGGACACAGGAAGAGGACGACCTCCTCGTGCAAGTCATGAATCGCAATGGCGGCTTCGAAAACTGGAAGGAAGTTGCTACCCTCATCCCCGGCAGGACGAACAAGGCCTGTAGGAAGGTCTGTCTCCCCGCTGTCCTTTTCGTTGGACCCTACTGACACTTTACTTCCAGCGATGGCTCCATTCTCTTTCTCCGGATCTTAGGAAATCAGCCTGGACGCCCAGGGAGGACGCGCTGTTGGTGGCTCTTCACAATAGGCACAAGAATAAATGGTCAACAATTGCTCGATTTATCCCTGGACGGACAGACGACGCATGCTCTAAGCGATTCAGAGAAGCATTGGACCCGAGACTAAAGAAGGACCCATGGACGCCAGCAGAGGACACAAAACTCTTACAGCTTTACAATCAGTTAGGTCCCAAGTGGAAAGAAGTTGGCGAGGAGATGCTGCGTAGTGGTTTAGGGTGCCGTAACAGGTATATTCCTTGTGGCATTGCCATGTCAAGCAATGTTGAATCGTTCTCTTTCCAGATTGAGACTTCTTGAACGAAGAGCTTCGACTCGTGCTCATCGGGAAGAGTCACCATCAGACGATGCCCAAAGTGCTGACGTTGAAGAATCGAATGCAGACTCTGCTGTCTCTTCGACGCATAGTCCAAAGTCCTCTACCTCTATGCAAGAGCCTCACCGGGAACCTCCGTTGCCATTTCCTCCACTCGAAGCTCATGCGTTCACTATAGCCGAGGAACAAATGGCGTTCACGGACTCCATGATCTTTAATCCTCAGGCCACGCCTCTCGAGAACACAGCTTTACATTATAACTCGTCATCATTTCCCACCGCATCATCTACCGGCAGAGCGCAGCAGTTTGTTCCTTCCCAAGATGACACAACTCTTAGGGACATGGAATTACCTCAATCTCAGGATTATTCCACGTTGTTCTCACCCTACAATGATTTTTCGACCTTTGGAGACTTTTTCATGAACACGCCATACCCGGATAGTGATGCTTCACCCAACTTGGGTGTCCTTGACCTACAGTCCCCACACTCATCGCGCTCTTCTCCCATACCCGAGGGGAATAGAGCGACTTCTCAGCATGACCTGGAATCATTCTTCTACCTCCCGAGGTTTATGGATCCCATGATTAACTGTACAACCAGTCTACCTTTTGATGACAGCCTAGTGTCCTCGAGTTTAGTTGACCAAACCGCTTCTATCACAATCACTTCAATCATCGATACACCGGCGCCTAACCAGGTGACTACTGATTCACTCACGACACCTCTCTCCCCATCTCGGCATTATCGTCATTCAGCGATGCGACCTAGACCCAGAAGGAGGACGCCGCCATCTAACGACACCCGAGTTTCTTCCGTGAGACCGGCCGCATCTGAGTAAGGATGTTTTTCGAATACGTTGGTTTCTCCTACTAAATTGTCTAACTCCAGTCCAAACATTCTTCCTTATGCTTGCGGCTATCGTGGCTGTTGGCCCCGAGAACGCTTTGCGACGTCAAGAGAATTACTGTATCATAGCAAAACCCACGAGCATGAAGACGAGGAGTCTGATGACGGCACAGATCGGATTTTCAGATGCGCGTTAGAGGGATGTGGGAAATCTTGGAAGGCAAGGTCCAAAATATTTGTGCTGATATAGACTCACCTTCCACAGACTATAAACGGTCTTCAATACCACCTTCAAGTGTGAGCCTCTGTCTGACAGGCCAATGTACTCTGATACTAGTTTCATACAGATCCCCAGCACATTTTACGAAAGCTTTGTCTTCCAAGCTGCAGGCTAGTGCGAGTACTACCACCAACGAATCGGAATCCTTTCCCTGTCCCAAGCCTGGATGTCATAAGGCTTACAAGCAACACGGCGGTTTGCGATATCACTTGAAGCATGTACGTATACAATTCGGCACCACTATCGTCCGAATGACTGTCATCTTGTTAGGGCCATCCAAAGCGAACACCTGAACAACTCACTGATGTCCCGCATACTGTGGGAAAGTCGAAACGACTACGTCAAAGACAAGAAAGGGGAGAAGGAACTTCGTGATGATATGATAATATTCGTCGAGCCTGGAGCGAACATGAATTGAAGTAGATAACCTGAAAGTAGAATGGTTATGTTGTCCATAGTAATTTGTTACTTCTGCAGCTTACTGAAGCATTGGCTCTTGAGATTTGTGAATTTTTTTATGCTGGGCACCTTTCGAGTCATTGAGCATAACGTGTAACCGACGTTGCCCTGCATACACCAAGCAACAGATGTTACTGTGAGCTTCTGTGGGCCTTTGATATTCGTACATTACTCGTAGCAATTCTCAATCGTCATTCGTATTGTATCCCAACTGCGTGAGAAAGGCCTTCCAGCTCTTCATGCCTCATTGTGCATGTTCCCTCGGCACCTCCTTATCAGGTTCACTCATCGTTCGAGAAAAGACTTCCATCGATATCCATCCGCGATAACCAATGTCCTCAAACAAGACTTTTGCGACTTTATCCACAGGAAGATAGCCACTCCTATCAGATTCACAGGGAAACAATCGAGCGATCATCTGTGGTTTCTGAGCTGGATCGTAGAACGGGTGGGTAGGAGTAAGTGGGAGGTAAATGAATTCAGCGTCCGAGAGTTGGACATAGAATAGTTTAGGCAGAAGAGCGGGTGCCGCGGCGACCATCTCTTTTAGGGACGCTGCGAGGGCTTCTTCTGCGTCGGTTTGCTTTCCGGTTGGAGAAGTAGGATCGCCGTAGATTCGTCCCAGGATCTGTGCACACACTTAGAACGACCTTCTTGGAAAGCCAAATCTATATAAGTACCTGGTAGGTGTCCAGAACTTAGAATCGGTTAGAATGATAGCACTTCCCTTCACGAGAAAGACGTACCAGTGCCAACATTGGGGAAGTCAACTTCAGTAACGACGGCCCACACTTGTTGCCACCTACATCCTAAATTCAGCTATATAACTAGTGATCAGGAGAATGACCTACAAATCAAGATGTGGGCCCCAGGCAAGAGCCTCGTACGCAAACCGAACGGGTGGATCTTCCTTCAATCCCAGCTCACCGATTTCTCGAATGTCCGCAACGAGTTTGTCAAAGTTACCAGTGGTTCCTTCCAGATTCATCTTCTCAAGGAAATCAGTTCCCAACCTTTCGCAGATAGCGAAATGCACTTACCTGAGAAGGTACTTGTATCAAATCTGTTCCGAGGATCTTAGCAACCTTGAACCACAGCTTTAACTTGGTTATGTTTTCTTGATGTTTAGTCTCGTCGAGTAGCCCATCGTAGTTCAAGAACGGCTGCAGAGCCATGACTACCAGTCCATTTTTGTCGCAGAGCTCTTTCGCGTATCTTGCAGCTTGTAGCATTGTTGCCTCATCCTTCTCCGTCGAGGTCGGATTTATTTTCTTTGCAGCATAAACGAGATCTTCCCAGAAGACTTCGAGGCCTTGATACCCTGCGTTCTTTGCTTCAGCCATCTTGACGTCAAGGTCATGGACCCATGCTCTGCCTAGGGGATAACCAATTGATTAACCAAAGTTTCATTGGTAGACAAGCCTTATACCAAGGGTCACGATTGGTACAGCGACCGGGAGGGAGGCTACTGGCATCGACATTCTGATCCTGAACGCGCCAAAGGGTAGAAACAGAGACTGGTAGAAAGCTCAATGAGACAGTTGCGATTCTAATTTGTATGATGTGGGGTAAACGACTCCGCGTACAGGTTGGAAGGCTATTCCCACGGGCAACTAAGGTTTTTCCGTTTGCATAAACCGTGATCAGAATTCTCACAACTGTTTTCGATTACTTAGCTCTCCTAATAGTAATGTCCTGAACGTATGTTATATCACTGACCCTGACCCTGACCCATACCAAATTGTTCCGCACTAGAGTACGAATTGTGAGTATACAGGGAATAGTAAGAGGACAGAGAATCGACTCACAGCTGTCTAAGAGAGGGATTCGCCATCACTTCCTCCATTGAAGGCATGTTCCCTGATTGCACTCGGCCCATCTAAACTTCATTCAGAAGGAAAGTCTGGAGAAGAGGATATATACAAACCATGTCTGCCAATGCAGGGTTTTGCATTAGGTTGGCCAACCCTCCATTAGCTGCCATTTGTTGGGCCATCGCCATCATCTGAGGGTTGTTCATCATACTGGCAAAGTCCGGCATTCCACCACCACCTCCGCCCATATTCCGGAGCATATCTGCCATACCGCCTAAGCCACCGGTGCCAGCATCCGTACTACGGGTGGAATCGGTGTTGTGAGTAAGTGGCGGTGGACCGTCGTCGTCATCGTCGTCAACGATGCGTGACTTTGAACTCTGCAAACCAGTTTTGAGGGACACATTGTTTGGCTCAATCTTAAGGCCCCTCTCGAAAGCATCCGCGGCAGCCTTATAATCGAGAAGAGCGAATTGCGCGTGTCTATATTAATTAGTAGGATAGTAGTAGTGGATTGAAGGACACGCACCCTAGCCGATGATATGACTTGACATATTTAGGATCCACAGAGATCGCCTTTTCTGCATCACCGACGGCTGAAAGATGATCTCCTTTGCTGGAGTGAGCGGCGGCACGATTTGAATAGTAAATTGGGTTGACTGGATCCAAAGCGATAGCTTCAGTGTAGGAAGTGATGGCTTCATCATACTTCTTTGCGGTCATTTGCGAGTTACCAGCCTGCTTCAGCTTCTCTGCCTTGACCTTGTCGTCAGCCGTAGGTGGCTTGGGTTGCGAAGTGGAAGCACTGGCGGAAGCAGATGTACCCTGTGAGGCGGCGCCAACTTTGTTCATGGTCTTGAGATAAACGTCAAAGATGTTCTGCAGCGTTGCAGGCTTAACGGTCAGGCATTCCACCTGTTGCTTGTTTGAAGGGTCGACTCCAAAGGCTTCCCCAATGCATTGGACTGTAGTGTCACCGCTATATCAGATATGCCCTTGGTTGACAAGAGAGAATGAACCGACTCGCAATCTCCAAAGATTCCTTGTCGTCAGCCTTGACAGTGCCATCCGTGATAGACTGGTTCAAAAAGTCGATAACGGAGAGAACGAGACGTTGCTGCTTTTCTGCCATCCGTGATGCTGGACGATGAACTGACGCAGGACCTTCCAGAACAAATCGTGGCAAACACCGGTTCATTTTCTTCTCATCACCGACGACGAACACGAAGGCAGCAAGTGTCCGCTATACAACCTTCCTAGGACGCTCGTTTCGTGATGTTTTTCTGTGCGATATCTGGAGAGGTTCCTCAGGATCCTGTGGTGTCTTCCAAGTCTGGCAAGGTATACGAGCGACGCCTCATCGTCAAGTATATTACAGAGAATGGCACCGACCCCATCACTGGTGACAAGTTGGAGGAGTCAGATCTAATTGCTATCAAGGCCTGTGCGTCGTTTTCTCGTTTTCCTCTGTCCTTGCTGTACTAAGACTGGACGCGTCAGCTCCAAGCAATGCTCCTCCGCGACCGCCCACTCAAACTTCCATCCCAGCCTTGCTGCATAGCCTGCAAAACGAATGGGACGCAGTCATGCTCGAGACCTGGGCACTGAAGCAACAGTATACCAATGTGCGACAGGAACTCAGCCATGCGCTTTACCGTGACGACGCTGCGACTCGCGTTGTTGCGCGTCTTATTCGAGAACGAGATGCGGCTAGAGAGTACGTAGGCTCTGTCTTTCGTTCTATGCTTCAGCTAACTCTCTATTAGGGCTCTCGCTAACGTTCAAGCAAGCATGGGCATCTCAGCGCCGACTGACAGTGCAGCGGAGGACGTTGAGATGGCGGAGAGCGGTGCTGAAAACGGAATGCCCAAGGCTATCGTTGACCAAATCACCGAAACCTACCAAGCATTGTCGTCCACGCGTAAAAAACGAAAGGCGCCTACAGGTTACGTCTCACCCGCCGACGTCAAAACATTCACCGCCAAGCACACCATTCCATCCCTTCATTCAGCCTCTCCCGCAGGTATCACTACTCTGGCCGTGTCTCGCTTGTCGCCTTCCCAGTTCCTGACTGGAGGGAATGATAAAATCGTTCAGCTTTATGACAGAAGCACCGACAAAGTGCTGGCTTCCTTGAAAGGTCACACTAAAAAGATCACCCACGTCGCGTTCCGAGAGCGTGAAGGTGACCCTACCATGCTACTCTCAGCTGGTGCCGACAAGATAGCCAAAATCTGGGCGTACGATGCAGCATCACAGGAATACATCCCCAAGTCGACTCTTCGCACTCACAAAGGAGAGCTAACAGGCTTGTCCGTGCATCCCACGTCCACCCTCCTCGCTCTTTCCTCGACAGACAAAACGTTCTCTATCCATGATCTTACAAACTTTACCCAAGTCTATCGCTCCTTGAGCGCCGACGAGGGATTCACGTCGCTGTCTATACACCCAGACGGAACTCTCATTGGCTTGGGTACGGCCACGTCGACCATTCAAATATATGACATCCGTGTGGGCGCCATTGCTGCAACACTGACTCCCAGCAATTCAGTCCCCTTCACCATTAACACCCTCTCATTCTCTGAGAATGGGTATCACCTTGCAGCTCCGAATGCCTCGTCATCGGTCGGGATTTGGGATTTGCGTAAACAGAAAGTTACGCAAAGCATTGCTTTGGAAGATGACTTCAAAATAAACAAGCTACAATATGATACCAGTGCGCAATTCCTGGGTGTTGCAGGAAGTGCTGGAGGTAGAGTTTATGCCCATAAATCATGGGAGGAATTGGTTCGACTTGAGGAAGGAGGGGAGATCTCAGACTTCACCTTTGGCGAGATGGGTACTGAAATTTGGGGAGCGACGGGTCGGGAAGTCCGCGTTTGGGGTCTACCTGCTTAGACTGTCAATGTTGTCATTATTTACATGCTGTAATTTTCATGTCTCCAAAGATAGTTGTATGGTTTTGGCGGAGACGAGTGCCGCAATGATTATGGCGACTCGCGAGCAATGGAACCATACGTTGGCGAGATCACAATGCAGCGTCCCTGTGCGCCGACCAATATGTTCAACCCTTTAAAGATCACGCATACTTTCATCATGGCAACTCATCGTCATTTATAGCGTTTTGTGTACAAGGCCAGGTACAGATATACAAATACAGGCAACCTTCGGAGATGAAAGAATGTAAAGTGGAATAAATCAGGTAATGCAGATGAAAAGAATGGCCGTAACGAAGAAGGTAAGTAGGTATCGCGAAAGTCAAAAGTCAGGATATTGCGTCAATCGTATTATGCATGAGTTACGTTGATCTAAACCGAAAATCCAAGAGAAAGGGGGAACTGAAGCCTGGTCCTTTATGACCAGGTCGACGGTCCAAATATTTCGCCAGGATTTAGTGTCTTGAGAGGCAGGCCCATGGCGTCGGCAGTGTTTTGCCAAACGGTGTTTCCCCACCAGTTTAGTGTAACACCGCCCTTGGGTAGTTGTAGGCAGAGGAAGATGAGAATGATGGCGAACGCTGTTCCAGCGTCGAGGGCCGCAGAGAGGATGTAGTTGTACCGCATCCACCACCGGAAGTGGAATCGGCGGATGTAGTAATTGAAGATGAACCCGACAAGGGCCCAAGATGCGTAGTTGATTCCCGAAGCTGGGGGAATGGCGAGAACGCCGGCGAGGAAGACGGGAACGTTGGCGAATCGCCATTGAGAGTGAGGATAACGGCGGGCAAGGATGTAGAATGGAATGGGGAGGATTGCACCGACGAGGAAGAACCATAGCAAGGGATTGTAACTGCAAGGAAAATCAGTTATTGAAAAACTCCACGAGAACATCTATCACTTACGTTGCGCCTCTGCCAAACATCCGGGCAGGGCCAATACCACCCCAAATCAACGAAGCAGTGGCGAAAATGTTTGTCGAAGGGCAGATGAAACCGTCCTTTTGGGTGGATAAACACATGTCTTCAACGTTCGCGAACATCCAAGCCTGTGTTCCAACGGCCACAAAACATGTAACGAAGACGGCCACCATTTGGATGGTGAACATCGTCCGTGGGGGAATTTTCATGTAGTGGCCCAACTTCAGGTCACCCGCAAAAGTCGCAGCTTGAGTGGAACCCATGATGCCCATGGCTTTGAAAATGACATTGGCGACGGGTTTACCAGGGAGCATGAATCCGCCAATGAGTTCGTACATGACGGAGAACGCGATCTGGGTGTTGGAAATGGCTTGGAGCATGGCCAACGGGAGAGCAGTGAGGGCAGACAGGCCAAATGCCAAGAATGCAGCCCAAACGGGTAGCTGGGTTGGGAAGATCTCAATAGCGATGACGACGAGCAGGAAGGAGATGATGCCGACGAGGCCATACCACCAGCTCGGAACCTCACGGTAGGCCTGCATCAATCGAGAGTGGACATCACGCTCGTCCCTCAAGGACGTGCGGAAGCGACGAACAAGATCCCGACGGAACCACACTAGATAACACGTCAGCGATGTGCTCGTAATTGACAGGGAGGGTACACTCACGGAAAGTATGAACAATGACTGCCGGGAAGATGGCGAAGCTGAGTCCATATGCGAGGGATAGCGTAGCGGGCACGAAGACCGGTGAGTACACCCTGTACTTCTCAACGTCAAACTGACCGTCCGTCACAACCTGGCTGACATCGTAACTCGCACCAGTGTTGTCGAAGGAATAGTACGATGAGATGGGCATGAAAGCGGAGTTGAAAGTGTTTGTGACTGACAACGTCGCTATGAGTATGATAGGTAACATGAGAAGAAAGCGGACTCACAGTAGATGATAGGAGCAATGATCCAGAACCAGAACACGAATGACACAATGACATTAGCCTCTGACCACCACTGGAGAGAAAGTGAGCAATTACAACACACGTAGGGGTCGAATAATACACACCGGAGTGACCAGAGGACTGCTAATATAGGAGATCATCGACCAGTCGAATGTCAAAAGACTCATTCCAAGGCCGGAAGAGCCAAAGAGTGCATTGACCGTAACATTGGTAGGAGCGATCCAGCAAACCCAGTTGAACACGCTGAGAGCGGTGAACAGGTAGCCCGGCAAAAAGTAATAAACCATGCTGCCAAAGACGACGAGGAAGAAGAATTTTTCGCGCGTCATGTGTCCCCGCTCACGCTTGCCATAGCCTTTGTGAAGCGTGTTGAAAAGCGCCGAGTTGACAATGGCACCAGGCCAAATCATGCTCGACGGCCAGACCACATACCGGCGCAGAATGCCGGCGAGCGAAAAGCCGAACACTTGAATACCAAGAACGAGGAGTATTTGGTATGCGAATGATAGCTGTTGACCGTAAAAGAGTCGCTGGGCGACAAGGATATCGGTCGCGTAACCACCAGGGTACGCAATGTTGGCCATAACCGTGATGCACACATGCTCCTTGATGTTGAAGGGTCCGGGGTTCAACGACCAAACAAATCCGAAGGTGTTATACCTCGTGGTAGGAAGTATCTTCTCCATGCCCTTGCCTATAGGGAGCGAGAGCAACTGAATGACGAGACCGGTAATGTAAAGTGAAGGGTCTAAAGAAGTATGGTTAGGATTGCATGAACCAGTCGAGAATAGTATGGCGTACACCGCATGCCCAAGACTTGATTTAAACCAGGCAAAAAGAACGTGAAGAATAGACCGATGGTCCACCTAGATATGTTTGTGTTAACTGTAAGGTCGATACCAAGCTAAAGCGTCACGTACATTCTGAACGTATTCACTGGCATACTCGGATCGTCAACGCTAGACACTGCGGCTCGAACTTCCGGGTAAGGGGACTCGCTAGAGACAGGATATCAATGCCACAGGAGAACACTACATGAGAAGACACGTACTCGTCAAAATCTTCCACTGCGCTAGAATTCCGAGATTCTGCACGCGACGTCGAGTATCGGTCGAAGTGGGAGTCGGTGTCGACATCTGAGGACGCGTAGGGAGGAAGCTTCTTGCTCTCAAGCTCCCAAGCTTTCACCGATGGGCGGAGGCCCTTGATGTCCAGGTTGGGATCATTCAAGTGCTCAATGGCGAAGTCGACGTCCTCTGGTACATCGGGAACACCGCGAGCACGCAGATGGGGCAGCTGGTAAGCGAGTTGCTCGGTCGAGGTGGTATAGGGCTTGGCTTCTTCCATTGCGAAAGTAAACCAGAGGAAGAAAGTGGCAGAGAGGACGAAGGGGGAACCAAGTGAGGGAGGATGGAACGAGCTAATTGTCGCCCTTTTCTAGTCAGATCGACATTTGCCATCTAGAAAATAGTGTGCTGTCGTAGTCCCGGTAAGGAATCACAGAACAATTAGACAATAGGTGAACGAGGACAACTTGAGACAAAAAGAATGCCACCGAACTGCCGACATGATGTAATGACAATAGCGACCCATCTGGGCGGTCCGTCCCTCGCTGATGGCCACTTTGGAATGATTTTCGGCTCTCATACCGTCGACTTGGGTAAGTACTGAAAATACCGTGCCTGGGAGCAGAAAGCAGAAAGACGACGGGGCTGTTATGAATCACTGGATAACTCTGGATGCCTAGGCACTGTATAGGGGATGTAGGGTGCCCTGCAGTTGCTTATTGTTGTGCTTAGACCCGTGGTGGCGATTGATTGGCAAGTGACGAGAGAACAAAAAGCGCTGCCCGATCAGATCTGGATATGCTCCGCGCTTTGATAACTGAGTACTGACTCTCGAGCATAGGTAGCCAGTTATCAGTCGCAACTTTACTTCAAACACGAAATAATTGCTAGCAAATGAAGTTGAACTGATTTGATACAATAAATTCCGTGGCCTACCATGGATAATACTGGTTGTCTTTGCGAAATTGTTGCAAGCACACTTGCATTGCCATGTTCCAACAGACACTGAGGCAGAGATGGTTACCGGTGACTTTTCATAATAAATAAACCCAGGAAAAAGTCCAATGTTGGTCACCAAGCGCAAGCTCGAGTCACATATTATATATGAGGATATACCGTCATACATCATGGGCAGAGGCTGTCTTGAAGCGTCATTACAGCAGCCGCATAGCCTAGTCGAACTATGACACAGACAGAAAAACTTTGATTTGACGAGATAATACAGATGGGTCGTGGGTTGTTGAATTGTGCTATGAATGCGAAACGTAACTTGTATGTGTTATAACAGGCTGTTTGTAAAGCGGTTCCATCTAAGACCAAAAAATGATTTCGGAAATATGCAAGCTTAAAGTAAACCATCCACCACCTTGTTGAAGCCGAAACTGGCGGCTAATCCCACATTTCACCTACCTGACACTCCTCGATAGCTGAAACGAGCTGTACCGCCCGAAGAGCATCGTAATCGTGTATGCTCCCGGCGCCATTTGCCATCGCCAAACTAAGAGCAGCTAAAGCCTTCTCCGAGCGCGAAGCGGGTAAAGTCAACGGGCGAGGTGATATTATATGGGAGGAAAGTCCCAGAGTAGGGGGAGGGAGGCGAGGAAGTGATGAGATGGAAGAACTGTTAGACGATGTGGTAAAAGACAAGGCAGGGGTGAAAGGCTGAGAATGGAGACCGCCGTCGGTGAATTGATCTGTCACGCTGATTTTTGTGTCGTCGTCTGACGCGTATATTGAAGACGGCACAGGAGACGAACAACGTTCGCTGCCACTGGGCATAGACCGGGAAGACCCGTCACGCTGGAACACAGCTCCCTTGGAGTCCAATGACGACGCCCGCTGGTCATGGCTATATTTGAATGCGAAAACGCCTGATGCCTCTCCAGAAAAAATTTGGACGTCGTCGTCGTCGTCCGCATCAGAGCCGTCGACCGGTGCGGCTGATTTTCGAGCAGAGACAATCAAGGATGATCTCTTTCGTCCACGCCTATGCGCTTCCTTTGCCTTCGAATATGCATCCGTTCTAGAGCGCGTATGCTCGTAATCCCGCATTCGCCGCACAAATCCCTCTCCATTGTCGGCAACACTTCTGTGAAGTTCCCAAAAGGCAGCGGCGCGCAGACTCGTCAAGTCAGCTTGACTGGTCTGATCCTGGCCTGGAGAAAAGTCAGGCTGGGAAGATGGATTATGGGACGCCCTTCGTATCCGGTTGTTATTCCGTTCACGGTCAGGGAAAAGATGGAATTCAGCCGATGTTGTGGCAAAGGTAGGCCGGGTTGTATGAGGGGAATGGGAGAAGACGGTTTCATCCATGCTGTCGCTGGACGGCTGCGAGTAAATCAGACAAACCTGGTCCACGGTTAATAATAATAAAACATACTGAATAGTCACGCCGCCGTCGTTTACTTCTTGAATCCTCAACATTCCACCTGTAAGGCGAGTGTAAATCCGGGCTGACTGAACTACACGGATGGTGTGGCTGGGATCTCTTGGTGGCGGATCTCCATTGGTCGTCGGAGAAGTGACGACGAGAGGGTGAGGATGCTGTCGAGGCCGACTGGGAGCGCCGTCGGTGGTTGGTAGCCCTTAGCAGAGACATGGCGAGCACTGGTGATGGGCGGTGACGAAGACTGTACTGGTATACGCTTGGAGGCAAGCGTTATTTGAGTCCGCGCCGACGATGGGTTACATAACCCTCGCCTTTTCCATTCTGGGGCAAGGCCGCCGGCTCCGACCAGACTATGGGTCACTCAAGGGTCACTGTCAGACCCGCCCTGACTCCTGCGCGCTTCAAACACAGGTTCCTCTCTGTCTGCGTTTCATTTTACATTCCCGCTTTACCCCGCTTCTGGTTGGGCGTCCATTTCAATGAATCAAATCAAACTGGCTAGACTAAGTACACACCTACGGTGGTGGCTATCTATCTCCGTGGTTCGCGCGACAATCCAGTGAATTAGGATATTCCTCTCTTCCGAGGAATAACCTCCGAATGTAATTTCGCCTGAGCTCGTGATTCTATTTTCCGAAATACTTGCATTCCGAGTTGTTCTTAAGAACGCGATGGCCCCAGCCACTCGCTACATCTCAGTTATGAAGGCCGTTTTTGTCTTGATTCTTAGTGCCGTATGCTGCTCTTCCACTATTCTTTGGGACGGAAGATTCAATAACTATTCGTATGGCTTTCTATACCTCCGTAAAGGAGAAATACCATGTCTTTGCTACACAGGACCGCTGCAGATTTCAACAAGTGGAGCTGGAGCAATCAAGTGGGTCAATATCAAACCTACATCTACGTACGCGTTTCTCTTCTTCCTTAATATCGATCACTGAAGACAGGATTAGGGTAATCTCAAAGTAATGACGCTACAGCAATACCCCATACCCACGTTGATAAATGTTTCCAGGGAGAGACCGCCTCGACTTGGCTTGAGCTGGGATCCACTTACATGAATCCAGCTAGTGAGTACTTATCCTTTCAATCAAATAAACCGGCTTATTCCTATGTTACCCAGCTGCTGGAGAGAAGCAAGGGGTCAAAGTGAAACTGACAGCCTCGTCTCTCTGGAACAGCGGCCCAATGCTCAGAACGGAACTCCTTCCACAAACCTCTAACTCGCTGACAGGAAATCTGTGAGCACTCTGTATCATGAATTATCCTCTGCATAATTTATCAGAAATATTGTCTAGATATTTCCATGTGTCCTTGCAGATACCTGCCATAAATTCACCCAGTGAGCGTCAATGAATGATACTATGAAACAACCTGTATTCTTAATTCCGGAAGATCCGGCTTACGAACATCAGGTTAGTGATGATGGCTCTTTTACATGGAATTCTTTGAGTACCCAACACCGGTAGATCGTATTTTGGGAAGGTGAACGTTATCACGGCACGTCGTGGTTTAATCCTGATTTATGTTAGGCCACTACGCCGACATCAAATATGGTCAGCTTTCTGGGCAAAACGGCGTAGCAGATACCCTGCAGGTCATTACTGGGGGGAAATCTATTTGGTCGGTGACTCCGGTGAAAGGAACATGGGTGGGGCCTAAGTTCCGAGTCGACTCTTACTCCAATTGACTAATCTACATCGTAGTACAACTTTATTCTGGGCACAGGAAGTCCCGGAGGGCTGTGGGTTTCTACAGGAAGCAACGCGCTTCAAAAGGTTTACAGCGGGTCCCTGAATGGCAATGGTGGGACTGATTGGCACATAGGTCAGTGTTTTGCTATTCCTACGGGTCTATTAAATTTATGGTCTTCTCAGGAGCATTGAGGCTCCCTCTGGGCGGCACTACACAAGTTATATCCGAAGAAGATTTCTACTACAGCGGCATATACGTGGAGGATTCCGGTCCCACTACGCACGTCTGATCCCTTTGAGCCGTTCTATTCCGCCGGAACCAAGACAAGGCGGGTATCAGGCATTCCACCGGAGCAGACTATCAGTCTTGATTCGAATTCGAGGACATTCTGTATGATCATATATATATAAGATATTCCTTGGCACTTTCCTGCAATCGTACCTTATTGGCTTTATCCCTCGAAACCTTCTGACCGAGTTTTTCTTGTATCTGGTATAGTTTTTAGCAGGCGCCACGACCTTTGTAGCCGATGACCTACTTCTTCCATAAGGGCTTTTCCTGCTGGACCTATCCTTTCCCGAAGAACCCGGCGATAGTCGTCATGTGCCGGGGAGTCCTGTTCCATCAACATTTTTAGATCCATATTCAGTGTCATGGTCCAAGGTGAGGACACAATAAATCGGACTAAAGGATCCAGAACTATTAAAGAGTTTCAGAGATATACATAATAGGACCGACCTGTCGGACCACTTTTGTTCAAGAACTGAAGGAGAACCAGACAGAGTACAGGGCTCAGAAGAAGCGAGAGAGGTTCATCTTCTCCACAGAAATGCCTACGAAAGATGAGCAATAAGACGTCCCTGAAATAGTCCCATGCTTCCGCACACGACACTGGATCTGGTAGTCGATCGGTGGTGAGCACATAGTAGGCGAAGCCAGCTTGAATCGGATCTGGTCACAACGCGCCAAATATAATCTACCGCACTCACAAGCGACATGAAGATCAGAAGTCCCAGCATCAAGGGCGACCTTCCATAGAATTTCCTGCTTTTGATTCTTAAACACAAAACGAGGATCGCTTTCCAAGATTGAAAAGATCGTAAGGGCTGCCCCACGAAGTCGTGCCACGTTCTGACTGGTGTTGTCGTCGTAAAGACAGTCAATGATAGACGACAGCACAGATGAGATGGAATTGTAAAGAGCATTTCCCAATGCTTCGCAATGCCATAGGACAGTAAGAAACTCTAGCGTCAGTTTCATTTCGTTTATATTTCCTGCCGTTTTCTCTGCCGTCCATAGCCGGTGGAATTGTTAATATAAAAATTGACCTGCTCAGTAATTCAGACTTACTGATGACATCGGGTTATCACTGAGGGAAGTCTTCAGGACGAGCAGAAATCATACTACGAAATGACATACGTTGACTCAACTTCGTCATGAAGTCGGACCCATTATCCTGGTGTGTGTCCTTCAAAACCTGCCTTAAGGTCGTTAGGTTGAATAGAGTCAAGGCTTCGAGAATGGCAGTTCTGACTCCAGGGCAAAGTTAGTGATCCATCAACTCCGAACGAGATGCCTTACTAGTCAATGTGCGCTCTTGGGTGTCGACAATAACGAAAAGACTAAGCAAGGTCTTGCAGATATCCTCTCTGAGGCTGACCTGATTGCTCGAGTATAGAATGTCACCATGCAAAAATTGGACAATCGTTCTGCATGCCTTTGACATGAGAGAATAAACTGACAAAGACTGCCCTTCGGACAGCTCGGCATGATCGATAATGAATAGTCGACAGTGGTGCAGAACATTCTGCAGAGGCTAAGATCAGTGATTCGATGGAAGATGGCATTACGGTTACCAATATTGCGCTACTCGCTGCAAAATAATTCAGCGTTGTACACGACGATTGGCATGACGCCCCGGTACCGCAAACGTCTAGAGATTCGTTGAACCTATTTATCCATACTGACGTCTAGACGTAACCATGCGTCACCAAACGAATCAACTTGGTTATCTGTCCTTACCAGAAAAACGATGACTTCACTGTTAGCTAGCCGCGAGTCGTCCCAAGTCTCCCAGCTCCAAAGGATGGTATCACCCCATCGAACAAGTATTGTTTGTGCAACATCCAAGTCGTCAGGGGGCGTGACGATTGACGAAGTAGCGACGGCGTCGTCCGGATGCATTACTACCTGTATGAGGTCCAACAGGTAGCCTAGAGTAAGCGGACGCGATGGCAATCGCTTCTCCTTCTGTTCCGTCTCTGCGGCCTATTACAATGATTAGTTGCCAGCCAACAATGCAAAGATGTCACAAACAGCATAGAGAGACACCAGCATGGAGAAGTTGATTCGCTCCAGCTCAACGGCGGGGTCTGAAGAATAGTTCGCCGTAAATCCACTCATGACCGTTTGGTGTATACATGTCTGTATGATTTCCAGAAAGTCCTCGGACTGTGTCATCCTATACACTTGTAAAACATTATTGTCGAAAATATCAAGGCAGAGGCTGACCTCCTGTCATCGTGACCTCCCAATGAAGGCAAAATAATGCAAACACCAAAGATTAAGCGAAGCGCCAGCCGCCTCGCTGCTGGTGATGCTTGCTTAGATGTGAGGACACGCTTTACGGAGTCCCATTGTGCTGAGAATGACATTGTTACGACAGTTTGGAAGGCCACACATCTCAGCACTTACACGGCAGTTGGGAGGCGGCGCGTAGATTATCGTCTTCGCGTTGTAGGTGCCATTCCTCGGAATGTTGTACGCCAGATAATTGGCTCCCGTCTCCAGCTACCATTATAATCGCATCTGCTAGCTTCGCTAGTAGGACATCCACCCAGCAAACTATTGTCGAGGTGGCGTCTACAGCAGAACTGACGGCAATATGGTGAAACACCATCCGATGAGCGAATAAGGTATGCAGAAAAGAGAGTTGTACTGAAAAAAAGGCTTCAATACTGAATACGCTTGCAGTTATGGGCAAGCTTACAAACAAGCGCGAGATCTGGATAGGTCTCACGAATATCCTTTTGGTGGCTCTTGAGTTCATCCAAGAAGCGCAGCATGATGTTCGACGCGTGCGCGATGACTTCGTGCATATTTTCGTCCTGCTAGATCATCAGAACAAGCAGTTAATGCGATGCCCTCTTGGGCTCACATCTGCAGATATTAGGTTGATATCGATAGCCTGCAGGACTGCTATCGCGTCTGGAACGCTTTGCCTCTGACCGTCGTCCGTTCGTGAACTAGCATCGTCTACATCGACGAGACCGAGGCGCGAGTGGTTTGGCGACGGTGAACGACTCGAAAGATACGTCTCCCCGTCCAAGTCAGTATCAGTGTCACTTCCCGTCTGCATGTCGGTGGGGGGTGAAGATGAGGAAGGGCCGTGACAAAGGCAAGTGTGACTTTTTCAACGACAGGTGTTAAGCTTCTGGAGAAGCTGTCAGTCCCCAAAATCTGCCAATGGCAACGCCCGGATGATAGAGTCCAACTCAAAGCCCTCGTATATTTTTTAAAAACGCTGTTACATCGGTACGACATTCCAGATCATCGTCGCATTGAGAGAATACGCCCTCAAATGCATCCTCGGCATCCTGAGTCTTCAAGAAAACATAAAATCAGGACAGTATAAGAGTAGAGCAATGAACCGCAACATACTGCAACATCGTTGTAATGCAAATCTTCCCAGGATTCATCCTCCTCTGCTCTGATAGCCTGCAACATCTCGCGTCTGACCGTCGAAAGCCCGCCCTGGAATGGCTGCATTCCCCCCTTATCATCAGCTTTTCGTGCCGATACTTGCACTTCCTTCGCTTCGCCTGAAGCTTTTTTCTCTTTCTTGATGGGTGCAACAGGTGTTGGATCGTCAGGATCTGGTGGTGGTCCATCGTCAGAGTCAGAGTCAGATCCCATTCCTCCGCGTCGGCGGTTCTTTTGTGAAAGAAAGTCCAAGTATGTCAACGTAGGCCTAAACTGATGTGTTTCGGAAACTGGATGAAGATGGAGCTCGCCTAGCACGGTATTAGCTTGCTCGTTTTCATGCAAACAAAAGAAAAAAATCACCGTCTCTAACAATTCCCAGCATATGTACACCATTCTGAGGAACCTGTTCACTCTGCAAGCGGATTTCTGAGAGCCGTGGTTCTTCCTCTTCCTTTGCCCTTTGGTCCTTGGTTTTTTTCACGGTCATCTTCCAGTTGTGCTACACCAAGGTCCCGTCCTCGATCGCCATTCCAGACGTCTGGTCGTGTATCAGCAGGTACGTGAACTTCCAGGCGATGAACAGAGGGTTTTATGCGGGCCTTAATTCGCTTTCCACTAGCGATAGCAGAGGGTGGTGGCTGGAGGGGCCGAGAAAGCAAAGGAAACTGGTGGATTTGCAACGAAAGCCGGTCGGAAAATCGAATAGGAAGACTGCTAACGAGTTCGTCGTCGGCCTCCATGGTGGTGGGAGCAGAAAACAGGCGGCCGATCATCGATCAGCTTGGAAATTCAAAATCTGGTTGTCCGTCTTGTGATCGAGTAAAAATACAGTACATGGGTTCAAAAATAATTCAACAACCGAATGCACGGTAGCGAAGGTCGCTATAACTATTCATCTCTCTGGAACAGGCACCTCCTCAGGTACTTTTGACACTCTGTATTAGAGCGTCTGAGCTCTCGAAAGCGATAACGGGAGTTGTTCGACCCGACGTCGGAAAATCTCCAACTGTTGGCGACGGCAAGGTCACGGAAGACCTCTGGGGTGATTTCTGGTAAAAGGATTGGACCAACACAGTAGGAGATGGTAGCGATTCCGCCGATGAAACCGTTAAGCCTGAATTCCAGGAGTTTCTCGACTGATTCAACCCCCGCGTCTCGCTATAGAGACTCCCTTGATCTTCAGAATCTGCAAATCGCCGAGTACGCCGATGGGAAAGTAGCTCATTTGAGAAGACAATTGTCTCCGCACCGTTCCCGGATGGTTTCCATCACCTGGGGTTTTCCATGCCCAGGTCCGCGGATTTTGTATCAATGTGTCTCTTTCATGTCGCCGGACCACTCTTCCAAAACTATGAATAGTTAACAGTGAGAAGACAGCCCCTGGATATTCCGTCATTAATCAAACAACATACTGTGAATTCGTGATCTACTCACAGCTGATAGATGTGCAGACCGTCATTGTCGGACCATGGGCAACATTAGTGCTGACGACAGCCAGAACCGCAGCAACTACGCAGACAGAGGTAATGGCCGTTGTAAAACAGAGCTACTGAGACGTCAGCCCTGCTACACTGAACAATTACGAAACATCTTGCCTCATCCTTCATCACCTCCCGGAATAACTCCATTCTAGGCATATAACGACTCAATCGGCTGTAAGACGATGGAGCAGGAGAATTTCTGTTGAGAGAACTTCTTGAGAACCTCTCTGAAGGTTCGTTTGACGGTCGTTCAGGTAATGCTTCCGAGATGGCAACCACAGAAGGACGAGGGGGTTGGGGTATGGGGAAATCGCTGGGTATAGATGTTTTTCGTGCAGGAGGAGTGAGAGTAGGAGGCTCAGAGTTTGATACAATGCTTTTGAATTTGTTGTAGAATGAACGAGTGAAGTTGTTGTGATCGGTAGAGGGAGAGGAGGCTGCTGCTTCTGTCTTAGGGACATAATCCCACCATCCGCGACGCGCCGTCTCTGGATTGGAAGCATCTAATTCGGTGCAATCATCCATGGAGAGTTGTATGGATATTCTTCCACGAGCGAGGGGTGAACCGCGGGACTTCCAAACCGCCCACAGAACTAGATGTCGGACGTGAGGTTGGAGCCGAGGAAGAGATGGAAAAACTTACAGCAGGCCCAAATGAAAAGTACCTCTGATAGCTGGAGTAAAAGATAGGCGCGTATGAGTTGTAAATCATTGCTCAGGTAGCATGTTCCTACGAGGATAGGATGTCAACCTGGTTACACGACTAGTCGTGGGGACACTCGTACCCGAGAGACTTCTTTGTCCTTTAACGTGCACGAGACCGACAATAGCCGTTGTGGTCATTGAAGTCTGAAAACATAACAATACTGCGCCGACCAAGCGAGAGTTATTCAAGCATTTGTATGCCTTATATCCGAGGATACAGAGCTATAACGCAGTGTATCAAGAATGAGAATGACAGGACGCATGATATCACTTGCCAGCAAGGTAAGCGATGTTCCAAATAATACATACGAAATAATAACCGACCTAACTCAACGATAAGATATTCGAAGATCGCTATCGAAATGAAGACTCACAATGTGCAGTCAAGAGCTGAATCAAACTCCGAAATAATGAAAGGAATGAGCGTGAAGGCGCCGAGAAGTTGGCTGACGAAAAGACTGTAGAATAAAATTTTGCTTTTAACTTTGGCGCGGCGCATATAGTCGCCTGACACGAAAAGATTTCTGGTGAAAAGAGCTGTGAGCATACCAGCCACCAGCGTTCCAACAAAACTGAGACGGAGATCGTGCATCAACGGTTGGGAAACGAGAGAGCCATCACCAAGGACTTGATAACTGGGTGTGAATTCAGCGATGGGCGCGTCATAATATCGCGCATAGTCGGGAATGATGAGGGTAGTGGTCAATGCGATTACCACCTCATTAGGAGAGCAGCAGGATGAAGCCGATGTGACACGGGGAAGGAGGGCGTGAGAGGAGGAGGGGGAAGGGGTCGGAGCAGGAGCAAACTCATGACGCGATGACACATGGGGACTTGGGGGAATCATGGAGAGCTAGCGGGCACCGTCAGATCAGAAAGCTGACTAGAGGACCATGTCAACGGGGAAGTAAGCTGATGAAGAAAACGAAGACTCAGGCGAACGACAGGATGAGATTTGAGAGAGGAATATGTTGCGATGCTGTGAATGGAGCGACAAAAATCAAGAGAGAGACTGAATCTTGAGCAATCGAACTCCCCTCAAAGGAGCCGCATGTTGCCACGACATGTGCAATCAATTATGTATATGGAACCTGTGAACAGGAGAAATGCCAGATTTGTGATGGGAACCCGTCAGCAGTTGATCCCTTAAACGGGCCTGCCGGGATGCCGGGATATCGTTGCCGGTCCGTTCAATTTTCTGATCTCCAGATCTCTGTTCTTCTGTTCCGTTACTTGTCCGTTACCGTTCTGTTGCTACCGTTCCTTTATGAATTGCATACTAGTTCGTCAACTCATCCTAATCTGGCCTTAATCCATCTTCAATCTGTTGTCTAGAAATGTCACTAGAAAGGCAGTCACCTGTGATCATCATCACTGGCACTCCAGGGACTGGAAAATCTACCCACGCCCAGCTGCTCGCCAACGAGTCTCCCGTACCTCTGCAGCATATCAACATCAGTGATTGGGTCAAGGAAAAGGGTCTTTACGAGGACTATGATCCTGAATGGCAGACCTATAACGTCGATGAAGACAAGGTACGGCGAAGTGCTTTTTCTACTTTTTCATTGCTCAAGATCGCTAGGACTGCAGCTTCTAGACGAATTGGAACCTCTGGCATCAACAGGAGGCGTCATTCTCGACTGGCACACATGCGAAGCCTTCCCTGAACGATGGGCTGACTTGGTAGTCGTATTACGGTGTGATCACTCTCGATTATGGGATCGTCTGGAACAGAGGTACGCTCATCAATCTCCCGATGTCCTCCAGATACCCTGAACCTGTTTCCGTAGAGGTTACTCCCTCAAAAAAATACAGGAAAACAACGAGGCCGAGATCATGCAAGTCGTCCTCGATGAGGCTCGATCGTCGTACGCAGCGGAGATAGTGGTTGAACTCAACAGTGAAAGCACTGAAGACCTTGAGGCCAACGTCGCACGCATAGTGGAGTGGATTAAGGCTTGGAGAAGGGATAGAGGCTTGGAAGCGAACTAAAATTACTCCGTCTACGCGTACTACTCATCGTCCGGTAAATACCCATCCCCGCGCACGCTCCAACGGATAGCCATGGGGTAGCTCTGCCTCATGTTTGATTCGAGTGGGTGTTTTCTTTTTGCCCTCTGCAATACGAATTTTTTCGAAATAAACATAACTGCAGCTCGGTTAGCGAGATAAATATTTCGTTGTTGATGACACGCACGCTGCATAGTAGGTCCCGTTGGAAGCCCCGCCGGTTCTTCCTTTTTCTTTCACTGTTGTACCCAGTATCAGTACGCGTTACACAACATATCAGTGCAAAAATACGTACTGAATCGTGAGTAAGAATTGTTGTTGATTCCACCAATGTCTCTGAGCCACTGCGTAACCTGGGTACCGATATTATCAAGGACGATGCAGCAAACAATCTGCTTGACCACTAACCTTCCATCCAGGCGTCTTCTGCAAGAGGCCGATTTTCCGTCGAACTTCTGCACAATCATCGCTAAGCAGAAAGTTAGCTAAACTCATTAAACTCTACCAAAGGACGCGTCGTACTAAACCGGAACGGTTCCCTGTATGTGCGTAAGTTGACAACACCCCCACAGAGATCAGGGATAAAAAACCTACATCTTCGTCCTCGTCCTCGATCTTGACATCCTGCCAGCGGACCGGCTCTTTGCTTTCCTTCGCCTTTCCCTTGGCCGAAGGTGCTTTTTTCTCTGAGGCTCCAGAAGTACGCGCCTTTTTGGTTATTGGCTCGCATGACGCGTCGTTCTCCTTCACAGAACTTGACGCGTCCGATTTGTAGTCATCAAGGTCAGCAGCATCGGATTTGCGTTTGGGAGGCATGGTATCGTTAGCTAGACAATAGTAATAGGCGATGTGGATGTTGCTGAGTAGTGGTTAAGTATAAAGAGGTAGAGGCTGTCGGTCGGCCTCTTATACTGTAAAAAAGCGGAATCTGAATTTTGCATGAAAACATGGACAATCATTTAAACAGGACGCGTGACGTCATGGTGATTAGCACCGCTCAAGTGATGTCGCCCTCGAACTCAAGAGACAGTTATATATATTCATTGGGGGTATATATATCAATGGTTTGTGCGCGAAAGGCTAGCACAGCTGGATCAAGGCACCAAACAGAATACCATATGCCAAGGTCCAAGACGGCGAAATCCCGTGCCCATCATTGACGGGGACAAATCCTGATAGATCCGACGGTTGCATAACCGCTGTTGTTGACCATTTCTCTGTGGACCTGAACATCATGAGAACCATCGGGATTAGCCTGTGTTTGACCGATATCTATCCACTCACGTCGTTGTAACGGTACTTTGATGATTGTCAGTTGTAATTATTGTAGTTACGGACTCGGAGACAACTACAACTGTAGTAGGTGTCTGGGTGGGTGTCACCGTTATGGTCGTAGGGAATGTGAAGCTGACACCTTCTGACACGGTGATAGTAGACAGTGGAGAGGCAGCGATAGAAGACAATGGAGAGGCAGCGATAGATGAACCCGACGTTTCGCCAGCGGATAATGGACTCTCTGGTGGTGCACTAAACACCTGGGGCTGGTCTTGCAGGGCGTTCAGACCGTCGGTACAAGAGGAGCTGGACGGACTGCTGTTCTCAATCGGTAGGGGTATAGGAGTGATGATGAAAAACGGTTTGCCCTCAATTTGCGAAGTTTCATAAAATGTCAGCTAGTAATAGAGAACTTTGAATTAAAAAGCCCACAGTTTATCAAGGGACGAACTCACGTTGTAATTCCCTGCTTTAATACAAGTTGGAATCATGAAGTTTTCATGTCGAACACTGCCCGACTCTTGACTGAGGAAGTCTGTTCCCGACACCACTGTGAGATTGATGTTTGTTTCTGAGGAGACGAGATATATCTCGAGTAAGCTGAAAAAAGATTCGTCGGGCAATTTTCCATCTCCGGAAACCTTGAAACGCAGATTAGTATATCCAACTCTATTCGTATCAACCCTTGCTGACATCGATAGAAATGGGAAGGGTGCTGCCAGCATGCCCTGGACTGAAGAAATTCAAACATTTACACGCGGTTGGGAGCAAGGAGTAAAGATCGCACCTATTTGGACTGGGGGAATTTATAATTGACAGACCACTTGTAAGATATTGGCCTGCCTCAGTGCACTGGAGGTGCATAAACGCGAAAAGAGTGATGAGAACGTATGTAAACGTGGTCGAGAACAATTGACGGCGGTGAACCAGCACCATTGTCTGCATGATGCTTAGCAACAGAGGGTATAACAGGTGCTGGGTAAATTTATGGCTGTGAAGCCTTAAAAAAGAATGTGTGAGAGCGGTCGCAATAAGCGCTCGGAGGTGAAGTATGAACCATCGTGAGAAACCTGAACCGAAGGTTGGGTAACCGGCGATCGACCCCGTGGGAACAAACTTGGTCCCTGCCATGTCCAATGACTCTCATCCAGTTACCAAGAAATCAATATACGAAGGGAGCACCCAATTCAAGAACTGGAGATATTCTCCTGAGAAATTGGCGCAAGTGCGTTCATCGTTGAACCAAGCAGCTGTTGCTGTTATCAAACGGACATTCGAGGCATATGAGGTACAGTCATTCGTGATTTGGTGATGCAATACTCATTGAATCTAGCCAGGCTCATCTGCAAATGTACTGTTTCTGACTGCGGACGAAGAGCTTCTCCTGGTCAAGCACTATATCGCTACTATAACACAGCTATGCGGTCTCTTTCGTTTTCCTGAAGAAGTTGAAGCTACGGCAATCAGCTACTTCAAGCGCTTTTACCTCAAGAATACGGTCATGGATTGGCACCCTAAAAACGTCATGTATGAATATCGTAACCTTTCATAAATTTAATGCTGATGCTTTAGTATCATATCAGGCTAACAACATTGTTTCTGGCCACCAAGACGACAAATAACCCGATTTCCTTAGAGACTTATACAACACACATCAAAAGCACTACCGCATCTGATGTCCTGGACCTTGAGTTTCTCGTAGCGCAAAGCCTTGGCTTTGAGTTTTCTGTGTGGCATGCTCATCGAGCACTTTGGGGCGTATGGTTGGACTTCCAGGTGGGTGTATTCCCTCAATCAGGCTGTATGGTCGCCGACATCGATTTTAGAGCCTTCCCGACACAACGACAGATTGGCCTCAAGCCCATCGAGATGCCTATGAAACCGCGTTGGGCTATGTTCGCGCTTCGCGATTCACGGACGTTGAATTCATCTACACGCCTTCTCAGATAGCTCTCGCTGCCATGTCTCTTGCTCTCCCCGAAGAATCCTACAAGTGGTTGAAATCAAAATACCCCTCATCTGACGCTGTCGAGGCCACGGTTGATAAAGTGAAAACTATTATTCAAAGCTCGAGTCGACCACCCGACGTGGAGTCTGTGCGTGAAGTTGATCGTCGGCTCCGGTTGTGCAAAAACCCAGAGAAGGTGGTAGGAAGCAAAGCCTATTTGGCTAGGAAGGCGGAGCAAGAAAAGAAAGCGGAAGAGAAGAGGAACAGGAAAGCGGCGGAAGTGGGAGAGGATGACGATCCATTTGGTATTGAACTGGGCAGGCCAAAAGTTGTGGATGATGATGACGACGACGACGACGATTAATGAGTACTGACTCTATTGTATATTCGCAAGACACAATATTATATATCTTTGCTACATAATGTTCTGACACTTATAATAAATACTGTATTCCTCGTAACCAATGATGGTTCCTTAGCCTTCCGAAGATAATCCCGGTAGGAATAGAAGAAAGAAAATATCGATTTTGGCTGCCTTTTGACCTCGACAAATCAATGCAGTGACTGCTCTTTGCGAGGCTTCGAAGGAGCCGAACGGGAGGAAGAACCAGCATAGGGAGTCAATGGGGTATATCAATTTCATTCAAAAGCCTGGTTCACCGAGTCAATACTACGAAGAAACCGCGGTTCGGATAAAAGCACTCACAGCAGTCACAGTCAAAAGGGCACAGAGGGGTATCTGAGATAGTTGAGACGAAGACAAGGCTTCGCATAGGACAGACGCACCTCCTCCTTCATTGGTCATTCCAAGCTCGTCTTCTTTGTATACGGACCAACCTTCTTCAGTTTTGCGTCCTAGATACAAAGCGAAGTTGGATTGCGCATTGAAAAAAGAAAAGAAGACGCACGAGGTCCAGAACCTCTGGAGTCCTTGAAGCGCTCCTCGGTGTCTTTGGAGTCTTTTTCCGATTTGGTTGGCTTGATCTTTGATCTATCACTACCCTTGGTCTGCTTTATGCGCTTCGGGGCAGATACGATGAAAGAAGAAGAATCGACGATAGTCTCGGGAACACGTTTCTTCGGGGGTGGTTCATGGTTGTCGTTAGTAGAGTCTGTAGTATGGTCTCTGCGGCGCTTTTTGCTCTTCTTCATGGTCGACGAGGACGATGAAGAAGTAGCAGGAAGGATCGGCTTCGCCTTTGCTGCAAAGATATCGTCGATTTCAGATACCGGCATAGATGGTGGTGGTTAAAGAAAAAAAAATACAAAGTCACATGGGCTGAAAAAGGCAAGTTGACAGTGCGACGGCAACAGGGTACAACAGAGAGACGGCGCAGACAGTGACCCGCAGAGAAAGTGCTCGATGTTGTAAGTCACTCTTATTTTCTGCCTGACTGTATTTCCCGTGGATTCCATTGCTTACCACCGTCAAGACCGCAGAATGGCCTCCCCCTTCGGTCGCAGCAAGCCCAGCAAGGACCACACCCTTCGCTTATGTCGTCAAATCCTTCGGGATTTGATCCTTCATTTTTTAATCTAGATGCTTCCCAGGCTGCCAAGCAAATGGCAGCCCTTTCTGCTGCGAGCAATGCCAGAATGGCAAACAGTCGTTCCGCGTCAGTGGGCGGAACAAGTTCGGGGTCATATCTCGGTGGAATTACCTCTGGGATGCATTCGACGGTCAGTCACGACCAGCCTGTTTCTGCTGGGGGCCACTCAAATTTTCAAATGCCGAACTCCCAACCGCCAAACTCGGCCAATGCCCCTTTCCTCGATCCCACCATGTCCAATCCTGCTGCTCCTCGTTCCGGCCCTTCCTCTGCCCAGTACAGGCAGCGGCACCAAGGTTTCCTCGCCGGCCTCGCCAACATCATGGCAAAACGGAACACGCCGCTGCCACCTGCTCTCACCGGCATTCCGACCCCAAATTACGATCCCAACACTTCCCAGTTCAAAATGATCGAACCCTCTCCAACAGAGACCGGCTGTTTTCGCTTGGCAGGCAGGGATATCGATCTCTTCAAGCTCTGGGGTCTGACGATACAGCAGGGAGGAGGCTCTGTGGTATGTCCTCGCGCTGACGTACCATCCCCACAATGCTCATCTGCTACAGATTGGAAACCCTGGTACTTGGGCTGCAATCGCGTCCCAATTCGATTTGCCGGAAGATCTGCCCCAGCCTCATGCAAGCGGCACCACGTCAAGCGCTCATGCCCTTCAGGCATGCTATATGCTTATTCTGGCACCCTTTGAAGACTTGTACAAAAAGAACGTCCATGATCAGCAACGGAAGGCACAGCTGTCCTCAAGGCAGGGCAATGTTATGAATCAGCGTCCCGGCACGCCCACCAGACCAGGCCAGGGCGTAGCAAACGGAATGCAGTCTGGGTTCCCTAACCAGATGCAGAGGGCTCAGCCGGGTTTTCCATCTGCCAACGCTGTCGCGCCTCAAACACCACACCAAGGCGGCACTGCGCCGTCTATTCCACAGTCCAGCGCAAGCACTGCACATATGGCTGCTCCCCAGTCTGTTGACGCGTCTAATGTCGGAGAAGGACAGGCATCAGACACAAATGTTCTCGAGGACATTCAAGGGGGGATAAAGCGGAAGCTTGACAGTGATGACGGAGAGGGCAAACGAGCGCGACAAAAGACCGGTGGGTTTCTATTTTTTCTATTTGGTGCGTCTCATTCAAATCGCTGTCAGGTTCGGAGCTACCTGACGCTAATGCGGTGGGCTTGTGTTCATTTTTGGCTAGTGTGCTTTTGCTAATAAATTCCGTTTAAGCCGGTAACTCCAGCGCCTAACTCTGCTCCTTCCCAGCCATTGCCCACCATGACCGGTCCAACGCGAACACGGTCGCAGCCCCTTCGTCGGAAAATCGAGTACGTTCCGTACGCACGCGAGGTCGAAACCTATGGTGGCCGGGATCTCAAAAGTATCGAAGCAGAACTGGGTCCACATCGCGAGCGTCCATTACGAGACATTAATGACTGGGGGACCGTAGACATCGAGGCCGTAACTATGTCTATTAGCTCCAGGATTTCGACAGAGCTGTCATACGCGTTAACGACACTCACCATACTCTCAACCATGAAAGGTCAAAACCCCGGTTCAGGTTTTCCTCTACATCAATGTGGAGACCTTTTCGACGAACTGCTTGATCTCATGGAGGAACTTGCTTTGGAAGGCGTTCCGGTCCAAGACACATTCCAGCCCAGTACAACGGAAATCGACATACCGACACATCGAGAATTGGTGAATGCGGTGTACGAGGCGGAGGCCATGCCTTTTGCTGGGCTTGAACGACGACAAGGGAGTGCTGATCCAGGCAGGGGTTTGCACCAGAGACCAGGGGATACGATTCTCATGGTTCTCGTTATCATTCGCAACCTCACCATGGTCGGCGAAAACATTGATTTCATATCTCAACAACACCGGCTTGTTGATTTGCTACTCCGACTGTGTGTAGTGGTGAGGGAGGGTGCTAGTCTTCGCGCGTTTGCATCAGCTCTGTCTCTCAACGATTTGATCGCAGTTCGCAAAGATACTATGGTTATTTTGAGCTGTATTGCTGGCCATATATTCTTCTCCAACCCAAGTAGTCCGTCGAAGGGAACACTGAAGACGGCCACTAGGCTTTTTCAGTTGTGCTCATCATACATCATCGATCCTGCCGAAGCGGTGTCGCCAGTGGCTTACGTCCAACTAAAGGGAATACCAAATCACGCCCCTCCTTCTTTGGCTGATTTGTCTTTGGAAGTGTTTACCCGGTTGAGCCAATTAGACTCGAATCGTCAAGTATTTGCCAAGGCGATACCCTCGGCATCCATCTCCATCCTCTTCTCATCACTTGTTCATCGACTGCCAATATCCGACATCGATTTCCAGGTGATTACCCGCGAGTCGTGGTTAAGCCTACTTGGAAAGAGTGGTCATGGCCATCTACTCGCTCGCATTTCTTGCGTCCCCGTCGCTGAAGAATAAATTGAAAGGAGATCGGGCGATAGGTTTCAAGGGCGTCATGCTTCGCATGATACAGAAGTTTTTGATGCATTCCAATCCAGATGCGCGGAACCACTACATGGTCTGTGCTAGAAGGGCGATTGAAGCCATGAAGGTGTTGGATGATGGCGAGGATTCGTTCGATACATCCAAATCGGTGGCGCCAACAATGTCGTTCGGCATGGGGTGGGGAGAGGTTGGAGATGCTAACTCGGAGCAAGGAACAGGGCTTCTCGGTGGGCATCGCACGTTGGCTTGGGATTTACTGATGCAACGAGAAGTGTTTGGTGACGAGGTGATGTTTGGAGAGTTGGAGAGCCTGGCGCGAGTCGAGTGCTGAGGGCCTCTGCTATTTGACTGGATCCGTATATATTTGGATTGAATTGCGATTGCTGTGTATTCGTATGTAAACTGCTACGCTAATTATTAGGGTTGTTTTAGCACGACCACACGTGGCTCGTCGTCTTTCTGAAACTGATAGCTGTTAAGGACACCGCTCGTCCCATATATCCATCCTGCTTCTCTACCACCACCATGTCGGAGCACCTTCCACCTCCGATATATTCACAGCAGGATCCGACAGAAGTCCACTTCGATATCTCTCGGGAACCACAGATCCTCATTACACCCACCGTTGATGCACTTAATTTCCAGAAAGGCTTTCTGGGTGCTGAGGAAGAACGCGCTGCCATCGAAGGAGAACTGCAGATCAAGGGAGCAGAGCCTGGTCGATGGCATCGAATGTACGTATCGTACGTGCTGTTCCGCGGGGATGCATGCTGATATCCAAAACAGAACTATGTCCCTACGTACCGTCGAGAAGGCATACAGCCAAGAGATTGAACTAGGGATGTCGGAAACAGTGCTGTTTTCCAGTCCTGTGGAAGCCGTTACAGCTCTTCCGTCTTCCGTGCTATTCTCTTTGCCGCTCATGCCCGATACCCCCCAAGCTGTCATCACACCTCATTCGTCGCTTTCACATACCTTAACGGCTACATTGCACCCCACAAATGCTTCGACGCCACCGGTTACAAAAAGCATGGCTGTTCACACCAGGCGATATAGTTCCCATGCAGATTCTCTCCCCATATCACCCGAAACTCACGCTCTGGATCAACCAACGCGTTTTGAAGTCCAGGTCCCTCGTACGACCTTCAAGGCTGGCGAACAGGTCCCAGTCTATGTGACGATCCCGCCGCCTGCCAAGGAGATCGTGGTTGACCAGGGATTGAGACTGCGCAACGTCAAGGTTGAATTCGTGCGCATTGTACAAGTCAAACGCGATGACCACGACGGGGAATCTGTTGGCCTGGAAGCACCTCCATCAAGTGATGATGACGAGCCGTCCGTAGGACCATCCACCACCACCCAGGAGAAACGCGCATCGACATATAAATGGCCCGTGTCGCCTTTTGTTGTGGGGTCCTCCTTCAAGACTGTCTTAGCACGGTCTGGCGCGTCTTGTCGCTTTCATGCCTCAAGGCCGGTGAAGTTACGATTTGTTCTGCATCAAACGTCGCCTTCAGGCTCACCTGCAGATAATCAACTGAGTCTACCAGCATCAGATTACGTGCATCTGGATAGTGATGCAGAATGCCCATCGATTACCCAGTCGACGCTTCTCCATTCTATATCATTCAAGCTCAATGTCTATGTCTCCTTTGTCGACACCTCCAGCCACACGGAGCGCATTTATACCATATCCATTCCAATCTCAGTGCTCCCTCCACCGGCACCACTTCCCGAAGTTGCAGAGTCGATAGACGCGGCTTATCAGAAGAAGCATGACCGCCCGCCTGTGAAGACAAACAGGGTCGAGGATACAGATTTTTCCATACCGCATTATTCTGAAGGGGAGGCAGGACCTAGTGCGCTTGGTGCCCCGCCACCGTTCGAAGAACGGGATGCCCCTCCGCCATTCTTCCCCTGCGCTTCAGAGGCCTCCACTTCCACACGACTACCTACATTCTTGGAATCGGAGACAGAAATTATCATTCCTTCGCATGACGAATGCATGGCACTACCTGTACCATTGTCTACGGTCCTTGTTGGAGAGGGCTTTGCATTTGGCTTCCTTCCGACAGATCAGTTTGATGGGCATGATATGCAACGATCTTCTACTCCACCTCCTACGCTTGAAATGGCATCGAGGGACACTGATGTCACACAACTTGCTGAAATACCTACTACAAGCGAGTCAATCGAGGCTTTGGGCCTCGTATTTGATCAACAACAGGAATCAGAACAGGAACCTCCCCCTCCACCACCACCTGCAATGGATGATCCGTCCGATCCTCCACCTTCGATTGACTCTGACTTTCGTATACCGCATCACCAGCGTTCTAACCCATCATCTATCTCTGAACCGCCGAGGTTACACTCACCGCCACCAACACCCTCTCAAGACCAAGTGGCCCACGGCCATGCGCCACCTCCATACAGAATACCTGCTAACCACAGGGACCAGGAGCATGTTGCAAGGCCGCCGCCATACGTAGACTAATCGTGCTTACAGTGACGACAGACAATTCGCAGAATCAGATACGTCCTCAATGTAAAATAAAAATCAGAATACATGTACGTGTGAAGTGTAAAGCAGTGTAGGCATATAAGATGGATGACGTGAACTTCATAAAGAACCACGGCGACTACGTATGGATGTATGTAGGTAGGTAGTCCAACGCATTAACAATTGCAAGCATCCTTCGGCTTCGCACCTTCTTCCAAATTCACACCACCCTCTTGTCGTGAGGTACCTGCTCGGTTTGCGCCTGCCCCAGCTCTACCCGCGCCGCGGGTAGAGGCCAAAATATGCTCGATAGGAATCTTTTTCGCTACAGGATAACATGAGCGCTCCGCAGTTAAAACACAAACAGGCACTCACCAATTTCCGTGAATAGATCAACGATACCCTCGCCAGTCTTGGCGCTAGTCTCAAAAAAGAGCAAACCAGCCTCCGAAGCATACGCCTGCGCTTCCTCGCTGGGAACCTGCCTCAGACTTTCCGATTCACCAGACGACGGTGCCTCTCCCGGAGTGGCTGTGGCATCGTCAGCCTCATCTTCAGATTCTGATGTATTTCCAGACGATGAAGCTGACGGTTGTACGAGATCAACCTTGTTGCCAGCTAATGCGATAACGATATTAGGATTGGCTTGTCGCTGAAGCTCCTTGACCCATGATTTGGCCTTCTCGAGACTCGTGGCCTTTGTTACGTCGTAGACGACTACGGCTGCTTGAGCATTTCGGTAGTACATAGGCTTGAGCTGAATGTCAGGGATCCGCAGTGATGGCATGACGGCAGCACTTACCGCTAGTGAGTGGAACCTTTCCTGTCCAGCTGTGTCCCATATCTCGTATCTTAGCACCCTATCTTCCAAACGACACTTTTGAGTCAAAAAAGCGGCGCCAATTGTGGGCTCCTTATTGGCTTGGAATTCGTTGGAAACCTGTTATGACACATGAGGGCACGATCGTCGCTTAGAGAAATGGAGAGACGCACAAAACGAAGCACAACGGATGACTTCCCGACGGCAGCTTCACCTATAGAATGTGTAAGAATACATGGATCACCAATGAACATATAAGCGCCAGGCAATTTCCCGCCGAAGAACACTTGCTACACCAGTCGAAACTCACCTAGAAGAACAAGCTTGACCTGAACGGACTTGTCAGCAGGAGCAGACCCAGATTCTGCCATTTCTACGATTATGTGGAATGTGAAACGAGGACTCGGAGATGATTGTGAATGACTGTTAGTCGAAAGGTGCACTGTTGATACCTGTTTGTAACCTGCCTTCGGAACCTCCTCGTGCCCTTGTAATGATACTCGACACATCCATGAAGATCAGGAAACGAACAAGAATAAGGACCGCGGTATAAAGTGCATTCATTATTTATGTAGCAATTAGACAAAAAGGGATCTTTAACTGTTCCCAGGTTACACATAATTTGTCCTCCAACTCGACACAAAATGCATACTGGAAGGCCACAGGAAGGTCAGATTCACAAGGCAAGTTGTTATCAGATGTCTCCTCTCTTCTCCATTCGACTGATCGTTTCTTCTGAGATCCGACAAGTGCTCCCGGCTGATCATAGAACCAATAGGATTTAGAACGATAGTCCGGGTCCGTCTCGCTCAAGTATTTCTGGTATTTGCCACTAGGATCGCCGTAAGCCTGCATGATCGTCGCAATGTGTGGGGCAATCAGGCCTCGATTTTCTCCTTTCGAGTCTGCAGACATGGCGAAGTTGACTGCGTCTTGTATGGTGGCGCCACGTTTCGACTTTTGATCCAGAAATTTTGCCCAAGTTGATCCCAATTTTGGCGTTTGTCTAGAGAATCGGCTGGTGAGAGGGAAAAAACACAACAGGAGATTAACGTACTATCATCGCCTCAAGATTGAAACATCGATAGTGGAACGGTCGCGTGCGTACGGCTTCAAAGGGTTGCTCTCCAGACGCTGCCATTTGGTCCATGAACGGACCATCGAAGTAGCTGTGCAGAGTCTTGATGGCATCATCCAAACGTCCCAGATATAGCTCTATGGCAGCAACTTGAGAGAAATAGAAGGTGCCGTGATTACTATTCGAGACAAGGCATGAGTCATGATATTGGGACAGGGATTGTAAAAATCATACTTGGGTCGACTGGCAGTTTTCTTCCCGATATCACTAGTTTTGAGCCAATTCAAGTATGCAGACATCCAATTCATCATCTCTTGATCTCGATCATGTGTCCAATCAGGATTCTTGAGAGCCTTCATTATCGCAATCCCATTGACCACCTTGACGTGCCCTCTCCCGTCTAAGATGCCGGTAAAAGTACCAAACTGAGAATCCGGTCCTCGGGCTACCTGACCGCAGTTCATGTTGGGATTCATTCTAGACTCAGAATTCAGATAGAAATGTTCGAGCCCATCCACGAAATTCTTCGAATATGACGAGGATCCTGTGAAAGCATAGGCAAGAGCATTGTTGATCGAGTTTTGAGAAACGCCATTGATCGCGCCAGGTCCGGGAAGCTTTCTGACATCGGGGTTGACTTGACCATCCCGAATCTTATAAGGGCAAGTAGTCCAGGCTGAATACGAGCCAATGATTAGACAGGCTTCAGCATGAAACTATAAGGTCTCACTGGCACTGGGAGGCATAGAAGTCGTCGGAGATGGCGTGCACGACGCGGAGGGACTATGCTTGGCGGCAGCTTGAGCAGGAGTGTGCGACCCAACCACAGCATCACTAGTTGACTGGGAGACAAGATCGAGGGTCTTGGTACCAGGTTGAGAATCCAGATTCGGTGTTGAAGTAGGTAACATGTCTAACGCAGCTTGAACGAGATCCCGACGCGTCAATGTAGGTGTCGGTGTCGGTGAGACGAGAAGATGTGGATCTTCGCGGCGCCTTCGGACCATTCGTTTATGATTGCGAGACGAGAGAACATTATCATGACGCCGGTTTACAGATTCAGAAGATTGTGTCGTGCTGTCCGAATCGTATTGGAAGAAGTCGTCGTCGCCATTACAATCGCCTCCGCTGTCACAGTCGTCTTCGTCGCCATCGTCCGATGTATCATTCTGATTACCGCCTATGTAGGTCCGTCCTTTTCCGGTGCACCAGTTACAATCCGGCCAGTGGCTAAAGCAGGAAGGCATGTCAGGTCCATCTAACGCATTGGGTCGGTAACTAGCAACTCACTAAGGAGCCCAGCTGAGGTAGTCATGAGGATCATTGCTGGGCGCAGTCATATTATGGCTGGTGACCGCTAACAATGAATGTGTTAAAGGCGAGACCGAGAATCCAAGGAATTCTCTCACAGAAGAGACGGTACTGAGCGCCGCGTTTTATATAATTTTCTGCGTCACGGGTAGTAGGATTGGGACCTGATGTGCACCGGTTGACAACATAGGCTGGATCTATCCAGTCATTCTGGTCAGCTGCAGACAGGAGGTTCAAATCGCGCAAGGGGTATAGAATCTTTGAGATTACCGACCTAGGGCCCCAGAGCCAAGGAAAATGAACAGGGGAATGAACGAGACTAGAACTGTAGGCATTATAGAAATGTAGATAGCAGCTGTAGTGGATAGAGTGTAGAAGAGGATAGAGAGCAACCAAGAGCCGGCTTGGATTGATAGAATGTGGTATCTGGTAGAGAGCAATGCCAAGCAAGGCCACCGACGGTGGCTTGATGCGTTTTGGGCACGTGAAGGACAAACAGGAACCGATCAACGCTACTTCCCCGCATTTCGACCCCGGATGACGGGTCTGAGCATAACCGGCTCAGACTATAAGCTCTTGGGCTCATATATATTCCTGCTATCCGAGTAATAGTTTTTTATCCCCCAACTTCCCCCACTCTTTCCGCTGCTGATAAGCATTCTTGACTCTTCCTCACACGTTTCCCCAGCTTTCCCCGCATTTACTATGGCATTCCGTGCGCGACGCGTTTATTATTCTCTCTTCATATATCTTACTGGTATCTCTAAGGTCCTACAACGCCGACTCCAGAGAGTATCCCTCCGGCAGACGTCAATCTCAGATTGAATCCTCCCAGCGCGAAGGATGGTCCCACCTACCTTCATCCATTGGTTAGTGCTTACTACTCTTTCTAACTCTTCGCCATGAGTATCAATGTAACCATGCCTCAGAATCCCCTCCTGTTCTTGCTGCGAGCAGCCCAAATCTACCCGGATAAGGTTGCTCTAGCGCATCCTGACGTGAAATACCCCGTCGTCTACACTTTTGCAGTATGGTCAGTATCATCGCTATGATAGATGATGTGCCACTCATAATCTTTGTAGGGCCCAGAGAATCCAGAACTTCGCCTATGGCTTGATACGTGCGGGGATCAAACCTGGTGACAGAGTGGCAGTGATTGCCCCGAATTCGTATGTTCCAAGTCCTACGTCTCAGGTCCTTGCATTGAAACAATTCATTGTGCGGCTAGCCCCATGATAGCTGGTATGTGTCAAGAGTTTGCCTTAGGTTAGGCCTTGCTTGAGCTCGAGACAGATGCATGCCATGGTGTCCTGGCTGCGCGCGCCATCCTGACGCCCATCAACACGCGGCTCAGGCCACAAGAGGTTGATTACATTCTAGGTTAGACTTTTCATCTCTCGGAAAGCCAGATACTAAGGTCAATTTCAGATCACAGTGGTGCCAGTCTTATCCTTATCGACGAAGAGTTGCTGCCTCTTATAGCTGGGTCCAAGCTTCCCCGGATTGTGTGCAAGGACACGGGTAGGAGTGATGACCCATACGAAGAATTCTTGAGCGAAGGCCGACGTTATAGTCAAGAGAGAGGTTGGGCCGGCTTAGATGTGGAGCCGGACGAAAACGCAGGGGCTTTACTCTGTTATACGTGAGTCGCAGTCGTTCAGAATCAGTTCAGCATGAAATAACTGAAAGCATAGGTCTGGTACCACCGGACGAGTATGTCATTATTTTTATACTGCTCTGCACTACTGATATCTTGCCAGCCCAAAGGCGCCCTCACAACACTGAGAGGTATATAATCGTGATTTGCTGTTTGCTTTGAAGCTTCATGCACCCTTGCAGGTACCTACTTAGCCGCCATTGGCAATGCTTTTGAGGGACAGTGAGTTGTCACGCTTCGCCTACTGTCAAAAGTTCAGCAGCCTGACGGTGACTGATCTGCAGAATTGACAAAGAATCCACGTACCTTTGGTAAGATTCACAGTTTTTTCAAGCCTTTGTACCAACCCAGTGTCACTTCCAATTCAGGATTCTCCCCATGTTCCATGCCGGAGGGTGGACATTTCCATGGAGTAGCACCTTCGCATTTGCAACACAAGTAAGCAGGAACTCAAAGAACTTGACCTCATTTTCACGATTCCTGGCACGATTTAGATCACCCTACGAACTGTTAATTACCCACAAATTTGGAACCATTTTTTAAATTCCAAAGTGACTCACTACTGCGGTGCCCCGACTGTGCAGGTACTACCAGAACCGTATGAAAGCATATCTTGTGTCTGATGCTATCTCGCACTAGATTGGCATCGTAAATGACCCATCTGCGAGAAAATTGTCGAGACCCATTTCTGCTATCATTGCTGGTGCGCTTAACAATCGGGAAAGTGAATATTTAGCCTGACCCTCTTCAGGTGCGGCGCCCACCGCGCATCTCCTAGGAGCGCTCGAAAAAATCGGAATCAAGCCCATCCATGTTTACGGCTTAACGTAAGTGTCCGATTGTATGCAGAATAAACGTACTAACCTTTGCTTATCATTTCAGAGAGGTATTGATTTTCTCAACGTTGTCTTCTATTCTTTCTGAGACTGCCGTAGACATACGGTCCGTTTACCAGAGGTTATGATCAATTATTCTGGGCCAAAATAAGTCTCGAGCAACGATCGAAGCTAATCGCTCGGCAAGGTCACAGTTTTGCCACAGCAGAAGGCGTCCGTGTAGCAGAGATGCGGGACGATGACCAGATTATAGATGTTCCTCGAGATGGGAAAACTGTGGGCGAGATTGTTACTAGAGGCAATCTTGTGATGAAGGAATACTTCCGGGATCCTGAAGCCACCAAGAAAGCCTTCCGTGGAGGGTATTTCCATTCGGGAGATTTAGCCGTTATGCATCCTGACGGGTCGATCGCCGTCGTCGATAGAAGTAAGGACATCATTATATCTGGTGGAGAGGTTGTTTCCGTAACTCTTCTCAATTCTCTTCACTCACTTGTTTTACCAGAATGCTCTAGTCTCGCTATCGAGCAAGGAAAGTTCAGCTGCGTATCGATATAGATTTCATTATTAATCATTTGGCATCCTTTTAGAGTTATCAAGCCATCCCCATGTGCTGGAAGTTTCCGTCGTCGCTCGAGCTCACCCGGTGTGGGGCGAACGTCCAATGGCCTTTGTTAGATTTCGTGGATTCACGGTTCAAATCGGAGAAAGCTGATTGGTCCATAGGTTATAATTCACCCAGAACACGTGGCTCGATGGTCTGGACGCGTCGACGAATTCGTAAAGGACCTCATGGAACACGCAAAGGCGAGACTTCCTGGATTCGCCCGCCCGGATTGGGTGGAAGTCGTACCTGAGCTACCGGTGAGTAAAATTTCGTTAAAGCCACTATCAGCAAAGCTCACCAGCGGATAGAAAACCTCCACTGGAAAGATTTTGAAGACAGAATTGAGAAAGAGGGAAATTGTGAAATTTGAATAGGATGCACTCATTTCTAGAGGTACTAAAATAAATGCATGATATGGTTTAAGGTTACAATGGCTGGACTTCCTTATATTCTGCCCTCATTCCAACACTTTACCCGGATTCATAATACCTCGAGGATCGAACAACTCCTTGATCTTTTCATCCAGGCGATGCTCACAGCACTCTTGGAGTAATGAAGGGCATGAGTTTTCATAGCACCAATGCCATGTTCGGCGGACACGGAACCCCGATGTGACGCTGGTACGTGGGATTCAGTGGACAAGATCTCAGAAACAGTATCGAAAGCTACACACCGACGAGTTCATATATGAATGGCTCCAAGGCATCTTGAATCTCGGAAGAGTAAGTGTCTGCAACCACATTTAGATGTAGGTTTCCTGCAGATCTCGAAGTCAGCACATTGGTATGTAAATAGAAGTATATACCTACCGTCACCAACATGGCCGTATCCTATGACATGCCTGACGGCCCCCTCACGCATCAATCCCTTGGATCTCAGATGTTCACGGGTGATATCGACGCATTCTTTGAAGGTCGACAACGGAACGGAGATGTCATACTTATATGCTTTTCCCTCTTTCGAAACAGCCTCAGTGACACCCTCTCGAAGGGCCCATAGAGATGAGAATTGTGCAGGAGATTGTGCCAGAACACCCGTGTTGATCAAGGGCTTGTCGGCCTCGAGTAATGTCTCGAGCAAAGTTGTCAGTTTCTATAGTCGTATGTTAGCAGGAGCACGCCAGGGGAGGAAACTATTCCACCTCTTCGTCATGTTCCCTTCGACCACCACTAGTCTCAACAAGAACGAAACATTGGGCTCCTTCGACATCCTCGTCACTAAGCGCTCGTCCCTGTCCATGTTTAACAGCCAAGTCATAGGCGGTGCGGTCTATAAATTCAAACGCAGAAAGAATTTCTGATAGCTGCCGCTTCACCATCTGATACAGAGGCAACACGTTATCGAAATGGGGGAGGGCAAAGATGACATTGTTTGATGCCTGAGGAGAAGGCGGGGTAAGGATGGATACACCCGTTATTATTCCAAGAGTGCCTTCTGCACCGATGAAAAGTTGTTTTAGGTCATATCCTGTGAAATGTGAGTACCGAGTATAGGTAAGTATTGCGATTACGGACCAGTGTTGTCTTTCCGTAGGGAAGTAAGTTGATCCAGAATTGTCCCATCAGGAAGCACGACTTCCAGACCAAGGATAGATCCATGCAATGACCCATAGCGCAGTAACCGTAAGCCACCTGCGTTCGTGGCAACATTTCCACCAATCTGGCAGCTGTACATAGCATAAATCATAGACAAGGCGGTTTGCACGCGCTACACACCTACCCTTTGCCCCGAGATCAAGGGGCATGACATGATGGTGCGGAGCAACATAATCTGTGAGCGATTGAAGGATACAGCCTGCGTCTGCAACCAAGATACCTTGACTGGAGGTCAGCACAGACAACACTGACGAACTTGTCACGAACCAGATATTGGGTCAAACGACCGTACTTGATTCATGTTTGCAAGAGAAATTACGACCTCGTCATTAACTGGCACACTTCCTCCTACAAGGCCTGTGTTTCCACCTTGCGGAACTATACCGATACGCTTCTCGTGACACCATTTCACGATATCGCTGACTTCCTGGGTTGTTTTGGGTTTCAGAACAGTGGTCGCATTTCCATGATACTTTCCCATCCAATCATTATTGTAAATGTCGAGTTCCGTTGCTGCTAGTGAAAATGGAGCCAGGGTTGACAAAATTGACGTAGGCGGTAAAATCTTCGCAAAGTGATCGACATCTTGCACCGTAACAGAGTTGAGACGAGATAAAGAATGATTGGCACGACTGATTGTCGAAGCAACAGAATACCGGGAGAAGGATGGAAGGGCGAAACGTCGCCAAGACGGAGACAGCATCGCAGCGTCAACAAGTCCAATACGGCACAGTCGGAAGACGATCGCGAGGACGGGAATCGTGGCGTGGGAATTTACTTTCAAAACCAGGTACTGCAGCGGCCATTTGCCCCGAATGTCTCGTCAGCCGCGTCTTGCCTTTTTCCTCTTCCTCAAGGTTCCTCCGCTCCCTTCATGACCAGTCCATTCTCTTGCATCCGTCCCGTTACATTCTCCTGACCGTTCTATTTGTACCGGAAACGTCCTTCCATTTCACTGCCAGAACCCAACATGTCTCCGGTTGAGGATGATCAATACAGCGATGCTCCCGACACGTTTGAGGACGAACGATACGATGATCTTCCACGAGGCATCGAGGAGGTTGAGGTTCGCAATGTAGAATCGCCACACAAAGCGATTACGGATGTTATTACTGCTGAAGAGGACAAAGAGGAAACCAGGCCTTTACTTGAATCTAGTCGTGGTGCTTCTCTGTCTACTAACAGAGAGGTAGAGCAGACTTCAGATGCAGCTAGCGCCCGTAGTGTTCCTGCTGTACAGGTAACACAACATCCAGACCCTCCTGAAACACAGCGTCGGCTACAGACGGCGACGCCATCATCTGCCAGGTCTGCTCGCGCGCTTCCGCCTTCACCCGCTCGTAGCCATCACTCTGTGCGCCCTACTACAGCTTCGGACGATCGCAGGGTACGACGTCGGTCAATAACTGAGGTATTCGAATTCATTTAATCTTCTTTCGTATTTTTCAACTACCCTTTTCCTTTTTCAGGTTCGCACTTCTAACCGTTTATCGGGCTTTTTCAACAACCTCATGCATCGCCGTGAGCCTCTTGCCCACGCTGACGACTCCATCTGTGAAGAACGACCTTCCGCCCTTCATGGTAAAAATATCGATACTTCCCGTCCACCGACTCCTCCCGGGCGGTCGACAACACCTCCCCCCGATCTCCCTCCCCCTTCTCTCCAAGAGCTTGGGCTCTCCTTATCTGTGCTCACTTCCGATCTTTCTCCTTCACACTTCAGCACACCTCCTGCCAGTGGCGCATTTCTTTCCCCCCACTATCTCCTCCTTTGCCATGCGCAAGGTCTGGATGTTCTTCCCCTCATTTCACCTCCAGCGCCACAGCCGTATGCACTCGTTCGTCGAGTGAGCTTTAAGAGTGTCGTCGTCATGGAGCAGCGCGGAGTGTTGGTTGCTATAGCTGGTCGCCGGGATGGTGTGAGGGTTTATGCCTTAGAAGAGGTAAAGCGGGCAGTCGAATGGCGAATTGAGGTGGAGCTGCGCAGAGAACGTGAGAGGCAACGTAGGGAGACTACCAAAAAATTGCCCTCAGGCGTTCGTGAAGCACCGGAGCCTCGTGATTCTGCTGAGAAACTTCGCAGGCCCTTTGCATCTACACCTCCGCCGGGAGATGGTCACTCGGCGAAAGTGTCAAATGGACCTTTTACTTCTTCACCTCCTGTGGTCCCACTCATACCTCGTACCCCAACTACTCACCGACGACAGAGGACGCGGACGCCAGCTGTACCCTCCCCGGTACCATCTGGTCACCCTCCTCCTTACACTTCTCCATCACCGGAACGGCTAACTAGTCAAGTCGCCAATCTATCTCCTCCCCATGCTCGTTCACGGGGTACATCTGTTTCTGAAGTTTTGACAGCCGGTTCTATTCGGCGCAACACAAATGCCACAGTGCGACCCGAGGATCCGGACGCCAAAGCTGACTGGGTCGAGTCAAGCGATGATGAAGCTATCAGTTTGGTAGCTGCCGGTTCCAGTGGCAGTCAAGCCCTAGATGAACGCACGAGTGCTGCCGCTCAGACTTCGTCGGCCATTCCCTTGCATACCACCCCACGCCACCCCCGCCCAATGTCTATGTCACGAAGTAATCGACCTGCAAATCTGGATTTAAGTCTGTCCCGTTCAAATACAGTGGTGCCTCCCGAACCTTCTCCTGCTCCCACCCTTCTAACTTTGCGACAGGCTTTGTCCCATTCGCCGTCCAGAGAACCCCACGCTCGCCTGCCTAGCACACCACTAGGCGATGATGACGACGACGACGCCGATGGAATCAGTCTGAGCCAAGTGCTACAAGAGAGTCGTATACCTGATCTCCCTCCTCCCGGATCCAGGCAACCCCAGCAACCCATTTTGATCTCTTCATCCCATCCTGTCACTGCCGGAGATGATGAACCTTCTAGTCCTCGAACATCTGATGCTCACTCTTCGGTCTCTGTTAGAAGCCTCAATGATAGGTCGCTTCCTGGACCTCGACGCCGGTGGTCGGTAATTATGAATCAGTCGAATGAGTTGGCCAATGAACAGCAGCCTTCCATGACACCGTCCATGAGAGAGCGCCGGCCAAACGTCTTAACGCGGTCCACATCTTTTCGTTCCACTCGGTCTGCTTCGGGGATGAGACCATCTTCATCTCCTAACGATGCGTCATCTCTTCCTACTCTTACACCACCCCCAATGCCTGATTCAGCGTCTTCTGTGATATCTTCTCACTCTTCGCGGACGTCCCGTTTCATTCCCAGAATACTTAGCAGCGCTTTTCACCACAGACGATCAGACGAGAGGCCCTCGTCACCATCAGGAGTTCCTGACGAGAGTTCCAAGCGGGCACAGGGAGCACCTTTGGTAGCCCAATCACCGCCTCCCAAATTAGAATATGTCAAACTTCCCGGCACTAAAGGTGCTCTATTGGTCAAAGCCGTAGAGACTGCTAAGAAAAGGTATATGTTCGGCATGATTGGTATCTGTAAACTTCTTCTCACTATACTGCAGTTTTTTGGCGATACTATGCGGAGACAACGGCGAACGAGTTGAACTATTTGCTGGGACATATCGCACCGCTTTGGGTTTATCCAGGACCTTCATACTCCCTGATTCTCCTCGATCGCTGGAACTTCAGCTACAGGGCGATGACTTGGTTGAGGTATTCCTAGTTTTCTCGCAAAACGTTTTTGGTTTGGAGCCTGCAACTGTTCGGGTTCGAGAGGTCCGTATTGGCCGCGCTGAGCGGCGAGCGGCTAGGCGGCGGGCTCGTGAAGTACGAGCAATTGATGCAGGGGCCAATGAATCTGAACCTCAGCTCGGGGAAGAAGATACCAATGTCAATGTTAGCATTGGCGTCTCAGTAGCTGTTGGCTCTACCGTCGTCGCCACGGGTTCTGGTCCTGATGGTCAACAGACTCCTCCTCTGATCGCAAGCCAGCATCCCATAGATAGACGAGCGGCTTCAGAGTCAGCAACGGAACGGCCTTCGACTCCTCCTGAAACAACCACTACTTCAACTGTCGCACATCCCGAGGAAATTGTCGCTCTTGCAACTGCACAAATGGGTCCGTACACGACGTTTCAACAATTGTCGTTTGCACCGAAGTTTCCACTTGCATCCATTGCGGACGAATATGTCATTCCTCCCACATATCCAGATTTCATTGATTATCGCAATGAGCACGAGCCAGAAATGGGGAGTGGGTCCGACCTCTCACAAGTTCAATTCTCTCCACCCGGTTTGCCAATTCCAACACCGTCCGCTCCTTCGAAATGGTACTATCGGGATCCGAAAAACATTGTTCATGGTAAGCCTGCAAACTCTATTGATTTACTGTGTCTGATACCCTGTAAAGGACCATGGAAGGCCTCACTAATGCAAGCATGGTACAAGGACGGACTATTACCTCCTGATTTACCAGTTCGTCGAGAAGAAGACTCCGATTTCATGCTTCTCAAGGACTTGAGATTACAGAGCATTGATCCTACTCATCCTTTCCGGACTGTTCCTCCTCAAATACAGGATATTTCGCCTCCTCCCTTATTCCAGCCTTCTGACAAGCCTTTGCTGAAACCTATATCCCTTCTTTCACAACCCCGCCATTTCGGACCTCCTGCGCTCTTCTTTTCTTCACGGGGTGGGCATAGCACTACAATCGTTGATAATCGCGGGCGATCTGTCTTGAAGGGGCGCTTTGTCTGGAGCAAGGATGCTCAGGAGGATTCAAAGCATGCGGCGCCATCCAGAATGGGCGACGTGAAACGCCTGGAAGCTTTTGATGTCAAAGACCGTTCCGTACTTGTGGCCATGCGTCAAGGTGGGCTCGAAGCAGTCGATCTCAGTGATGCGTTGCTGAAACCTGGGGATGAGTCGCGCACGGCCTTGCCCCAATACAACCCTTCGCCGTCCAATTTCAACCGGCGGGGGCCTTTCGTTTGGAAGATTGGCACGCCCATTTCAGGATCTCCATCAGCAGTGTTACCGTCGAAACCCAAAACCTCTCACAACCACTACACATCGGGGAAGAAGTCCAGTTCTGGTCCTTCCAAGTCACCGGCTGGGCGAACGGAGTTCAATGTTGGGCATGTGGAGAGTGAGATGAACGATGAGGTTCTGTTTCTGGGTAGAAAGGATGACGAGATTTATATTTGCGAACGAAATGCGGGTTCTTTCCGAATCCTACGACTTTGTCCTAACGTCTAATTAGCGGACATGGAGCATACACTCAGTATATTACTAGCATTTCATTTTGTATGATTATTTTCTTCATTTTCTACAGCAGAATCTTTTATAATTTCCACATTTGGGTAAATCTCATCACGTGTGTGTGGTTACTAAGTAAACCCCAGGGTGGGTTCTAAGCTAAACCTCAACCTTATTCTTGGGTTCAGTTGTGCTATGGTGCATGTGTTTCCTTCTTTGCTCCGTTTTCAATACCTATCTCTTCTTCTGACAGACCATATTTCAAGACAGTAACGGCGCGCCGTTGAAATTCTTCATTCAGGGTGACCTGCCGAAGGAGATTCAAGCAGAACTATGCGAAACCATTACAGTAAGCGGTCGTCGACTCGTCACTTCAGTGATGCTTATTACTATAATCCCAAGATTTTGGGCGGCCGTGTCGAAACTAAAATACCTCGAGATGGCTTTATTTTGATTTCACCCGGGAGTTCAGAAGAAGATCGACTCCGCCTGTGCTGGACCAATCCTGAAAGACTTGGTCGCTTTTTCGTCCCGTATACCTTCGTCGAAGCCTGCAAGATGGCAGGCAGGTTTTTGAAGCAGATATTCGTCGAGAACGGTAACTCCATGGCAATGCATATTCACTCTAGTATCGCAAATATCAACGCTCGGACAACGCTCAGTGAGCGTATTGCAGTGAGTCGGAAACAATCACCAAAGTGGCATATTTACATGAATACTACTTCAGCACTCTGGGGGTAATCCACATGCAGCGGAGCATTCTGCTCGCGTCATACTCGCAGACCCTAACACTGAAGCTTTTCAACTCCTGGTCAAAGCCTATCAAGATACGCCTGGGGTCTATGTAGAATCGTACTTGTGGGTCAAGAAGTGCATTGAAAAGGGAACTGTTACCTTTACGCCTGTTGTATTCAAGAACCCAGGTGGGAGACGTCCGGGCGAGGAGTATGCTTCTATCCACTCAAGATCTCGCTAGCTTACATTGTCACTTTTCAGGCGGGTGTCATTTACCGACAAAGACGAAGAACTGCTTGCTCATTGGATTGCCGCGAAAATTCCTTACAAAGAAATTGGCGGGCGAACTGGGAACCGACTGTATCAACAGTTATGCGATATGGTACGAGTTCTCCATCGGTATCATTCGGTCCAGTTCATTGACGATGAGAACGTAGCATTCCGAACCCGAATATGCATGGGTTACCCGCCACACATGGCAGTCATGGCGGGAGAGATATAAGAAGAATGCTGCCCGGTTTGATGACATGATTGCTGCTATCGTTGCCGAAACCAAACCGACACTGGGGAGAAAGGGCAGTATGGGTATGTCCGTCAACCGGAAAGGAGGAAGCGTGCGAGAAAGGGTGTTCCAAAGGATGAAGAGTTTGATGAAGACATGGCGGACCAAAAACCGCTTAGTGCCAAAATAGAGACGATACCCGATTCTCAGCCGATCCCAGGTCCTTCCAACATGGGTTTCCCGCACGCTGGTCCCACACAAGGAGGGCCTGGGATAATGTCAGCGGTACGAGGTGGCCCTGCTGAAGAAGAGCTTGACGACACGGAGAGTGATTGGGCCATTCGAGTGGGAACGCACCACCTCCGGGTTGGGCGAAACGCCGAGCGTCCAATGATCTTCACGATGGACAGCATTTGAAGAAACAGAGACAAGAGTGAGTGTGCTGCAAGGTCGTTTTGTTGTTATTCATTTTCTGTTCAGTGAGCCTCCCCCAGCAGACCAAGGTTCTATACCGCATCAAACTGTTGTTGAAATTGCCAACATGCATGTCATCGATTCAAATATCCGGGACATAGCGAAGAAATACAGGTTTACCATTGAAGAGGTGCAGGAATATTACGACAAGTGTGGGGATATGAGCCAGACACATTCACGGTTCCAGAAGATGCGTGAAATGTTAACGAACAATTTTCCCGACGATACCATCCCTCCTCACAGTAGTACATTCCTAGCTGTAGCTACGATGCAATCCTTAATTAGGCCTAGTTACGACTATCATGACTATATAGTACTCAGTGGAAAACTAGCTAAGCCTACGCGACATCGAATTCCATCGAAAACTTATTATTTGCGGCCCGCACTGGTGCAGAAGGGCTGCTGAACAATTTCTGTTTTCTGCAAGTGATAATAGGAATCTGTAACCAGCCTCTACGAATATTAAATTGAAAACTCACTTTTCGCCAGCAGCTGCAGACGGAAATGAACCAAAAAGATCGGGATGTTTTGGCAGCGGTGATTCTCTGCATGGCAAGGATTCAGCAAGGGACCTCGTTTGAAGAAACCCGACTTACTTGAAGTAGGGATGATCAAGTGCCTCTGAAGCTGTTATTCTCCGTTCCGGATCATACAATAAGAGAGACATCAGTAAATCAAGGCCAGCCGATGTCAGATACTGGAATTTCTGTCGAAACTGCGGCGGCTGAGGGGAAGGCAAGATTGATTGTCTTGGCCAAAGGGAGAGAAAAGTATTCGGGCCATGAGTTATGAGTGGGTGGTCCGAGCAGTTTAAATATCATGGACAGAAGCTCCATCTCTGATTTCGCTTGGAACAAGGGTTCTTTGAGCAGGAGTTCAGCAAAGATGCACCCTACAGACCACATATCCACAGCAGTGGAATACGACGTTGCACCGAGCAGAATTTCAGGGGCGCTATGGCAATCATTGCATCCGAAATACTATGAGCAATGTAAGGACACACCGGTACCAAAGAGTGACGACGAGCTGTGTCAAGCCACCGACGCCAACAGGATCGCCGTACCGCCGTGCCAAACCAAAGTCGGCGACTTTGATTGTCCCTCGGTTATTCATGAGGAGATTGCTCGTTTTCAGGTCGCGGTGAAGGATCCAGTTCGAGTGGCAATGGTCCACGGCAGATAACAACTGGAGCATGAGTGTTTTGATCTCGGATTGGAGGAAGGGTGCAGGCATCAAGGTGAGGAGGGACTTCAAGTCGTGTTCGATGAAGTCCATGACGACAAAAACCCTAGTATATTCTAATAAGCGGCGTGGCCATGACCAAGCGCAGAAACACGCACTGTGTCAATGTGTCTCCGACAACGACCTCGCGGACGCGGACGACATTTTCATGATGACAAGCCATCAGCGCGTTGACTTCTCGGAGTGCTGTTATCGGGAATCCATTCTTTTCTTCGTCGAGCTTCAACTTTTTCAATGCGACGATGTCCCCGGTTTGTTTGTCTCTGGCACGAAAGACGACCCCGTAGGACCCTTCTTCTATTTGGTTGAGGCGCTCATAGCAGTAGACGGACCTTGATGGAAGGATGGAGGGATGTTGGGTCCGTGGGGGAACATAGACGCTGTGTGAAGGTCTCGCTGGACGAGCGACCGCGACGGACGGGATTGGTGACAACTGGGGGACCACTGTGGCCTTCACGCGACGCTTCGACCGTGGATGTGACTGAAAATCCTCAGCTTGCTCATCGTCTTCGTCGTCCCACTTGGACCGTTTCCTAGACGGCGTCAAGGGACCAGCCGACATCGAAGTTGAAAGTAACCAAATTTAGATGCCGGCTGATTTCAATATATCACTCGGGAAAAAAATGATAGTATTTCTCTATCTAAATGGCACGAACTTGTTCGTCCAGACATTTTAACAAGCCATACCGAGACTCTCCGACCGGCCACGTCTCGTCTTTATGCTTTGTAAAGAAAGGCTGCACACATACCCGCCCGATGGACACAAACAAATCCTCAAGTATCCAGGACAGTCGGAGACCAGTTAGCTCAATCGCGGGTTCCGAGTTGATCTCGAGTAGCTGGATCTGGAAAGGAGCACCTGGCGATGATTGATGAGTGACCAAGAAGTCCACTCCGAAAAGCTCAAAGACGTTCGGCAACGCCTTGAGAAACCATTAACGTGGCGAAGGACACAAGTTCAAGCCACTGACCTGGAAATGAACAGGGTTCTTGAGTCCAGCTTGGAACGTTTCAGCTAGGACTGAGCTAATTTGCTCAATCAAGTCAGCCACATGTGCCTCAGATAGCTGGATGTTGGTTCCATCAACGCCAGACTGTATATGACATCCAACAAGTTCGTCGAGCAACCGAACGCCCTCCTCGCCGCGATGGGTCTGAAGTGAGGTATTTGTAAGGTGGGGCGTTAAGTCAACTGACTCGTTCTCTCCTCGTTCGGGTGGTGCGTAAGGAAGTGCAGAGAACAAGGCCAGGATCTGCTTGTAGACGTAGAGTTGGAGGGCTCCTGACGCAACACAATATACCCTGAGATGAAACTGTCAAAGGAATGGCCATCACTACACGTCGTCCTCGTCTAAAGGTGGTAGCTGACTTTGTGGCCTTGCAGGTCCTTCGGTACAGGCGAACTATTTATGGAGACCTCTGCTGGGTCAATCAACAACGGATTGGGGAGATATTCCTTATGTTATTAGTAACGCAAGATGCGTACATGCAAGTTCTCACCTGTATAACAAAATGGCGAAGTTGAGATGTGATAACTGCCGTGTCATCCTCGTCTTCGTCGTCAGACTGTTCGCCTTCAAAACTTTCAAAGATCTGCAGCAATGAGCTTTTGCTATTGAAAAGTCTGATTCCATTTCCGCGATCCGCCATACCGCTGGACAAATTTGAGACGTGGATGTCACGGTAGGAGAAGAAGGTACTCAACGGTTTCAAAATCCACCATCTGCACGGATCGGCGTCGAGAATGACACTAAGATCCCAGAGATCATCGGCCAAAATCTCGTCTAGCTCATCAGCAAAGGATATTTCGAGCTCAAAGGTCTTTGGTACTGCACGCCCAAGGACGGAGTCTGGATTTTTCGTGAGATGAGAGTGAATGGTGCGCGACAAGAAGTGTTTTCGCGTCAGGGCCTTGCGGAATGTGTATGCAGAGGACAGGACGTCGCTGTGATGGTCATGAGAATTTGTGAGCTCGTGGTCGATTTCGTCGTATGTCGCCCATTGCAATACGCCGTTTTTTGTAGAGTTGGGTAAATGTTGCATGATGGCTGGAGGAGGTTCGAGAGACGATAACGACTTTTGTACGAGCGACGCGGTCAGAGGAGCACTGGGCCAGGAAACGAAGGCGGTAAAGGTATCCATCAAACTGCTGGTTGTTTGCTCGTGCGTCGCGTTAGCTACAACTGATCGTCCCTTCAGCGTCCCTTTAGGGTCTCTTTCACCTTGTCGACGTCGCCATCTGCCAGCCGGCATGAGCAGCAATTATGTCTTCTCCCTGCAACCCACTTTCACGCAGGGATTAATATTTGGCCAACTCTCTATCCTGGTTCTCTTCGCACTTATCCTAAAATACCTCTTTCTCGATTCGACAGAATACCCATTCGAAACCTCGTCTTATCATCCACGGGCCAATAACGATATCGGGTTCAGAGGCCACAAAATCAGGTCCTACGACGCGAAGGAGCAAGCTCAGAACCAACAAGAGGAATCGGCAGAATGGTTTAACATTTTGTTGCAACAAGTTACGCTTTATCTTGCTATCTCACGACCAGTTCCGTGACGCTTGCCTCAGGTCGTAGAAGTCTACCGCTCTAAAATTAAGAACGACCTTACCGGTGCAGAAGGCGACGAGGTCGCGAGACAGCGTGTCGAAGACTACGCGAATAGAATACGACCCGTCGGGTTTTTGGTGAGTAGTATACGAGCTTGGCAGTCATGCATGGCTAACCATCCAGTGTCGTAGGACTATATAAAGGTCCACTCGGTTGATCTTGGGACTTCAGCACCTCACCTTTACAATGGACGAAGAAAATCGACGAGCACCTCGGCAGTGAGTCTATACAAAATACGTCAGCGCCTTCTCAATGAGATCTAGGAAACCAAATTCGACGTCAGCTACGAGGATTCAATATCAGTGTCATTATCCACATCGTATCTATTCAACTACCCCATGGCTTCGTTCGCTCGCCTTCCTGTATTCCTGACGATATCTCTTTCAATTTTCAAATCATCAGTGAGCTTTCTTTCCCGAATCATGTGAAATAACAGCTGAATGTCGGCATGTAGCTAATTATCACACCTCCCTCACCCACTTCGCCGGTTCCCGAGTTGTTCATCTCATTTTCTCCGAACTTCACGCTGGACCTTACCACCACATCACTGATGGGTAGCCGGGCCAAGTTGGCTAATGTCCCAAAACTGCATGAGCTTATACAGCATCAAGTCCGTCGGGTCTTTGCTTCGCGTGCAAAATGGCCCATTCCTTTGCCGGGCCTGGGACGTGTAGCTGACCCCATTGTCAAAGAAATGAAGAAAGAGATGGCCGAGGTGATGAAACCTTGACCTTGACCTTGGAGTAAGTCAAGCCTAAAGCCGGTTTCAAACGTACATAAGGACTTTCTGGGGGGGGGATAATGTCAATTGTAGATGCATTTGTATCCTATTGTATTGTTTAATGACATGAACTCACGCCGTAGTTTCATATGCCCAGAGCATCAAACCAGCGCTCAATGGAACTGAAAGCATCGTGACCGTCAACATCAGATGCGACGATTGTTTCGACACCTGGAGTCCGGGCGAGCCTGTTATTGGCCCGAAGACGTTCCATCTCGGCTGGTTCAGAGACGATCGCAATCGGAAAATGAGGCTCAAAGTTGAATTCATCTAGCGGGGTAGGTAACAGGGCTTGTGGAACCTCGGCATTAGATGCAGGAGGCGACAAGAGGACGATACCGGATGCAGGATTGGAAGAGATGTATGTCTGGACAATAAGTGATGCCGCATGGCGAGCAAAGAAGACAGGCGGAAAAGGTATCATCGACAGTCGCATGGTGCCTTGCAGCTCTTGGACAGGATGAAAGGGTGCGAACAAGGAACTTGACAGTTACTCACCGGCCTCGAAATGATTCATCAGATCTGCTGAATTCTGAGGGGAAGAGGGCTCGGGCGGGGATATATCAACTTCGATACACGTGAAGCCCTTGTCGAGAAAGAATGAAGCGTGAACAGGCATGCTAGATCAGGTCAGCCCTTGATAAATACTACGAGTCATGAGAATATTACCGCAGTGCTCGGGGGTCCCATTTTGATGCAGAAACAAAGACGAGGGGAGTCGGAGCAATTCGCGAGGAATGCGAAGGAGGTTCTCTGATCCTGCACGTTGAGAGCGACCGACGAACAAACTTGAACATGACCGTGACGTAACAAGTCACATCCTTCGACCATCATGGCGTCTGTAGCCTCTAATGTCGTCTTCGACGATATATTCACCATAAGTTCCATTGACAAAGAGGGCAGAAAAGTTCGACAGAGGTCAGATACTGCAGCTTTCCCGCCCTGCACTCATTCACGCCTATTATCCACAGTGTCGCGTCTTCAGGCTCACTCCAAGAACTACGATATGGACATGACTCTCGATTACAACATCGAGCTCTTTCCCCTCGAGACGGGCCAGCATTTTGCTCTTGCCCTCGCTTCGTCACTTGCCCGCGGAGGACAAAGAACCAACACGACCGATGGTGCCGCAGAAGAAGAAGAGCATGTTTGGAGACCGGATGGCAAAGGCCAGAGGGATTGGAGGAAGACTACGACTACGTGATGTATGGCAAGGTCTGTTCTATCTATTCATTACGCGTCCTCCATCTCATTCTATCCAGGTGTATAAATTCGATGGCGGAACTGCTGAAATTGTGTACGCGCTCATTTACTTCATCGTCCATCTGACTTAGTCATTTTTCAGAACGGCCTACGCGTCATTCGGGGGCCTTCTCATGTCATTAACCGGCTCGTTTCGACATATGACGAGCATTGTTCTCGGAGATCCCATCTATCTCTTAATGCGACTGTAGTGATGCATGTAAAAAGTAGACATGAAGCTAACGGCATCAGCTAATTTACAATGAAACAAAAAAATGATATATTACAGTGTAAACTGACATATCGAGCATAAACCTCTCAATTCACGCTGCCTTTAGGCAACGCAACTTATCGATGACATCTGCCATGTCTGCCTCCCGCGTGGTGTATCCCCCATCAAATCCCCAAAATCTACGGCCGGTTACCTGTACATCGACTTGTACATGATCGTGGGTAGGGCGCTCCTCTATCGGAGAAGCTATCGTGGGTACGGAGGAGGAGGACATGTCCTGGTAGGCAACACCGAAAAAGCGAGATAATTTAGCAGCACGGCGCCTGCGCTCCCGGAACGTTGATGTAAATGTGGAATCGTCAGCATCGGATGAGTCGGTGGGATTATTATTGTCGAAGCGGTCCAGGGGATGAGGCAGCATTCGCTCATCCTCGGGACTTGAAGAAGGACTGTACATCAGCGCAGGTGTGGGAGGCACGATGCTGTGTGTAGAAACGTTGGAAGAGAAGGACTGTCGTCTGGATGAAGGCCGGGCATCATCTATAAGTATTAATTCTGAAGGCGGGTCCTCTCCGAAGACCTGTCGTTCACAATGTCAGTAAGCACATGCAAGCTATGAAAATGCCTTGACTTACCTGCGCCATCTTTCTGGCACGCTTGACATTCAGTAGCCTCTGCTGCGGTGATATCTCACCCCCTCCCCAAAATTGCGGTCATACCGCTGGCGAAAATCAAGTGATTCTTCAGAAGTACCTGCGCGCCCTTGCTTATTGGTAAACAAGGAGCGGGACCTCGCGAGTTTGGCTTTGGAACCGTCTGCTTGACGATCCGAACCCGCGGTAAAATCGAAGCTGCGCATTCTAGTAGCTTTACGCCGGCCTGCTTCTCTGGTGCGTCCTAGCCGAGGGATGGGGGGTACTGGGGGCTGCTGATCAGTTGTTATGTGCTTCGACCGCTCAATGGTTGCGGCCGCAGAGGCCAGGGAGGATACGGAATCGTTAGGCATTGAATGGTGCGTGTCCGTGCGAAGGGACACCGAAGATGGGCTGCCCGGCGGTATATCCTGCTGCGGTACAAGCATCCATCCCGACGCGGTCTCGTTGATCTGGGGGAGGGGCGGAACCTCTGCTTGCCTCAAATCAGGCTGAGAGGTGTATCTCTTGCTTGATGTTGGACTATCCAGTGAGGCAGAAGCAGAAGATGGAGAACGCTTATGCCGAAACAGCTTCGAGGGACCGACCGACTGGTCTAACGATGGCATTTCGCCAAAAACTCTGCTCAGCCTCCTCGCTGTTTTGAGAGCGTCGCTTTGCCATCCAGTTCATCTGGGGTCCGTGGGACTGGCCCGTGGGATTGGGAACCATTGGCATTCATACAAACGGGAGAAGAAAGAAAGTCTGAGCGGGGCACGGCAGGGTGGACTGGTGAAAGAATGAGTCAGAGGTATGACACGGATGACAGCAGGAAAGACGAGTAAAAGGGAGCGGTCGGCGGATGAGGCCGCGGTAGACCGCCAGTGTTACTCCTTATGCTTCGATGGGATTTACGCGCTGCAAGCTGGTGTACGAAAGAGAGTCGTTTACGACCGGTACCGGGACCATTACCACCACTCTGGGTGCTTAATGTGTTCATTCAGATGGTTGCCAATTGAATGGGGAGTTTGAAATGCCTGTTCCTTGAATGGTTGCCAGGTGCCAGAACGCTCCAGAGAAAAAGGGTTCGTCATTGTAAGTGGAGCTCCATTAATTGTCGAGACAGTCCAAATCCCAGAGCCAAGAGGTGCAAGGAGCGACGATTGTCGAGCATAGTGATATCCTAGAAATCCTGTAGGCGGAAACACAGTCCCATAGACCCCATCAGCAAAATTTTCGTGCCGTGTACAACACTGTATAAGCAAACTGGCGCAACTTCCAGATATAGACGCTTTTTGTCACACTCATATATCGGACAGCTGCGCTTCCGGCGGACTGCGTTTCAGAAATTGAATGGTAACTATGTCTACTTATGAGTAATTCACACTATCTTACAATACTAGAGTAGCGTATGTGTAATAAACACTATAAATCCATTGCAATAAATTCAATCCCTATGGGGAACGCCCTATCGTATCTCAAGACAATGGTCGAAGGAAGACGGACCAAAGACACACGCTGAGCACACTTGGTTTTATTCCACTCCTCTGCTTCCTCCACGGCGGTGTAGTACTTTTCGTGTGTATGTATTTCGTCACTAACACGAGGCGACGGTCCATCATTTCTCGATACTGAAGAGGTCGAGGTATTGACTTCGGGGAAAGGGTATGAGAGCGATTCTGAGGCTGATGCCTTCGGGGAATCGCACACCTGAGAGGAGCTCAGAAAATTGGATGAGGTTAGTTCATCAGACGACGGCCATTCTGGACCGAAATCCAATGCAGAATGGAAAGATTCGCATGTCGATTCAGGTCGATGAGTCGATGAGGCGCGTCTGGATATCGACTCTGGAGGTGTTGCCTGATCTTCCGAGTCATGGAATGACACAGTCATCGTGGGAATCACAGCTTCGCGTGCTTGTTGGCTTTGGAGCATCTCTGCAGCAGCCTTCAACGCAATCTGCTTGGTTCGGTTCCATTCGCGACCCTCTGCTGCAAGATCCCGAGAGAGAACTGCACGGTGGCAGGCTAACTTGGTGGATTCCAGGCGTTCCTGCATAATGCGTTTGGAAACGCCTTGGACAGCGAGAAGAAGGCGATAACGGGTATGTCGCTGGAATGGGGTGAGGGTGGCAATGTTGCGAATGAAACGAAAGTCAGAATCCAGCTGTGACTGGGAAGCGGATATCCTAGCGTCCAAATCACGTATCTTGGACAAAATGACGTTGGAACGTGAAGGAAGACCCGAGATATCACTTTGTGCAGAGTCCGATGGAGTAGTCGAAGTCTGATTCAAGTCCAGCTCGTCGGCACGTACCAAATTATAACCCCATCGGCCAGCAGAAAGATCAGCCTTCACCTGATCAAAGGTGGCCTTGAACTGATCAGCTCCTTCGACCTCAGGTGCCACAGGAACGTTCTGCTCTACGGCGTCATGATCGTTCATAAACGTTACTTTCTGCTCTATGGAAGGTCTCATCGTTGGCAAATCTCGGTCACCGGAAAGAGGACTTGATGACTCGAGAAATCCACTGCCGCCCCACTTCCGTAATACAGGCGTAGCTTGATTTATGTGTTGCAAGTTGTGTAGATGTGAAGTAGCAGCAGCTACACCGGTCAGCTTCACGTCTGACCTTGACATCCCCATCGGTCTTATACGGACGCCGGCAGATTTGAACGAGCTGGCATAATTTATACGGGATATCCACTCGTTGAGATCTTTGTCATCCAAAGCTTGGAGTAAGAATTGGCGACTGTCTTGCATAACGAAACGGAAAACATTGCTATGCTAGTAATGATGTGAGATACAAATCAACGAGAGCAGAGTAAGAGGAGTATCACTTTGGTATATGATTCATCCCAAACGGCAATGCAATCCTTGACGGAGATAGACTCATCGGGGTTAAAGACAGTTGCTTGGGGATAGATGACTTGGTTGCCAGATGATGAATCGGAACTAAAGGCTAGGGTGTTTGCCCAAGTCACATCACGGAAAAAGAGGAGCTGGGAACCCGTCAAGATGACGCTCATTGGTCTCCATTTCCGATGTGTCGATTTTTTTCCGCCTTCAAGTGTATCGTCTTTCCTGGATAGCACACCTGCTTTAGATACCCGGAGAGTATACATCTCCTCCGTAAGAGACGGGGAATCTGGTAGGCCACCGAGAGGTCCAATTAATGGACTAGGTGGACTACCCATACCGAAAAACGAGGGAGCCAGTCGGTTATTCAGGACGATTTCGACGGCAGTTGCATTTGCAAATACTGACTGCAATTCGTCGTCATCCCAGCGACCGTTTGTGCCTTCCCAAAAGTACGGATGAGATGAAGGTATGTATCTTTCAATGTCGACACGGAGGGCACCGAGAAGGTTCTACAAAAGGAAAATGTGAGCGGGGAGTTGCGTGGTAATATAGACTTTACATTAGATATCAGATAGTAAGGATCAACCTTGTTTCCCTTCCCCAGAAGTCCAGACCCTGAACCATTGGAGCCAGTGCCCGAAACAGACGCATTAATTCTGGATCCCTCTGAAACGAACCCTCGTTGCCCGTTGATATCCAAAGGATCTTCTACAAAGATGAATGGCGCAAACACGATGTTATCGTAAAAGCACTATTATATGTGCTGAGAAATGGTTGAACAAGGTGATCTGATACGACTCACGTCCAAGACTTCAGAAGATACACCCGGCAGTCTGGTATTTTTAATGTAATCTGCCTTCGTCATTTTGCGTTTGTTCGATTTGTTAAAAGCATCTGTATGAAGCATAATCAAACTGAACGCTAAAATGTATGGATGATCTAGATAGCGCATTAAAACCGAATCACGAGGAATGACGGTTACAGCTACCTTCGGAAGTAAACAGATTCGGATGACAACTAACATATTGATGCGCAAAGGCCTCCATGACGCGGTCAATTTGTTGGGTCTCTCGCGGAAGGCCGACATCCATTAGTAGCCTCCGGAGTGCAACATCCAAAGGGTCGTTTGTAAAATTGAACCTGCTGATGTAGGCACGAAGCGCCTGTACGTGGAAAACATCCGCACTGAGAATATTTAGATCAAGTCCACAATGTAAAGTACAGACCGTACCTCGATGCAAGAACCCCTGCTACTTCAGCTTTGCTGACAACCGCACAGAGTCGATCCAGATAGACTTCCGGCGATTCGTCATCCACGCGAGGTCTAGGGATGTCGACAGTTTTATGAAGAGAAGGACGGGGGGAGTTATTGTTGCTAATGGCGGGTGACGAGCTCGATGATGATGCAGAGGCCAAGCGATTAGAAACCAAGGTGAAAGGTGAGGAAGGTTGAGAAGGGCCAGAGAACAATAATGATAATGATAACCGATGAAGTAACGGAGGATTTGTTTGAGCACGCGGTCTACGATTCTGATTGTAGGATTCTGGAGGCTCGAGATCAGGCCGCTGCGGTAATGGAGGAGGTGGACGGGTATCGGACAGAGGTGATGACGTGAAACGAGCGGATTCAGTAAACAACGAACCGACTACGTGGGAAGAATTTAATGGATCTGCAGTTGCCGGGCGACGCGTAGGTCGACGTGCCTTTGGAGGCACCAGAGATGAGGTTGAGGGTGACTGTTCAGGCAATGCGGGACGGCCTTTTGCAAGGCGCTCGGAATGACTCCTGGATAAACCTCGGGGATGAGAAGTATCGGCAGACTGGCGATTTGAAGCAGTTGAATGAGGAGTATCCAAGTTCATGAAGAAAGGTGAACCGGGTTGGACGGATGGTAGAGGCGTATATAGATTATTGGAATGGGGTGAAACCTTGGGCGGAGCGGGAGGATCGGATATTGGCGTCTTTTTACGCGTCCAAAATGACGCCCGACGAGACAAAGTCTTCGGAGGAACTTCTTCTTCTTCCTTGGCTTTCCCCTTCCCTTTGGAATCTGACATACTAAAGCCGAGGAATGTCGACGCATTCAGAGACAGCCCTCTCGTTCTCCGACGTTCTCCATTGGACCCATCACGCGTGTCTGAAGCAGCTCTGAGTTTATGAGAGCTTTTCGATTGACGAAGTGCTGGCCGGCTTGCGGGAATCGGTGAAGTCGCGAACGCAACAGTGTTCACCTCAGAAAATGGAGACGAAGAGGATGACCGAGAAATGACGTGTGGCAAGCCGACGCCCAATGAAGCTTGTGCCAACGCTGCAGTCGAAGATTGCGGTACGGGTAGAGTTTCGGGACAGGCTCTACCGTCAGGAGAAGGGAACAAGGACGGGAGCATACTCTCCGCCATGATCTCCTCCGCCGAGTCTCGCCGCGACGAAGAGCTCGAGGGTATATCATCTTCGTCTGTAGGCGTTGGAGGGAGATCCTTTTCTACTCGCAAAGGTCCGCGTTGAGAAGGAAGCATATCATAAGACTGTGCAGAAACAGTGGGACGGGCCGTTGCAATGGGAGTGACGTGCTTTCTCCACAAAGGAGGGGAGAAAAGATGTGTTGTGGTCTGGGTGGTAGTGGTGGTGACCACCTCTGTGGTCGTCGTCGTCGTTTCCTCCGAATAAACGACAGAATGAGCCGTTGATTCTTCGTATGGAGGCGGCGGCTGGTGCTGGCGTTGGACAGAAGGAGGCACGTCTGCGACTGGTCGGTTCTTAGTAAAGGGTATTCGTGGAACCATGAAGTAAGTCGAAGGTGCCCGAGAGATATTGAGTCGGGTGTGTACGAAAAAAGACATTCGCAGTAAACAAGTACCGCTCAGTAAAGACCGCTGCCCAAATGCAGCTAAATCCTCTGCGGTCTGGATATCGGCGTTTCGCTGCGTTATGGTGGGAGAAAGGGTTCAGTAAGCGAAACGCATACCAAAATCAGGAAATTGGAAATTGCAGTGGTGTGCCTTGGCGTATTCCGTCACGTTACACGCATCACGTATATCATCAGAAGTTGGTAAAATCTACGAAGATAGAGCAAAGATAAAGTACAGAATACCGGGAAAAATCGCTGCAACAATGTACTATGTCTTGTCCTGCTTTCGCTTTTCCTTTTGTATGCCTTTCTTTTTTGCTTCCAGAGTGGACCGCTGCAACAAATAATTAGCGGTAGGCACTCGACAGCGAGTATATTACATACCTCCAGGGCCTTCTTCTGTTGGCCATACTTCATCTTCTCGTAAAGCTTTTTCTGTCGGTTACTCATCATCATCTTGTTCATGTCAGACTCATCGTCGGCCTCATTCGTCTTCTTCATCTTTTTCCGCGATTTCTGCACCTCCTTTTCGAACGCACTTGGATCTACACCCGCAACTTCTGCAGCTAATTCTGCAGCCCGCAAAGCAGACTCATCTCCAGCTGCTGCTGTTGCGACAGCTTCTAAGGCTCGTTTATCGGACTTTTCTTCTGGAGCTTCCTCGGCATCATCGACTTCAATGTTATCCTCGGATTCTGATTCGCTTTCTTCCTCGGCGACCTCCTGCGCTCCAATTCCAACTGTAGGATCATAGGCACCTTCATACTCTCCAAAGGGACTGAGATGCGGTGGGAGGGTTTTCCCCTGCGCGTACGGCTCCTCCAGTAGAATTTTTCCTGCGTTGATACAATCGACAACCCATTGAGGTTGTACGTACTTTCTCCGAAGCCGTCTTTGCCGTTCTTCGGATGTTTCATCTGTTCGTTCAACCACCGGCCTGTCGATGATGACGTGTGTGATGGAATCATCGGAGAAAGTAAAAGGCGAGCCATCTCCAGAAGAGGACTCCCATCCAATTCGCCCGCCGAACGACCGTACAAGGAATTCAAATATAGGTCTCGAAGTCTCGCGAGATAGGAAAAATGTATACGGTGCGAAAAGAGAGGGTGCCGAAGACTGGGGAAGGGCCTCCAGCGATTTGAGAGTCGGTAGCGACGATGCAGGAAGGGTATCCGAAGCCGAAACATGAGGTACGAAGTCCTCATCGGTGTCTTGAGGCACCTCTTCGAGACTTGACATGATCACGTCAGCTCCCTCAACCCCAGAGCCATCTGTAGTCATGCTTTTGATGGTTTGTCGGACGTCCTTAGTCGAGATTTTGCGACCGTCAACGTCCACGACTTTGAGACTCGGCCGCGTTGGTTCACCTTTTTGAACTATTTCTTGGAGGCCAAAGGCTCCCACTCCGGCGCCTCCATCATATTTCTTCATGTCTAGTGGTGGAGGGTATACGAGTCCAGCGTCTGTATAAAGCTTGAAGAAGACAAATCCAAGAAGGGTCTGATAAAGCTCTAGGAATGTTAGCATAACTCGCACATCCACGTCGGTGGGAATCTGTAAAGATAGTTGAACGAGAGCTTTTCAAGAAAAAGGAGATGAGCCGAACATTTTGGCTGAACTGATATGGAACCAACCAGGTCACAGTCTGATCCATGACTTCTACCTGGTAGTAGACGCCCTTTATTGAGAAAAAGGCTTTTCGTAGGGACCTGGAGCGCATAATGTAGAGCTGCCATTCAGCTGACAGACGAGAGCAGTTTTCTATGAGAGACGGCGGTATGCGGAGATTGGAGGGTAGATTTGCAAACAGAGAAATCATGCACAGAGCATCGTCTATGTCCCTCAAAGCATCGATGAATGAAGGATACCTGAACAAATATGACGCTGAAGCTCAATAATATTGCCTCGGGAACACGCACCTCTCCTTGATGATATGGTCTAGCCGATACACCGGTTTATGCTCTTCCAGACTTTTTGCGTCACTCCACTCCCCTCTACCAAGTGCACGAGACAGTTTTTTGGCAAAAGCCTTGTGCTCCCGCAATTTCTTCAGAACAGGTTCATGCGCCAGGAAGCTATATCCTTCGCATAATAGAATGTAGTTGGAGCAGAGGAACCTTTGTTGGCGCGTTTTCTGCTGCGAGGTTCACGAGGAAATATTCCTTCAAGGGAAAACGTATTAAGACTAGTAAAAAGTGCAGAAGTCAAGCTTACCTTTTAGTATACATAGTCGTCGGAAATCAGCCAGCGAGCATTGAAGACGCTTGACCGCTGAAGAACGAGTTACATAGGCTTTTGCCGCGCCGGCCTTGCCTTTTTGCCTCAAACGACCCATTTTTGTTGGAGATGAAGGTAATTGAGGAAAAAATGTGACTTCCCAAAATGGACGAACGGCGAACTTTTGTTTGCAAATAAACAACCAAGCTTCCTTCTCACCAACTCTGACCTCGAACACGATGAGGTGAGTCAAATTTTTCCTCTTTGATTTGCATCTCATTTTTTCTTGCAGTCAATACGTTCATGTCCCAAAATCTGAATTAGACGAAGTCCAACTTCGTCAGCTCGAGGAACACGAAATATCGCAGGGCCCGCTGTCAGTTCTCAGCAAGCTGTCCGAAACCATGCGCAGGTCCTCATATCTCTACGGAATGACAAAAAACTTCTCGCCCGAGTAAAGGCATTTGACCGGCACAGCAACATGGTGCGTCTTCACTTACCAATTTTCTTCGAAAGCGGCCTCAGTCACTTCCCTTCAGGTACTGGAAAATGTTAAAGAGGCACGTCGTGTTGTCGTTGTTAGCTGCCAACCATAGCCGACTGACTCTCCACAGATGTGGACGGAAATTCCGAAAGGGAAGAACAAAAAGCCTGTAAACAAAGATAGGTTTATTAGCAAGATGTTCTTGCGGTGAGTTCTGTCTTCTAATTCATAAAACTTGCGACGATTAATATCCATTACAGCGGTGATTCCGTTATTCTCAGTGGGTCTTTTTCCGTTTTTCTAACTAATACTGAACTGATATTTCTCCCTAGTTCTACGTAATCAAGCATAGGCGATGGCGGTGGTGGTTATTTCGTACGGTGTGGATGTATTGTATGATATGTTTTCTCATCTGAATCTGTTAGTGCGACTTGGCATTCACCTTGACTGGTATCAGTATCCTCTGTTCCTCAGATCTTCCCTCACCCTTTCTTCAATTTCTCTGATGGATTCGAAAATCGATCCCAGGGCAACCAACCCAAAGCTCTGAGCCCCAAATGATTTCTGCTCGGTCAGTGAAAGCTCCCAAGCTAACCATCCCCTTTGCAACGCCTCTTCAAGAGGTACATCTTCGTCTCCTCCCAACTCCTCTCGGACGCCGCGTACCAAAAGATCCGTCTGCTCGCGAAGTTTAGCTGTAAGGTCTTTTCTTTTGCGAGGTTGTGATGTCTTCTGCGTAATGGCGCCAATAACAACCTCTTCCTCCGACAGCATCCCACCACGATGCGAAAGAGTGTAGCTCGCGCAGATGCCTTGAAGTTCTGCTTGGTAACGACGAAAGATCCGGACAAGATACTCCAATTCTTCTTGAGATGCCCCCGTGGTTTCAATAAATTGTGCAACACGGTCTTCGATTTCTGCGAGGACTGGGTCATCATCAAAATCAAGGTTCGAGAGAGCGTCAGAAATTTGGTCCAAGTCTTGATGCTCTGTGTTTATATTTCGCACACCGCTTCCTCTTGTGCCGCGTTTGCGATTGGGCTTGACTTCAATGGCAGGAAGTTCTATTGCACGAAAGAGTTTGCCGATGGCTCGTGCGCTCTGATAGTAGTTACTGGAGGAAGACCCGACGGTCTCGGGCGCGTTCCAATCAGGTTTGGCGCGGAATTTTAGCTTCGGTATAGCATTAAGAGCGACGGGTTGACCTGATTTGGGATAGTCGACAGCATCACTGTGTAAAGCAGACAGCTTTATGCAATCTGGATCAAAAACTTCTTGAGGGCTTTGGTCTGCGATTATAAGCCAGTTGATCGCAATGATACCGAGGACCTGGCAAACCCGTCAGATGTTGCTAGAAACTGGTACTGGACGAAACTCACATCACTATTGATGTATTCCATCACAAATTCCGCAACGTCCGCCATTGTACTAGGACGATCGAGTAAACGTTTAGGTGCCGGGTCGTACTGCGCGGGATCGTGGGTTCTAGTGGGGCAGAACCTAGGCATAGAATTCAAAGGAATAAGATTGTATAAATCTCCGTCAAGGTCCCCTCCACCCAGCATACTCGGAACAGGTCGTGGACCTATAAATGAATTGGTAAATACCTTAGATAGAGAAAAGCGGTACTTACCTGAGGTTGAGAAAACAACAGTGTTAGGAAGCGGCTCTGCAGCAAACGGCGAACCATCCGGGGTGCTCCGATGGCGTTAACAACTCTCACGTCCCCGGGATGGATGGTGGGAGAGCGGGAAATAAGTACAGGTCCTTCAAGATATATCCGTCTCGTCGAATCCTGTGGCTTGATGCACGCAAAGATCTCTCCCTCTTTCAAAGCGTGATGTACGTCCGCAACACCCACGAGTGTCCAGGCACCAGGTATGGGAATGCGAGCATGATTTCTAAGAAGACGAAGGACATCATACGTGGCCACTGTCATCATCTTCTGATAGAATTCACTGTTGAACATGTTGTCGACACCGAGTCTGTGAAGACCGAGGAGCACCGAAGTGATTCGGTATGAGGTGCCAAGACCAAAGCTTTCCAGCATACGTGCGGCTTTTCCAATGTTTCCCTAGCTTCGTGGACCTCCTGAACAGCTTTGTCCTGATACTCTTTGAAAACTTCGTAAGGAACGCCAAGACCCTCCAAAAGCATGATCAAGGGCCTATTTAAATAGTATAGACCAGGTTTGTCGAAGGCCCTCGCGATTTCGACGTTCCTAGACTCGGTCCCTTCAAATTTTATCATCGAGGGGCGCAAACAAACTGTTTTCCCTTGGAGTTTGTAGTCGACAGAGAGCATTCCTTTCGAACCCATGAATCGTACTTGGAAGGCGCGCGGCTGTGCTCTGTTCTTCCGTCTTCGCTGCTTCAGCGATTTCAAATCTGACCAAATGTCGCGCGCCATCTCCAAGGAAAGCGTACCAACACCATCCGTGAAACAATATTTGTCGTTTTCAATATCAGAAATTCGGATGATTTCTTCGATCTCAGTTACCGTCGCATCGGTCGCAGTGAAGGCTTGCGATAATCTGGCCGCATACCGCGCTGGACAACGCATAAGCTCCCCATCAAACGTTCCAAGACTTTTGATGATGGCAGCAGCGTCGACTGTAACATCTTTTTCTTTGAAAGGCTTGACGAACCTAGATAGGCCATGAGATAGAGACAGTGTATGCATGATAGGACTCACCAGACAGAATGCTCTTTGAGAGCTGACTGGGAGTATGCAAGAAAAGTGAACCGCCGGTGTGCCATGTGCAGTCCATCTAGGAGAAAAGTGCCCACTCTGAGACGAATGAGAGCGGGCCCATCCACTTCTCTGTCAAATCTATACTGAAGCCGATCTTCTTCGGCAAAACTGACCCGCAGAAAGATTCGTGGTTAGCTGAGCTATAGGTGCGAATAACACGATTCGAGCGTTCTGGATAAGGTCCATCTAAGATCATTCTAGTTGGAGTGATGAGGATATGGAGGGATTCAAACAGACTTCCGTCGGTAGGCTTCAAAGAAGGAGCTTTGGCCTGCGCCTTATAATCCTGCTCCGCAAGTAAGAAGCACTGGCGAACCACGTCCTCTGTCTCGGCGGGCGTCTCGTCATATAACAATGCCTCAGCACGGGGGCGGAAATAACGAAGAAACGAGGCAGTGTAATCCTTCCCTTCCACCAGAAATATTCGCTGTATGTCAGGCATCAAACCGAGCATCTCCTTGACATCTAGCAACAAATTTCGGACAAGAGCTTCGATTTGGAAAGCGATGCTCCAGTGGAAGTATCTCTGCCATTGAACAAGATTGTCCAGCAAGTGGGAAGAAAATAGTCCTCGCCTGTCAGCAGGATATTCCTTGTTACTGATGTTGTGAAATTGAGCCGTGTGGCTCAGATCCTGGAACTTTTGGAGTTCATCAACGTCATCACAAAGAAGACGAAGGGAATGGGAAGTGAAAGGAGCAACGTGTGATGATCGTCGATGGGAAGTGCGTGTAGGCGCCGCCGGGGTTTGTGCTCCTCCTCGAACGATGGCGGTACCACAAAGTAGAAGAAGATTACGTTGAAAGTCAGGTACTGATGTACGGAGACCTCTGCAATGTTCGATAATCGCGTCACGATCGCTAGAGGCGGAGAAGTGTCTGCGATCCTGATTCGGATCTCCCGGCGTTCGTTGTCGAATGAAAGTGCACAGCACGAGGTAGAAAAAGTTTTCTCCCACTCTATGGAAAAGATGTAGTCGCGACAATCCCATCCGAACTGAATGGTCCTGATGAGAACAGATTCTCTTTGGAGTTTACTTGTACGCCAATTCTGCTCTTCTACGGCCCTGGGGTCGAGATACGGTGTCCGTGTGATGTTGTCCACGATCTCTGATCGTGGACCTCGTCTGCTGACGCAGAACTTGACTTGTCGAGATCCCACAGAAAACTTCTTGGGTCCCCGCTCCCCATATTCACGAAGGAACTCGTCACCGACACTGGTTGTCGGAAGAGTTAACGATCCTGAACCACCATGTTTCTTTGTCCCCCTCTTGTCCTTGTGTAAACGAACGTGAAAGTTTAGCGGTGTTTCAGAGAACGTCGTGTAGTTTGGGCCGTGCAGGATCTCTGCGAGGCCGATGATGATATCGTTTGTTGTCGACGAGAAATTGATGTTTCGCATGATGAACTCCATAGTGGAGGATAGTGTGAAGACACTGACCGCCGCGATAGATGCTGTTGATGAGGCTGTTCACGGCTTATATATGATAGCTTCTACTCCAAAGATAACTTGAACAGCTGATTAAAAGGAAGAGCTTATAGAGCGGTTAGGACCAGACCTCGACTCCTAATCTGATCCCTTGATCACTTCCACGTGTTGAGACTGCACTAAGACTGCACGGGCCATGCTGGATGTTCAACCAGCACTGGGCGGCGATGAAGACGACGAGCAGCCACAGGGAAACCCAAATCATCGAATGCTGGGGAGTATTTGACTAATTTCTCGGCGGCCAAGCCTGAGCTGTTCTTCAATGGTGACCTGCGGGTTCGTGCGTCACCAAAATGGGGCTACAAATATTGTTCCAGGGAGTACTTACAACATCCGTAAGATGTCGATTCCGTTCGAATTCGCTTCTTATCCAAGTTATTGTTTCTCGTCGGGTGGCAGGGTCTGCTATGGCTGAGACAAGTCGGTCAAATATCAGGGAATTGAGAAAACAAAGGACCTTTGGAGGAGCGTAGAGCACGTCTGTACAATGCCAGGACTTTTTGTCGCAGAAGAAAATGTTTTAGAGTAGGCTGGTGCATGGAACAATAAAATGTGGTGAGCGTGAACGTGATCGTTTGAAGGCCCGCGGTGCGCTTTGACCACTTTGACTGTCTCTGCTTTGGGCCGCCCACCAGCTGGTACCGACAGCATCGTTTCCCTTCCTTTTCGTCATGACTTCACCCACCACTGATGTCTCTCTCACTGACACAGAAATCCCAACAACCTTGGACACGACACCTGCCGACGCCCTTGCTGTTTCTCTCGAAGGCGCAAAACTTCAAGACGAAGACAAGTCAACAGAACAAGATGACACCCTCACTCTTCAACCTTCCCAGCGTCCATTGAGAATCTATACTAGAGCTCGGATACTGGCTTTGTCTAAATCACCGCTGGTTGCGCCTCCAACGGACATGCCTGAACTGAAGGATTGGTTTGGGTGTGTTTTGCCGTTTTTATGTTCGTCTTTTCTTGACATTCTTGCAGAGCTGAAAATGAACAGAACCTGAACAAGAAAGATCATGACTCGACTCCTCCTAATAGTGCTCGGGAGCGACGGTGAGCTACTGGAATAAACTCGTCATTTCCTGTTTTTGAGTTGACTATTCATAGATTCCGACGAGACGTCGACGATAACGGTAAATCTTTACAAGATTCTAGTGCTCCAGATACTCACGCCAGTACAGATGCGTCGTCGCGGCCTTCTTTTCGATCTACTCTCTCACAGCCTTCACAAATGGGAAACTTCAAACACCAATCTTTGCGCGACAGAGATGGCGATAAAGACAGGGACCTCAGAGATAAGGAGGGACAGGAGAGACTAAGAAATGTAAAGCATTGCGTCTTTTATCCCTTTCTGCCTACTAAAACAAGTCGCAATTCAGCTTTCTGATAAATTCGACCGGGATCGTTTAGCGCTTCCTTTGTCCAATATAAGGGGCAAGGACAGGGAACCTGTGTCTCATCTAGGACCTGGATCGAGCCGAACATCTGGGCAACCTCAGCTTGCCGGTGTCGCTGCGCGACGGGGCGAAGGCAGGGAAAACGGCAAAAAGAAGGCAGGCGAAACTAACGAGGATTGGCGACGAGGTACGACTCTCGTTTCACTAATATGATCACGTTGGGCCTAAGACATCTTAAGGCGGTGAGCCTCGCCGGCTGGGAAGAGACGAACGTGAGTAACGTCTCGTTTGGACTTTGATTTTGTACTAATGAAGTAGTAGGCTCTGATACTCGAGGAGACCGTGATGAGCGGGAACGTCCTCGTTCGCGCGTTCGAGATTCCTCTAGGTCAAGAAGAGATCCTTCTGCGTCCAAGCGAGACCGTGAGGATAGAGACCGTCGTGACCGAGACAGAGAAGAAAATCGCAGGGACGGCGATCGAGATGACTACCGTCGCGGAAGGGACCGTGACACGGATAGAGACAACGATGACCCCGACGCTGGCGAGATGACGGTAAGAGGGATGAGCGTATGGCAATGCGACGAGAGCGGGACAGGGAGCGCGAGCGTGATCGGCGTGATAAGCCTGGTCATGATCAAGCATGGGACTCTTCGAATGACCGTCGTTGGGCGCCTGGAGACGATCGGTCGAAGAAAGCGACTGGTAGAGATAGGAAGAATGGCGTCGAGGATGGCAAAGACGACCGACGTGGTGAGCGCGAGAGGGAGAAGGAACCTGCGTGGATGGATACGTATGTTCCTACTTCACCAAGCACGGGAATTTTGGGTGGCAAAGGTGCCGATGGAGAACTGGACGGCATCCAAGCTTGGAAGAAGGTCATGAAGGAGAAGGAACAACGAGAGAACAAGGCTGATCAACCGTCGGAGGATGTTAAGGATGCCAGCGATCAGACTTCTCCGCCTGAAAAACAATTGGATGAGATTCAGATCTTCAAGATGCTGATGAAACGAGAGCAAGAGCAAAAGAAGTTGGACCAATCCAGTGACGTCTCTACCGAACTTCAAAGTCAAGACAAAGCAGCGGCAGGTAAGTCCCAGTTTCGTCTTCGACTATCACTATCTTACGATCTCGAAAGAAGGTGCTAGCTCCGAATCTTCGACTGGTAAAACGACGGGTCGGGGTGCCGAAAACGCTCACGTTCCTCCTTCTATAAACACCGCTTCCACCATACAAGCAGTACCCAATGTGACCGCTGACCCTTCAGTCTCGCTGTTGTCGATGTTTGTCTCAGGGGAACAGTCCAAACAGCAAAGTGTGCATCCCGATCGAGAGAGTTCCAAAACTCCAACTTCTTCCAGGCTTTTCCCCCGGCCTATCAACCAAGATGGGGCCCAAGCAGATCGTTCTTCCGTTGACCCTTTGCAACCTCAACCCACTACTGTTTTCAATCCTCCTCAGGGTTCTCGTCTTCTAGCCTTCGGCTCTCGAGCGCCTACAAAGCCACAAACATCTACATCTATCACTCCAAACGGTGCCGGGACGCTACAATCTCAAACAAAACCTTCCTTGGCGCAACTTAATCTGCCTTCGAATGTTTTGCCGTCGGAAAGCTCGAAAGTAGAATCGCATCGTACACCAAATTCATTTTCACCATTTGAGGAACACGATCCAAGTCTATCATCGGGCGCAGCAGAATCTGCGCGTCGCGAGCGTCAGTCGATATCGTCAGAATCCGGTCCTTGGGTTGATTCTGGTGCCGAAGGTTCTGCTCTAGGACAAGCACCTGGGAAGGGTAGCCGATTTGCGAAGTTCTTCGACGGTAAAACGCGAGATGGGTTGACGTACGGCCCTAAAACGCAGACTCCTGTGGGTTTCATGTCATCCTCACCAACGCCTGGTCAGCGACCCGAGGGCGGATACAATGGGAATCCTGACCTCAGAAATATGGACGACATCTATGCTATGTTGAACAATTCTTCGCAGGTGCGTTCTGGATGGTGTATGTGCACCAATACTTACGTATTAACAAGGCTCAGCGGTCTAATAACATGAATCCTCCAAACTCTGCCCCTACGATCGGCGGCATCCCTTTCGGACAGCACGCGCAAGCCCAATTACACTTGCTTCAGCAGCAGCAGCAGTTGCAGTCTCAGTCGCATCATTTGCAGAATAACCGCCTCGAGCCGTTATATGAGAGCCGTCTCGATAACCGCAACTTCATGCCAGATGGACTGGTACCTGGCTTACGGTCCGCCCCTCCCCCGCGGAATCGTGAAAACGGTGGGATGTTTTCAGATCCCCTGGACGAGGCTATCCATCTGAGTGCCCAACGCATTCCTCCTATGCCACAACGTGGGATTGATCATCTTTACTCTGGTCCAGTCCCTTATTCCCAGCAGGCTGGGCGACATGCAGCGGTACCTCTGCAGCAGTACCGTGGTGGACCCTCACCCATTTCCAGCCAGAACCCGTTAGCGTCTCAACATCAGCGCATTCCCCCAGGATTAGCAAATCTTGGGGGACGTCCCCCCCATGAACCTAACCAGTTTGTTGGTATTCCAAGCGTCCATGGTGGACCCGTAAATGGCCCTCAACCTTTTACTACCTATGCTCCTGGTGGAAACCTGGGATATGTAGGGCCCCCTCGGGCTCCACCTCAACAACTCCAAAGTACCGTTTCGCAGCATCTACTGGGAGGTCTGGGGCATCCAAATGGACTAGATTTACGGAATACCAATCAATCCCAACTCTTGAACATGGGAGCACTTGGCGGTAGTGCCCGAGGCATGGGTGCCAACGTGTATCCTGGGCAGAACCATAATGCACAAGCCTCGCTTCATGCTATGCGTCAGCCGCAGCAACAGCTTCCCCCCCACCTCGCCCCTCATATGCTGCCCCATCTTCAACAACAACAGGTACCACCAAATGCTCAATCGGCTGATCTCATGGCACTTCTGTTGGGCGGTCAACGCAGAGAGTAGAACAAGATCCAAACCTGATTTGATGAATCTTCAATTGCATTGTCTTACAGTTCCACTTTGTCAATAGTTTATCACCTGCTACGACAGACTCTGCTATACCTTGACACGTCACATGTTACCACCGTCGCAGTGTTAGGTTCTAGATGATGGCGGTGAGTTCACCACACGACATTGTTCTGTTGACGAACGGCGTAGAAATGCATCAGATAACACATAACGACAACAATTGAATCATGGAGAGTAAAATTTCCTACGTCTCTCCCCTTTATATCGCTGTTATCATCAAGTCACACACTGACGATTACATCTTTGATTTCCGTGAACCATTGGTTCAATCTCGTTACTGACCCAAGTAGGCATGGTGACGAGCTCTGCCATCGGGTGTGTGGTCATAATATTTATATGAAACTGCGTTGGGGCTAACGGTATTTGTAGTGCTCACCTGCTCTGCGTCCTATCGGATCTTAGGTCATCGTCCACCAGGAGATGTTTGGGAATGAGATGAAAGAAATATGCCCTTTCTAATGGAAGTGCTGACATCTGTCCTAACTCAGTTCGACCCATACAACCACTGAGAGGAGTTATCATGTCTCCGATAAGTACTCTTCATGGTAATCCTTTCTGCAATGTTCGGGACCGACGAAGTCTATGTGACGATCATCACAGGCGCAGAATTAAAGGCTAGATGACATTGAAAGTGATATTCAACGCTCTTGACTTTTCAGACAACAGAGTTGTGAAACTGGCCGCTGAAACGACAGTAGTACAAAACTGTCAGCAGTAGTCTCGGGGACGTTTGGATGGCTCCATCAGTGATTGGTATGTGTAGGTGAAAACGCCTGCCCCTGGAGGTCTCGGACTGACGCTCAGGACGCTCGTGCCGCTCATACATCTGTCCAGAGGTGTTATGTGGCTTTCGACAGTTTAGGCTCCCTTTTCGAAGTGTCTCCCAAGGACACGCTCCTTCACTCAACGCAAAGATCTCTCGATAGACTACAAGAAGAAACCGGCCATTTTTTTAGTATGTCAAAGTAGGTTGCCTTAATTTCATTGGAACAGGTTGACATTTTCTTACAGATATCACGACCATGATGACAGGCCCGGTTCCATTCTCCGGATTACCAGTTGCGCTGCGCGTCGTTGGAATCCTCAATGTAGGCTAGTCAGTTTGCTCAACATCACATTTAGTAGCCGTCATATCTCAGCCAGGAGATAATAAATTGCAGACTTCGTCAATCAGTGATTCGTCGAGAACCATTCCAGAGTTCTTTCCTTTGGCGAATCAAGGGAAAACGTCCGAGAGAAACTATCCAGGACATGCATACACCATTCTATGGTGTACGTTTCGCCCCACCGCGGCATTGCGTACTGTCATAACTTACGGAATTCCTTAAATACCGGGACTCGCCACACCTCTATTGCAGTGGCTATAACATTATACGGCCCTGGTCGGTGGCGTCAAGTTCCGGGTTTCAGCTAGCCTGCATACTCCTGCATATTGCGATTCTGTTGCGGAACTTACAAGGCACGAATATTTTCGAAACTACTTTCCGTCCCAGACTGAATGCATATTATTATCTCTATGCACTTCAGAGGCATCCCCACCTGCGTAGTTATTTCATCTCTCACGTTATTTGTATGCTTACCTTTGCCCATCTAAGATCGCTCTGTGACTGATATCAGCCTTTCACAGCCTCGATAAACTATGACGTTGGTAACCGTATGGCCCCGTATGGTGGCGACGAGGACTATATCGTATTTCAAAAGTTAAAGGGGACGGTCATGGAAAGCAATGATAAGTTGTTTGTTTCAAGGTCAGGTGCGTTATCAGTGCGATCCTAATATCACAATTGATTCTAATCCCTAAAACAATCGTACCTTTTTCCAGTACGTTCTCAGGTACTTCAGACCGCCATGAACCTCTGGGTACTGGCCATCATGTCTATGGTACATCAGATGCTATTCGTCCCTACATTTATTGCTCCAAATACATAAATCTCTACACAAGATTTCGGCACTTCGGCAAAATTGACCAGCAACAGGGCGTGCCGCCGCGGATGAGGAGCCTCTGTTGTCTCGGGACAAATATGCTGAATTTGGAACAAAGTAAGGACCCCATCTCAGATCTGGCCACCTGCCGGGCCCGACACATCCTCCAAGGTACTTTCGTACTTTCTACTGATTCAAAACTCAATAACTGATGGCAATGTATCGTAAGGTATCGTAGCACTGGAGCTCCTTCGGAACAACAAGCGAGGTAGTAGGGAGATGTTCTCAGCCTCTATGTTTGTCTGTATCTCTGCTGCAGAAATCAGATCTGACCGTGGACCGTGGTACGCTAGTTCAATTTTCCGCCTTTTCAAACCTGAAATAGAGCTGACGCCAAAGGTGCGTAAATTGCGTTGCTTCAAACGCAAAATTTTCTCTGAACTAGGCGAGCAAATTTTCCCGAGGCGGAGAAATTAAAATTAAAAGTCTAGGTTGTCGTGGACGTCAATTCGGTCAACATCCAAGGCGACTTAGCGCCCTGGGGTGGGCATACACTTTACCGAGATCAAAGACATTACTTGTCATCTGCAGTGCAGTGGTTCTAGCGCGCGGAAATTCTACAGCGCTCTACAATTTATCTATGTACATTGTTTTTGAAACGGCTCAGCGCCAGGAGTCACAGCAACCGGCGTTCTTAATTCACAGGACTTCATAATGCGTGCGATTTTCAACGTAAACTGTTTAGGTCTTCGAGAAGTGGTGCGCTCTCGCTGATCTTTATATGGTACCTTGTTAGGTTACCTACAGGGACCTGAGGCACAAAGGGTACTCTTGTTGTGGCAAAACGAAACCCACGCCGGGAAATCTGGGATTCTGTTACGCATGGGGTGGCCCATGATGACATACTATTTTGATTCTGCGAAATATCGGCCTTCGATCCGACTTGCATGATCGCGGTAACAAGGTCGAGGGAATATGCGGATGGAAGGTGTCCTCCATTCTTCCTTCCCTGATTCTGTCATATCTTTCACTGGGTACAGCGTAGGAAGTTATTGACAATCTAGGTTGGGCCATATTTGAGATACCTCACACAGTAGATCACGGTCTTACTGATCTGCTCATGCATCACGTCGCCGTACTCTTTGAGGCTGCATGTCAAGACGCCAAGATGCAGAGCTTAAATATGTAAATCGCAACTGCCTCGCTTCAGGTTCAAGGTATATGTAAACCAGATAATTAAAAGGTTTATTTATTTAATGTTGAAGGCCGGCGGTCTTTGACGTGCAGAATTTATGGACACGTCGCTTCGAGTATCTATCTATTCGGAACCTGAGGCGCAGCACCGGCGAGGGATGTCGCACAGATGATCTAGGTGATTTGTATACGTGAGATTAGAGGAAGGAAAGGGTACGGTGTGGCATATGATGGGCGATAAGTGTGACTGATGAGAGGGGAAACCTGGAGATACTGGTGGGCAATGATGCACGGGTCTCACGGACACAGCAGGTCGACAGCTCGTTATAAAAATACGAACGCCTTCGTATTTAATTTTGTTAATGGGCGGTAGTTAGATTGAGACTACGGCGTACTTGGCGGAAGAGGATGTCGGACTAATGCACGGTGGAGACAGTGGCTCATTACGTGATTGCGGCTTACTTAAATAGAGCCGCGCAGGAAAGTGTCAAGTTGAAGACGAATTCTCTGCCTGCAGGCAGAAAACGTGGTGCATTTGCATACAAATGGGTCTTCATCCGATACGAATCACAGATGAATGAGATGAACATCAAGGGTTTCTTATCACCGAACAGGCGAATAGTCCGATTTCGCCCTGCACTGCGAGGCGTATAAGCGGAACACGCGTTAAACACATTGCCAAAGCTCGCCCTTCAAAAACTACTGGCTACGAAGCTGACAATCTTTTAGCCATCCCTCTGCCGCGTACTTGTCGAGTTCGTCGCGCTACCATTCTGGCCCAACGATAGCTCCTGCAACATTGCGTCGTTGTCTACATTCTCGGAGTCACCCATCTCAACTCACCACAGTCGTTCTTTTCGTCGCCTTTTTCTCGGTTCTGTTGTCGTCATAGCATCCAAAGTGCAAGTATAATTTCTTTTCTAATTCAAGCAGGACGCCTGCTTTTCAAACAAGTGCTCCCCTACTCCGCATTGTGAGTGGTTGCCTCGGGAAGGTGATTGGGAGACTAATACGATGAATAGACGGTGCGATATTCGCGTTGAAAACTGGTACGTGTACAGTCCTGACAGAGGCTCAGTACTGACGGGCACGGACAGACCTGTTACTGAGGTGGGTTTTCGTTACGTCGATACGTCATGTCGAGGTGGCTGTAAAACGTGGGCCGTGGGAATGACCGCGGACAATCCCAAAATCTGGCTCGGCGGACTACAGTTTCCGTCTTGTTTTTCGAGTCTTGTTTTCCAGACATTTTTCCGGCGGGTTTGTTTTCTGCGTCATTGCCCTTACTGTCACTTGCATTTCGTGGTTTCTGCAGCGTTGCAGGTTACCCTGTTATCGCAGGGAATGTGCGGCACTTAGGTGTCGTAAGATGGCAGGAGGTGTCAGGGCACGATTGAGCGCTGATAATCGACGACTTCTGACACCGCAACCGGCAGCATTTTCCCGATTGATCTGGACTTTTCATCCTATTTCACGTATTTCAACCGAATCTTGCAATTTCATCAATTCTTTATTTATTTCTATTTTATTGTTTTTGTCCGATTCGAGTATTTCGCACTTTATATACTCCCTGGCCTCGACCTCGCTTCTTCTCTTCGTCGTCGACGTTGTCGACCCTCCCTTCTACCCTCTTCACGACCCTCCACGCTGACCACGACTCTTATTTCCTCTAGTGTCTCTGCCTTCACTCCTCAAGACCTGCACACGCTTCGCTGTCGTTGTCGCTGTCCCCATCGCATGAATAGCAGTCACACACTGGTGAGTCGTCACTTTTGTTTTATTTTCGATCGTCTTGTTCGTCGAGTCTGTGTGTCGGTGTTACTCGATCGCGTGGCTGGCCATTGGCTTGCTCAACATTCACCATTTAAGGCATTTTCTAAAGTGCTGGCTTGGCTCTGTACGACCACCACGCGCTGGGTCTGCCACTTGCACTCTGCAGACGCGCTGCCACGGTCTTAATTTTCTTGCCAGACCCCCTCTCTCCTTCCTATCATCATCATGTCCTCACGCGCTTACCCGTCTTCTCCTGCCAGTCCTCAAGACATGAAAGATCTTTCGAACAAACATACCCGAGTCTCTCTTATCTACCCAAAGAAGAGGCCATCTCCTCATGGCGTTTCCAAGAAGACACCATTGCTCCCTGCATATGGTCCGTCTCGCCGGTCACCTCGCTCAGCCAAATCAGCTCTCATTCTGCAACGGCAACGCGACGTGCACACCCTCGCTCTTCGGCGGGAGGGCATCTTGCTGGAGGACGAGTACCGTGACGAAATAAGAGTCTATATGCATGAGATGGAGGTATGTGTCTCGCACAGCTTGGCGTGTACGCATATACCCAATTTTCTACTTGTCTAGCTCTTCACCATGTCCTCGACCCAATCCATGGATCAGCAACCCGAGATTGGGTGGCATATGCGGCCCTGTCTCGTCGACTTTCTCGTAGAGGTTCACTTCTGCTTCCGACTGCGGCCAGAAACGCTGTATCTCGCGCTCAATATTGTCGATCGTTACGTCTCTCGGCGGATAGTATATATCAAGCACTACCAGCTCGTCGGCTGTGCTGCTTTATGGATTGCTGCAAAGTTTGAAGATGCCAAGGACCGCGTCCCTACAGTCCAGGATCTCATGCAGATGTGTCACGATGCGTATGAAGAGTCGGCCTTCATCCAAATGGAAGGGCACGTTCTATCTACCATTCAATGGACCCTTGGCCATCCGACGGCCGAAGCCTGGCTTCGGCTGATGTGCTGCGGTCCTTGCCTCGAAGAAGCCAAAGTGCAGCATGTCGCCCGTTTTCTCATGGAGATCACCCTCTTCTATCGCGAATTTGTCAGATTTGCTCCCTCATCTATCGCCTTGGCTGCCCTCACTCTGTCGAGGTTCCTTTGCGGGAAACCGCGCCGTTTATGGGAGGAATCAGACGAGTGTTTGGAAGTCGTCGATCTCCTGGATTCCCGTCTCGGAATGCACGTCAACGACTTGTCGGAGACTCTGGTGAAGAAATACTCGTATGCTTTCTATTCGAAAGCCGCTACGTTTGTCGTGCAGTACTATTTGAAGGGAGGTCGCTTCGCTGGACAGACATACTCGCCATTCCCTGTGACTCCGACCCGTTCCATTGCACCATCTGCTGTCAGCACCCCCATGAGTGCTACGACGTCGGTGTCGGACACGTCCGATGATTTCCCCCTTACGCCAACGACTCCCGCAGTACTATCCAGCGAACCCTATATTACGAGTGAATCCTTCATGGATTATAACTCTGATGACAAGGAGAATGTGCCGACAACTTTTGAGCCTGTTGTCGGTAAGCACAGACCGGACAGCCCTCTGGATCGATATCTTCCGCATGACTTTGTGACCTGTCGACCAGTGCTGCAGAATCGCAATGGGTCGCCAAGATTCGCATTTCCATAGCAGTCTCCTTCAAAATCGCAACCGCGCCTGTATTTCTCATCGTTACTTTCCCATCTTGTCTCCCTGTTCCTGTCCAAAAGTTTTCAATACCGCAAAATGTAATACCATACATGTCGCCTCGCATCCGACAATCCGCAATCCGCAATCCTGTTCTCTACAATATCAATATCAATCATCCATGCATCACTTTCTCTCGCAATTGTTACCAACTTTCCATTCATCCATCCCACTATCATCCCGCATCCATCATTATCGTCACCGCTATCGTACATTGGCAGGCTTACAACCTATTCAATGGGTCGTGAAGATTGTCCTGATTTATTTGACGTACTTTGATTGAAGGGCGCCGAGTCGAGACGAAAGACAGATTCGCTCAACTTAGCGTTTCTTGGACTGCAATATCTAAAGCCTCCCCTCGCCTCATTAACTTGTGGAGAGGTCACCTATCCGTTTGCCCGTGATTACATCTACTCTGCTATTCTGCCGCATGTCTCATCTGCGACATTACATTCTTTCCGAATCCTGTCCCTCTATGCATATGGTCGCCATCACCTTCTCCCATTCACTTCATTCACATTACCCACTGCATGCATTCGCTTGCAAATTACTCTATTTTTTCTCAAGAACGCATTGTTTTATTTTATTCTTCAACTTATCGTTCATTTTATTTCCTCTCTCCTCATCGCCGACCAGCCTGGCATCCATTACACGCCAGTTCCATATATTTTTTGGTCTCCGCGCCTAGACACCTCACTATTGTACCCACAAGTACAATATCGCATCGGCATTCCATAGCATTCCCCTTCACTGCACATTAAACTTTTAACCTTTTACTTATATTTTTGAAGTCCTCCGTCGCACATATCGTCCTGTTGCACTCGCATTCCTTATCAAGCAAATCAATCTGTCGTCTTTACGGTATCCGGCTGTCTGAAAGTTTACGAGTCTTTTTAGCGCTGGCGGATGGTCAAAGATTGATTTCTCCCGTCTGATGGTGGCTCAAACATCAGTCGTCTTGTCAGGAATCTATGATCGTGCTTCCTCGCTATCGCCACATAAGCCGAGTTAGCTCAGATCGATGAAGTACATCGAGACACTAAGTGCCGAGCATGGACCTGGTGAAGAATAGTCGAACCGGGATCGGTACAACGAGACGCTCAAAAATCTAGGCTGGACCCCCATCAGCTATTATGAACATGAGAAGGAAATTTCACTGATCCTTCCGCGGGTGACAATTGTTGGTCGTATGATATGGCGCAGGGTCCTTTGACAACATATGACGATGCCCGGCACCTTGGGAAGATCGGTCTATTATAACTGTGTCCTTGTCGTTGTAAAGCACCCAGTGAAATAGCTTTTGATGATTCTGTCTGACATTGTGCATGCCGTTGCGATCAACTCGTACATGGATGGATACAATTGCCGAGTACTTACAGCAAAGACTCCACTCAGAAGGTTATATAGTATCATCACGGTGTTCGAATTCAAGTATGTAATACCTATATCCTTATTTTGACACGGCCCTTTCATCGCTGCCGGTTGATATTGTCGACCACCGACGATTGTTTGTTCGTATTATATTTAAAAGCCCACATCGATCACTATTCGTTCGCTTCTCTTTGCCACCTTCTACACACACTAGTTTGAGCTTGCAGTACAGTGCATTTTTCCCTTCCATCCACACCCCGACATCCATCAAGTCTCCCTCACTATCGGCGAGGCACAGTACATGCAGACTGATGCAGTGACACCACAAAATGTCATTACCTCCCGGGCAAACTTCCTCATCGTGGCAGCGTCGACAGCTGCGGATTTTACGACGTTTCCTCTCCTCTGTAGGCACAGTATGTCTTCTTTTTCTCTGTCTTTCCATGTCCATGTGCTGATGACTGCTGGAATTGTCGTTTCCAACAATTATGGACAGGGAATCCGATCCAGGCTCACCAAGTGGCTGATTTTGGGCCGGTTTGATATGGGATGCTGGAATTGGGTGAGGAGGGCTCGTAGGAAGCTCGTCAAATATAGCAGGTTTAGGTGCAGGGGACAGAGTCAATCAAGGTAGGCCGCCGCTTGTAGGATCGGGGAATATCAATGTATCAGTAAATTAGGAAGAATGCGATGCAGCGGGAGCCATTGAAATCGATGAATTCATAGGTAGTAACTGTTCTGATCCTATTTCAACCACGCCTTGACTTGGATGAACAAATGATACATCTCCGGCCAAAAAATCTGGGAACGGAAAATCTGCAGCTATGAATACTTTGCCGCTGCAATGTACTTCTTCAAGCCCATCGGAGACCAAGTCTTTCGTTGCTCCAATATTGTTTGCTTTCTCCCATGATTTTGAATATGTAGCCAGGACCTCTGGTGAGACATAGACACACTCGGTTCCATCTGCTGTCCAGTTCCATTCTCGAGCAAATGTTTCATAGTCAACTTTACCTTTGCCTTTACAGAGAAAACACATATCTGAGCAAAGAAGTAGCGGCGGGCTTCTTGAGTGGTTGGAACAACTGTAGTCTGTAGCAAAGTACTGTTACAGCCAGTCTTGCATATATTTAGGCTTATCGAACCACACTAGTGAAAAACATCTCAATTTTTTTCTGAGGAAACTTCAAAGGTGCGACATACCTCTAGATTCGTCATTTGCATTATGGCATTGTGTTGCTGGCTCGTCCCCAGGATTGCGACGGATGCGTGGGGTCTCAGCTTCATCTTGGGAGTCCTTGTCTTCGTCCTCATCACTCACTGCATCAGTGAGGGGTCCTGCAAGTGGATTCAAGAATGATTCTGTAGGAGAATATAATTATCCTATGTTGCAACGAAAAAGAATGGTTCGTACGGCTAAGTGGATGATTCGTAGCCTCCTGTAGGTCTACAAGACATTTCTTGTTCGCCTCTGCTTCTGATTTCAATCGCTTGAGCTCTGCACTAAAAGGCAGCCAGAAAATCAGGAAAAAGTCCGACATTCAAAGGAGGATCAACTTACTGGCTATGGCATCACTTTCAGCCTTACCTAGACTCTTAAAAAAACACCTCCAAGTACTCCTCATCATCAGATTCATATTCGTCGTCGACATCCGAGTCTATAGATGTCACATACAGTGAGTAGAATATCTGAACTCCGGAATGAGACATACTAACCATCTTCCTCCTGGGATGGAATATCTCATGGCTTTGGTGGCCATCCTCGCCTTGGAGCGTTGTCTGGTCTTAGGCCATCGTTCATACGGCTTGTATGTGCCATGCTGCAGGAGATAGAGCTTGAAATTTGAAAAACGCGAGCCATTTATGAAAAGAGTTTGTTTCAGTATGTGTACCTACATTATATCACAAAAAGAACATACCAGACTAAGACAAATGTGTCACTACGATAGTAACAACTAAGTGACGCGACTAGGAACAGAATACGCGACGGGAGTAAAGAAAGAACGGTCGCGCAGGAAACTCGGGGTAATGGCAGATAACTATAGGGGCTGATGGCAGATAACTTTGGCGGGGAATTGCATCTTGAGTGAATAGCGTTATCCCCATCGCGTTTTGAGCCACAAATTTTTACCGCATGGTTTGTATGAATATATTCAATTTATATATACAAGGTTTATGAGGGTCAACGCTGAAACGACCTCGAAATAAATTGTTGAACGCGTGGGGCCCACCTGCCCAGTATGGGCATGGCAGATAACTGGCAGATAACTGCCGTGGGAACCCAGTGGAACCGGCGGTAAACCGATATTGTTGATATACAGATGCAATGGAAACTTCTCACCACATGCTAACAAACCTTGGGTGAAGAATTCTGCAGTTCCAACACCCAGAAGAACTTCCTTCACTGCAAAACCCAAGTGTCGCCATCTTTTTTAATACCTACCGGTCGCTTCTCATCAAGACTGATGCGACCGGCATTCAAGATAGCAGTTGTGAGCACGGTGTTTGCGATTGTCGGAAGGCCGTGTAAATCGTAATCCGCGGGCTTCGTTAATCCTGCATTGACACTGCGCGCCGCGTCGACAAATTTCTCGATAGAAACATAGCCGTACCCCCGTTGTCCGTCAAAATGCCCGCTTTCGGAAGGTGAATATTTCATACTATAAGAGTACGTTGCATTATGAGACATCAGTGGCCGGCCATTGAGATGAAGACTCACTAGAAGGGGTTATACCACGACTTGCCAGTATCGTCAACAGTCACATCATAACCACGATGGGCTTGGTCAACTGTAATATCACCCTGTGGCAAATCCCGCAAAGGTCGGCTTTCTTGTTCAGTAGAGCTTACAGCCTTACATACCTTCTCCCCCATGTAATACCAATGCTGAGCAGAGTGAACCCCGGATTTTAAAGGTGCTGTCCAACTCGCAGTGTAGACTCCTGTGCCTCGGTGATTCGGGCTCTTAATTGACTGCCAATCAACCATGAGCGTAATAGTATCTTCAGTTTGGGGGACACAGTTATAAGGTTCGCTGGTGGCAATACCGGTGGCAGCGCTCGCCACAACCCGTGTCGGGACTGCAATGTCCTGAAGGATCCAGCAGCAGATATCGATGTGATGCGATGAAAGGTAGTAGCTAGAATATTGTATCCGCTGAGTATAAAGATCAAAAATCCGTAGATGAGAGCGCAAACCTGATATCGGAATCTTTACCAGCCCATGCACGGAAAGTCTCAAGCTGACTTTTCGGTTGGCTCATCCATGCACTGAAAAAGTTAAACTCGCCCAAGCTTGCGGCCTTGGATTTGGCATCGCTGTATGCAGGATCGAATCTAGGCTCAAGTTTAACATACCGGCGCCACGGTAAATAAGACGATGATGTAAGGCCAGCTCACCTTTTATGATGTTCAACGAAGCAAACAACATTGTGCTTCTTCGCAGCCGCAATTAATTTGTTGTGGTCCGACAGTAATTTGACGGCAGGTTTGGTGACGAGGACGTGAATTCCGCGTTCAATGGCGTACATGGCAATACTGTAGTGCGTAGCTAATCCACAGATGAGCAAATTATATTCTGATCTAAGAGGTATAAGATCATACTGTCCGGTGTGAAAATGATAGCCGCATCTCCGGGTTTCATCTTGTCCATAGCAGCCTTGTCTAAACGTACATATAATAAGCGTGGTTTCAACGTTTTCTGTCACTTACAAGCTTCTGCATCGATTTTATCAACGTCCGGGAAAGAATCAAACCTGAAAAGTACCTATGAGTAACCTAACATTTACAAGGAAAGAAACAACGCCGTACGTCGTATCCATATCCTTGTAAACACCCGCGATGTTTTGAGCCAAATGTTCCCTAATGGCAGGAAATTTGGGGCCGTTGACACCAGCCATTCCAAGCTTATCGACTTTTCCCAGCCTTCGAAGATCAAAGCATGTTAGGGCAACAACCTTTTACTGCGTAAGACGATATGGTGCAGTTGTAGACAGACAACATACCCCGATCTACATCGAATACATTAGGTCCCCACAAACGTTAGAATCGTAACCCAAATGAGGTCATTATACCTTCTTGTCTGACTTGGATGCCCCAGATCCTGTCCATCCGGTAGTGTACTCGCCCTAGGATGGTTTGTTGAAGTTGAAAGTTAACTTGAAAGGTAAAAGCCATACAGCACCGCCTGCTGAAGTATCAACTGGAAGCTACTGATGTTAATAGGCCCACGCACACATCAGAATATTAAGTTTGTCCATATTCGCCATTGGAACAAGAGAGCGGAAGATAAGAGGTGTCGTGGGTCAGAATGTGCTCCAGAGCATCTTTTAAGGGAACTAAAGGAACACGGTCCGGGAAAGCAGGGGAATATCGGCCCGCCGGCCCGCAGAATTTAGACCCTAACCTTAACCCACGTGTCTCGGCCAGGAACATTCTGCCGCCACAAGTGGGTTCAGGACAGAGTGACGACTTTACTTACGAAAGAAGCATAGTTGGCTTCGTCCACTTTCTCTTCCTTGCGGCGTCATGTCCAACTCAAGTTCTCCTCAGGATTCGTTCATACCTAGGCGAGAATTCATTCGTGAACAAAAGCACACTCCAAACACTTTTTCGCTACTTGCTATTGCCAGTTCCAACTGCATCAGACTCTACTCCTTTCCTCTACCAGTTATTTCACACTTTCATCGTTTTTTCGACCAGCGCTCGCTCGTTTCTGCTTTTCGCGAAGATGCCTCACATGGACTCTACGAATTCACACTTGAGGGCAAGCCATGGACGAATGCCAAAAGCGCAGTTACCGAGAGGCTTTTGATGGAAATTCTGAGCATAATATATCAGCATGGCTATTCTTTTCTATCTAGCATTGATTATGGCCGTGAAATCGATGACCGTCTCGCCATGGCCTTTTCCAAACCATCTGTTACCCCGTCACCTCGTTCTGATTCACCCTTACCTGAAGGTTCAAAGATTTCTCACTCGGACAAATCCAAGGTCAAGGTCCCCTTTGCTTTGTCCTTTCCCTCTGCTACCACTCTCCGTGTTATATGTCCCCCACTGGACACCACGCCAGCTATTCTCCAGGCCGTACGCGGCTCATGGCCTCGCGGCGTCGTTTCAGAAAGGAAAATTGGTGATCATTCTTTCGAGTTCAAATTAAAGGGCTACAAATGTACTGTTTTTCCCATTCCCTCACAATGATTACAGCAGCGGTCTGACGTTACCATTAGGGTTTCAAGAGGATACATTTGCTACCGATTCTCTCCAACATATCCTTACCCTTCTGACGTCACTTGATGCCCATTCATTCACCCTTCTCACTTCACTATCCCTGACAAATCGTTCGCGAGTCAAAGATCTCTGGATATTCACTGGCCTTACTCTTCCATCCGATGATATGATTCTCCCAGATTCACCGGTTCCATCAATTTTGAACTCTTCCCAGTCTGACGTTAAGCGTGCATTCCATAATCCTGAATCCCTCCCTCATAATTCCTCTGCTCTTCACCGGAAACTCGCTACAGAACCCAGCGCCATTCCACGATCACCCTCACCTCTACATCATCGCACCCTCACGGACAGCCCTTATCGTCCACACGGGGGCTCTCCACTAAATCATTATCCACCTCCTGCGTCGTCTCCGGTGAGTCCTGGGCCATCTAGTGCTCTTCGAAAGCCGGCACCTCGAGCTCAGGTGCCTGTGTCCGTTCATGACGATGCCGAAGGTGAAGGATATCGCGCAAATCTTCCTAGTACGATGCCTTCCAGTGTCGAAAATATGACCGGTGTCGGTGCATTGACGACGCCTGGGGTTTTTTACTCTACGCCGCCATTCCAGGCCGAAATGAGTCCTCGTATCTCTCCCGCAGCATCAGGATATCCTACTAGCCCTCCAATATCCGACCCCGTTTTACGATCTAACACACCACCACATGTCTCGGCTCTTCCTCAGACACGGGATTTGTCGCCCCATCTAGAAACTCCAGCAGACACCGTTGTCAAGTCAAATTCCTCTAGTGCGGCTGGAACACCCCCGCTCTTGAGCCCTGGCGTGTTTCGAGATTCAGCATTCTCGTCTAACACAGAAATTAGCACCGAGGTCCCTATTAAATGGACGGGAAAAATTCTGGATGCAATGGCGGCCGAAACAGAGACTCCTCCCTCCGCTTCTCCCAAAATTCCAGGCGGTTGGCAGACAACTCCAATAGAAGAAAAGGACGAGGTGGCCAGTATATCCTCTGGAGTCATGCCTAAGCAGGAGCAGCCTATTCAGGATGTTCTTCATCGGGTCGCCTCGCCCGTTTACAGTGAGCCTGATGAAGAATTGCGCAAAAGCGAAGCAGGTTTGCTTGGATGCATGTCTCCGAGTCCGACGATATCTCCTAAAGGCAAAGAGAAGGACAGCAAGTCGGGTAGACAGGGATGGGTCCTGGTCAATGTAGAAGGTGGCTCCGCACCCTCGCCGATGGCCGCTCAGACCGACAGACAATTGGACGAGACTGGTTCCCAGGGACCACGGCATGTCGCACAACAGGGCAGCAACGCCGATGGTATGACGTTGCCTATTTCAGGACAACCGACGACATCTCCAGCGGTCAAAGCTATCGCTATGATTGATGCAGTAGAAGCAAAGCACAAACACAAAACGACGTCGGGTAAAGGGGATATAGCGTCCGAGTCTCCATCGAGGATAAAAAGGTTTTTCTCCTTATCTAGAAAAGATAGTGTGCGTGTTGTCTCTTCTTCGTATTCTGTGGACTGACGAAGGTATAGAAGAAGGCTGCCGATCACGCCGTCGAGGAAGACCAAAAGGCCAAGGAAAAGGTCGCCAAGAGGGTGGGTCTAGAGAACCGAAATCACGCAGGGACTCCGGAAGCATCAGAAACCTCACGGTGTCGAAGTATCGATGGATAACATTTTTACTCACAGATACACACTCTTCATGGATACGAGAACACTTGGACTATTGTATGTGCCTCTGTTCATTCGTTTGGGACTGCGACGTATTTGTAGAACAGGTTACACTATCATAAGTAATAACGTCTGCCCCAGCAGACTATTCAGAGTCACGACTCGCTTTGCTTTTTGCGTTATATAGTTCTTCGGTATATACTGTTACCCGAGGGCATCTACTAGCTTTACGATTGTCATGATTTGCTACGAACACAGTGTGTAGTTTATTGTTGTAAAACGCGTCGGGTGAACGAGGAATGGTTGACGCGTCCGGTGAGCACGTGATTAAAGAAGGGATCCCGAGTCCACTACGTGAGGACTCGGCGACGACAGGTGAATGACACGGAGCCTTTGAGAAATTGGATCCAGAACACATGTGCAGACGGAGTATACTGATATATGTTCGAGTTCCCAAAAAGAACTTGCAGCACGAACCTGACTACAAGTGGACGAGTGACAGGATGAAAATGTCACACTGCCTGAATCTGCTAGCAAGCCATCTCGATGAAGGTAGAATATCTGACATCAAGGCCCGGGCTTGTCGCTGGGAAGGGATGGGGGAGGGATTGCAAAACAAATAAGAGGCAGACAGACGGCAGGAGGTAGAGAAAGCAAAGGCCGAGGCGCCGTGACTTTTTGGTGACCTTTGAGGGAGAGTGCCAGCTCTTCAGCCACACCTGGCCGTTACCGAATTCCCATCATCCGTTTCGACCTCTTCCCCTCGTCCACTTGCCAGGCGTCGTCCAGCACCCGCTCCTCATCGTTCCCGCCGTCGCCGCCGCCTCACCCAGCCATCCCTCGTGCCGCTGCCCCCGCCACGGCCGCTCCCTGCTCGCTGCGCCTGTATTTTCGTCAGCACAGCTCCCATGCCGACATGTCGACGCAAGCGGGTCGTTCTCACCCAGCCATCCGATGAACTCCTACAGTCTGTCAAGACCGACCCTGCTAGAGAAGTCTTCTATCTGAGGCATACTGGCGAGATCTTCGAAACATACGAGTACGTGCTCGCTCCCCTATGTCGCCCTCGACCCACCCTAACCTCCTCCAAGGGCTTATGCTGCACGTATGTCCTTCTACAGACTGAAGCAGTTCCAGTGCGAGGTCACTGGAAAAAGTGGTCTCGACTATTTTCAGGCTCTCGAAAGTGAACGACAAGAAGCTCGAACATTACACGCACGATTCTCCGCGCCGCTCAAGCCAGCCATCCTGAAAGCTGTCCAATGGCGTACGTGGTCGCGTTCAAACCCATCGTAGCCTCCAAACTGACGTCCTATACAGAGGTTGTAGGACGACTTGATCATCTCGTTGAAGCAGTGTATGAACGCTTCAAGGACCGCTACTTCAAGGGAGAAAGTACGTGCCCTGGCCCTCATACCTGACTATCTTGCCAATGATCTTTCTTGTCCTCCAGGGGTACTTGTCGATCTACAAGGAACCAAGTAAAAATCTTGCTGTTTCTCTTTTCTCGTTCTTGTGTCTCATCCCCTTCGTACAGGTACTATGGTACAGTTGACACGGTCTATCCTCCAAAGTTTTATCAAGATCAGGATGCTCGCGACGCGCGCAAAGAAAACAGAGGGTCCTCGCCCAAGGCCGAATTAGACGAGCCTCATCTCATCACCGGCGACTTGAAGATACCAGCAGTAGAGGTTAACGCCCAAGACAGGCCGGAGAGGTACTTTTACTGGGTTCAAATTACCGAGCCAGAGAAGGAAAAGGCTCACGACAAGGCCAAAAATGCGAAAAAGCAAGATGAAGATACGGTCGGCAGTTTGATGGAAGTTACATGCCAGTTAATGAGGTACCTAAGTCACGCTGCTTTATGCGTGAATACCGAGCTAACCTCACTAGTCGAGATCGCCTTTCCTTCTCTAAATCGATACTACGTCGGTTCATCCGCGACTGCGTTGATCGTGATGCCGCGGTCGCTTCACCTTGGACCGTCAAACCTGCTATTGCCAAACGGTATGGCGTCGACTCCGTGATGCCTGAAGAGACTCGCAAAGACGTCGAGTCGATTAAGAAAGGCGAAATCGACAAACGCAAGAAAGTCTGGGAGGATAAAGATGGACCACCTTCTAAAAGGCAGAAAAAGCTGACAGCGGCGCAGGAGGAAAGAGGTTGGTCTATGAGTCTTTACCTCTCCGTTCTGCACTGAACTTGAACACGTTGACAGCCGAGAAACGCGAGCGCGAAGCTCGTGAGAAAGCCGAGAAACAAAGACTGGCGAAAGAGGAGGCGGAAAGAATCGCAGCGGAAAAGAAGAAGAAGAAACCGGTTCGTTATCCAACTGAAGACCTGGATGTAAGGCTAGCGGACAAGGACAAAAAGGCTGGTATGAAAGTCCAGAAACCAACACCAAGTCGCACTTCACTTCCTTTCAACGACTCTCCTAGCACCTTTGAAGCATTTTTGATGAGCTGGAACTTCTTGATTGTATATGGGTACGTTGCTCGAACATGGCAGTTCTTTTGGAAGACTTATATGTCCACAGTCAACCACTTCATCTCTCAACCTTCACTCTGGACGAGTATGAGCATGCCATACGTCACTCCGTTGAAGACCCGCCATGCCCTTTACTAGCTGAAATACATTCTATCCTCATCTATAATCTGCGGACTGTTCCATTCCATCGACATAGTGCGGTTGTGTCACTTATCGAGGTGGAGGCCTCTAATAGTGATGATACGCTGTTGGGCCAGTCTATATCCAACCTTACAGCTGCAATGGCTGATATTGGCAACAATTGGGAAAGGGTCCCGTTACGGCATGCAGAGGGCAGACAAGGTTGGGAGGATGCACTGGTCGGTTGCTTGAAGGATGTACGTTCCTTTTTTTTTTTGATCCTGGGCGTCTTGTACTCATACGTTGTGACAGCACGCTAATATGACTAACTTTCCTCGTCTGCGAGAAATATTGACCAAGTTATTGTTTGCACCAGAAGAGGCTAATGAGCCTTCCACGTCCTCAAATGCATCTAGCTCACGTTCGCCTGTCCCTCAGTCCTCGTTATACACTGTATCGTCATCTCCCGCCGAACGGTATCATTCTTTGCCTCCAGCGGATCGCATAGCAATTCCTGTCCTTCCTGACCAACCTTGCTGTCTCCAGCAAAGCAATACACGCTCACATGGAATCATGTGAGGAGCAGCTGACTGCTCTTCGCAAGGAAAAAATTGAAGTCAACCGTTCCAAAAAACAATTGTGAATCCTTTGACCGAAATCTCTTATTGATGATTTCTTACATCTTTTGTTGCAGTGCTGAAGAAATGAACACTCTTCTCGGAGAGACCAAAGACCATCCCATACCCGCTGATGAAGACATCTCTATGCAGGAGGCTAGTGACTCCGAAGTAGCTGCTTCTGATGCTGCATCTGACTCTCTGTCGACGTCAAAGAAAGGATCTTCCCGCCAGAAGGATCTTCGTCAGAAGATGCAAACTCAAGCAAAACAACGTGAAGCTGCACGTGCTAAGCAAGCCTCTGTCAAGCAGGCCATGGCCGAACACCGGAGACTCGACGAAGAAGTCAACAAGATCGAACGGAGACTTGAAGGCATTGAACGCGAGTTCAGGAAATTACTTGGCGGCGTTAGGGTGAAGCCGCTAGGAAGGGACAGATTTTACAACCGTATTTGGTGGTTTGACGGCTTGGGGTCGGCGTCGTTAGTGGGGAGTGGCGGCGTAGCGCAATACGGGACGGGCAGGATTTTCATTCAGGGTCCTAGCGAGACAGATATGGAGCTTTTGAGGCTCCGGCAAGTAGAAGATGATATTGATGGTCGCAGGAAAGAAGAAGAAGGAGAAGATGGTGTTCTTGGACCTGGAGAGTGGGCCGCTTACTCCGAGTTGGAAGAGGTTTGTGATCTCTCGTTGACCTTTATAGCACTTTCACTTACCATTGGGATCCAGCTCGACGAGTTTGTAGCATGGCTGAATCCCAAGGGCCACAGGGAAGTCGCTCTCAAGGCGGCACTCACTAAGTGGTGGATTCACATAACTTCTGGTATTAGAAAGCGAACAGCGGTCAGTGCTACAGATTATACGTGCTTTTCTATACTCATATAATTCGCAGGACGTTCAAGTCAATGCTAAACTCCCTGAAGCAAGGCGTAGCACCCGAACAAAGGCTCATGCCGGCTACGATATATCCAGAGAGCCTTACATGATGTGGACGAATCGTCGAGCAGTGAATAACTCTTAGCTATCCTCCTAGCTGTGATTTCTTATCGTGTCGTTTCCGCACGAACTCTTGCATCTGTGTTCCAGACCATCACTTGATTATTATAGACATCGCGACCGTTCACTTGCAACATTGCAATTACTTCCAGTATCTCTGTTATTGACTCTTGCCTACACTAAATTACTTCGTGCCACAGTTATTTAACATATGGTGTATAAAAAAGTATATAGGAGCACACGTTGCCAGTGTTGTAACCAAATTTAGACAGGCCTCATAACGCACTCTTTTCGTGAACCCTGTCACGTTCCCCCCCAAATAGCTATTCGCATGTTTATGCTCCGGGTTCTGTGCACATGCAGGCTGCTTCACTACTGACAGAAGCCGAAGATGTCATCCCAGTCCGATCCAGATAGCGAACCTTCCGGGCACGCTGATAGGGAGCGGAATTGGATATCGATAAGCACCGGCTGATATCTCTCACTCAGTTTTCTCGGCCACCTTGGGAGCAAAAAACAACTCTGGATGTCTCTGCCAACCACTGGATTTGTCTTTGGGTCTGCTTCGAGTGCTAGTGCTCAGAGTGTACGGGATGTCATTGCTTCTTGTACGCGGTTACTCAAAAAATACCTTGTGATACTAACTCTTTCCAGACCGTCGAGCACAATTTTTAGTTGTAGAATCGACCTTGCCGTCTTCTCCGGATCTTACGGACTCCTTTGACGAAGAGTCGGGCAGTATTTTCGAGGAGGACGAGTCGGATGCCGACTCATTCACGCCAGCACAACGTCAAGACGATGACTTTGTTGGTCAGTTCGAATGGGACTCATTGAACCCCGGGTCGGCCTCTCCTAGGACGCCGCCATCAGCACTTTTCCTTCCTTCATCTCCTCGGAGTACATTCCTTAACTCCCCTGTGAACGTATCTCCACCACCCCGAGCGGATGAAGAGACACCACTGCTCCGTAGGGTATCCTTCTCAGCTGGAACCTATCCTCGCCGCCCCATTCCTCGTCCTGACTATCTGGCCTCTCCGAATGCTATTGAAGAAGTACCAAGGCGGCCTGTGGCTCGTCGGCCTTCGAAAGCTTCAGTCTCTTCTGCCTCCCCAAAATACAAGTTTGGAGGGGCAAGTACCTTCGGTCAAACTGTATGGATACCGAGCTCCAGTGTATCTCCCATAGCTGAAAAGATTGCCCTTTCAGCTCTTTAATTCCATAGCTATTCTATTGGGGATTGGAATGCTCTCGACCCCTCTAGCCTTCGCCTACGCTGGGTGGATACTTGGGACTATACTCATTGGTTTTTATGGATTCGTTAGCTGTTACACGTACGTCTGTACTGCCCATTCGTTCGCCTGAACTGACGGTCAAAGCATAGAGCGAAAATTTTGGCACAAATAATCAGGTCTGATCCCCGGCTGAGGTCCTATACCGATATTGGACGGAAAGCCTTTGGTCCACGCTCCACGGGCATAATCAGTGCTATCTTTTGTCTCGAGTTATTCTCTGTCAGGTGCGTACATCAGCTTCAACTACTGGTGCTATTTTTTTATTAAGCATTCATACAGCGTGATTCTCGTGACGCTGTACGCAGATTCTTTGCATGCAATCATACCCTACTACTCATCAAACACATATAAATTATGGGGTTTATTAATGTAGGCCTGTCAGTAGTCAAACCAACCTTGGGCTGACCACAGCGCTTCGCTGAACAACAGATTAATACCCACCGTTTTCCTACCGTTATCCCTGCTCTCATATACCTCCATTTTGGGCATTGTATCAACTATTCTGATGATAGCTGTGATTCTCATTGACGGCGCTACCAAAAAAGATCAGCCCGGAAGCTTGTGGTCCCCAGCCGAGACGTCTTTAGGCATTGAGAGCTGGAGGCACCTTGGGATAGCATATGGATTATTTATGGCTGGAGTACGTCGTCTTCCTTTATGTTCAACGGATGTCTGAGCGAACCGTGCAGTTTTCTGGTCATGCTGTTATTCCGTCCCTCGTTCGCGACATGGAAGATCCCTCAGAGTTCGATAAAATGATCACCTGGGCGTTTGTGGGTCTCATCAACATCAACATCTTATCATAATCTCACCTTTATATGGATTCCCAGGTCGTCGCAACACTAATCTATGGACTAATTGGATACGCAGGATATGTCATGTTTGGGATATCAGTCAGCGAAGAGGTAAGTATCAGACGTCATTGTTCCCGTGCCATCGACCTAACGTACTTTACCCAGATTAGCATGGATCTGCTTAGGACACCTGGGTACAATCCAGTGTTAAATCAAGCTTGCCTCTGGATGTTGGTTATAAGCCCAATGTAAGTGATCATAGCGCACTAGGTGTGTGTGTGCTTACGAAGTATTTTATACAGGTCTAAATTTGCCTTGGCCACTCAGCCGGTAAGCGCTTTTCTAACTGATCGCACCGTATCCTGATCATCCGCCAGCTCAACGCCACAATAGAGATTCTACTCGGGATCGATCTGCCACCAGCAACACACGAAGATGTTGCCAAAAGGCTTGCTGAACCATCACATGGTACATCAAAGAAACGCATATTGGGCATGATCCAGCGAGTAGCTCTCACTCTACTCTCTGTGGGCGTTTCTGTTCTCGTACCCGACTTCAGCGCCGTGATGGCATTTCTAGGCTCGTTTTCGGCTTTCCTGATAGTCGTGATTGGACCCATTGGTGCTCACATAGCTATAAAAGGTTCTTGCAGCGTATTCGATGCGATTGCTGTAGGTCTGGCTGTAGTGATGGCTGTTTGGGGAACGGCAGCAGCATTCTTATCTGCTTGAACTTTGTCATACCCTACATATCCTAAGTCGTATATGATGGACAATGACTTAGATAGCACTACAAGATATCTCATAGAGAAGTAGTTTCTACAACAATACGCAGAAAGAAATCCTAATGGTCTCTGCGTCAAGCTTTTGCCGAGTGAGATATGACCTTGATGAGCTCTAAGAACCCATGACTATCGGAGAAAGATGATTAAAAAATTATCACGTACGAGGTAGCTTGATGTTTTCTTGGACAACTGTAGCCTCGATCTGATTGTCTGGATTTGGGGGGATATTGACGACAGTACCAGATTCGTCGACCGACCAGCCCAGGTTTTCAACATAGGCTTGTAGCTCGGACCCTAAAACTCAGTCAGACATCCGCAAAGGAGGCACTAAAGCAAGCTTACCCTCCAGATCGAGATACTGCCCCAGCCGCTCGGTTCCTATCCTCGTGAAGGTCGCCTTGACCGCACGCACAGCTACTTCCCTGACAGCATCGTCAAAGCCGACGTACTCCACGGTGTAGTTGTCCCGGAGGTTTTCAAGTTCGTTCGAGTGGTATACGGCCCAGAACTTGGGGAACCGACAGCGGTCCAGGAGTTCATGGAGCCCTTGTATGATGGGAAGGAGAGCAGGGAGCGGGTCGGGCTCATCGAGGGTGGCATTAATGGGCTTGTCTTCGAGAAGAGACATGCAGAGGTTGAAGTCTGGTAGAGGGGACGCCGTGAGGGATTTCATGAGGATGTTAATGATAACATCTGGGTTGTACAGGTCCGGGTTGAATTGGTACCTTGGCGAGTAAGCTAAAACAGAAGAATGAAGACATGGAGACAGGACCTACAGCTTGAGGATAGCCAAATTTGCCAAGCAGTCGTACTCCTGATTTCTGATCTGTTGGTAGAGGTAGTCCTCGAGAATGGTGACATTGGATGGGTTGTACCGGTCTTGTAACACGGTCAGCACCCAGTATTAATAGAGAAAATACGACGCACCAACTCCAGATACCAGGTAATCAATGTTTTCTGGGCGCGTCGGGGGCGATATCCAAGCTGAAGCCATTGTATGCGTTGAAGCAAAGTAGAAACTTTTCCAGCTTGAGCCACGTGCTTCAACTTTTTTCGTCGAAGTTTGAATTTCCAATAATTAACGTTAACAGCCACCCACCACTAATGAAAGACGAATCTCTCTCTTCTGCGTCCAGCTCCCAGCAGCCAGCTCTTTTCTATCCTCATCTGTCACTGAACGGACACGCAAAGTCTATTTCATCTCTCAAGTTTAGTCCTGATGGGTCAATCCTAGCTTCGTCGGGTATGCCCATCGAGCCATCTCTTGTCTTGTAACTTTACAAAATATCGTGAAGGACAGGCGCCGACAGGGTCATTAAGCTGTGGGATGCATACACGGGAGAAATCTTGCGCACGCTCTTTGGCCATGACCAAGGTATCTCCGACATTGCTTGGTCGCACGATGGCGAATTTCTAGCATCCGCATCTGATGACAAGACCATAAAAATATGGAGCATGGATCAGGTGCGCCTTTGCATTTTGCAGATATCCAGTGTTCTCTCTTACTCTCTTGAGCTAGGGTGTAGAAGTCAAGACTCTGACTGGCCATACAAATTTCGTCTTTGCTGTCAACTACAATCCTCATTCCAATCTTCTCGTGTCCGGTGGATTTGATGAAACCGTTCGCGTCTGGGACGTTGCTAGAGGTGCCTCTATACTGCTATGGAGTGTTGAGGCGCACTGACAGCTCTCTAGGAACATGTATGAAGGTTCTCCCGGCACACTCAGATCCTGTCACCTCTGTTAGCTTCAACCATGACGGGACCTTGATTGTTTCTTGCGCCATGGACGGTCTCATGTCGGTGCTTTGGCTCGTTTGTTCTTCCAGTGATATTAACCTCATACAGACGCATATGGGACGTTGATTCTGGCCAGTGCCTAAAGACATTGGTTGATGATGATAATCCAATATGGTGCGTCAATCTCGTTTAAACCTTTTGAGGCGTTTTTGACGCTCGCCAGCTCTCATGTTGAATTTTCTCCCAACTCCAAATTTGTTCTTGTGTCAACTCAAGATTCGACTATACGGCTATGGAATTACCAGACGTCTCGTTGTGTGAAAACATATTCCGGCCACGTCAACAGAACATACTGTCTGTTTTCGTGTTTTAGTCGTACCAAGCACAAATACATTGTCAGCGGAAGTGAAGATCACAAGGCATATATTTGGGATCTGCAAACGCGACAGGTCTTGCAAACCCTAGAAGGACATCGAGGTGAGTCGGACGCATCTGCGTGTCTGCCATTGTAACTCAACTTTTGCTTACTCTAGACGTCGTACTTGCCGTAGCCGTACGTGATACAACTTCCCCGCCAAATGCAGTCGTTGACTTTGACTTTTTCACTTACATTGTAGGTACATCCCACAAGAGACATAATCGCAACTTCGTCCATGGAGAAGGACTTGGCTATTAGACTTTGGTTTCGAAAAGACGAAGATGCTGAGACGAGTGAATCTCAATGATGAAACTTCATATAAATGTAGTAGTCGTATAAGTCTGTGTACAAAAATGCGCTATTAATCTACATCAATCTCTTCCATTGAATCAGTTGCCACCACGAAGGCGAAGAACTATCAAAAGGCAATTAGTCATATTGATATTAGAATAGAAAAATCTCCGCATACCCAAGTGAAGGGTACTCTCCTTCTGGATGTTGTAATCCGACAACGTGCGACCATCTTCCAGCTGTTTGCCAGCGAAAATAAGTCGTTGCTGGTCGGGAGGAATCCCTTCCTTGTCCTGTATCTTGGCCTTCACATTGTCGATGGTATCCGAAGACTCCACCTCAAGGGTGATCGTCTTGCCAGTGAGCGTCTTGACGAAAATCTGCATACCACCACGGAGACGAAGGACAAGGTGAAGCGTCGATTCCTTCTGGATGTTGTAGTCAGAGAGGGTCCGGCCATCCTCCAACTGTTTGCCCGCAAAAATGAGACGCTGCTGGTCGGGAGGAATGCCTTCCTTGTCCTGAATCTTCGCCTTCACATTATCGATGGTATCCGACGATTCAACCTCCAGCGTGATGGTCTTCCCCGTCAATGTCTTGACGAAGATCTGCATTCCACCTCGCAGACGAAGCACCAGATGAAGCGTGGACTCCTTCTGAATGTTGTAATCAGAGAGCGTACGACCATCTTCCAACTGCTTCCCAGCAAAGATGAGACGCTGCTGGTCGGGGGGGATGCTATAACGTTTAATGAGTTATATGATAGACTCCATAAAGCAGCGATGACTTACCCTTCCTTGTCCTGAATCTTGGCCTTGACGTTGTCGATGGTATCGGAGGACTCCACCTCGAGGGTGATCGTCTTCCCGGTCAAAGTCTTGACGAAAATTTGCATGCCACCACGGAGACGAAGGACAAGGTGGAGAGTGGACTCTTTCTGGATGTTATAGTCGGACAGAGTGCGACCATCCTCCAGCTGCTTGCCGGCGAAGATGAGTCGTTGTTGATCAGGGGGGATGCTGTCAATGCCGTGAGAATGACGTAGAGCTCGTTAGATGCAATGGAAACATACCCTTCCTTGTCCTGGATCTTGGCCTTGACGTTGTCGATGGTATCGGACGATTCGACCTCGAGCGTGATGGTCTTGCCGGTCAAAGTCTTGACAAAGATCTGCATTCCTCCACGCAGACGCAAGACGAGATGAAGGGTCGACTCCTTCTGGATATTGTAATCGGAAAGAGTACGACCGTCCTCGAGCTGCTTTCCAGCGAAGATGAGTCGCTGTTGGTCGGGGGGAATGCTGATATGTTACGATCAGCGACTGTCAACACAGCTCAGCGCGAACGACTTACCCCTCCTTATCTTGGATCTTGGCCTTTACGTTGTCAATGGTATCAGAGGACTCAACCTCGAGAGTGATGGTCTTTCCGGTGAGGGTCTTGACGAAGATTTGCATAATGAACTAGAGAGGTGTGGTGGGTGGTGATTGTGGTAGCTAAGCTGAGGTGTTGCAACAGCGGCGAGCCCCTTTATATTGTCGGTTAAGCGGAGCTTGAACTGATCACAGCCTTTGTCATGATCGGATATATACCGCTTTCGGAAATGCGTCGAAATTTGTAGAACGTTCAAGGCCTTGATTTACAAAGGAATTATAACAATTGTCTTCGCGCTAAGCATTCCATTAGTCCAACAGTCTTACATTTCTCAGCTTTTTTGAACCCGGAGCCGCCCCGGATTCAGAATGACTGGTACGTGCCACAGTATAAATCGATTCGGTACAATAACAACTGACGTCGTTGTGAGCACTATCGGGTTTTCCAGATGCGGATGAACAGCCCGTCCTGGGATACGCCACTGAACATAGACAAGGATAGCATCAGTCTTTGTCTTCCTGCAAATCTTCAGCGGCCTTTCTTCTTCGCTTCCTCTTCCTGCTCGAACGTACAGCACTCTCCGGTTCTGGATCCACGCTCTCATCCTCGGCATCATCCCGCTTCCTCTTCTTCTCCGTCAGTGGTGCGTGATCGTTGTGCGTCCTTCTACTGGAATTTTTGCCCTTTATCGGTGGATTGTCAACCTTCTTTTTCTTCACGCTCAGAGGATTAGGCCCTTTTGGTCCCTTTCGCTTCTTCGGAGGCGGGTCTGATGATGGGCCCACTAACGCGATGTCAGGAGCCGTTGGGTGCAGAGATTCTTCTTCAGTCTATGTTTAATCCACCATTAAATACCAGTCTGGGATGAAGGACAAAAATGTAACGCGCCTTTTGTTTAGATGCGAGTGTCGTATCACTGGGCGGTTCAAGGACCATTACAGCACGGTTAATATGAACAAGAGGCACAGCTGGAATGCTTCGCAATTTTGAACGAAGCGGTTGAGATTGGGATGCTATAACGTAGCGATGCTTGTTGGTATCCCCTACGAATGCAAATTGAACAATGTAAGAAACGGCTCTAGTACCGAACGCACCAACGACACTTTTGAGACAATCATCACCCGGTATTGGTTCCCGATGGTTACATCTCCGTCTTTCAAAGGTTTTTGCAAGATCGACAGCATTTTGGCGAGACTTTCCCTGGAGGTAGAGTTCGTGTATACAACACTGAGTTATCACTAAAATGGTGCTTTTTCGTTAAGTTTTGAGCTCCCACTGATAAATTCACCGAAGGTGTACTCACTGGGCTTTGTATCTCCGTGTAAAACAGCACCTATTTGTTTCACTAATTCGATGTTTGTATCCGCAGCTAGCTTGCACATTTCAGAGTCGACTGGTTCCTTTGAATAAGCGCAGTACAATTAATAGTTGAGGAAATCTTCTTACTAAGAACTTGATAGGGCTGACGAAAACCAAAGGTCATGGAATACAACGCCATGAGCTTCCTATACGTCTTGGATCTCTTTTGCCGCATTGTAGGATGAAACCTTTTTGGATGATTGTGGGAGGAAACTCGGAGGGCAGTTTGGTCGTATTTGATTACCGCTTCTTCTCTCCCTTCCGGCGTCTACAACGCCATGATACCTTTTTTTCTCCATCTTTTTGGCATTCTGAGGTCTGTCGAACAGCCTTTCTCGTAATTCACGACTGATTTTGTTCCAGCCTGTTAATTTTCGTTCACGCTGTTGATCTCACTGGCCGTTTACAATGGAATGACGTGTGCCCAGGTGCGTCTTCATTGCAGAAACAAATTTCCAGCTCTAAATCCTTATTCAGGCCTTCTTGAGCTGGGTCCATCGAAGGTAGTACTGGATAATGGACGAAGGAGCGGAGGTGTGGTTCAGGATGGTTCCTTTACGATGTTCGTCGTCCTGCCTGTTTCTATGCTCATACCGACGCGACCGTTCTAGACATGATGTTCCCGCCGGAACCTACATTCTCTCTGTATTAACGCATGATTTTGTCTTTGACCAGGTATGTGCGTTTCTTGGTATATTTCAGTCACAACTTTATAGGTCTTAGCTGCGAATAGATGTCCTTCAGGATGCCACAGTAGAGGCGCGACCGTACCCACCCGCTACGCCATTAAACCCGCCAGTTCCGAATCTTCTACCGTATCCGTTGGCTCTTACTCCACGAACAAAGCACAATTATTTTGTGCCGCCCGATTCATTCAACATGCTTGGCATGCTCAAGAGTCCTATGGTGTTAATGATGGTCTTCACCGGCGTGATGGTGCTGGCTATGCCTTATCTTATGGTGTGTTCAGGATTGGTGGCACCCTTGACAGCAATTAACTTGCCCCCCAGAAAAACATGGATCCCGAAGCACTGGAAGACTTCAAGGAGCAGCAGGCTAAAGTGGCCAAGATGCAAAGTGCGGTCACGAATGGCGACTTCAAATCTGGGTAAGCATGGCGTTTATCTACCAGTGTAGGACATCTAATGAATTTGGAACCAGCTTCTCCGCGTTGTTGTCTGCGGGTGACGAAGCACCGAAAGAGACTCAACCGTCTTCCACTTCAACCGGCTCATCCAAGGGCTCACAAGGCAACAAAGGCCGCGGAAAGAAACGGAGATAGATTAAGCAGTGTGTACATGATATACATAATTTAAGTGTCCTTGCCGGCCGTACACTCAAGAAATGAGCTCAACCATCTGATCGCAACGGCGAATTTCCTGTCGGAGACAAGTTGGTCGTGCTGCCTGCCTTTGAAGTCTCCGGGTAGACAAGGCCGCGTCGTAAGATGGCATTTCTGATGCAAGATGAGATGATCGTCTCCGAGATCGAGACTAAAGACATACTTGTGCTTAAACTCAGATAAAATGGCATGTGGAGACTTGTCCTCGTGGTCTGCATTTCTGAGCGCTTGTTTATTGGGGAATTGCGTGAATAACCAGTCAGACGCACCTGTTCTCTAGCATTGTAGTTTCGATGATGAACATTTTCTCAGCTCGTTTGGCGCCTCCTTCGTCCACTGCCGCTACGCCTGGTGCGTCCTCTATCTTAAGACCAGTTACAGACATGTTCTTTGAGATACTCTTCACTGTGGGCGGTGCGCTCGAGGAAGGGTCGTAATCCAACAGAAGGACGTGTTCTTGAGGGTGTTGCGGGAGCAATGACAGAGGAGAATCGTCTGCATAATGATACTGAATCGCGGGATGTCCCAAGGTTGCTGAGGGAGCCGGAGATAGCGAAGAATTCGAAAAGAGAATGTAATATGGCGGTGGTTTATTGGAGGCCATTGAATTGCCAATTCAATGCGCTCGATCTTACCGCCCTGGTGTCGCCTATAATTATCCAGCTGTCTGTTCTACCTCAACACTTGTTGATCTTTATCCCTCCTTCTGTTGGTAGTGGTTAATTGGACCGTCGTCAAGGCAAACCAAATCAATCCAGCGGGATGCGCTCTACATAAGCGTGCCTTTGTCCCTGAGGATACCTCAACAATTCTTGTCAAGTCGTTCCCTTTCCATATTCCTCTCCTTAGTCCTGGTGACCCATTCTTTCCTTTGATATCACGTTCTTTTTCCACCAGAATGGCTCGTTCGTCTATCTTGTTCTTCCATCTGGCTGTCTTGCTCTGTTTCTTCGCTCGGGGACGTGCAGCTAGTCCCGCCTGTTCGAGGAGACACCGTGGCACACAATTATGTGAGTCGCGCCATTATCTGTAACAATGTCTACTGTGGATGTCTCATCTGAGGCGATAGTTTCTCAAGTGACTACTTCAACTGTCCCTGCGTCGAATGATGTGCCTCCAATCACTTCAACAGCAATCGAGACATTCGTCACTACATATCCTCCTCCTCTCTCTCTTCCCGGACCTTGCTCAGACCAGCCTTCTTTTCCTACCATAAACACGCCGACGCCGGAGACATCTTCAACGGCTTCGTCGACGTTTTCATCCGTTCCTGCATCTTCGCCGGCCTCATCAGATACAAGCTCATCAGGTTCCACGTCAAGCAGTGATATCAATGCTTATCTTGAAGGGCATAACACCATCCGTGCCCAACACGGAGCGGCTGATTTGACTTGGAGCGATGAACTAGCAGGAAAGGCTCAGCAGTGGGCAAATGGCTGTGTGTTTAAGCACTCGGGCGGCTTCTCGGTAGTTTTGGAGGTACCCTCTTCCCGCTTATGCATTGGGCGTGCTTGTAATATGTCTCGACAGAGAACCTTGCGGCTGGCACTGGTAGTGGCTATGACATTAGTTCTGCGATCAAGTCATGGACGGACGAAGCTTGTAAGTGTACCGAGGGATCTCCTTTCTTGGTCAAAACTGAGGTCTGCCACAGCCAGTTACGATCCTAACAATCCGGTCGCGTCTCACTTTACCCAGGGTAAGCGAAAGTTTTCATCCTGAGCGCTTGTCCCATAATCTATTTTTGCAGTTGTTTGGAAAGCTACGAGCCAGGTTGGATGTGCTGTCCAGTCCTGCGATGGAATCTTTGCTGCTTCCTTTGGGGTACGTGCAAATGATTCTCCCCTTGAGACCTTGACTGATCGTGCAAATATGTCCATAGAAAGCCAGCTACTACGTTTGCGAATATTCCCCTGCAGGAAACGTCATCGGCCAGTTTGCGTTAGTATATTGCCCATTGAGTACTCGAAATTTGTTGACTCTTGTTTTTACAGTGAGAACGTTCAGGCCTAAAAGCATTAATGTCAGGTCATACAGTTGATACCCCTGGTCATAACGTTTAGAATGTCTCCTCCAATCAAACACGGTCTTGTGGTTGACCCACTATTCAACACCGCTTCTTTTTTTACCCATCTCGGAGGCCGAAAGAAACCCACTGTACTAACGAATGAATTGGTATGTAATTTCTGCGCACCCAGCCACAGACCACGCCAACAGAGCACAAATTACAACGTTAATCCCCGCGTCGATGTCCGATGAAACTTGAGACGGTTGTACAGCCGGTCCGGATCCACGAGGACGATGGCCTGCTGTAAACGGTACTGTACCTTTCATGACTGCGCTTTGACTTATTTCCCTTTTCACATGACGAGCATTGATGAGCAGCGCGCCGTTTGGTTCTAGACGTCCTTGTATGTCACTTTTTTTGTCGTTGCCATCGGTACTTACCGGTTCGTTGAACTTTCATATTCAAGGTCAGATCACACGTCATTCCTATGATCTCGTCCCTTTGCCGCTCAGGCCCGTTCGTGGTCGATCTCCTTTGTTGCCCATAACTTCAACCTCTATCTCAATGAATTCCGTGAATCTTCTCACTTTGGCAACCAACGAGACTGTAACTCTGCGTTCTATCGTTGCTGCTTGCACTTCCTCATTCTCCTAATTCACCGACCATTTTCCTGATCATCGCTGCGGTCTGATTATTTCAATGCTACTCCACTTTCTCGATATCAAATAGGCTTGTGCCCATGGAGATCACTATATGCTGTTTACTTTCTTGAAAGCCGACTCGGTCTCTGAACTGTCTACTGCAGAACTTCAAGAGCGATAACTACTTGCGTACCTGGCCCTGAAAGGTAGGATTTGGATCGTGACGCGACGTCGAACATACTACATAACGCCTGTCGAATTTGCGTTTTGTAACCAGAGACCGTTGCCTCCTAGTCACCAAGTGAAGTCTGTCCCTGGAGACGCGCGTCGTAGGGTAATGTCAATGCACATGCATATTCTGGGCGGATACAATACCTGCGCGATATATAATCCAGTCATTCTGGGTGCCGCCAGAAGAATTCATTCTGTCCCTTCTCCACTCCGAGTCCTTGTCCTTCATTCTCTTAGCACATTCCTTTAAACCGCAATGATTCGTTCGCCTGTGATCCTTTCCGCGGCGGCCATCCTGTTTGTTGCGCTCCCTGGGGCGTTGGCTGGTCCTACCCCGGCGAAGAAGCATTGGTCGCCGTGCGCTCGAGAGGTCTATGGAAGCGACCAGCCTTGGTGGATCTTTGCCACGGGCTCCTGGGGATCGTTCCCGTCTCAGGCTTGTGAGACTGGGTGCGTCGTCCTTTTCGTTGGCATAGCTGGTGAATCTCAACCCTTGGTAGATTACCTAGCGCGACGGATAGCGCTTCGTGGTCGTCTGCTACCGACACTGTATACACTTCCAGTGAAGTCCCTTCTGTAACCCAGGAGAGTTCCACCGTGGAATCCACCAGCCAGACGGAGACTGCTATTGAGACGCAGACATTGGTGGAATCAGAAAGCAGTGCTACTGCTACTGCTACTGCTACCTCTTCTGCCGCTGCGTCCAGCTCCTCGTCCTCGGCCTCGGCGTCTTCAAGTGACATCGACGCGTGGTTGACTGCCCACAACACGGTCCGCAAGGATCATGGTGCCAATAATTTGACATGGAGCGACGAAGTCGCCTCAACCGCCCAGGCATACGCTGACCAATGCAACTTTGAGCATTCCGGCACGTCTTATGGAGGTAATTAGCTCAGGCGTCGTGATGATTCAAGCTAAAGCTGATGGTTTCAAAAGAAAATTTAGCTGAAGCTTCTGGGGATCCGGATATCGCGGCTGCCGTACAGCTGTGGGCTAGTGAAGCTTGTGAGTTGGAATGTTCCTTTCTTCTAGTAGTAATGATTACTGACGGGATGGTGTCAGCGGAATACGACGCTAGCAACCCGACTTACTCGCATTTCACGCAAATGGTTTGGAAATCTACGACGGAGCTGGGGTGTGGTTATGCCAAATGCTCCAACATTTATGCTGATTACGGAGTGGGTTTTATTGATCTTTTTTGATGTGCTATGGGCTTATGAAATTGTGCTTAGGGTGGAGTACTTTATGTTTGCAACTACAATCCTGCTGGGAACGTTGAAGGAGAATTTGCGTGAGTATTAACCAACTCTGCGGAGACGGTATTAATGATCATTCGCAGCGACAACGTGCAGGCTTGAGAACATCAGGAAATGTGTGGCTGGGCTGTACATAGTTATTTACAATGTATCGATATGTACGCGTGTGGTTGATCCACTTGAAATTGATCGAAGCCTCGTGGCATTCTTCTTTCATGGGCTCCTTCCGCCTGCTGTCCTCCCTGACGTACCTCCTGCTCGTCCTCCTCACCGTATGCGCCATCCTGCTCTCCTGCGTCGCCCTGCTCTCCCAAGCCGTGCGGACCTCCCCAAGCCGGTCCTGGTCGCGGAACATCAACGCCCTCATCATCGGCGCCAGCTACATCCTCGTCGTACGTCCCACTCACCCATTACCCAGCCCTAAGCTAGCTCCTAACCCAGATAGTTCTTCACCTCCCTATTCTTCTGTGCCAAACGCCGCATCGCCGTCCGCCTAAAACTGCAGAGGATCTCGAAGAATTACAGGCCTATTGGGAAGGGAGACGTGCCGAATGTGTGTTGTGTTTTCGATTCTTGCATTGCCCCCCTCCATCATCATTAATGGTTTGCTAGACTGTGCACGAGTATATCACGAGGGAGTACCTTCGTGCGTGTCTTGTGTCGTATGAATCCGAGCCCAAGGAGGCGTTTCATCCCGGCTGGGGACGACCAGGGACTAAATACGCTGGAGTGAGGTTTCGGAGGGCTCTGTTGGATACCGTCGCAGAGATAGGTGGGCCGGTCTCCCTTCCTTGATGTGAAACACTTGACCTTAGCTTTGCAGATGCCCTCGCACATGTGGTGATCCCGGCTCACCCAGTGCTTAAACCACATGCAAGGATGATACATCATTTTCGTTTCATTGTGCCCCTGCTTGACGATCCGGTCGTGTTGCGCGTGTATGATTCTGCGATCCAGCTCGCGAGGAACTCGGATGGCGAGCCGACGGAGGAAGAGTTTGAGGTTGGCTGGGAGGCGGCGGAGGACATCAAACGAACGTCAGTTGATTGTCTCTTTGTCGCGTTGGTGCTTATATCTGTTTAGATTGGACGAGTGCAGGATGGAGATGATGCAAGGCAGTATGACCCAGCTCAATGTGTCGGATATTCAGTACGTTTGTTGGCAATTATCAAGTACATAACTAACTAGTTTACAGATTGAATGTTTAGGTTACTACAGTTTAGTGCAACCCTTCAGCGTACACCTTCTTCCAGCTGTCCCTTGCGATCCAAGCTTTGGCGTATCTTTTTACAGACTCTGGAAGGGGCGCGCCAAAGCTCTTCTCCAACGACTCGAGGGCGTCAGCGCCGCTGGTAGCACCAGACGTCGCAGCGATACGCGTCAACCACGCCGCGACATGATAGTCAGCTTCGCCGGGTGTGGCTCCAGCAATGAATCCCTCGGCAGGAACGACAGTAGGGAGGACAGTGTAGAGATATGTCTTGAGGCTGTCAAAGTGTGCCTGGGACTGAGCATAAAAGGCAGCGGGGTCTTTGTTGGCGCCGTTGTAAATGTCAAGGAGTGCGCCGTTGCCAGCGAGCTTTTCGCTGTAGAAAGACGCATGACGGGAGTTGGCGGGGTCTTGGGAGTGCTTCAAAAGGGCATTTTGACCTGGAGACGAGGTTAGAAAGAGGTTGTTGGGGAAGAGAAAAGACGCACGATTCTCGACAAAAGTCTTGGGCAGAGCAGCAGCCTTGGCGACGCGCTCAGACTCGTCGCGAACGAGAAGCAAGGCAAAGTTGGGGTCGTACTGGTCTTCGTGGACTTTTTCAATGATGGCTTTGTGGGATGCGGGGGTGGATAGGGGTTTGGGGGCATGGGCGACGAGGTACGAGATGACGTCGGCGGTGGACTTGTATGTCTTGCCACCTGCGGTTAAAGTGGGAAGGGTAGCACTCGGATTGATGTCGATGAAAGCAGGATCAAAGTTTTCGCCATTGACGAGGTTGATGGTTTTTGTGGCAATGGTGTCGGCTGGGTATAGTTCGGCGCTGTAGATTGTTAGTACGCGCCTTTGACAGTGCCGAGTGATTCTTACATAGCAAGCTCGGGAGCTGCAGACCAGACGGAACCGCCAAAGGTGTACAGTGTAGGAGACATTGATTGAAGAGGAGGTTGATGATGATTGACAGTAAATTTTGAGGATTAAATAGCAGTCTTACTCAAGGCACCCGTGACTTTTTGATAATCAATTTGAAAGCATCCCGACTCGCTGACATGCCTGACATGCCCGGAGTACATACGCAATTACTCTAATTTTCTACGTCTAAAAGACAAAGACCTGTTGATGATTGATGAGCGATTAGGCGTGATCCCGGGATGCGGAGACATACCTGATCGACAAGCTTGCTGACAGTGCGAGGGGCGGGGTATTTCAGGTCATCAAGGTGTTTCCTAGGGCAAGTTAACCGGGGTAGGACGGGGCAAAGAAAACAGCGCGTACTTCATAGCAGTGATCATGGGAGGAGGGCCACACATCAGGACCTTGGAGTGCAACTCGGGGCCGGGCAAGTGTTCAGCAATCTGCTCCTTGGTGACGAACCCGACTCCGCCCTTCCAGTTGGCAGGAGGGTTGTTGAGAACGTAGTAGACCTTGAAGCGGGAGCGGTCGTGCTGGGCCAGGAGGCCGTCGAGCTCCTTCTTGCAGAGGATATCTTCATGGTTGACGTTGGCGTAGATGAGCGAGAGGACGGTGCGATCTGCTGGGTTCTTGAGGGCGGCGCGGATGATCTGTATCATGGGGGTGATGCCGGTGCCTCCAGCGATCATGCCGACGTGGGCGACGAGGTCGGGGGTATAAGTGAACTGGCCCCTGGGACCCTTGACACGGATGGTGTCGCCAATCTTGAGAGTCGAGAAATGCCGGGAGATATTACCCTTTTCGTAAGACTTGATGAGGAGTTCAAAGTGGCCACGGTCGTCGTCGGACGAGACGGGGGTGTAGGACCGCATAATATCCTTGCCGTTGATCTCGGCAGAGATGGAAATGTGCTGGCCAATGGGGAGGCCGAGAATATCGTTGGGGTGGGGCAGGCTGAAGCGGTAACTAGAGGGGAGAATTAATTTGGGATGAAACGAATGGGAGACATATTACACTGCGGTGTTGGGCGACACCTGGGTCTTTTTGACGAGGGGGAACTCTTGCCAGGTGGTGGGGTCGAGTACCTTGGACCTGCCTGGGGACTGGTGAGTTGAACGACGCGACGGGCGACGCGTAAGGACGTACCTTTGGGGAAGAGGGCCATGAGGGCAAATCCGCCAAGGACGACAGCAGCGGTGATGAGCGCGGTCGACGAGAGCAGGTCGACGGTGCCCAGCAACGGCAGATCAACAGCGCTCAGCTGAGATCGCAAGTCTGCAAATGAGAAGGCGCCCATTTCAGGATGCTGTGGGTCCTTGGGAAGGCCGATAAGGATGAGGTTGGAGAAATGAAAGCCGGCCTTGTCGAGGCTGGCAATGAGGACGCGAGATACGAAGAAGAGAAAGGAAAAGGGAAGAAGGAGGGAGATGAGGAAAACGAACTGGAGTTTGTTCATGTGGGGCCAAGTTACTCTGGGCGGGTCTGGCCAATCGTACGAGGGATAGGAATTAAATAATAATAAATTAATTGTTGGTGGACGACTACGACGACAGGGTGCGGACGCCTGGCCCGCCGCCTTTCTTTCTTTTTTAATTCTGTGTTCAGTTGGCTGCTTTCTCTTTTCCTGTTCTCTTCACCACGCTGGGCGTGCAATTTCAGGCAGCATCCACCCAACTCCTCCAATGTTTGCAGACCCGCCCCGCAAAAGGGGTCCTCCTCCAGGCCTCCGCATACAGACACCCACCCTCAACGACCCCCCACGTTCAATCAGGAACATGAACAAACTCTCCCTCACTCTTCCCGACGCCCCAGATCCAACTCCCGCCCCCCTCCCGCCCCGCCCCCGCCGTCCCTCAGTCATCTCCCTCCCTGCACCCACCCCTGCCGCCCTCCTTGCTCGCAGCGAAGAGCACGATCCCGACGTTCCCTACGCTGACGGCCCCTCCAGATCATCCCCGGCATCTGGCTCGGCTCAGAGGACAACGCCCGCGACTGGCCACAGCTCAGAGAACGAGGCATCAAGGCCGTCCTCAACGTCGCTAAGGAGATCGCCTCTCCCTTCGACGCCTCCAAGCCCCTTCGCTCCTTCGCTTCTGCCCCCAACCTCAAGGGCGCCCAGCCAGAACTCACGGACACCTTCTACCCCGCCCACCACGCCTCTGGACGACCTGCCATGCACTATCTCAAACTCATGTGGTCTCACGGCCAGCAGGATCTCGTCGCTTCAGGGTTTCCCGCTGCAATGGCCTTTACAGATGCTGCCCTCGACCGTGGCGAAGGCGTCCTCATACACTGCCAGTGTGGCATTTCTCGCTCAGCCACCATGGTAATCGCCCTCGTCATGCGCGCGGCCGCCGAGCGCTCTCCCAACGTCCCACCGGAGATATGGGCCCTCAAGGGCATGCAGCCCGCTTATGATTTCGTAAAACAGAAAAGCAAATGGATAGGCCCCAATATGTCGTGCGTTTCATACACCTTTTGGTCAAACTTATATTCACTACTTGCAGCTTAATATACCAGCTATTGGACTATGAACGCAAACTGAATGGCTCTCCTTCCAATTCAGAACGCTCTTCGATCGTCGATGAGGAAGAGGAGTGGGGTAGGAGGAGACGATTACTTGATGAGGCTCCATCAGAACCGGAGGATGAAGAAAACACATTTGTCATGCAGGAGGCTAAGGCACTCGACAAGGCTATGGAAGACCGTATCGTCGCACGCAAATCATCTGCCTCGTCGACGTCCTCGATGGCATCCTCCACATCTGGCGTCGGCATGGGCGCCGCATGGAGAAGTCGCTATGGCGCCCGCAAACGCACTGGATCAGTAGCGAGCAGTATCTTTAGCGAAGAGTTGGTAGAGGAAGACGAGGAGCGCAGTCTGCTGGGTGTCGGTGGTGGGTTTGATGAGACGAGCAGCTTTGAGCGCGAGACGTCGTCGTCGTCGACTAACTCGCCTGATGATGTGGACTATAGACGGAGTACGACGTCGCGGCCGCCTCCATCAGCCCCGATATGGAAAACATCATTCAGCTTTGTGCCGCCACCGTCGGCGACGCGCGCGACGTTTGATATAACACCCAAAGTCAAACGGCGACCTGTACCGCTCCTCCCGCCTGTTCCGCCGTCGCCCACCAATGTCGTCGTCAACAGTTCTCCTCCAAAAGCGCCCAAACACCATCCTTCACCGTCGACGTCTCCATCACCCCGTCCCCATAAACTGTCCCTGCGGATGCGTACCGAGTCGCGCAAACCGGCGCCCCCGCCTCTTCACCTGCGGCATTCCGTTCTGAACCAGGCGCGGCCGCAGACGAGCCACGCTGCTACACCGAGCCAGACGCTGTTTGTGTTCCCGCCTAGTCCGACGATGGGCAGGACGCCTGCGACGATGACGCTGACGAGTGAGGGGGTGCCGTGGCCTGCGATCACGCCTCGTGTGTCGACGTTCCGGTCGCATGGACGGACGCGGAGTTTTATCGGTATCGCTGCGCCGCCTACACCGACGACGGCGTTTAGCAAGGTGGATGCGAGAGGGTATGTCGGGTTGGAAAGCAGTATGTTGTAAGCCTATGTCTATGCCGTCTATGCTGCTCGTATGCTTTCCATCACTGGGTTTTGGGTTCGGTCAGTATTTCTCTGTCAATTTTTATTTACACTTGCATTTGAACTCTTCAGCACACACACACCGACTTTTTTTTGTTTATTTGTTTATTTCATGTACCACCAGAGTTTGATCGACGTTCGTTTTACGCCTAGTGACAGTCGTTTAGTCTTGTTTTTCGATGCACATACGTTTTTGATTGTTTATTCGACCTCTAAGGGAGGTATATATTATATATTGTAGCACTACGGAAGAATAAAAAGTGGTTGCGATACAGTCTACTTGAATATCCTGCCTACAGATTGCTTGACGGCACCGGTGAGGAGGGAGCCGGTGATACCACCGAGACCCCATGAGGAGGAGAGATTGTTGGCCCAGCGTTGTTTGGCGTCGCGGTCTGCGTAGGTGAAGCCGATGGCGTTGGTGACGTTGAAGACGATAGCGAGGATGACGATGGGCACAAATCTAAGAAGAGTGAGATATGAGATGTAAAGCAGAGAGTAGACGCACGATATGCTAAGCTTGAGAAGGGATACAATGAAAAGGGCACCCCAGAGACAGGGAAAGACGTATAGCGCTATCCAGAACATCTTGGAGTCTACAGGATTGGGAGGGTGGGAGGGGTCACGACTCTCAAAGACCCAAAAGCTCTCGCCGTCATCGTCAACCTGGTTCCAAAAGCGCAAACCGACGAGGGTACGGCCGGACACGTTGCGGCAGTTCCAAAAGTCCATTGCGAGGAGGACGACGACTACGACGGTCTGTGGGGAGTTAGGGAAGGGGTAAATGGGGAAGAAGGAGACGCACGGATAAGACGTAGTTGTCGGTGAAGAAGCCACAGAGGATGTATACGGTGATGGCAGCTATTCGGAAGAGGAAGAGGAAGAAGAGGGCGAGGGGGTGGGCTGATTGGCGGAATATGCCTGCTATGCCTGGGTGTATGGTGAGTGGTTATTGACGGGTCAGGGTGAGGGGAGCGTACCAGATTCAGCGTCGTTGTCGTTGGTGGCTCGGGCGGGATTTCCATTTGAGGGAGTAAGGACGACGGGCGGGCGGGATTGCTTTTGGGAGGGTATATTTCCGGCGGGGACGTCGTCTGGTTCGATGGTGTTGTCGAGGAGGGGCGTCGACACGCTCATCGTGGAAGGGAAGCAAGTGTGGCACGTGATGTGCGCATTCTGATCATGGACGAAACGACGCCGTTGTTGGCGCTGCCTGGGATTGTGGCTACGGCTGAGACGCTGGTTGATATCCCCAAGGTGTCGTCGGACCGTGCAGTGCAGACGCAGTTTTCGCTGCTTGTTTTGTTGTACGCTCGCAAGAATGGCAAGGAGATGTTGGTGGTTCGCCCTGGGAAGTGATGCAGCAGAAGAAGAAAAGGCTGAAGATGGCGGAGAGGACAGAGGCAGAGTGTATGGAGGTATGGAGTGAGTTCTGCGAGGAGGAGGAGGATGTGGAGGAGGTGTTGTTTGGGGAGATGGACGGGATGCGCGTCGTCGATCTGCTGGATGCTGCGCCCGATGCGCTCCTCGATGACGAGCTGCTCTACGCGACGATGGCGAGTGTCTGGGCGAAGCACGCCCGTGTCCTCTACATGCTCGACTTTGCGGCGAAGCTGGCGGCGTACGGCTTGTTGCTGAGCTACGTGATGCACCCGCCTGACCGCCCGACGATCTACGCTGCCAGTGCCGAATACATGGGCGGGCGAGAATGGGCGCTGTTGGTGCTGTCGTTGTCGACGGGGTCGGTGCTTGTTTTGTTGGCGTTCGTATTGGCGGCGCCGCCGTTTCCTGAGGACGCGTCGTTTGGGCTGCTGCTTGTGGCGGTGTTCGTCTACACATTCCAGCTTCAGCCTGTTCCCGCTCTCCCGCTCTTCGTTGGTCTGAGGAGGAGAGTCGCGGAGACCGTGTTCCCCATCGTCGCGCTGTTCCTGCCCGCCCTCCTCCTCACGTGTTTCCTTCTCTCCGCCTCCCTTAACGACGTCTTTCTCACTGCCGCCGTCCCGATGGAGACGCGCTCCTTGCTCCTCATACTCCTTTTTGCTATCATCCTCGCCGTGTTTTTCTCCATTATCCTCGCTCCGAGTCCCGTTCATTTTGGCAACGACAAATGGAAACGATACGGCCCAGCCGTCTGTCGCGAAGCCAGGCTGACCTATTATCGAACTGTCGTCGCCTACTCGAATCCGTGCTACTTTCCTCCCCCGTTCAATCTACTCGACCTCGTTCTCTTCCGTTCCTTGTCGTTTCTCAGCATCCCCATCAGCCCGCCCGAACCCTGTTTTGGCGCCTCACCGTCGGTGTGATTGCGTACATCATCAACCGTCTCATCATGGCGACCAGCCACACGACCCGATTCCTGTGTAGATATATATCACTTTGACGACCTACGGGTTCTCTTTTCTTACTAGTCGGCTGGCCCGCCCATATGAGAGCATTGTCCTTCATTCTTCTCTTTGTGATAGTATTCTACACAATGGCTCTACCTCTACCCGATGACAAAACTGATGACAAGCCAGACTACAAAACTGACGATAAACCTGCAAACGACACGTCCAAAGCAGACACCGCAAACAACACATCCAAAGCAAACACAACCACCATCCAATCTGCTCTCACACCCATGCTCCTCCAAATCGACCCTAAAGCACCCGACCGCTTCGTCACTGCCAGCCCCATCGGCCCCACCACCTTTGGCACCGCCGACCAAATCCAGTCCAACTACGCCCTCGCCCACATCGCCGACCGCCCCTTTGCAGAGACCAAGTACTCCACCTGGGGCGCAACCTACACCGCCTTTCTCCTCGAGACCGGCACAGACGACCTGCCCTCGTTCGCAGCCCAGAACTCCCTCATCGTGCGCTACTACAACATCCTCGGCCGGCTCGCGGTGTACCAGACCAAACTGATGAAGGCCTACCAAGACGACGTGGGAGGCGAGACGACGAATATTGGCGTGAGCGCGGACGCGGGTGTCCCCCCCGCGGACCCGGTCAGCCTGCGGAAGATGGAAGAGTGGGGTCGGGGAGAGATTGTCAAGGCCGAGCTGGAGGGATGTGAGGATGACCTGGTGTTTACCAAAGCCGACTGTGCCTGCGTACCTGAGGCTGAACAGGACCTTGGCCCAGATCCAGCCTGATTATGATGACCAGACTCTTGCCAATCTCGTGAGCCTCGACTCCCTCTTCGTCTGGCTGTTGCTGATGAAATGAAATGTAGATTGCGTCCCAAGCGTATGTGGACCAGAGACTGCTGTATAGCTACCCTGGGATGGTGAACCGGACGATGGTGGTGAGTGGAGAGCAGGGCAGTCCGCAGGCTTCGTATGTCCCTGCGTGGACTGCGACTATCATCAACGCGACCAGTGTCAACGGGGCGTCGGCAAAGGAGATTACCGGCAATTTCGAGAGCGCTGCAAGGAGGGAAGAGAAGGATCCGTCTGCCGATTCTGATGCAACGACTCAATCCGCCGACTCTACCACAGAGACCGGGGGATGCAAACGCAGAAAAAGCGATCCCCCCAGCAGAAAATCTCTTCAGCTTTCCGCGCCGTGGCGGCAGCATCCTCCTCCTCCTCCTCCTCCTCTCCACTCCGAATTAATGGTCACGACATAGTCAGCCACCAGGTTGCCTCATCTTCATCCTCTTCATCCACCACCCTCTCCTCGCCCCTCACCTCCAGCAGCAACCTCATCCTCGTTTCCCTCCAAGAAGGCACCTGGGCCGACAAGCGCGCAGAGTTCATACAGTACGCGTGGGAGGAGCAGCCGGAGATCGCAGAGGTGTACCTGGGGCGACGGGGGGAGGGCCCGATTGGGCGGCGCTGGAGTCATGTGGTGTTGTTGGCGGAGGGCGAGGGCGAGGTGGAGACTATCTGGCTGTTGGGCATGGTCTGGGAAGCTTTACCTCGGCCTGAGGGTGATCCGTCTCTTTAATAAACTACTACGTCTAACTAATTATGCACTAGTACGATCGTTAATTTGACACGGATGTGAACGACCGACTGCGAGCGGCCCGGGTGACTCTACTCGTGATATGCACCGTCATGATGAACGGAGAAATATGCGTCGTCAAACACGCTGTTGCTGTAGTCTTGCCATGATCAAATGTTCAGAAAAGTCATCTACTAGGTAAAGGTTGTTGTTGTTCGACGGGTACATAGACCGAATGACAGTACTTTTTCGCTCGCTACCACCAAGTTACATCCACAATCATCTACTTTGCCTCGGATGGCGCAAATATCATCGATATCCGAGCTTCATCCTTCCTCACGTCACCTTCTGGTTCTAATTAATTGATTCTTCAATTCCGGCCTATCTCTCCTCTGCTCCTCCAACCGCTAGATTTTCGGACCCCTAGCCAAGTCCCGACGCATAATGTTCGGAACTCTAGTGTTTTTAAAGGGCGAAGGAGTGGGGGAGGATATTCAATCCATCTTACGCCCGGATGTGCAAAGTCAAAATACTCCTTTCCCTTTTGTCTGTCGTCCCTTTCGGTGCTGTCGCGCAGTATACATGGAAGAATGTCAAGATTGGAGGTGGAGGGGGCTTCGTCCCCGGGATCGTGTTTAATCCCTCGGAGGAGGTGAGTATGTTTCGTCTTGTCCCCCCCCCCCTCCCCTTCCCACCCTATTGTTAGGGCTTGGCATATGTGCGGACGGATATCGGTGGTGCGTATAGGCTCAACGACGACGATACCTGGACGCCCTTGACCGACTGGGTGGACAATGATCGGTGGAATATGTGGGGCATCGACGCGCTCGCTACCGATCCTGTAGAGACCAACCGGTTGTATTTGGTGGGTTTTCAATCCAGGGTTTGGAGGTTGGGCGTTCTTGACGCGTGATAGGCCACTGGCATGTATACCAATTCCTGGGATCCAGACAACGGGCATATTTTGGTTTCGGAGGATTATGGAGAATCGTTCACCCAGGTCGATTTGCCCTTCAAGGTTGGGGGGAATATGCCTGGGAGAGGAGTGTAAGAGTTTTTTGGTTTTTACTTGTTCAGGGTGTACTGATGGATGGGTCTGAGGATAGTGGAGAGGTGATTTGTGTGCGCTCATGAAGACAAACGCGTTAACAGCTGGCCTTTAGCGCCTTGCGGTCGATCCGAATAGCAACAATATCCTGTTTTTCGGTGCTAGGAGTGGGAATGGACTGTATAAATCGACAGATCACGGTAGCACTTGGACTCAAGTGAGCAGCCTGCCTGACGTTGGTTCGTCTTTCGCATATCGTTCTGCCTCTTCCTATGAATTTCGGTAGGAACCTACGTCGTCGATGCCACAGATACTAGCGGCATTAATAGCGACCCACTTGGTTCGTACATTCTCTCCTTCCCCGACCTTGCATTGATGTGTATCCCTCTCAGGGATCGCCTTCGTCACCTTTGACTCCACCTCTGGACCATCCGGATCCCCTACGCCCCGTATCTTCGTCGGCGTCGCCAGCAATGGCACCGACAACATCTTCGTATCCGAAGACGCCGGCGACACGTGTAAGCTTCTCAATCTACAGTACGCCCCCAACCTAACCGACCCACTTGAAGGGACGGCCGTCGCTGGACAACAGCAAACCTACTTCCCCCACAAGGGTGTCCTCTCACCCGCCGAAGGACTCTTGTACGTCAGCTACAGCGACGGCACAGGGCCCTATGACGGTACACTCGGGCGGTGCACAAGTACGATATCGCCAACGCCACATGGATGGACATCACCCCCGTCTCTGGGAGCGATCTCACCTTTGGCTTCGGCGGGCTTGCGGTGGATGTGAAGAACCCCGGGACGCTGATGGTGGCTGCGCTCAACTTGTGGTGGCCCGATGGGCAGATTTACAGGTCTACGGATAGGTGTGTGTTTATGTCGGGTGGGATCTCTTGCGGTGACTGATGTCGTTCTCAGTGGTGCGACGTGGTCTATGTTCTGGACTTGGGGAGCCTACCCCGAGATTAATAACTATTATAGTTATAGTGATAGTCTCGCGCCGTGGTTGGGCGTCGACTATGTTGATACGACTTTGGGGGATAAACAGATTGGGTGGATGATAGAGGGTTTGTGGTTTTTTTATTCCTGTTCTTTCTTTCTTGGTTGATAATATCCGGTGTCAGCATTAAGTATCGATCCCTTCGATTCGGACCACTTTCTGTATGGAACGGGTGCGACGATTTATGGCAGTCGGGATTTAACTCTGGTATGCCCTTGCTGCTCGTTGATGGATGATGTGTTGATGCATTTCTGCAGTGGGACAGCATACACAATATCTCGCTGTCGTCTATGGCAGATGGTATTGAGGAAACGTCTGTTCAGGCTTTGATCACTCCTCCCGGAGGCCCAAGTTTGATTTCTGGCGTCGGTGATATCCAAGGTTCGTGCATTGGACTCACAACCATTTATGTACGGTGTTGACAACAAAGCAGGCTTCGTGCACATGGACTTGGACACCCCAACTATGTCGTTCTCTTCCCCGGTGTGGTCTACGGTCGTCGACCTTGACTATGCTGGAAATGTGCCAACGACCATTGTAGGTATCTTTTCTTATTATAATTCATGGTCTTCTTAAAAATTTTTGAACAGATCAGACTGGGAAATGGAGACAGGTGAGTTAGGTTTGATTACTTGTTGAGGATCTTACTGATTCCTGAACAGTTCCACTGGAAAACAAGTCGCCATCTCTACGGACTCGGGTGCGACGTGGTCGCAGGACTCTGGCGCTGCAGATAATGTATCTGGTCTGTCCCCTGACGCTTCACGTCGCCATCTCCCCCCTTACCTCTAACCAGGTGGCAAAATCGCCATCTCCGCTGATGGTGACACCGTCCTCTGGCGCACCAGCTCTAACGACGTCCTAATCTCACAAAATACCAGCGCATTCACCTCGGTCTCCACCCTACCTGCATCAGCAGTCATCGCCTCCGACAAAACGAACAACTCTGTATTCTACGGCGCGTCGTCGTCGTCGTTCTACGTCTCCAAGGATGCTGGCTCGACGTTTAGCGCAGTCGGCACCCTGGGGAACTCGACGAACCCTGTGAAGATCGTGGTCAACACGGATGCTGCTGGAGACGTGTGGGTCTCGACTGATGTGGGGCTTTTCCATTCGACGGATTATGGATCGACCTTTACGGCTATTGAGGGTGTTACTCAGGCCTGGGCTATAGCTCTTGGGGCTGCTGCACGGTTTGTGGTGTCCCGTGTTTTACTGTGTCTTTGTTTTTTTTTGATTATTATGATTTTCAGGACGGAGGCTACCCTGCTGTGTTCGCGGCAGCGAATATTGGTGGCGTTGGATATTACCGCTCGGACGACGAGGGTGCTACGTGGACACAGATTAACGATTCGAGTTTAGGCTTTGGTTCTGTCTCTGCTAATGTTATGGCTGCGGATCCTCGCGTTTATGGCCGGTATGTTGTCGAGGGAAAGATGTTCGGATACCCGCTTATTGTCTTCTGTTTAGAGTGTACATCGGTACTAATGGTCGGGGTATATTCTATGGCGATGTTTCCTCTACGAGTGGTACATCCACGAGCTCTGCTGTGGGCCCATCATCGTCTGCGGCTGTTTCAACTTCGGCTACCGCGGCTTCTAGTGCTGTGACTTCTTCTATTCAAGCATCGCCTTCAACGGTGGTGTCGGCTACGATGTCGTCCAGCTCTTCAACAGCAACGGCAATAGTAGCCAGCGCCTATGGCCAGTGTGGAGGTGAGAAATAGTATCGCATTTATTTAAATAATGACGAAGCTTAATCATTAATGTAGGGTTTAACTGGTCGGGAGCTACTGCGTGTGTATCCGGATACGCTTGCTCGTATCTCAATGATTGTGAGCTCGTGGCCTTGATCAGAGTGGATCGTGGATCTAATGATATTACGTCAGATTATTCGCAGTGCGTTCCACTGTCATGAGACGATGATTTCCCCGACTTTTCGCTAAAGTTGGGCGTTCTTGGACTACCGAGTAGTGTAAAGAAGTACCTATTGGAAATTTAAACTAATCAAAATGATGTCATCTTTGATGGCGTGGTGTGAATTCTCTTTCTCTTGAACCATCACAGACAGCAGTCTCTGCGTCTCGTTAGAAATGTCTAGACACCCAAACAAAAAGCATCGGACCGCTGGACCTGTATTCGGTGCACCTTCAGAGGCGGATAATCCTTCTGCTCAGCTCAATTATCCATCATCTACCGCCTCCTCTACGCGCGCACTTCCCGTATACGCTGTTCCCAGCCTGGTTACACTATGTGCAAGAGTTTTTACAGCCAAATTCGTTCAGCTTCATAACAATGAAACCATCTGGAAAGTCACGTCCCAGTATTTGCAAGTCGTCCCAGGGGAATTGAAGGGCAGGATTTTTGGGATGCTGAGTGCTGCGTGGCCGACATACCTATCTCACGAGATCATAGTCACTGTGCGATGAATCCTTCTTGCAAGCTTCCTCATGTACAGTTCACTCACCGTGTACCTAGTATTTCTTGAATGGATCGTCTGTTACTTTGTCCAATAACCTCCCCGGGGTCAACAGGAATACTATCTCTTCTATCAAGAGGTTCAGTGCAAGCTTGCGGGAACTCCGTTTAACAGGATTTGAGAAGATCGCGGATGAGGCCTTTGCATCCATCCTTCCAATTGCACCGCAGCTGAAGGTGCTCGTGCTCAGGTGCGTTCCCCACTTCTAATGGTAGTAATATTCGCTTACGAGAGTGAAATCATCCCCAGTGGATGCTCTAAAGTGAGCGGTAAAACCGTCTTGGCAGCATCCAAATGTACACAGCTCAGGGTAGCCAATTTTAACTATACCTCTGCAACTCCAGCTTCATTGGCCGCGTTGCTTGTGGCATGCTCAGAGTTAGAGGTGCTCAAACTCGCAAAGATAATCAACTGGGTTCGTTTTTTCCTCATCTACTTTTGTTCAACGATATAACTGACCCTCTTATCAGACGGATACAACGTTCTCAAAATTCTTGTCTGGCGTGGATGAGACTTTCAGGCATGTAAACCTTCGTAATCTAAAGCTTCGTCAAACTGCAGTATCCGACCATTCTATGATGACCCTCACGACCATATGTCCGAACCTCAGACGCCTTGACGTCTCCTTCACTGGAATTCGCAAGCCCTCCCTATGGGTGGACCAGGCTCCCCATCTGGAAAAGTTGTGTTTGACGTCTACCGCTATATCTTCCGGAGAATTGTGTAGTACAATTCGGAACCTGTCGAATTTGAAAACGCTAGCGATAGGAGCGCTGGGTGTTGGCACAAGTCCGAGTACAACGATCAATAATACCTCGTCGATGACGTTAAACGACCATGATTTGATACTCGTCAGTGACTTGCTGGCTGAACATGGAGGACTAGAGTCGCTAAGTCTTGTATCCAATACCAAGCTAAGCTTAACAAGGAGGGAATCGAGCGCTTTGTGCCATATGATATCTCGTGTTGGCCGCAAATGCAAGGTTAGGTTGTGTCTTTCCTTCCCCCGCCCAATGCTGATGTCATTTCTGTCGCAGTATCTCAACCTGTCAAGCATATCATCTCTGCGCTCTTCAGACCTGGCCGGTTTAATGCCTACGTTCGAAGACGACGAGCCTTCTGCTCTTCAGACCTTGATGCTGAACAACACTGGCGTGGATGACGAGGTCGCGCCCTTCATTTCATGTTGTCCGGAACTTGCGACATTGGAACTTGCAGGGACGAAAATAACCAGTAAGTGCTATAGATGACAGCCCTCACCAGCTAGTTGAAATAGCGTGTAGACAACGGTCTTTTTCCAATTGTCGATGCTTGTCCAAAGCTTGTAAATCTAGATCTCACAAGTTGCCGAGGTATAAAGGTAGTTGATCGCCGCCGCATTTTTGAAGTGAGTGGTATATTGTTTTTAGATGTCTTTACTAATGGATCACCAGGTCTGGGAGCAGGCCGGGTAGAGATACGCGCACATTCTCGCACGTACATTCCAGCTGATAAGTCACTATGATCGGAGCGAGATCTCATGAAGGAACACATTGCGAATAGTCTGCAAATATCAGTGATGAGGCGTCCATAACGACGATGAAATAAGACTCACAGTCATTTAAATACGTGCAAGTATAACCTGCAACACACGCAGTAGCACCTGTCCAATTGATACCTGAATCAAACCTGGCTTTAGGCTAACGGAAAAAGGAAATAGCTATTCATTCTTACCACCGCACTGCCCATAAGCTCCGGAGACTGACGTCGTCGTTGGAGTATTGGCTGATGTTGTAGTTGTACTCGTTGTAGTGGTGACTGGTTTTGTGGTAGTCGTACTCGTCGTTGTAGACACTGCTTTTGTGGTAGTTGTTGATGTGGTGGTGGACACGGAGCCGGATACATCGCCATAGAATATGCCCCGACCATTTGTGCCGATGTACACCCTAAGATATTACTGTCAGCATAAGATTAGCCGAAACTTCACCTAACAACCGTACCGTCCGTAAATACGAGGATCAGCTGCAAGACAATTCGCTGACGAAGAACCAAACCCATGACTAGCATCGTTGATTTTTACCCAGTTTACGCCGGCATCGTCGGACCTGAAATACCCAATTCCCCCGTAGTTGGCAGCAGCGAACACAGCGGGATAACCGCCAGTCTATATTGACGTGAGCATCTGACCCGGAGAATGCAGGTCACACGCACAGAAGCTGGAGCGCCCAAAGCAATCGCCCATGCTTGTGACATGCCGGAGATTGCAGAAAATGATGCGCCCAGGTTGGTGGAATGGAATAACCCCTTGTCAGTAGAGACCCACACATCGCCGGTAACACTCGGGTTGACAACAATCTTTACCGGAGAGGTAGACGTGCCAAGCGAACCCTTCGCTGAAAAAGTCTTGCCGCCGTCAGTTGATAGGTAGAATGATGATGAAGCAGCTCCATAAAATATGGAGTTGTTCAACTTATCCGATGCTATCGCAGCAGTCGACGGAAGAGAGGACACCGTGGTGAAACTGTTTGTGTACTGGGACACTTGGACACCGTTCGAACCTGTGCGCCAGAGAACAGTATCGCCATCCGCGGAAAATGCTACCTTGCCGCCTGAAATTTGTGAGCCACTTGAGAGCTGTACGTTAAGTTTTGACATACCCGACACATTGTCGGCAGCACCATAATCCTGAGACCTGGTTTAAGGGTTGTAGGTTAGAAGACTTGTCAACTGCTGGAAGTAGCATACCAGGTGGCGCCAGAATCAGTCGATATGGCAACCTGCTTGCCTGTAGTACTGCGAAGACCTTTAGAGAAGCTGACGACTAATGAGAATAATGATAGGCAGTTACCTGTCTCCGGTGCCTATCAAAAGAAGATGAGAATTTAGAAGAACAGTGGGACCGTGAACACCGTACCGATGCGAACAATGTTCGTAGGCTTGTTACCAGCGTAATCAATGTCTGCGGATGTCGTCCACGTTGGATTTGTGTAGTAATTGCTCGGTGCTACATTCAAGTCGTTGTGAACGAAACCTGTGAAGAAGATTAAACATTATTCGGCAAAAAAATGTTCCAGAAGGGATAGTCACCCTCAACGTCTCCAACGGCGGACAATAAGTGAGGGCCACTCGGTGGCGAAATCAGGGCTTGGACAGATGTCTCTTCGATACCATCTGCTAATGACTTGAGAGTAATATTGTGGGTAGTATCCCACTTTGCAGATAGACAAATCTAGTTAGTGGCTTTACTATCTGTTGGTAAAGGGCGTGCGTACTTTCGTCAAATCGTGGCTGCCATATATGGTTGCGCCAGTACCGTAGAGGAAATGATTTGAATCGAACGGGTCAATACTGAGAGCTGCGATTTGTATCGTCAGCTGGTGAGATCGCAAAGGATGGTAAATGAGGTGCATACATTCCATCATCCATCCAATCTGTTTGTCACCGAGAACGGTATCCACATAATTGGGCCCAAGCCATGGTGCAAGACTGTCTGAATAGGTATAGTATTTGTTAATGTTGGGATATCCATTCCACGCCCAGAAAGGGGTCCAAGTTGCGCCGCTAGAAACATAGACGGTCAAGAAGAAGACAAAAGATCCAAGGGATTTACAAACCTATCCGTTGACCGGTAGATCTGCCCATCGGGCCACCATGAATTCAGTGCCGCGACCATAAGGGTACCAGGTTTTTGAAGGTCGACATCAAGGCCACCAAACCCGAAATACAAATCTGACCCTGAGGCAGGCGTTATATCCGTCCCTTTCCAAGCTATTAACACGCTGATTATCCGATCTCAAGCTGCACTTACAAGTAGAGGAGGAGATATTGTACTTGTAAACGCTCCCAAGAGTACCATCGTATGGACCCGCACCATTACTATAGCTGACGTAAAGGACATGCTCTTTAGGTGAGAGAACGCCCTTGTGAGGAATATAGGTAGTGTTTTGTCCAGCAACGGCAGACCCTTGGCGCACATAATTATGAAGTGGCTGAGAAAAATTGATCACGACACTTACATGTGCTTCCACCATTTTCAGAGACGAAAATGTTGCTGGAACCTTGATTCGCAACACCCACAAAGATCCGCGGAGTAGCAGATCCTGAAGATCCTGACGTCGAATCGAAGGTAACCCAAGAAATACCTGATCAACGATTTGTGTCTTGCTAGGCTATGTCTGTTAAGACGGAGGACGGACCTATTTTGTCAGAGTTGTAGCCACTAGTGTCGGAGGAGTCGGGGACATATGTTCCTATCTCGTGGTTAAACGCAACGAGACTAGGAAAGCATGAAACCACATACCTGTACTAGGAAGACTGCTGACTTTGGACCAAGTAGAGCCGTAGTTGGTAGATTTATAGAGCCCGTTTCCGCTTCTTGCGCCGAAGAACAGAATAGCATTGTTGTTTGGGTCAACAACCAGACGCTGAAAAGAAACGAGCTCATTGTTGCTGTTCATTTGATGCCAGTCAACGCACCTCTCCCCTGAACAAGGACTACATTAGCACCAGAGAAAGGCATTATCAAACAGGTAGAAATCCTTACATTCCGCGACCAGGCATGTTTCCGCCGACTTTGAACGAAAGACTAGAGGCAGTGAAAGTTGAGCCATAATCAGTCGATATTAGTATTTGGCCATTGTTGGGGTCCCAGGAGTTGGTGTACATCCCGGTCGCCTGATCAGTGTGTTAGTTAGCCCCATTAGAATTCCACAATGGCTTACCAGATAAAGGCGATTAGTCTCGACGGGATCTGTAGCCAAGGCATCGACACCCCAGTAGTTCCATCTTGCGTCATCCGCAAAGTCTAACAAGGGAGTCCAAGTATCATCAGAGTTGAGTTTATAGGCGCCTCCAATATCGGTTCGAGCATAGGCTAAACCCTAAAGTGCGTATTAGCAGATGTATGGAAGACATGACAGTGTTGAATTACCTTCTCAGACGGGTTGAAGACAATGCCAGGGACAAAACCACCACCGCCGCCAATTTTGACATTTTTCCAATTGTAAGTTTGCGAAGATGCTGCGAGAGCCGGGGAAGCGAAGAGCGTGGCGGTGACAAATAAAGAAAATGTCCTAAGGTCAAGCATCTTGAGCAGAGTAACTTTTTTTTTCAGGAGAGATTTACCGACCTTTTAAGAGCCCTGCCAGCAAAATTTTAAGCAATGAAGAACCCGAAATATACGCGGATGAGAGTATGCCACACCCGAATATCAAGCGGTCCCCATCATCTGGGAGCAACACTCTGACACTGTGTTCGCGTTCCTATTGGGAGGCCGGAAGTCGAACGGGAAAATTTGGCTGAAAAAGGCTGTAAAATAAGATGTGGCAACGAGGTTCAATTACGACATTGGTTCACTTACGCGCCAGAATATCAGATTCGGGTTTGTGCCTCGCGATAACAAGGTCACAAGAGGACGACATGGCTCCAAATATGACTATTTTGTGGGTTATATTCGGCACTGATAGGTTGCGGAGCTACAGGAGAAATCATATGCGTGATTGCACTGAGCAGCTGCAGGGCCCAAGCAGGGCTAGTAGACTAGCCTCAATGTCGTCGTGACAGTGAATGCGATCAACGATCGGGCCGGACCGGACAGCACCGGACAGTTGATCGACAGACGAATGGGGGATGTATGCCACGTGGCTGTGTGGTTGAGTGACAGTCTCCTCGTGTCGCTTATTCCGCTTTACATACCCAATACCCTGGTTTTTCTGCTTCTTCCTTGCCCGTTCTCGATACTTTACGACTTTTATCACGAAGCACCGTCGCGGCCGTGCAGCTTACGTTCTTTCAGCTTTGTCAACGCCTTCAACCGCACCTAATATTCTCTCTTGCCTTGCCTTGTCCTCGTCTTTAGTTCCATGTCACCGCGTGGCCGAACTAGTCTCGAACCTGCATTTCTTCACGCCAGTCACGAAAACAGATGCCCATCCCGTCCCCCAACTTCACTCTCTGCAATACCTAGACATAATGTCAACGAACGACGGTCTACTCCTCGTTCTCCGCTTGTCGACAAAGCGTTTGACCTCAATGGAGTGAGTTATGATCCTTTTTTTTTCGCCTTTTTCGCCTTTTTTTCTAACACCAATCAGGACACCTCCAGTAGATTTATCGACAGTCCTACTGTTCGCCTAGGGAGCAAGAACGATGCCAGTCCTGGTAATTACAAGCTTTCAGAGCCATCGACATTCCATCCCCTACCCCCTCTCCCTCCATCTTCTTCTCTTCAGCTGTCGACTCTACTCGATATCAACTTCCAGCCTTTTGCTTTTTCGACGGGATTTCCGATGCCGGCCCCTCCTGTACAATCATCGCCACCCATTTCATCATCTCCGGGGAACCGAAGAAATAACACACCTGCTACAGATGAATCACTTTTTCACATGCCCGCCCTAAGTCACCCTAATAGTCCATATGTTCCTTGGGAGTCTCCCGTTCGTCGCGAAATCCTACGGCCATTAACACCCTCTTCCTTTGTATCACATTATTCCCGTCCACTTTCACGGAGCGGCGCCCGAGCGCCTGAGCCGCCTGAAACTGAGGAGGAGCCTTCGCGGCAACGCCCAACGCGTAAATTGCACAAAGTATCCAAAAGCATTCTGAATTTACGGCAGGCTGTTACTCAAGTAACTAAAAGGTTCAAATTCGCCCAAAAGCGAAGGTCGCTTGATCAGCCTGATCTTCCGGAACTCCCAAAGACGCATTGGCAGTCTGACCCTCTGCTTATTGCTCGACATCGGCCTCGATTGCCCCCTCCTTCACCTTCGTCTGCGTCATTTGACTCCACAAATACTAACTCGCTAGCCGCGTGGTTAGCTGCACGCCAATGCGAAGCGAAAGAGTGGAACCTGGAGGCCCAGAGGGGTGTTGCATTGGAAGAATATGATCGAGCCGGTAGCTGGATCAACTTACCTGCCCTGAGCGTGTCAGATGATTCGCCTTCAAGCCCGGCGTATGGAACACTAGAATCCAGTATTTGGCGGCCATTGGAATTCGATATGTCTCCTCTTCTATCAGCATATCAGTCGCCACACATTACTCCACCATGTGAGCTCCTACAGTCGCCACCTACACCCTCCCGACGTTCAATACGTTCGCAAACAGGGCCTTCGATTGCTGGAAGAAAGGTCGATGATGGAGACGGAATATCGGGGGATGGGCCTTCGGACCTTAGCTATATGATTGGGACATTCAAACTATAATGATTATTACTAGGATTGGTCTAGGAGCAGCTTAATCACTTGTATGTCGTCATGCAATTAAAAGAATCTGGTTGTAACATGTAGACATCCATTGGGCTGCGGCGCTAGCGGCTTATCTCTTCATGACCCGCCCCTTGATTTGAGGTTAACGCTGCGCTAGTAGGTAAATCAAATGCTCTAATCTCTGGTCGTGTGCGGCCATTGATTTGGAGGATGCTATGTGAGCAGTAATACATGCAGGCCATGGCAGACCCTCCAGATTCTAGAAAAGATCTGAGCTGTCATAGAAGTCGGGACTTAACGACCCAGGGCTTCCTGCGACTCCCGCTATCCCCCACTCAAAGCTTGGCACACAATTTATTCGGTGCTGATTGTGGGTTGGGCGAGAACATTCTTATCTTTCGGTGTGGCGGATCATCTTTTATGCAATCGATCGTATCCATTTTTCTGCGGACCAAATTTCATATCCGGCCACTTAGAGTACTTGTACCGCTACTTCTCGTAACTCGTGCATGCATATTGGTATTGGATCGTTCGCTCTGGTCAGCGGCGGCGATTGGTATAACATCAAAAAACATGTCGGTGAGAGCTAATCAATTTTTATCTAGTACTGTTCTAGTGATTTCTCTGTTACATGCGGATAGTAATGATAAAATTAGAATCGGGATACTATTTGAGGTAGCCCCTGGCGAAGTGGTGCTACGAGCATATGCAGCACTGGTACTTATCGCCATGCGGGTTCCTTGAGCGCGTTTCAGGCCCGACATCGGCCTGGGTAAGGTACTGTTTTCACTTTTGTGCGGAGACCCGGAGCAGGGTGCTTCTTTTACATAAAAGCGCCATCTCACAGCTTCTTCGGCTATCTTCCTGCGCCATCATCCTTTCGACAAGATGTCGTCAAGCGAGAAAAATGGCTCAGAGTCGAAGATTCATGCCTCTTCCGACGTTGAATCTGCTCACGAACTCTCTCATGGCGGGTATACTGGCGGCCAGCAGACGCTCGTTCGTCAACTGAAGAACCGTCACATTGCTATGATTAGGTGCGTTTAACTCATTCCCCTTGGGCGTTCTTGGAACTGATTTGTATCTATAGTATTGGAGGTTCGTCTCGTACTTATTTTTCTCTGTTCAACTCCAACATTGTATCACAGGCGTCATCGGTACCGGGTTGTTTTTGGGTGCGTGAGCTGGCACTCCACACGACGTGCAGCTTAACTAAAATTCTCCACCAGGAACTGCAACATCCTTGATGCATGGCGGACCAGTTGGTACTTCACTCAATCTCGTCGATCATCGATCATCTCGTCTCATCGTCATTGAAAGGTCTTCTACTTGGCTACATCACGGTCGGAACAATATGCTGGAGTGTCATGGTGCGTACAACTCCCGCCTTTTCTCAAAAAAGTATCCCTTCTGATTACATCGCAGGTCTCTCTAGGCGAGATGGTAGCTTACTTGCCCATCCCTGGTGGTCATATCAAATTGGCCGAGCGTTTCGTTGACCCCGCATTGAGTTTCACAATGGGTTGGAATTACTGGTATGTAGTCCACACATGGCAACCCCGCCGTCAGATGCGCATTATCACCATGTGGACAGGTACAACTGGACGATTATCTTACCCGCCGAACTGAGTGCCGCGGCAATCCTGATTAACTACTGGAACCAGTCTGTCAACAATTCAGCATGGATAACAATATGTTTAGTCGTCGTCGTCACTATCAATATGTTTGGCGCCGGGGTGTATGGTGAAGCAGAATTTATCTTTGCGTATGTGCTATTTATCTTACACTCTTCGACGTCTGATAAAAATTGCCTAGTTCAATCAAAGTTATCACGATCACGGGTCTTATAATTCTGGGCATTGTTCTCGACCTCGGCGGTAAGGCATCCTCTGTTCTCGCGACAACCCTATCTTGACTGATAAATAATAGGTGGTCCTAACCATGACCGACTTGGATTCAGGTATTGGAAACACCCTGGTCCATTCGCACAGTATGCAAACATTGGTGGCGCGAAAGGCCGATTTTTGGGATGGTATAATTTTCTCTTGCTCCTGTGTTTGAGCCTTCGTTGACATACATCTCAGGTGGTCCGTCATGACCCAGGCAGCCTTTTCCTTTATTGGTACCGAGATTGTCGCCGTAGGTGTTATCCACTACCTTACGTTTACACCGGTTCTGACCCAAACATTTACAGATCGCCGCTGGTGAAGCCAAGAACCCCAGGTAATTACAAGTCGATCATTCACTGTCTAACATCTAACACGATTTACAGGCGGAACTTACCCAAAGCCATCAGAAGAGTCTATATCCGTATCCTTCTGTTCTACATCGGAGGTAAGAAACCAAAAAAAAATTGTGCATCTTGACTTACTGAACTATTAATCAGGTACCGCTGTCATCGGTCTCCTCGTGCCATCGACTGATCCAAGACTGGATCTGAGTGATGGTACTGCCGCCTCGTCGCCCTTCGTCATCGCTATCAAGAATGCAGGCATTGGCGGTCTTCCATCTGTAAGTTTAGGTTGCGGTCATTTTCACTTTGTATTTACATGATCCCGCAGGTGATTAATGCTGCTCTCTTAACGTCAGCCTGGTCTGCGGCTTCCAGTGATCTGTACACCAGTTCGCGGGCTCTCTGTGAGTTGAATGTGTGCTAAAAATCATCACGATCTTATCACCCTCTAGACGGTCTCGCCGCTTCCGGCAATGCCCCCAAGATCTTCTTGCGCACGACTCGCAAAGGTCTTCCTTTCGTTTCTATTATCTTCTGCTCCCTTTTCGCCGCTCTGTCTTATATGGGTGTTAACGAGGGATCCGGCAAAGTGTTTGGATGGTTCTCCAACATGACTGCTGTAAGTGGGCGTTCCATCCTGGCGGTAACGAAACTCAAAGATATATCAGGTTGCCGGTTTAATGACTTGGTTCGGTATCTGCCTCACTTATATTCGGTTCTACCAGGGTCTTAAAGTCCAGGGCTACGACCGAAGCAAAATGCCGTTCGCAGTCAGATTCCAACCTTTCCCAGCATGGTACGGCATGATCGCCTCTCTGGTTATTTGCTTCGTGAGTTTCAAGTATTCTTCGATGTTGCGTTCACGTTTCATGCCATCCTTAGTTGAGTGGATGGAATGTTTTCCTCAAAGGCGCATGGGCACAAGACACCTTCGTGACGAATTACTTCCCTTTAATGCTCTTCCCCGTTCTTTATCTCGGCGCCAAATTTTACTACAAAGTGCCTTACGTTAAGGCTAAAGATATGGACTTTGTGACAAATATCGCGGAAATTGAGGCTGAGACGTATGTCTAACGACATTTTTCTTATGGAATCGATCCTGACTATCCTTACAGCTATGACGAACCTGTACCGAGGAATAAGGCGGAGGCTTTCTGGCAGTGGCTTGTGAGTTGCTTTCATCTCTCTTTGTTGGTGCGGACTAACAAATCGTTCAGATGTGATTACGGAGATGTTATGATTATAATAATTACTTTGGTACTTAGTGTAGATGCTGTTCTTAAAAATAATCTGTGCATTTACATCCCTCCACATTGTATTTTCCAATTGATTTTTACAAGAGCAGATGCTAGTAAACAGCCAGACATAAGTTGGATTGAAATAGTGTAGAACGATGATTTGCAATACAGAGCAGAAATAATAAAGTCGATCATCAAGCTATTGAATAGTGTGGAAGGAAAATCGCTTGAGATGTGAATGAACAACAGAGTCTATGTAAACGATGATATGCAATTATGTATAGAAAAGAGATATCAAAGGTAGGTACCATACGACCTGTCTATGTTTTGGAGGCTGGGATGTGGAGGTTAATCGCTAATAATGGGACATCAGCTTCGACACTTTCAAACAGTAAAGACGGAATGCAAACCTCGATACCAATTCAAGGCATCGGATGAAGTTGGGGCATCGAAGTAAAGTATCGCTTTGTTATCCACCAGTCGGAGGGCTACGAATGTCATGTCAGGACAGTACACCACGAGATTGCAGATAGAAGGACCGACCGTTTCCGTGAACAATACTAGCAGGTTGTGGCAATGTTTGCATCCTTAGGACCGCCCAAAGATCAACAGAAGATGAAGGGTCTTGTCCATCGGAAGGATCTCGACAGAGAACCAAGAGATCATTACAGAGAATGCCAACGAGAGGTCGTGGAGTTAACTCGGGCGCTAAGCAGTCAACTTGAACAGTAGAGGCGTCTCCTTGCGAATTTATAGCTTCGAAGGATACAACGGCTTTCCGAACAACCCGTGTCAATAATAGCGGACCGTCCATTATGAGCCGCCTTCATAGAAGTCATCGAAATCGTTAGCCAGTTCGAACTCGTTGGTGCGATAGACATACCGATGCGGTTGCACCAACGGACTGGGAAATTTGCCTCGTATTCTTGCCTGCCATTGTACTAGCTTTCGTCTCGACTCGGACTCGCGTTTGCCTTCGTTCATGTTATTGGCCAGAAGGGATATCTCGGATAAGGCGCGATCAAGGGGATCTTCTATAAAGTCGTAACTAGGTGGTGTGCTTCGAAGTAATTCTTCTAGCTGTGGGAGATATGTCAATAAAGGAGTATCTCCCATTGCGAAGAGAACCCACAAGCAACCGATACCGGGGTATACGCTGCACTGGGAGGAGAAGATACCCTTCTAGATTCAGTTGCGAATGTCGGGGACTCATCCTACATCTTTTCAGGTAAGATCGTATCCGTTTCCGTTGACTACTTGAGAGATTTGGCAATCCAGCTGGACCCGAACTACTCTCGACGACAGTCGGCGATGAAACGGCAGACATTGTCAGACCAAGACCAACCAACTGGGCTGTACTCGACGATGGTGACATTGTCGACCCAGGACTGGAGCTCCCAGATGCATTACGATCTGATGTCCAGTACTTGACACGCTGAACGGAGTGGTCGAAATTGCTATGATTACAGTTCAGTGTAGCGAAGAATTAGAGAACAATGATGAGAAACGCACTTGATATAACTTGAATACATTTTCATGAAGGCAGCGTGCTTGACGAAAATATTACCAACAGCCTTGGCAACATTCAACGAGAGTTGTCCGTCCGCGTCCGCGTCTTGATCCGCTTTAGGTTTCATGAGTGGGGCTGCTGCGACTTCTAGTGACGGTAAAAAGCTCTCTTTGTGGAAAGAGAATAGTGCATCCACTCCATTGAAAACAACTTTTCGCTCGGATGGAGGAACAATCGTTTCCTTACTGGAGCCACCAGTGAGCATATTAACGGGGGCACAACCTGGCTTGATGTAGATGTCCATGAGCTCCTGCAGGCCCCTCACGTAAGTCCGCTCCGTGCTATACATATCCGCCAGTCAGAAAATCCACAATGAAACGGAATATATAACGCACACGACGATTTCACGAACGACCATTGCTCGTTTGCCCTTGTCATCCTTATACACACGTTCTTCGGATGACCCGCTATCTGTTGTTGCCACACTTAACGTCTGTGCCGCACCCCCACTTCGAATCCCGGCTATCGATTCGCTTGACCGCAGCTGGCTCGAATCCGATGAGACAACCGTTGTTCCACTTAGCGCCATAGAAACTTCCCGGCCATTTTCCACAATAGTAGGGCGTCGTGACCGAGGAATGGTTTCTTCAGAGCCTGGGATATTCGTCGCCATAGATTGCTGTACGGTTCCCAGATCATTCATGTCTTTTAGATACGCCATGACTGAACGAAGAGCTCTCATGTACGCCTCCCGTGCCCTTTCTTCTTCGCGCCGCAGAAGCTTCTCGTGATCGATGACAGGACTGGGGGTCCTTATCCGTGTTTCCGGATCGTCGTCGTTTGTGGCTGTCACACCGGGAACGAATGATGACGGCTCTGGGATAGTGAGGGAGATCGGAGTGTCAAATGGGAGGAAGCTTCGTCGCTTGTTAGATCGTGGGGCGGGAGAAGGTGGCGCCAGAAGGGTAGACGAGGACGCCAAAGAAGGCGGTGCCAATTTGCTTGTTGAAGGCAATTCGGGGGTGGGAGGTTCAGAAGACGGGGAGGACGTCGATATAGACGGAGGGGTGAAAGCATCCAAAATTCCCGTCGTTGAAAACCGCACATCAATTTGAGGGGATTTGCTCGTGCGATGGAATAAAGGTTGCATGCCGTTGGAAGGTCTAGGCGTTACTCCGGAACTGGAATGTGCGGTGAGGGGGCGTGATGGAGAATCGATCTTCATTTTCCCCATCGACATTTTCTTCAAGAACCCCCATCGACTCCCTTTCTCTTTGCTATCTTTAGGAGGGCGCGGTCTAACGGTGGCTTTACCATTCAGGTCGTCGTTTGCGAGTTTGGGTGATGACGTGCTATCCGGGACAAAAGACACCCGATTATGTGGGTCATAAGGTTGGTCATCATCCTCTGAAATGTTGTCCCAAAGTGACGCAGTAAGAGCGGGTCTTGAGCCATTCGACGCGCTGCGTGGGGGACTTCCTAGGGTTGTTGAGGCTCCAAGGCTGGCAAAGCGCTTCGTGATGGGACGTTCGGAAGGGCCGGGCTTCGCCAAGAGGTTGTTACTCGATACCGATGTAGCGTAATGAGTCAAGGGTGGCCTTGTTAACGTATTCGCAGGGAGTTCTGGATTAAATGAAGGGGTAGCGGATGCCCCCCTGCGAAGGTCCCCTGCACTTTTCATCTTCCGTATTTCATGATCACCAAAGTAGCCTGCATCATCTGACTGTGCAGGCAGCTCAGCACTCGGAGATTCTTCCAATGCGGGACCTGTACTTCTGGCTCGATTTTGGCTGTGAAAAGAACGATTGGGTGTTGTCCGCGTTCTCACCAAAGGCCGCTGAGAATCACCAGAGATAGAGGGCAAGGAGGCTGAGTTGGCATGAGCCAGGAAGGGTGCTTTGGCGGGAGTAATCGTCTGCTCGTCTTCGTCCGGAGGAAAATTAAATGTTGCAGGGGAGACTGCGCTTGGTGAACCAGAGAAGTCGTCAGGGTCTGTGCCGTCCGTTTCTGTACCACTCTGGGTGCTAGCCGAGGATAATGGAAACATCGGGGTAGAAAGCGGGTATACAGGTGTCATCGGGGTCTTCGCCAACAACGGTTCAACGAGTGCTTTCCATGGACCTTGGAAAGGATTTCCGTCGACACAGAGGGTCTGCAATGCTGGCAACAGACAAAGCCAACTAGGAAGTGCGTGCATCTTATTTCTGCGGACGCTGATGGTATGCAATTTATCAAGGTCCCCAAGTGTTTCTGGGAGAGTACTTATGCCAGTCGAATCAGCGATGAGGACTCGAAGATTTAACAAGTCCGCTAGAAAGACTGGTAGAACGCGGAGTGGATTGGATGCAATATTAAGTTCTTCCAGACTTGCACATAGCGCGAGTACCGGAGGCAATGCACCGAGGAAGTTGGCTGAGATATCCAGGGCCAAAAGGGAGTTGTAGATTTGGGGGATATTGTTGGTCAGGAAAGCAGGCATGGCATTCGGATAACCAGACGATCCGATGAGAAGATGGGTAGTCCCTAGAACATGTTAATTGAACAAGGACTCTGTATTACCACAGGAAGACAAACCTGGTTGAACCGATAACTGCGCAAGAGGGACGTTGTCGCCATGGACAATTAATCCGCGACCTTCATCAGCAATTACCGCAGCTGACGTCCTTTCTTCCTTGTCATCTTCGTCATACTCGTCGTCAAGGGCCTGATCATCATCAGTGTCTTCCTCGCTCATGCCCATCTCGTCCCTTTCATCAACGGTATGCCAACCCATGTCATAACTAGGCTTCTCATGCAGCCTGGGAACGAAATGGTCGTGACTGTGATAGGACGTGTTGTTGCCAACGGAGAGGAACGGGATCTAAAACTGCCCTCAGACCACCTTGTTGAGCGCTCTACAGGTACTACAGGAACACGAGGATGCATTCCTAGTGAAGCTGCAGGTAGAATTGTATCGCCGCCCAGCAGCTGCACGACAGAATCAGACATCATTCTTCCCGCGGCACTTTCATCGTCCCCTGACGCGACGTGAACAAAATCACCTGAGAGCAATGCACTTCCTGAACTCGTGTAGCCCGATGATCGGGGTGACGAAGAAGAATCTTGGGAGGGTTAGCATAGAGTAAAGCGAGGCAATTGAGTGCCGGAGACGCACCAGAAAGGCCTGGGGGCGGAGAAACGAAATGGTGATGGGGTGGGCGAAACGGATATGGGTCGGGAAATTGGGAAGGATCTGGTAAAAACAAGGACTTTGAAGAGCGCGAACGAGTTGAATCCGAAGCGAATGAGGGATCTCCGTCCGAGACAGAACGAGTGAGAGATTGGTGAAAAGATTGACCAGAAAAGCTGGGAGATGCTGGTGAATTAAGAGATACTATTGATTGCGAAATTGGGTCTGAGAAATTAGTAGATTGTGAGATATTTGAACGGAGATTCGGGGACCAGTCCGGCTCGACAGGAGAGGAAGCAGTTGGAGCCCGACGGACATAGGCACTGGGGCTCAGCGAGGGTGTGGACGAGGGAGCGAGAAGATAATCAGCATCAATATCTGGATGAACAAGGTTCAGCGGCGAGGATAACATGAGGGGAGGAGGAAGAGAAGAGAATGTAGGGCGAGGCAGGGGTGAGGACCAAAATTGGAAAACAGCAGCGTCGCAATGGATCAGTTGGGATCAGTCTTTGGCCTACTTTGCCTCTCTAGGCTTCATCCGGGTGTCCCCAGAATGCTTGATGCCGAATACGAGCACTTACCTCGTTTGCCGGTCTCTTCTTCTCTCTCCGTTTCCATCCACGACCTTCGGAACGATTCCTCTTTCTGCCCTTCCAAGGGCATCGGTGGCAGCGGTTTGTCCAGTTTAAGTATCCGCGCTTTCGCGTCCGTCAGTTCGGCAGGTGGGGCCAGTGGAGGCGGTAGACGGTGCCAGTGTTCGCTTGTCCTGTCGTCAATGTTTTCTTTCGAATTCTGGAATCCCCACGCCGAGTTATTTCCTTTTTCTGCCGCCGGATCCATTTTTCGGCTTTACTGTCGGCTCTGGTCGTGCGCTAGCTGCAGGGGACGATTAAAACGCGGAAGGCGTCAATAACCTTGTGCTAAATCGAAGCCAAGGAATCAATAAGCAGACCGTGCTTTGCCATCTTTTGCCTTCCGTTTGTTTAGCCGTATCTCTTCTCCCGGCCTGTACATAACCCTTACAGAATCCTTTTCTATAACATGCCGTCAAACTTCCGATTCGTTGTCATGAAATACCGAAGGCCTCTCGGACCTAAACCCAAACATCTACATAAGGGGGTGCCTGTCAGAGATCCAACTGTCGAGACTCCTGGTTAGGTGTTGCTTTCGTTGCCTCTCCGGGCCGGAGGCATTTCATTATACCTTCGACTCCCAGATCGTGGACATTTTGATGACTAACATCCATCTGTAGCCATTGATTCATCAATTATCTACCTCCACCCCCTGCATATGTGTTTTATAAATAACGGCATGATAATAGTGGACGTGGGGTCCGCCTTGCAGCGCCTTACCGCGTCTTTTATTCAGGGTCCGAATGCTTCCGTTGACACGCATTCAAATATTCAGATATATCATTGGTTAAGACTCTCGAGTCGTACCTGATGGACATTGATGGTTACCGGCAGCACTCTGGCTGTAAGCCCGTATACTGCGGATGCCCGACATGAGATGAGCTTAAAAGTCATACAAGTCTGGTCGATCTGACTGGAACGCAACCCGTTTCTTTGGCTTCTTCCCCTTCGCAGATGTCTCCCCACTCATAGGACTGGGCACATCCATCATTGATGAATTCTGTGCCATTGCCACCGCGAAACCTTCCATCTGAACCGCGGACGTGATTGAAGAGGGGTCCTTCAGATCTTCTTCCAAGTGCACCTCCACGGCTGCTACTGCCGTTCTCGTAAGTGGAGGCTGGTCACGCGTATCATGATTCGTGACACCTTGTATGACTGTTCCGGTGGAGGGCGTTGTCCGCCGTTCACCGACGCCCCCTTCAACATCAAGATGCAATGTTTCGAATACCAGTCGCTTCCTGGTGCACTTAAATGCGAGGTTATTCTCACCGCCACCCCCGGAAGACATAGCGGATGATGATAGTCCACGTAACGTGGAAAATTTGTCACTGGGTGAAAGTAACGTATGTGGCGCCGGTAGTCTGCGGATCTCGACGAGGCCGTGATGAGAAGGAGAGAGTGCAGTCATCGCTGGATTGGCTACAAGGAATATCGAATTTGATACAATAAAATATGTCGAGGAGAGATGTAGCTTACCACTAAACGCGGACAAAGTAATTGAACAGTCAACAAACCATCCAAGCTTTTGGGACCAGCCTGGACCATCCCAGAATGGCCTCGAAACATGACATGGGAGGCTGATTGAGGCACATGTATGGGGATGTTGTCTCAAAAGTGTCCGAAATCGATGCAAAAATCGTAATATATCCTAAGAAAGCTGGTCAAAAAGGTCGAAGAATGCAAGTGACACAGTTAAGCATTTACTCTACTATTCACATCCCCCCATTCGGGAGACCCTAGTGCTGGAATACATATCCGGAGAGGTGTTGACGGAGATCCTGCCCTAATAACTTTCTCGATCTGGCGGAGTACAAAAGTAGAGTATGGGGTTGACACATCGTCTATGCCGACGGTGCCTACGTCGAACAAGGAAAGTTGCCCTGATTGCAGACCGCTGTTGATAATTGAATTCGGTATGCGACAAGTAGATCAAACGTCGAACTGAATTCTTCGGTACCAGATCTGTACCACGAAAAATTAGTCTCACATTCAGTCAGTCACTCGAAAAAAACTCACATACAGACTGGACGATGGCACCGTAGTTTGAAATTGTTTCATTTGTTCATATCTCCAGGCAATTTTGATTTTTTCGTCTGTAGATTGGCCGGTATCTTCGTCGTCATTGACGTTGATTGTATTTACGGGCTCTGTAGAGTTATATTGAGAGTTCGGCAGCCACATGCAACCCTTGACAAGATTCAACGCGTCCTCCGAGATTACGCAAACATTTTGGCGAGTAGCAAGACCCTGTGCGATGAAGTACTTCTGCACCAATTCTCCGTAGGAAGAATGGGGATCGGACGTTTGCACGAGGAGTGAACACGACAAGGGCAAGCCACCGCCTAGAAGGTCATCTAATGAAGGAATACCAGTGGATGTGATGATGGTGGATGTGGATCCAGGCGACAGGCGCGTGCCAGGCAAGGCGACGTGCTTGGACGAGACCTTTTTCTTGAAGGAAGACATCAAAGTGCCCGTGGGAACATATCAAAGTTGTGCATTTGCAATTGTGATCTCACTTTTCCCTCACTGCCCTCAGCTTAACCGTGCCACTCAACTTATGTCTTCATGCAATTTCTCAAGAATTTTTTCTTGAGACGCTACCACAGCTATCGGGATCTTTATTATCATTTCAGGTCCCAAAGCCCGTCGTATCAAAGAAAAGTCGTCGCGACAGGACTCTTGTATGTAAGTATAGACATATCCTACGCGTCACTTGCAACTTACAAGTCAGGGTTTCAACACCTACTGTGCAGCGCATTTGTTCTTCGACTATATTGGCCGGCCCTCAGTTGTATGTCATGGCATTGTTATGTATCACCTTTCTGATACGCTTTTACAGACAGGTGGTCCATCGATGCTGCCAACCTTGGCCGTCGCCGGTGATTGGGTTTTAGAAGATCGTTTATCCTTGCGATTTACTGAACTTTATCGCGGCGACCTGGTAACAGCCAAATCCCCGTTAGACCCACTTCGCATTGTCTGCAAACGAATAATTGGGCTTCCTGGCGATATCATATGTGTTGATCCCACCGGGCAGACGGCTGCATCGACCGAGCATGTCGTTGTTCCCAGCGGTCATGTTTGGCTTAGTGGAGACAATTTTTCTTATTCGCGCGATTCGCGGACTTACGGACCTGTTCCAATAGCCTTGATACAGGGCAAGGTGCGAGCCAAGGCAAGTCTGTCGATCATAGGGCATTTTCTCTTTATAATGCTCCACATGCAGATCAAGCCACTGAGAGGCTTTACGATATACCACAACCCTGTAACGTATTTGGATTGAGATTCTTCCACTCTGCGTCAGGGCTTATCCTAGCTCCTAAGCTTCTGATACAGGGTTTATGACGGCCGGCGCGCACTAGCCTTACTCGCCTCGTTTTGAGCAGCAAAGCATCCGTCTTAGTGAAGTAAACAATTTCATAACCACGAACAACACGCGCCCAATCTCTACAATTAAGCCATTAATAGTGTATATGCTCACTAGTACCTTCCCACAATATGAATGGCCAGTCATCTTGAAAAGTTCATGTTATATCCACCTTGTCCGTTGGGGACAAACTGGAAATTGTCAGTCGATAGACCGAACTTTCCTTTGAGTTCAAGCCTTAGTACAGCAGCTACTATCATAGAGTCTGACGCACCTAGGACACTGTTGCCAAGCCCTTTGAGCTTGTCCAGCATTTCTGCTGTTTCTCGCTTTTGCGTATCATCTAATCTAGGTTTCAGACGCTGCAGGCTTCGCTCCGTTTCCTTGATCTGTGGCGAATTCGGCGGCAAGAGCTTGAGTAGCGCATTATAATCTGTTGGAGGATATCATTGAAGTGCTGAGTTTCTAAAGGTTAGTTTCATACCTTCTTGCGCAGCAGTAAGGGAAGCCCAAGAACCGATTTGGTCATTAGAGGCAGCGCGTCGTTGAAGTGCCTTTACATATTGGGGGTCATCAATGAGGGCTGAAGTAATGGGTATCAATGAGCCTTTATTGGAAAAAGCACGGAAGATTTACCTTCAGAACAAGCCTCGACAGCCTGCTTAAGTTCGTTCTTACATCGTCCTTACGCGTGAGCTAGATCTTGACCAAAACCGTGAAGAACGCACCATTTTCACAAAACATGCTCCTATATTTGCATTCAATACGGCTCGCACTTTAGCACACTCTTCGCCCGTCTCTGTCTCCATCTCGTTGTTGTTGGGAGTGACAACAGGGTCCACAGTGGTCTCCTCATCTTCATCCTCATCTTCATCTAGGCGTGATAAACGATCCTCTGGTGACTCGGAAATGTTCTTGGGCCTGCGCTTTGGAAGATGACCAAGCCCAGATTGATAGGCAACGAGGGCTTCATTCCATCGGCGCTGGCGGAAGTGGTCGTTTCCCTCAAGCTTCAGTTCCTCCGCGTATCGAAGACCTTTCTGCAAGCAAGGATGAAGAGAATTATCATTGCACAAGTGATTCAACGAACTTCGATATCATCGGTTTCTTGTTCTATGCTTGAAGCTGTATGTGTACTGGACGATGGGGTCGAGGTGAGGTCAGCCATCGGGCGTTGCCGATAATTCTAGACCATAATAGGACGACGCGTCGCGTGGCAAAACACAAATTCATGAAAAATTCTAAGATCGATCGAGTCATAGCTTTTTCTCAACCGTCTACCATCTTACACCATCTCATCCAAAATGTCTAAGCCCAGTCTTTGGCTTCGTTGCGAAAAGAAGGAATTTGAACGCCGAGCTGCACTGACGCCAACAACGTCCAAAAAGCTCATCGATGCTGGTTTCGAAATCTTTGTCGAACGAGACGACCAACGTATTTTCGATGATTCTGAATATGAAGCGTCAGTAGGATACTGTGCTTTGTTTCCTCATAACTCATTGCCGCGATAGTGTTGGATGCAAGCTCGTGGATAACAATACTTGGCCATCAGCACCAGTGGACAAACCAATCATTGGATTGAAAGAGCTCCCCGAGTCTACCGACCCTCTCCCGCATACTCACATCCAGTTCGCTCACTGTTACAAGAAACAAGCTGGATGGGTCGATGTATTGTCTCGTTTCCAGCGAGGCGGAGGAACACTGTACGACCTAGAATTCCTAAATGATGCCAACGGCCGACGGGTCGCAGCGTTTGGTTACCATGCTGGCTTTGCAGGAGCTGCTGCTGGCGCTCTTGCGGTGGCGTCGCAGAGAAAGGGCGAAAAGCTTGGTCTTCTCAAACCTTTCGAAAATGAAGACGCGATGATAAATGCCGTCAAGACTGCTTTGGGCGGTAGCGGTAAGGGCTTCAAGGCTCTGGTCATTGGTGCCTTGGGACGGTGCGGACGCGGCGCAGTTGACCTCTTCAGAAAGATTGGTTTAGACGAGTATGCATATTCCCAAGGTTCTGTCGCATGACTCACCTTCTCATCAAGGGACGATATTCTCAAGTGGGACATGGAGGAAACCGCCAAGGGCGGCCCCTTCGCTGAGATCCTTGATGTCGACATTTTCGTCAACTGCATCTATCTCAGCTCCAAGATTCCCTCGTTCTTGACTCGTGAACAAATCATCTCTGCCGGAAAAGGACGACGGCTGTCGACGGTTGTCGATGTCAGCTGTGATACGACAAACCCCTTCAACCCAATTCCCATATACGCGATTAATACAACATTCTCTGCACCCACAGTACCTGTCGACGTTGGGTGAGTGATGATACAGATACGTTCACGAGATTATGGTATCCTGACCCTCAAAATTTCCCTAGGACTGAGAATTCACCTCTGTCCGTGATATCTATTGATCATCTGCCTACCTTGCTTCCACGAGAAGCTTCGGAGCAGTTCAGTTCGGACCTCCTTCCCTCCTTGCTCGAGTTTCCCAACCGGGATACCGCGCGAGTGTGGACTGAGGCCAAGGGACTTTTTGACAAGAAAGTCGCGGAGGCCGTCGAGGCGGCTTAGACGCATGAGGCGGTATTAGAAGGCTTTAATATAGTAAAATTTGCTTGAAATTGTTGAATAATGAGCAGATAAAAATGTGAACGATGCCAAGACATAAACGTTCTGATATCTGATGGTTGTCACCGACACCATTGTCACGATGAGTTTCATTTAGTGCAAGCAGTGTTCATATGTGCCAGCAGTTTCGGAGATCAGGATATGTATACCACAAGGATCAGATTGAATCCAAGCACCGGTCTAGGTAGTTGCAAGGGGGATGGATATATCGGTGAGATATAGTGCGGGGAGAAGGTTGCTAGGGAGGACGTGCCGATGATAAATAATGGCAGCTGGGCTCAACTTGGAAATTGTTTTGTTTCGCAGCCAGCCTGCGTGCGTGCGGTTTGATATCTTTCCCTTCTTGCTCTTTTGTCCTCTGAGGGCGATCTTTTCCTCTCCTTCCTTCGCCAGTGAAATTCTCTAGAAGATTACCGGTGCTGGTCGCCTACCTTTGTATTCAAGCAGACTTGTACGCTCTTTTGTCATGGCTATCGCTGTACCCCTTCCACAGATATCCATCTCTCCTGCACCGCCGCAGGAGGCATCCGAAGAGCCTTTCTCTCCCTTCGCATGGGCCGTAGCGCCCCCAGACGGCGAGAAAGAGAGCTTCAGACCCATTCATCTCAGCCCGCCCCCGGTCAACGGTCGGTTTGTCAGGCAGTTGTCCCCACTTCGTCCTCCGGAGGCGCCAGTGTCGGGAAAGGGTCTGGAGCGTGGTCGCTTTGAAGCATTGCTAAGGGCATCGAGGGAGAGGAACACAGCTGCGAGTGCGAAGAAGACTGATCTTCGTAAGGAGGTCGCCCTTAAAGCGCATAGGAACAAACAATGCACGTCTTATCGCGTCTCTGGATATTTTCAACATACTGACTTTGCTTTCTAGTTGAACGCCGGGCGCTCTTTCTGTCTAAAATTCTTGCGCCGCCGTCGCCTACGGCAACATGTCTTCCAAAGACGCCACCAGAGTCTCCCGCCATTTTCATTATACGCTCCCTTCTCCCGGTCTTGTATCACCTCTTGCACTCTTTGATTCCTTAAATAACGATAAATCCGGGACTGGTCCCTTGACGTATCCAAGAGAACCTTGGATTGAGCAGGTGGATTTCCGACTTCCGGGTCCACCCAAAGATGGCCTCACGAGCAGCGCACCTGCCATGATTGCTATTCACGAACCACAGCCTCCGAAGCCTTTGCCATCTTTGGATCAGATTTCGGCTCGTCTCAGCACTCAGAGGCTTCCCAGCTCTGAGGGCAATTCCAACGGTCGTGCTACCAGACTCCCAGCCTTTTTGACCCAGCCACGTCAACCTCCTATTGGCACCGACCGCCCCACGCTGTCTGTTGGCAGACTTCAGATGCCAGTTAACACGTCCCGACCATCGTTCACTGAGCCAAAGCATTCACTACCGCCTCCGGCCCTCGAAATCAAAACCATTCGGGTTCCACGCACAGCACGCGTGTCCCAGCTATCCGAGTCCAATCTTCTTGCTTTGGATTCGCGGGAGCGTCGAGCAAAGGACATGCTTTCCACGCTTCGCCGTCGAACGCTACCAACGGAAATTTCCCTCAGTGCGCAAGAGATGGATTCAGAGGAAAGAAAGTGGAGACGCCACAGTGCTCCCGCTGATCTGACCCCATGCAAGCCCAGATCTGGTTTCGAACATCCAGTTCTCCTTTTACCAGGCGGATTCTAGGCCTACCACATTCGTTATGTCACTTTTATCTTCGTTCTTTGGGATTTCGAAGACTTGCACACCTTTATTTCCCTTTTCTTCTCTATTCGCACACTGTATAATATTAGCCCCCTCTTCGTTGTTGTGTTTCTACTTACTCTTTTATTTTATATCACTTGTGACGAGCTTGTATCCTCTCGCAGTCGGACATTCATTACCTCCTTTATCGATCGATGACACATGGACAGGACTGTTATTCATGTTACCTGGTACTTAGCAGGCCGCGGCGCCTACTGCTGAACTGGTGTTGTGCTAGTTTACGGGCAGGTCCTAGTATTATTAATACAGAATAGAATTGTCCAAAGCAACATGATGTTTCTACACCTCGATCCTGGTTTTTAGATCGTCCATCCATGCCATACAACATACGATTTACAGTGCATATGCGTAGTGATGATTGCAATATAAATACACGTGTTTATGGGAGCCTGGCACTGTAAAAGTGCTGTTCTTGCGGTGGAATTGGATCAGGCGTGGGAGGCCTGCCTCTTATGCGTGTGAGGACGTCAAGTCGCCGTCCTGGGCAATTCGTTTATCAATGATGGCAATGTCACGATCAGAGGGGAGAAAGCGCACGGTAGTCTACCCGGAGGTTGTCGTCCGCGTTCTCTTCATCCGAGTCTAGCAGAGGATCGGAGTTTAGAGCCATATGGAAGGCCTCTGCATTACATCAATACGATTGCGATTGCCAGGTGGCTCCATCACTTACGCTGAACTATTGATCGACCTTCTTCTTGCCGCGAAATAGGTGCACTATAGGTACGAGTATGGGACCGGGGCATGATGGGGATCGTGTGATGTCGTGGCAGTTGTTGCTGCTGGGGTGGCTGACGGTGTCGTATATACTGTGGTGGGGCAGCCGGAGGCTGGTTTTGCTGGTGTTGTTCGGTTTGATGTCGACGGCCATGGCGGGGGTCTGGGAGTAGCATTGGGGTTTCTGTGAGAAGCGTATAATCGCCTAGTATGCAAACGGACGTGATAAGCCTCACCTTGTTCATTCACCTCGCGCGATGGCGTCGGCTCACGCCCTGGGACGTAAAACATGAACGGGGCTTCGTCCCGGGAGGGTTCTTGACCTGTTCGATGTCCCACCGAGGGCGTCGCCTCGGGTGCAGCTGCGGACACCGAGGTCAGCTCAAAACACGGTGCGGAAAAAGGCGATATGTTACCAGGAACAAAGTGTGGTGCCGCGGGCTTGGCCTTTTTATCACTTTCCATCGATGAGACTAATTTGTGAAGGAAAATGTTCCGTTGGTTCGACATCATGTTTCCCCATATGATCTCGTCCTCGGTATCCACATTCTCTCTTGCAGCTTCTCTTTGGCTCAAAGGTCGCAGATATGGTGCCATGTTGGGGTGTTTCCGCGAATAGTCGTCATCGAAAGGATTAGATCCCGCTGGGTTTTCGAGATAGTGATACATAAACCACAGAAAAGCTCTAGCTCGATCCGCAGAGGCCAGCGGCTTGGGCAGAAAGAAATCTAGGAAATTAACCGTTCCGTCGAAGTGAACGCGGGCTAAAGGCTGAGAGACACAGAATGAACAGACATTCTAGAACGAAGAAATCTAACGCACGGCTGCGTGGTTGGAAAGAACAAAGACTAAGTTTACGACACTTGTCGGAGGTCGTTTCCCCGTTCGCTAAACAAAATCAGTGAATCAGCAACCGAACGCTTGTTTGAGTTTAAAACAACACGGACCAGCTTGAGAAGAATCTCGTCCGGGCTGGAAGGAGGCAGAGTTTTGAGTTCTGAGGGGAGTAACGCGGCCTTGAGACAATTCTTGATACGGGGTGCATCTTGAGCATTGCCGTCGGTCTTTTGAAGTGAGGGGACAGGGTGGTATGTTCGCAAAGCGGTCTTCATCTCTGGAAAGACTACGACACACATATGGTCAGATCAATTTGGATCATAGATGGTAGTAGGAGTCTTACAGGCCATTGTGGTGTTTATTCTTCCGACATTAGTGAGGAGGCATATCTTGGCGAATTCGAGGGCGAAGGCGGGGGTCTCGACCATCTTCTCCTTAAGAACCTTTGAGCATTTGCTCGAATTGTAGAGGGCATTGATATAGAGCTCTTTGAAGGGGAGCTTGGTGGTCTTTCCAGGAGTCTGGGGAGTGAAAACGGCGGTCTGGTCGGAGAAAATATGATTGAGGAGATCGAACTGCACGTCCTCGCGCGTGAGAGACTCTGCGTCATTACGTTTAATGGGAAGGGCTTTCCGACTAAGGTAACCGACGCTACGATGGGAGAAGTGAGCCGAAAAATACGGAAGGCAAGGAAACAAAAATAAAGGACATACGGAGGGATTGGATCTGGGGGCCAAGAAGATGAGGAGGATGGAGGAGGAGCAGATGTGGATGCCATGAAGAAAGAACAGAGATGTGACACGAGGCAAGAAGGCACACGCGGCAGATGAGAATACAAAGTTTGGGCCGTAAAGATGGACGGTGAGAGAAGCCTCACGTGTAAGAGGTAAGGGAGATGTGCAGGGGCCGGAATTGGATGAAGAAGGCCTCCGACGATGGCCTCGACGAGCTATAAAGCAAAAAGAAAGGCAGTGAAGCGACAACGACGACGAGAAGGGGGGAAATCGAATTGACAGAGGCTGAACGGTGGCAGCGCGGCTACGAGACCAAGAACGCGCATTGGGCCATGCAGCGACGAGTAATAAGGATTTCTAGGTGGACCTTTGCTGGAGAACCAGACTGCACCCTAAAGGCAGCTAAAGCGCTAACCAGCCTGGGACGACGGCCTAACCTGTTCGACCGGTTTCCGAGATAATCTACTAAAATTGTCTTTTCGTTGATCACTCGGATCTGGAAAAGCGGAGGCAAATTTACACAATGACTAAGCAATTGCCCGAATGATCAATTGCAATTCCCCGGCACTGCCACAACTCATGGCTGACTCTGCCTTTGATGCCGCCACAAGGGTATGCCTTTTTTTTCTCATTACCTTGTTCTGTCCACATTGGTTTTTTTAATTGCAGCGCGAACTAGACGCCTTCCTGACTAGGGAACAAGCAAATGCAAAGCTCCATACCACAATCCACAACCTCACGACCATGTGCTGGGACAAGTAATATTAATGCCCGTTTTCTTCCATGTTTCCTATCTAACCCTATCTTCAGGTGCATCACTTCCACGCCGTCCAACAAGTTTTCCTCCGCCGAGGCTTCCTGTCTTACCAATTGCGTCGATCGGTTCTTGGACACCAGTCTCTTCTTAATCAAAAGTCTCCAAAATAGACGAGAATCCGAGTAGCTTTCCAAACCTCGGTACACTTATGCTACATCTAGTATACTGTACCCCTCGTCTTACGTCTAATATGTCTTGCATTTCCCCCATGCCCATCCTGCGGCCGCCGGTAAGAAGAAACAGAATGCGTCAAGCATTTCACGCTTCCGCCGCAGCTTAAGAGGAATTTCTACCTGCGCCGCTTTCTCACGAGCAAACGAGTTCGCCTCGTAAAACATGCCTATTGAGTCGTCCTTCTCCTTCCAGAGCCCCTTCAGCCATTCATCGAATCCATTCTTTTCTTTCTCGGGTATATCCACCTCGACCATAGGCTCCGTCTTCGGGGACGCCTCCGAAGGATTGCTCCCCGATAGATCGCCAATCGGTACCTCCCGCGCGACATCAAACATCCGCAGGTGCATGTGAATCACGGGAGGTGGGATACCGTCGAAAAACACAGAACGTAGGGTATAAAAGTCTTGTCCATAATGTAACGGGGGTATACCTGCTGGACATTCTTTGCCTGTACTCGCATTCACCACAACAGCCACGTACCTGGTATACCACTGTGACGTCGATCAAACGGAGGTCCGGAATGCGCGGTGATAACGAACGCAGACTGTAGTGTAATCCAGTCGACCTAGGAAGCAGCGTATGGGTCATATCAGCCTAAGGCAAATACCAGTTAGTTTCGGGCCGCATCTCAGCGAGGAACACCTTCACAATTCCCATTTTATCAGCGAACTTTTTGCTAATAGGTCTCGTGTCTTGACTAACAAGTGTTCCTTCTGGATACAGAATGAACGCGAGCGGATTATCCTGCGTTTCAGCCTCAGATCCTAATGTGGACAGGCTGGCCGATAGTTGTACTCGGTCGGATGCCCACGACCTCGCCAGAAAGATGAAATTGAAGAATTGCATGCCCTGTGTTTTTATTAAACCACAAGAACCAGACTATAAATGACGTACCCATCCAACGACTGGAACCCATTGAAGACTCTTCTTTAATGTAATGTACACATATCGGTGAACCCCTTGGGGCCCAATAAAATACAACAAACACCATTCATACAACCAGTCCAAGTAAATCTTGAAATTCCCGTCAGAAAGAAAAGAAGGCCAAGCAAGCTAATACGCACCTGGTGATTCGCTATCATGACGAACTTGGTCGGTAGGTTCAAGGACACCACATCACCCTTCTTATCCTTTACGATAATACGATCTATGTCCTCCGGAGTAAAGGATCCCTGACCCGTTGTCTCGAATGACACAATGAGTTTTGTCGGCGCAAACCACTGGCATATCAGGACTGAGGGGTACGCTAAGCGCCACAATGGATGGGAGATGCTGATTAGGGGACGTACTGAGGAGGCACCCGAATGCGCCTTTGGTATACCGGATGCCATCCACGTATAGCGCTCTGGACCACTTAAAAGGGAGGAGCCGAAGAGGTAGTAGAAACACAAATTGTGAGGCGTTGATCATCACGCAGCCGAGATTGAATACAAGAAAGAATAATACAGCAGAGAAGGTGCGACGCCATGGTTGTCGAGGTCGCTCAGAGATGGGAACAGTGTACAAGGGTGCCACGGCGGTCATCGCTGTTCAGTTCAGCTCAGTACACGGAGGGGTACTGCCTTAAAGCATGTGTTAACTGGCCAGGTGGACTCCAGGTCACATGTCGCAACTAATGAATTACGCGTCCCCACGCGTTGCCAATTTCAATTCCCCTAAATATACACTCTTGTTCTTCCCTATGAATGGTACAATACATCGGGGGGACGAGAATATCAGAGTCGGCGTAACGCATCTGTAGATACTTGACCCGGGGAAGGCTGGACCATTATTTATCATCAAATTCCTTAGGAACTCCTAGGAATCGATGTATATCGTGGCCATGGAAATCAAGTTGATATCAAGGCACTGGAAAGATGGATTCGCAGGGTCGCTAGAAACCACAGGGCTATGTGCGGTCGCTATTTCATGGCCTTGACAGTGGTGCCCAGCATCGCCATTATATAAAGCCAGTACTCAAATACGACACTAATAGTGATGGGATAAAATGGCGACTCGATTTAAACCAGAAGAGAATAAAGTGATCCGAAGAGGTAAAGCGCTATTCGTATATCTGTGAACCTTAGTGACTCTCAGTCATATATAGAAGCTTGCAAGAAATATGCTTGGTCTACTTCTAACTCAATTACGGAAGAGAGACACTATCGTGAATTAGTTGGGCAGCTACGGCTATCGGTGGCCTGAGAGCGTCGCACATCTCTATAAATGATTTACTACAGCAAAGAAAAGGGTCAAAAAGAGTGACAGTCTCTCCCACACTTCTGAATATGGTTCCCAGAACACGATCTGTCAGCCACCCCGACATCACCATAATTCAGTAGTATGATCAAGCGGCGGATTGGACTATAGAAACCGAACGATGATGTCCAACTTGAGCATCACGAAAGACGATCAGGGAATTGAATAAACGCACGACTCGATGTGGTCGTTGACAGTCTCCAAAATCCAAAATAAGTAGTAGTAAGCGCAAAGCTTGTAAAATACTAAGACTTGCAGCAAAAAGTAATACAACTGTCAGCAATTTGTGGGAGATCTATCTCTGTGAACTGATTCTTGTCATCGGAAACTCAAAATGTGGGACTCACGGTGATCGTCAACGGACCGATTGTTCCGGTCACAAGACCGTACAGATGTCAAGGAGTACCATTCTCACCATTCCTCCCATCAGGTTCACTGCCGTAACCTTCAAGGTCTCACAGTTCTGGGTTACCTCTCCGTTCCGTGTAACTTCCACCATCTAACTATTTAGATGTCCGCCGTCCTTAAGCAAGGTCAGCGCCCACGACTTGTGGACGATCTTATCCCCGTCATTCTCGGAATAGTAATAGTTGGTGGCCTCAGGACCTCCTTTCACTCTCCACCGTATCCTTCTCTTGGCTGCACGCCATCAGGAAGAGACTCTACGCCGTCCCCATCCTCCTGTCTTATCGTTCTTGCGCCCTCCTCGCTGAAACACTTCAAAGAAATGACCACCTACTTGGTATGGTCAAAGGGATTGACATTCGCCCACTTCGCACCGGCTGGCCTGAATGTGGGAGACCATCCACGAAGCAGATGGCAAGCGTCAGGTTCATTTTGGGTCTGGAGGGTCTGGAATGTGTAACACTGGGCGGGGAACTGGCGGTCTCGGCGCACAGGTACCTCAATGCAATGTCGCATCCCCATTGCGTTAGACGACTGTGGGTTGACGGAAGTTTGCAGAAGGAATCACTGCATTCACCTCCATCATTGGAGTGGGATGAAGTTCTTGCATTCAAGTTTGCTAGGCTGGAGAGCCTACAACTTTCGAATCTTGACCTCGATATCGTATTTCCCTCCGTTCCTTATCCTCTACGGGTCACATCTCTTGTCTTGGATACCGTCCGTATAATCAACGGTCATTTGATCCACCTCCTTCACGAGACTTCTTCGTTGACACAACTCTGGGTCACGACGGAGAGAAGTGATGATTTCCACGAGCAGATCCGGCCAATGCTGAACTTACATCCTATTGCAGAATTGCACTACGAGATGCAGTGCGATGACCCTCTTCCTTTCGATCCATCGTCTTTCGAAAGTCAATCCACCTTTCCTTATCACGACTTTGTCTTATCGACACACCCGTTTGCCCTGCAACGTTGCAGTCGATAGAACGGTGCTTTCCAACATTGGAGGAGCTTGTTGTGACTGGGAGAAGCAGTCGAATCACGGCAGAAGAGTGGGCTATGTTCGTGAGCTCGACAACATTGTCTACTCTTCGGGAGCTTGGTCTGCCCAACGGAACGAATTACCCTCCGTTTCAGCGGTGGTCAGCTTTGACAGAAATACCGGTGCGAAGAGAATCATCTCTTCGAGGCATTCATTTGTCGTTCACTGGGTAAATGGAATTCGAAGCTTCTCCGCATGTCACGGCATTTTTTTTAATACATCTCGATGGATCATATACTACCATACTTTCCAAGTTACAGACCGCATTTTTGATGTTATCACATACCCACCTTTCGTATATCATATCAATTCAAGCAAACATATAGCAATATCAGCTTCACACAAACTTACTAGCGCGCACGGTCACTTACATTATAAGAAGATAGATCATCAATGAAAAGATAGACTATTACAACCGTATTGCCCAAATAGGAAAGACATTATTGGAGCAAAATTGAGCCGTTGCCATTTCTCTCAAGGTGGCCATTGTCGGGGCCGCATCGACCAGGCGTCTTCTCTCATCCCTTCGACCTTGCGTCATCTCTCTTCTTCTACAGAGAAGAGAACGAAACACTCTTTTTTGACGTGCAGACTCTTTCTTCGCGATGCACACTGTTCTATCACGTCCTCAGCCATTGGGATCAGGGACCGGTTCGTCTCATCGCCTACCACGCAAAAGCGCATCTTTCCTGTCTCTAAGGCGCGAAAAGGAAAAGCCAAGCGTTCCTTCCGACCCATACAACACTAATTTCGACCCCTCTGGTTCGTCGCATTCACGACCTTCGTATTTTGAAGCATATCCAAGACCAAAGACGGCTCAACCACGCTTGTCCAAGTCAAGGGGTCGTGAAGCTTACTCCTCTGTACCACAGCCATCCATCTCTCCAGCAGATAGCGCTTTTTCTGATCAGACTGTTCGGGAGAAGAAAGGCACCAGGCCACCGGTCAAGGTGGAACAGTCTTCGTATTCCTTTCCCAGCACCGAAATTTCCGATTTCCCATTATATCCTTCTCAAGATACCCAATCCTCCTCAAAACCCCATTCAAGAATCCGTTCCAGGACCGGGCCATCCCGTCAAACCTCCAACTGGGCCGATCCAACTCCTGCTCATCGCTTTTCCGGTTCTTCTACGCAATATACGGAGACACCGCCTGACACGCCTACAGACAACGTTTCATTCCGAGAATTCTCCGTTATGGTTGCCGCCCCCGTCTCGACGGTCGAAGCAATGGATGCATTGGTAGATAACATGAATGGAGGGGAGGACATCATTAGCGCCAGTCTTTCCTCAAGTCGTGCCAGGTTCGGAATACCGGGCCATCATCCACTCTATCAACCGCCACTCCCTACTCCACCGCCGGGTATCGTCCTCGGTGGAGGCAAGGCTCGAAGACCCAAGAAGTCCTCTAAGTCTTCTGTCCATAGATCCAGTTATTCGGGGGATGAGGAAGATGAGACGTTGGTGCTGCACCCCCCTTTGCACAAGCGACGTCCGAAGAGATTAGCGCCTAGTCGTAGCAACTCTACCGCAACTATCACTCTATCTATTCCTGCGACACCTTCACCTCCTCTTGAGGATGAATCTCGAGCCCCATCACCGGTACCACCTGTCAGGTATAGACCTACCTCTCCTGACTCGGTTGGTGGAACGTTTTTACCACACCAGGAACGTCCCAAAAGCATAGCGCCTTCCATATCCGATATCATTCGCGCGTACGCGCCTCCCGAAGCACAGCTGCGGTCTCGGGCGTCCCTATCACGTACATCTTCGTATGCGCACAGTCATGGCCATTGCACACTAATGGAAGAATCTGAGCTAGATCCTGAACCATTGACCGTTGAGGAAGAGGCGGAGCTTTTATCACGATCTTCCATCGATAGTGTTGCTGACGAAGTCCAGAGAACTCTCCGGAATCAGACCGCCATGAAGCCAGTACCTATGCCTCCACCGCCACCGCCCTCTTCCTACGTGAAACGACAGTCAACGATATCCGCAGACAACACCAGTATCTATTCTCCCCGATCGGAAGGGGGAACGGCATCAATCTACTCCATGTCCCTGTCCTCGAGTCATCCTCCACCTTCCCTTGAAACCACTAATCTACTGGCGTCTTTTTCCAACCCGTCGCCCGCCCAAGCTGTTGCCCAGTATTTGCGTTCAGCGCGACTTACCACACTACTGAAATTAACCCGGTCGCCTCATGCGTCTTCAGACAATCCTTTGACTGTCAGTCTCTCTGATCTGGGAAGTCCCACAGGGATCCCAGTCGTTGTGTTCCTGGGTTTGGGATGCGTACGCCATATCATGGGCTTGTATGATGAGATGGCAGAGTGCATGGGATTGAGGCTTATCACGATTGACCGGTAACTATCTTCTGTTCTCGCATCATTTCTCTGCTAATATGTATCGCTAACAGATGGGGTCTTGGTCGGACAGAACCGCGCGCAAAATCTGCAAAAGGCATCATGCAGTGGGCGTCTGTGGTAGAGGAAGTTCTCGATCTGCTTCACATAGACCAATGTAGCGTTATGGCCCACTCAGCTGGTGCGCCTTACGCCTTGTCGTTCGCCAATAAGCTGTCAAAACGCATACGCGGTGACATCTGCTTGCTTGCACCATGGGTAGGAGGCAGCGAAAGCGGTGAGCCTGCGTCCTAAAATCATTCATTCGTCTCATTTCTTCTCCAGGAGGTTATAAATGGCTCAAATACGTACCCAATGGGATATTAAAGACCGCACAAGCAGCAGATTGGAAACTGCAGGCGTGGATGATTGGCAAACCTCCAACTATAGCCTATGAAGGCATCGGCTATGATTTTCGATCACCCTCGTCAAAGGGCGCACTGATGAGTGGATCGCCGCCGGTAGCACATGGTAACATGAGTCCTATTTATTCCTCATCTATCGATAATCATCCACGGCCAAGCATGACTTCGAGCACATTTAGCGAGTATGACGATCTCGGGGATTTTGACGGCCAGTTCGAGAGCCGCAGCACGCTTGGTGTAGATCTACGACCGACTCGGCAAGAAGCCGCTACGAAAAGAAAGAATTCGAGGAGCTTTTTGGACCGTTTCAAAGCGCCATCCCATTCTCAACCGCAGTCTCCCTCGGAGGACGACAAGGCTCCGTCGGGGCGGCGTCTCAAAGCATTACGTTCAATGGGGTCCTTGAAGTCCAAGTCATCGAAAGCATCGGAGCATTTGAGCCCTCAGCTTCCTCCCGCTCTCAAGTTTGAAGTCGGACTAGGTTTTGATGATCTCAATTGGACCAAGGCCATCGAATCGTCCCAGACGTCGCTGGTTAGGGGAGATCGATCATTGACGCCATCACCAGATAAGTTCTCGACGACAGGACATATTCCTTATCCGCGTGCAAACGGGCGACGGTCTCTTTCCTTCAATACCTCGCGTGGGGCAACATCACTTCCTACATCCCCTGTTGCGCAGGAAGCATTCTCCTCCAATGCGTCATTGTCCGCCAGAAACGGTTCAAACCATGGCTACCAGGCTACGCTAGCCAATGCTCTGATCGCGGCATCCCACTCTGAATCTGCAAAAGGGACACACAACGACCTGTTGCAGATTCTGAATCATGACAATCATCCATGGGGATTCGCTTACACTTCTTATCCACATAAAGTCAATGTTTGGTACGGTGACAGGGATGAGAAGATTGCGGAACATGCCGTGCGATGGATGGAGAGAAACATGGGGGAGGATAAATGTTCTGTTAAGGTTGTGAAAGGGGCGGACCATGGACTGATGTATAAGAGCAGCGTGGTGATCGAAGTTTTAGAACATGTGTTGAGTTATTGGCAACCCGGTATGTGTCTTTCGTAACATTACGATACACTCAAGCTCACGATTATACAGAACACCTGTGAAGCTTCGTACGTCAACGAAAGAGACCTTTATTTTGTCCTTCAACATGACTGTTGAATTTATCTCATTTCGACTTCGCTCTCTCTCTATTGGCTGCAGATTTGATCGGATTCATTCACTGTACATCATATCATCGACTTCTCATCATTCACCCCTTCAACGCCTAATTATACTCTATCGTTATCGGCCTATTACTTTAAGAACTTCCTCCTGCCAGAATGTTTGTTGTAGAAATAGAATTCACAGCGGAAAACGTGCCAAAAGCCAGCATGTTCTTTGCATAAATAATACTGATAAGGATACAATATACAGTAAGTAGTAAACATCTGGCTATCATTCTGGCTGCGAATTTCACAGCAAGTTTAACCCTTTAAACCCGATAGATGTGATTCCCATCTGGTCTTGTAGTCCACATATCTTGACTTTGTCTGTTTGATGGCGAAGAGTTGTTTATGTGCCCACTACTGGCTCTGGCCACCGTCCCACCACCGCATTAGCATACGAAGTAACGTTTCTCCGGGGAGGCGGTTCGCGCCCGGCAGCGGCGAGAGGACCTATATTATCTAAACCTTCTACCATCGGCAACTCAGGTGGTCCGGTCATCCGCCTATCTGCAAACGACAGTGGTTCAGAGAGTCTTCTACGCGTTTGACGTTCCCTCTGCCGGAAGAAAAGGAAAAGGCCTAGGACAAGCGAAAGCACGGCGACAGAGCTTAAAGTGACAATCACCGCGATTAGCGACTTGTTCACTGAAAATGGTGTAAGGTTGCTGTTGGTATTGTCGTTACCCGAGGTTCCTGAAGGTTCCGCGGAAGTACTGCCAGGCGTAGAAGCAATAGGTTGTAATGGCGAAGATGATGGTGGCGTATATTGTGACGAAGAGGAAGGAGGGTCAGATGGGGCATAGGAAGTTTGGGAAGAAGCGGATGAAGACGAAGCAGGCGACGACGTCCTTTCTTTCTCGGAACTCGATACGCTAGTAAATGAAGTTGTAGCTGCTGATGTCTCCATACTGCTCCCTGAGGAAAATTTTAGTAACTGTAAACGTACATATAGTCCTGAACAACCGACATGGAGAAAGGATGTGTGAGGTGACGCTTGATACACCAGCTATGGTAGATGATGCAGAGGAATTGATGGAATCTATCTCGGCATTTCAAAATTCAGCCTTCCAGTACACAAACATCGATAGACGTACGTGGGTTAGAATCTCCTTCGCCTGGAAAGGGAAAGGTTGGGAGTAGCCACACCAACAAAGAAAATCAGTACTGACCATCTTCGATTGTGACTATCAGAGAGCTAAAAGTGACCTGACTAAAATTATCGAATCTGATGTCGGGAAGGTTGAAAATGGTTAAAACATGGCTGTGACTTGGATCGAGAGGGGAAGAGAATATAATGTCCTATAGGGCGCATGGTAATGAGGTGGTTGCTGACCAATAAAACACTTAAACCTTACTAATTTTGCAAGAGTGTTGTTCGAAAGAGCAGGGTCATGTCCATCTACTATAATGATGGACCCTACATTGGTCTGAGCATCACAGTCGAGGCAGAAGCCATAGGCAGACCCCCCAGATCGCTTGAGTCCGATAAAGAATACACGAGATGTTGCATCTGCGTGTGAGCGTGAATGAGAAGTAACAGCTGGAGTATTTTTGGACCTACTCGGCAATGATGCCATGAGCACGGTTCCGAGTTCATTGATGAATAGAAATTGCTGGCCAGCAGAGTTCTGTGAAATGTTCCAACCAGAGGAAAAATGAAGTGACGTGTCTGTCGCATTAATGGTGATATTGTGAGCGGCTTCGGAGTAAAATACACATAGAGCCAGGAAGAGAAGGAAAGACACTGTCATGAGAGAAGAAAGGAATCAGAGAGGTTCAAGGGGATGCCCTGCATACCCCAGCGCTGAGCAGTAAGTCACGGACAAGATGGCAGAACAAGAACAAGAAATCTGGGCCAGGGAGACAATATAAGCCATCAGAAGGCTGTTGTGTTAGAGACGGTGCGGCCAAGGACAGGGGTACGGGAAAGTTCGGACCGAATCAGTTGACCGGTTGCCGGCTGGTTTGCCGACATCAGTGGATCACAGACTGGTCGCCGTGGGAATCCTTGAGAACGCCACCAGCTTCGTCTCTCCATGACGAGCTGATAATGTCGCGCAAGCAGAGCCCGTTCCCCAAGAAGCCTCTCGCCATTAAGCGCGCCGACGGCGACCCTCTGACGCGCGTCGACCTCCAATACGACTTCCTCCTCAACATTTTCAGCGATGACCAGCGTGTCTTCACCGATCCCTATCCCTCTGCCTTCGGTGGCCCTCTTGGCGGCAAGGTCTCTTTTCGCGACCTCTATGTGAATGCAATCATGCATTCGACGAAGGCTACCAAAGCGCTCAAAGATTCCATGTCGGCTTCTGCCATCTTCGCCACCGATTTCGCAATGCTGGCTTTGTTGGCAAATGTAGGCAGGGTGAATACAACAATGAGCTGTGAGTAACCCATTCACTTCATCACTTCCTCTTTTCATGGTTTTACTTAGTCTTCGCTGAGAAGAAAACGGCGGTTCGAACATACCACCCGATCCCTGCTCTACAAAGGGCCGATGGTAATCTCCAAGATGCGCCCAGAATCAAAGGTCTACTCAAGGCCTGTACGGTACCGGATGAAGACCCAAAGTCTATTCCGACGACTCCCGGCGACATTCTTGCCCGTGCAGTACGTTCTTGGCCGTTCGCTTAGTTATATCCCGATATTTATGACGTGTCCTTAAAACAGACAAGCGGAAAGGTACCGCCTACTAGCATCGCCACTATCATTTTCATCCTTTCCAATTACTCACCTGTGCGTGTCACAATGGCTTCTGCCCCATTATGCTAACCCCCGTCTGGTTAGGCCATCGGCCAAGAACATTTCTTAAATGAGCTTGAATTCATCGACCTCTTTCTTCCTGTTGAAGTGTCTAGTGCATCTCGCGCTCGGGCTTTTCTATGGCTCTGCTATCATTTTCACGAAGCGACGTCTGCCGTTAATGAAGACGACTACGACACCGAGGTCCTCAGTGTCAATCCATTCTGTGACAGTCACCGGCCAGGAAAGGCGCCTGCCTTTATAATGATAACCCGTGCCGAGGCTGAGAAAGAGAACGTGGACACCGAGGAAGAGGTAGCTCGTGCGGAAAAGTCCGTTAGTCATAGAAACGACATCATCAACAAGGCCTCCACTACGTCTACTTCTAAGCCCGTCCATAACGACGAGGGCAATGTTCCAGAAGTCAAACCCAAAGGGAAGCGCAACACCGGTGTCCCCATGACGCTCAAGGAGAAGAAGGAAAGGAAGGCGCTTTGGGATAAACAGTATCGAGAGCGAGTCAAGAATAAGGCGATGCAGGAGAAGAACAAGGAAACTAAGCGAAAGGAAAGCAAACAGAGGGAGGTTCAGCCCCCCAAGCTGGACTTGCCCGCCGATGTTGCCGAATTTGGGCGTCAGTACAGGTTCTGCTTTCCAGTTGTCACGGTCTCACATTTGTCTAGCGTTGTCCCGAGGCCGTGAATCCCTGTACACAGCCCCCGGGTATCGGCGTTCTAGTCCCGACATTCCTTCAATGTACCAGCATCGGTATGCACCATATAGGTTCGGGACTGTAGGCGACCCTACTTGGTCTTCTCGCCACGCCTCGCATTCGAAAGGCGTCGGAAGTTCCCACAAATCCATGCTCGAACGTATGTCGGTGTACACATTTTAATCCGCAGGCCTTGATGACTGTTGCTTAGACGCCTGGCATGTTATCAATTGTACGGATCCTCTTCTGGATTCTGATGATGAGGCGGACGACCATGTACACCGCGATTATTGTCAGTTCTTCCTTCCTATAGAGAATTTCGCACCTTACCCACTTTCAGCGAAGCGACTGCGAATCATCGCTCGCGTCCGCGGTAAAGATCCTACGCCAGAGCCAGAGCCGTATCCAGTCGCTCCTCAGCCACATGCATCCACCTGAGTACGTCGTTCACTGATTCATACTGTAATATTAGTCGTACCGCATACTTCCCAGCTGTTTATTCCTTAATGTTATACAAGTAAATACTTCGTCTTCCTAACTATTTAGCCTTAGTTTTCAGTAACCTTAGTGCTCCGTCGGTATCCCTGTAATTGTGTGCATTACTACGTAGTTTAAAATTCATTTACATATTGACAAAGTGTGGTAAGTAAAGCTTCTACGACTAAAATCTTACATGTTCTGCTCAAAATATTTGTATACGTGCAAAGAAAACAGAAAGTTAGTGGGAACGAACAGAACAAAGGAAATAAAGACAAGTGACGAAAATAAACTAGCTAATGCATGTACAAGACACGTATAAAATACAAAATAATACCACAATGCACCCGGTACTACCCATACCAGACAATTTCCAGCAATACAATGTGTGGCACAGATAATAAGTGGGACGAAGGGTCAAATAATGATCCATTCCCCAGAAACGCGAGAGTAATCGACATACCCAACCAAGTATATCAGGAGAGCGTCTAAACAGAAAGGGGAATTCTGAAGCAGCATGCTGTTATTCCGCTAGCCACTTTTCACACTTCTTCGCGTATTTGTCCAGAAGTTGAGATAAATCGCGAATGACGAATGTGAGCACAACACTGGCGAAGAATTCCGACGACCGTCTTAGCTTTATGTCAGCAGCAGTGCGGATGTCAGCTGGGAAGGCCGCATATGCAGGTGCCACAGGTTGACAGCTGATGGCTTTAGTGTGCTCGTCGAGTAACTGCGCATGAAGGAACAATTTCCGCAACCCTTGGACATATGCAGCAGGTGAATCCAAACTAGGAAAAAATGACGTTAGAAGCTAGGCCACGCATCAACGCGCAAAAGGAAACACCGACTTCTTGCCATTGATATATTTGTCGAAACGCCGGCCAAGTTTGTCCCCCCAAGTGGTCTTCTTTAACACAAAACCTTCCCCGACACCAAGTTTCTTCCCAAAGTTCGCTACGACGCCGTCACACATGGTGGAAAAGTCTTCTAGCTTCGATATCCAGGCCTCGCCTTCCTTCCTACCTATGCTCCCGATCCCTAGAGCCATCCCACTGCTTACATTCCCCGCACCAAAGTGTTCGGAGCTGCTATTTTGTAGATCCTCCAAGGCTGAACATAGAATGCCGACCACGCGCACCTTCTCGGGAAGGTTACTCAATTTAGCACCACCCTGAGACCAAACTTCCTGCGGAACATGTAAACGACGCGTGATATATCCGCCTGTGGTGGAAGTCATCGTTGTACGAAGTAAGTTCATGAGATGGTAAGGCTTCCTTAATGGATCCGCTGGCGCTGCCGCAGGTAAAGGTGATATAGGCGTGATAGGGAGAACACTAGAGATGACGGCGGGAGGAGGCATTAGGGTAATCATGGAAGGGAGATCAGTTTGTACTGTTAATTGAATCTGGGCATTCGGGTTCAGTTTGGAGGGAAAGGATGTCTTTCGCGGAGCAGGCCCAGCACCATTTGCGATAGTAGTTGAAGGAAGGGGAGGTCGCTGTTCTGGAGGCGATATTCGCCCGCCTACCAAAGACGGGCGTCGACCGGGTTGAGACGAAGAGCGCGTTCTCCCTACGCCACTGAGCGACGCTCCCGAGCTTGGCAATGAGGAGGCCACAGACCGGGAATGGGAGCCGACAGAGACGACAGACTCAGATGGGGAGGAAGGTCTTGGCGTAGGTGGTGCTGAGGTCTTGAGGCGCCGCAGCGAGATTGTACCCTGATGAATGGTGGGGTTAATTACGACGACCTCAGGCCGAGGGGCTTGAGAAGAGCCTCTCTGCCGTGGAATGAAAACACTATTGGGGATTTGAGGTGACGAGTTGTTGCGGGGTGTACCAGGTGAACCTGATGAAGGAGAAGGCAAGGCTGGCAGAGGAGGAGACTCATTCTTGGCCGTGCGCGTGTCCACGACGAAAGTAAGCCGAGTTCCTGTTCGTAATTCAGCTTCTGATATTTCTGCCTCTGTGTGCTCGTATTTTTCACTTTCCTCCTCCAGTGCGGTCAGTTTACTACCCGAGCTCGTTCGTCTATGTGCAACGGAGTCACCTCGCTGCCTGGTTGCAGCGTCATGAATTTGACGGGAGCTATGCAGGGGCAGATCAGGCGGTACCTCATTGGGAACTGTGGGAACCAGAGGAGGGGAATTGAGAGGTGGCGGCAACGCTGGAGGCAGGGCTGACGATGATGCTCTTGATCGTCGAAGCTGTACAGACATCCGGTTTGAGGTGGGGGATTGTGTTGAAAGAGGTGTTACAACGGCGTGGGGTGTAGGCGGATCGTACTGGGTGTTGGCATATGGGTGGGATGAAGAAACGGGGAGACCTGATATCGTAGATCTAACCGGGCTCGCTAGGTCCATGAACATAGCAGCGCCAATAGCCTCAATACCTTCGTGGGCATTCACGTGCTTCGACAAGGGGATGCCTGGGGCGATCTGGGGATCATTGTCTTCGACGTAGGTATCATTCACGGTATAATCGACTTGAGGTATCGGATCTGAGGTTTCGGACACGGGAGAAACGGAGCTAGTCGGTGAATTCGGTTGTGTGGAATCAGCAGAGACTGGCGAATATATAGATGCCGTTGTATAGGGTAAAGGAGGGATGCTGTAAACGACACTGAGGATGTTCATGCGATCAGCATAAGTGTCATGCTGGTGAAACAGATAGGTCAACTTTAAGCGTAATATATGGTGAAGATACACACAATTTTTTGCAGCCTTCGAACCTCCTCTTCCTGTGCGACACTACTTCTACGTCTTCCATTCCGTCGTCTGGGCTCCGTGGTATCCTCGCCTCTGCGGACGCGTTCCATGACTTCGCTGAGAAGTGCAACACTTCTGCCATATGCCATAACCGCGCCTTGGGGGTTATTGTTGTTGGAGTCTAGCTGTACGGCCTCGCGAGCAAGCTCCAACGCTCTTGTCAGTGCCCGTCGAGACGATGGTGGGCGATGCCCTGAGCGAGTTTCTGTTGGAGGCATTAAGTGATCAGCGTCCGCGTCTGGAGGCAATGGCGGCGCCTGTAAACGTGAAGAAGATGGGGGCAGTATTGATGGAGGCGGGGAGTCCGATAGATCGTCAACGGACGACGATGCAGACGGCTGTGTTGAGAAACCTGAGTGATGGGGAAAAGCAGCGACTGCCGCTAGCGACGGTGATGCACCCTGTCTTGCAAAAGAGGCTGAGCGTGTGCCGCGGTTGATACCGTTCGTGCGTGGCTGAGAATCATCTGATCCCGTTGAAGGACGTGCTACGGTAGAAGATGAATGACCTGGATGGTCATTGGTGGTGTCAGGAAGACTGGGAATCGGAAGATTTGGAGGTGGGCCGGCAGGACGAGTATGAGCAGCTAAGGAGCGACGCCGCTGGGAAATGGTTGTGGTAGTGGGCAACATGGATGGTCCTGCTGTAGGCTGTGGATTCTGCCAGTCACGAACCATGTTATACGGTGCGAGACGGACCCGTTCCTCCATTAAAGCGATGATAGAGGACGATAGGGATGACTGGAGTGGACAGGTCCCTCGACCCCTGGGTACACGGAGGCTCACCGCAACAGTCTAAGGTCCGGAGAGCGAAAGTAACCGTTATTTTCCTGGACAATACGGAGCAAGATGAGGGAGAAACGAACGCTGAAAGGAGCCTTTGAGCCAGACTACGGACACGGTTGCCCTTGGCTGACGGGGACCGAAATGATTTGTCTGTTACAAAAATGGGCCCGCGAAACAACCAGATCAATCACCACGAAAGATCCTGATACTCCGTATTCATGCCCTATCTACCCGTCACTGTCGCTGTCTAGAGTTACAAAATAGCGTCGAGGTCGGCGGATAATTAGTCCTTGGCCTTTTTGGGCTTTCTTGAAATATTAATTGTTTCCCCAGTCTAGCCTTCCTTACCCACGCCACTCATCCATCTCGCGCAATGTCTTCGTGGTATGCATTCATATCAGGTAGTAGGTATTTAAGGAGGCAGTAAGAGAGCGAACGAGTCATTAGTAGATACTAGGCAATCAAATCCTCCCGAGAGAAACACTAAGACTAAGGGAAAGAATCATCCATTGTGAAAAACAAAAACTAGACGAGTACGGTGAAGAACGACTGGACTGAACTCCTGGGATGAACTGTTCAATGGGGTATACCTTGCATAGAGCCGTGAATCTACTCTCGGAATTCTGATTGAGAGCCTTGTGCGGCGAGTCGACTTTCCAAGTTGCTATAGGACAATGTCAGTACAGGAGAGAAGAACCCGAAGTTGGCATCGCTGACCGTAAAGATTCTTCCTTGGCGAGTAGCTCCTGCCTCTTTTCGTTGATCTCCCTCTGGACCTTGAGCTCGATCTCGCGCAACTGTAGCAAGGCATGTCAGCATCTTCCACGGTGTCGTCTTTCGCCACATTCACCTTTTCTTCCTCCCGCCGTAGTTGTTCCTCCTTGAGACGCACACTTTGAGATGCGAGCTCTTCCGGTAAGATGGACGAGTCGCTTTACGAAAGACAGATTGAATGGACTGAAATTAGTAGGGACGCCAAAAGTACGTACTTGGTCTCGGCGTGAACGGTCCTGGAAAGCTTTTCCGTACGGTAGGTCTCATAGAGGACGTCATGAGTCAAAGACTTGAGGTCCGCAAGGTGAGAGCTAAAATGACGTCCATCAGGCTGGCACAAATTTACTGGGCGTTTCAGGACGTACTTCAAAAGAGCACTCCTCAACCTGCTGAAGTCGGAATGCCTCGGGTTATCAACTTCGGCAATTCCCCAAGGATAGATGCGGGCGCGAACAGGTTGGCCGTCGATCTCAATCTCCTCTTCCGAACCGATGACAGCAAAAGGTAGAAGGGCCTAGTGGTATCACGTAAGAATCGCCGCGATGAAATGAATGTCAAAACACTGACGCGCAGTTCGCTGTTGTCCTGAATGGTATCCTCGTCATCTTCTTCGATATCGAAAGGGAAGTTGTAAACAGGGATATCATAGTGTTCGATGTCCTCCATGATCTGAGAAGTCAATTTAGTGCCGTTCTAAAATCTCGAAGCATATTTTTTACCCGCTTCTTGAAACCTCGGAGTTCAGACGGGGTCAAGGAATCCGCCTTACCCACAACAGGGATGACATTCGCACGTGGAGAGAGGCGACGCATCAGCTCGATATCCATTTCTCGCAGACTGAAAAAGGTTAGGGCCCCGTTCAGCAAATGATCCCGCAACATACGCGTGTCCAGTGGGAGGGATAAAGTACAATAAGGCATGAACCCTGTTGTCCCTGAAGCGAGGGTTACGTTTAATACGGGACTCTTCGGCCAAAATATCATCGTATTGGCGTTCGAGGTATCCAACGATCTCTTGGAACCTGGATGGAAGGTAAGAGGGGGAAATGGAATTGCTCGGAAAGCTTACGCAAACTCATTGTCGATGTTGTCGCCAAATCCAGGAGTGTCGACGATAGTAAGAGCGATGCGAACACCGTCCTCTTCGAGTTCTAGAGAACAGAGATGGATACGTGGGTATGCCAGGAACAGCGCATACACTAACCAACGTTGACGGGCTTAATTCGAATGCCCTCTTCAACATGAGCAGTCTCCGGGTTGTCGGAGACCTTGTGGGCCAAAACTTCGGACTCGCAGAGGGTATTCACGAACGTGGTACGTCCAGTGCCGGAGGCACCTAGCGGGAAAACGTAGGTCGCAACGAAACGAAAACAGCGACAAGCAAGCTCACCGACGACCATAAGGGTGAACTGGACACCCTTTTTGACTTTGTTTCCCCGGCGTCTTCCCGCAAACGACATTTAGAAAAAGAGAGTAGTGGAAGGGTGACTGACGGCACAGAAAGTTGTGAGCCTAGTTGGCGGAGTTTAAATCTTGTGGCGTGACCTTGGACTGGCTCTTCATTCTAACTCCACTGATTTTACTTTTTGCCTCCATTGAGTGGCGCGACCGTCCGTGACTGTCTTGCCGTGGATGGTACTTCTTCCGACAGCCGTTCGCTGTTTACACCGCGTTCCGCTCTATGCAAGTCGTATTTCTGTCCACGCATTACGCGCCTTCGCCTCACGGGCTCAAGACCAAGTCGCGTCCGAAGAGCCTACGACATTAAAAACGAAAAAGAAATATTCGGACTTACCATTGGCACGAGTTCTGCCAGATGGATCCGTTGCACCTCCATTGCCAGAATGGACAAGCGACCAAGTCAAACCAAGTGGGCTCGTCATCTACCACCTTATAACGACTGACCACGTATTTCAGTGCGGAAAGCTCGCAGTCATGCCTTGAAATCTCTTAAAGTAATCAACTCTGACGATTTGGTTGACACCGAACCGACAAAGCGTACCAAACGAAAGTCTAGCACTGTCGATTCCGAAGATTCTGAACTGATTGGTAGGGTGTTGACTCGCAATATAGCTTTTCATTCGCTTAGATGGCTTAGTTGTAGCTCCTCGTAAGCGACGCTCTAAAACGACTGAAGCAGAGGAATCAATCAAAGGTATTCAAAAATATCACTCCGGTGATAGATTCTGAAATGATAACCATTAGGCGACACCAGTCTCGTAGACGTGTACGGGCAGCTGCTGTTGATGACTCCGAAGAATCCAAGCCTCGTAAACGCGTGAAAAAGGCAACTGCCCAACAAAATGAGGATGAGGACGCGCCACCCAAACGTACCAGAAAAAAAACTTTGGTTACCGATGAGGAGGTTCCCAAACCCCGTAGACGATCCAAGAAATTAGATGCGGTTGACGAAATGGATGAAACAGCCAAATCTCGTAAACGTGCTAAGAAGCTACCAGAGGAAACTGGAGCCGAGAGCACGCCTCGTCGGAGGCGCTCCAGGAAAGCAGTTGCAGGCGAAGATGACGAAAATGACGAAAACCGACCTCGTAAACGGACGAAAAAAGTAGCTGGAGCCGAAAGTGACAAAGCAATTGGTCAGTTTTCTTCTCAGTTGCCCCGGATTACATTGTGATGAGGCCATGACAGCCTCCGCCGCGCAACCTAAAGCCCTCTTTGAGGAAATACAGGAAAATCTGTCCAAGTTTCCTCATTGTGTTCTCTTGACACGTGTAGGCCAGTTTTACGAAGTAAGTTGATATTTTGTGGTTGCCGTGCAAGATCTTACATGAAACGTCAGTCTTACTTCGATCAAGCAATCGAAGTTTCGCGTCTACTGAATATCAAATTGACGACACGCAAATGGAATAAACAATTCATTCCAATGTGTGGATTCCCTCTCGTCCATATTGACAAGCAGCTCAAAGTCTTAGTGCAACAAAATCAGCGATTCGTGGCAATGTGCGAGGAATTTCCTCGTTACCGTAGTTCTGGGGAAAAGGACTTCGATCGCCGGGTAGTACGCGTTATAACACCCGGTACTCTCATCGACGAGTCATTCCTGAACCAATATGAAAACAACTATCTCCTTGCTATAAACGCTCCTATCAATGTACCATTGGATGATAGCGTTGAACTGCAACAATATCCTATTGGCCTTGCATGGATCGACGTCTCCACTGGGGAATTCTTCTCCAAGTATTCAGACAAGCGAGAGTCTGCGCGATGACATAGCGCGTATTGGCCCCCGCGAGGTCGTTCTCCATAAAGACTTTGACGGTCGGCCCACTCACCCTATATTCGTGGCTCTGGGGGAAGAAAGAAACCTCATTTCTTATGCCGCGCCTTCCGACAAGTTTCACACGCTTGAGTCCAGTCGCCTCAGCACAAGATGCCTCCGGCACAGATGAAAAATTCGTTGCTAATGACACGACAGACGTGATAGACGTTACCGATGAGGTTTTGGAACCAGGAGCTTCCCGAAGGTCCGCGGTTTATACCGCTGAGGAGGGATCAGCTATCACTTTGCTGACGGCATACCTCGAAGCAAACTTGCTAGAGCATATGCCAGCCCTGTCATACCCTGACCAGGATAACGGAGGTAATCGCATGTATATGGATTCTCATACGATCAAGGCTTTGGAGATTCGCGAAAACATCACGGAAGGAGGCACGACCGGAAGCCTGCTAAGTGTCATTAAACGGACAGTTAGTTCCAGCGGTACGCGACTGCTTGCACGATGGCTATGTACGTCCGCTTTCTTCGCTGATAGTTACAGGGACTGATCTATGTCCCAGGCTCGCCGAGTACCTCGATCCCTGAAATTGAAGCTCGCCAATCGCTTGTCGAATTTTTCTGCTCAAGATCTTACTTTCGTGAAGACCTTGTGGGAGCTCTGGCAAAGCTCGAAGATACAAGTCGAATTGTGCAAAAGTTTATTCTTGGTCGAGGCGATACCTCTGACTTGCTTGCCGTACACACCACGATAAAGACTTGGTCCCATCTGAAGCTCCGAATTGAACGTGAAAGGCTCCTGGAAGCTCAGGAACGAGGAGAGAACTTTAGTCCTGATGAATGGTCAAGCTTGGACTCGCTGATGGCCCGCTTTTCTGACCTCGACGAGCTAGGCCGAAGGATTGGATCGGCAGTGGAAAGAACTGATGTTGATACCGATGATGCTGATGAGCCCGACGAATCCGTGTCAGAAGACGAAGTAGAGGATGCTGAGCCCGCTTTCTTCAAATGGAGATATGGACCTAGTAAATGGGTCATCAAACCAGAGTGATTAAAATCCCTTTCTTTCCGCATTTACTCATCGCCCATGTAGATTCTCCGAAACGCTCCAAATGCTCCACATCAATCTACGCCGGCTGCTTCGGGAAAAGGAGGACCTTGAAGCCAGACTGCAAATGAATTATGGTGCGCGATGAGTTGTTTTCACTTGTCGTAACTGACCGCCTGCTGTAGATGCTCCCTCATTGGGGCTGCGTTCTTCTCCCGGTTTTGGCATGCACGTTCATCTAGCTAGAGCCAAAAGAGATCACCGTCGTATCAACGAAGATCCCAATTTCGTCGCAATCAATACAACAACCACGACAAGAAGTTATGTCTATCAAGTAGGTATAATACTTTGACCAGGTCTTGTCATTCTGACATGTTAATGTAGGAATGGTCTCTTCTTGGGTCCCAGATCTTCGAAACTTCTATGGCCCTTCTTGCCGCAGAAAAGGAAGCCTTTGAAACACTGCGAAGCGAAGTATGTTTTTGCATTCTGTTGGTTGAACCTCCGTTAAGCTGTCATATAGGTTAATGGACATGCTGCATCACTGAGACGCAATGCGCGTATTATGGATGAACTCGACGTCACATTAGCCTTCGCCAACCTTGCTATGGAGATGAAGTTTGTCAAGCCTACGTTCAGTGAAGAGTCAGTTGTTCTGCAGGCATTGATCCTAGTCAGCTGAAGATACCCTCTAGGACTATATACAATGTTACTCATGGACGCCACCCTACAGTTGAACTTGGTTTGCTCACTAGCGGAAAAGTCTTCACTCCCAATTCCTTGGAAATGAACCCAGCAACTCGTCTTCACATCATAACGGGACCAAACATGGCTGGAAAATCTACGCTACTTCGGCAAACAGCGCTTATAGCGGTGCTTGCCCAGACTGGGTCCTTTGTCCCCGCTGATTCGGCAAACCTGGGCATCGTAGACAAGCTATTCTCGCGTGTAGGCGCTAAGGATGATCTATTCCACAACCGAAGCACTTTCATGGTGGAAATGCTAGAGACGGCAGAGATCCTTCGGCGGGCCACGCCTAAGAGCCTTGTGGGTGACCATTTACGCAGTATATGTCTTGACTGATGTTTGCCTCTTATCTGTAGGTTATTATGGATGAAGTTGGCCGCGGAACAACAGTCAATGACGGTCTCGCGATAGCATATGCGACTGTACATCATCTTGTTACTCAGAACCGATGTCGAGCTCTTTTTGCGACCCATTTTCATGAATTATCTGATATGCTCGGGTATTCAGAGCAGACATCGCTATCTAGCACATTTGAATCCGTGTCTTTTCTATGCACAGATGTAGATGAAACAGAAGTATGTGTTTTCTCAACTTTTATGCCATATCTTCTAAGCAAACTCTAGGCTGGACGGTTTACCTATTCTTATCGTGTCAGACCTGGTGTCAATCGCGATAGCCATGGTCTCAAAGTAGCTCTCCTGGCAGGTATGCCTCAACAGGCGTTGATTGTCGCCGGGAATGCGCTAGAAATACTCAAAAGTAGGAGGGGCGAAGACTTGAGCCCTTCGCAGTTCCAGACCTAGATTACGGCGGTATTTTCAGTTGCATATTTTGATATTGTATCATTATTATTTCTGTAATTATAATACTTTTCCTGCGTTAGACCGTCACAGAACGGATATGATTCAGCGCAGACCCGGCTCGCAGCCATTTGAGTTGATCCACCGACATGGTGTGTCTAGTCAATACCGTGAAAGGTTCACCATTCCGTGGGGTGACCTTGATTTCTATGGTGTTCCTGGTCCCTCCTTGCAGAAGATCCGATAGGCCAACGGTCTCGACAATATCACCAGACCCGATACGGGAGTAGTCCGCCTTGTCGGCGAACCACAGAGGCAAGACACCTTGTTTCTGCGTAAAATTAGAATCAGTCATCCCGTATCCGAAGCTGAAGGCTAGGATTTTACCTTCAAATTTGTTTCATGGATACGGGCGAACGACCTCGCGATGATCATTGCACATCCTAGAAAGCGTGTCACCAGCAATCAATAGTGACGCTAGAATTACTGACCATAGAAACGTGGCTGTAGAGCAGCATGCTCCCGAGCGCTACCTTCTCCATAGTTGTCATCTACAACCAGTGCCCACGGTTGGTCCCTGGCTTTGAGCCGCTTAGCAACACCAGGAATGGTGTCGGTAGGTGGTTCGGTAGGCGCGTGGTCATGATCAAACGCCACGTTTACATCTCCGCCCTCATCATTGACAGCCTTGGGAAATAAGCAGAAAGATCAGAGGATTGTCAATCGAAGGGTAGAGGTCCGCATACAGTTATGACTGTGAAAGGGAAACAAGAAGTTAGCGGTGCACCAAACAACTTATAACGACTTACGAAGATTTTCCGATATATTAGTCAGATGTCCTTTGTATTTCAACCAAGGTCCCTTGAAAATATAATTTAGGCGCTTGAACTTCAAAACCGACGAGGAAAGACATACAGCAGCCGAAATGTGATCAGTTGTACATTTTCCTCGAACTCTCATCAGGATCTTCAGTGGCGGGAGCTCTAGATCCCGCGGGTTCGACGTCTCTTCTGGGAAATAGCTCGTGAAAGGTTCAAGTAGCTCCAAACGCTGCGAATCCTTGCTGATCACCACTTGTGTTTCAGGGCGCGGTTCAGGAATGGGCGCAGGGTAGAAGCTAAGGTCACCCGGGGTGAATCCGTTAGCAGGCAGATCTTGACCGACGGGAGGCTCGAATTTGAATGATTCGCCTGATGGCAGAGGCAAAGAATCTGTCAATGGGTTGAACGATAACTTTCCAGAAAATGCCATAGCAGTCACGATGGTTGGTGAGGCGAGGAAGTTCATGGTCAGTCGGTTACCATCGTTGCGTGACTTGAAATTCCTGTTGAAGCTTGTCAAAATCGCTGCCAGGGAATAAAATGCATCAGAAGCTGGTATTCATAGCGCAAGACTGCAACTTGCCGTTCTCTTCGTCCTTTTTGTCGTCTCGCGCCCATTGGCCAATGCAAGGTCCACATGCGTTTGCTAGGACGACAGCACCAACGTCTTGTAGAGTAGAAGTCACCTCGTCACGTTCAATGGTTGCGCGGATTTGCTCCGATCCTGGTGTGCAGAGGAAAGGAACCTGAATGTCGTCGCCGTTATGTATGTCCGTAATAATGACTTCATGTTCTTACCTTAGTCGTTAGGCCTGCTTTCTTGGCTTGCCGAGCAAGATCCGCGACGCTCGTCTAGAAATCTGAGATAACGGTACAAGCCAACAGAGTCGACGACATACGTACCATATCCTCGTACGAGCTGTTCGTACATGAGCCAATAAGGCCTGCCGAGAGTTCATCTTTCCATCCCTGCTCTTTCACGAAAGCCCCAAATTTCGATATGGGTGTAGCAAGATCAGGTGTGAAAGGTCCATTGATAGTAGGTTCTAAATCCGACAAATTCTAAGAAAGATTTCTTTGAATTAGGACGTGGCGAACAAAGAAAGAGAGACATACAACTGAGATAACCTCGTCATACTCAGCTCCCTCATCAGCGCACAGATATTGCGTAGCCACTTCGTCGGCAGCTTTGGCGACAGGCGAACGACCAGTTGCATTGAGATAGGCGCGCATATTTGGTGTATACGGGAAAGTGGACGTTGTGGCACCCACTTCAGCCCCCATATTCGCAATGGTAGCCAAACCTGACGACGCATGAAAAAAGAAATATCAAACGGTGTCAGACGGCTGTACTTACCAGTACACGACTGACTGAAGACCCCAGGACCGAAGTATTCCAATATCCTTCCGGTGCCTCCCTAGAGCTCATATTAAGGTCTTGTAAGAAACAGATTTACTATCCACGTACACGAACGGAAAGTTTCCCAGCAATGTGAAGAATCAAGTCTTTGGGGGTAGTCCAACCGTTAAGCTTTCCGGTTAGATGTACACCTGAGAAGAATGATAAACAGCACAAGACTTGGGAGAGAAAAGCTAACCCACTATCTGGGGTGCCTTGAGCTCCCATGGCGTACCCGTCATCGCATCAACCGCATCAGCACCACCGACACCAATAGCTAATAGCCCCAGACCACCGGCATTAGGTGTGTGCGAGTCTAGTGGAGTTGTAAATCAGATACAGTCGCATATCACGTCAAGTTATATAACCTGTTCCCAACCTATACATCAAGATTGAGCAAAACGACGCGCTTAGGGAAAGAAATAAAACCCACATAAGCATCCCTGGTGCGGCATAGTTCTCCAAAACAATCTGATGAATGATCCCAGAACCCGGTTTCCAAAATTCGATACCGTACTTCCGAGCGGCGCTTTCCAAGAAGTCGAATACTTCTTTGTTCGACTCTACAGAGCGCTGTGACAAGCATTGTGAGTTGCGATCGACGGTCATGCATGTATATCTTGCCTCTAAATCAAACTTGGCACCCTGCGACGCCTGAATGAGATGATCGCAGTGTATACTAGTAGGCACGGCGGTCCGAGAGAGTCCGGCACTCATAAACTGAAGTCTTCAACCCAGGATATGAGCATTTATTGAAGCGAAGTGTACAAAAATCTCACAAGGCCATTCTAATGAGCAGATGAGTCAGGTAGAGCCCAGAACACAAAAATAATTTAGACATACTGTGCTGAAGCGTCCTGCATCGCGACCCTCTGGGGATTGAGTTGCAGATAAGTTTCGCCTCTAGTCAACCCATTCTGGAACGCATTCTGAGGGTTACTGAGATGGCTGTAAAGGATCTTTTCTGCGAGCGTTAGTGGACGCTTGAGAGCATTTCGCGCGTGTTCGAGCTTTTGAAGCAGTACTGGATATGGAGGCGTGATTGAAGCGCAGTCCTTTTCTGCTATCGTAGCATGTGTTGCAAACAATCTGCGAACTGCAGCGCCCCGAAGCATGGTTCGCGGATCGCCGCAACAAGAAACGGTCGAAAATTAGGGAACCAATCACGAAAGGGAAAATAGAGATGGCTTTCAGATCAAACATGTGACGGGACATGCATAATATTATTTAAATAATATTATTATTTAGGTTCTATCAAGTCTCCAATTGGTCTCCGACTGAGTCTCAGCAGCCGTTCCCTACTATCCATACGCACCCCTGGTGTTGCTTAGCTTCTCTCAGAAAACTATGAATGACTCTGACACCCAGCTGCCCTTTGAGCTTGTCGAGATTATCATCTTCGAGTTTTGGCACTCTGAACATGTAACTGATGACCGTATCGCCTTTATGACTGCATGTCCACTCATCAACAGCCTCTGGAGGGACATCTACACCAATATCACATCCCGGGACATCTACGTTCCAACCGTCCCATATCTATTCTACCTCTGCTCTATCATCCATTCTCAAAAATCATCAATCTACCGCCCTTTTCTTTCGAAATCCACCCGTTCCATCACCTGTCATGTCAATCTCTTCAAATCAAACAGTGACTCCGCCATGTTCCCATACTTAGTCTTCTGCCACCTACCCAATTTTGCCGGCTTTCGCAAATGCTTTCCCGACATACAGTACATCCACCTTGAAACCAAGCTCGTTCCTGAACCGTACGTGGGCCACGGAAGCTGTCCCACCGACTCATCCGAACTCGAGTTTCCATAAGACTTGATCAAGCGACAACACAAATTGGTGACCTACCCATAGATTGGTGTATCACCATTGATGATCCTCCGGATATCGATGAAGTCCATCCCAGTGTATTCGAGATGTCATGGATGATCTTCCTTTGCGAAGTGATTTGTGATATGACTCAGTACAGCTGGATGTTATGGGGCATGTTTGATACGTCAACCCATTTCTCCGCGGTGAAAAGCTCGACGTGCTCTGGCAGTGCCCGTAGTTTTCATGGTCGCGCCTACTGGGAAGAACAAAGCAAAGACTTGTGGGGTATCAACCATCGTTTCCGGAAGGCGGGTAGAACTTCCACCAGTGAGACTCGGACGCGTATTTCCTTTTTGCTTTTCCATGCTCAACTTCTTTTTGTGATCATCGATCAGGTTTCAAGACGTTTTTTTCTGGTCTGTGCGACGAGTTGCGCAGGGATGATTGTCGGGAGGTTACAAAACTTTTCTTGTGGAAACGCACCTTTGGTGTGGACCTAGTGCTGGATGATCCGCCCTTTTTTACCACGAAACACGGTTCCGTAGTCTTGCTATGACGGAGAATCATGTATGTGTATCCCTTTTAGCTGCACTCCATCTTTGTTGTGATGCTGTCGTGGCGTGTGTTGCAAACAATCTACGAGCTGCAGCGCCCCGAAGCATGGTTCGCGGCAACCCGCAACAAGAAACGGTCGAAAATTGGGGGGCACGAAAGGGAAAATAGAGATGACTTCCAGATCAAACATGTGTACATAACGCGACACGCATAACAAATACAATAAAAAGAATTATAAACGTATACGCGCTATAAACTCTCCCCCGGCCCAGCTCCACCAAGTTCTGGGAACAACGCGATAATAATCCGGTCTAGAATCATCATGACCAGGTGTACATTGCATGAGGTACTCGTCAAGGGGTCGATGGCAGATTTGAGCGTTACCGAAGAATCCGAGCCCAACAGTATTGGAATGAGATGTGCTGATGGTATCCATAAGAATAACGACAAGACATTCAAAAGCTGACACTCACATAGGCCGCCCCTGCCGCGCCAGGCAATCAACTTTGCGTAGATTTCGGCTTGTTCCTCTGGCGTGGGATCTACTGGAGGAGGCGCGGGGTACCCGTTCGGAAATAGAGTCCGCTTTCCTATACGCACAATGTTAAGGAGTAGTGCAGGGGATAGTATACTATCAAGAAGGTAGGGAAGTAGGCTGAGGCAAAGTGAGAAACGACTAGCTGGCAGCAAAACAGGTTGCGTACCGATCGAGGAACGGGGTGAAAAAAGACGCCAACATGCTGATGGTAGTTATGATTACACTTGACGCGTAACGATCGCGCATGGAGAATATCTCCGAAATCATGAGGATGGGTCCATGGGCATAATATTCGTGAAGACGTTCACGCCGGTTTGTGGAAATCGACGGAGGTGCAGGAAAATCGGAAGGGGAAAGAGGTGCCTTAGGAAGGGAAGAAGTGGATGATGACTCGGATGGCGTGCGAGAAAGTGACGGAGAAATCGCTTCAGTAAGTATGGGACTCGAAGCTTGCGCGGTCTTCAGGGACGGAGATGGGTGGAAAGACTTGGGTGGTGACTGGTTCACAAGTTTAATGGTATTGACGGCATGTTTGTAAGTATGTATCAGAGCGAGACAAGCTCCTGAGATAGACTGTATTGCAGAGAGGAAGACGATGAGGATGGTATGGAAGGAGAAAGTCTGACTTGACTGTGAAGGCGGCGGTGATTTTGAAATCTGCACAACAATCTAAACAAAGAACTCAATGGGATAAAGCATGACTTACCGAAATACCACCGGCAGGACCGGGCTGAGGTCCAAGGAGATCTAGAATAGTCTTCTGAATGAACCAGGGCTGAACGATTTTAGGAATCACGTCCTTGACCACAATCTTGAGGAGAATTTCTCTGACAATGAGTCTTTCCGCCTCTGGTTCAAAGTCTTCGGGAGGTAGGCAGGCCTTGAGAATATGATCAAGGATTTGGCGAATGTAGTCGCGATCTATTTGACCATCAGGGGACAGGGCTATGTGTGGTTGAAACTGATGGAAAAGCTGGTCAATAGAAAGGGCGCCGCCCGCGGCATATGCAGTGGCGATTTTGGAAGAGGCATTACGGTAGTCGGTATAGTGTTGGGTGAGAATTACGGGAATGTCACGGTAAATGACAGACGGAAATCAGTCGCAAGAACGCGTTCCTCGAGATCCCGGACGACGACTGTGAGGATACAAGTGATGTCTGGAAGAAATTCCTTGTCGTAGCGAGTGATCTTGGTCCACCATGGGTTCACAAAGGCGCGAAGAGCAAGAGCGATGAAGTCGTAGAGCTCTGCTGTAAGTTCTGGTGGCACGGGAGAAACGAGGAGAAGGGGCAAGTCAGTGTTTGGCAGGGACGGGAAGAGCAAGCGCCTTGCCAGCGACACGGGCTGCTGCTGCTGTCGCTGTGTATTTGAACGATTTGACTGGAGCGAGGCCAGCGGCTTGCGGGACATAAGGCCGCCAGCAAGAGACCTGGGTCTAATTTCAAATCATGACCCGGCTCCTCGGCCCATGTTCGGCCACTAATTTGACCTGGATCAGAGCTGGATGCATCACGAAACCATTTTCTCTTTCTTCTTCCTCGTCACCGTCGTCGCCCTGCACGTCTTCGCCGGCAACTTGTCGTTGCCGTCGTCGTCGCCCTCGCCCTCACGTGTTCGTATTAATTATCCTGGATCCTAGTCACTCATTCTCTACCACTCTCATTTATGCACGTCGACCTACACCTTACAGCCCGCGCCTCAGATGACAAGGGAATCTCCAGACAGACCATTATCATCATCGCTGTCTGTGCCGCCGTCGGTGGTCTCATCATTCTCGCAGTCGTCGTTCGTATCATTCGTTCTGCATACGCACGTTCTGCTGCGCAAACTGCTCCGCTGCCTCCAGTACAACCACTTGCTCACCACAGAGAACATCAGCTCGCCAAGTTCTATAGGGACAATACAAGTAGGCCAAGCACCGCGTATGATCCTTCCAACCTCACAGCGCCCCGTCCATTTGCTTCCGATGTCTCTTCCATCCAAACAAGTAAGGCCTCGCTGCTCGTTCCGGACAGCCCAGGTCCAAGCAGCCCTTCGCGGCATGCCAGCTCACTCAATGCGTGTGACGCGGCGGAGGAGATCTCACTCAACAACGCTCCCATGGAGCTGGATGTCCCAAATCCTTCCTTCCAAGTCTCCACCAGAGCAAGCTCCAGCACCATCGGTTCAAGCGAAAATAGTCATATTTCCCCCGAGACGCCTCCGTTGCAGAGCTCTGCCAGCATTTCACGTTTGCCCCATCACCAGACGCGATCAACTTCTTCTGCAAGACCATCATCTGCTCGCAGACCCCGCCCGCTTTCACTAGCGTCATCCACACACACTGTCGCCTCCAAATCAAGTAGAAATAACCTACGAACTGGGGTGCCTCATGGACCTCACAATCAAGTCCAGATCATATTGCCTGCGCCCTTGGCGCCTAATATCTATCCTAACGATGAGATCAGTCCATATAGACACGTTGATGATGGTGGTTACGGCCGTCTCAGTGTTGTGGATCAATGGGCGCCTCGGACATATCGTTCAGAGGGCTCCTTGACTGGCGAAAGCCGCCGCTCATTTGGCAGCAGTACGTCTATCTTCTTCTGTTCATCTTTGCAGCGTCCTCATTTTATTTGTAGCGGAACCTCGACCTTCTTCATCTTCTTCTCAAGCCAGCACTCATTCACAGTCCCTTCCCTCACGACATCCTCGCAGAATCAATTCAAATCTCTCCTCAAATTCTTTGCATCCTACATCACCAGCTACGCCTCCAACGTCTTCATCGCCCACATACCATTCACCGCCCCCGGTGCCAAGGATACCTTCCATGTACAACAACATTGGTGCAGGTGACTCAGAAGCCCCGCCATTAAGAGGCCGGCCGAGGGACACCAGTATACCCGCTGCAGTTCCTAGCAGGGATATATCTTTACCAGACCCCGACAATGCAGAGAGATCAACGACACACCCCAATCCGCCAAAGTACCGTACGTTATCTAAAAAGAATGTAAATTCTCGTGGACGGACTTAGTCCCGACTCTGCTGGGATAGCGTAGAACATTTTATATGCTCATGTTATACAAGTTGCTTTACACAATCACTATATTTATAGTTATCACTTTGAGGTTTGCACGTCGGGCGACAAGGTCCGAGATAATGCTTGGTCACATGGTCAAGTTGCCGACGAAGAATTGAAGGCCGCACGTTTAACTTTCTCTCATCGAGTCACCGTCTAATCATGGGCATCGCTCGTCTTCGCATTTTTCGACCATCAACATCACTTGTTGCCAACATAGCATGCAGAAACATATCACGGCGCGGCTACGCCTCCCAGACGCCTAGTCTGGATCCAATGACTGGCGAAATGATGGTCTTGCCCGACATTCAGGTGCGCGTAATACACTCCCAGATAGCGTGTACTTCCATTCACAGAATTCATTCAAGCCGAATCTACTGCAAATCTCGAGAAATACGAAACCAAGCCCACCTCCACCTTCGAAATCATTAGTCTTTGGTCACACCTTTGTTCGTTTCCATTACACTGTCAACGTCGAATCCCGCTTACACATATACAGACTGATCATATGTTGACGGTGCCATGGAGCTCGATTTCCGGTTGGAGCGCACCTCAAATCGAACCATGTCAGTGGTCAAGCAAATTTAAACCTGTTCGATTTTCCTTACGGCGTCACTATAGATGGTCCGCTTCGTCTCGAACCCAGTTCAACGGTCCTGCATTATGCCCAGACTATATTCGAAGGCATGAAAGCGTACCGTGATGATACCGGAAAAGTTACGCTCTTCCGCCCCGGCATGAACATGAAGCGGATGAACAGCAGTGCTACCCGAGTTGCATTACCGGTGAGGGCATACCTCAGTGCCGTTCAAGGATAACTGATTAACATTCGCGTAGAATTTCAACGGTGATGCACTCTTGGAGCTCATCAAAGAACTCATTCGGATCGATAAGCACTGGATTCCTAAAGAGCCAGGTCACAGTCTGTATGTCCGGCCCACTCTTAGTCCGTAACTTTCATCTCGTTACTGGCATTTGTCAACTAACTCCGTTCATGTAGTCGGAACCCAAAAGGCTGTCGGCATTAGCCCACCCAATGAGGCGCTTCTTTTCGTGATATGTAGTCCTGTGGGTCCATATTATCCTAACGGATTCAAACCAATTGCGCTGTACGGAACTACAGAGTATGTCCGTGCAGCTCCCGGAGGTAACATACCCGTCTGTATCTTGGATAAGACGTTTGAGCTCATTCTACTCATAGGAACTGGTGCATACAAAATAGGTGCCAACTACGCTCCCGGTGTTCTGCCTCAAAAGTTCGCTGCTCACAAGGGATATCAACAAAATCTTTGGTTACACGGTCCGGAGCACTATCTCACTGAGGTATTCAGGCATGAAATCCTTTCTTCTGCAGTTAGCTGATTGAACCTACCAGGTGGGAACAATGAACATGTTTGTCGTTTTCAAGAAAGAAGATGGATGTGAGCCATTTTTTCTTATCACACAATTCTGTCTGATTATGTTTAGCCTTAGAGTTGGTGACACCGCCGCTGGATGGCATGATTCTTCCAGGAATAACGAGAGACTCTGTCCTTGACCTTGCCCGAGAACATGCGTCTGGCAAAAAGAAACTTGCCAACTTGAGTGACAAATTGACCATCTCCGAGCGGCCAGTAATGATGAGCGAGGTCAAATCTGCGTCTCTCTCGGGTTCGCTTGTCGAACTTTTCGGGTCAGGTATGACAATGTGTTGAGGTTTGTCACTACGAAATCTGACGCTGATAATGATATAGGTACGGCCGCTGTCATCAGTCCTGTCGACCGGATTGGATATCTTGGTGAGGATATTTTGATACCTACTGAAGAGGATGGGATGGGCCCCGTTTCGAGACCTATCTGGAAAGAATTAGTGGGTAGGCAGATGGGTACAATTGAGAGTGACTGGAGTGTGCCTGTCACTCAATAGACTAGGAGAACTTTCTACTACAATTTTCAACGAAAGGGTTCCTAAAGTACAGTAAGGACATCGCCAAATGGTCAAAAGAGCAAATAAGAGCATCGGTAAGCAATGGATACAAATAACATGTTACAACTACCTCTCGTTCCTGATCTTTGTCTCAACACTGACTAAAGTTTAAAAGCAGTCTTTGGATGCTCCAACTTGGCCGCCGCCAGGTCATCGACGAACCAGTAAAGATGTCCTGGGTAAACTGGTTTGACACGCGAGGCTGGCAAACCTTCCTCCGGTTTGTCCAAGACGCTGCTCAGCATATCAACCTTCCCTTCTCCGGCAGCAAAGAAGGCAACCCTTGCAGCATGATTGATGACGGGGTAGGTGAATGTGATACGTTTTGCGGGCGGTTTTGGCGAGTCCTCGAGATATGCCACCCAGCGATCATCCTCTGCCAACAGCTCGTGGCCGGGGAACAGCGACACTGTGTGTCCATCTGGACCCATACCGAGAAGAATGAGGTCAAATACAGGGAAACGGGCGGAATCCCCCCTAGCAAATTCCTTGATGAGCTCCTTCTCATACGCGTCGGAAAGTTCCTCGAGGTCGTCGAGGAGGGAAGTATCAAGAGTATGGATGTGGTTGGCAGGGATGGGGACCTTCGAGAACAGTATTTCCATGCACGCGAGATGGTTTGAATCCGGATCGTCGAGGGGGACGACACGCTCGTCCGCATAAAAGACCTGCCTAAATCTCGGGTCAGCTACGTATACACATGTGTGATAAGCCTAGACAGACTGACCATTTGTCCCATTTCACGCCAGGATTTCCAATTAACCCCTTCAACACGTTTGGCAGAGATCCACCGGACAAGGCGATGGTAAATCTCCCTTTCTTGTCGATGGATTCCCGCTGGGCTTTGATGATGAACTCTGCGAACGAGCTGACGAGTTTGTCGACGGATGGGAAGGAGTACACGATGGGCGGGTTGGGTGAGTGATGGACGGCAGCCATTTCTGTTATCACGGGTTTGACTAGAAGATGAGATGAACACGGAAATGTGTCGAAGCAGGCTCCAAGCAAAGGCTGCAATTGGTCGGGATGTCTCGATCGAACTAATGCATGACGTCATCATATCATTTTTATTTAATTTGCTCCGCTTTAATGGCTTCAACTACAACGCCAGAGTACCGGCCAGTCGAATATCTCTACTACTGCCGCCTACAGATATCTTCGAGGTTCCAGACGGGATACTCCATCTTTGGGCTTTCACATCCCAGATGGCAAAAGAGTATCTCGAAAGCTCCATCGTAACCGTCGTGCTTTCTCCGGGCTCAAGGTAAACGCTGTCGAACCCTTTCAAACCCTGCGGTGGCGAATTTGCAGATGAAGGTAATGATATGTACAATTGAGGAATCTGAAACAATCGTGTTGAGCTGCGTCGAGTTCTTTATTCAACTCATACCTCGTGTCCAGCAACACTCCCAGCATTCTTGAGAGTGAACCCGACCTTTACCACGGATTCGTGTAGCCTTTATGTCTTTAAAAAAATCCGAAATACAAAGGAGCAGAGAAAACTCACGAAGGATCAATGGAGGAGCCGGGCCCACTAGCGATATCCCCCGCAGTGGATCCGGAGATAGACAAATCAGAGTATTCAAAGGTGGTGAACGACAGCCCAAAACCGAACTCAAACCGAGGTTTGATTCCTTGCGCATCGAAATGGCGATAATCAACGAAGAGCCCCTCGTTGTACGGGATATCAAGGATTGAGGAACTGGAACTGTAAATGACCGCTGCCGAGTAATCGCTGGCACTATGAGCAATCGTATACGGAAGACGACCGCTGAAGACAATATAAATGTATGATCTGGTTGAACTGCGTAATCTGACGAACCTTGGGTTATAGGCACCGTAAAGAACGTCGGTTACAGCATTACCAGCCTCTTGCCCAGGAAGTCCACTCCAGAGCTTTGCTTTTTTAGTCAGGGTACGAATGAAAGACGGTAGAGCTTACTACTGCGGTCACTAGAGAATGTGTGATTTTAAATCGAGTTGGATGATATCGAGGTTGCAGCGCAAATCCACGTACCATTCTCGTTGTCAATCCAGTTCTCCATTATGATAGGACCAACGCTGTTTACTGCCACTATAGTATTGGGGTTGACGCTTGCTACCTTTTGCACCAGCGCATCCTGTGGTAATTTTCCGAGTGTCAATGTTGGCGTACCACGATATAACCAACCACTTACTCCGCCATGCCAAGCAAGAAGATCATTTCGGTCCCCAAAGTTCCCTTTAGGATAAGTCAATGCGATGGAAATGCACCAATAAGTCTGTTGCTGACCTTCCACTGTAATGTAGCCCTCTCCAGAATCAGCTAATTAATGAAAGGATATCACTTGTCCGTTCAAGTCTTCATCTTCGATGTCAGCTACTTACCGGTTATGAATACAATCGCGACGTCCTTTCCAGCTGCCGCATTGGCTGCTGCGTTGAGATCGGTGTCGCTCGTTGAGGAAGAGATCTTCGTTCCAGCAGCAGAAGCCTTCGCAGTGAGTGCGTCCAACGGCTGCGTATTAAAAGACGTTCACATGAGTGCCATGAACGAAGGTAGGAAGTGGGCACTCACCGCTACGAGATACGGGAAATCTGCGGTGCCACTTCCCCATCCTATGGATAACTGAATACCAATGCTATGGCAATACTGACTAGTGAGATACATACCCATCGCTAGCACGCCATCGTTCCCTCCACGATCCGAGTATCTATGCGCTGTCAGTCGTCATTTAATTAGTCGTGGGCATGGTATACTTACCCATTGGGTCCTAGTGAACTATTGCGAGCGCCGCTTCCTATGATTGCTAAAGTACGCGGGGCCTTCAACGGAAGTGCGCCCTGCGAATTCTTGAGCAAAACGGTCGAAGCTTGACCAATCGCGCGAATGACACTATATATGTATCAGGAATGCTACTTCCAGGTATGTAGAAGGATTTTCAACTTCTTGTGGTCGCTCTGGACGTCGACATGACTGTTTCCTGCAGCGTTGTTATTCCAAGCGTTGAAGTTGACATTTGGATATCCAGAATCTTGTCCAAGGAGGTACCTGTTGGAATTTTGTAACTGCTATGCATGTCAAGCACGGGATGTGAATGCTTACCATGCAGCTAGAATACGCGTTGCCATATCCTTACATTCCATTGAGTAACCAAAAGCGAAGAAAGTAGTAAGACATACGTCTATCCGAGCTTCTGGCACAGTTCCTTGGTTTACCGCACTTATCAGTGCAGGTCCAAAATACCTTCACATTATTTTTTAGACTCTATGAGATCACAGAGAACGGCTTTGGAGACTCACGAAACTCCTGAGCCAAAGAAGGTATCACCGGGCATGGTCATCTAGAGAGCGAAGACTTCAGTCCAAAATGAAATTGTACAAAAACAGGACTCACGTCCAATCCTTGGTTGATCGACCCTGTAGAATGTGTCGCTTGCCAGTCTAGGGACTCGTTAGACGGCGATTAAGGGTTAAGATCTCTTCTAAGATGAAGAAGTACCTGACATGACGTCTGAAGACTGTATTAGCAGTCCGAAATAGCAACAAAGATCTACTGAGATCGCAGAACTCACAGCCTGGAAACCCGAACTCTGTTTTCAATATACCATTCAGCGTCTTGTCGTTTTCACAGGCAAAGCTCCCATTGACTGAGGAGACGTCAGCATTTTATGATCATAGCTGATGTAACTGTGAGAGTTACCCACTTTGATCTAGAAGCAAGAGTGCTCAGAAACTCAGTCTTTACATCAGGAACAGCATGAACTCAACTGTAACTGCACATAACTGAGGCAACATTCGCTTGCACGGAACGGAGAAACTTGATTGAAACTATTCAGCGTTTCGGTGGGAATTTACAAGAAGACACGCACGGGATGAGCGTATATTTCGTGTTGCTTCATAATATCTGGTCAGTGTATTTCCACAAAGCTAGGGATCAAATCATACAGTCCTAGTGTAGCAGTCAGCATTATGACTGGCACAGAAGTATCAAAAGGCTTACCTATCATCGACATCTGAGGAGCTGGTATCTCGGAAGTGTTCTTGCTCGTTGTTGATATAATGCTTGGCGGTAGCTTCAAAATTACTGAGCTAGGATTGCGCAAAGAAAGAGAATTGACTTACCTTGTACGCCGGCTGATTGTACTCCCATGACAGTTTCGTATGCCCCTTCTCCAGACAGGAAGGGATCACCTCCAAATCTAACCAACAGTTGATTAGCACCTGGACTCATTCATTCCTTGTCACCACACGTACCCTTCCCAATTTCGGCCGGCCGCTGGGGCACGCATAGTGTTCATCATTGGCCCTAAGGCAACATGTACACCTTTGCCACGGAACTCTTGCCCCATTGCCACGCCACGTTGCCGAATTAGAGTCCGATTGAATGTGGCTGCTGCATTGATTGCGCTACAATACGTCAACTGGTTGTTCCACCGTTAAATCTTCCCACTTACGCCGGGAAAGCGGAAACATTGTCGACATCTCGAACACCTAGGGGAGAATCTGTAGTAAAGCCACTGATAAGAAACTGGAATGCAAAGACATCCACTTCACTTGCCTTCCAGACACAGGCCCGGGAACGAGATACTAGATATTGCCGGGGTATTCCCAACACAGTTTCCTGGCATTATTTTATCAGCTTCTTGACCGTGGAACCCCTAGCATAACGATGTAACTCACCATTCATCCAACCAACACCTGTAAACATGTGGTCAAGTCATTTGGGGAGCAAAACTGCGAATTAAAGAATGCACCTGTGGCTAAATCAACCTTCTCCTGCAATGACAGTTTTGCCACTGATGCCTCAGCCTACAACACTAATGTCAATAACAAAAGCTATTTAACCATCAACGGATAAAACGACCTTTTTGTAGGCGGCTTGCCATTCGGGCGACATATTGGTGGCTGTCACCGACCTTCGTCAAGATTCCATCGTCTTAACGCATATACGAAACCCACCTTTAGGGATGGAGACTGAAGAGGTGCTTGTAGCACCCGAAGTACTGGTCGAAGCGGCCTTAGACGTCGTTGAGGCGGCCGTGGATGTCGTTGAAGCGGCCGTGGATGTCGCCGACGATGATGCCGCCGAAGGTAGGCACTGACTGTAGTCTATGGCACACACGAAGTTTAACGAACGGTCATTGTGGTCACCTCAGGGTGGCCTTACAGTCATTGAGTACGACACAAGCCGAACCACTAATGCAGGCGGTTGACCCGCTCCTGTTGAGTGTCGTGTAAGTAGGTGTTGATGACCCGAAAAGATCGGCTACGTACCATCCAATTCCGCCGCATTGCTGATAGACTTGTTGCTGGGCGACAACAATAGTTACAAGAGAGGAGAACGCAAGAGTACCAACAAGGCGCAGAAGTGCCATGTCTAACGAGCAGTTTCTTTGGACGGCTGTCCTTTGAATAGCTGGTTTTTAAGTGGTCGCATAATTGTGCTCGAGGAAATCTCGGACGACCGAAATTCAAGCCCAAGAGCCTCAGAAGAACGGCAAAACCGCGGGTCTACTGACAAGCCGCCAAACGCTTTATAGGGAATGGTCAGGCGATATGGCGTGCATGTGTGAAATGCTCTTGAAAATATTAAGGCGACGTACGTTTGTTGATGGTACAGACCACATGAGGATCTCTTGGAACGCCCGAAACGGAAATTTGCTTAGGCCTTGGACAACAAAACAATAGAGATTCGAGACGCAATTTGTTCCGAGTAATCGCTATGTCGTTGTTACTCAATAATCCTAACGTACCCTACGCCAGACGATTAGTATTAGGAGTATCGTACACCCACGGGTATCGTTTATGTGGTCGTACCAAGCGAATACGTAGCACATCACCAGAGAGGTTGAATTTCTGTCTCCTTCCAGCCTTTCGCTCTAGCTTCCCAATATCCACCAATATAGATCCATTCATCTCCGACTTGCTTGAACCACCGTGGTTGTCGTTCTTCTCCTCTCCGCCTCCGGTCCCGCTGTAACTCCTCAACATGCATCTTCTCCTGCTCGGCAAGGTCCAAATCACCTTCCTCAAGCGCTCGAACGTCACGTCGATAGCGGGAATCGGTCGGGGGTAAACAATTAACAATGTCGTCCGTGATTTCGTTTAACGTGATACTATAGGACGTAAAGCCATAATATTGGTGGGTGTTTATGGGCCATGGCGTCGCCCTCCACAGTATACGCAAGTGAGAGGAGTCCACTGTCTCAGCAAGCTGTTCGTCCCATTTACCTTCGAGTTGTGACACGATATCGCCCGCCGGAGAATATAAGGTTCCAGAGACAACGTTGGATACTGCCCAATACCCGCTTTGCTTAAAATCAAGAACACAGCGACTTGAGTCGCGCATGTTTTCGATAGTGAGTTTGCCGCAATGCTCTAGGTATTTTGTTCCAACCATGAGATTTCTCATGAATGAGGAAGGTTTTTTCCTGAACGTTATTGTCAAAATCCTATCCTGAGAAATCACATGCACACACCATTGAAAGTGATCATCTCCAATTTTGACATGTGTCGTACCCAGCGGGATAATCTCCAAGCTTTTACCTGTGTTGAGGAAGATAAGGTTGCGGACTTTCCTCGGCTAGAAGCAGGTACACACCCCAAAATTTGGTCTTGCCGGAAGATGTGGCATACAATTCCCAGTTCTTCCCTTCGGCATGATACGCCATTTCTAGCGGGTTATGGCAGACTTTCTCTGCGATAAATTTCATCCGTACATCTTCAAAGGTTTCGGCGAGCATTGGATTACTAACTCAAATTAGCAGGAAGCCTAAATGAGAATGGGAGCCATACAATCCTTTCCTGCCTGACCGATGCCTAGTATGCGCATAGCTGGCGACCGCAAATGCCGCAATATAACGCAACCGATCCACTGGATCCGCTGTATCAGCGGCTTGATTGAGAAGATCATAATATTCCACTTCTTCAGTAGCCCTTTGAAGAAGTGTTAAAGGCTCATTGAAGGTTACAGGAAAAGCTATCGTTGAGAGATCCTGGAAGGAATGAGTCTGCGGAACAACGAACAGACCGGATAGGCACCCTTACCTTCCCAACATTTTTCTTCAGCATGGAGAAGAGACTGCCTTCGTCGCCAACAGGAGGCGCGGGCAGACGGGTCCGTCGACAATTTGGAGAGCATAAGTGGATGCATCGGGTTGAGTAACTTCTTCGCTGGGCAACCTGGTAGATCCTGGTTCTTGTGCTATGTCAGTATCAACGCTGGAGTCTTCTCCATGATCCAAACTGCTCCTGCTATCGTTACTCAGCATTCGACTCGGTTGCTCAGTACCATCCGGGAAGGCGTGGACATCCAATACAAATTCTTGGGCGCCCTCGTTGAAACCGTCTGGGGCGTCAAACCACTCGTTGAGGCTATCAGTAATAGTGGTAGCGATCGATGCGCGCTTCGAAGGCTTAAATGAGATGCTAGGGCTGTGGGGTGCAACCGTGTGCTCCTCTTCTTCAGTGATTGGAGGAGGTGATACATGAGTGGAGGTGACACCCTCGACCTGAGGCGCCTGAAGAGCCTTAAGTAAGGCCGTATGTTGACTTTTCAATGTGTCCAGAACTAGAAGGACACGCTGGAAAGAGCTCGAGGAAATGTCTAGATTTGCACTACATTCTGAACGGATGCTGTCGGAGCCAACATCTGCGGGAACATGTGGCGCTAATACAACATTTAGTCGCGTTGAGGTTGCTGGCAGTAGAATCACCTTTTTTGAACAATCCAAACCTGGACGCGGAGTCTTTCTTTTCCTTCTCGTTCTTATGTTTATGGTGTTTTTTCGGGTTGACGTCGGCCTTGAGTGAATCCAAAGCATCCTCCAGCTGACATATGGTCTTAACAAGGAGCAGTCAGAGCGTGCAGTACGTGTCTGTTATACTTAACTTACCGTGCTCATGTCGTCGGCAATGGCACCTGATCTGCTCAATTTGAAGTTGCCTTGTTGCCGCGATGCTAATCTTATGCTATTTGATTTACGAACTTCTGCACCTGCGACAACGAATCTCCTGGAGAAGAGCAATTCAGAACGATGCTGCGAATGTTGGTCAAGAAGGTTGACCTAAACGCAGTCATCCATTGATTAAAGTCGTCCGTGTTTAAACACTTAATGTGGAATGTGGCTGTATTTGAGTCCAGATGAATATCTTTTCGTCCTGGGGCTGTGGAAATAGCTGCATGATGCAATGAAATCTGGTCTCGAGTAGGCTGACCGGGCTCAAAGGAATATGAAAGCAGGCCAGATTGATATAATGAAGTAGCGACGAGCAAACCCTATGTCAGAGTGAGCAGTACCTCGATTTGGAGTATGAAGAAAATGACCTTGCATCCTTTTGCGCCGCTTCTTCAGAACCCATCCTTCATGAACGACGACACGATTGGCAAGGCTATTAGGGATTCCAGAATAAGGCATGCCTAAGGACAGAGAAGCCCGTGCAGCAGCACTGTGGGATGCCATGTGGGAAGGGGAAGGAGGAAGGAGTGGCAAGATAGGAGACAAAATGACGGTTCTCTAAATGAAATGAGCGTTGTGGTAACCTATACCAGACTGCGCCCACTATCCCAGACTATCCCGAGGCACTGCCGCTGCCAGGCGCTGGTCCCCAAAGTGTTGGAAGGTGCCTAACCCCGAGTGCCGAACAAGCGTTGATTAATATTATTGCTCTGGTAAATCTGATTCGAGGACGGCAAAGCTCCCTCTTTGAACCGGTATGTGAGCATTCGCAGGAGTGCATGGCCAGTGCAGCATATCTTACCGAATTGTGGAATTATTCACTGGCAGTCACGGTATCGAAGAGGGGGATGAATAAGCGGAGCAACGGCCCGGTGATGACCGGCGATCGATTCGACACGGCGACCAGGGTGCCAGCACTTTTCTTTTCACTACCATCACTCATCCTTCACACATCAGAAATGGCTACGTATGTCCTCTTCTCTCTCAGATATTATGCCTCATTCATTAATTTTATGCATCAGAGGAGACATTGGACTCATTGGCTTGGCCGTTATGGTCAGATTACCAACCGTCGCGTCGATATCCAGTTTCACTAACTTTTTTACAGGGCCAGAACTTGATACTGAACATGAACGACAAGGGCTTCACCGTTGTAGCCTACAATCGTACCGTCGAGAAAGTGGATCATTTCCTGGCGAACGAAGCGAAAGGTACCACGCGATTCAGTAATCTCTGCATATCTGCTCACGTCTTCGCAGGGACTAACATCCAAGGCGCTCATTCTATTGAGGAACTCTGCGCAAAGCTGAAGACGCCCCGCAAAATCATTTTGTTGGTTAAAGCTGGCGCAGCGGTTGACTCCTTTATTCAACAGCTCATTCCCCATCTTGAGCCTGGTGACATCATCATCGATGGCGGAAATTCCCACTACCCTGATTCCATCCGTCGCACAAAGGAGCTTGAGGCCAAAGGGTTCCTATTCGTCGGCTCTGGCGTTTCGGGTGGTGAGGAGGGTGCTAGATATGGACCGTCTCTCATGCCTGGAGGTTCGCCCGCTGCTTGGCCTGCTATCAAGGAGATATTCCAGAAAACAGCAGCCCAGGCATACGGCGAGCCCTGCTGCGACTGGGTCGGTGAGACTGGTTCGGGCCACTACGTGAAGATGGTTCACAATGGTGACTGAATTCATGTCATCATGGGTGACGATTTACTCACATCATATCAGGCATTGAATACGGAGACATGCAGCTGATCGCCGAAGCATATGACATCCTCAAACGAGGTTTAGGTCTTTCCGAAGACGAAATTGCTGATATCTTTGAAAAATGGAACAAGGGTGTCCTTGATTCATTCCTCATTGATATTACAACCAACATTCTCAAATTCAAGGATGACGACGGTGAACCGGTAGTCACCAAAATCTTGGACAAGGCTGGACAGAAAGGCACCGGAAAATGGACTGCTATCGCTGCTTTGGATGCTGGGATGGCCGGTTAGTGCTTTCGTTTGTTTGTCTGTCGGTTCGGTTGACAAATGAATGAATCTAGTCACTCTTATTGGCGAAGCCGTATTTGCTCGTTGCCTCTCCGCTATAAAGGATGAGCGTGTGCGCGCAAGCAAGACTATTTCCGGACCTCAAAGGGAGCCCTTCCGTGGAGACAAGCAATTGTTCATCGATGATCTTGAGCAAGCCCTGTATGCTTCCAAGATTATTTCTTACACTCAAGGGTTCATGCTCATGCGAGAGACCGCGAAGGAGGTAAAAATCTTCCTGACTTTCCGCGTATACAACTAATCTTTTTCCTTATTTCAGCTCAATTGGAATTTGAACTACGCCGGCATTGCCAGCATGTGGCGTGGTGGCTGTATCATCAAAGTACGTCTTAAGTTCTGCTCCACTATGCGTCGCTAAGGATCACCGCCTTGTTAGAGCGTTTTCTTGAAGGACATCACCTCCGCATATCACAAGGACCCTAAGTTGGAGTCCCTTCTCTTTGATGACTTCTTCAACAAAGGTGCTTTGGATAATGTCCGACGTCTTCGCATGTGCTGATTATGTCCTAGCTGTCCACAAGGCTCAGCCAGGCTGGCGACGTGTCATTGCTCAAGCCGTGCTCTGGGGTATCCCCACTCCCGCTTTCAGCACTGCATTGGCTTTCTTCGATGGTTACAGGAGCGAGATCGTTCCTGCGAACTTGTTGCAAGCTCAGGTATGATTGCCTATCAACATCCCTGCCAAGCGATTTCTTAGACAGCGTTTAGCGCGATTACTTTGGAGCTCACACGTTCCATGTTCTTCCTGGCAAGGAAAACGATAAGTTCAAGACGGGCGAGGATATTCGTAAGTTTTCCCATCTCACCTTCGACGTCATTCACAACTCACTCTTCCTGACTTAAGACGTCAACTGGACCGGTCGTGGCGGTAACGTTTCCGCGTCTACCTACAACACATAAGGTCATAGGCTGTTGATCATTAGAGTTGCGTATGCCTGGAGGATTTTGTACCCCAGAAAGCCATGTACACTATTGAAAGGAAATATATAGAGAAAATGTACTTATCCTGTTTCCACGTTGAGCGATCGGCTCGGCTGATCAAATTGTGCTTACATCCACTCACTTTATGTGTGGCATATTCGTTTGTGCCCGACGGTTACAAGGCGACCCTCAGACCTTCGATACCACTGACTTATCTTTTGAGAAGCTATGTATCAGTTTAAGGCATGTAAATGCTGCGCGCGGTACGTGATGGCCTGCAAACTCAAACACAAAGTTTTTACTAGTCACCGCTTAGGGCCTGATGCCCAACGAAGCCACAAAGTGAGCTTCAGGGCCCCAACCTCCAACGCTGGCATGGTCAATCTAGAGCTTTTTGCATCTGAATTGTGTCTACGAGGTTCCCGGCCTGTCGTGCAACCTCACATCCGAAATGGTGATGTTTTGTGCTGGAATGGAGAGGTTTGTCTCACATTGCTTGTTCAATCCTTCTACTAGCTGATATTCAAGTAGATCTTTGAAGGACTAGATGTTAGCGATATGATGTTCTGATAATGTGGCAGAGAGCTAAATATTAGGCTTTAGATGGTTCCAACTGAAAACGACGGTGTCAAGTTATTCGAAAGTAGCAAAGATCTCAAGTCACCAGCACAAATACGAGATCTCTTCTCGTCAGTAGAAGGCCCGTAGGTGCTTTTCCTGCGTTCGTTAATGCAACAGACGATTGAATATCAACACAGCTATGCTTTTGTCTTTCACCATGTTAGTCATAATGCTCCCAGCCAGTGCGCTTTATCCATTCTTAATCAGTACTACTTGTAGGAGGAGTCTGGGAGCCTTATATTTGGGCGTGATCCTTTAGGTCGCCGGTCACTATTGATCCATAAACCATCCCCATCGCATCCATATCTCATCTTGACTTCTGTGACTTCTGGCGCCGACGCAGGATGTTCTTTTGAGGAGCTGTCCACAGATTACATCTTTTATCTCAACCTGAAAGATCTCGCTCAGCTGGACGACGTAGGCAACAGTGTTATCAGTAATCAATTACCTATGCAAACTCTTATTTTCATAGCCGATGACGTTCGAAGATCATCTTAAGGCCTTAACTCGATGGCCTTCTCAACCCGCTGTCTCTAGCTATGTAAGTACTGGTTTATCGAGGAGTGGTGGGAATACCTCATGTTTTGACAGGCTGAGCCTCCTAAAGTGAATCTCTCGATTCCACCAGATACCTGGCCACGTTTAGTTTCACTTGATGAAATACCTGATTGTCTCCTGGCTTCCGTAGATGCTTTGATCTCACACCTAGATCGTAGCGTTATGCTCCGCGTTCACAACATACCTCACAGAAGGTCTGTTTTACCCCCATATGTTATGACATGCTGAATGCGATTCTTTGCTTGTAGTTCTGCGCCGACACAGTCTAGAGTTGCCGTTCTCTTTAGCGGAGGAATAGATTCAACAGTCATTGCGTACCTTGCCCACAAGTTCGTTTCTGTGACTCGACGTTCAAACTGATGGTCTCATGCAGTTTCAAGGCATATACCTCTAGAAGAATCGATAGACCTTCTCAACGTCGCTTTTGAGAACCCTAGAAAGATTCGGATGGAGACAGAAGGCAACCTTGGGGGAGTATCAAGGCGCCATAAGAAGAAGGATAGAAAACCATCTGAGAGCGACCCTGTCAGAGTGTCATATATGGTTCCCGATAGAAAGACAGGGCTTCAGGAAGTTGAAGAACTCAGGCAACTGTGTCCCGGGCGTACTTGGAACTTTGTATGTCTCTTGCAAAACTTGGCCCGTTTTTGTGTTAAAGAGTCCAACAGGTAGAGGTTAATGTTCCTTATCTTGTTCGTCTTTTCTTTTCCCATCCAGGTTGAAACCACTTCTATTGGGTACATAAAACAGGAATCACAAGGGGCACGCTCTATAGTCGAAGCACTAATGCTGCCCAGCCGTACAGTCATGGATTTCGTGAGTGTTGTACAGATTGAACATATTCTCGAATGATAAAATTACAAACAGAGTCTGGCTCTTGCCTTATACTTCGCCTCTCGTGGCATGGGTCATGTACGTGCGTATCCAGGTGCAGAACCTGTAGCATATACTAGCCCGGCTCGCGTGTTACTGAATGGCCTTGGATCTGATGAGCTGCTGGGAGGTTATGGAAGGCATCGATCCGCATTCAACTCTGGTGGCTGGCAAGCAGTAATCAGTGAGGTAGGACGATCTCTCTATCCAAATGAGTGTCATATTCATCACACATTTGTCTTCACATAGCTGCAGCTAGAAATTCAGCGCATTCCGGTTCGAAATCTGGGTCGGGACGATCGCATCTGGCAAGTTATCTCTGCTGATCGGTTTTGTAAAACTTGGTGGTAACAATATTCCCAGCTCATCCCACGGAAAGGAAACAAGACATCCCTTTCTGTCATTTGGAGTTGTCTCATTTTTAGCCAACTTGCCAGTTCAGCACAAAATGGACCCCCGTTTAGAAGTTGGCCTTGGAGATAAGATGCTATTGAGATTAGCTGCTCGAAAAATGGGATTAATTGAGGCGAGCGAACGAAAGAAAAGGGCCATGCAGTTTGGTAGCCATTCCGCCAGGATGGAAGGAGATGCTAAAGGAGATGTTACATTGGATTAGATTTGGATTAGATACTTGGTCGCAATCGCACTGCAATGAGCTCTGACTAAATAACAGTGACTAAGCCAAAAAAATACGCGTCGTTGATGTGTGTTTGACACCTCCACTGATACAATCATGGCGTTCGCCCAGAATGCTTCAAGAGTCATTGGCAAGTGCATCTCCACCTGAAGTCTTTCCATGAGACTAATATGTGCATGTATGGCTAGTTCCTATCGCTCTCGCAGCCGTTGCGGTCAGAGCGAGCCTGTACGATGTTCCGGGTGGGTACCGAGCAGTCATGTTCGACAGGTTTTCAGGCGTTAAGAGTACGGTGTGTGGCCTCAAAGATAATTCCTGATATTAGCTCTTATCTTTCTCTGCACCTCAGGCTGCACCTGAGGGCACCCATTTCATGATTCCATGGCTTCAGCGAGTGATTCTATATGACTGCCGAATAAAGCCTCGGGCAAGTACAAAGTTGCGCCAGAGTACATTATATCTGATACGGGTCGCTCGCAGAATATATCAACAACAACTGGGTCGAAGGATCTGCAGATGGTGTCTATTACCCTCCGAGTTCTCTCTCGACCCGACATAGAGCACCTTTCCAAAATCTACCAAAGTCTAGGCTTGGACTACGACGAAAGGGTGCTTCCTTCTATAGGCAATGAGGTACTGAAAAGCATCGTCGCCCAGTTCGATGCGGCGGAGTTGATTACACAGCGAGAAGTGGTATGTGTCAAGCTGCAATATGACTATTGGTGTGATGCTCAGTATCCTTAGGTGTCGTCTAGAATAAGGGCTGACCTTTTGCAGCGTGCTGGAGAGTTCAACATTGTGTTGGAAGATGTTTCTATAACACATCTGACGTTCGGAAAGGTGGGAACAAGTGTTGTAGGTCTCGTTATGATCAGAGTTCTGACCTCCCTTCTAGGAATTCACGCAAGCAGTAGAAGCAAAACAAATTGCACAGCAAGGCATGTTTAGCATAGTCTTCTCTTCTATTTACTGACAGTTTCTGTGAAGATGCTGAGAGGGCGAAATTCGTCGTTGAAAAGGCGAGCTCTTTGTTTCTTTCCAGCGGTACCGGACTAAACACCTTGTCAGGCTGAGCAAGAGCGTCAAGCAGCTGTTATTCGAGCTGAGGGTGAAGCCGCAGCAGCAACTATCATCTCGCAAGCACTTGGGAAGGCTGGTGATGCCTTTGTCACATTCCGCAAAATCGAAACATCCAAGGCTATCGCCAATTCGCTCGCCTCCAATCCCAATGTAACATACATTCCTAGCGGCGGGGGAAACATCTTGTTGAACGTTCCGACCGACAAGTAGGACATAGCGTGCTGGATAAATAGTGCAATCGTGTAATTAATCGTATCTTGCCCATCTCAATTGTTGTCGGTGTCAGCGTATCCGCGTTTGTCCGCCTGTGCGCTGTTTACGTATGCTTAGACTGCGCGGCGCTGACTCATCCAGTCTCTCTTCACCCGCACCAGGTTGATCGTGTCGCTAAATATCTCTTTTCTTCTCTTTTTCTCTCTCTCGTCTCTATCATCTCTCTCGTCTCTATCATTTCTCCTCTCTGACGGACTTGTCTATCATATAGTGCCTGTTTTTTCAGTCTTTCGTGCGCATTGTTGTAAATTTTTCTGATACCCCTGGCTGAACCAACTACAGATCTCATTTCTTTTCAGTACTCTTAAATCATGAATCCAATGGGAATGGGAGGTCCGGCTGAGGCTCCGGTGAGTTTTTCTTGCTTGTTCTCTATCCCTAGATGTCTGATCTATCTTTTCGTTCCCCTTTTACCTTCCGCCGGATTTTTAGAGGCGTGCTCATCTCTACGTCGGAAATTTGAGCCCTCGTGTGACAGAGTACATGCTCACAGAGATCTTCGCTGTCGCCGGCCCTGTTCAGCATGTTAAAATAATCCCAGACAGGAACTATCAGCATGGAGGGCTCAATTACGGCTTCGTCGAGTACATGGACATGCGTGCCGCGGAGACCGCCCTGCAGACTCTGAATGGTCGCAAGATCTTCGACACAGAGATCCGTGTCAATTGGGCCTACCAAGGTCAACAAAATAAGGAGGATACCACCGGTCACTACCATGTCTTCGTCGGTGACCTGAGCCCCGAAGTGAACGATGAAGTCCTTGCCAAGGCGTTCAGTGCTTTTGGCACCATGTCGGATGCTCGAGTCATGTGGGATATGAATTCTGGGAAGTCTCGTGGATATGGTTTCTTGGCATTCCGAGACAAGACAGATGCCGAGCAGGCCATCGCGACGATGAACGGCGAATGGCTGGGTTCGCGAGCTATCCGCGTCAACTGGGCCAATCAGAAAACACAAGGCGCTCCAGCTGCTTCTACATCCCCTCGTCCTGGCAGCACAGGCAGTGCACCCGCTCCGATGAATTTCCAAGGCGGCCCCCTGTCCTATGAGTCCGTAGTCCAGCAAACTCCCGCGTACAACTCTACTGTCTACGTCGGCAATCTTGTTCCTTACTGCACGCAAGCGGATCTCATTCCTTTGTTCCAATCCATCGGCTATCTATCCGAAATTCGGATGCAAGCTGATCGTGGTTTCGCTTTCGTCAAGCTTGATACTCATGAGCACGCTGCTCTGGCTATCGTTCAGCTTCAGGGTCAAATGGTGCATGGCAGGTCAATCAAATGCAGTTGGGGCAAAGATAGGGCAGATGGCGCGGCTCCTCAGCCCTCAGCCCCACCACCAGCGCTGCAGCTCCCTACGGAAATATGGTATGTGTTGTGCATGGTTCCAATAGATACTTTTATTGAACCCTTTGCGTAGCCTATGTATGGTATGCCCCAGCCGGCGTCTTACGGGCAGTACGGGTTTGGCGGATACACTGGATTTCCGAATCAAACTGCAGGCGCGCCTGGTGGTGCTGTTCCTGGGTCCCCGGGCATGCCCCAGCCTACAAACGCTGCTCCAGGCGCTCTTGGTCTAACCGGTGCACAGCAGTCGGGTGCGGATCCCACGGCGGCAGCAGCGGGTCAAGGCGGGCAAGCCCAGTGGGGCGGCGATCCGAATTATTATTCCAATTACTGGAGTGGTAAGCAGCGGTGACATTTTCAAGTTCCTTTTTGATTCACATCCTCTCAGGGTATTATGGACAACAGCAGCCTGATGCCCAGATGCAAGGCGCTCCTTAGATTGCGAGCCGATCATTCCTTTCTTTCAGATGTATGTAGCCCCCCTTCTCTATGCGTAATGCGCCCCGCCATTTGCAATAATGTCTATATAGCCTATTGTCTCGAGTGCACGATTATCGACTTTTCTTTCGTCGAATTTTTCTCCTTTCCATACATCGTATATAAGAGTGTTTTAACATGTTTCTTGCCACTTCAGCTTCATCGTATGTATCCAAACACTACAGTCATCGACATTGACAGGTTTTCTTAGTTCTGTTCGAATCCTTATCTCATACCTGCTGCACTAAGTACAAGTTTTCGACTCATTTTTCCCCTTGATAATGAGAACTCGCGAGATTACTTGGGCTCCGTCAATAATACAGCCCCTCCGATTATAAACTTAGCTTTGAACAAAATGAAGGTATATCAGTAGACATGGGTATGGGTACGCAACAGAAACCAAAAAGTAGAACGAGAAATTGAGTAAAATTTATTCATCGACAATCAGCCATTCGGACTCGGATCCATGCCCTTCTCCGTGGGAGATAGTATCCCATCCTTCATCTCCGTCTCCTCCGTCTCCTCGTTCAGATCCCCGTTTCCCGACTCGGATGGTTGCGATGATGAATCGGCTCCGTTGCTCACCGCAGCAGGGGCGCTGGCACCAAGAGTTTCATCGCGCCAGGTTGTCACATTCTGCTGTCGAGAGCGCATGTTCTCGTAAAATTCATTTGCTTCGTTCATCTTATTGGCTTCGGCCTGCTTCGCATCTAACCATCGCTGTAACAATTTGGCATTGTCTTTTATCAGGGTTTGGTTTCGTTCCTCGATCTGGCCAAGTTCAAGCTGAAGTGTGCTTATCTCGTCGTGAAGGATCTGTGAAGGCCAGTTAGATTGTAGCCGGTGAATTGCATTCTTGTGACCTTCCGCACCTGGACAGTACGGTCTTTCTCAGCCATTAACTCATTATGTTGGTCGACCTTTCGGCGTAGGACGGCGAGCTCATCTCGCGTCTTTCTCAGGTTCTCGTCGCCAATCCTCGAAGCTTCCTCCTTCTCACGTAGTGTTTCTGTCATAGCCAACAGTCTCTGAGTGTTTTGAGTCTGAGATTTGTAGGCGCCTGCAATTTCGTCCCGTAGTGACGATATCTGGGATTCTAAAGAAGCGGTGTATGCCGACATGACTGGATTCCTAAGATATATTCACATAAGACCATTGAGTGGTGATGGGATTAAATAACGTACTCTTCACTGGTCCCCGGTACGAAGACGGTAGAACTGCTTGGATTGTTGCCTCGAACAGACTGTGCAGCACGGAGAAATTGAATGTTTCGTTCCTTTAGAAACTTTGTCTGCTGTGCTAACCGTCTGTCTATAACAGTGATCATGAGCCCAATCTGCGAAGGAAGTATAATAGATGAGGTTACATTGCTCAATGACAGACGAAAACGCGGACTCCTTTGCATTCCGTTCTTGGAGACGAGCGCGAAGAATCTCTTGCCAAGCAGGCTCAGCCATCGCGACGGAAAGAGCAAGACAGACGAAGAGAACAGATAAGGCGATGATATTTTAGATGGGTGTGGTGATGCGTGACGGACTGGCAACACTTGTCACATAGGTGACCGCCCTCTCTCTGTGACACTCTACCCGTGACTCTATTTGAGGTTGTTAAAGCGCCTGCAGCACTCGTTCGATACATCTCACGACCTGAACCACTTCAACCTTTTTACATTCTCTCCTTTCCTTGTCTTCCAATCTCACAATGGGTCGTGTTTTGCTTAAAGTATGTTTCTTATCTTCCATCCCCTCTTGTCTAACATTAGTCAAGGTTATCATCCTTGGCGACAGTGGGTGCGACCGCTCAATGCTTTCCTATTTCTCCAGCGGCCTGCTCATCTTTCGTTCTGTGCATTTCTCAGCGTCGGCAAGACCTCACTCATGAATCAATATGTCAATAAGCGGTTCAGCAACCAATACAAAGCCACTATCGGTGCTGACTTGTGCGTTACATCTCTTCGAGTTTGTATATTAGTCACTATCTGACCAACGGGCAGCCTCACCAAGGAAGTTATGGTAGATGACCGGTTAGTTACTATGCAGGTATGCAGCGCCGGTGCAAGTCGAATATCCTCTGACCTGTCTTCTCAGTTATGGGACACCGCCGGCCAGGAACGTTTTCAATCACTAGGAGTTGCGTTCTATCGAGGAGCTGACTGTTGCGTCCTCGTGTACGACGTGAACAGCGCCAAGTCATTTGAGACCCTGGATAGTTGGCGCGACGAGTTTCTGATTCAAGCCAGCCCTCATGATCCGGAGAACTTTCCCTTCGTTGTCCTAGGCAATAAAATTGATGTTGAAGAGAACAAGAGACAGGTATGACCAAAACAGCAATATTGTTACTATTACGCCACTCATGGTACATCGCCAGGTTACCCAGAAGCGCGCCATGACGTGGTGTCAGTCCAAAGGGAACATTCCTTATTTCGAAACGTCCGCCAAGGAGGCCATCAACGTCGAGCAAGCGTTTCAGACGGTCGCTAAGAACGCTCTGCAACAAGAGGCGGAAGAACAATTGTAAGATATTTGAACTTTATTATGAACTCAAGAGATTTTCTGACTCTTTTCGTTGCAGGTATGTCGACTACCCGGATCCAATCCAACTCGACTCAGAAAGTTCGCAAAGTTATGGATGCAACTGTTAAACGTTAATGTCCCAGAATACCCTTTCATGCCTAAACATATTTCGTTATTACGGCGGCTTCATTCCTACTTGCGACCCTAATATTCATACATGTTTCTTCATCTCTTTTTTGCTCTTCGCGTAATGTCATCCTATATTCTGGACGCTGTGGACGATATATCGCGCATATCGCATGTATATTTTATGACGTACATGTGAGCTTCTCCACCGGGATGACGCGCAATTATCGTCTTCCCAGAGTTACATTCCGCAGCCGTGCCTTTCGTGCTCCCGTGTTCCCCGTTTCAGGACTATCCGTCACTCCGCCTTCCTAGGATCAGCCACTCGAGGATTTCTGCCCAGGACTGTATGTCAAATGGTAGCCTGCGATGACAGTTTGAATGCTTTCTTTTTATTACATTTTATATGATGGAGGCTAAATGGTCCAGCGACACCGTCGCTTCCAACGTGCAGCCTAGTGTTACCAGGAGATTGACTTAAACCAAGCAGATTTAGTTAGCATATCGTGTAGGAGAATGAAAGTTGTTTTACCGCGAGGAAATGCGGTATGCACTGGTCAGTGTGGAACTCAGGATGAATCAGGTGGCCGGGCTAATACCTTGTTCCATTTCGCGCCGGCCCCATACTTACTTTGCGCTACCATGCTTTCTTCTTAAGTAGATCATCGAGCTGCGTTTTCGACGGTACCTCCAAACCTACTACGGCGTCGTCTGCTCAAGTTGCAATAGTAGTCGTAGGATTTCGTGCTGTCAGGTTGCCCTCTACAGATGTAGGCCAAAACCCACCCAGTGTTTTAAGAGCGGAAAGCAGTAAATGCAATAGCGCAACATGATACCGCAGTCATACAAAATTAAAACATGCCCATGCCGTCCTCGCCATCACCGCCCCAACCACTAGCTATTACTTCCTCTTCCTGTGCGGTGGGAGAACCCTTGGACTCTGTGTCGGGTTCCGGAGCCGGTGAATGTATATCCCTGGGGCCCGGTGTCTCTTGCAATGGTGTATTTGATTCAACGGCTGGTGCAACCGTTGCTGACGATGACGGCGGAAGTGTCTCAGTATGCCATGATAAGTGGACATCACCAACGGTCGGTATGCTGCTTCCCTTAGCCAGGCCCTTCGTCATGGTTAGCAAGAAGTTTCACATATAGAGATGTATATCAAACCTGTTCTGCTGCTGCTCGCGTTCTGAACGATACCACGACATCACCATCCTCCAAAGTAGATATTGAGTCAACCTGACCATTTGCCTGGGAGATGAATCAGCATGACGTAGAGGACGTATAGGATATGAAGGCCTCACTTCGTACCAGTCTCTGAGCGCTTGCAGTTTCTCACTGGAAACGCCCCGAACAAGAAGTCTTTTGGGCCGATTATCAAGCTTCATACTTGGTCGACCAACACCGCGCGCTGCCCCCCTGTAATAACTACGAGGAGCTCCACGTCCTCTGCCCCGATACGGTCTGTGTGACCCGCTGTAGTTAGGTTCTGCGTCTGCCAAACCCAGGCTGGCGGCCTTTGCACTGGGTGAGTTTCTGCTTTATAATTGAGGGCGATTGCAACAACATACCTCAGCTTTCAGTCGTTCCAGCTTGGCCTTGAGATCCTCTGCTGTCTCTCCTTCACCCTCTACAGCAGTTACAGCACTGTGGAACTCCAGCTCTTTATCCAGACGTGCACGCTCCTTCTGCTGTCGTTCGTCAACAGTCTGAGTAGGATTTGAGAGTGCCTTCACTGGAGTTGAACTCGACTTGGTAGATGATGAGCCCACAGTCATCTCGTCACCCAGTTTTCTGAGCCGAGTCATGATAGCTTTCTTCTCTTCTCCTGAGGCAGAGGCAAGAGAGGCCATGAGCGTTTTCTGCTCTGCGATCTGCTGCTCCAATCGTCGCTGTTTTTCTGCAAGTGCCGTCGTACTCGATGAAGACGGTATTGAGGATTTCCGTGCAGCGGTCTGAGGGCTACTGACAGGTGCTGCTGGTGCGACGGCGGAAACTGCTTTGGTTGAGATATTGGCAACGATAGGCGCCGAAGCTGCCAGCATACGTGCTCCGATCTGACCATGTCCTTCCATCGGTCTATGCCAGAACACTTTGACAAAACGGTTGTTAAAAACTGCGTCTTGCGATCTCCATGCCGCGTACGCTTCTCTGTGTTCCTCAAAGCTGACAAGAGCTTTTCCGTGCGGTCGATCAATGGCAACATTGGTGACTTTGCCAAATTTTTTGAACCAATCGTTAACCTGCTCCAAGGACAGCTTGTCATCAGGTATCTTTTCAACAACCAATGTTTTGTCGTTCCTCTTTTCCGGACGGATGCCTGGGACATCACCGAAGGTGCCTCGACCTCGACCAGTAGGCCCACGTATGCCACTGGAATAGCCGCCATTCTGAGATAAGGCTGGCGCTGGAGTCATTTCAACGTCTTCATTATATTTTGCTTGCTGGCCATTTGCCACATCGTCATTTATGTCGGGCAGGTGAGGTTGTTGTATTCGCGATGAAGATGGATGCTGGGGTGACGACGACTGAGAGACGCCAGCTTCCGAGGTGGGGTTAGGTGTAACGTCGTTATGCGGGATGTTCGGGGTGAGATCTTGAATGACAGGTAGTTCGCCAGAGGCATGGACTGTCTGTCCATCGTCAGCTCTGGGAAGAAAAGCAGGCCGCATCTGTGATCGTCCATTACCCATCCTCATGTCCATACGGGACTCGTGAGGGTCGTAAGCTGCCACGGGCCCGTTTTGCATCCCAAACCCTTGGCTAAACATGGGCATGAATGGCATTCCAGCACCTGCCATGCCAGCACCATTCATGGGGAACATTTGGCTTGGAACGACAGCATCGTCTCCATGACTGAATTTACAGAAAGCGCCGCGGGCACAGTAGCCATTGTCTAAGAATGCGTGAGATTTCAAGAACCAGAAATTGGGGACGAAACATACTATGATAGTCTCTGCATATCCCTCGTTTCATGTCCGGCGGCTGATATGCTTGCGGTCGCCTGCCGTTCATTTGCCCCATTACATGTCCCATACCGGTACCCCTGGGTTGAGAAGAGCCATCCCGGTAACCATTTACAGGCTTATCCGCTCTTGAGTTCCAACCTCCGGATGTCCGCGAATCCATACCACCTCTGCTGTTACCGTAACGCGAAAACTGACCATCGTCACTTAAACGGGGTCCCTTTGCAGGTCGGCCATCCCTATCATCCTCAAGAGTTCTTTTGCGGATGCGGTCAGGTGGAGAAGGTATGGAAGGGGAAACGAGACCGTCAAGGGGGATGGGAATGCCGGTGTCGAGCGTTTTGTCGGGAAAGGAGGGCGTCGAGGGCGTTGCAGAATACGGTAAATAAGACTTGGTGCGTAGAACGGTGAATAATGTGTCAAGAAACGGTTGGCACTCTGGTCAAATCTAGCTGATCAGCATAGGTCAACATAGCCGCCACGGGATTCTGACTGACCTTTCTCGAGAAATTCATCCAGCTGAACAGCCAGCTCCTTTCGCATCTCACTCTCGGGCACATTGTGTTTAAGAAGGGCTAGAATGTATTCAGCCAGTGCTCCAGGTTCAGCATCGCATCTACGAGAACAGAGTTCGTCAGTTATTCCAGAGCACAGAATGGTCACGAACATTGGTTCTAGTGTTCTAACGAGCCACGGCTTGAGATGATGAGAGTTGTTGGGGTCAAAAACCATAAGAATAAATGATAATGAGCAATGGGTTTCTGCTGGAGTAGCGCAAGCAGAAGATAGAGCAAAATGAGCACGGAAGACCAGCAAGAGGGAGGATTGAAAGATTAGTCATCATCCCTTGCCTAACCCTAACCTCATGTAACCGTTGCACTCTTCATCTACGAATGGAATAATGAAAAAGGAACTTGAAGCTGATTAAGTCGAAGAAATAGCTATCGAATATTGAATACTCGCCTCTATGATAATATTACTTGTGTTCAACACAAAACTTCTCAGGCTCGAAACATTCAAATTTCGGCATGGTGTCACGTGCGGAGCGCGTCGCGGTCAACGCTGACTCGTTGCGTCGCCCTTCTAGTTCTCACCTCCAGCGGCGACGCGACTTATTCCTGATGAGCTCCGATGGTTTCTTTGACGACGACGATATCAACGATGCATTCTTGGAGGAGGTTAACGCCATCGAAGCCGCCCACTTTTCCCCTCCCAAAGCGGCTCGACCAATTGTGCCACCGACCGTCGACGAGGACGACTCATTCGATCTCACCTTTGATTTTGACGAAGAAGACCTCAGGAAGGTTGACCAAGCTGTCATGGAGAGCTATCAAAGTCAATCCTCTGCCATGACATCTACTAGAAAGTCTTCATCCTCGGGTCATCTACAAACAACGCTTTTTGGGGAAATCCTGCCATCCAGCGCCTCATCTTCCAAGCCCAAGACTGCGCCGCAAAGGGTGCAATCTACCTCCAAGAATCCCTTTGGCCAGCAGGCCCCAAAGACTAAGCATTGGGACCACACCGAGTTCGCTAAGTCCGGGCTTAAGTCCAGCAAGAATAAGGATAAAGGGAAGGCGAAAGCGTCGTTTGATATTCCGGAAGACGAGGAATTTGATGAGCGTCTTGAATTCGAGCAATTTCCGGCTCCATTTATATCTGGTGCGCAATGCGGTTCCCGCGCAAACAGCCAGCCATATTTACACTTCGATAGTAGGGTAAGGGTTCGCGTTTGAGTTTTGAAAGCAGATATTACATGAGACCGATTCTTACATTTCTAGACCCGTACGTTTTTTTTTTCCATTTTTGGAACGTGTTTTGATCTTTAAAGTTAATCCCTAGCCTCCTCCGATGAAGCTGTCACCCGATTTGCTTGAAGCCAAGCACTGGATTTATCCTTTGAATCGCCCGAAACGAGATTACCAGTTTAATATCGTCAAACATTGTCTGTTCGACAATACTATCGTGGCACTTCCAACAGGTCTTGGAAAGACGTTTATCGCAGGCGTTGTGATGCTTAATTGTAAGTCCAATGCTTCTTAGACGTCACTGTACTAAAAACATTATAGTTTATCGCTGGTTCCCAGAGGGAAAGGTTGTCTTCGTGGCACCAACAAAGCCTCTCGTCGCACAGCAGATAGATGCTTGCCACAAGACCTGTGGAATTCCTGGAGGCGACGCCATCGAGTTAACTGGACAAAACCCTAAGCCTATGAGGCATCGAGCGGTGTGTACCTTGCTTACTTATGAGCGCCTTTAGTTGACGGTAAACGTTTCAGTGGAAAGAAAAAAGGGTTTTCTACATGACTCCTCAGACGCTCATCAACGACTTGACGTCAGAGACTTGCGACGCACGAGATATTATTCTAATTGTAGTCGGTATGAAAGCCCCCTTTTCCAGCTTCCATCTACTCTAATACCATTCTTAGATGAGGCCCATAGAGCAACAGGCGATTACGCCTACAACCAGGTTGTACGTTTCTGATGGCAAAAAATCCTCACTTTCGACTCCTTGCATTGACTGCAACTCCGGGGGGAACTCCTGAAGCTGTCCAATCTTTAATTGACGGTCTTCATATCAGCCGCATTGAGATTCGTGACGAAAATAGCTTAGATTTAAAGGCATATATTCATGAGAAGGTCTGTACCTATACCTATGGACGTTCTGCATTAAAACTCTTTCTCCTCCAGCGAGTAGAGCAACATATAGTTCCCATGAGTGAGGATATTGTGAGGATCCGAGAACTCTTGGCCCAGTTAATGGAGGCAAGTCCCCCATGCATAAGCAACCAATAAGCTGCTCACAAAACGTCAAGATATATTTCAAGCCACTGGTGTCGGGAGGCTTTTTCCGCGGAGGGAATGTTATGAATATGCATCCTTTCATCTTTCAAGTTCGTATGAGGGATGTTCAGCAAGGTCAAAAATGGGCATATGGACTTCTGTCGATGCTTAACTCTTTGGCACGCATCATGGGATATCTGGTAAACTGTGTGTTTAAGCTGCCCTTTCAGCCAATCTCATTTTTCGCAGGTGGAGGGCACAACAACAATGTGCTACAACGCTCTGGTAGAGCTTGCATCGGGAGCCGACAACGATGTTGGGTCGAAGAAGTCAAAGGCGGCTTCCAAGGCGAAAAAACTAGGCGATGAACCTGTCTTTCATTCCCTCATGCGAGAATTGCAAGCCCAAAAGGCTCGCGGGTTTTCGATGCATCCAAAGATGGAGCTCTTGAAGGGAATCATCGTTCAATATTTCGGAGAGAAACTCCCAGATGACACTACAGATGAACTGCCCGAGAAGAGCAAAGTGATGGTCTTCGCTACTAATCGCGATTCTGTGGACGAGATTGTGTCGGTTCTCAATGCAGAAAGACCTCTGATACGTGCGAGCAGGTTCATTGGACAGGGCACTGATAAGCAGGGACGAAAGGGATTCTCACAGCGTGAACAGTTAGAGGTGTGCCTCAATTGTCGTCAGTCCAATTAAACTGGTGTTCATTTGCTTAGGTCATCAAAAAATTCAAAGACGACGAGTTCAACGTCCTTGTTGCCACTTCCATTGGAGAAGAAGGTTTGGACATTGGTGAAGTAGATCTCATTGTTTGCTATGACGCCCAGAAGACTCCCATTCGCATGGTCAGTCAACCCTTGTATATTGCTTTTTTGGACTCACTGATATATTCTTCATGTAATTCAGTTACAACGACTTGGCAGGACTGGGCGTAAACGTGCTGGCGTGGTTCATGTCTTGCTCTCTGAAGGGAGAGAGGAAGCCAACTTGGATAAAGCCAAGGACACGTACAAGAATGTCCAGAAAACCATCTGGCGAGGTGACCAGCTTGAACTCTACGCCGACGTCGAAAGGTTGCTCCCAGATCACATTACTCCCCAATGCTTAGAAAAGACGATGGAGATCCAGGAATACATCCGGGTGGATGGGCGAAAGAAGTCACTGGGTGACGGTCCCCAGAAAGGCACCAAGCGCAAACGTAACGACGACATTCAGCGAAATATACCTCCAGGAGCCGGTACAGGGTTCGTTCCTGTCCGGGACCTCGTCGTCAAAGGTGCCAAAAAGAAGATCAAGGGAGTGATACTTTCTCAGGATTTGGAGACTGCGGGACAAGACGACGACACCGATCGAGAGCTTGAACTTGGGATGTTGGCCCTTAAGCGTTCGAAATCCACAGTCGAGGCGTCCGTTTCGGGGTCTACCAAGGGTAAGGGGAAACTACGGAAAGCTAAAACCATGGAGGACCGACCGAAACACAAAAGACTGAAGAAGGTGGCAGAGCCAACACTGAGTCAGGGTGTGGATGATTCGGATGACATGGATATTGAACAGGGTCTGAGGCCTTTACCGCCTTCGAAATCAACATTTCCTTCCTTGTCATATCCAAAGACTACTTCGGACAGCGTTATCGATCTAACTGACTCCGACTCCGAAGATCCCAGACCTGGTGTGTTCCCAGATCTTGCTTTAAAGTTGACCGCGTTCTCATACCAATAGATGTAGCCCATGTTCATTGGTCGCATTCCCCCAAATCGGCTTCTCCCAAACCGGTATCCCCAAATCGAGATGGAGATATGAGTTGGCTGGTGGATGATGACGACGACGTAGCATTTGACATCGTCAGCTCTTCTCCCGTTCAAGGCACTCCGAAACGTACACACGAGCGTTTTTCAGACGACTCGGTGGAAATTGTCGATTCGGAAGCCGATGGTCGCACGCAAGCCAGCGACGCGGATGAATCTGTTCAAATCATTGAAACGAAGTCGTCGCCCAGGAACCACCAAGGCAAGCGGACTAAGAGTGTTTCTGGAGAGGAAGGTGTTCACCTTTACGATCCTATACGTTCCCCCGATCTTGTGACCGTACCGTCGAGTAGCCCCATCTCATCGGACATGGCAACAAAGGCTCATGGGATGATGGCGCCGCCTCCTGTTCCTAGTCGGATCCTCGGCTCATCGTTTGGTGCCAATTCCCCCCAATCCTCTTCCCCCGTACGTCCTCGCATCAACAAAGGCAAAAAGAGAGCACGGATTGCGATTGACTCTCCCGAAATGGAGCTGCCGCCACCGTCCCAACGAAGACTTCACAAACGCGACAAGGCAGTTAAGAAACTGAAACTTGACAGGTCACGCCCATTGCTTGAGGGTGTATGGGACATGGATGCTGTGCATTCCGGCGATGAAGTCAGTGAGGGCTCATCGCATAGCGAAGATGATGTGGAAAGTGAATCCGACCGCCGTTTTCTTGAAGAGTTGCCCGAGACCCAGCTCTCGCAGTCGTATGACCAAAGTTTGGCGTATCGAGAGAGTTTGTTGTCACAGGCACCTGTTGCAGGAGCAGGACCAGTTTTTGCCCATCGTCCTGTGAGACGAGGGCCATTTGGGGGAGGAAGAAGTATCAGTGTGGCAGAGCGACGAGCTATGTTATCAAGCTCTCCCTCCAGGGACGAGGAACCAGACGAGTATGAAATGGGCAGTTTCGTAGTTGATGACGATGCCGAAATCCTGTATGATTAATCCTAGTAGTGATAGTGGTCGCATCGCATCGCTGCATTTCATGGGTACTTGATATGACGTCATACTCTTCCGACTTACTCCTGGACTGTGATGCCTCTGAGGCTATGGCCTTCTACTCGCGCTCGCTATCTGTTTGGATCGCGTTTTCTGGGCCACATGTACTCGAGGAATTCATATGCCACAGTTTCTCCAACTATTTTACCACAGCCCCGAACATTTGATTCCGATGAGTCGGTGCTGCCTTCAAGCTTGGACAAGAATATCTTAGCACATCTATCGGCATCATCTGACACTACGTCTCTGCACGAGCTTATTCGTCAATATGAGGCAAATTCTGGACATGTATTCCACTGTTCACTGCCGTATGAGTCGCGACCTTCTGAAAGTAGACAACGTCCTGGTTTCCCGAACACATCTAGGGACTCCAATATTGTTATGATTGCGCACTGCGTCAAGACGGGTGGCGATCACAAAGTGTCACTTTCTTCTGGGTTCGCGTTGGAAGCGCCGTCAGCTAGTCAGGGCGGCACCCTCTTTTTGACCTGTGCTCATACGTTAGAGGAGGTAAGATAATTTCCGAGTCTTCATGTAAATCTGGTCTGAACAGTATGGTTTTTCAGATGCGTAGGTCCCCTTTGTTATTGTCCAATGCGGATTCTAGTCCTCGGACTAGTGATGGGACTAGAGGGATCGCCCAGAAATCCGGAACATTCGTGATTTCTGGATCACCAGGGCATCAGCAGATTCATCCTATCTCATCCATTCCGTCGGCGCTTCCGCGTTCAGATTTACTGGCGTTGACGTGTCCAAAGGTTCCGGTGCAAACGCTACCAGTGTCCCCATATCCAGTTCAGCCCGGCACTTCTATCAGAGCGCACTTCGTATCCCATTCGAGTTCACCACCTATGGAGCCTGGATGGGTTCCTTGGGTTGGAGGGACTTGGAGCAAATGGGTTCGCGGAACGGTGTTAGGATACCGAGATTTCGCGGGACGGGAGACCACGGTAATTATTTGAAGCACCATTTGATTGCTTCTACTCACTGTCAATTTTCAAAGCCTGGAACATATGACGCCTTGTCTCATCTCTTGTTCACTCCTCTGCCTACGATGGGGTCGAGCGGCGGACCGATAATAGACGATGAAAGTGGCGCAGTTGTTGGAGTTATGCTGGGCACACGAATGGACAATCGTGTAGAGGGCGTCCGGGGATGGGGCGTTCCTTCCGAAACGATATTTGAGGTACAAATAACTTTCTCAACCTTCAGCGACACTCACCAGCTTTTGGCAGATGTTCAGTCTTCCTGGATTGGAAGGGAAACGTTGAATAGATCCAATCTAGATTTGTTTTGTCTATTTGTATCTAATCAATGCGGGAAAAATGCCTCATATGGTGATCGGGGTCCTGGACCTGCGCAGCCAATAGCAAAATGCCGCGAGCTTGGGCTGAGGCATTTTCCCCGATCTGGATGCTCGGCAAATTGCGGCCTATATAAGCCCTTGAAATGTCCGCAGCTTCCTTTCCTTCCTCACCCCCATGTTTCCTTCTCCTCACAACCTCTGCTTCCCCTCAGATATTTCCTTCCTTCTTTCGATACCCATTGGTCTTTCGTGATGGTACATATCGATGTCAGTCTTATGGGGTTCTGATATCGTCGAGTGTTGCAGACTGGTGCGTCGTTATCTTTCCTGTTTTGCGTCTGTCGCTGATCTCATCGCCTCCTTTAGCGACATCAGCATTTACTAGAATCTGAATCTTTGTACCGGACGTCATTCGATTCGACTGCTAGCCGGGACCACACTTTCTCTAGCGATGTCTGATGGTCATGCTCGCCCTCATCCACCTGTTCTAGTTGATGCCGATGCCTACGTCAGCCAGTTTGCTCATCAAGCGTCCCACGTCATCGTTCTTACGCCATGCCTGCTACGGCACCGTCTCATATATCGGCCACTCCTTCATTCCGGCAACGTCAGGCGTCACCTCTTCTGGGCTATACCACGTCGTGGTCACGAGGAGCAGAGTTCCCGAGTAATTTAGGTACGATCTATGACTCGGGAATCCGTATCTGAGGCGCCATGCTGTCGATCTATTACTCAGGAATCCTGATCTCTTGGAACGTGTATATGCTGTTCCAAGCAAGTTCCAAGGGCTTTTCGGCGTCGGATTTTGCCCTGACTACGGGTCTCTTTCTGCCCAAGTAAGACAAATTACTTTCTCATACTTGGGCGAATCATTCGTAGTTTCGGCAAACATGTAGTCTCCATTTTTGTCATTATGTTGCTGTTTATATATATGTAATACATCCATTGGTGAAGCGAACAATATTTTTGAATGAGTGTTTGTCACGCACGATCTGCCGGTTGATAGGCGGAGTCAGATTGGGCCAAAGAATTCCCACGTAATAATTTAATGTCTTTCCGACTAACCTCTCGTTCCCTCAGTTCGTTGACGCGGCAATGTGCTCTTTTTGAAACGCGACCATCGATTTCCTTATGCCTGCCACACATTGTGCGACTGCCGATGCTCCAGGGGATCTCTTCCTTGAGCATATCCCGACCGTTCAGTACTCAGCCTCCACCTCGATACTATGGTAATTCAAAGACTCCTCCGCCCCAGTGGATACATCGCGGGTCAGCTTTCTCATGCGAATTCTCTGGTGTGACTCTCACCGTTGTTGGTACAGAGACCTTGCACCGGACCGTTATCATGAGGTCTCCGACCATGCGATGGAAGCCTTGCTAGACCAACTGGAAAATCTGTTAGACAGCGAAGCTCAAAGCAACCCTGACTATGAGGTCGAATACTCTGTACGTATATCAACATACCGCCCCTTCTGCTTGTGTCTTAAAATATGTATGATGTAGAGCGGCGTGCTCACATTAAAGCTGGGTGAACATGGAACATACGTGATCAACAAACAACCTCCGAACAAGCAGATATGGCTTTCATCGCCCCAGAGGTACAATGCTATCATTCACAGTTATTTGGATGGTATTGTTCAACTCTTCCTATTAGCGGGCCGAAACGCTACGACTACAGCGAGTTCGACAACAAGTGGTGGTACTGGCGTGACGAAAAGACATTGAGTGACTTGTTGAACGAGGAGTTGCAGGTCATTCTTGGTAAGAAGCCTGGCATTGCCTTATGAGTGTCTCAGCGTGATGGTATCCTGTGAAATCATATTGCATGAAAAGACATAACGAGTGCTAGGATGGTATTGTACAATGGTGAGAATGCTGATGCGATGCCGATAGAAAAAAGAGCACGATTGAGTTTCTTTTCTGCCATGAATCAAGAATGCCTCTCTGGATTGTCCTTGAATACATACCTTCGCTATTTGTCTTCCAATTCTTTTCGTCGTGACAAAAACAGCACACCCAGACGCCTGCTACGGATGAGTCGCACTGTAAAAAAGGAGAAAGCAGCGGCTCAACTTGTTGGTTTCCTCGTAGCGCTGTGTGACCTTCTGCAACTCGTCCGCCGACAGGTTTCCTGAGCCGCTCGACTCCTGAGCACCGGTCTTTGCCTCGTTATGATGCAGATGATGAGTGGATGCTATAGGGCTGCCTTTTCCTGGAGACGTATCAGGGAATCCATACGGCCAATGCTGGTTACTGGTCGTTGCAAATATTTGTCGGTGGCGGTTCAACGCGTGTAGTTCATACAACATGCTGTTTGCAGCCTTGTATTCCAAAGAGCCTTCGCCCCTATCCTGCCCTTCCTCATCTGTGCTTTCGTAGTCCTCCTCCCCGTCGTCCTCGCCATTCTCCCATATCCTGCCACGAAGGTGTCCGTCGAGGGCGGGTGGCAAGATTCGCCTGCGTTTTCGGCGGGGGGAGTCGTCAGCTACTAGAGGGACGTTGCTCATCACAGAAGCTCGGGGCGATGCGGCTCTTTGACGTTTGAGCATTGGGGCAAGGAGCTTGGTGGTCAGGCTGAGAGTAGCTTAGTACTACGTTAGATATTAATTAATATTATTAACGCGCTCCCCTTTAGGGAGTATTAGCTAAGCCAACTGGACCAACCCACTGCACTCTCCTCAAGCTCTCCTTGCACTTTGCTGACATCGCCATAATGTCAGACGATGTATTCGCTGCTATGGGCATTTCTGGTTTCGGAAAAGCGGCCTCCAAAAGGCAGCTAGACCCTTCGCGATTTGACAAAAACAAACGAACGGAGGTACGTCATGTTTTTGTGACATTGCGACGACCGTTCATTTCTTTCCCTCATAGGTTCCCAAAAGCAAACTGGCTGAAACTGTGCATGAAAATGTCGCCGGACCTTCTGGTGTTGCCTCAGCGCCGGCAAGGCCAGAAAAACCCGGCGAGGATGGCGAGGGCGACGACGACGACGACGACGAGCCCGGTCCGCTACCACCACCACCCCCTCATGAACCAGAATATAATCCCTCAGAGTTCGATGATGACGATGATGACAGTGAACTGCCTCTTTTTCCTGTTACTCACGAAATCATCCTCAAGGACCATACCAAAGTCGTCTCCGCGCTTGCGCTGGACCCTTCAGGCGCAAGGATACTGTCTGGCTCGCATGATTACGATTGTAAGTTATGGGACTTTGGCGGAATGGACATGAGATGCAAACCTTTCAAGACCTGGGAGCCTGCTGGAAGTTATCACGTAAGTCGTTCGTTACGCCTCGGCCTTATAATCCTGACAGCGCCTCGTGTAATAGATTCACGATCTTAAATATTCGAATGATGGCCAAAAGTTTCTCGTTATAACAGGAACTACTCAAGCCAGGCTGTATGACAGAGATGGGGAAGAAGAGTTTGTTTACCTGGCTTTCTTGAGAACTGGATAGCCTCACCTGACTGATAGGGCTACTTTTATCAAGGGTGACCCTTATATCCGCGATATGAAGCACACATCGTAAGCTGCGGTAGAGTGATGTGGAGAGAATGGTAACCAATATCTTCTAGGGGTCATGTTGGGGAGCTGTCCTCCTGTGCCTGGCATCCAAAGGACTCGAAGCTCTTCATTACGGGCTCTGCAGATTCTACTATCCGGTAAGTCGCCCTGTTATCTGCATTGATGTGGTTCTTATCCGGATCCCCAGGATATGGGATGTAGAGAATAAACGCAAACAAAAGACTGTCATTGTCGTCAAATCTAAAGATCGGGGGGCTCGAACCAAAGTAACAGCATGTGCCTACTCGGCAGATGGGCGCATGATTGGGGGAGGTACGCTCTGTATTCTAGGCTCCGTTTTCTTTCGCGCTCAAAGGCAATGTAGCCTGCCTGGATGGAGCATTGCACGTGTGGCAAACTAACTCGAACTTCGTGAGACCAAACCTTTCGATCGAAGGAGCCCACAGCAAAGGGACTGAAACCGGGTCAGTTGTGTTTGGCGTTGATGGCCGTACAGTGCTTACACGAGGAGGGGATGATACCGTGAAGTGTACGTCTTATTGCTCTGCCCGAGGACTTATCTGACGGTCGAAAACAGTATGGGATTTACGTTCATTCAAGAAGCCACTAGCGACACATTCAGGCCTAACGACGTTGTACCCGACCACCAATGCAATTCTTAGTCCAGACGGTAAATATGTGGTAACAGGGGCTGCTGCGTCGTCGAAAGGGGGCAATGGGAAGCTCATGTTCTTAGATAAGAATACTTTGGAAGCTGTGAAGACGCTGGAGGTGGATTCGACGCCGGTAAAGGTGTTTTGGCACTCAAAGATCAATCAGGTGAGGCGTTTGAAAGATTCTAGAAGGAACCTCGCTGATGGTGATAGATTGTGACCGGACTATCGAGCGGTCAAATATGTGTGCTGTATTCGCCGTTAACGTCAACGAATGGAGCGAAGTTGTTGATGAACAAGGGCCCGCCGAGGAAGGTGACAATTGAGGATATGTCAGACGCACTGGCAGCGCCGTCGATTGTGACACCACACGCATTACCGATGTTCCGGGAGGGCGACGGCATTGTGAAGACTTTGAAGAGAAAGGCGGACAGAGACCGGATGGACCCTCGCAAGAGCAGGAGGCCGGAATTACCTGTGACGGGGCCGGGGCGGGGTGGAAGGGTTGGAGCGAGTGCTACACAGCACGTTGTTCAGAATCTTGTGCGGGATACGACCCGAGACGAAGACGTGAGTGCCGAAACTTTTTTCAAACTCAGATTGATGGGGATAGAGCTGCCGAACGTCCCCTTTTCTGTTTTCTTCTTTCTTTCCGGGCTTCTCACTTGCTCTGCGTTGAGCTGGAACTGATCTATATTATCTGTAGCCTCGGGAAGCGCTGCTGAAATATGCGACAAAGGCAACAGAGGATCCCCAATGGACAGCAGGTCAGTCGTTATCGGAGCACGTGCTCCTTGTTTGTTGATGTTTCGTGCTTACGTGGCGGCAACCCCCCCAACAGCATGGCAAGTGAACCAGCCGAAACCCGTGTTTGCAGCAGTCGAAGAAGAAAACGAAGAGCAGGACAAGTAGATAGAGTAGGACATAGAATGAGGGTAAACAGGGAGGGAGGCAGACAGTGGAGGGGACGACAGAGACAGTGGTGGTCCCTGCGCGGGATCGAACCTTATCGAGAATAAGTATATAAAGGGAGATCCGGCTCCTCACTCGATTCTTACTTTCGCATTTCACCCATCTTACCGTGACTTGTCACACTATGAGTCTCGCGCAAGACCCCGTTCCCGATGCTCACGACGACCATGACCTTTCTGCCACCGCCAATGGCGTCGATGAAAAACTTGCCGCCCCCTCTCCACCATCGTCCGTCGTCACCCCCAATGCCAACGTTGATGCCGAAGTTGACGCCGACCTCCAAGAACAGGAGAAAGACGCGCGACATAATTCTCAGCCTCTCAAAGAAGACTTGGATGAAGACAAGATGGAAGACGTGTCGGTCGTTCCCCAGGCAGCGACGCCGTTGGATCCAGGTATGTCGCCGTCACCGTCGTCGCCGTCTTTGTCTCATCGCTGTCAGCATCCACACCCATCGATCCACACCACGGAACACCACCACCACCCTCCGCCGAATCGTTACCAGACGTGTTGATGACTGAGGAACCCCGCATTAATGGGATCAATGGCAATTCAGATCACATCAACGGTGACGATGTCAAGATGGAAGATGTCGACGCGCCGACACCTAATACGAGCCATGACCTTCCCGGGGCCTCCTCAGCGACCAATGTCGCGTCAAACGGCACCTCACCGTCTTTCGCGACGACGAGAGATCACTTCGATGAAGACGATGATGACAAGCCTCCACCGGCAAAAAGGGCTAGGGTTCACTCAGATGCAGACAAAGCTTCTCTGGCACATGTGAGCCCTTTCTTTCACCCTGTGCGCCGCTTCCGGCGTGCTAATCCATTTGCCCTATCTCTCTGAAAAGTCCGCAACCCCACCTCCAGCGTCAACCACCACCCTTGCTTCTCACAGCTCTACTCCCGTCCCTTCGACGCCGTTTCCAACGACTTCTCTCACGCTGTCGCAGTATCGATTCTGCAACAATTCTGTCAAATCTTTGAAGAAGCTCAAGGATGCCGCCCCCTTTTTGCGCCCTGTAGACCCTGTTGCTCTCAACATCCCTCACTATCCCACCATCATCAAGACACCGATGGACTTTGGAACCGTTGAACGCAAAGTAGCAGCTTCGAACCCTCAGAAGCCCGATCCCAACCCCTCGAACCCACGATACTCAACCCCAGATGAATTCGTGGCTGATGTTCGCCTCGTCTTCGAGAATTGTTTCAAGTTTAATGGACCAGACCATACCATTTCTGCTATGGGGAAGCGGGTAGAGGAGGTCTTCGAAAGGCAGGTCAAGAACATGCCAACGGCAATTGAGGTCTTTACTTATTTTTGTATCCTACCTACAATGATGCTGACTTGCCTTTCAAGTCCAAACCTCCCGTCGTCAAAAAGGTGGCAACACCACCGCCACCACCACCTCCTCCGGTGCCAGTTAAGAAAGCACAGCCTGTTCGTCGAGCATCGACGTCTGTTCCTGTCATACGGCGCAATGATAATGAGGCTATTGGTCGTCCAAAGAGGGAGATACACCCCCCGCCACCGAAAGATTTGCCGTACGCAGATGTTCCCAAAAAGCACCGTAAAACACGACGCGTAAAGGATGATGGGACTGCTGAACAACTGAGGTTCTGCAGCAAAATTTTGCAGGATTTGAGTCGAAAACAGCATTGGGACATTGCTAGTCCGTTCTATGAACCTGTTGGTGAGTCGGACTTTCAGTTGTTGCCCTTTGCATTCGCTCATTCGTTGATCAAGATTGGGTAAACCTCGACCTTCCGACGTATCCAAAGATTGTCAAAAAGCCCATGGATATGGCTACGATGCGCAAAAAGTTGGACAATGGCGACTATCCGAGTGCCCAAAAGTTTTGTGACGACTTTAAGCTCATGATCCGCAACTGCTTTGCGTTCAATCCTCAAGGAACACCAGTGAACACGGCAGGTATAGAGCTACAGCGAGTTTTCGACTTGAAATGGAAAGCACTACCTCCTCTACACGATATCAGCGATGATGAGGAGGACGAAGAAGATCCAAGCGACGACGAACATTCCCGTATGTTATGCTTTCCATTATTTTAATCACTCGTCATTTCTCACGCAGAACTAGGCGCCATCGCCGCGCTCGAGGACCAGATGAGAACAATGAATGATAATCTCACAGCACTCAAGAACCTCAAAGCGAACAAGGACAAGAAGAAGCCGAAGAAAGAGAAACCTCCTCATCCCTCGACGTCCAAACCCAGCAAGCCCAAGCCCCTCCCTCCCCAGAAGAACGGCAAGAAATCCGGAAAGAAAGCAGGCGTCGCTGAAAATGATTTCCTCACTTTTGATCAAAAGAAGGATCTGAGCGAAGCCATTCAGGGCTTGGACGGAGCGAAGTTGGAGCGGGTAATCAAGATTATTCATGAAGGTGTCCCTGAAATTCGAGATGTGAGTGATCTTTTTTTAGTGTGCTGGAATATCTCATTGAGCCTTCGGGACAGAGCACCGAGGAGATTGAGCTTGAAATCGATTTACTTCCACCTCCGGTTTTGACGAAGTTGTATAACTTCGTCATTCGCCCATTACGTGCACCCCCAGTCAAACGAAACCGACATGGCAAGGGTACTGGGACGGGGGGTTTGAACAGAAAGAGCATGGATGAAGACGTGGAGGCCGAAAAGATTCGACAGCTGGAGCAGCGCATGGCTCTGTTCGAAGGTGCCAGTGGCGCCGCCGCACCGGCACCAAAAGCCATGGACAGCGAGTCGGACTCTAGCTCGGCATCAGACAGCTCCGGAAGCGACTCAGAGTGATCATCTTTTGGTTTCGGCGAGATGTATTTCGTACGATGGACTTCAGCCTTTTCTCATGCCAAGTTTCGCGATTATGTTTTGACGACAAATTGCTCACGTTCGTTTCCCTTACCCCATAATCATTATTGTTCTTGCTCTTTCTCACCCCGTACGAACGACTTTCGTGCGAGAGGATATGACCTCTTGGTAGTAATGGTTACTTTTAAACGTATGCGACAGATCCAAAATTAAGAGTACACTTTGTAGCTATGTAGTACGATCTCTCTTCATTCCGCTAGAAAATCCAATTTTGTGATATATTACTATTGTACAATTTCAGAGAAAAAAATGTTATGTCTATTTCCGCCTTGGATTGGATTTCTGGAATTGTTGCCATCCGGCACGACTCGCCTGCGCCTTCGATGATTTCCCAAGGGCGTTCAAAGCCAACGACGGTGCTGGGAGGGTGGCTGAGTCTGGGTTTGCCGCAGGAGATTGTGAACGGTCGTAAGGCGGGTTCTCCGACAGAGGAGCAGCTGCAGATGCTGGAGGGATGAGACGCCAACCTCCCTTCGAAGGTGTCTCCTGCTCTTCTGATGATGTCGAGTCCCCACCAGTGGCATTCGTCACAGCAACTGAATTGTGTGGCTCGGTGGGAAGCGGCGGTGGAGGTAACGATGACGACCCGATGGCAGCCCATCCAGACTTTTTGAAGCCTGAGTGAGCATTACCAGAAGTGACATGCGGTATCGAGGGCTGGGAAGTAGATTCCCCAGATTCCGCAGCCGCTTCTGGACTAGTAGTTGTCATAAGGTTCAAAGGTTTGGCCATCTTCACGCCGTTTGCCGCTGCGATCTTTCTCAGCTCCCTTTCCTCACGCTTTCGCTCCTTCTCCTTCCGCTTATCAACCTCATCTTGCGGTTTGATACGAACGTTCGCCTGCATGTCCCTGAACCGTGCCTTGTGATGATGGGCGTAAGAGTTCGTGTGTTCATCGTACTGCGTAACATTTTTGAACTGCTTATCGCAGAGACTGCAGTAGAAGGACTTGAGGGTATCGAAGAGCTCGTTTGCGAGAGCTGAACGGCGTGCAGCGTCGTCCTGTCAAACAGCATACATATTGTCTGTCATGCAGTGATAAAACCGAGATACAAACTTGTCGAGCACGGCGTTGGTCTTCAGTTTCCTTGTGCTGACGCTCGGAGTCGAGTTCTCGGCGTTGAGAAACAGTGGTTTCTATCATGCGGACGTCTTGATTGATCTTTCCTACGCCCGTAGAATCGGACTTCATTTGGAAAGGGATAGGATCCACCCGACCTAACATACGATTAATACCTTATTGACGAAGAAGCTGCACATACCGTCGCCAGATATACCAAGGGGTTGCCCTTCTGACCATCCTAGCTTTGAGAGCATAGCAAAGCCCTTGTTCGTTGGCTTGATTTTGGTCTCTACAGTGATGACTTCTCGCGGTGAACCTCGGACATATTCGTCGTATTTGTTGAAGTCCTCATCGACGTCCATCGAATTTGGAGATGGAGACGGTGTACGCGAAACGATGGACATGTCGTCACTGTCGTCGTCTTCGGGGAGCGGACGCTAGTAAAGTAAAGGAAGGGATCAAGGGCAGTACATGCTGCATGACTCGGTATACAATACGGGTACCTTCAAACTCCTCGAGCTGGCCATTTAGTATTCACTTGATAGTATGTGGTGGTTGTTGTGTAGGCCTCATAATGGAAAGCGTTACATATGTTACACCGTGACAGTTACGAACCCCAAAGGAGGACGCGTCACTGTACGCGTACACATTTACCATCTTCTTCATCTCACCCATACCTCTTCGCAATCATGGTACGTCTACCAAGTGCACCATGGATGATTGCTCACTGCTCCTAGTCGATAATGGAATATAACGGTGGCTCCGTCATAGCTATGGTCGGGAAGGATTGTGTCGCCATTGCATCTGACTTGCGTCTTGGGAATCAAGCCCTTGGCATATCTTCTAATTTTCAAAAGGTAGCTGTTTATGTGCCCTCTTTCTGTCCTGCCTCTCACCCTGTAAAGATATTCCCAGTAACGGACCGCATATATGTTGGGCTTCCCGGTTTAGCGAGTGATGTAACCACACTGTGCGTATCAGGATTATTGATCAATTCTTGTATCTCTCATACTGTGGTCGGCTAGACGAGAGAGATTTAGGTACAGGGTCAACATGTACACCATCAAGGAAGAGCGCGAAATCGAGCCAGAGACGTTCGCCCATCTTGTATCGTCTACTCTATACGAACATCGATTTGGCCCATACTTCATCGAACCCGTTATGGCTGGTCTCTCCAAGACACCTTCGGGCGGGTTGAAGCCGTTCATTGCGGCCACCGACCTTATTGGATGTCTAAACTTCGCCAAAGACTTTGTTGTCGCCGGAACCGCCAGTTCCAAGTTGTATGGTGTTGCAGAAGGTCTATGGGAGCCTGATTTGGAACCTGAGGATCTGTTCGAAACGATATCCCAGACGATTTTGAATGCGGTAGATCGTGATGCATTCTCAGGCTGGGGCTGCATAGTGCATGTCATGTGAGTTGCTTTATGCGCGTGCTTTCTCCCTTCTGACACCAGTGTGCAGTACTAAGGATAAGGTGATTTCGCGTACACTCAAAGGAAGGATGGATTAATTCCTATGTTGTATCTTATATCTACAAATTCGATGTTACACTTAGGCTCCGTTCGGAAATCACGTTCATCAGACCATACAAAACTTCGACAAGCTCAGAGCAAGCACCCGAGCATGTTACAAACTAGTGATAGCTTGAGTTAGTGACCGCTTGACAACTGTAGAGGAAACGTCTCTGAAGACGAATTTCGTTATCGGAACGCATTCAACCTGAACAAGATTAACGAAAAATATGGCCAGTGCCGGTGAGCCTCTCACCGTGGAAGTTTTTTCATGCCTTTCACTTTGCGATGTCAGGACAACGTAGCGCTGATACTTGTCTGCAACGCCTGGCTGAGTCGCAATGGCCTCGAGATCAGGAACAACATGGTTTTCTAGAAAGCTAGTCTCTTCGATGTCAACGTATTCTCTCTCATCGTCCATCACGCAATATTCGAGGATTTCTCGGGCCGTGCATGGTCCTTGAGAGAGAAAATTCCAATCTCTCAAGTCCACTGGGAGGTGATGATCTGGTGGTGATGATACTGACGCGAACATCAATGTACCCTCTTGTATAGCCTTGAGAATACGCTCGAACACAAATTCACCCCTACGTTGATGTTGTTAGTTTATGGGAATGCTGCCACAGATCAATCACCTGTCATATTCCACAAGGGCCTGCTTTCTATCCTTGTAGAGCGCCTTGACGGCTCCCTCCAACACTGCTGGTATGATGTATGCCGCCCACTCTAAGTGCCGTTCTACACACTCCAGAAGGTTGAAAACATGGAGTGGGTGTTCAAGCAGGGCGCTTGTGGTAAATGTGACAAGACCGCCCGAGTGGTACAATCTTTTCATACCCCAATTGTCACGATGAACGGTCTCATCAGATCCATATTGCACGATTATAGCCTCGGAGGCACGAGCCACAACAAAAGGTGCTCGGGAGCGTCGTAGAGATCCGATATGAACAAAGATGATTTTGGCTTGATGGAGTGCATCACTATACCAATTCACTTCTGCGACCAATGACAAGTTACGAGTGATTGATCGAAGCAGCGACGTTTGCAGCGACTGTTCACTTCCACCTTCAGACCATATGGCGTAAGGCCCGGAGCGACACTGATCTTCAAACAGCACAAGCAACCATTCAGGAACTTGTAAAACAGAAACGGCTTCCAGAGAGTAGAATGTGCTCCAGTCAGAAATGGGCAAGAGTGCTTCGCCTACGAGACAATCAAATCGTCGAAGGTTTCCGAATTCCGGTATTGCTAGCGAGAGTAAAACTACCACCAGTGTTGAGTCGTCAATGGAAAGGGGTGTGACGTGGAATTTCTCGCAGAGCTCCTTCAATGACGGCGGGAAGAACAAGAGATATTGGGTCTCGACGCTGGGAACCAGGACTGGTAGGAGTGCCACCTGTAAGTTTCATCAGAGTTGTTTACCGGTAGACAACAGCTCCTCGTACCAAAGAGTATTTCGTCATGCAACTTTGAAGCATGTGCAAGCAATCTTGAGTAGAGATAGTTGAGGGATTGATTGATCCTACAGTCGTCCACGTTGAAACCGACTTCAAATTTGATGCTAGATAGAAGCCGTCAAAGGAAATGTGATGCTTCCCGTGGTCGGATGCATCACGAATGCCAGATAGACATCGGAAAGCCGTACGCATAGCTTCATTGTCGTTGGAAGGCATATTGGGTGAAACAGTGGTACTTTGGCAGAATAATTCTCGTCCACCAACTTTGACGAAGAGATCGCCATCCCAAATGACATCGATGGAAGGACTTGTTCCCGTTTGAGTGTCGATAGACATGTTAATAGAGAGGCCCTCACCCTTCTGACTCTGAGGCAGCTTCGTCGAGCCTGAAAGCTTCAGCCCTGTGTTCAAAGTGGTCAGTTTCTTCGTCGGAGAATTTTCCTGTGCGACCTACAGAAAATCATCTTCAAACCCGTCATCGGTGACAGCATGGGAATCCTCAACACTATATGTATCATCTGTGACAGGTGCAGAAAATGCATCACTGACATCCTTCGAAAGAGTCGCAGACCCACCCAGAAAAATAGAGTCTGCACCAGTAGATTTATGAAACTTTAGCCCAGCATATCTAAGTTCGGAACGTTGTTCGCTTTCGTCGTTGGGACTGAAAATAGGCAAAGGCTCAGTGGGCCGGGCAGAAGAACCCCTTGATGTCCTCGGCGTCTCTGGTAGGCCGCCTTGCGCATCCGCGATCCGTTTTGTGGAAGGAGTTTGTATGCCGTCGTCGCGTTGATTGGAGGTTGGTTCTACGGGTGACAAGATTTGTTCTTGTTCCTGCGAGATTGATTTCATCGGAAACACGGTCTCACAGTAACAAAATACAACGGGGCCCACCTGACAGACAGTACGAGCACGGGCCGGTATCTTGATGGTTGGCAATTTTTGGTAGGTATCACGAAAATATTTTCGTTCTTTCGCTACAATTGCCTATGTAGCCTCGGAAATATCAATGACAGTCATTGAGCTCACCTATCCACTTGGAATCCGCGTTGATGATCTGTCCTGCTGCCGCAGACTCATATTTATCCATACCAATGTGATTCCAGAAGCTCTCTAGTAGTCTTGTACAATCATTTTTCAGAGAGTATTCTGTTTGCCAGCTGAAGAAAGCGGTGAGAAATTTGAATATAAAAAGCAGCCAGGCCACTGACGTATTTTCTTCATCCCCGTAGCCATACCACTACTTAATTATTCAACCTCGTTGAGTGTTGCGACTGATTCCTCGTACCTTCGTCCAATATTCCTGTACTTTGAAAGTCAGAAGTCATGTGAAATATAACAAAGGTCAGAGGACAGCAAACCCATTTATTTGACTTGGTTTTTTGGGCCGCTTTCACCACCTCTGTGGCGTAACATACTGTGAATGTCGCCGAAAATGGGAGAAGGTGAGCACTAACCTACTTCATATTTCTTGCCTGTCATTTCGAAGATGGGAGGTGAGAAAGGATGAGATGAAATAATTCATCAAAAACAGACTTCTCCGGAAATGTGGAATTCGAAACGAAGATCTTGGATGTTTCCAGAACTCAAATTTATATCTTAGAATGTTCGGACCATTGACGGAAAAGAAGCACCATGACTATTAGTCCATGCTGAGTACAACATGCTACTTCTTCGTTTCCCTTTCTACCCAGTCCAGCCATGACCCTTTGAAGTTGAGAATACTGATGCGACGTCAGTTTGATACAGATTGCAGAGATCAGAAAACACACTTTGTATATCCGTTTCGTTTCGCGACATCACTAGCCGAAGTACTCCGCTTCCCACTGCGGCAGTAGAACGTAACTTCTTGTCGTATTCCAGGCTTCTTGAAACCGAACTTTGTTGAAAAGTCTTCTGGCGACATATGCAGGGCATCTCCCAGCACTGTCAGTGGTATGTTGACGGCAGAAGGGATCATGCCTTGCGCAACCTCGTCTGGTTCGCGGACATCAATGAGGTATGCGTCCTGCCGGGGATTGGAATTAATAATATAGCTCAAAGTCACAGCTAGATATCTTACAGGACTTGGGCTCTCTGTCTTTGGTTTCAACTCTTCGTAAGTTATGACTTTGGCGTCCCAGTCTCTGATTAAATCGTCAGCACGCTCTCTTGCAGCCTTCCAGGCAGCCTTGTCATCAGAATTTGGCGGGGGCACCGTCGATTCGAATCGAGCACGAAGCAAAACTGGACGAAATATTGGAACGAGGCGAGAAGAGGAAGAATAGGTGGCCATCTTTGCGGCCTGAAGCATGGGGCGCAACATTTTGTAGGACGGCAAGAGGATAACGTCTCTCAAACTGAGCGTTGAGTACGCAACGCTTGCCTCAAGATTACCCAGGATTACGACATCGATCCCGGGCCGGAAAACTCCGATCTTCGCAGATTCTTTTGTTCCTTCCTTTCAGCCTATTGACAAGCCATTCGGAATACTGTTTACTTGGCAACATTGCATCCACGGAAGAAATGCAAGGTGTCGCATCTACCGCTCATGAACGAATCTCCCATTGTTGCTTGTGCTCATCTTGACTCGTCCTCTAAAGTACGATTCCATTAATGCAAAATAGGTTTCGCAACAGCATATCTTGTACTTGAGGAAGCACACGTTTCTATACCTGGGTCCAGGGCAATCTTCAGGCTAGCCAAGACGTCCGAGCCTGTCCGAGAAAGTCATGTCGACGTCTCTACGAATTACTCCTGTCAGCCTGCTCTGTCTTTCCGTTGAGCTTGGCCAATATGCCAAGATTTTTGACAACAAAAAATTTTTTATGCATTGAAACTAGCCGCCTGGTATGCTAACGCTCACGATCTATATAAGAAGAGCAAGGAGACTCAATTATCCATAGCCCTCTCCAGTCGACGAAGTGGAACATGCAACTAGCGTTCCTGGGACTGTTGGCCTTCTGGGCTGGCGTAACGCGTGCTCATTTCCGTTTATTGTATCCTCCACCTCGTGGTGTTTTTGTGTCCGACAATGAACCTAATTTTTGTGGCAAGTACTCAGTCGTCACGAACTTTGAAACACGGCTCATTTTTATTCAGGTGGTTATACCAACGCGGTCAGTAACAGAAGTCAGTTCCCGCTCTCGGGCGGATTCTTCAGTCTCAGTACAGGGCACACCGGATTTACAGGTAACGTATTCAAAATTCAAAACTCATCGAATTTTTGCCTATCTCTGACCAGCTTTCTACTAGCTGGAGTGTTGTTATCCACCGCGCAGAATCCAACATCCTTCGACAACTTTACGTCTAATGGAGAACAACAACTCGTGCGCCCTTGGGCTCGAGAAGTGAACGGAGGGACATTCTGCATTCCGTTGCCTCTCAATTCTACAGGGATTACCGGGGTTGAGGACGGAGCTAATGTCACGATTCAGGTAAGTTACAAGGATTTCAGTAAAGGTGACAGGGTTACTTATTCTTCAATGTGTTAAGATTGTACTTGATGGCTCGGATGGCAGCTTATATCAGGTTTAACGTCTCCTCATATCCAAACTAGTAGCGATCCTGACTTTTTCGTTAACCTAGTGCGCCGACTTGACACTGTCCAGCAGCTATGAAATTCCATCCAATGTGACATGTTCCAATACGACGACGACGACGACGTCCACCACAAGTTCTGCTTCTTCGACAACTACTAGCGCAGCGTCGCAATCTACGGATAGTGCTCTTGGGATGTCTATCAGCCCCGTTTTCACTGCTGTGACAGTTCTCGTGGCCGCAATCCTAACATTCACTTAAAGAAAATCGATATCATGATACTTATGCATTATTGTTCCAAGCTGGCATACTTGCCAGAATCTTATCAATTGTCATTGCCATCATTGCCATCATTGATATCCAGATGGAGGACAATCATGAGCAAATAGGTTAAAAAAAACTTTTTGAATCTAAAGATAGACGCACCGCTAGAGTTCACACCATCGAATATAAAGCGTAGCGAGATGCATTTTTATCGTTGCTCGGCCCCTCTGTTCATTCAACCTCCAAAATCGAAGAAAAATGAAGCTTTTCCTCCTCGCGGCCGTCTTCGCCTCAGTGGCCAGTGCTCATTTCCAACTTCAGTTTCCTGATCCCCGGGGAGCGTTCAACGAAGACAATGAGCCGACGTTTTGTGGTATGTTCACCGCTCTTCCCGGTGCTACCAAGCGCTGATTATACTCACTCTCAGACGGATACACCTCGGTTACACAAAATAGAACGGAATTCCCGCTTGACAGTGGCTTTTTCTCCCTAAATTCGGAGCATCCTTCATGGACAGGCATGCCACAATTTCGTAGCATATATGAACTTACTAACATACGCAACTTTTAGCGGCTGTGTATCTGAGCACGTCGTCTAACCCGACCTCGTTTGATGATTTTAAGCAAATCGTGCCGTTTTTTCAAATGCAGGGAGAAGGAGTCTACTGCCTTCCCTTAAACCTTTCCGCCACGAATGCTACCGGTCTTACGAATGAGCAAAACGTAACTATTCAGGTACGCTTCAAGTTGTCAAACCGTGCTGTGACTTAACATTTTAGTGATACAGATCCTATACAATGGAGGCGATTCACAGCTCTACCAGGTACTGTTTCGATTTCTCCTTTGCTTGATGCGATGCTGATGATGGTGCAAGTGCTCCGACCTGACGTTGTTGAGCAACTTCAGTCTTTCCCAGAGTGTAGATGCAACTTGTACGAATGCTACGTCGACGTCGACGTCGAACTCGACATCGAACTCGACGGATTCGGGTTCTGGGTCCAGTTCGGGTTCTGGCTCTGCCCCCCTTGCGAGTTCCCTGTCGTTGTCGGGTCTCGTTGTGTGTATTGTTGGTACCATGGCATTCCTCTTCATGTAATAAATGATGACAATGTCATTATTATGTCCGACATATCTTCTGAATGACTCCGACTCGAGGCCGCTACGGGGTTGACCGGTCTCCAGAATTGCTCTTATCTGATGATCTGCTCCGTGCATTTGAATGGCGCTGATGAAAAGATACTATTTCTGCGGTTTCATTGACAGTTGGAACGCGCCAACTGTTAATGGTCGCGGAGCCGCATCCGATTTCGCATAAAAACGCTTACCGACTCGGCTAACTTTTACCTGTGGTAGCCCCTGTGTGTTCGGACTTGGACAATGAATCATAACATTACAGCGCTTGTAGTCACGTTTTATCCTGTTTTATCAGCTTCTCGAGATCATCAAGGTACGTGTACTATAAGTGGCAGTGCTCTCTGACTGACTAGATTATAAAGGAGGACGATGCTGTAAAGGAGTTGTGATATGCCAAAAGCCGCCATCCTTTAATCCTGCCACCTGCCATACGTGCCATAGGGTTTCTTTCTGTTCTCTATTCGATGTTATTCAAGTTTCGGCGCCATTGGGAGACACCCTGGGAGGTGGTTGATAGCAAGGCTGTAAAGCCAGTTTACATGTATTATGATGATGAAGGTGCGTGCTCCGGTTTCTCCCAGGCCTCAGTCCTCGAGCCTCATTCACGACACAGATTCCCTTGACATAGTCGCCGTTAGCGACGCAGACACTCGGGGAACATATGTATTCGAGGTTAACCATCTGACCCGCACCGCCCTCCGAAACGCCGTAACATTTTCACGACAACAACTGATCCACCAAGTTGCTAAAAAGGGCTTTAACGTACTTGTTCTGGAGAGGTGGGTCTGTGTGTCGTGTTATTATGCTGCTTCTAATCCCTTATCAGCTGGAGGTTGACAGTATTTCGAAGAGGAAAGAGTCATCGCGTTGAGGTCATGTACAGCGGAAGGCGTGAGTGAGAACACTGCGGCCTCGTTTTCTTGCTGACTCTTTTCTAATAGCCGCCGAAGCCCTGGGAAAGCTACCGCATTTACCACCGCCGCCCTTCATGGATGTACTGCACGAGTTTGTGTGATAGTAGTGTCGCGTGTTTGAGGGTGTATTCATTTGGGTCAGGGCTGTAGACGCCTTCTGTGCGAGCTGTCCGTGTTGCTGTATTCTTACCATGATATTTATTGTATTAATATTATTTCGCCTGTACAAGACATCCACAGCTTCTTGGGCGCCGGCCATCCAGGGTTGGAGACTTGATAATCGGAAGCTAAAAGTGCGGAAGAACCACGAATAGAATCATTGCGGCCTACTGTATACTTGTAACATGATCGCCCGCTCCTTAGATAGTCTTGTCAATTTTGCTCGAGCCGCGCATAGCATAGCCAGTCCACGACTGCGAGATGAGAAAGGGTGATATAAATCAGCACGCGTTTCGTATCAACATATGTTTGGAGGGCCAACCTCGTCGTAAAGCCCGATTTTGTGGGCGCCCAAAAGTTTCAAACCTAACCAGAGTACAGCGGCGGTCATCCCGCTCCCACAAGTGGTTACAACGGAAGCATCCCCCTTCAGAATGGCTTCGGCCTGCTTGTCCCCAACGGCATCGACTAACGCTTGGAGAATTTCTGGAACGGGACGCAAGGTCGTGTAAGTTGAATTAGATGCCGCGCTTTGTTGTTGTAAGAAAATATTGAACGGCAGCGAGAACGAACGAGGTATGTGTCCAGACTCCAGACCAACCCGTGGCTCAGGATCAGCGCCTGTAAACCTGTCACAAAGTTCATATCACGAACTAAATCATTTGATTGAGCTTAGTAGATTTCACCTGCCACGGGAACGCGCGTCTAATACAATGTCGGTGCCGACCGATCGCGGGTCAGAGGTTGAATTGGCAACCATTTGTTCATAATCTGACAGAGAGGACTGTAAGCAACAATCGAGAACAGTAATCAAGACCCTGGAGCGCACTGCGAATAGCTGACGCATCGAGTGTTGGCATTGGATATTCAGCTGGCTTCGGTACGGAAGCAGGTCCCTCTTCAATAGGAAAACCCAATTCCTCCCAGTATGGCAAGCCACCGTTAACGATACTGGAATTAGTATGGCCGAAAGATCTGAACATGAACAGGGCGCGAGGTGAGGAAAAGATGCCGTGGCTATCATATCTAGATTGGGGAATTAGGACGACTGTACACGGAACATGAATCTCCTCACATCACAACATGGGACGCAGGCTCGATTCCAAACTTTCCTAAGTACCGTAACGGGTTTTACTCATATGTACTTCTGCAGGGAGATAGATGGCGCCACATACCACACGCATCCGCGAATACGCGTTCCGTCGGCATCATATGTTTGAGGCCTAAGTGATGAGAGCTAGCCACTTCATCTAGGTCCAAGAACTGGGATCCCGGTATTTTCTTCGCAATAAATTCGCTCTTTGCATTGCGAGGACTGTTGGGCATAAACCAGGAAGCATCCAGCACAGAGACTGGGGTTTTTGATTGCAGAATCTCGCGCAATTGGGGAGGAGACAAGACCAAAGGAGCTACATTGGAAGAAGAGGCAAATGTACGCGAGAAGGAGACTCGTAAAGTGCTCTTTAGCAGCGAATTGAAGAGCATCCTGTGTGGTGACTGAGTTCGAAGGAAGGCTTTAATTCCAAATAGGGCCAAAGTTACCAGCACTGCAATGGGTGCTGTCTACATCACGAACTTCGACTACGACCACGATACGTCCTTGTAATGCCTTCCGACCAAAGTACTTGGCTGATTTCTATCCCACTGAATGGAGACTCGGAAGGCGTTCACCAGGAGATCACCCATAAGGTCATCCAGCAGTTGAGAACCTACCCTCCTAACTCGATATCACAATTCAGCATACCGTCATTCAAGGTACTTTCTATCTGCGCACTTCCAGGAGCCGTTTGACAGTATAATATGAAGACAGGAACATTAGACTCGCTCATTGCTCTATCCGAAGATCTTCCGAAGCAAGAGACGTACTTTACCGCTACTGTCGCAAAGGTTGTCGACACTTTGCGAAATCTGTTGAACAACGATCCTTCAAGACTGGCACAACACATCTTGGTAGATGAGAGGAGTGTTGATAGCTATGTTCTCAACAATTGGAAATGGAACGAAGGCCGGTATGGCGTACAGAAGGGACTCAGAGAGATGGTCGACACACTGAACAAGGTTGGTGCACTTTGGAACCATAATATTGCTGATCATCGACGCTGCTATAAAGGAAATGTCATCGATTGACAACTCTATGCGAACAAAGTTGACAAGTTACAATTTGGTGAAAGGTTCTCTAATGCAGATGCAACGAAAGAAGACGTGCGTTTCCCAATATCGATGAATAACCCGCTGACGTCTCTCAGTGGGAACCTTTCCGTTCGTTCTTTGGTGGATGTCGTGTCTAAAGAAGACTTCATAGGCGACTCTGAATATCTTGAAACGTTGCTGGTTGCTGTACCCAAGTATGCTTCTAGTCAAGGGAACGAGTAACGAACCTAAATGGCTTACGTGCATATAGAAATTTGGTCAAGGACTGGAATTCTAGATATGAGAGATTGGCGTCAATGGTGGTGCCTCGTTCAGCCCAGTGCGTCAGCTTTTGATACTCCATTTCGAATCTGACCACCCTAGGTCTATCGTTTCCGATGACGAGTATACTCTATACAGCGTCGTTGTATTCAGACGAGTACACGATGACTTCGTGCAGAAATGCCGCGAGAACAAGTACGAGTCATCTTCATATTTCTTTGTCTCTATAAGTACCCATCTCCATAGGTTCATCGTGCGAGACTTCGTGTATTCCGAAGAAGACATTGGCAATCAGCGTCAAGAGCTCCAAACCACGGACACCACCGAAAAGGAACTTTGGGTACGCAGACTTTCAATCATTGTCTTGGAACCTAAACTTACAAAGAATCAGACTGAGCTTCTCCACTTGTCACGGACGAATTTCTCTGAATCATTCCAACTTCTTGTACACCTCAAAGTTATTCGTCTATTCATTGAGAGTGTGCTCAGATATGGCCTTCCTGCGAATTACACTGGGCTTGCTATTAAGGTATCTCGGTCGACATATCATGGCGGAACATACTCACTGGATATCTCTTTTTTCAGCCGGACGCCAAGTCAGCGAAGAAGCTATTCGGCATACTGCAGTCACATTTCTCATATCTCGGCTCGCGCGCTAGTGGTGCGCAATCGAAGGTGAAGACTTCGGAGGACTTCGTTGGAGAATATCAATCACTAATGGAACAGGACTTTTTCGATTTTGTTATGTACGAAGTACCTTGGATCGTGAACTAATTTATTAATACCACCTTTTCCATCGACATTCATACCATTAAATTTCTATTAGTGAAAGTATAACGATACGACCAGCCCACTATTGTAGGAAGCAAACTGTACACTGGAGATGAGATATAGCGAAAATTGGTAAAATGTGTTTCAGTGCAGGTACTTAAATACAAACCGAACGGTAATCGGTGAAGACGAAGGGTAAAAATGTAGGATAGCAAAGTAGAATCGGGGAATGTATATATATGCTGTCCGATATATCGGCTTTTTATGGACTCCGTCTTCTGGGAAGAAGAATTCACAGAACATCATAAACCCAGATTAGACATCATCCGCGAAGCTTCAGCATCCACATCATCGGCCTCATACGTTCCGCCCGACATCTGTGGTACACCAATGACGGCAGAGCGTGACGACATAGGCGGACCATACACACTGGGGAAGGATGGAGCAGTGGCTGATGTTGGACTAGAATTGCCGCCATTGTCACCCGTCGACGTTGTTGGAGAGTCTGGTGGAAGACCAGAGGAAGATTCCGTAATTCGAGACAGCGAATAGGTCAAGTCAAGGGACTGGGCCCGGTTCGTCAGAGAGCGGGGCTTCGATATCTGTTCTTTCAATTTTGCTTCGAGTAGTGAGTCCGAGCCTCGTTTCAAAGCATCCTCGGTATGGCGTGTGCGGGAAGGTATACCGGATCCCTATCATCTGTAAGTATCATCGGGGCGTAAGACCTTACAGGGGACGTACAATGGGGGGTAACGGTGACCAATACTCAAGTGTAGGGCCAGGGCCATATGCGCCTTGGGTATCTTCATGCTCTTCAAAATTGTAGATGTACGCCGGCGAGTTGAAGAGAGCTTTCACATCGGGAGATGAATTAGCCAGTCGTAATCGCCGGTCTCCAAGGACAGGATCTGAACGTCCGAGATCTACTGACTCCACTGTAGACGAAGACGAAGGGATGAGTAACGCCCGCGACAATCAACAAAGGCTTACCTCGAGTCTTTGCTGCTGCAGAAAGAACTTTGCTATCGAAGTGTGGGAAGGCCTCCGCGAATGAGTCCCCACGTTTGTGCGTGTGAGAGGTGGGTGATGGATAGACGTGGATGTTATGATTAACCAGGAACTGCTCAAGCATCTCGCGAGCAGTGATAAGGAAGTCACTGTTACTTCGCTGGCAACGGAACTTGAACGTGTACTCTGGAGACGCATCCGAGGCAGAAGTTCCATTCGCCGTGACGGTTTTGAGGTTAGGGACGATGGACACCTGCAAATCACGCTTGATACCTTCCGCGAACGTGAGAAATTCGGGTGAGTTGCATATCCGGGGAATTTCAGAGCTCGAGGGCACGGCCATGTCTGCTTCGAACGGCACATGTTCCTGAAGACGTGTCAGTGGAATACGTGAAACCTTGAGGTAAGACGTACCAAAAGCATAGCAGCGGCAATCTGAACTTGACTTTCAGGTCCGAATATAGTCACAACGTCTGACGCCGTCTCCTTGTCCGGGAACCGGACGTGAGAGTTTGTCTTAGTTTCGATGTCGTGAATGAAAACTTTTTTCTCCCCTAGAAGTGTGCGATGGTACCTCCGAGGTATAGCAACCGTTTCGTTGACAAAGTCCTTGTCCTGGTACTATGATATGTAAATTGTTTATAAGACAGTAAATGATCGTTACCTTAGGGCTGACCAGCTCCATTACTGACTGTTTGAGATTGTCCAGGTTAATGGCGTTCTTGGCCGGAGTCCTGGCCACAACATTATCGTCGTTGTCGTTATAGCCACCCAACGCAGCAAACTCCTCAGCATTGGAGAACTTGACATATACACCATATTTCTTCATGATACGCTGAATGCTCCTTCCACCGACACCGATGATGCGCTTGTGATAGGCCTCCGGAACATGGAAGGATATTTCCGCCGGAAGCTCTTCTTGGAGCAGTGAGAGGCCCTGCAAAACAGAATTGTCGGGTCCAGAGATGTCGATGAGGAAGTTGTGGTCGTTAAACGTCTCGAACTTGATTTTGACATTAGTCGTCTGCATGATCTTGTTTATTTTTCCGTTTTTCTTCCCGCTGATGAATTCGCGATGCTCGTTTGATAGCTCGATCTGAAACGTATCTCATGCTGGAAGGTCTGTGAAAAGAATTAGAAACCGATGACCGGACTGATACTCGGAAGCCAAACTTTGATGAGATCCAGTTCCATGACCATTCCGACTGCAGCTCTCACTTCGTGCTCCAGGCCATGCATCTCAAAGCACATGCTCTTGAAAACGACCTCCGCACCAGTCGTAAGCGAAATTTGTTTAAGAAGAGTAGAAACTTGATTAGCGCCGAGGTTCGTGGGTGGTAAGAGCGCATTGAATTGTACAGGCAAAAGCCAGAAGGATCCAACATAGTAGTTGCAGGCCTACAAATAGATTAAGCGGTGAGAGGAAACCGGAAAAAGTTTGACATACGAGCTGCATGATAGAACGAATCGTGCGTTGTATGTTGACACGGCTGTCCCCAAAGACGGTGATGAGGCTGGTGGAGCTACCGAGAGGGGGGAACTGTATGAACGTAGCATTGTCGCTCATTATAGACTTGAGGTCGTCAGGCCGGTCTGTCACCATCCAATCTAACTTGCGTGGTAGAATAGCAGTGTCTCTAGAAATGACAGCCTTGCTCTGCATGTTGTGAGAAGGTGGACGTAGACTTTGGTGTATAGCAATCGTACCTTCGTAGCTGAGACCTGATACAACATGTCTCGTGCCCGTTGTACGCCAAAAAACTCGCCTGTGATCCAGATCACACTGCTCGAACGAGAGCTGCCTGTCGTTCCCGGCGAGAGGGAGATATCAGGCCCAACGAGACCCTGCAACGGGGAAGGCAGGTAGATGTTTGTGGCGGTCTCTTCCTGAATAGACTGAAGAACGCCGCGTTTCTTGCCAGCGATGATAGAGGCGAGTTTGTAATCAATCTCGCACATTTCGGATTTAAGACCACTCTGTGAGGCATGTAAGCTTGAAGCGCTGAAATCCCTGCTAGAAACGCACCAGTTCGTCAAGCATGACCAGCAACCGAACCCTGGCCAAGTCAACGGAGTCCCCAGGCCCTGTCACAACTAGCTCGCATATACGTTCCGTCTCAAGGCCTGACCAACCAGCGCTGCTACTAATCCCATCTGGGGGCGTGCGACTTGAGAGCGACAGAGGGCTGTTCACGACGGCTATGTGGGCCAGAGTCTGCGAAGCGATGTCGTCGAGTCGGCGTCTAACCTCAGGCTTGAGCGCAGGCTTCGAGGAAGGAGAATCGAGGATCTCTGAGCGTGTAACCTTGATTGCGGCGCGGTGCTGGGATGGTGTCAGCTACTGGGACAGAGAGAGAAAAAAGGCAACGGACCTGAACAGGACACTCTTTTAGTATCATACCACGAGTAATCATAACCTGCTGGTAAGAGCCAGTAACGTGAAAATTCCAGCCGCGACCTTGGTCGGTCAAGAAATAAGAGACATGACAACCATGCAAGGTGCCGGCAAGCATGGCGAGCTTTGCGATAGCCTCTGTGTCGGCCTCTGAAGGAATATTAGAAGTGTTTACATGCTGCTGGAGAAGGTGTGGGGTAGGAAAAGGCTCTGTTGGTGCGCCTCTAAGCTCTGCGCCCGACGCGTAGTCGAGGGATGAAGAGGGAGAATGAATGTGTCGCGACCGGCGTGGATAAGTGAAAGAAGTTGTATAGACGTCCATGTCGGTGTAGAAAGACAAACGGAAGGACTGGCGTCGTGGAAGGTGAGGGTATTGGATAGGAGGGTATGCGACACTGGAAGTGGTATCGATGCTGGGTCTGCTGCTGCCGTTGCTGGCAAATTCCACTAATGTCGGAAAATGCGACAAAAAGACAGACCAAGCACACTAGAAACGAGTTTTATAGAGGAATATAGAGGAATATATTCACTCTATATCCTCGATATCCGGAACAATGCAAGATCAAAAAGAGTCAAAAAATTAAAGGTCAGAGCAAGTCTCAGATCATCACCCGGCGCTTCTTTGCCGCCTTTTCATTCCGCCCTCAAGTTGCCTCATCCGGTGTCTGCCTTCCCGCTCAAAGTTTCTCTTCCTAATAAAATTCTATGACGACCGTCTCGCATCGATGAAGCCGCTTCCGAGACATCTCTCCGGTGTGTCTATTCTACAATGCTCTAGCTCCGTTCCATTCATAGCGCATCTAGGTCGTGGATCCATTCTTCGTCATCCTTACCGTTAAAGTCGAACAGTTTGTTGTAGCATCGTGCGCCCGGTGTCGAGAAATGCACATACGGATTCGATCCGTTGAGCTTTTCACCGCATCGGTAACAAAAGTGCATCCGGCATTTAGCGCATGTCATCTAGAAATATATTATTGGGAGTCTTTCTAGACTTTCCGAGAGACAGCTTACATGATTGCAACCCATGGCTTTCTCCACATGCACCTCGCATCCAGGACATGCCATAGTGCTTGATTCGAGCCATTCCCGGTTCAGTTGCTCTTCCTGGTATGCATTGACAAGCTTGAGAACATTGGATCTGCCGTACCTCCTGAGGAGTAGTGCACGGTCGGGTGAGTCTTCAGCCAGCGCCAGGTACTCTTTGACGATTTCACTCGACGCAGAGGCCATGCACGGCGATAGAGGGCCGTGCCTACTTGGTTCAGATAATGTACAGTGGTGACAGCTACGAATGCTTACCATGCGTGCTTGCAAAACGAACAGAATGAATATGAACATGACGAACATATTCTTAAACGGTCCCAGCCGGATTCTTCATCGTCAGTAGCCTGTTTAAGGACAGCCGACTGACAAAAGGTCATTGGGCAATGCATGATCGTAGGGTCTACATCGCATAAATTAGCATCGCATGGCACATACAGAGCAACGTGTTCACCTTTCTCAACCGCGCACTTTTCCTTCAACCAACGCCATCGATGTATCTCTTCTGGTGTTAAAATACGTGCTACTTCCTCCTCATTTGCTTCTCTACCAGACTTTACACAGCGTGGGTCAGGGCAGCCTACTCTGGAAACCTCTCCTTCTCTCACACACATCTGCCAAAAGTCTGCGAGACAGGGCCGACAAAAGACATGACTGCACGTTAGCTGCAAACATTTGGAGCCTTTATGAGAAGTCAGACAAATGGAACATGGGTACGAGTTTTGTGCGAATCGGGTAGATTTTGAGGACATTTCATAGGCAACCAGCAAAGGTGACAGAAGCTGAGGTGCTGGATGAGGGATGCTATGACGGAATCAATGCAAGAATCATCAGAAACACATAAAAAGCGCACTTTATGACTGTAGGATCCGTGTCGGATGTAAGATCTACGGAGTCCAAGAACTCCCCACCACGAATAAATTCAATCCAGCTGTACAATACAGTCTCGCCAGGTTGCCACATCCGAGAGAGGGCGCTTTGAAGCTTAGATAGGTGGGGCATCCATAGGTGCGTAGCGCGTATGGATACCAATTGTGGGGGGTCGTGGAGGGGATAAGCCAAAGGCAAAACGATGTGTAGTAGAAGTGGTGGTAATACAGTCAGAGAAAGAGACTGCGAGAGACCATCATTGAAGATAGAGACGGTGCGAGATTCACTGAACTCTACAGGGACCTCCAGCTTTATCGAGCTATCGCACATGTCGCTGAAACGCATTCGGGGTAGATGGACTACAGATATCCTTAGAAAGTTTATGCTGAAGAGAAAGACAGATGCGCACCTCCAAGACTTCCCATTCCTCTCTTTGGAGAGACTGGCATTCTGAGAGATCCATGGAATTCGAACGGCAAGGGAGGGATTGAGGGGAGTCTAGAATGAGCAGTGAAAGAGGCAGTGAAAGAGTCAGGGTTTGTCAGAGCATGATCGCGGCCGGCAGCTCCGGGCCGACACAGGAAAATATTTCCAAGGTCTTGAATTTGTTGACCGATCAATCATGGAACCTTTTCACTCATCTCAGGGCTTTGTGCGAGCCTTGAAGAGTTCCTCTGATCCTCCATCCCCTGAAGGTCCTCTGAAAATCGAGATTGCACGCCAGGCATGGGACAATAAAGCGTTCTACGTCCCTAGAAAAGAGGAAGTCATTGCGGATTGGGTGTTGACTAGACTGCTTAAAGAAAAATCGACGTGCGAGCGTTTATTCACAGTTATTATGGCGCGCTGACTTTTTTCTCACATCCAGTGCTCTGGATGTTCGTTATTGGGCCCTCTTACTCGATGTCATCTCGTCTCCACAAGCTTCTTTGCGAACATGGCTCCTACCGCTGTTGAATCGTATACCGGTCTTACCTGTGATTGTTTCTCTCCTGAGAGGCCTGCCAGATGTTGATGTCCCAGCCCGGCAACACCTCATGCTTCTCACACGCAATTGTCTGGCAACAGTATGGCCTCTGGCAGTCCATAAATTTACCACCGAAAATTTGTTGGAGTGCTTCGGAGTATTCTTATCTTCTGCGCAGTGCTGCCAAGAGGACAAGAATCACGATCAAATTGGACAGTGGTTAATTCTTTCATTCACGTCCTCCTTCAATAATTCGTCAATGAAAAAGAAGGTTAGTTTTGTTTTGGTTGTTCTTTGACCCCCTCGTTAAAGACTTCACAGCTCTATTCTACATTCACTCAAATGTACCTTCGTGATTGGATGACATACACCACTACAATAACAGAAACCTCGGTCCTTGGGGAGAACATATACGCTGCTGGCGTTGAGATCCTCTTCTGCCTTGACATCCTCCGGCAGTCTGTTGACGGTGAATCGCATTCTTCGAAGCCCTGGAGGGCGTCGGTATGCCTTCTCTCCTTGGCAACCTTCCTCGCCTGTTTCGCTCGTTTGTAACCTCAGTCAAACGGTTTCGCGGGGCACTATTTGGTCAGGGATCATCGCGACAGTCGACAGGTGGTGTAGAGGAAGCTCGAGCGGCAGGGATGCGCTTTTTCATCTCTTCTCAGCCGCTGTTGAACGTCAGTGGCTTAGAGGTCAGGGCTTGGACAGCTCAGGTGGAACTTCTAAGGGTCATCAACGACGAAGCGCTGTTCTCCAGCAGTCAGCGAGACCTTGAAGGGGTCTTCACAAAGGTTATTGAGAACGCTATCTCAGTTCTCAGCACAACTAGCTCCGCAGGTACGCTTGAAGTTCGTTGACTGTTCGACTCCAGCTGATCGATATAGAAGAACAACAAGCCATCATCTACCTTGTAGCTGATGTGCTCACTATGATCGCTCGCATAGAGTACAGTATCATAGAAACCGCGTTGCCCAGGATCTTACCCCTGATATTAGTGGTGAGTACATCATTCCGCCACAACCTCTCCGTATCTTAGATATATCATCGCACAGAGACCCACCGCCGACAAGTCTTTCTTCTCGTTCCTGGGAATTTTGCTGGATTATCACTCAAAAACGCGCACCCTGAACACTCACCTATCCATCTTACTATCAGCGCTTGAACGTGACAAGATAGCGCCCTTCCTCGACGACGTTAGGGCGATCTATCAGGTCTCCACGGAAGCGTCTGCACTTGCTCATCCTGTTCATCTTGACCGCTTGGTCATATCTACTCGGACTTTCATCACCTCCACTCAAATAGTTCCGACCATTCACTCCATCTTTGAAACTCTTGCTTCATGTTCTGATGCATTTGCAGCTGCACAAGAGACCCTGTCAGAGCACCTGAAAAAAACAAAGAAGGGGAAGTCACCTGTGGTTGCTTCCGAAAACATCGTCCACGATCTGGACGTGTCAGCTTTCTGCCTGTCACTCTGCTGTCGGATATCCAGCGTCATTCTATCTGCGATATCGCAACAATCATTACCTTCTTCAATTCAGGAAGAGTTGCACCGCTCTGCTGATGCTTTTCGGAGTGCGTCACTGCATCCAATCCTATCCAAATCTGTGAAATTTATGAACAAAATGATCGGTACTCGTTCTCGTGAGGTGTGGGGATCATCAGTGGGAGTGTCGTCACTTCTCCGCCTACAATACTCCATGGGTGCTCAGCGCTGTCACTCCCTGACCCTAGAGGATTCATGGGATGGAAAAACATTAACGAAGCTCTTGATATTATTGGAAGAGAGCCGTGATGAACATGGATGCCCCGTTTATCCAACCATGAACTTTGAGATTGTATGTCTCTTTGCATATGCGTCTATTGACATTCACCTGCCCTTGTTCTAGCTCCGAACTCTGCTTGATTCTGTCGGCCATGATGTTGAAGAGCACGCATCTCTAATAGACGAATTGATTGCCTTTGTTACACCAAGCCCGCTATCTCAGGATGCCGGCCGTACACAGATTGCACTGCTTCATCTCCTTATCGACCAATGGCTTCCAATCATAGAGTAAGTCTGCAATCTCCTGTGACTCAGCGGTTTTTCTCAACGAGGCTTAGTGATTTAGCATCCGACGAGCAATTGAGAAATATCGTTCGTGTCATCGTAGGGAGCGGTAACACTGTGCTCCAGCATTACCTGTCATCGGCACAGGTCTGGGAGTTACGGAGCTTACGCAGTGAGTAGTCTATCTGCCATGTTGACAGCGAAATTCATACAACAGGAACTAGATGCCTTCCTTGCGTATTTCGATGACGCGACATCAGTACTAGGAAATAGTGACAAGCGGTCGGAAGAGTCTATCGGAACTGATTGTGCAACACGTCGTGACATAATACTTGCATTCCCTATTCTGCTGGCGTTTCCAGTTGAATATTTCTCTCGGCAGTCGTGGCTGAATTTTGCGAAGAGAGCATTACGCGCAGACACAGTGATCTGTGGTTTGATCAACGAAGACGAGGAATACATATTCCAATCCAAGTCGGTGCTCCGTACTTTTGCGAGGCGGGTATTCTCAAATCTTGGCGTTATTGACCGACAGGTGAGTTTAATTCTCATTTCTTAAGCCCATCGACTCACTTGATGGCAGCTTGAAGATGTCCCGTCCTACTTGGAGCATCTAATGACATCTGGGACAACTGTCCTAATCAAACGAGAATTGACGCTTGCCACATTAGATCTTGTTGAGTTTTATGTGTCGTAAGCCAGAGGCCTTGTAGTCAGTGTTGAGACTCATTTCTTCTCCGTTAGTTCTCTCTTGAAAGCAGAGACGAATCATCGCTCGGCCACATCGGAGCTCTTGTCCAACTTCCATCAGCAGCTACAACTCAGTTCATTCCTTGAGCAAGATGTCCGTTCACAGTGCTTCCAGCGGATGCTTCAGCTTTTGATCAGGGAGCACCAAGCTGACAGGTTGGACTTCTGCTCTTGGGTGGACTCCCTTTGCTGATATACTCTCTCCTCGTCACTCTCTCAGTTTCTCGGATGAATTCAGGGCTAAGATGCTCAAAATCCAAAATGATTTCAGGGACTTCCTTCAGCCTTCTATGACTGCGATGATAGTGAACGACCTCACTGCAGACGACCTGAAAAGTCATGCCAGCGGATTGTTGGATGGATGGCTTTGCGTTATATCACTTCAGCGATGGCTAACGCCGAAAGGTTCGTCGTCAATTGTTCGCTAGTGCCGAATCGCTCTTATCAAGTACCAACTTGTAGGCGTCAATTCGCAGGTGTATGGACATCAGCTGTGCCTCAAGTTCTGTCAGCTCAATGAAAATCGTTCTTATCATCATGCGGTAACCACTGCATTTGCAATCCTCAAAGAGGAATTCTTGTACAGCACAGACGTCACCAGGCGCGCCCTTCTGGACATAGTGACGGAAGCCTATGTAGTTCTATATCCAACCGTCGGCATTGAAGGTAAATGGAGAATAACATGCACTTACTACTTTACTGACTGTTGATCAGGCGAAGTCCGCATGGATGCCATCTGGCCGATATATATGGAGAACTATCGGCTTCAGAGTTTACTCATGTAACAGAGATGGTATCCCGTTCACTTTTGAGTGACGAACACTCCTCGGTATCCTTACAGTGTATGGTTGGCGTAACCATGTTACTGTTACAAGAGATTCCAAAATGTCGGTGCCTTTCGTTTTTGCAAAACATGAAAATTTGTCTGACTATGTGATGCGATACACAAGCTACCTTCCAAGTTGCTCAGACCTTTATGACATTCTGTATAACGACATTTGGGAGTAGGAACATGTTTGTCTCAGTGTCCCCGTCGATACGCCAGCAGGTGCTCCGCTTCCTAGTTCAACGATGTCGCGATCGAGTAGGCCATTCTTGTGACTATCATTGTTTTATGAATCTTACCTATCTCAAACAGTCAACGACGCTGCGATCAGTCGACGTCAGTGCGATATGGTCACTCGTAGCAAAGCTTCTATCCGGTACTCGAGAACAAGATGAGAGCACCTCGACGCTCACTTTTCATGACATCATCACGGTTATTCGGTCTCTTGTCCGTTTCCGACGTGACCTTGTAGTCCAAACCCTACCTCATCTCAGTTATATTCTGCGGCAGCTACTGATGACGATGCGGAGACCGCGCGCTCAACTTGGGGCAAAGCAGAGTGCTATGGTCGCACAGAGCTTCCCACCCTGGATAAATCCCCAGCAACCTCTAGGCAACGAAGAAGCCAAGGCTCTTTCTCGACTCTTAGAATCCTTGGCGACCAAAAGCATAGTCAAAGTCCAGTCATCGAGTACTGAGGCGCAAAAGGCGGAGTCTTTGGTGGGACCATTTTCCAAGCATGCCGCCTACGTGTTGACGGCGCACATCGACGCTGTCGGCGACCCTCTTTGCATCTTCCCAGCAAGTATTCGGAAAGAATTAGAGCCTGGTCTTTTCGCTTTATGTGACATGATCAATGAGCACAGCCGAGATGCAATCATGCTATCGTCTCTTGATGCGGGTGGGAAAACAATGATGAAAGCATTGTGGAAGGAATATGAAAAGCAAAGATATATCGGCAAGGGATAAGAGCCTCCGCTTCCATTGTACAGTCTACAGATACATATCCTATATTGCTACTTTTTAAGACCTTCTGACATAAACGTCCTTGATATGAGTGCCGTTTATTTCAGGCTTGACAAATCCTGCCTTCTTTTTCTCTTCAGCTATGTCGCCAATTAGGGCCAAGAAATCGTCGACAGCGGCCTCAGAAGTCTGTATATGGATGACAACTCTGGAACCCCCAAGTATGAGGGGTTCTGGCAAATTTCTCCCTCGCTCGAATATTTCATCAAATGTTGTGCCAATGCTAGACGCATCGTAGAAAACCTGAGACGAAACTGTATGAGCGTTTTATAAGGTGCCGTATAGCAAACACGCACCATACAAGTCTCAGCAGGGCTTAGGATGGTCACACCAATATCCTCGAGACCTTTTTGTACCTTGCGGGCAAGTGCATGGACGTTCACAAGAAGCGGGAAATTGTTGTTGAGAGCGTAAGCAGCTGAGGCAACGAGAATACCCGTTTGTCGCATACCGCCGCCGAAAAGCTTTCGGAATCGACGGGCTTTCGCTATGTACTCTTTCGGGCCTACTAAGCACGAACCGATAGGTGCACCTTGACGCGAACGATAAATACCCAAGAATTCGGATTATCTAGCAACTTACCTAGCCCTTTGCTGAAACAGAGGCTGACACTGTCAAAGGGATCGCACAATTCCCTCATAGACAGCCCAGTCTCAACAGCAACATGCCAAAGACGAGCACCATCAAGATGCATCTTGATGTCGTGCGAACGGGCAAACTTGGAAATAGCTATGATTTCGTCCTGCGGGAAAATAGTTCCATTGAGGGTGTTCTCAAGCGATATGACTTCCGTCGGAGCACTGGTCAGACTGTAAACAACGAAAAGTGCAGGAAAAAATGAAGATGAACATACAGGTGGACATCTGTGTCATATACTACATTGTCTTCCACCTCCGATAGAGTGAGATGATGACCTTACGTCGCGAAATTAGCTCGCGCACGTCAGGACATGAGATATCTGTACCATTTGAGGGAATCAAAGTAGTCATAGCAGCACCAGAGTGGAAGGGTGTTCCCCCGACTTCATATCTATAGTTAAAATTAGTCACGACGGATAAGACTCGTGGGACACGCGTACCTGTGAATATGACTACGGTGGTCACACAAGACTGTGTACGGAGGTTGCTTCAAATGAGTGCGTAGTGCAATCTGGTTCGACGCTGTCCCCGACGGCATAAATATCCCCGCTTCCTTGCCAGTCAGTTTAGCGATGTGAGCTTCCAAGGCGCTGGCAGGAACATGAAGATCAAAAAGGATACTGATAAGTAAGCAGATAGACGACTCACGTAGTCGAAGGCTCCGAATATACGTCGTCGCCTAGAGTCGCATTGACGGCATAGGCATACATTTCTACGGTTGGAACTGCAACATTATATTCATTTAAGCTGTTAGGACATGGAACAGAGACGGGGGCCAACCAGTAATGGTATCGGCTTCGATATCCCGTCAGCATAGAGTCCATTGTTGGGAGGAATAATGACTCACAAATGAAGCTTCGAGCAATCTCTTTTCGTTTGAATTCATTCTCTGCAGCTTGAGTCTTGGACAAGAGGTCGATTTTGACAGATTGGATAACCTTTTCTCTGGTCACATCTAAGGAGGAAGACATTTTACGCGCCTGGGTGAAAAAGAGTGGGCGGATTCGTAAGGAAGCGAGCGTTAGTTGAGTCATCTTATATGTCGAATTTGTTATCATATCATGGTTCTGGGAGAGACGGTCCGGATAACGGAAATCGACCGGAAACGGTTACACGTGATAAGCGCTTGTCCACCTCCGTTTTTCACTCATTCATTGCGGCTACTGTTCTGTTCAATATCTGATTTAAAAATGGGAAACGTGAGAGCAATAGTTGTCCGTATGGTGGCTGACTCTCACCTCATGTATAGGGCGCCAAGGCAGCTCAAAAACGGGAGAGAAATGCAGACAAGAATGGCGCGAAGGGATCGAAATCGCAGTCCAAGTCCAATGCAGCGGCCACGAATATCCTCTGCGCGACTTGTCGACAGGCGTTCGTGAGTGCCTTACGTCCCTTCTATGCCAGGAGGTTAGCTAATACCATTGCCACGTCAAGTTTGTCACTACTCGGGCGCCCGCGTGAGTATTTGAACAACTGGACACTATTGATTGACTTTACAAGTGATTAACAGATTAGAGGAGCATGCGCAGAACAAGCATAGCAAGACCCTTGCTGAATGCTTCCCAACTTTTGGGAAATAGCTCAATTTTTTTTCGGGCTTCAGTTACTTTGATTATTGTTTGATGTAGAGTTGATATTGCGGAGACTCGTGAATAAACATGGTGCGACGGAATATGATTACAAGGGACCAAAGCCTGAGCCGCCTGTGTTCGCTGCACTTCTACTTTGTATCTTCTCGCCGACCTTCTTCTGCACGTCGTTGTATTTTGCGACGCAGCGGTCTATACAGACCTGCTCGCCCTTGTTCAGCTCGCCGTCTGCGTATCTAGCGGGGATGCATTTGTTATGACATGACCTAGAGCAATGTTCAGACATTGCAAGGGGACTCGAAGGAATGTCCATACGCCACCATGCGGTTGAAAAAGTCGGTGACTGTGTCCAGTCTGTGGATACCGGTCAGATAAGAGGAGAAAACAAGGAATGAAGATAATCACTCGGTAATGGCCATTTCAATCTTTTCTGGATTGACTCCGCCAGAAGGGCCAGCCCGCGGACCACCACCAAGGAACGACATGATGTTTTTGCTTGGATGACGGTGCAGACGAAAATATTCAAGTTATTGGTCACGTTTTTTCGGCCAGATCAGGCACCAAAAAAAAGTCGCGTCTGTTTGTTGCAGCCATGGTCGACTCTCAGACTCAGACAGCCGTCAGCGTCCACCGTTGCAGGTTCGTCGATTACACACCGTCTCCAATCACTGCCTTGGCCTTTCCTCCTCTCCCTCTGCCCTCCCCCAAAGGAAAGGATTTCAGCAGCAGCAGCACAATTTCCACGTTTTCCAGTCCTCGCTGTCGGCCATGCTAGTGGGAACATCGATCTTTGCCATTGGGCAGGCGAGAAGGATGCCCTTCAGTCGCCCCAAGCGTGGGCAGTGACCAGGGTGCGTAGCTACTGCTCTGTATGACTTGTATTAATCTGGTGTCAGACGCTACCAGGTCTATATCCATCCAAAGTCGACTCCCTTGCCTTCTCAATACGATATTCACGTCAGCTTCGCTTTGACGAAGTTCCAAATCTTGATGCACTGCGGCTATTTAGCTCAGGCGGCGGCAGTGAACTGTTGGAATGGGACACAGACCGGTGTTGTGTGCGAGTAGGTCATATCCAGCTTTCCCCCAGAGTGTTGAATAACATCTCTAGTAGAGAACTATAAGCTCTCAGGGAGGCTCTATTTGGTCCATCTCAGTCAACCCCGCGTCAACTCATTTGGCCATGGGATGTGAGGACGGAAGCATACGCATCCTGTCTTTGCTAGACGATGATTTAGTTCACCTCCGAAAGTTTGACCGTGTGAAATCTCGACTGTTGAGCATTGCGTGGGGTCCACCTATACTTAAGCGAGTCTCAACTGGTCCCGAGGAAGAATACGAGTGGTCGGACTCGTGGTTGGTGACAGGCGGGTCCGATAGCAGTCTGCGTAAATGGGATGCCGTTACGGGGCGCTCATCTGAGCGTATGGGCACGGATAAAGTACGAGGCGAAAGGACGTTGGTGTGGGCAGTATGTGCACTCGGGTCGGTGGTCTTTTTTTCCATTTTTGTGGGCGACACTGACTTGTACCAGCGACGGTACGATTGTCTCTGGGGACTCCCTCGGAATGGTCAAATTCTGGGATTCCAGAACCTGCACTCAGCTCCAAAGCTTCCAAGGGCACGGCGCTGATGTTCTTTGCCTCGCAGTCAGCCCTGTTAGTGCTTTCTGTTTTCAATCGCGTTCATGGATCTGATTTATCTCTAGGAAGGGTCTGTTGTATACTCTTCAGGCGTAGATCAAAAGACGACGCAGTATTCGCTCGTTAAAACCCACATCACCGACAGTTCAACTGCAGGGCGGACAACGTCCCGATGGATACAATCAAGCTCTCGGCGAATGCATTCACATGACGTACGTGCCCTCGCGACATGGCCACCCTACACACCTCTCCCAACCTCACACAAGCGTTCTTTTCCCATCGATGTCGCCCCGGTACTTGCCTCCGGAGGGCTTGACATGTCCGTCGTCGTTACGCCAGCCGCGCTTCCTGCTAGCACTATCAAGAAAATCCTAAATCCACTTGCGACTAGTGCCGAGGCTACATTTAGCGATTCCTATCATCGACGACTGGCATACGCGGCTGGGCCGTCCAATGCCTCTGCTGTATGTGTTTCTCGAGGTGCTCGTCTTGTTTCTTGTCTACGAGAAGCCGGTGTGAGTATATGGAGAATCAATGAACGTTCCGAGGAGAGTCTTGATGATGGAGAAGCGGCGTCTGGAGATGACGCTTGGGAGAAGGTTCTGGAGATGGACCTCAGTGTCCACACCAACCTTGTTGCAAGTGCTATATCGGATGACGGTCGATGGTTTGTCGTCTCCGATCTGTATGAAACAAAATTATTTTCTTTGGTGACCGATGTGAGTATATGCTCACGGGTTGCGTCCTCATACATAAACTGATGAAAAGGTTTAGCCAAAGGGTGATTTCACACCTAAACGAGTGCGCAACTTTGGATCAATATTACAAACCCAGCTTCCTTTTACACCTCATTCGACAGGAGGACTAGCATTCGCGTTCACCCCCGATTCTTCCAAGCTTGTGATGACAACGTCCATGTCATCATGTGTCTTACTCATAGACCTAGGAAATGATTCAGATGGACCAAGGGTTTTGCGAAGATTTGATCATCACCGCCAGAGAAATGGTATGGGTGGAGACCGAGTCACCAAGAAACTCAGGCCTGACGGGGATGTTGAAATGGAGGCTCCAGAATCGGAAGCCACGCCCGACAATGATTTACCGTCTTGCGTAGCAGTCAACATTCTGCGACTTTCTGTCAGTGCTGATGGACAATGGGCAGCGACGTCTGATGACAACGCCCGGACTCATGTCTTCAATCTGGACTCTCTCCAAGTAAGCCTTGACCTTTTTGCTTCCACGTGTCTTTTCTCAAGAGCTTCTAGCACCATTGCGTTCTTCCCTCTTTCGCTCATCCCGCTCAAACCTTGGCATTTGACCCGTCAAGGTCAAGTCTACTAACACTCGCCTTCCCCGACAACTCCATCCAAATTTACGACGTGGAATTGCGACAGTTCCCCTCGTGGTCCAAGGGCCTCATATCAAGTCTCCCTCAGCGATTCACACAGGCGCACGATCCTATTCTTGGCGTAACCTTCGATCCTGGTGCGCGACAGAGCAAACCGGACTCTTCACCGACGAAATATGCCTTGTTCTGGGGTTCAACCTGGATGTGTAAGATCAACATGGACGGCTCCAACTTTAGTAATGGCGGATTCAACAAAAAGCGTCAGCGCGCGCACAGCATGAAACGGCATGATCAACACACTACTGACTTCAGGATGATCTCGCATTTTAGACCAATCTTGCATGCTGATTTCATCTCTCCTGGAGAGTTGGTTGTGGTTGAGAGGCCATTGGTTGATGTTCTTGCTACGTTGCCTCCAGCTTACTTTAAACACAAGTACGGGGCATCATAAAATGTTGTATGCTACTACACGCTCTATATTGAGAAAAGTACATGTATGACTAGGATAGACTGCAGATATTTCCGATTGAGTTGATGTGATTAAATGCGATAGATATGTATATATAGTGCCCATGTTGAGAAGAAGTTCAGGCCGAGTGCTCTCGCCTATCTTGTTTTTCATCTTCGCTGTCGATAGATTTAATAATTGTGATAAATGGTAAAGATGGAAGCTCACTTTGAATTGATGATGGACAAATAGAGTGTCCAGAACACGCCGCAGGTGGATTGGAATGGGACGCGATAGGCCAGAGGCATGAAACGAAAGTTAACGAGTTGCGCGACCGGCCAGACTTGCCAGTTGGTGATGAGGGCGGGCTTGTAAAGATCCTTGTATTTTTCTTGTATTTGAGAGAGGTCGCGGCCTTCCATTATTCCCATAGAACCCAAAAAGAGAGCGAGCTACCGAACAAGGTCAGGGGAGGACGCAGATGAGCGAAACCATGCATACCCCAATTGGCGCCCTATAAGATGGTCTTTGTGAGAAACATTCCAAGATAAAGACGAAGTAAAACGCACATGAAAATTTGATCACAGGCGACCCTTTTAGCAAGAGATTTCGTCCTTCCACGACTCGAGCTGGTGGAACTGCGCCGTATTGGGAATCGGCACTCCAAGAATTTGTTCCATCGTCCAATCAAGGGACCTAGAAGGAGGATGAGGCGATAGAACCTGAAAAGAAAAGGGCGTACTTATCGCAAAACCGAAGCAGAAAAAGCGAAATGTTCTGTGGAAATCGTACGTCGGACGTTGCTCGTGGCCTTTTGTGAACTGTGCGGATTCTTGAGACACGCCCTTGTCGAATATCGCCCGTACCGACTCACGATTATCTGAGAAGCTTGAGCAACAATATCGCCTAGTCCATTCATGGTTCCGCCTATGCATGCGAGGGTAATGCTAGGGTAAGTGCGGAAAGAGTGTTGGTATGCGCGTGCGACGGCAAAGCTGGACATGACGGTAAAGAGTCACGAAAAGTGGGGAGAAAAAGAAAGAGGAAAATATTCATTCGATCCCGGCATGGAGCTCGCGGAGCACGGCTGAAGCTGAATGGGGAGCCATAAAAATTGAATTCACGTGCCCAAGACGCGTCAACAAGACACAACAACGCCGAGGTATAAGAAGGCGGGGTCGCTCATTCATCCCTCCTTCACACCTTTCCCTCCTACTTCCATCACTAGACACGCTACCGCCTATCTATTCGTGCCCGCCATGTTGTATTTCATCGCCCTCTTCTTCCTTGCCGTGTCCGCCTCCTTCGCCGCCGTCATTCCTCGCAGTGACGAGTCTTCGGCCGCCAACGCGTACTCGGGCAATTCTGGATCCGCGAATGGCGGGAATTCCACAACCAGCGGATTCCAACTGATTTCAGTCCTCTCCAGTACGTGTGCAGCGCATATACCCAGCTTTGAAACTAAACTTTGATTAGACAATGGAGGGGACGGGGGCAATACACCCACCGGACCGTCATTTGCTCAGAGCGGCGGATCCAGCACTCCTAGAGAAGATACTAAGAGGCAACGCGACAGCAAAGAAGCCAAGCCTAATCCAGCCAGCCTCCCTGCTCTTTTTGGTAAGTCGATCCAAGCTTGTTGGAAGTAAAAGCTGATGAATGTAGTATAGAAGAAGATTGCTGATTGTGGCCTTTCTATTCTCCGCATTGTATCACCAACATTCGCACGTTCACTGTACTATTAGCCATATAGACTAGCCTTGTATCACAATCAGATTCCTATCTTCTGTCCTCACAGCAAACGCAGTTTGCCAGTTACTTCATTGACGAGTTTGATGGGAGCAGGGCCAATGCCAAGAACCGCCGTTGTACCCCTGCACAACGGTCAATGGGTGTCAATAACGCAGCGAAAAACTTACTGGTCCTTTATTGAACGCGCGCATAGGTTCAGACTCTTCGCGATCGCCTCCAGTTCCAGAATCTGCTCCTCTGAACTCGCCTTGAGGGCGATTTTGGCTTGGCTACGAGGATTCAGATAATTTTCAACCTTTGAAGATGTAGACGATTCACCCAGTGCGTTCCCAATGACTAACAAGCTAGAATATCGTCAACGACATTTGTGCATAGAAACACAATGGCTTACGCTAGGGTTTTTCTTCACCAGCGCCTTGTAGCAGGCAAGCGTTGCGTCTCTATTCGCGTCCTTGAGAATGAAAAATCGTAGGGTAACTTTCAATGTACACACCCGCATCTATACATCAACTCAGCTCTTATCACAAAAGACAAATAAACGCGCCTACTGGGCGGATATTTTCCCGTTACCCAGTTTTAGATCAGTTCGAACGATCAAAACCTGCATTCTGGTTGTTGATATAGTCAAAAGTAGATGGGTTTTCATACAAGTTTGCAGGGCTCAAGAAAGCGAGCTGATACAGCAGAAAGATCTCCATCGGGGATATCTTCTTCATTTTCGGGTTCAAGTTCAAACAATTTAGTCTGGCTGTCGTCAGGACGGTGTCGTAGGTAACCGACAAAAAACCCGAGAGCACCGGAAGCAGCTCCAAGAGCAAGCGATATTATGACTAGACAGAGAAATTTCTCAGCAGGCAACAGAAAGACCAGAACAGCAGAGTACGAACTGGGTGAACGAGACATGAATGGACAAGATGGATTCGGCAAACTCCGAGGCAGCTTTTTTCAATTGCTTCATCAGCACCACCGTCGACGAAAGACCAATCGACGTCTCACCGGCTCAAATCACTGTTCATTCACGCAGTCGCTCACTAAAATGGACGCTGAAGCCTCCACCTCTACTGCGACGGACAATGCTTCGCCCAGGAAGCCATTTTCTACTCTTGAACTATCTGAACAGACCATGAAGGCCCTCGAGGACATGGGATTCTCTACCATGACACCCGTACAAGAAAAATCGATACCCCTGCTCCTTGCTGGCAAAGATCTCCTAGGTGCTGCTCGCACTGGGTCTGGAAAAACGCTCGCGTTCCTTATACCGGCTATCGAACTTTTACACAGACTAAAATTCAAGCCTCAGAACGGTATGGACTTCCAGTCATTTCTGTACTTCTTCTAATAATATGCAACAGGGACTGGAATCATCATTATCTCGCCGACACGAGAGCTAGCCTTGCAAATATTTGGCGTTGCAAAAGATCTCATGGCTCATCATTCACAGACGTTTGGTATCATTATGGGAGGTGCAAATCGAAGAGCAGAGGCGGACAAGCTGGCCAAGGGTGTTAACCTTCTGGTTGCTACTCCTGGACGATTATGGGATCATCTAGAGGTGCGCATATACAGTTGGAGCGTCGGCTGGTGCTTACCGGCTACAAAAGAGCACAAAAGGCTTCGTATATCGCAATCTGAAGGCTTTGATTATCGACGAAGCAGACAGGATTCTTGAGGTAGGGTTTGAGGAGCAAATGAAGAGAATTATAAAGCTGTTGCCTAATGGTGCGCTATAACGTCTTCTCATCCTTGCGTTTCTCACAAATCCTTATCAGAAAACCGGCAGTCGATGTTATTCTCTGCTACTCAGACAACAAAAGTACAGGACCTGGCGCGGATATCACTTCGCCCAGGTCCTGTGCAAGTGGACGTTGACAAGGAAGAGTCAACTAGCACTGTATCGACGCTTTCTCAGGGCTACGTTGTATGTCCCTCGGACCGGCGATTCCTCCTACTCTTCACTTTTCTCAGCAAATACCGAAAGAAAAAAGTCATCGTTTTCTTTTCCAGCTGTGATTCTGTCAAGTACCATGCCGAACTACTCAATTACATCGATGTCCCGGTTCTCGATCTCCATGTAAGTCCATCGACGTCGAAAGCCGGTAGGATCATGCTGACTTTCTGTAGGGAAAACAAAAACAGCAGAAACGGACAAATACATTCTTTGAGTTCATTAATGCGGACTCAGGTATCTTGCTGTCAACCAACGTCGCTGCTCGAGGGTTGGATATACCCCGTGTGGATTGGATCGTTCAGTTTGATCCTCCAGACGATCCTCGAGAATATATCCACCGAGTTGGTCGTACAGCTCGAGCAGGAAAAGTGGGCAAAAGTCTGCTATTCCTGCTTGAGAGCGAGTTGGGATTCCTGAGGTATCTAAAAGAAGCCAAGGTGCCTCTTAATGAATTCAGTTTCCCCGCCGATCGTATAAAGAATGTGCAGAGTCAGGTACGTTTTCTTCTACCGTTGAAAATGAACACTAGCTCATTTTTCACCAGCTCGAAAAGTTGTTGCAAAAGAATTACTTCCTTCACCAGTCTGCCAAGGATGGCTTCCGGTCATACCTGCAGGCATATGCTTCATACTCGCTCAAGAAGATATTTGATGTGAATGCGCTGGATCTCGCAATGGTTGGAAAGGCCTTTGGCTTCTCAGTTCCTCCTCGGGTCAATGTGAATATCGGCGGCGGAAGCAGTACTTCGTCAGAAAAGCGGAAACGTCCACGCCATGACGATGAAGAGGAATTGGAGGAACTAGAATTTGACGAGGCAGCATTGGACGAGGATGAGGATAAACCGTTGGAGGTACGGGAACGCCGGAATCAGGGTAAAGGTCGGCGGATAGAGACACTGGGAAGGAAAAGAGTTGAGAAGGAGGTGTACAAGAAGGAAGGGAGCGGCAGAAGATGGAAGCTGGCGGCCAGTGGAGTCGCTGAGAGGTGCTGTAGCATTTACTTTACTATCTATCTCTACGCTAGTACTTAGTGAACATCGGTTACGCCGTCACTCAGTTGTCACTGTCAGTTGTGTTGCAACCGTCATTCAAATCACGTGAACGGACGTGGACCACGTTGCCAAACAGGGACAGCTGCTGGGGCCACCACGATTATTCGTCACCTTCATCTCACTTGTTAGTTCTTTCTTGCACAACCGTCTTCGTCCCCAAACAGCTCCATGGCTACTACTCAGGTCTGTTCTCTTTTACTCTTACCCTGCAACGAGGACGCCAACCCTTCTGCCTGTGCAGCATTACCTCTGGGCGTCTGGCCACTTCGTCTTGCTGCTCTCAGCGCTGCGATATTTTATCGCCTGGATCACTTTCAAAAGCGTCTCGCCTTGGTGGTACAAAAGTGCGTAGTCCTTGCGGTGGCCGGACATGTCCTGATGTTGGCCGCATACGTCCCACAGTGAGTTACACCGGTGCCCTCATCAGCTATGCCATTGTTTGCCAGTGAGTACTGCCGCGAACATCCATCTTACTGTTGCTCATTCCTCTATCCTTGTCAGAAAAGCTCTGGGCGTACGTGTTGGTCGGTTTCATGACGTAATTCTTTCTTATCGACCGAGCAGACTCCTCAACCCAACCTTGCCTATGTCAGGCGTGCCATGATGGATGAAGTACGCAGTCCTTTTATGATTTTATCAATCAAGACACTGACAGGCTCTGTAAAAGAATGTCCAATATCTCTTGCTCGCGTTCTTCTGGTGGTCCTCCAAGCCTATCGCCAGTCCGTATTTCTCCGTCATGTTTGTGTTATACAGCTCATCACTGTATCCTAGTTACCCTTCTTCCATTCGCCATCTTCTCACTTTTCCATGCATTGACCTTTACGCGAACAACCTTGATGACTCAGTTCCTTCCACCAGGACCACCTGCCAGCGCTGGAGGACCGCCTACTCCTCATCCCTATGCGAAAAAGCTGCAGGTCTGGGTTAAAAGTGATTGAATTTCTATTATCTATATATGTTTCCGTGCTAACATGAATGCTCCGCAGACAACTACGACTCCGCTATGCGCGCAGTGGCCTACACCGAACTCCTCATCCTTGTTCGGGTTGTTCTCGGAGCGCTGACACTTCAGAACTCGCTCCTCTCCCCCATTATTTATCTTCACTTTTTGCGCCAACGATACTACCAATCGGCGTTCACTCGTGATGCCTTTGCCGCTACAGATGCTCGCATCAACGCGCTGCTCACTCAACAGAACAATCCGACCTTGATCAACATCTATTCTCAGGCGCGCGGATTGATAGCTCGTTGGGGAGGAAGCAACCTTGCGCCTGCTGCAGCGCCTGCAGGTGGACAATAATTGTATATTGGTAGAACTTACGCCTCCGTGCAAATCATGTTGGAGTGATTTGGGAATGTGTTCATACTCCACTGAACGAAATGACGGGGTGATGACGTTGGGGCAGGTTTCGTAGATATATATATTGCAGCAGGCTGGGTTTCCAATACATACACTGTTTTGAAAACATGGCGCCCACAATATCGTCCGCATTTTCTGAATTCTTCAGCGCTCTTACCGGCATTGCAATGTCGCTCTTCTACTCTCTACTCGGAGTATTCCAGGCCATGTTTGCACTGGGAAAGAATACCATTGGAGCTGTGCTGCAGCTGGGCCAAAGCATTGTGAAGTTGGGTATGGATCTGTTCCAAGGCCTCTTTGGATTTGCTACAGGTGAAATTTTTTGACATACATACGAAATGTCATTTTTCTGATGGATTCTTAGCGAACTTTTTGGCGTTGGCGTTGATCGGGGGTGGCTATTACTTGTACACACAGAAATACCAAGGAAAAAGCCGGAAGACAGTAGCACGGAAATGAAGGGAGAGCACGGAGTGTCTGTAACACGAATTTATTGGAATTTATATCGAGTTGGATGGTACTGGACTGTTCTGGAGCGCCGAGGCTCTTGCCAAACAGGAGCCAATTGGAATCCGAAAATAAAAAGTACTCTCTGCCATTGGCGCGGGACGGCTTGAACGCTCTCAACACCAGCAGAGTTAGACAGGCATGTCACGGATACCAGTACCCTCGCACTCTAACCCCCAGCGTAATCTCGGACCTTCGTCGCCTGTCCCTTTTCCTGGACCGAACTCCGACCGTTCTCCTTCTCCTCTTCCTTCCCGTTTCAACCATAGCCAGAACGGTTCCGTGTCGATGTCGTCGCTCTCGGGTTTTCAAAGCGAAACAAGGAAGAAACAATCAAAGCGGGATGAGGTGCGTGTATCTCTTCTTCCAGTTCGACGTGTCGAGTTTACACGTGGGGATAGGCCATTCGTAAGAAGATAGAGTCTGAACTCGCCCGGAAGCGCACCATTTCGACGACGCAGTACCAGCGGAGCAGTAAGCGTGGCAATAAGTCGAATGCACAAAAGGGAACTGTCGCGGCGCTCAAACCAGCCCCAGCCCTAACAGTTCCGGAGAACATCACTGTCGCGGAAGCAAGTCAGCTTTGTGCTGCAAAACGAACGGACTGTGTCCTTGTCGTCGACGATGACGAGGGGCTCAGCGGTATCTTCACGGCCAAGGATTTGGCGTATCGAGTGCGTCTCCTTCTGTGTCGCGTTGTTCCTATCTTTCATGCGTATCTTAGGTCACTGCAGACGGCTTGGATCCTCATCTCACTCCCGTGCATCAAATTATGACCAGAAATCCCATGGTCACGCAATCGACGACCAGCGCGACCGAGGCGTTGCAGCTGATGGTTTCAAGACATTTTAGGCATCTGGTGGGAGATCTACATATTGAAATCAGCTGCACTCCTAATAATCCTCAACAGCCCGTCTGCAACGAAGACGGAAACGTAGTCGGTCTTCTTGACATCACAAAGGTTTTCCACGAAGCACTCGGAAAGGTCGAGAGAAGTTCAGCTGCCTCCGAGCAGCTCTTTTCCGCGATGGCAGGTGTACAGTCTGAACTTGGATCCGTCTCCTCAAACCCACAAGCTGTCGCAATGCTTGCTTGGGCTGAGAAACTGCGCGAAAAGACGGCCCTTCCGGACCTCACCAGTCTCATGGACTCACGTACTCAGCCTGCCATGGTCGGACCAAAGACAACAGTTCGTGAAGTTGCCAAACTGATGAAGGAAAGGAAAACAACCGCTGTCTGCGTTATGGAAAATGGTTTGGGACCGAACCTGCCCGCTAAGATTGCCGGTATCTTTACCAGTAAAGATGTTGTTCTGCGTGTTATTGCCGCAGGACTGGATGCAGAACGGTGTAGTGTAGTTCGGGTTATGACGCCGCATCCTGATACGGCTGCCCCTACTCTCACTGTTCATGATGCTCTAAAAAAGATGCATAGTTCGTGCATACCCTCCATTTCGACTTCATGATGCTGAATCAGATCTTCTGTAGATGGACATTACCTCAATCTCCCTGTTGTCGAAGCTGACGGACGTTTGGTGGCTATAATCGATGTCTTGAAGTTGACATATGCTACTTTGGAGCAAGTAAGTTATCGTCCACAGCACAACTACTTGAGTGTCACTAATCGTTTATAGATGAATTCCATGAGTGTCGAAGGTGGTCCTACAGATGCAGAAGGCGGACCAATGTGGGGTCGCTTCTTCGATTCCTTCGAGGACTCAGAATCGGCCCTATCAGGGTCTCGAATACGGAATGCACCATCGATGGGCAGTCTTTCTCACCTCATGCCGCGTTCACCTCAGTCTGAGGTGCATCCTAATGACTCGGCGTCCGTTATTGACGATGAAGCATCCGTACTGGAGGAATATTCCCGCAAAAAGAACGCCGCGCAGGCTTCCGCCCCTGGACCTCTTCCTGCCGATGATGGTACTTACGTCTTCAAGTTCCGTACACCCAGTGGCAGGACACATCGCTTCCAAGCTCGTCACGACGACATTGCACACTTGCGAGAAATCGTTTCTGGGAAGCTAGCCACAGATCCCTTCTTCACCGAGTTCACAGCCGCGGAAGGCTCTGACATACGGCCTGATCCCATTGATTTTCAACTATCGTATACTGACACAGACGGCGACACAGTTCTCATTACCTCGGACCATGATGTTACTGACGCTGTGAAGATTGCACGGGTCTCCAATTCGGACCGCGTTGTCCTGTTTGTACAGGGCGGCAAGGGCTGGGACGAGGCTGGTGCAGGCAATAGTGACGCCAAGGATGCCGAAGTTTCTGCTGCTGCTCAAGAGATTGTAGAATTGGAACAGTCAGAAGGTTTCAGCAAGGAGGCAGCAGCTCCACCTGTGCCTCCTCCATTCGATCAAGTAATGGGAATACCCAGAGACCTACTTCTACCTGCAAGTATCGGAGCTCTTGCTGTTGCCATTATTGGGGTGTTCACAATTTCTCGATTAACGGCGTCGCAGTATTAATTTGAGGCCAAGAGAAAACGGGAGGAGGGCTAACTGATTTTATGTGGTGTTTGGGTTGTTCTAGCCACGCTTTAATTTTCCATGACTGTTGATTTATACCTATGGATGAAATTACGACCAAGATTAATGTATCCTCTTTTCTTTTGTACCTCAGAAGAATATCCGTGAGTTGGGTTGGCACAACTTAGAGCTAGAGCATTCTCGGCCCAAATTGGCAGGTGTGATCGACCACGTGGCTGGTAATTACGTTCCGAGGTCGCGTTGAAATTCACTTGTTCCCTTGTTCAAGTCCAGTATTCTGCATCGACAGCCAACCTGCCATCTCAGAACTCACTGGTTTCCTAGACATATTGAACCTCTGAAGATGTCAAGAAGAGTTGAAAAGGAGGCCTTATTGGCGTCACTGGTATGCTCTTGTGCTTCAATTGACAGCTACTGCTAACATTAGCTTGTCGACCAGACTAACAAGCTGTTCTGTGCAATGCTCGATGAGATCGTCATGGACGCTGCCATTGAAGCTCACCATGATGTCTTGAAAGGTCGTTCAATATGCTCCACATGCAACACTCGGTCTGTATATTGCTGTATGAAGTGCTGACAAACTGATTGTTTTCGCTCATACAGTTGTAATGCCGGTGTGTATGTCTCTGCAAGGTAGAATGGGATGTTAATTACCCGTACCAGTGCACTTACCCGGCTCCGCGAGCTCCTCATCACAAACCGTGCCGTCCTCGAGGCCAGGCACACCTGCATCTGTGGACAACAAACATGGAAATGGTACAAGCACACCGAATGGCACAAAACTGGACGGAAGCACTGTTTATCTGGACTGTGTTCAATGCTCTCGTCCGGTAACTGCAAACACCTCTGGTGTATCCCACACTACTTAAAGTTATGTCTTCAGATTGCCTCGAGTCGTTACGCGCCACACCTTGCCGGCTGTATGGGGCTCTCTACAGCCAGAAGATCTGCCGCACGGACGAATTCCAAGCCCAAGTATACTTCTTCACTGCAAACTGCGTATCATATTTGACACAATAACAGACAATCTTCTGATCCCGGTAGGTCCGTATCTCCAGCTACGGACGACGGGAACGTCTCAGAAGATAGCCGGCCGCTCAAGTCTAAGAGCAAGTCAAAAAGTAAGCGAGCAGGTACGACTTTACTTCCGCAAGTTCGCTTTGAGTTGATTACCGGCTCTCACAGACGAAGCCGAGTTCAACTTGAAGCGGAAACGGGTAGGATTGCTTCGCTGGTCATCTATGCAATGTGCTGAAAAACATAGGATTCACTCAAGACTTCACCGCAAGTATCTCCCAATAAGAAGCAAAAGCAGCAGAAAGGTGTGCCTTGTCTGTTGTCCACGTACATTTGTTCAAACGAGTTCAGGATCCCCGGTGTCGAGGGTTAAGGCAGAACATGACGGAATGTTATCGATGCCAACTCTGCCATCCACTAACTCGCACTCTATGGTACCTTCAAAGCTACGAGAGGCCTCTTTCCTGGACAGGTCTTCACCCTCATCTCGCGGATCTTCACCGGATGTTGGATCCATCATGACAACAGTATCTTCCTCGTTCTCAGGACACAGCCCAACATTTGCTTCTCGTGGTTCTAATGCAAAGGTGGTGAAGGGCAAGGGTCCTCCTCGCCCCATTCCGAAGAGAATGAGCCCGCCCCGGCCTCCACCACCTACACTTCTACCGGACTATATCCAGGGTGAGTTGTGAGTTCCCAATGGAAGCGTCAGCGCTCATGAAAACTTGTAGATGATGCCGGCGACGAAACAGGCTCATCAACTGACACGGACAGCTCCTGAACGGCATCATTTTGTTCATCTCATTGGATTTATTTATGTATGGTACTGTATTTTAATCGCAATCGCAATAGCATCAGCCCAATCCTATAGGATCAAGTGAAGCGACCCCATAGTCAACACGCGGAGATACATCTGACCCAAGGAGTTGCCGTCGTTTGCGGCCGGTCACCACAATGGGGATAATACCCACAACATAGAAACAATCTACGTTTGGTTGTCTTGTTAGAGCTTGTAAGGGAAAACAGCTGCGGCCGCAAATGTCAATAATAGATAACTCGAAGAGAAGCACCAGACAGACTAAGCCGAAACTGCTAAACGCCGATCTTCTGATCGAACTTGAATACTAGTACTGGGATGGATGGAACACTCACAGCAACAACATGTTGGATCTTCTGATACGAGCAAGCTATTGAATGCAGCGGGCCGTGGCTCTTTGTGACAATCGCGAAGCTGATTGCGCTAGCGGCGGCGATAGCTTCTATGACGGCAGAATCTATTATTGATGCATAGTAGTAGGAAATATTTGGAACAAAACCTGTGAATGGAAGCGACACCTGCATCAGAACAGATGTATAGTCCTCCTACATACTAGAGTGAGAAGACCGATATGAAAGGAAAGATGGCCCCGTCCGAAAACCAAATCCTGCGTTGATGTTTCTATCAAAAGATCGCAAAGTCGAGTCAGTACTACGCACGTTTCAACAAATTTGATTTCCTCTCAAAAGTGTTCATCGAAATGGCGTGGTATAATCACATAAGGGATATGAAGTTGTTTCGGACCCAGGCGCTGAGCTCCGTGCGAGTGATCCTTGATGAATATATTGATTAGGCATTGAACTGTCGAGCGACAAAAATCATAACGGTTTGAACTGTCATAAGTACGGGAGTGAGATATTTTCATTGCAGAGTTGAATTCACTTTTTTGAACTAGTGCAGTGTAAGATAACACTTGCATGGAGGCGGACTCCAGACTTGATATCCTGAGAACCAGAAAGAGCTGACCGGAAACGCTTACTTGACTGCTAGTGACAAGCGACGATAACCGATGTTGCCATTCAGATCGAAGACAAGTACACCAGAGTGGTCATTCTGCATCGACAATCAAATTTTGCTTGAGCTGCAGCCGAGCGACGTCAAACTTCGAACTGGACTTATTACACCCTCATTCTGTGTTCAGGATGTTCGGAGTCAAAATTTCGACGGGTATTGCAGCCGAGGAGATTGATTATACGTACAGTTTTGTGAACATGCCAAGATAGTCGAGATCGCAGGTGATTAATAATTCTCAACTTTTATGGCGTCTGCCAAAAGTCAGACCGTGAGAAAGTTCCAGGATTTCTTTGTGTCCCGGCCCGGACAGTCAAGCTTTCAAGTTCGACACCATGCACACGCTCGCTTCCGGCCCAGGTAATTATGTACGTCGTCTCGTATTCTGCACAATTTGACAGATAAGCAACCAGCGTATGGCGCGGTTGTCGCCGCCACCTTTGTTATTGGTCTATGGGTAGGGTCGAATGTATCGCCTCGGGACCCAGCCAAGAGCGACAAGCCTCATGGTCAGCCTGTCGAGGCGGCCGGAAAGGGTACAGAGGCCACTGACCCTCTGCGAGATATCGGTGAAGATGTTGAGAGCGATTCGGAAGCTGAAGATGAAGACAATGGTGATCTCTCGTCTCTCAAAATCGATCCCACTGAGGAATGTACAATGGTACCTTGGCGTCCCTGAGAATTTGAATGTTTACTCAAGCGCGTAATATTTGCAGGTTCTCGTGGTCAGAGAGGATTTGGGTATGACTTCAGGAAAAATAGCCGCACAGTAAGTTGCCTCTAAGCTGAAAGTTCTGGTTTGTTTGTGACATCTTGAGTCTTTAGGTGCTCGTATGTTGTCATCTTTGTTGTTGACCAAATACTAAACACAAGGGTATCCAGACATGGGGTCCTTGCGTGCTACCAGTCTATGCTGTCTTCGAATGTACCGGTGTGTGGATTTGGATGACTGATCTCCAAAATCTTTACCGAGGAATTTGCAGCTATTAAGACGCTGGGAGCGCTTAGGGTACGTTAAAATGCCGTTCATTCATATGCCGTATCGATTTGACACACCCTTTCAGACAACCCAAATTGACGCGTCGGTGTTCGAGCGAGGACTCACTTCTGGTGCTGCAGGCTCTAGCTCAAAGCCTGAATCTATGCACGAGAGCGATCAAAGACGCGTAGGTACTTGTGTTATCATACACCTTTATAGCTGAACCACTTTTATCTAGCGGAAGAACACAAATTGAGGCCGGTTCCCGAACAGTTCTCGGCATTGTTGGTGAGTCGACAACGCCTTTGGATATGACACGTCTGGCTGAAAGATATCTAGGACCCGTTGATCTTGTGAAGAGGGTTACCGGAACGTTGCGGCCGCTTTAGTAATGTTACTTTTCTGCCTTAAGAAGTCTTGGAGGGTACACGCCTCTTGAATTTTCGGTTTCTGGTACTTGTGTGATTTAATGTAGTAAGAATAGCCAAGCGGAGGCCATGCGCAAGGGCAATTGAGTTCTTGTTACCAAGACACCCTAAAATAGATATTCCCGGTTGCTCTGTGGTCCTCCCACCACTGCCACGAATTGCCAGAGCTTTTCCAGATATCGAATACCGTGCAGGTCTCGGTCAAACGATACTAACGACATCCCATAAGGCAAGCGGAACGGAACGTGGACTGGGGCTTGGCTGTGCCACCCTTTGTATCAATCAAGGCCAAACAGGAAACACAGGAATTTGTGAGCGTTCGGCACCTTTCCTCCAACGAACGCAATACCAAAGCTAACTCACTCTCTTTTCTCTTTCTTGCCGTCACCTTCCTTCATTGCTCTTCATCAAGGGCACGACAATCCTTTTTACTCGCAGGCCGACGTCTCCCATGGCGCACCAGGCAGGTTATCCAGACTCAGACGAGTCTTACCACCACTATCAGGCCAAGTCGCCGTATTTCCAAGAACCGCAGTCAGAAGTCAAGGCGTCCTACGATGATCTCATCGACGATTATGCTTCTCCCTACGCCGTCAATGCCCATCACAAGACGTTCGCCGTCGAAACCCTAGCGATGGGCGCGCCCCAGCACCGCCGGGGGCCCTCAACGCCCATGAAGACTACATTTTCCTCAAAGCAGTCCGATGACGCTTTCCACGATCAACCACTGCCTCTTTATCCGCCTCTGCCGGCCAAGGATATGGAGAAGCAACGGTGGTATCAATGGTCCAATGTGGGTCTGCCAGTTCTCTGATTTTGATTATGACCATCTCAGGCCGTTCTAGATAATTCCGGACTCAATAGCGTGTCGTCTATACGTCCTAACGGTTCTCATCGAAACCGCAATAGATCTTACTATCGAAGGAGAGCTGCTCGTGAGGGTGAACCGAGAGACGCAGGACAGCCAAAACACCAAAAAGATGTCCGTTTATCTGACCATATTTGCCTTAGCTCAGTAAGCATAACCCCCCCTTTTTCCCTTTCATTCGTTTAACAAGTAGCACAGCGTCTTTCAATTCTACATGGCTGCAGAGGCTGTCGTGACAAGAAATACACTACAATTTATCGCTCTAACGTATGTCCCTGCCTTCCTTCTGGGTTCAATCCAAGTATTCAATATATCCACAGTCTCTTCAACGCTCTGCTACTTCTCTACGCTGTCATACAGATAGGCGAAATCAAGGAGGTGGTCCAGAATGCCGATGGAACCTCTGGCGGCATTTCTGACATCCCAATCAACGTTCTCACTGTAATCATCCCTTGCGTTATCGCAGCTGCCGAACTTGCGTTTATAGGCCTGGGGTGGAAAATTTACCACGAATTCGGTTGGAAAGTATACAAGTTCCTTGGCGCTGACAGGAGGATCAAGAAGCTATACGCCAATTACCAGATTTATGAATGTCTGATCAAATTCGATGTTTTCTTCTTTGCGGGGTTTTCGGTCCAGTTTTTATGGCTGGTACTCAACAGCAACGACTGGGAATATTATGTGACCATCGCTGCTCTTCCTCTATCGATCGTCCTTTTGGTGGAAGGTCATTATGCTGCGAAGCATGAGAACAAGTGGATGATGGCGACCTTCATGTCAGGCTGTGTAGGTGCGATGGTGTATTTCATATACAAGGTATGCACTCGTTATAATGCTGTCGATGAATCTCATAGATTCCTCTAGCTTGTGAAGGTCCTCATGTACAAGGATCAGGATCAACAATTTGAATTCGTATGGAAGTCGCTTACCACCTTTTGTAAGACTTTGGCGGCATCTTTACCACGCATACCCGTTGATGTTTGTTTCAGCCGTCATTGCAATCCTGTTGCTTACCGTCACATTCGTTTTTTCATACCTTATCACGAGAAGTTTCGGCCGAGGATTGAAAGACTCTTGTTGGTATCTCTGCGAATATACACCGACCAATGCTGACGATCTCTCGTTTAGTGAAACGAAAGAACACCGTGTCTGGGAAGAATCTGTCGCATAACAGAGTAGCCAGCGCCAATCCAAATCGTATGAGCATCGAATGAGCATGGTGCTTCATACAACCTTCCATGATTTTCTAAATCATTGTACTGATTACTTGGGCATTGCATACATCACGGCACGGACGTTTGACACAGGTATCTTGAACATCTGGCTGGCTCTATCCTTCGCATGTTCTGTTGCACTCCCTTACTTTACATTATTATACCATAAACTCGGTACTGTTCGACCTTTTAACCTGTAGATTCAGGTGTAGCTGTTGTCTGTTTATATCCTCTGCGTATAGATGTATTGTTAGGCCAGTCTCTATCCGCGTGTGACATCTGAGTTCTGCCGACGTGTCACGGCCAAATTTGAACATGTACACGAAGGTAAGTACAGCAATCCACTCTTTCTCGCATGTCATCACGGCAAGTACCATCACCCATTCCACTGGTCGAGAGACTTATCCACAGTCGTGAATGCAGAATTCGAGCACCTCTTCGCGACCGGTCACCGCTACTACCACTGTCGGGGCGTTCCTCCCCCGGCGGAGGCCATTTTGGTGAGCCCAGTGGACACCGCTACGCAGATGACTTGGAGGGACAAAACGACGAGATGCTGGAGGGGCTGAGCGCCAAAGTAAAGCTGCTGAAGGATGTGAGTCGTGATCTGTGCTCGCCTTGCGCCCCTTCATGTTGTTCAAAAGCGAATGAACACTCGAAATACAGATAACTATTGGCATTGGGAACGAAGTTCGAGAATCAACGGTGCAGCTAAGCCACATGGTGCGTTTTTATCAGTTCGCCTTGAAGATGCGACACTGAACTGCGCGACAGAACGACGCCTTTGCAGAAACATCCGGGATTCTCTCAGGGACGTTTCGTCGAATGAACAACATGGCTGCGCGCCAAGGCTGTCGGTGGCTGTGGTACATCGTCTTCATGGTCGTCGTTTTCTGGTTTTTCCTGGTTGTCTGGTGGTTCCGGAGGTGATGCACGGCACATTATTTATCGCTGTTCTCGTTCATCACTTGTATATATTAGCCAATAAAGACGCGCGCAACCACCCTCGCATGTTACGAACAACCCGCACAAATAGATACAGTAGATATAAATGTTATGAATCATCTCCAAGTGATGCCTGTCCAATCTCCAAGATCATTCGCCGACGAAGATAGGGAATATCAGCCTGGGTGAAGTTGAATGATTCTTCACCCTTGGATAGAGATTGCAAGAATTGACAGGTAAATACCCCGCAATCATATCCATTCTCTTGTTGTGGCGTGTCCTTCTTGAATGTTACGTTCAGTTGCTCCAAGTGTTATGACCACACTCCTACACACCTTGAGCGTATAATCTTCCCAGCCAGTGAAGTCGAAAGGCTTCTTCTTTTTATTACGATGTTCGGCATCCAGGTAATGCCGAAGATGCTGAATTGAAGTGAGAAATGGTACATTGTCCACAGGAACTGTATATCATACCTTGAACACCAGCTGCCGGTTCATATTCATACTGTCATATGATTCTATTCGTTTGCGTCGGAAATTGATGGCCGCGGCCGTCCAGTGCATGTTGTTATGATTAACTGGTATAAGCACCATATCTTTTGCGAATATGTCAAACTGCAAAACTTTCAGTCATGGCGCACAACTGTCTGCTTATCATTCGAACCTTTTTCGTCCATTTTGCCAACCGCGCTTTCTCATAGCCGTCCTTGTCCAATTTCGACCAAAAGAAGGTACTGAAATAATGTACATTCAACGGTGTCACCTTCCCTTTCGCTGCTCCATTGACTGCAGGATTTTCCTTGCTAGCTTCGGAGCGTCCAAGGATCATCGCCCCGTAAAAGTTGATGATCTCGTCATTTAGCCATTGACCGGGCTTTAATCGTTGAAGGTCTTGCCCAGTGACTTGTTCTCGCTCGTACTTTGACACGACACCGGACCTTTTAGGAAGGTTTTTACTTTGAATTCGTCTTCGTCTGGGAGCGCCTTTGGTAGGGGTTTTTGTTTTGCCCCACGGAGGCGACGTTCTATTTGTGCATCTTTCGTTCTATCCCTCAACTTGCGCTGTTCTTCTGCGGGGCTGAATGGCACGGCAGGCCTGGGTCTGTGCTCCATTCAGTCTGGGTGTCCTTGATTAGACACAGACACATACCCATTCAAAGTAGCGCGGGCTTTCTCGAGAGCAAGACGAAGGTAGCTTGGGAATTCCTAGATACATTTTAAATTGAAGGATGGGAGGAAATGGAAGGACATTCTCACAGAAATGTCTGAATGCCTACGCAATCGGGTTGGTTGGATGGGCTGAATAGATTTTGAACGTAGGTCCGTCAAAGATGGTGAGGCTGTCGGATTACGGTATTGGCGTCTCGGACATGAACAGTGAGGAGCACACGCACCAGATATCAGTCTCTGCCTTGGTGGCGTATCGACACCCTCTAGCAAAGCACGGTACTGAAGCAAACTGTCAAACTCTTGGACAGTGGAACCATAACCTTTGGCGATGTTTTTAGAGCCTGTCCTGCAAGAGAAGTGGTTGCTTGCTCACCTTGTTTCTTGTTCATCTTGTACAATTCTGTTAGCACTCGCGTTCGTTCTTTTGTCTTATCGGCTGCTACTTGAGCTTTATGCTGGGGGGAATGAGAAGAGCGGCAAGACACGCGGGGATGAGGCCTACCTGAGCAGCATGTATATGAGGTCTATCGTAATGTTTTATTTTAGCTAGATGGGGCGTGAGAGCCTGAATGGAATGCTGGACGCGACCAGGTGTAGACTCTGTATCCGAGCGGGAAGAAGACGGCTGAGGTGAGGGAAATGTAAGGGTATTGCGGGCCGGCGGGACGGGAGGGGGACCCATGGAACCTTTCCGGCGGGGTGGTCGTGGGTGCGGCTTGCGAAGGGGCGTGTCTCGAAAGTTGCTGGGTACAGGGCTGGCTTGATAAGATTTATACTGAAATCGTGGGTGTCCTGTGACGAGACGCTTCCATGAAAAGAGCTATTCTGTGAAAATTGAAACGGCGACTGCGAGTCGCGCCCACGTTGTTCCACTGAGTGTTTCTCCCGCCATCCGTCGCCTGCTGTACTCAAACTCTCTGCGACACTGCTCTGCCTTGATTTGACGTAGAGGCGCGACGGACCTGCTTCTGCGTTCTGATGAGAAGGCGACGGCGGTGGTGGCATGTCCTGAGATTGATCCTGCAACTCTTTCGGCTCTTGACGCGCCTCAAGGTGCGAATCAGACTTTTGTGGCACTTGTACAAGGGTCAGAAGATGCGGTAAGACGCCGTCGATACAGCCGTACTCACCGCGTATGACGGAGGATACCGTGTCGCCAACAAGGTGGTAAATGGACGTCGCGACCGCCTTCCAGCGAGAAGAAAGAGACTGTGAAGGACTTGCTTTCTCGCCTGAAGGACCGAAGAGAGTACGACGAGGCTGTTTTGATGGAGGTTCTGGTAGGGGGTCGTCTGCTGGTCGTTTCTGGGTGCTCATGGAAGAGACGGCAATGTGCGCCAAGACAGAGGAGCAAAATGTAAGACCCAGTTTGGCGGTGAGGGTAGTAGTCGCGACGTGCACTTGGTCTGGCGAGTGATGGTCCTCCGCAAGTGGTCGGCTTGGGTAATCAGTCACGTGGAGAGTGTCTCGAGTTCGAACCTCGACCGGCGCGCAGATCCGCATACAGCTGACGAATATTGCATTCACACCGGGGAAACTACGCGGCGTTAGAGCGGCAACCGACGAGCAGAGATGTAGGCTAGAAACAGCCCAGTGCCAGGTTGTAGCCGCCAGCGGCATCGCAGTAAGACAGCCTAATAAAGCAAAACACCCGGCACTGGCAGCGGCATCATGCCATCTTCCCTTCCTTCACCATACATCACCATTATCGAATTCACACGTCCACCATTTATATAAGGGGCCCCGGGATACTGACCTGTTATTCTTCCCTGCATTGCGCCCGTCTTGGCTCTTACTCATTAACAGTACCTTCTCGCAAGTGCTTCGTTGATATCAAGATGGGCATGAGCTATCGCCGCTATCTCGCTGGGGAGCGCATTTATGGCTGCTCTACCTGCAAGACCCATCTGGCAACCATTCACTCCATGATATCCAGAGTATGTCTTTCCATCGACACCCTAATTGCACCTGCCTACTAATTCCCCCTTCACAGGCGTTCAACGGCCAGCACGGCAGGGCTTATCTCTTTGACGGCGTGTATGTTCTTCCTTGTCTTCTGCCGGCTCCTTCTCGTTTGACCTAGTTCTGCTCCAGTGTCAATGTTGTTGAGGGAGAGCCGAACGATCGCACCATGACGACAGGCGCTCACACCGTGCGAGACATCTATTGCTGCAAGTGCAGCACCTGTCTCGGATGGAAATACGTGCGTCCCTCATGTTCATCTATCATTTAATCAAACTAAACAGCCCTGTGCAGGACAAAGCCTATGAGCCTTCCCAGAAGTACAAAGAAGGCAAATACATCCTTGAGCGTAATCTGCTTACGGACGTTCAGTAATCGTCACGAGCTGTATCCAGTGCTCGTGTTGATGACCTGCCCGTCGATTCTCACCCCTCCTGAAGAAGGTTCTGACGGGGGACGCTCATTCGTTTGCGTCTTGGTTTCATATATCGTCTTTTTCGGACTATTAGCGGAGCTGCGTCATAGTTCTAACTTGGTTTGTAGAAAGGGGAGGTTCTGAGCGTGGGGAGAGCACACGAGCAGAAGGCGGCGTTTTTGTACCAGCCACATTTGCGACATGTCTTCCCCCCGTGACGGCCAGTCTCTACCTAATCCCTGAACATTGCTGACGCTTCCAGCCTACCTATATTCCCCCTGCGACACGACTCACAATTCCCCAGTCGGTATTTGTCGCGTCCAGTACTTTACCAGCGTCCTTTTTATCTTCGATAGCTCCATTCATCCATCCTAGAACAGCAGCCAAACCCACATCGCTCTGCTGGCTTGTAACAAATATGTATCACACCATATCTATAGTTTCAATAGGATATACTTGGCGGTCCAAATGTAACGCTTCACATCCCATTCCAAAGACCGAGAACGATTTTAGTTATGTTGTGACGCACCGACGATCATATGTGCCGGAGAAACCTGTGGCGTACGGCAATTTCTTGACAAAGTAACAAGTCCGAGCAAGTGATAAGGATATTCCGACCGCTGTTAGCTGTGGGTTGGCAAGGTACTGCCAGGGTGTGCGCCCGTTGTCGCTTGTAGGCCGGAATAGTGGCTGGTGCCGAACTCCGGCATGCCACCGACCTAGCCCGAATATCCGAATATCAGGGCAGCATTAGCGGGCTTCTATAAAAGGAAATCCCCAATTGTACGTTTGACAATTTGGGGAATCCCCCAAAGCATTTAATTACTCTCAATCGTCCCTTCTCTCTCTCTTCCCCGCACCGTCACTTTCCGTCACCCTGTTTCCATTCGAGCATTTGCCAGCACAATGGGTCCGTTTATTTCTCTGTTTGGCGACCTCGACTCACAGTTTTCTCGTCTTAGCGTCTTTGACCATGTCACGACCCACTATCTCGTCGCCGCTTGCTGGGTCCTCGTGCGCTTCTGGACAGGCGAAAAGGATCGTGCCCCGACGAAATCCATCTTTCCCATCTTCGCGCGCCCTTCGTCCATTTCCCTCTGTTGCTGGTGCTCTCCAGCCGTTCGGCTCAAAGGCGAGCAACAAGAAACCCATAAAGATCATCGAACCTCCCGCCAACCACTTCCATACCTTTGTGCTCGACCTGACCCAGGCCGAATTCAGCCGCCAGGATTGAGCGCGCGTGTAGAACCCGCTGCAGTGCAGATGTCGGACTCGGGGAGCTGCAGTTTGGGCGCTGCATAGCCATGCACGACCGGAAACGCGACGAAGAAGACCACAAAACAACCTCGATTTATCAGTTTCTATACACGCCGACTTCCTTTCTTTCCATACGCACACAATATTGTTTATTATCCGAGTACGTTCGACCTGCTCTTTGGCCCGTTGCACATTTTGAGCCATGCATTCTCCATCCTCTTTACAGTAGAGTCCTATCCATAGACATGGTAATTTTGTTACTTATGCAGATTGTGCGCGTGTAATGCGTGTATATACCACTTCTCGAGGCGTTTTCCAATTGTACTTGTACGACAGCCTTTTAACTATGCCTTGCCTTCTGCATGACCGTATGCGTTCGGGATGACGTGTTTGTGACATAGTCATACGTACGGTGACGTGTTGTGTATGACAAAGAAGTCAGGGGGGTCATCGCTCATACTCGGATTTTCCGACTGACCACCAGAAACGTAGCATCCCAACCCACGACAACATCGGCCGGGAAGTGGACGGAATAAGTAAGGACCATTCATACACGAATGCTATGAGGCGGTAATTTGGATGGATGCCGGGTCGAACTTATAAGAATACAAGGAAGTCACCTACTTATGGATAGTTGGGGCCAAGGTCGTCGATGAGCCGTTGTTGACGGAATTGAACACCTGTTTATATAGTCATCGGATAATGCCAAGAATAAGCATACCAGGACGGAGTGGAATTAGGTGGAATTCCGTACAGAACGCGGGGGAAATACTCGGGGGATATGCAATAAAGCTGGGAAGTTATTTAGCTGTCTGTTTGCCAATGAGGGTATTTTTGGCGACCTGTGAAATATCAAGCTAAGTTTTCCCGAGAGGAAGTGCCGGAAAGAACCCACTTTTCATTAAGATAGCAGAACTCCGTGATGAGAAAAATCCCCAAAGGATCGATCGAGATACTTACTGAACTTACTGATTCGACCAAAATATAAAATTAACGGGCATGTGCTGCACTGTGTACGTGGAGGCTCGTTGGCTTTAAAACAAGCGCCGAAAGCTGGAGTTTGGTCATCAGATCATATGCGTAGGGAACTATTCCCAACGAGGAGTCCAGGACAAGGACAAAACGAGAATAACAGCAACCGCACAGGTACCTGATCCATCAGCGTAACAAGGCACTCAAGATTAAAAGAGAGGCACTAGTTCAACTCGAGGTCATCCAGGGGCAGTCCGTGGACGTTGATCCTTGTTGGTCCACGCGATTATCTGCAAGGCACCTCGTGCTTACAAACTCTAATTGTTCAGGTTAGCTTCGTCGTACCATCTAACGAGGCTCCAACCAGGCTATACCTTTCCACGGAAGACCAAGGCTAGCCAGAGAACGGGCGATAAGATTAGATGAAGGTACATGCTCCCCACGTGGTGGTGATCTAAATTCATCAGACCTCCTCGTCCTGCCTTGTCGTTACCGGATACAGCGGATGGAATGGTCTCATTCCGTGATTCCTCCCTCTTGTTCCCATCACCCTTGGGTTTATCTTATGATTATTCCTTTTCCGCAGCCTCCGGTAGGACTTTACAAGAGGCATTCACCAATCCCCGGGTATGGATCCGACCATATGGAGAGACCTATGTTTATAAAGAGCGTTAGCTCATTCTTGGGGTATTTGAGTTTAGACTCACCAAGCCTCCTTGGTATTTAAAAATAGGACCCGCCGCAAAGTTTTTCAGACAAACTCGCTTCTTCTGACAAGCTAAGACGTTGGATTGAATGAATTTTGAAGGTTTTTGAAAAAATGTCTCTTTGTTCCGCGCTGTATGTGAATTTGGAGTGCTTCTACAGAGAATACCTGATCCCTAGCGGATGCCTAAATTTGCGTCATGTAGCCATCTATCGGCTCCGCAAGGTCCTTGGAAGGAAACCGGTGAGAATGATCCTTGGAATGTCTTGACCTGGAAATCGGAATGGGATTGGTTCCGATTGGAATGGGAGAGCCGACAGCCGCCTGTGAACGGGTGGCCCTCTTGTGCTGTGTAAGTAATGTCGTACAACAATGCCAGGGTTCTACTTTAGACGGTTGTACCCGAGAGAACATGCAGTAATACCGCAAAACAGCTTTAATTGGACAGCACGTTGGACCGAAACATGGCAAAACGGGTCGCAGAGGAAAGGGTTGGCTGTATCGATTCGCAAGGCATCTCCTGACGTGATACATACATGATAGGGTATGAAGAACTGACACTTGTGGTTGACATGTACTTGTTGATGAACGGAGATGGCCGAATGAGTGAGGGCGGTGAGGTGAGCAGGACCCGCGAATCCGGACCCTAGATGCCGGTTACGGAGGAATAAAAGAGGGAAAAAACGGGAAACAATGGGGAGAATACGGGCCGAAAAAGGGAATTTGACCAAATAAGGCGAAAAGGTAGGAGTCTGTAGGTAATCTGCAAGACGAATTGGTCCAATTTGAGTCGCTTGCCGTTTCCCTAAGGCTATCCTATCCCCTCCGCCTTTCTTTACGACACACCCACGAAACACGATTTTGAACGACCTCCCTCTCAATCTTGCCTCTTTTCTTTTCCTACTGCCTTGCTCGTCTTGACTCGTCTTTCACGCTCTCCTATCTCACTTTCTGCCCGACTCTTCTCATTTTATTCGACACTTTCATTTGCGCTTACTCTGACCTTTCTGAGGTACACCGTCCTGCGGTCTTTTATTCTTTCTTATATTCAACATCTTCCTCAGAAATGGACAACTGGAGAGTAGCTGTTCTTGGTGATGGTGGTGTGGGCAAAACAGCTCTCGCTGTCCAGGTGCGCATTCATAGCTCGTGCTCAAGCCTGTATCTGATCTCAAGCCTCAAGTTCACGTTAAACTGTTTTGTTGGTGCGTTTCTCACCTGTCGTCTTGTATCTCTCAATTCACGCTTGCCTATAGAGGTGTGTCTCATGGCCACCGACCTGACGTACTCTACTACTACTACTTCGTTTGCCAGACATATGACCCAACGATAGAAGACGCTTACCGGAAGCAACTGATAGTGGACAATCGTATGTGTTTTGTAGAAGTAATTGACACTGCGGGGCAGGGTGAGCACATACCCCTTCATTTCGTGCACCAGCATCTGACGTCGAGCCCAGAGGAGTATGCTACACTACGAGATCAATGGGTTCGGTCAGTCTCCTCAGCATCTTCCAGCCGGCTCCTTTATCCATGGTCTGTCTCGCTAGGGAGGGTCAAGGCTTTATCCTTGTGTATTCAATCGCATCTCGGTCAACGTTCGATCGTCTGGAGGTCTTCCGTCAGTCGATGCGGCGGGTGAAAAGGGGAGATCCCATCTTTATGCTAGTCGGCAATAAATGCGACAAAGCTTACGAGCGGGAAGTGTCAAAGGAGGAAGGTGCTGCTCTCGCACGGCAGTTTGGCTGCGAATTTATCGAAACGTCGGCGAAAACAGCACAAAATGTCGAGCGCCTATTCATGAATCTCGTGCGAGCGCTGCGACAAACACGAAGTCTAGAAGCAGGTCCAGTGAGCGGAAGTGGCGCGCCACCGAAACAGAAAGAGAAGAAATCGACAAAGTGTATTATCGTGTAGGGGTGCTCTCTGGGATATTGGTTGTTTAGATCCTTCTTTACCTGCTTTGATGATACCACTATGGCCTTTCTTCTTCGTTGCGGTTACACCCCCTCCTTTGACTTTTTTTCTCGCTTCGTGTTGGAACATGCATTTGTCACGAATTCTAGTACATGTATATCTGACGGAGACCTGCTGCATATCGTACGTGTTACGATCGTCCATTTACATACACGTAAATCATGACGGCGCCTACAGAAAGGACACGTCGCGCCACGCCGACATAGCCTTATTCCATCACTAGGAGACGTATATATAATCTTAGGATTTACCCTGTAGCTGGATCAGATGTCGATGGTTTTGACCGCCTTTAAATGTCTGGAACCGGACATTAATGTTTCGTCTATACGTGACAACCAAGTGTTCCATGCCAGCCGAAAAGCGCTTGAAAATAGCAATGTATTCCGTATGTTTTTGATTCCCTTTTTGTCTTCACCATGTAACATTGGCGGCGTTCTAGGTGATATGTTCCGCTGCTGCGACAGCCGAACAACTCGCGCCGACGAGATAGTCAGACTCGATGAGCATGCCAGTAATCTGACAGTTCTCTTGAATGTTCTACATTATCCCATCTGTCCCCCCATCCGAGTTCACAGCCATACAAAGCCTTATCGCGACCGCAACAGCGCCCAGTCCAATCATCTGTCCCAGCCGCAGTACAATCCCGGAACAGTGATTCCGCTGCCTATTATACCACTGCTACTCTCACTTGCAGACAAATATTGCATCGAATCTATCACCGAAACACTGAGCGTCCATCTATCAGCACATGCACCAACAGATCCCCTCCGTGTATATGGCTATGCCGTTGCGTTTGGCCTAGGAACGGCGGCGTCGACGGCGAGCCAGTACCTTGATCCAATGGCGTCCTATGCCGCATCTCAAGTTGAAGTCATCCCAACAGTGGCTGCGTATCACAGAGTCCTCGTTCTGCAGAACTTCCGAGTCCAGGCGCTGCGGCGAATTCTTTCCGGGGAAGAAATATTTCCTCACGGTGTGTTTCCATCAGCTTGGCACAATGTAGTGTTAATGCTCCGACCACTGGCAGGATACGGACTCTGTGCATCCCATCAGCGACAGACAACGTCAATTTGGGAGGCTAGAAGGTCATTTCTTATGGGCAGAATTCAATCAAGTCAATTCTAGATGCTCATTATACTCGCTCGACACTTAATTATCTGCCTACTTCAGATACAGACGTTGCCGGTGAGATGGACGTTGTACGGCCATTATTAGCAGATTGCAAAATCTGCCACAAGGCCTGTTCTGCCGCGGTTGACATGCTCGGCGTAAGCTGCTCGCATTCGAACCTAGAATCTCAATTACTGACTTATCTCGAGTACAAATGTAGAAGGGTCGTCCGACGTGTGGATCAGCTCAAGGAAACGACAGATGGTGATGTTCCTATCAACGGGATATATGATCTCTAATTACCTGAATGAATAAGAGTAGTCTAGGTGCTAGGTGTTGTGCCAAAGTAATGTCTTCAAATTCTTCCACTTCTCCGAGTCCCGGTACAAGTATGTCATGGAATTGAACATGCCTGGCTGTATCGTCTGGCCGCGATGGTTGAAGAGCCACATCACTGCACCCCATGAAAGAGCGGCGAACACAGTAAAGTACCGTGAATCGGGGGGCATGGGCCTCACTGCTCCGGATGTTGAGCCAGACGATGACGAGTACGGGGCAGCTGCCCGCGGAATGAAAGATGATACAACACGCGACACAACGTAAAGCACAATCTAAAGAAAAAGGATAAGGATGACAATAGTCGGTACAGAATTCATCACATACCTGCTCGTTGACAGCTGTTCGGTTGCCAAACACGACGTAGCCACCCAGCAGACCTGCAATGAAAGCATCCGCGCTCCTTTCCTTCCCACCGTTCGCCTTTCGTTGGAGCAGAAGAAGAGCCTTGTAGATGGAGACAAATTTGGCTAGGTTGAATGCATGTTGTTTTGTTGCCCGGTAGATACTGCGGACCCGTGTTTGCCAGCTGTAGGCGCCGTAAGAAACAGAGCTCGGGTGAAGAACAGAGTAGGGCACTTACTCTCCCCTGCCAAAGAGAATCGACATGACCAGGGCATGAGGGAACCTGACCTTGACGCCGTACACGAATCCATTGCGAGCGCCTTTGAGGATGGCGAGATAGTCGTGGTAGGCTGGATTGTTGATGATGGCCTCGATGGAGTCCATGATGGTCGCAAAGGAAGGACTGGCGGTAGAGACAACTTTTGGGGACGCGCTAAGTTATACTTGGAATCCTTCGGTCCTCCGGCTCAACACTTCGCATGTGATTTCCACGCATCGGCTGAAATACAACACTATTATACAACATATTATCAGTGCTACATAGTTGCTAATCTACACGAGCATGCTGCTCAGAAATTCAAACTCGGGCATAATTCCTTTACGGGTCTCTGCTTCATGCATTACGCTGCATGTACTTGCAAAAATTATCTTTGTAATCAAAGGTGGACGTCGTGGACCATTCAACCTAGAGCGAGCGAGATAAGAAGTCAACACTATCATCAAGTCCGACACGGAATAATTACATACCCCATTCCGGTCGGAAGGCTTTTCAAGCTCGCCTTTCAACGCTACAAAGCGACGATATCGATCCATGATCACAGGTTGCTGCTGCATGAGCCAAAGGTCGTGACTGAGGTCAGCTTGTATCAACGTTGGGTACAAATCTTCCGACTTGTTGGCATATTTCGTTCTGAATTCCCGAATGGAATATTCCAGGATCTGCCGGGGCCCAGCGGCGATGATGAGAGCCTGATCTAGAAGCCACTCATGGACAGGCTCCTCGAAACGGCGCTCAGAGAACGGCTTTGTTTTAAACGGCTCCGTTGGGCAAACTGGATGGGAACTTGTGGGAGGTGAACACATGAACGAAACCTTCCCTTCATCGATAGCCGTTAGAAGGAAATCATACAGAAATTCGCCTCTGTGATACTGTCAATGGCAACGCAGTGTCCTAAGGAATGTGACTCACTTGTCAAAGGCCTCCAACGCATCCCCATTCTTGTAATGCATGTGCACTGCCATTCCAAGGACAGCAGGCATGATATATGCCTCCCAGTTGCCATTATCCGACATCTGACTAACTCGTTGATGGATACCCAAAGGGTCTTCCACCAGAGCCTTCGGCGTGAATGTCATGATACCCCCTGTGGAATGGTAAAAAAATGCCGGGTGTGAGGCAATCAAGAAATGACTCGCCTACAGGGTATATACGTTGGAATCCCCATCGCTCCGGACGCACTCTCTGATGCGTTCCAAACGTAACAAAGAGGATGTCGGGCCTCTTGGCCCGCCGTTCAACCAAAGCCCCAACTTTGTGAAGGGTTTTCACAGCCCCTACATGAACGAAAATAACCTCGACATCGGCCTTGTACCCCTTATTTACACCTCCGTATTGCTCCAGAATTGTCGCGAGCCAATAAGTCTCCAAGTTCCCACCCTTCAAATCAAAAGGCATCTGTTTTCCCCGCATGTTCTGTTTGTCATCGTCATACCAGACGCAGTAATCGCGTGGACGTTTTGATAGAAATTCGTGGAGCCAAGGAGGATATTTGAGTGTTCGAAGAGCATGCTGAAGTCCGGCATTTTTTATGTACTTGGGCTGATCCTTGAAGACATTATGCTCGCTCAGAGATGGTGCAGGAGCAGGTGGCTTGTCCCGAACGCGTCTGGCCAAGATGGCCACAAAGAATAGTGTCTCGACGTTTTTGCTTATGGGAACACCGGAGAAGGACTTAATGATTGGCGACGATGCAGGGAAGTAAAGGACATGGGACTCTATGGTTTCCTCGAATGAGGGCTTCGTCGGGGAAACTGCGACCTGAAGGAGTCATGAATAAGGAGTACAAAAATGCAGCAAATGACGCACAAGACCGTGCTTCTCCATATATTTGGAAAGAGTCCTCAGTCGCTCAGTGTGTTCTAAGGGAACTAGCCGTGCAAATTGGGAAACTGGCATCCAAGATGAAAGGCAATTTGACACATCCGCTGCATGATACATCGAACCAAACTGCAACGAAGTGACCGTAGCGGGGAGTGCAATGCTGAGTGGCATCCCATTGTTGGCGACAGGTGTTGCATCAGTGACAGAAACTCGACCATAAGCCACGAAGTCCTTGCCCTGTAAGCAGAACATCTCGCCCGTCCACTTCCATATTTTCGGAATTCTGTGATTTCTAGAATCAGTCACAGACTTAATGCAGTGCAACCATCGAACGTACTTTACAGGCATCTGTTTCGCGATCGATTTCGGAGGTACGACAGGTTCGCTGGGTTTGTCAGTTGTGGTTTCGAGAGGCGCTGCAAGCCTTCATCCCGGACATGAGTTTGACGACATCTCGTTAGTCACAGAAGGCTTACTCGGGAGGCATGATAGCCTGTAGAAGTTCTTCAGCCTCGTACATAAGGTGATCAGAGGGCGAGCTATAGCAAGCACTGTAAGCTTTATATAACGAAGAAGAAGAAAGTACCTACGCGCTAAAGGTGGCGCGCGGTGAGTGTGATATACTCGATTGTATTGAGGCATGGTTGTCCTTTGGTACTGCGATACTCAGTGGCTTCGAGGAAGTAGCTGTGTATTGATTTGTAGGAGCAGGTGGGGCAGCAGGTGTGCGTTTGAAGCTGAGCTTGCTTAAAGCAGAGTCCTTCCTCGAGGGCAGAGGAGGTTTCGTGCTGGCCTGCGGAGTTGTAGGCGTCAAGGCGCTCTGAGATAAGCGCTGCTTCACTGAGATTCCACTAAAATCATCAGATTTCCCAGGAATGTCGATCATCTGGATCCGTGGTGGAGCCTTGTAGGATGGGAGGTGCGGCTTTTTCTGAGGGATTGTCGGTGTCGAGGCTTGTGCAGTTGTCGGCGTAGGGACTTGAGGGACGTCAGGTGTCGGTTGAGATGCTGTTTGACTAATAGCACTTTTGGGCGGGGCAGGATCAGGCGCGGAAGGAGGCGCCGGATCAAGTTCTTTTGAGTTGAACGCCGTCTGGATGTGTAAATCGGGTTTTGACGACGCATCCTTCCCAACCCTGGATTCCGAAACGCTGTCGGGAGAGGACTCTCGGTCAGAAAATAGTGATGAGGCATTATTCTCATCGGGAGCAGTAGAAATCTCTCTTTGTTTGCCTTTCCCCTAAAATAGATGCATAAATCAATACAATCGAAGGAATTATATCAGTACCTTGATGTCTCTATCAGTCTGAGAATTGGCTGGTTTCTTGAATAGAGGTTTCTAGAATTGAGAACGATTGAGAAATGCATTGTTAAACAAAGCAGACCGCATACATCAGAGTTGGAGGATAGTGTAGATTGGCTTCTCTTTCGCTTCGTTCCTGTCGTCGGGTTTTAGACATACTACTGAGTGGTGCATCGTCTTCAGACGATTCACTCAACAGGACCTTCTGTCAAAAATGAAAACACTTAAGAGTCTAGCAGTAGTAGAACTTTCATGACAAACCGCCTTCCGTTTACCCTTCCCTTTGAGGGAGGAGTTCTTCTTCTGTGAGCTTTTCTTGCGCTCCTGAAGAGGGTATTAGCCATCACCTATGCAAACGTTGAAATCAACTGACGAATTTTGTTTGGGGTAAGTAAACGTCCTCGCTCTTTCTATCAAGAGCTTGCTCTCTCTCGATTTCCTTGCCAAATTTCCTTTGAACTGGGCCTTTTCCTGTCCTTCAAGAGGCCAAAATTCAGAGCTAATTCGCTTAAGAATCAGAATGCGACGCACTTATCCAACTCTCCTTTGCGTGTATTTCATAGCCGGTTTGATAGTCTTCGTTGTCTGTGCCGACATGCTGCCAGAATCTTTTCAGTAACTGCTGACAGTTTGCAACACCACTGGCGGGCTCCCATCTAGCAAAATAAGGTCAGCCGGATTCAGTGATTGCACCAGGATAGTCCTAACGAATTCTCTTCATCGCCGTAGCCTCCCCACTGTAATGAAATAGAGTAAGCCGCGAAACTTGGAACCAGAACAAATATAAGTTACTTTGACGAGATATTCCTGGCGTAAATGAACATCAAATGAGCGCGCGAAGGAACCCGAGCATGATAATCATACCCAATCGGCGACCTCGCCCATTGACTCTACTCTTGCGGCCAGAATGCATTCTGAACCGTTCGTGAGTGGCACTGTGAACACAGGGCATAGACCAGCATACCAACGTGAAAAACTTCCTCCTTTGGTTCCTTGGCTTGCTTTTTCTTGGATTTGCCCATGGTGAACCGGTCGGTAAAGAGACAAGTAGGAACGTGTACGTAATACGCGTTGTGCCAAATTAGATCACTGCGACTTCCTGCATCACTCCTCCCACCCTACCCGTCTCCATGGCCAAGTCAAAGTCGAAACAGGAAGAGGCTCTTCAGCTCCTCGACGATCTCGATTCCTTCACGCCTCTTCCAGAGGTATCGTCCTCTGGTACGGCGTCTCCAGGCGCACCACCGCCTAGTGCCAATGAAGGCGAAGCCGAGGTCCTTGCCTTCCTGGACGAAATCACACAGAAGAGCTCGGAACCGACACGCTCGACGACAGCACATCTAGAGCGTCCAACGTCTCGTTCTGCGACACCGACTCTCAGGAAGAGCACTGAAAGAGTTCGTCTTGGGGGTTCAGGGCTGTCTGCAAGCGCGACTTCCCCTTCTCCTGCATCTGCCTCCAAACCCTCTACGCCGCCCGCAGCTAAGCAACAAGCTCAGGAGACGCCTTCTACAGCAGGTGGATGGGGTTGGGGCTCGGTGTGGACCAGTGCCTCTGCTGCAATCCAGCAGGCCAAGACGGCGGTCGATGAGCAGGTCAAGCAACTCCCCAAGAACGAGCTGGCTAAGAAATGGGGAGGGGATATGCTTGAGTATGCGAAGAGTGCGCAGCTGGACAAGCTCAGTGAGTGTCTTCCTCATGTGCACTATCGATACATGCTGATCCACTTCATTAGGCCAGGATTTCAAACGGGTGGGCTTGTCCACCCTCACAGATATTCTGAATGCTGTTGCTCCTCCCATCTCCGAGCATGAAATAATACAAGTATGGCTGAGCCATGACATGACAGGTTACGATGGTGTTGAGTCGCTTGTGTACCGTTCCCTCGCCAGAGTGGGTCTTCGTTCTCCGCGACAAGATAGTCGTCACTAACATCGCCTTCCGCAGATCATGGAGCAAGTTGATGGCGGAGATCTCATTGTTAATAAAGGAAATGAATCCCGACCTAAAGATGGTGTAGAAGGCCGAGAGCTCAACGCCGTAGAGGGATACGACGCCGCAGTGAAACTCGCACAGGTACAGTCTCAACCATCACGGACACTAACGATCTTCTCATGATGTGCATAGGCAAACCTCGATGAGATGATCAAGATGAAGGACGCGCAGAAGCCCAAATCACAGCCGTCTGCACAGACTCCCATATCCTATTCATATGTGTACCTTCGCGTGCAGCCGTTCCTCACTTCATACCCTGTTCCTTCCAAACCAGAGTCTGATGGGCCTTCTGCATCCTCCTCACCTGCGGAGCCTTCTACCCAACAACACTTACAGTTTTTGCTCTACTTCTCTGACCCAGCTCTCAACTTGGTACATACCACCATAACACAAAGCGTTCCAGGAGCATGGCTTGGCCTTTGGGATGACTATGAGTGGGTCGAGGACTTGGTTGCGGAAGCTCTACGAATTGGTGTCGAGGTTGTTGGTCAAGAATACGTGGTGGCCAGAATGGGTTGGGCAGCTCTGGGCGGTAAGAAGGAGGAAACTTCCAAGGGCGCTGATAAGACTGAGTCAAAGGACGGCACAGCGGAAGAGAGTACAAATAACGAGGAAACCTGACTATTTGTATGACGTTGAAGCTTGCCAGAAGTTTCTTATCAGTGTAATTGTATCCGACCCTCTTACGATTTGGAATAAGGAATAGTATTTATATGTAGAGTTCTATGTCGCGTACAGACACCTACTTCTTCACTTCCTCTACTTTCGGTGGGGGCAGCGGCTTCAAATTATCAGGCCTGGGTGCCTTGGTTCCATCACCAACTTGCTCCCAAGGGGAAAGTGATTCGAAGTTTCTTATTCAGACATTTAGTAAGGATAAACGCGAAGGATGGTATGACATACCGGAAAGCCTGAGTGAGTTGAAGAGGCTCATAGACAACGCGTTTACGTTCTTCATCATATCGAAGTTCGGTGTAGCCCTGATAAAAAGTAAATATAAGCCGCGTCAGTAACTCAAGAGCTCTCACAGTTAACGGGAAGTCTTTGCGTAGAGGGTGACCCTCAAATCCTGAACGGCTGTTAGCAGATGTATTCAAGTAGCCAGCTTCGCCGACGTACCATAGTCGGTGAGAATACGGCGACTAGATGAATGCGTGAGTGATCATGAACGAAGACATAGTGCAGGCCACGTACAGATCAGGGTGGTCGCTAAAGAATATTCCGAAAAGATCCCAAGCTTCACGCTCATACCTACGGAAAGATGGTGAATGCTTGAATATAAGAGCATCATGTGGTCGACGTACCAGTCAGCACCCCGGAAGATTGTCACTGCACTAGGAACGTGGTCTCCTTCTCCAGCGTACGTCTTGACCCTGATCCTACCGGCCTGCTTAACACTGAGAAGGTGGTAGACCACTTCGAATCTCTTTTCTCGTTCAGGATAATCGGCACCACTGATATCCATGACGCTCTTGAACTGACACTGGGCATGGTCCCGAAGGAAAGTAAGAACTGGAATGACTCCAGAAGGCGCGGTGTACAACGTCAACTCGTCCTTGAGCACCGAGAATTGCTGGATGAACTTGGGTAGACACTGGGTGAGATAAGAGCCGTATGTGTGCAGAGCCTCAGCAGTTTGGGCGTATTTGGTGACGGTAGGATTTGGGGATGTGGGTTCAGTGAACGGTGCTGCCGATGCTGTCAACGACGTTAGCAACTTCGAGAAGGGCGGCGAGAAGGACACGGACCTCTGGAGGACGACGAAGACTGGATGGAGCGACGGGCAGAGGGATATGCAGGCCTTGATGCGACGGCTCTGAGGGCCTGGCCTGAGCGCACCGCGACTCTGGATAGCATTGCTGGTCAAGTTGCGTTCGGACTTTGCCGGGTTCTATGTCTCTCCTCCGTCCTCTTGCCCTTGCCACCAGTGCTCGCTATTTTTCTACTGCGACACGTCGTTCCAACAATGTACTGCGACCTCGGAACCTGAAGCCATTCCTCTATGCAGGCGCAGGCTTGCTGGGAGGCTCGTTTCTCTTTAGCTCAACAATTCACCTCGACGCGGAGCCTCAAGAAAAGGACACTCAAGTAGCGGCCGCCGACCAGGACACGATCAGTGTGCCGCAATTATTCTCCCTTCCATTTCTCTAGGCTCACTTGTACTGCAGAGGACCCCGCTACCGATATTGAGTTTCCGACAACTCTTCGCGTAACTACCAAAGTTAAGACGCCTCTGCTGTCTTTGGTCGGCGTCGGTGTTCGAACGGTCTCTTTCCTGGGTCTAAAGGTCTACTCCGTAGCCTTCTATGCAGACCTGAACAACCCAGAACTAAAGGTCTTCTCATCCACCATTCCTTGGACGTAAACTGAATGAACTCCGTCTAGATAACTGACTCTATGACTCCGGACGAAAAGATAGAACGCATCGTTAGAACATGTGCATGCGTGGTTCGAATCGGTATTATTCGTCTTTCTTGATTTTTTGCCCCTGCTGAATACACGTAGTGCCAACTAGAAACACGTCATTTACGCACCTCCGAGACGCCTTCGTACGGGCTACTGGGGAGCGTATGGTTTTGGGACGCAAGAAGGGCACGCTTTCTGAGGAGGAAGCAGTCGAAGTGGGCCTGCCTTTGAGAAAGCTAAAGACTCTGTTTCCCAATTCTCCGCTGAAGAAGCATACACCGCTTGACATCTTCCTCGCCCCTCCAGTTCCAGGACGCCAACGTGTCTTGATTTTCCGTGATTTGGGTGGTATTGAGAGCGACTGGCTTGCTCCGGAATTCATCCTGCATTACTTTGAAAACAATGGTGTGAGCCCACCGGTAAGCCTGATTCATCTGGAATGAGTCCCTTCAGTTACTTATAACAACCAGCTTAAGCAGACAGTTGTTGCACGCCTTAAGGACTTTGTAAAGTAGGGAAATATAACAACCAATCGCGTTAATTTTAACAAAAGAACCGTGTCATTGCCATGGCAGGTGACTGTTTGCTCGACTGCTTCCTCCATCACTTTCAGTCATCTCTCTTTCTCTGTGCACAAGAATGCCTTCATACCGCTATCTCAGCAGTGCGTTGCTATACTCAGTGTGAATCACCATTTGACCCTGGATATAGAGGAACAAGTTGACCACTTTCTAGAATACGGCTATATCGTTGTCAAAGAAGCTTTCACTAAGGAAAAGGCAGCCGAATGGACCAAGGGCCTTTGGGTCCGGCTGGGGTTGGATCCTGACGATAAAGCTACGTGGGATCGGGAACGCATCCACATGCCCGTTCATAAAAGAGTGGAAGTGTCCTCGTTCTCTCCAAAGGTTAAAATGCTCTTCTCATCCATCGATGACGCTGATTGCCGATTAGGCCATGAACGCCATGGTGGATTTACTTGGGGGTGAAGATCGTATCGATCTAGAAGAGTCTACATGGGGAGATAGTTTCATTGTCAACCTCGGGACACCCAATCCGGGCGCCCGTATCGATCCTCAAGATCTCGATAATTGGCATGTCGATGGAGACTTCTTTGTGAGTACTTTCCAAGCCTCTCGACACAGTAAGCGCCGACGACTTGGATCAGGTCCATTATTTCGACTCGCCCGAACAAGCTTTGCTAGTTACTCCTATATTCTCTGATATTGAATCCGACGGCGGAGGCACAATGATCTCGCCCGACAGTATAGGTCGTATCGCCAAGTACCTTTGGGATCATCCCGAAGGAGTATTGCCCACAGGTCTGTCGTTCACCCCGTCCACATCGAAGTATACCGATGTCAAGGACGACCCTGATTATCTATCTTTCCTTGCGGAGATCAAGGAATGCTCTCAGTTCGTCGAGCTAACTGGAAACGTTGGCGATGTCGTCCTATGTCATCCCTTCATGTTACATTCTGCCTCGAAAAATCTGTTACGAGTGCCTAGGATTATCATCAACCCACCAGCAACCTTGAAGGAACCATTCTGTTGTGCGAGGATGAACGCAGAGGACTATAGTTTAGTTGAGCGGAAGACGTTGAAGGCACTCGGTGTGGAGTCAGCTGCGTTCACTCCCACGACACAGAGACGTCGATTGGTGCCAAAAAGAGTTCCTGTTCAGATGAAAGCATTGGCAGAGGAGAAGCAACGATTAGCTGAGGCAGGATTCCTATAAGACAGTGACATATCGGTCCTGGTTGATTAAATGACGCTAATGATAATATCCAAAAAATCTATGTCTATAGCTTGGTAGGAACTTTTACTTCTTCAGTAGGCCCGCGTATATTTGCTCGGACGACACCTTCTTGCGTTGTAACAGCAACCAAGGTACCACCACGGGTAAATATCTCAGGATGGTGTCAGGCAAAACCGACAGTTAACGACAAGCTATCGACATACCTGTCCTCTCATGACGCCGCGGCCTGAGGATGCCCTCGGACATTCCATCTAAACAATCCGCGTCAGATCTCCCCAATCCCCAGTAAAGTAGTGGCTTACTGTGTACAGAAGCCAATCACCGCAGTCAACGGTATCGCTGTTTGACAAGGAAAGAAAGTTGAAATGAGTCTAAAATAGTCAGATACAAACTTACTCGTAAAAGTAGATGGCATGGTCGATTGTTGACTGTAACAAATCTGAGAACGACGGCCTCATTCATTGGGTATATTAACTCACAGACATAGCCAATGAGTTTGGACCTTTTGCATAGCGCGTCAGACCTAAAATTCGACCAGCGACACTGATGCTTGATTTGCGATACGGCTGTCAGAGAGTTGCAACCAGAATTACTCTCAAGGACTTACAAGTATAAATCCGATAGATAGGCAAGGATACACTGGACCAGATAGTCAGGAAAGGATACCGCGGGTATGTGATTGCACTATATACCTTTTGAAAATGCGGCTCATACTGTGGAATATTCTTAGCTTTCATCCAATACATATACCTAGTGCTGCCGTCCGCAGTGATTTCATGCTCCTTCGCTCGTTTGATAGCAATAGGACTTCTTGTCCTCTCCTGTGCACATGGAACTCCATTAGTTCACATTAGATATCACAGAGCTCGAAATCATACATCTGCATATAGCTTGAGGATATGCTTAATTCTTCGCAGTGATGTTGTCTCCATTGCTATCTCTGAGCATATGGTCTTCTTCCAGGTCACATTCCTCCGGGGTTGGAACGTCAGGCATGGACCACTGATGCGATGGCTGCCAAGGTTCGGGCTTCTGGAACGAGCACATCAGGATGAATATCATGGATCCATTCTGCACGGCTTTGACGCAAAGAGAGACGTATGATCGTCCTTGACGGAGACGTTCGACGTAGTAAACGATTGGGGTAGCAGGTGACGCGCTTGTAAGAAAGTAACACTTTAGACCCATCAATGAGTAGTTTGCAAGGAGATAGATGCGAGAACAGCTAACATGTAAAGACTTGGATAATTGTTAGCGTAGCTTCGGCGCGAAGAAAACAAAACGTACATGCAAGCCATAGGCAGGATTCACGCAGTTAGTAGCAGAAACCAGAGCCTGACTGATGACCTGTCTGTAGAAAAACGGGCAGATGGAATTAATACGTGTCAAAATGTCTGACGGCGCCAGTCATACCCTCCAAAGACACCACGAGCACGAGTGGGCATCCAAAGGGATTTAGAGCGAAAGAGGTTTACTTCGAGCCGTTCTACCTCTAGCGCAGTAGAGATTTGTTCATGTTCTGCTTGGTTATTGAGAGATGAGTCGTCCATCTAGAAGGAAGGGGTACGAAAGAAAGAATATTTACGCTCTCATCAAGGTCGTACTTAAGTATGGATACAGGAAACCCGGAACTCATGTCAAAATAGCGTGCAGAAGGTCCGGCAAACAGAGTTAACCGGTGCCCGATCCGCGGTTACTCAGAGTTCTTCAAATTCATAAACGAATCCACAGTCATCACATATTTGTCTTGTCATACCATCATCGTCTCGCTCTGCTGGCCCAAATTCATGCACGTGCTCTTCGTCTTTTCTTCTCTGCCAGATCCCTTCTTTCGTTCGCCTGCGAAGATCCCTCAGTCCCTGTTCAAATTTCTTATTCTTCTTTCTCTTCTTTTCGGCCACTCGTCGTTCGTATTCTGCATCCAATTCCTCCGCTGAGCCCCATTTCTTCCATGCGAAATCTTCGACTTGACAACGAAGGAACAGCATCATGTTGGCAAACGTAGATTTGTGAGGGTTCGCCTTGAGCAGGTGCGGTAGAAGTTCTTGGTCGCGTAGTTCAGCTAAAGGACGGTGAGAAGGAATTCCAGCGCTCGACATGGATGCAAGTACCGTCTGTCAGCAGATAATCCTACAAATGGTCAAGAAGCAGACCATAATGATAATACATGCTACACACCTCTTTACATTCTGTCTTGGTGAGGAGACTGTATTTCTCCGGCTTTTTGTCTTGGCATGGCTTACATACTAAGCACTTGAAAATATTTTTATACGTGTGATCAATATCTATGGTTTGACATTCGCAGCATTTAGGGTTCAAGTCGGGATTTAATGAGATAGCTGGATGCGAATCAGAGTCTTATAGCAAAAGAAGAGTGCCTAAACGCACCTGGCTCTTGGTTCTGCCTTGCTCTTTGCCGTTCTCGTTCCTTTTCCTTCCGTCGGACCTCCTCATCGGCATCTTTATCGTCTTCGACAAGGAAGCCGCCTTTTGAGTTTACCATCTTCGATAAGTCATATTCAAAGTAAGTGCCGAGCCGAGAGTCACGCTCCAACGGTCGACTCGAGCTAGTAGTAGGCGAGTTTGAAGACGCAGGTGTTACTCCTATAGGTCGTTTTTTATTACTGTTAAGTCCCGATGACGCAGATATTTCCTCTTCACGCTGGCGCTGCTTCTGCTTCGCTGCAGATATGCGTGTTAGGACGAGAAGACAATCAACCTTTGAGAACATACAGTATACCTTTCAGGCGGTTGAGTTCAAATTGTCGAATTTGCTCGGGCGTAAGTGGTGCCGGCATTGCTTTCGGTGGAGGGGTCACTGGTCTGTCGACGTCGGTCATGGTGGTAGAGGACAACAGCTGGTCGAGATGATTAGGAATGCCGGCCCCAATTTGGATGATTAATTACAAGTCACGCGTAACGCGTTTTTGGACGCGGTGTCAGTGTCAGCCTCAGTATGTTCGAACTGTGGTGAACTCAGTGGTAGCAGGCCCGTTCAGCTTGCAAAAATGGTAGCTTACAAGATACATACATTACTAGCACACGTCCATGAACATACAAGACGATCACCCTTCTTTTACAGCCACCATAGCATCATCAGCTATCTGCTCGATTGGAATTGCCCCATTTTCGTTGTCACCACTCGACGTTGCATCCGATGTAGGCGTATCGGCTTCCATCTTCGTCGAGCTACTGGCCAAAAACCTAGCGATAGTGGTCTGTCCACTCGGACCAGCATGTGCAGCGGTGGGACCCGCAGCTAATATTCCTACGCTCGGCATTCCGAACTTCCTCCCCACCGAATTACTTCGTTCTCTTGATCTACTTCTGCGCATCCTATGGCTAGCATGATTTCTTCGTCCGCCCTCTCCTTCATCGTCAGAATCTGATAGTTCACCGTCAGCTTGCCGCCGGACATCTAACATTCTTTGAGGTCGGCGTATATCCTTCGGGATGAGATCGTCATCTCTGTTCAAGTCATCCATCTCGTCATCTATTGGTAACATTGGAATATCTGTTGAAGGGTATGGTAAGGTATATGCGAAACAACGTTGCGAATGGAGAAGCCATACCTTGCATTTGGACACTTGGTGGCCCGCCAGTATGTCTGAGGTTCTCCATGACTATCCGTTTGACGCGGTCTAGGTATGGACGAGTGTTGAGGTCGTCTGCATTCGATGCCTTGACGTCGAGCTGATAATCTGGTCCAAAATATTCGTAGTACTCATTAACGGGTATATCTTGAATTGTTTTAACGTCTTATAACTACACAGTTGATGTCGGGCGTACCTGGTCCTAATTCAACTCCCGCTGCCAGTCCTGTTTCGTAAGCCCATGCGCGGCTTACGTTGCGCATCGTGTATCCTCCTCCCCCGAGGAGCAGTAGAGGCTTGTTGAAGGACTTCACAAACTTTACGCAGTTGGCATGACCTCGCATAGAGAGATTGAGGCATCCAAGTTTGTCTCCTGCAAGGGAGTCAGTACCGCATTGCAGCACTATTGCCGAAGGATTGTATGACTCCATAACCTGCTTTATGACCTAGACTCTGTGAGACTTTAGCGCTGCAATTATTCGAGGGCAACTTACAGGTTCGAAGACAGACTTGTAGTTCTCATCCGAAACCCCGTCTCGGAGAGGGAAATTGAGAGCATAATATTTGCCTTTCATAACACCAATGTCCTGTGGGTACGCTGAGAAGAGATTTTTGTGCGACGCAGTATCGCACGTACCCTTAGTTCACCCGTACCAGGAAAGAACTCGCCATATTTGTGGAAACTGCAAGTCATGACACGGTCAGTAGTGTAGAAGGCTTCTTCTACTCCGTCGCCGTGGTGTGCATCGATATCAATATACAACACTCGATTGTGGTACCTTTGTGTAAGTATGAGATGCTGCTGGTGATTGCCAAAATAAAAAATAAAAAGCATGCCTCAATAGTTCCAATATACCCAGCACGATATCTGGACACAGTCAGTCACAGTAATAGCTGCGGGCATAAGACTTGCCGTTCACATAACAGAACCCACTGGCCTCGCTCTTCTTGGCGTGATGTAGCCCTCCAGCCCAATTCACGGCGATGTCACACTTGTCTCGACTAAGCCGGGCAGCACCCTCTGCAAAAAATCGTGTCGAACATTAGACAGCGTGAACGCGGACCATTTAGAGACCAACCCATGGATCCTCCTGCTGATATTGAACAGTAATCAAACAGCCCATCAAATACTGGACAATCCTCTCCGACGTTGTCTGTGTAACATAAGCTCAGGCAATGGATGACATGTGCATGGAAACAAGACGGACATTTATGTTGCTCTTTTATGAACGAGTTCATATTGCTGGGAGTTATTCGATTGAGAAAATCGACGTATTCGTCGGAGTGGAACTGGGTCATTTCACGTTTTGTAGCGGGTTTCGCGCGCTAAAGAGAAGCGGTTGAGAAATCAGCACTGGTGCGACAGAGAAAAGAATGCATGGATGACGCACGAAAATCTCCATTTTCTTATACAGGCCGTAATTCATGACAAGTGAATGACACATTCGTATTCTAGTTGGTTTCATCCTGGAAATGTTGCGTGGATAAAGGTTGTCTTGATTGCGTTAAGATACTCACGGATGTCCTGGGCCATAATGGAATCCTCCGATATCAGAATCGAAGAAATAGCACTGAGAAAGTGGGACCTTTGTCAAAATAGAAGGCTGAAACAGTACTGAGGACGTACGACGCGTTTCTTTTGGTTTTCGCCATCCAACGGTGTCATCATCTTGTATATTCTGTCGGCGTTCAACCAATCGAGAGCGAATTATTGTTGATAGAGTAGGGAAAACAGGATGCACGGAATGCGAATGTCTAGATCTGTTCGAAGGTGGCGGTCGAGGGAAGAAATGCAGTGTACGGTTTTGACGTGAGATCTCGAGTTCAAGGCATTGGGTCAGTATTTGTCATAATTCTCAAATTTCAACAAGTCGATCATGTATTATATGTACAAGCGCCGGAGACCTTATTTACAGAACAAGAAAGCAATAGAGAAAAGTAGAGACAGTCTAATACTTGGCCACGCCTAGAGGCGCCACGCGGTCTACGTAATTCGGTTAACAGAGGTCCAAGGGTACGGTGAATTACCTGCCTTGGTAAAGTAAAGTTGAAGGGGCAAAGCCAAAATCATCTGATAATTTGATACCCTGGAAGAAGGTCAACGTTGCTGCGGAGGGGGGGAAACGTGATACTCACCAGCTCTCCGGCCATCACACGAACCTGGAAGCAGGATGAACATTTTCTCAGTGACTGGAGAATAAAAAGACTTACCACCGACCAGTGATGAATGCAGTGTAGCCCTGCAAACCACAGCTACGATACAGGATGAGATACGTTGCGCGACGGAGACATAACTAATCATCTACCTCTCTTCCGAATGTCGTTTCAAAGGTCTGCATGTGTGGGGTAACGGCATTGAGCGTTATGGGCGCCTGAAAATCGACGGTGGGTACTTTTCCTCTAGAAGACGAATGGTTTCTAGCAGAGACTCCTTTGCTGCTGAACGGCTGCTTTCCATCGGAGTATTGCGACTCCTCGTGTCGTAGCAAAGGACATAGGGTGGGGGGGCCGCGACGCATGCAAGGAGAAGCTCAAAGTGATCTCTCGCGTGTCGGATGTGCTTGCCTACTGAAATCAGTACGAATGAGCAGAGACCAGTCCTGGCAAATACGCGCCTATTGTTGAACCATGCAAGTATTGAGAATTGACAGTCAGCTGCTCATCGGACGTGAGGTGATTGTCGAGAACATCGACGGCCTGCAAGAGTAGAATTTTCGAGACAGACAAAAGCTGAGCCACATTTTCAGGGAGATCCTGGAGGACAGACATGGCAGGGGATGGCAATGATTCAGACTCCATTGCACGAGACAAAGGTCACATTTACCATTATGTACGGTTTTTAAACCCGAAAAAACGTTGAAGTCGCATGGTGGAACACATTACGATAGTGAATACGACGCCAGGCCGAATAACGAACAATGGAGGACATGTCGTGTTTACTTGGTATGACAGTAAAATATACATCGCGAATTTCTAAAACATTGGTGTACCTGCTACCAAATTTCGAAAGGCCCAATCAAAAAATAGACATTCCGAACTCAAGGAGAGACGGATTCCGTCTTCCAGAGCATTGCCCTGACCGCATGCGGAGGGTGAGAGACTGGGAAGGGATGGAAGGACCTCGACCCGTCGTCGTCGCTCTGAGAGATGGAAAAAACTGCACAGCCACATCTCCTGTCAAATTAAAGGCGGCCAAGAATTGGAATTCCATTACCCTGGGTTCCCCGCTCTCTTCCGTCTACCACATCCACCGAAATGCTCACCGTCGTCCGGAAAGCTGGCACTTTGGCTCGCGTACGTCGTCTGCCTCGCTCTCCTCACCGTCTGACACGTCCGCTAGGCTGCATCTGCAGGTCAGAGGCGTCTCCTCTCCATTCATGAATACCAGTCCGTCAATCTTCTCAACTCGGTACGTGATGTCGTCGCCAGTACGTGCATCCAGCTCACTCCGCTATAGTATGGGATACCTACCCCCAAGAGCATTGCTGCCAAGACGCCTGAGGAAGCCTTCGAGGTGGCAAAGAACTTTGGTAGGCGTTCGTCTTTTATCCTTCGACACATCCTAACCGCGTCGGAAAGGTACTGACAAGCTAGTCATCAAGGCTCAAGTTCTGGCTGGTGGTAGAGGTAAGGGCAAGTTCGACACTGGACTTCAAGGTGGTGTGCACATGGTCGGCAGGTAGAGTTACTTCGTCACTGTTTACACCAGGCTCTGACACTTCACGCAGCCCCGAACAGGCTAAGGACTATGCTTCGAAAATGCTGGGCTCCAAGCTCATCACAAAGCAGACCGGTGCTGGTGGTCGCGTATGCAACGCTGTAAGTGTCGGAACATCGTGTCGAATCTCCACTTACACCCGGGTAGGTGATGCTAGCGGAACGCCGCGATCCCGCCCATGAGTACTATGTCGCGGTCCTTAACGACCGTGTTTCCCAGGGCGTTGTCCTCGTTGCGTCATCGCAGGGAGGCATGAACATCGAGGAGGTTGCAGCGAAAGATCCCTCTGCCATCATCACAACACCCATCCCGTTCAAGGAAGGTCTTACTTCCTCGGCCGCTCTCGAAGTTGCGAAGAAGCTTGGGTTCAAGGACGGAGCTCAACAGGAAGCAGCAGACATATTTGTCAACCTCTACAAGATCTTCAAGGACAAGGATGCGACCCAGATAGAAATCAATCCCATGGCCGAGACCAAAGACGGTGCAGTTCTATGGTATGCGCAGAGTTTCTTTCAAATTTCAAATGGCCTAAACTTCCTTCAGTATGGATGCCAAATTTGGCTTTGATGACAACGCCGACTTCCGCCAACGCGACATATTTGCTCTCCGCGATATTTCGCAAGAAGAAGCGTCAGAAGTTGAAGCACAGAAGGCCAACCTCAACTTCATCAAGCTTGATGGCAACATCGGCTGCTTGGTCAATGGTGCTGGTTTGGCAATGGCCACGATGGACGTGCTCTCTCTACACGGAGGCAACCCTGCTAACTTCCTCGATGTCGGAGGGTAAGATTCAGTTTTCGCCGCCAAAGAACTTGTCTTTATCTTAATGTCTACAGAGGAGCAACACCTGATACCGTGAAGAAGGCATTCGAACTCCTGCTCGCTGATCCCAAAGTGAAGAGCATATTCATCAACATTTTCGGAGGTAGTCCACTTTCATACTGTGTTGATCTCATATTGACCGCGCCTATTCAGGTATCATGAGGTGCGATTACATTGCTGAAGGTGTTATCAAGGCCACCAAGGAACTTGCGATGACGATCCCATTGGTCGTGAGACTGAAAGGTACCAAGGAAACAGAAGCCAAAGAGTACGTCTCAGAAATCGCATATCCTTCATGCAGCTTATCTCCGCCACAGAATGATCAAGAACTCGGGTCTCAAAATCATTGCCTTCGACGGATTAGACGAAGCCGCCGAGTACGCTGTGAAAGTCGCTGTATAGATATATACCTTCCACCTGTAGCCACTTCTTCCACACATTACTCGCATTACATCTATCAATGCAATTTTGTTTCTCCAACTTGTACTTTTGTTAGCATTGGCGAAAAAGGCATCAGAAAATATAAAATTGAATGATATATATATATACCAGAAAAACATGTTAAAAGTAATCAAAGCAAAGTTCACCATTGCCGCATGAAAGAAGTTGAAGGTGCCGGAACATATGCGCTTGTCGGTGGATGATGCGTCGGCGGAGGATGGGCCTGACCATTGTCATTTCTCATTTGATTCCGAGCAGGCGAAGCCATCATCACCGGGCTCCCGTACATGTTCGGAGAGGCGTGTGGGATTCCGGGGCTCATCATCATTGACATGCTTCTCCCACGGTTGGAAGCGGAATTTTGTTGAGGCGGGCTCTGCATGTTCGGCACGGCGGGGAGGTACATTGGCTGGGCATTTGGGGAATATGCCATTGGCATCAGCTGCGGGGTGTAAGGGGACGGAACGGGCCTCATCATTGCGCCGTGAGCCTGGGTCGTTGCGGGTGGAGGTAACGGCATCCACACAGCGGGTTGCCCATACTGTCCGCTGACCTGCATCCGGCTGGGAACAGGACTATTCGTTATCGGATGTGGATATACGACGGGTGCTGGCGAATGGCTCATCATCGGAGAGCCATACGGAGGGTAGGGAGCCCGCATATTTTGATTCGATGTTGGCAATGGCATTGCATACCCGAAATTCGGAGCTGGACGTGCAACGGGTGCGGACGTAGTGGGAGGTGATATGGTCAGCTTGTGGTTCGTGGATCCAGAGGTCGACGGGACTTGTTGGAAGGCGCGAGTAACATCGTGCAGGGACATGCGGGAGGGCCCAGAAGATGTTGTCGGCGGCGGGGTAGCTCCATCTTCTGACTTGACATCTTGAAGTGTGAAGGGGACTGGATCGTCGGCGATGCCTTCAAGTGAATTCACGGGATGCAATTCAGCCATATTGGAGGTTTGCAACCATACCGCCTTCAGATGCTCGGGATCGGGACCTCGACCTGGCATGTTCAGTGAAGGTCTGCTCCAAGTATTGGATGACTGAGATGGTGGCACTATTGGAGGTGGTTCTGACTGAAAAGCAAAGATCAATAATGAGAGGTGACTGAGTTGCGAGACCCACCGAATCCTCTGAGCTTTTCCCAGTTTGAATGAGACTCGATGACGGAGTTGGAACTGGATCTGTTCTTGGGATATGTTGCTCAACGGAAGCGGTTTTAAGTCCATCAGGCCGAGAATCATTCGAAGGAGCGCGAGCAGTTCCAGTCATTGAACTATCCTTCGGCGATAGTCGTGGCTCCTCTAGCTCACTTGTAACGATGAAATTGACGAGAGGCTTCACATCAATGTCCGCGTCTACTACTTGAGAATCACGATAGAAAGCGACCGACGTCCCAGCAGGCATCTTCGGTTGTGACTTGGTCCGCGGTATGTCCCCTTTCACGGATGAAGGCGCATGAGACGAGGAGTTGGTCAAAGGTGGTTCAGGCTGTGGTACTATGCTCGGTTCCGTAGGGGCATTCGTGGGCAAGGGCGATGATCTAGGTTTTCTCCATGTTGAGGCACCATCAGCCATAGTAGGTTTTCCAAACGCGCCTGCACCGTTCCCTTTCGAACCCAAATGGCTGCTGTTCTCCCTAGACATTTGCAGATGCGCACCAGCTCTGGGAAGAGCGACCTTGATCTTAGTATTCTTCCCTTTGTACGATGGTTTGCGATATAGAACATCGATCACTGTGAAATCACGACGACTCATCCCCTCTACGGGTGGGTCAAAGGATAGAATATCCCACCGTACAGGGAACACTCTGTTAAGCTGAGCTAACTGCTTCCTGCTAATAGCCTCCCTAGCTATCGACGTCTTGGGTAACTTGACTGTAAAGGTATTCCAAACGGGTTTTGGCGATCGTGGGGGTTCTGGCGCTGTAGAGTGGAAGACTTCTCGCGTTTCTACGTCAAGGTGCCGAAGTCGTAATGCAGGTGGCAGCCATCTCTCCTTGACCTTCTTCGAACTCGAAGGGCTTGTCGCTCGTGCCGGTGGAGAAGGCCTCTTTGGTTCCGTTTCTGTCCCAGGTTCAAGCGGGGGCTGAACCGAAACATCTTTATCACTAGCCTGCATGACATCTAACGCTCCTTTGATTCGAGACATAGCATCATCAAGGGCCAGCATCGTGGCTTGGTTGTAAGTAGACTGGTACTTGGAAGGTCTACTGGGTGATGTCTGGGCTGAAACGGACTCAGTAGACGGGGTAATTTCTGGAGGCGCAGGATGCACTTGTTGCGTCGTCAGTGTTGGTGTCGGTGGACGTGGATGCGTAGATGATCCCGCCGCATCCTTAGCGTCTTTCTCCTCTTGAGATCCCTTTCGTCTCCAAGTGTCAACATCGACCATTGGAGGAGTGTCCCAGTCGCTTGGTCCATCAAAGAAATCACTGGCGACAGGTCGCGATGGTTTTGATGGTGGAGGTCGACTTTGGTCATTTTTGGGTTCAAGAGAATCAGGGACTCCAACAAATTTGCCCATGTCAGAGAATTCTACGACTTCAAGGTCTGCTTCGGGGTCTTCTGCGATTTTCTGCACATGATCTAGAGCTGAAACGAAAGGAGAACTATGGTTTTGAGCTGTTTGAACGTTGCGGTTGCCGGTCACACGAGGCGGCACTGGAGGAGGAGGCAAGGGAGTAGCATGGCTTCGCCACGACGTAGTTAAAGCTGCCGGGGCAGGACCTGAAGCGTTGGAGGGGATTGACAGTCGTCTCGATGCTGGCAGTCGTGTCCTGTCCTGGCCTTTCAAAGAAGGTGGTCGTTGCAATTGCGTCTTCTCTGAAGTCGACGGCTTCGTTGAATCGGCGGAGGGAGCCGCGATATCAACTGATCTGATTGCATCTTCGATGACGGCAATGACCTCCTGCTCCTGTAGAAAGTAGGTCAGTTGGTAATCGTCGTGAGGAGCAGTCATTCAACCTTGATAGGTTCTGAAACCGTTTTGGGTTTAATCTCGTTCGCAAGCTCTGCAGCCTTCCGCCGTGCTCGCTCCTTCTCCTTCTCCCTTTCTTCTTCCTCCTGTTGACGACGTTGCTTGGCTCTGGCTGCGGCATTCTGCATTACGTCTTTTCTGAGCTCATCGATATCAGGCCCGGTCAGTTGAGCAGCGGTAGCTTCAACATTAGGCAGAACAGCAGTAGAAGACGCATGGGAAAGCACCGGGGACTGGGAGGGATGTCGAACGGAAGCTGCGCTTGATGAAGAGGGAGGACCCGGCGGGTATCTCGGTGGCATACCTCCTTGACCAGTGTTGTACGAATGAGGGTAATGAGGTGCCGACTGCCGTTGGCCAAAGTCTCTTGATACTGAACCTGGAAGAGGTGGTGGTCCCATATTTGACATACGCCGTCCACGGATTTCATTCCCGTTAACAGGGCCTAGCTGAGAAAATGCTGACCGTGGGCTGGGGGGTACGTGTCCTATACCTGGCCCATCCCTACGAGAGTAGTCTCGTTGTCTGTCAAAAGAACCGGAACCTGGAATACCCATATGCGCGCGACCGCGCTCGCCGCTCTTCTGAAGTAGCTGAACATTGCTGTTCGAAGAAGTCGACGCGTCTCTGGATGTCTTGACATCTAGAACGGGAGCATCAGAATACCCTTTTTTCGAGGGGTAAGAATTTGGTCCCTGTCGGTGAGAGCTGCTGTACGGTTCTAGTTTATTCGAACGTTCGTTGAAAAGCACTCGCCCACCCTCTTGCCCAGATTGAGACCCGTGGATGGTACTACCTGGAGAAGTCGGACTGGCGATGGATCCCCCGCTCGGACCAGAATAAGGCGCTCCTGTAGATGAAAGCGAAGGGGAACTCTTTGGCCAACTTCGGTCGAAGTCATCGGCAAATCTCTCTTCTTTGCGAACAGGGAAGTTGGGCATCGGGATTGAAGTGGATTCATGTTGCCTTGCACCAGTTCGAGATAGATCTCCAGAGCCATTTGCTGCAGGTGTTGGTGGGGTTTCTGCCGTATCGACTTTGTACTGTCGTCCATCACCGAATTCGATGACACCGTCCAAGAAATTGTCATCATCTTCTTCCATCTAACAAATCCCGTTCAGTTGAATGTATACCCTGAGAGAAGTTAACACAAACTTCATCCCAATGGTGAGCATTTGGATCAAGATGCACGCCTCGAAAAGTATCAGCTTCCTCCAGTCTTGCCTGTTTATGTGCCGCTGAGGCTTCTGTGGGTTCTTTCGCGTCCATCCCTTTCGGCTTGCGAGACACTGCAAACACGTTACTTTCCGGTGAAGATGATTGTGAACAAGCGACAAACCTTGTGCAACCTCGGCCGCCGTTGGGAATTCATTTTGAGCACGGACACCTGAAGGTAAGGAAGCGCTGCTTCTGAGATTTCCCCAAACTGACTTGCCACTTGTCATTCCGTCCGTCTGTGAAATTTGGGAGGCTGCTCGGGGCTGGGGTTGAATGACCGTTCCAGCGTGTGGAAGCTGCGGAGGACCATGCGTAGAGGTAGCTGGTCCCTTGAGCTGCGAAGAGGATGATGCCTGTGCTGAGACGCCGTTGGGGGTGGTTGTAGGTTGTAGGCCGGGTGCCACAGACGAGGGTCGTGACCAACCAGGACCGGTTGTCGTTGAGGGCTGAGGTGCTGCGGTAAGCTTGGCAGTGACTAGTTTCGAGTGTGGGTATGAAGATTGAACGGAGGGTCTCGCTATCGCAAAATGTATAAGTGTTTCATTACAAAGTAAAACAGGCATTACGCACCAGCCGACCCTCCCGACTTTGCTTGTGAAGACGATGACGATGCCATAGAGTTCGTGGCTGGCGAAGAGTTCTTTTCGAGGAATTTCTTGCTGATATTCACAGCGCTGAATCGTTTCGGGAGAGGCGCAGCCGTAGTACCATTTGAAGGCAGCTGTGTGAGAGTAGGGCGCGAGGAATTGAGGGCGGAAGATGCATCACCATTTGGTCCTGCGGTCGGTTTTGCAGTGAAGGATTCCTTGCTGGAGTTTGGCTCTCCTGCAGGGGGTTCTGGAGAAGGATTTGCCGGTGATTTACTGGCGGAGACATCCTGAATACTCGAAGAATCCTCTGTTAAAACTGGCCCTATAGAGATATGATTGGATGCATGCGCCTCCTTTGGAAACGACTCAGATACTACTGGTCCTTCGTTGTCGGTATTAGCCATAGACGCGTCACGAGACGCCGAGATGCTGGATGCGCGTGTACCAGAGGAGTATCTAGCCAATGGTGAGATATGGCTGGCAAGGAAAGAAAGGGCAGGGCCAAGCTGCAGCGTTGTTGTGCAGCTGGACGACGTGCAAGGTAGCGAACTCACCTGGTAGTATCTCCAGAAACGGAGGTCAGGACTCAAAACCGAATCAACGGGCGAATGAGTTTGTCATTGTTAGAATTACAAGCTGCTAAAAGTAGAGTACGAAAATCTCAAGTCATCTCAGCCAATTCAGCCTCCCTCTTGTTCAGTCGGTCTATCTCAATATCCAGCGCAACATTAGCCATCTCTATCTGCAGCACGTTTGATATCAGATCTGTCCACCGAGTCTCCAGCGATGTCAGTTGGTTGCCCAATTCAGTCTAGATGAATGTTCCAGCAAACGGTCCAGGAGTATGAAGTGGATTCCATTACCTGGTTATTTTTGCGGCTGCGGTTGACTTCCACCGTCAGCTCCTTCAGCTCCTCCAGCGCCTGTTCCACCTGTTTGGCAGTGTTTTCGAGAAGGTAGTTTTGCGTTCGCCATGCGTTTGGTCCATATGTTTGAAGTAACGTCAAGTTGGTTTGCCTAAAATGATTATCGGTTGGGTGGCACCTATGGCAGTCACGCGGCATACCGTAGACGTTGATGTTCCAGCTGAGAACGGGCATTTTGTATTGCCGTTTGCCATTCGTCGTCTGTGCCGGGTAGTGAAGGTGTCGGCAGTTGATAACGCACAGTGTCTAGGGAAGGAAAAGGCTGATGCGACTCGACGCGTTCAAGTTCTGCCTTGAGCAAAGGATTTTTCTGCCGAAAGTTGAGACGCACAAGTTCCAGAGCCACAAGTGTAATATACATACCGAGAAAAGCTCATATGGTGGAGGCAAGCGTGGATGAGCGGTGCTCGGTGGCTTTGATTGTCGTGAAAATTCTTGATCCACCTTCTGTCTGAGAAGAGGGAACTTGTCAAGGTCATCGTCGTAGTAGGGTAGCGAGTCGTAAATGTCGACGGAGGTCGTTGATGAATCCGTCATTGTGAGTGTAAAGATGCAAGTTCGTTATTGACACGTGCCGCGGCGCTGTGCTTTTTTTTGACTAGTAGTAGTACCTTCTGCATTTTTGATGCATGCAGGCGCGATTTTAACTGAACCTTCTGACCCTTGCAATGTATCCTATAACCTCCCAAACCCTACGCCACGAGAGCCTGGCGCCTATGAGTAGTAGTGTTGCGAACCTGAACTAGAAAAACTGGCCGCTACCAGTGCCTACAAAACATTCTGAATAGGTCTTCCTATTACACAGAATCAAGCATATCTCTTTATCCCGATTAGCTTCATCGAAACAGAACTCTTGCAATGGTACCCGATGTATGGTTACCTGAGGGCCGAGGCACATGATATCTGATATGTCCAGTAACTACTTTTCACGCTGACACACCCAACAGAGATTACATGACCAGTTCCGCCAAATGCAGAGACTAATAAAAAAGGCCTGGTGGACAGAGACTCGGATGGAAATCCGATTTGCCACGTGAGCTGACGACGCCGCGCGTCAAGGTATTGTACCACTTTCTTGTCCTTACTTCCATCTCCCGATATTGCGACTGACATCTATATTGTTCGGTTGCTCTAGCAGATTCAAGCCTCTTCAAGTGCCCTGACCGCGGCCGCAGCATCAAGCAGGACCTCAAATCCCAGGATAGCCGCTTGCGTGTACCGATCATTCCTGAACGCGTCATCGAGGGACTCGTCAGCCTCCCACCGCATATATAAACCTTCCATTATTGTATGTTGCCTCTTTGCTCTCATCCTAATGGATCTCCTCATTCAACTCGCTTCTTCTGGCGACCCAGTAGGTCTTCCACAGCTTTCTCCCTTTGATATGGACGACGACACGGTGTCTGAATCTCCTGGCGACACTTCGGAGCTGTCCCTCGAACAGCAAAGTCTCACCTCCAGTCATATCTGGATTCTCTGCCTTACGAGTGTGAATCATGCGAGGATATGCAGGCGAAGCTGGAGGATATAGTTAGCAAGATCTTCATTTGTGCCAAAGCTAAGAACTGGCTCGTGCTCACAACATGGGATGGGATGCTTCAGTGGTACGATTATTTTGCGTTCATCCCATTCAGCGTGTTCTTATACTTCTCAGTTGGTTGCTGATGAGATATCCTATGGACAAATCTATTCGCGCCAAGTTAGTTCGTTTGTATTACGGCCTGTGCATTACACCGGGCATAGAACCGCGCGTCATTCGCAGCTGGGTCGATATGATCACCCGCTTGCTATCCAACAAGTCTGGAATGAAGCGTAAACTTGAGTACGGCGATCTTGAGTTACCATGGGAGCCACTCTGGCATAGCGTACAGACTCACTTATGGCACAAGGCCCGAGTGCACGATTCATCGTAAATGAAATTTCCCTGTCGTTTATTTTTCAGTCTGTTTATGGTATGTTTTAGGCGTTCAACTCTAAGCCTCCTTCTGTACGTGGCAGAGCACTGCAATCGTTATTTCTCGAGACAAGATATTCCCAATATGCTCTCTACATTTCTGCCTTTAGTGACAAAAGAGGCGCGTCCTAATACTTCATCTCGCCTTTGACAGTAATATTGAATACTCTAACAGACATACCTGGTCATGATACCCATTTTGACCTCTTTCCTCCCACCAAGTCATAGCCACCTATATTTACCTCCACTTTTCAAATTCTGGGAGGCTATTAATTCGGCTTTGGTAGACGACAGACTGTTGCACATGTCAGGGGAATTATCAGAAGAGCATGTCGCGGGTCCATTCGGCCTGGCAGGAGAAGATGGCGGAGCCAAGTGGAAAGATGTTGGTATATGGACACAGTCGGAATGGAACATGTTGGTTGGAAAGGGGCTGGCATCTATGAGTGAGTGCTCAGTGCCACATTCACACTTCAGTCGTATACTCATGCTGAGCAGATGTTCCCGTCGGTGCAACAAGGGTAAGGAAATCAGTATACCTTACCGATAGTTTCACGAACCTTTTTCTTCGGCTTAGGGTGCATCGACAACAGCTGGACAAGCGGACACGCTCGCCGATAAACATTCATTCAAGATCAAGAAAGTCGTAGATAGATACCGTACGCCGATCATTCAGCCGTCCATGATCATTTCTCACTATCCTCATTAATTCCAGATTCTCTTGCCAAGATTTTCGTATATTCGATATGTGTCGACGGCCCAATGCGACAGAGTTTCAATGGGCAGCAAGGACCCAGTCAATCGTGTCCGATTGGTTTTGTCGCTGGTTCAAAGGCCTTAGAGTCTTTAGAACGTCTCATAACCAGCACGGAATCTTTTTTTCACCCATCCAACTCTGGGCCCTGGACAATTGCGGTACGTCGCGTCTCAAGATCGATGCTCAATCGATGCTAAACTGGTGTTCGGGTGTTCGTAGCTAACGACCTTCTTACATCGGCTGACATCCGAGTTCGCCAAGCGTCTGAAGCAGGAAGAGAAGTCGGACTGTAAAACGCCCGTTGTACGTTTTCGTTGTCAAAAGTCAATTCAACCTATCTGACATCACCTCATAGACACAACGACTTACACCCAACATTTCGCGAGCTTTTGTCAGCATCCTGCGCACTCCTGCACTTCTAGCGCTTTTCTCCAAAGACCCAATATGTGTAGGATTCGCTCAAGGGGCATTACGTGGTATGGCTCTGTTAGAGCCTGCACTGGTTATGCCCGAATTGTTAGAGCGTGTATATGGCGGTCTAGAGGTCGTAAATGAGACTCATAGGACCACCGCTGTCCTGAGCATGTTGTCAGGGATTGCGCGGCCGCTCGTTACAGAGAGTATCTGGCTTGGTGGTCAAAAGCATCTACTTCCGTTGTTGGAATTGTGTCTGCCGGGTATTGATCTGGTAAATTTATTATTCACTCTCTGCGTCTTTTGTACTGACTTCTAGCAGAACGATCCAAGCAAGACCGTTTGTACTACCATGTTCATCGTTGCTGCTATCCAACATGTGAAGATCGGCGATCTCTCTATTCACCAATCTGGAGTGCCCTTAACCGATGATATACCTGGTGATGAAATGATGAATCTCGACCAAGACGACACGCGCTTCCCCGACGGCGTAGAAAGTCCTACGCCTGTCCTCAGTAAGGGAGATGAGCGATCACTTACCCGCGACAGTACTGCCGCTTTTGCAGGTAGCTGCTATGTATCTTCTCCTATATTCAGCCACTGATCAAACATTAGACTGGGTTACCTCACTGTTCCGACGTGTCATCGCACTCTACGAGAATCTTCCTGAGGAAGGGGGTAAGAGAAACACCACAGGCGGCAAGCAAGAAGAGAGTGTTCTCAAGTCCGTCAAGGCCATGATGGACGTAGTCTGCCTGCATCTATCAGATCAGCTGTTTGATTTGATATTGAACTTGGTGTTTGACTATGCGACCACCAACGCGAAGTCTAATGCCGTCAGAGCCTTTGGGCAACTTGTAGCTTGTTTGGCCAGAGTTCGAGCGGAGCAGACTCTGGCAAAGTTTTTGCCGTTCTGCCTTTCTCAGATCGAAGAAGAATTGCACCACGGAGCTTCAAGTATTCGCACCACAGCACCAACTGCCGCCGTACCATCCGACACCACTTTCCACTGGCGTAGGTTGTTTATTCTACGACCAATTTAGCATCTAATCGTTTTATAGATGTTGCAATTCTGCGGGGATGCTTGGGATACGGGGGCTCTGTCGTAGGCTTTTCCATGCCCTTAGATCTAATCGACACTTAATTCCAGAATATCCTAGGTGTTGAAGCACAGGGATCGAATACTTGGCCTTATCGTGCTCCTCATTGACAAAGCAAAGAGTGAACGCGGTTACAGCAGCGCCGGTAGACTTATCGGCCGCATCCTTCACACCCTCGTAGGGGTGTACCCAGTCAACAGTCGTTTTGTAAATGCCGACGAATGGGCAAGTTCAGGTATCAAGTTCACTCATTACGCAAGTGCTAGTTCTTACCATTACAATACACAGACTTCGAGAGCGATCACAATGTCCACTGGGGAAAGCTATACGAAGCTCGAGATGTATCCATTGAATGGCACGGTATGTGTCTATTAACTTTTTGTACTCGTTATCCTTTCTTAAGCTTTTCTTGGGTTAGTGCCATCAAACGATGAAATCGATTTCGTGCTAGAAATTCTTGACAAAGTTGCATCGCCATTACTAGACAACATCGAAAAGTTGCTGCAGACGACGAAAAACTGGGACAGTAGCAATAGAAATGATTTCTGCAGGTAAGTGTGCTAAGCATCAAGCATCAAGATCGCGGCGTTTAATCAACTGACCGGATAGGTACCTTAACGCCTCCCGAGCGATTTGGGGCGGCCTTCCAACTTTTCTCCAGGAACAGGAAAAGGAGGTTACGAACTCCTGCATTAACGATGATATCGAATGCCAAGAACTTCTCGTAGGCAAGCTTGACATGAAGGCTGGTTTCGTTCTTTGTGATCCCTCTGACCCCCGATACCGAAAAGCTGCTGCTCATCGGATTCGTTTTGGTGAAATCAGTAGAAGGGCTGCTCTAACCTTGCGTGAGAATACGGAGGGAGAGGATCACATAGATGCTGTCAGCATCGTTGTGAAAGCCATCGATTCCTACTTGCTCGACTACGGATTAAGCAAGGAAGGTTACGAGTCCGTGCAAAAAAGTTACGCGACTGCCAGAGAGTAAGCAGTGTTCTTTTAGCTTATGATCATGCCTACTTATCGGCCTTCCTAGTGGCATCCGCGTATGGAACGGCCAGAAGGAGAACTCACGATCGGTATTCGTGAAGCGCGCACAAATGTATCATTGTGGCCGCGTATACATGCATGCTCTGTATCGTCGTCGATCACGGCTTGACGACGAGCTGATACAAGAACTCATTGAGATGGCTCTTTCACCATATACGCGAGTACGCCGGTGAGCTCAAATTTTTGAACCTGTCGGTGATCATTCAATCTCATGCTTTTGTGTCGGCAGGCAGGCTCAGGCTGTGCTGCACAGTGCCTTCGGGGTATGTCAAATGTGCTAGTCTTATAATGATCCTTTTTCATTTTGACTGTAGTACTATGTTCGCTCTACTCGCTTCACGTTGCCGTCACTTTTTGCCGCGCTTTCAAAAGGAAATGATCCTGATCGAATGAAAGGTGCTTTGTATGTGTTGTGGAATAAAGGAATTGGTACGGCCTGTCCCTACTACTATCAGTATCCAAGCTAATAGGACGAGTAGCTTCTTATGCTTTGGGTGGTAAGTCTGGCTGACCACTTCAGGGACGGTCGATGAAAATGCTGATTTTTGATCAGACCAAGGCGCACACGGACGCTATTTGGTATCTCTACTGGAATGTCAACACGAGGAAAAGGTTCTCACAATCCCCAGCTGTACGAATCTCCGACTCACGCACATTGATCTGTAGCCCTCCATACAGAAGTTGGTCAACAATCTTGCTGTAGACTGTCTGCCGCATCTGCATGAGGATGCGATTCATACAGACGCATACTCTCTTGACGTACCTGAAGTCGAATGTGCACTCAACAGCCTAGCAACCGAATTCTCTCCTTCCTTTGTCGATCGAAGGCTGCTCCAGGAAGCGATCAGCAAGACACCATGCCGCGTTGCGAACCGCAATGAGATCCACGCCCAAACAGTATGGATTTTTGCCTGCGCTGTGCGCTGCCGTCTCACATGATGTGTTCAGGTCTCATCGATACTGGAAATTGCTTTGAGGCCCAAAACTCATGTCAGTTGCATGTCGCCTTCTAGAAGTCTTGCCTGATGAAACTCTATCACAGTGGAGATACGTACAAATGGCGTGTCGATTTTTGGTGGTATTACTCCGGCGAGATACACCAGTATCAGCTGATGTTGCCCGGTTCTTCTACAAGTATTCAACCAGTCCCCAGCCTACCATCCGTGTAGAGGCGCAACGGTGTGTAATATGTCTCTATTTCTGTTCTCATCATTAAGACCATCTATTGAATAGAGGAATAGCTTATTTGCTGACCTACGTTAAGTTCCGGTCCTTCTCGGACGACGCATCGGATTTATGGCTTCATCGGTGGAAGAATCCTTTGGCGCAGAGTATAAACGTCACGGATGCCCCCAATTTACTCGAAAGGTTCGAGCACCCTATCGATCAAACATCTGAGTACGTTCCCCGTGTTCGCTGCGTGTATCATCCGCTAAAGGACAAACAGCCCCATTTACGTCGACAAAATCCGTACGGGGTTCATAGCTTGGGCGCCGACGGTACAAGGTTATAGGGCTGTGACTACGGACATATCAGCATTTGCATGGGAAGCAGCATCGCAGCCTTCGCTTCGCGTGATTCGTGAGGGTGTTACCACTGAAAAATACTTCCAAGATCTGTCGGTATTGTGGGGACAAGAATCAAACAGAAACGGCAGCACTATCGATCTCCGACTAGAGAATGTCGCTTACATTAAAAGGCTAGGTACCCGTCGTCTATATTCTATCCTTCTGTGCAATGTTGACTTTCGGGGTGTAGCAAAAATGTTCGAGCATGAGGTCGTTGACACTATACTCAGCGTTATGGACCCACTTTTATCAGATTCCGATAAATTCAAACAACGTGCTGGTGGCGAGTTTTTGACTGGCCTTATACGTGGTAAGCTTCTCTTCTCTTGTTGCGCTGATAGTGTGACTCCAATTTTCTGTAAAGGAGCGAAACATTGGCCCAAACACGCATCGGACAAACTATGGACTTGGGTTCGCAGTCGATTGGATCGCATTTTTGCCGAAATTAAGCCCGATACGTTGACCCTTTGGGAGACCTCATTTGCCGTGCGTTTCTGTCGCTGTATTCATCTCTCCTTTCCGATACCTTGCGTTATTTAGAGCATCTTAGAAGATCGAGATCCAAGGCGTAATAAGCCCCTAATTGATTGGATCTTATCTTTACCTCTCGATTTCAATGGTGATTCCGCGTTTGATAGTAAGTCCAGTGTTCTGCCCATTGTCCCCCCTGACTAAGTCTACGTAGTGAGTAAGGCCCTCAGTTTATTTGGGATCTTGGCCGATTCAGCGGAACATGTATTCCAACGCAGAGCTGATCACTTCATCAGTTTCTTCTTTACGAATGCAAACACTAATTATGCTGAGGTTTGAGGGCCTTTTTTGGTTTCCCCCCTCCTTCGTCTAAACCGCTTTCTTAAATATAGATACGGGGACTTATCACTCAAGTCCTCACCACCTTGCTCAACATGCAGTGGCGACCACTTTATGCGTCCACGGAGCTTTTCTTACGCGCTTGTCAGGAATCGGACGATCCTTTGTTTATACGGTAAGCCTCACGTCTATGATTTTCAGCATAGTATTGAGGGTAGTATAGTCAAGCTCGGTTCCAAAACCAAATCACCAACATTCTGGCGCAACTGCCTCAATGGCGAGAGCAACGTTTACCGCCACCATGGGTCAGCAAGTCGGAGGTACGCCATTAAATTGGGGGTTTGTTTCGTATCTAATTGAAAGCTTTTCAAAAGTATGACAAAGTAGCCTTGTCACGTTAGTACAGTCAGTCTTATCGTGGTAGTCATTTCTGACACTGGTTCATTAAGTCCTTCAATGGATATGGGTATCCTCCTACAGTCCGCAGGCGACTCTAGTCTTACCATATGCTGTAGCTTTGATGTGAGTGGCCATATCCATGTCTTGCAGCGAATAGTAATAGTGTCGTAGGCCCGAGTTCTTGCGCATGACAGAGTTCAATGATAATGTAGAGCTCCAAACCTATTCCACTGCTGTTCTTTATGTGCTATCGGCCTTTACGCCACCGGTAGAGTATATTGGAGCCATTCTTACCAATTTTGTCGTCGCCATCAAATCGTCAAAGGTACGAGTTTCTACTACTATCAGAACTTTGCCTAACTATGAGTTATAAACACAGTCCTGGCGCATTCGCCTACAGGCGCTTCCTCCGCTGGTCGTTTTCTTCTATCGAAATCTCTTGTCGATATCGCCGGAAGGTGTGGCTGGAGTTATGGACATGCTAGTGGATTGTCTGGGCGACGAGAATGTCGAGGTTCGGGAAATGGCTTCGAAGTCACTTTCAGGGATTGTTCGATGCTCCCAACGTCAAAGCATTATCCCCTTGAAAGTTGGTAAACTTTCTCGATGAATTCTAGGCATAAGCTTACAGAGCCGCAGAATCGATTTATTACAATGACTCGCAGGGTTAAATTGCCTCCACGCAGGGATCCTTCGTATGCCGATTCCCTTCGGTCCATGCACTCCGCTATACTAGGACTCTGCGCTCTCATCGAAAGTTTCCCCTATTCCGTGGAACCATGGTTGCCCTCACTTACGGAAGGTACATACTATCCAAACTTGTCCCCTGCCGGATATTGATTGCCCTTACAGTGCTTGCTCCTCACGCTACTGACCCTCCTCCCATCTCGACCACAATTAGAAAATGTGCGTCAGAGTTCAAGAAGGTAATGATTATCCTGCTATTCTCATAAGGCCCCCTGCTGATCGTCTCCGTTATAGACTCATCAGGTATCGCAAAAAGCCCCTTGGTTGTTGGCAATCCGTGTTCTGACCTTTGTTACAGGATACCTGGCACAAGGATCAGCAAGCCTTCGATGAAGATCAGTTACAAAGCTTGTCAACCATGTTGGTTGGGACTTCGTATTGTAAGTAGCCACGCGAAAACAATGCGGCTCATGCTGATGCCAATCTTCAGATGCTTGATTTATGTGGACAATTCTATGAACTTTGTATCTGTAGTCATTCCTCAATCACAAAATGTCTCTACTACCTTGTGGGCCTGCATGGAAATGTCAGGGTCACAACGGCTCTGGAACATACATAATATCTACCTCAGAATATCCAAGTTGAACGAATGCGTGTTTGCCACGCCCTGAGATAGAATCGGTGCCGCGATAAGTAGCGACCCTATCAGCGTTGAGGCGAAGAAGCGGAGGTAAATCCGGATGACAGGTCCGTATGTGCGCGCGTCGGGTAATCAAAAACCTTGTGCTAACGGGTAAGCAGGAGGTGCTCAGTCAAGTCGATCGCGGAGTCGACCAACCATCGATATCCTCCGCGTGAATAATGCCAGTGACGGGTCCTTCACTCACGGCATTCGCGCTACGTTTAGCTGCTGAATTGATGACTGCGGGTCAGCGGACCGTACACGATCAATGTTCGCCTAGATTTCCGTCGCTTCAGAAGCGAGAGATAAATAGTCTTGCAAAACATTTGTACAGGGAGGACTGTGTACCCCAAGTTGAAATTTGCCTCCGAGCGGCCATCGCCAATTTTAGATCTGTCGATCATATTCGCTGACTTTGAACCGACGCTTCTCTAAATAGACGATGCCTCTCTAAGTCCTGCGCTTGGTTATTGCGTCCATACTGATATCCAGGTGTCGCTAGCGGTGGTCTTACATTCGCTCGTAATAACCAAAATATCAGGTATCGGCGGAAGGGTGGGGCTGTGTCCCGCCATTCGAGCGGCGGCACTCAAACTTAGTAAGTGATGTTCGACACTCGCAAGTTCCCAAATTCTTGATAAAGAAATTTTGACAAGGCCAAGACGTAAAATAGTAGATTTACCCCAACATTCAAGAGATCTCCGTTACTATACCGATCTACTAGATGGGCAGACAATATTATCAGACATCGATCAGCGTTATAATAATATTACTTGGAAGACAACATGAGGAAAACATCGTCGAGAAGGCCAGAGCGCCGCCGGGGATGGGAATAGTATCACCTTGGATCAGAATTGAGAAGGTCTATCGGATTCATAAGAAAGACCTGGTGACATTTGACAGCGAAAGAGGGGCTTCAGTGAAGGAGCTATCGATGGGGACTATACAAGATGTTGACTTGCAGGAGAACACAAAGAAAAAGTTCGGGTTTGACAGGGTAGAACTCCGAATGCAGAAGGTAGTATGAAACCACGCAAAGACCACGTGTATAAACCTAGAGACGGCAAGAAGATGTCCTTCAGCAAGGGAACGAAGGAGGAGTTGGGAATAAATTTCCTAAGAATGGAGAATTAGGCCAAGCCAGATACCGGAGTCTGAACGGGGAAAATATCCTAAAAGAATCGATTTGCAGGTCGGAGTTTGAAAATTGCGTGTGAAAATGATGGACAGCTCCGGAGTGGGGGACAGCATTGCATCCCAAAAGTTGCTGCTCACCGTTGTTGACGTTGTGCTCGCCGTTGCTCCTGTCGTCGAGGTCGTGTGCTGTTGATTATTCTGGTTGCCGGGTGCAGTGAACTGGCGCCGGACTTGCTTAATTATTAGCAAACGCCGGGCACGTTGTCTGCGATCAAAACGTTGACCAAACTCGTTAGGTGAAGGCAGCCGTTTGCCTCGCCTTCTTCCTTCTTAACCTCACAGTCCAGCTGTGCTCTTCCACTTTCTGTCACAGCGCTTGCCTCCAGCGAGCATCTTTCCTTTCTACCACGACCTTCCTCTCACGACCCTGCCCACGCTTTTTATACCTATCTGCCCTTTCTCGCTTCCCGAATTCGCCCTGCTGTCGTCGTCATCACCGTCGTCGTCGTTCATCGACTCTCGATATCTATCTGCTCACTTACGCTTTCAGCATCTACTCATTATTCCCAAAAGTTACCCATCTTTTATCACGCATTCATCGGAGGCGACTCTACGTCTTAATTATCTCATAGGTATATTTCCTTCTCTTTTACCCAACACCTCATCGCCTAACCACCAACTTCTCTTGCAGTATTAAATGCACGACGTTGTAACGATCTCTTCCACACCGAAAAGTTACTTTCCGAAGACTCCAGACGATCTACTGCCCGCTATCACCCTCACGAATAGACCTCAGACTACGGACACGACCTCCTGGCCTCTCAAATCTGATTCTGAAGTGTCGCTAGAGGCAAGTTTCCTTATCTCTTCCTCTCTTTCCTTTTGACCATTTCTTCTTAGACTTGGCTTCCACAGAACGATAGTAGCCCTCCGCCGTTGACACGCCGAGCGCCTTCTGCAACTTTACAAAAATCAGCCTTTTCCAAAATGACTTCTCTTTCCGAATCCAACCCTCCCAGCCTGGACTCCGCGCTTGGTAGCAACAATCGCTGGCTCTTCAATGCCAACGGCCAGCTTGTCGATGTCAATCCAGACGCCGGTGCAGCCGGTTGGGACTTGGCGGACGAGATTGTTCGGCTGAACATAGGTGACGTCGCTGGGGAGTCGGGAGACGATGCACCCATTCGGACACCTCCAAAGTCCAAATTACCCAGCACGATCGTGCAGTTGACGGAAACAAGTCCGCTGGAGACCTCTTCCTCTGACAGCCTCGACTCTCCTCCATCCTCCGAGCATCAAATCACCATCTCTCACTCACGAGGATCGTCAACCGATACGACAGAGTCCAGCTCGCAGGAGTCTGCACTTTCCGCTGCTAGCAACACCATGCTCTCCCATTCTCCTCTCAATAATGGACCACCCAGTGAATTGAAAGAGCGCCCGCACTCATTCAGCGGAGGCCTATCGAGTGCGGACTTGCGTCGTCTTCAGCATGCTGGAGAAGGTCCCGGTTTAGATGCTGCAGATGGTCAGCTACAGCAGCAGCAGCAATGGCCTCAATATCGGGAGCCCGGACCTGCTGGAGAACAGCTCTCTTACCCTTCACTGGCGAACAACACCGTGTCCGTTCATCGTCCCCAGGCACAACCTCATCCGCAACTTTTTGACTACCGATCAGCCTCTCAGTCAGTCGTTCCCGGCAGAGATGATCTCCAGATTGATTATAATCTTCAACAACGCAACTTCAGTCCTCTGTCGCAGACGAGTATGGGCACCGCTGCTCCTGGCGCGCCGTCATATGTGCCAAATAGACTCAACAACGGTGTACCTATTCAATATCGCCAGCCTCCCCGCGGATATCCCCAGCAGCAAGGCCTTATCCCAAGTCCTCCGGGCATGCCGTACCCTAGTCACACCGCTCACATGTCGCTGGGTAACTCCCAGCAGCTCTACGACATGATGTTAACGGGCCCTCCTCAAGACCATCCTGCCGTGTCTAGAGTCCAGCAACAGCATAACATCTTCCGAGGCGCGCACCATCACTCAGCCTCTGACCCTTCGGCGCTTCGAGATCCATCGCAACTTCCCTTGATGGGCGGTAACATGCAACCTTACGCCCCGGGCATGTTCCCACCAGGCATGGGCGCCCCTCCGCCTGCGATGGCTTTGTATCCTAACCAGTTCTATGGACAAGATACATATGCCCGACAGGATGCCCAAGTCATGGCGAGATTACAGCCTCAATACAGTGGTCCTTATGGAATTATCCCACCGCAGATGGACAGTGGTCTTCACAGTCCGAGTAGCGCCACCAGCGGAGGGCAGAATGGTCCTAGCGCCAACAACAGGAAGTTGGGTCTCTACAAGACAGAGCTTTGCCGCAGTTGGGAGGAGAAAGGGACGTGTCGATATGGTGCCAAGTGCCAGTTTGCTCATGGTGAGGAAGAGCTGAGAAAGGTGTCACGGCATCCGAAGGTCAGTCCTACTCTGTTTTCGATTCGCTTTGTGTACTGAACCTTATCTCTAGTATAAAACCGAAATCTGCAGGGTAAGCACAATCCGCTTTCTAGATAGGTGAATGCTAAATGTCATGACAGACCTTTTGGGTTTCTGGCTCATGTCCATACGGCAAACGATGCTGCTTCATCCATACGGAGCTTCCAACCTCTGGCGGTGCCCCCGTTCCTGGTGGCACTCCGGAGAACGCTCCACCTTCAGCACGCCCCGATGGTCGTGCCCGCTCAATGAGCACTAATAGTGATCCCGCAGAGCCCGTGTCCATTCTTGCTCGTATCTCTGCCAAACGTAATCAAGAGCCACCAACGAACAGCTCTACCCCCATTGACGTTAGCTCTACTAACGGGTTCCAATTCACGCGTCCGCCGACGGGTTCCCTCAGGGTCGACACTGCACTGGATGCACCTACGATCAAACAGAACAAGTCCGCTTATCCAGCATTTGCGAGTAACGGTGTCCTTCTGCCCAATGCTGATCACAGCAGAGGTGCCAAGTCGCCCGCACCGGTGACTGCTGGTCCGGACCTCGGCAGACACAACAATGCGCGGATTGAAATAGTGGGTTACAACCAGGTATGTACACCAATCGTACAACTGGATTTTTATAACCAAAACTTACAGCGTATGAATCAGAACGGTACACCCCCTTCCAACGCCAATGTCCGACATTCGTTCAACGGTAGTGAAGACGCTTCTTTCACTCCGTCGCAGCCTGTTCCGGGACATTCGTATACTCTGTCATCCGGTGATAACACAGTGCCTTCATCTCAACAGCCATCGCGAGGAAATGGCCATGTTCGGGCAGGCAGCGCGGGCAATTGGGGAAGCTTTGCTCGAAGCAACCATTTGTCGTCGGCATCATACTCACATGCACCTACCGCTGGTGAAGCGTCGATCAATTCGCCTTGGTCAACAACGGAGCTGACGATGGGCACATCCAGACTTCACGAGAAAGCTTGGGCTTGAAATCGTGCATTAGCTTCCGTGCGGCGCACGGTCCCGGACATGCCTTTGACTGTTTCTTTCGATTGATTTCCTCTCTTGATTATGACTGCCGTGCAGGATCGGACAATACTCTCTGATCTCGAACACCTGTTACACTACTTCCCTTTTCGCCTTGTCGGATCTCTACATACATACGCTTGTTCGTGCCAATCCTCTTCGTACTGAAAACCACATAGCAACTTCTCTCCACGTTTGATTTCTCTTGTCGTCAATACTAGGGCTATACTTTATCTCACCCAGTTTGCATAGCATTATCGTCGTCACAGCAACATGTTTTTATTCATCTCATTCAATATAAATCTTGTTATTCTGCATGATTGTGAACATGAAGTATATAAAGAAAAAAATGGGGGGAAAGACTATATACATATATATGTATGCAACACAATGAAGATATCAGTAATCAACATTAAGTATAGATCATAACAATCATCAACTAGGGCACAGATACACCCAATTTTCGGATTTCCCGACGGAACCCATTGAAACGGTTGAGGGAATAGCCCAAGTAGTCAAACTCGGGCTCTACAACATTCCCCTCGACATCCTCCCTCGCCTGAACGATACCCCAAACAGCCCACATTGCGGCCGATGCAGGACTCCAGTAACGGACCTGATCCTTGAGCTTGTTAACTGCGGCTTTGAGCTCCGAATTCCCAAGAGGCGTCGGGATGGAATGTTGAATGTAGGATGCACAAAAATTGGCTTGCTCCTCTTCGCTTGGGTAACGCGAAGGGTCAAGGAGGTGGGGGGTCGGACCATGATAATTTGCGGTCCATTCCTGAAAATGATTCGCAATATCGAATGACGCTGGGTTGGGGCCGGCGTATTCAAAGTCTACTACTATGATCTAAGATGCAAATCAGTCTGAAAGGGTTAGCCTGGACAGGTAAGAAATGACTGACTTGGCGGTGAGGAGCACTTTCACCTGGCGTGTTTGTCAGTCTAAGAAGATTCCCGTACTGGGCGTCGTTGTGAGCAAAGACTCGCCGGCTGCCATTCTTGACATCGTCTACCACGGACAACCATTTTAGATACGCCTTCCACTCTTTGCTGAATCTCTCTAAATCTATCTCGTTGCGCAATGCTTCGGGGACGTTGGGGAGTGCCAAGACAGCTTGGGCAAGGGGTAACCAAGATTTGACGTTCACCTTGACACTGAGGTCCCAGCCTTTACCTTCGCCTCTGGTCTCTGGCAAAGTTTCTTCCACGACTTCTATGTCGACAGAGTGGAGCTCGGCCATTCGTGCTCCAATCCATGCACTGATGGTACTGTCCCTCATATCAGATGAGCTCAGCGTTGTGGACTCAAAAAACTCCTCAAGCCTGCCATTCTCAAATGTTCCGTACACTTTGGGGCCTAAGTGGTACTTTGAGGAAAGGATGTGGAGAGTGTGGAGTTCGCGAGGGCGGGAGATGAGTGAACCGGACGATGGCCCATAGATCCGGAGCAAAAGAGTACGAATCTCGGGGGATCTTGGATAGGAGACAAAGAAGACGGCGTTTGTCATCGAACCAGAGACTTTCTGGATTTTTATTCCTTGTGGGGTGATGACGGGGTCAGACCAGGAGGGAATGTGCAAGGTTTTGATGCATGCGAGTAACTGTATGGCAAACTTTTCGGTTTTATAGTGTCTATGTCATGAGGAGAAGGCAAGAGTCAGCTCCGGTAAGGCCAAGAAGCGACGACGGCAGACCGTGAACAAGGTTATCTATTCTTGCCAAGGATAGTCCGAGTTCTTCGAGGAAGGAATATCTCACCTTGCTTCCAATGTATTCTTTGCATGTCGCAGGCCTTCCTCGGTGACGACCTGCACCTCCTCTGGTGCGAGCTGGATGGAGCTTGAGCTGCCGACGATAAGCTCCGACAGACTCTGGACGGACCTAGCCGACAGACTCTTAATCAAAGAAGGAGTGCTGGACGATGCTGAGAGCACTGGCGAGATAATGGGAGAGCGATTGGGCATTGTGGGCGACGATGAGGAGGAGGAGGTGGTGGTTCGAGATAAAGAATGGAGCAGTGCACGATAAGGCAGCGCCGCCTTGTGGGTGATACCGGGGATGGACATAAAGATAAGAATGTTTCATTTTGGCTCCGCATACATTCAGGTTGGCGCTTAATTTGTGGTCGTGTGCAGCAAAGTGGCGCTATGCCATTTATGTCGTGTTCTCTGTTTCTACGGCTCCTCATCCCTGTCGACGGCGAGGACCCTTTCTCGGGGGGGCTGACCCCTTGGCCGTCCATTAATGTTGCGGCACGCCTACTAGCAATATTTGTGCCAAGTCCATACTTACTGAACCACGAATCGGTTCGCCCCTGCCACAGGAACCGAACCTGGGACTGACGCGTCGCGTCTCTATCATCTAATTTATCAAATATACTGTGCCCGGGTTGCCTTTCACGTCACCGCAGGTACATACAAAGAAAGTTAAAACACAATCTTATTCAAATCTCGTTCCAGTTTGGCTTTGCAGATCAGTTTTTTCACCTTGACGGCAATTCGAATCTGTAAAGCATCACCGGACATAAAATTGATGTGTCAGAGTCGTTGCCCACCGTTCTCTCACCTCAGACTCCAGGTAAGGGTTCATTTTCTAGACGTACTGACCGCAATACGAGTTCTCCGTGTCACCTCTCTCCATCTCCGAGTCTAGACAGTTGTTTCCCATATGCAGTGAGAAAGTTGTCTTCACGCCCGTATCTCCGAGTGCATTGATCCCTCAACAACAGACAGCAACACCCGTGGGTCATAGGAACGGACTTCTAGCGCCATTCGTCGTCACTTCGCATTACCATTGAGGTGGTGTGGATGACTGCATCAGAAACGAGGCTGCCGGAGAGCCAACATCATTCAGCGGCTGGCACTCTTCAATACGGCGTCAATCGATACAACACTATATGGAATTAAATAGAGATCGTTTGGATCTATCTACACATCTATCTATATTTTTATTATAATGCACTGGGAGGAAGAAACCCCACTATACAAATATACATACGGCTATAATGTACTTCTTCGAGTCCGTTGGCTTCTCATACGTCCACATTTCATACAGTACTCCCTGTGGATGTTTGTTTTTCCGAATCACCTTCTGGTGTCCGGTCAATCGGCAGCGTTCGTACCAACAGAGATAGCTGCAGTTCATCAGCGTCAGGTCATATTAATGAAGGCAGAGCCTTACCAGGAAAGCCAGTCCCAAACAGGGCGTGCAAACGACCCAGATGGTCTGAAGACCGTCAGAAAGATGGAGGTTTTATCAAGAAGATGGCGTACCTGAACGGAAGTTGCGACAATGTTCAAAACCTCCCACCGCAATGACATGGGCTCGATCGAATTGAGCCCACTAAAGTCCAGGGATGATCCTTGGATTTCTATCGGCAGGTCCGATGGCAAACGGCTTGATGCTCGAGCGTAAAAGATGCTGCCCGCGACAGCCTTGGCAAACAGAATCAGAATCAGTTCAAGGAAAGCCAGGTAATACTTACGAGTCCAACTGTTGCTCCGGTGAAGCGGACCAGGAAGAACGCACTCGTGCCCGTCGCTAGCTCTTGTGACTTGAGCGTTCTGACAAAAATCTGGTAGGGTGCATGTAACATCACCCCCATCCCAATCCCACAGATGAGTGGGAACAAGACTTCCAGCGCCTCTGGCGCCTCTGCTTTCAGGAGGATAAGGAGCCCTGGTTTCTGAGAATGAGCATGGTTTATGTCGTAAGAAGTAACAGAAACTTCACCGAAGCCAACGGTCGAAATAAACAGACCGAGCGACATGATCCAGTTCTGGCCACTTAGATCCCGACGGCGAGACTGCCAGTAAGCAATGAACCAGGCAGCCGGCATTGATGCAAGCGAAGATCCCAGAGAAAAGGGGAGGAGTCTGATCCCAGCTTGCAGGGGTGTGTAGTTGTCAACCGACTATGAATGGCCGGTGTGAGCCATGTGATATTCATGATTGCTTGAAAGCATACTTGGAAGAAGAACGCAAGGTAGAACAATCCGGCATTGTAGGCAAAGTTGTGAACAAAGGTGACAACAAGGATTATAACTGGGCAGGAGCCAGGTCAGTAGTCAAATGCATCGTTCTCGGGGAAGACATACTCGCAGAACGATCAGTAAATACTGTCTTTGGAAACAGGCAGTCTCGGCCGGTGTACGTCTCATAAACCCCACCGCCAACGAGAATAAGAAGACCGAGCACCAGCATCGTTATTGTCGTCGCGGATTTCCCTAGAAACGGTTCCGATGATTGGAAGACGGTGACCACGGAGAAAACTCACAACCGTTCTCATCCGCAAAACTAAATCCCACGACGATAAAAGATGTCCCTGTCATGAAAAGAATCCTAGTCGTAGAAGTGTAAGACACTATCAAATAGACCATCGGCCGAAACCTACAAGCCTCCAAAATCGAATCGCTGGAGTATGGTGCGCAGGGAATAATCACTGGACTTTTGTAATGTGACCCCGTGGAGGGAACAGGCAAGTACGAGTGAAGCGACCGCGCATATAGGTAGGTTGAGGTAGACTGTACGGTACGTGTGAGATTCACACGAAAGACGCGTATCGTCGGTACTCACATCCCCACCTCCAGCTCAGTATTGAGTCCGTGTTGCCTGAACGGACCATTCTCAGATACAATCCTGTTATCATAGTGGAGTCAATGCGCACCGCTGAAAAGACCTCCTAATAGAGGGCCCGCGACAGCGGAGCAACTCCATGTAATACTCAAGGCCTGTGACCACTTGGCTCGATGTCGTACCTCGACGATTTCAGCTGTGATGACCCATACCGAACTCACAATACCCCCGCCGCCAACTCCTGCCAGAGCACGAGACCCAATGAGCCTATACAAAAAAAAACGCGTGTGTAAGCGGGGTTCGACGCAGCAATGCTAAATTTATAAATCTTACATGGTGATACTCTTCCTCGGACACGGCGGATGAGCTTAGGAAACAGATTAAATAGTAACACATACATTGCTGACTCCACATACTAAATTTCCAAGGGCAAAAATAATCACGCTCACAAATAACAAACACTATATGGTGAGATCAGTATCACAATCTGGGTCGACCGCGGATCTGTACCTTTCGGCCCACCACATCGGATATCCTTCCATAGAGGGGTTGAAATGCAGTCTGGGTCAACATGTATGCAACACCAACCCAAGTATACTCCGATTGTGAAGCTTGAAGGTCATTCGATATCGTTGGTAAACTCGTCGAGACAATATTCTGATCGGTCTCTAAGTTGGAGTCTTCTCGAAGATCAAGGACAACCTACAGCATCCGTCGTCGCGAGAAACAGCGTTAAAGCAGCCCTGGTGAAATTACATAGGAACGGTCAAAAATGATACGCGCCGACCAGTCCACTAGGACTCACCCGATATGGACCATGAGAATCCTGAACGTTGAGAGACGCTGAGATACTTGGTCGCTTTTATCAAGAACCGTCGAAGAGGAAGAGTCTAATGTGAGGATAGAAGGCGTTCCCACATCACCGGTACCGTATCTTGAAGAAGAATCTTCAGATTGTGAAATAGGCTTTTCGTCCACCGTAGTACGGTGGTGAGTCGTAGAAAAGAGATCATCGAGGTCGGAGCTGGACATCTGTCGGGCCATGATACCAGAAGGAATAAGGCGGGGCTGGCGTGAAACTAGGGAGGACGGAAGCTCCTTCGAGGAGGAGAAATAGATCCCATATTTTCCGGGGGCCCATTTTATAGTCGGAACTATATGAGTACCTGGTCGGGGGTAATCAGCTTTGAGTAAGACGGGGATGGAACTGGACTCACGGAGAGAAGACCATGCTCATGGAACCTGGAGATATGAATACGACCTGGCAGATTTGATCTCCCAAAGAAATTGGCCTGTAATACATATAAGTAATTGGTCTTGCAAGTGATTTTTCATTACCGAAGAGCACCCTCTAACCTGAATGGGTGATCGAGTAAGTAGTGCCGCTTCTCAAGAGAAACTTGAATTGATGAACTGCGTGCTGAGAGCGGAAACCGGAAAGTCTGGCCCGAACCATTTCAAACCAAGAGAATTCCGTAGGAACGAGACGGAGTAACATGGGTCGCCAATTGGTAATGCTGAAGAATTATCCAAGCAGACTAAATAACACCGCAGAGCTTTGTTGGTCCAATAACGAGCCATCGTGGTAAAAGAAAGAAGCGGCACAGCCTATTATTTCAACTCCGCGAGGGATCGTCGTCAGTCCGGTTGAGAGGTGGCGCGTCTGTTCACGTCAGTACATACAATAATAATTAGATGGCTTGTATATGCAATACGAATCTAAAATTTTAATTATCATGCCGTCGCCCTCTTCTTCTCCTGATCTTCGTCCTGGTCCTCCTTCGCCTCTTTGTCTACCTCTCTGGGAGTGTCCTCGACTGCGACTAGCGTAGGAATGCAGATAAGAACACGAAGTTGAGCGTTGGCAAAGGACAGAAGACATGCCAGTAAAAAATTAAAACCCAATGAGTCCTCGTAATTTTTGCCACGTACGAAACACCAAGCCACCTTGTGAGGGTGACTGATGTGTAAAAGAAGGCATACCGTTATCATGACCTGTCCCTTTTCCTTGTGACGGACTCGAAGATTGAGAAGCCTTGTTGCCTCCCTTGCTATCTTTAGACGTTGATCGACCGTCAATATCATCCGCGTATTCTTGTAACAGTTGGCGTTGTCGTTTTGAGAGAGATCTGGTTGCATAGATGCGATATCAAAGTCAGCGAACGTATGATGACCGTGAGGCTTACCTAGGAAGGACCACTGAGAAGGTAACATACAAGTCCCCACTAAGCCCGTTGCGAACTTCTGGAACACCACGTCCTTTTAATACCATCTCCTCCCCTTGCTGAGTGCCGCCGGGTAGTCGGACGTCCACATCACCATCAATGGTAGGTACTCGTACCCGACCGCCAAGAAGCGCAGTGTGGAAGGGCACTTTGACCTCATGGAAGAGGTTGGCTCCTTGTCGTGTAAATTGCTTGGATGGGGCAACGCTAACCCGCACAAACAAGTCACCGGGCGTCCCCTTTCCAGTTACTGGAGCATCTCCCGCTTTCGGAACGCGGATAGTCATTCCATCCTCAACGCCTGACAAGAAGGTAACGACAAAGAAGCAGGAAAAGTTTATCAACATGCGACGTACCTGGTGGTATATCGACTTCAATGGTCTGAGGTGCTCTGACTTTGCCCACGCCTCCACAAGAACCACACTGACTACCCCGGGGTATCGTACTTCCAACACCAGAGCAAGACGGACATGTGCTTGCCATCTGGAAACCACTGTCGATAACGAAAGTCCGGGTACCGGAACCACTGCAAGCTGTACATGTTGTACGCTTGGCGCCTGGCTTTAGACCGAGACCGGAACACGTTAGACAATCGACAACAGGTGAAATCTTGACGCTGCGTTTTGTCCCTTTACATGATTCCATGAAGGATACACCGACTGAGACTTCTAAATCTTCTCCGCGGGACCGTTGTCGACTCCCAGGGCCGTTATTGAGGGCACCGAACAGGGACTCGAAGAAACTGGATCCGCCACCGACATCGGGACCAAACCCAGAAGAAAAGTCCTTGAAACCACCGAACCCTTGGCCATTACGGAAGGCTTGAGAGAAAGCGTTTGGATCGAAACCTGGCTGCTGCGATGTAGAGCCATACTGGTCATAGGCAGCTCGTTTCTTTTCGTCTTTCAGGACCTGAATGCAGCGGACTGAGTGTGAAATAGAAGGACAAGGTAATTGGAGCTGACATCATAAGCTTCTTGAATTTCGACAAACTTGTCCCGTGCATTCGCGTCGGGATTAGTATCTGGATGGTATTTGCGAGCCAGCTGTACATATTGAGCAAGGTGAATGTACAAGACGCGATAGCGGGCGTACAGAGAAGTAAACTTTCTTGATTTCAGCAGCTGTTGCATCCTTATTCACACCAAGAACTGAGTACGGATCCTTGGGGGCGGCTGATGCTGGGGAAGCATGAAAGTGTCGCTACGGTTCGGTGAGCACGGTGAACTGGGAGCGATGGACGGAACGTACCCGTTCAGCAATACGCCTCGGGCAGGGTAAACGGTGGGCAGAATTGGGTAGATTGTGAAGACATCTTGATCGGTAGAAGGAGAGGGAGGAAGTGCCAGACCGTTGGACGGGCCTAGAGCATGAGTAAAAGGCAATAAAGGACGAGACGCCTTTTGCTGGGATACACGGGCGCATGAGGCAACGGGAGAATCTGCGAAAGACAGAAATGACCGTGCTCGTCGAAATTTTGCCTGTTTGTTTCCGGAGCTTTTGCCCAACACGTGCCCATACTTCCATAACAGGACACCACGTGCCTATTACATGACGCTTTCCTTAGAAATTTGTTTGAGTTTCGTTCGCCTCTTTGAAGGCCCGTGTGTTTCTTAGTCGCCGCTTATTTGCTTTTCTGTTGCCACCCGTAACTTTTTCGTATCGTTTTTTTTGCATCCTTTTTTTCGCGGGCCTTCCGAGGATGTCCCGTCATTCATTTATTGTGTTCAACGCCGCTGCGCTGGTCCTCGCTGACTTATTTTGAAGACGGCGCAAAGTTTTCCAAGTCGCCGTCTGCTGTGTCATTTTGTTCGGGCGAGCCACCATGCTTTACCATATGATACAACAATTTCGTCGCCCTTTTTGATGCCCTCATGCGAAGACCAAATTCCCATCCGTAGGTCCCCAAATTCACTCCGTCTGTCCGCGAAAACTGCATTTGGCTTATCCTTTATTCCCCGAAAATCATTGACAAATCGCGCCTCGTTGCCCATTCTGCCCGCGTCCACCCCAATACAGCTCCCATCTTCAAATCGATGCAGACACAAGTCGTAGTCCGAGTCCAGCCGATTTTCGCAGTGTATTTCTCCTGCTTCCCTTCAATTTCCTTATCTTGTCATCGTAGCAAGTACATACCAATATAGTCAACAATGTGTGTCTTTGGCGGTATTTTCTTTGCAGCAAACAGCCCCAGTTGTCCGAATGCCGGATGCTCGGGCCTCGAAATGCGACGAATAACAACAGCGGACGATTTCCCCCATGAACCCTTTTTTACTGGGCTAGGCTCCATGAATTTCCTTGCATCCATTGACACAGAAGCATGGTATGTGGGCGAACTCAGGTAGACTACGTCTTTGGGCCAATGGGGAGGCGGTGACCTGGACATCACCGTGGGAATATCCGAGGACGGACCTCATTGCTGCAACGCAACAGCTCACTTTCCTTCTTCCTCCGTCATCTTAATGGGTCGTTCATCGACCAAATCGGTGGCTCGAGTATATGCCGACGTCAATGCGAAGCTTGGCCCTTCATGGCATGAATACGGTACCCAACGCTGCCCTGGAATCTTACTCGTGCTATTCCTAACATCGCTCTGTTTCACAGACAATCTACAGGTCCAATGGGGCTCTCAGGATCACTATGAAATCGTTCGGAAAGTGGGGCGGGGGAAGTATTCCGAGGTGCGTCATGCCAATCCCATTACCTTCGAAAGACGACCTGATGGCACCATAGGTGTTCGAAGGCATCAATGTTGTCACAGAGGAAAAGTGTATCGTCAAGGTTCTAAAACCTGTGAAAAAGAAGAAGATCAAGCGAGAAATCAAGATCCTACAAAATCTGGCCGGGGGACCTAATGTCGTCGCGCTTTTGGATGTCGTTCGAGACCAAGCGTCCAAGATACCAAGTCTGATCACAGAATACGTCCACAACGTTGATTTCAAAGTTCTCTACCCCCGCTTCTCCGATTACGACGTCCGTTTCTATATGTATGAGCTCTTAAAAGTAAGAAAGACCGATCCCTCAATGGTAACAAGCTCACAGGCTCTGATAGGCTCTAGACTTCTGCCATTCGAAGGGTATTATGCACCGAGATGTAAAGCCGCACAATGTCATGATAGATCATGAGCTTCGAAAGGTGTGCAGAACTTGTATGTTTCCTGGATATTTCTGGTTAATCAAGCATCTCAGTTGCGGCTCATCGATTGGGGTCTTGCAGAGTTCTATCATCCGAAAACTGAATACAATGTCAGGGTTGCTTCCCGCTACTTCAAGGGCCCTGAGCTCCTCGTTGACTTTCAAGAATACGACTACAGTCTAGACATGTGGAGTTACGGGTGCATGTTTGCTTCAATGGTAAAAGCGCCGTCTTCTTTCCTTTAACATCAATTAAGACCACTGCACTCCCAGATCTTCCGCAAGGAACCATTCTTCCACGGTCACGACAACTATGATCAATTAGTCAAGATTGCTAAAGTGTTAGGCACTGACGAACTGTTTGCTTATATCGACAAGTACCATATCCGTCTGGATGCTCAGTATGATGAGATTCTTGGCCGGTTCGTGGCTCACTGACCATATGGTTATCCCAAACTCAATCTTCGCCATTGCCCATAGGTACCCTAGAAAGCCGTGGACACGGTTTATAACATCGGAGAATCAGCGCTATATTTCGAATGAGGCTATCGACCTGTTGGACAAGTTGCTACGATATGACCACCAGGATCGTCTTACCGCTCGCGAGGCGCAGCAACAGCCCTACTTTCGTATGCTCTCTCGTGGTCCTTACACTGTCACTGGCTAAATCTCCTTCACAGTACCTATACGACAAAAAGAAGCTGCCGGGAATGATTCGGCTGTATCAGAATGATTGTTTCTCTAAAACGCTCTATCTCTGTTGTTGTGTCTGCTTATGTATATAGATCGTTCTAAATTTTGTCTCTGTACCTCTCACTCTAGCATCGGGTGACATGCTGATGTCCAAATTGTCTTTTGCGCAGCCGCTAGATATTCTGCTCACCATGCACATGATTTCTAGTACATATGAGTACTCCACCATTATCTTCTGTGTGTCAAGATGTGCTCAATGACTGTCAGCAGAAAACCACATGCATTGACTACCTATTCTAACCAAAAAAGCCCACACTCTAAGAATGCACTCCATGAGCAATCTGTGTCAACTCGATGACCTCGTGCTCACAGATAAGGAAGCATCACTGAGACTGACGCGTTGAAGCCCCCGAGGCTTCCTTACATTGCTACGACACGTCGCTATGACGTGATAGACAGATACTGTCGATGTTTTTATAAAATGGACTCGGTAGCATGATAAAATGCTACATTTTGTCACCCTAGCCCCCTCACTGCTCACTCTATTTCAACGCTAAGGATGATACTACCCGCACTGCTTGCTATCGTTGGAGTATCCGTCGTCTTGGCATTTGATAATTCACGATACGACAATGTACGTCGGCATGTTCCCTTGTAATGATTCACTCGCAAATGCTTCGTCCCGCTAGACCGTTGTGTATGACTCCGAAACCTCTATGACTTTTCACTGAACTCCTCGTTAGGTATTGGGGCCAGAACTCATACGGTGCAACTCACTCTGATACGGCAAACTATCAGCAAAGACTCTCTTTCTATTGCAATGTGTGTCCATCCTTTAAAAATTGCCCGCGGTATCCTAATAACCTTCTAACTTCTTAAGGATGATGCCATAGATGTCTTTCCACTAGCCTTCCTCAACGTATTCTTTGGAACAGGCGGTCTTCCCTCGATCAACCTCGCCAACGTACGACATGTCATATCTATGCAGCTTCTTACAAGCTAATCCAATGCAGACCTGCAATAACGTCGATAACACCACATTCCCTGGGACGGCTTTGCCTGACTGTTCTTTGCTGGCCACAGACATAGCCACTTGCCAAGCGAAAGGGAAGATCGTAACACTCAGCCTGGGTGGAGCAACCGGTTCTGTAGGATTCAGCTCTGACACCCAGGCCGTTCAATTCGCCAACACAATTTGGAACTTGTTCCTTGGCGGCACTTCAGACACTCGGCCTTTCGGTAGTGCAGTTTTAGATGGGTATGAAACTCACTTTTTTGACGTGATAAATGAGTCTGATAGCCATGCGGTGCAGTGTCGACCTGGACATTGAAGGCGGAACGTCGTCAAGTTATCCAGCATTTGTGAACGAATTAAGGACACTCGCCACCGGCGCGTCGAAGAGGTAAGTTTCAATCATTGGATAGATTGCCTTGGATTTAGAGTAGCGAAGGTATTATATTACAGCCGCGCCACAATGCGTTTTCCCGGATGCCGCGCTGAGCGGTGTTCTTAATGCTGCTAGTTTCGATGCAATCTATGGTATGCGCGTTTTGTTGCTTTGTTGTTGTCATTTCTTGATCATTTTGTAGTCCAGGTACGTGAGATATTAGAAGAACCTCATTCAAGGCTATTTATGTATGTGTTATGATGCATAGTTTTACAACAACCCCTGCGGTTTGACCAACTTTGGGCAAGCCTCGGTAGGACATATCCGTCTTTCCTTCAGTTTGAGCGCATCTCACATCGTCCTTTACAGAATTGGAACTTTGGAATATGGTGAATCGGTTACATAATTAACGCCGAGTCTTGAGCAATATTAATCTGCGACACCAACAGGGATCACTGGGCCCGTAACACGAGCCTCAATCCCGACGTCAAGGTCTATATAGGTGCACCGGCATCGTCAACTGCTGCAGGATCCGGATACGTCGACATCGGAAATCTCAGCAGCATTGCTGTGCGGATGCGGAACAGCTTTCCGTCTTTCGGCGGCGTGATGCTTTGGGATGCTTCACAAGCTCATGGTCAGTTCTCGATCCTCTATGGAATTGTTTGACTTGATCATGATATCGAACAGCGAATGATCGCTACGACCTGACCATAAAGGGAGCCCTTGCAGCGGCCGGTGGAGTAGGATTCACATATCCCCCTTGTTCTGCTATCAATTACTCCGCCGGAAGCGTCTATATAGCCTCCTCGACAGTCTCGTACAACGGGTAAGTTCCCCCTCCGTGTCGCATTCGTTGCCTTGGCTAAGCATCCTATTTATAGATATATATGGGAGGTGCGAGGACGCGTTATCTCTCATTCCCTGGACGTAAATAATACGCATTCATTCCGTAGGCAAAGTGGTGGACTCAATCGGAACCTGCCAGTAATCCCAATGGAGATTGGAGTGCTAGTGCGTCTCTTCCACTTCTATCTGGCCAATCTGTACAATACAGCGGTTACTTCTAGTTAGCGCCTGTTCTGGTTCTGGTTCAAGTGGAGGGGACCCTACAACAACAACAACCTCCGCTGGAAGCACCCCCACCTCTGGAGGAGCCTGTATGGGCGTAGATGAATGGGAAAGCACTACAATCTACGTTGGTGGTTATCAAGCAGTATACAAGTTCGTGCCTTGATTAGAATCTCCACTCCGCGAAGTTGACGGACATCATAACTAGTGGCCATTTGTGGATCGCGAAGTGGTGGACGCAGGGTGATATTCCCGGAGGTGAGTTGACCGTGGGTGTATCTGTAAATACTGATTGAATCGATCTTGGTGTGCAGGATCCGTGGGCGTCTGGGTCGATCAAGGTGCATGTGTGTCGCTGAGGAAAGTCACAGCGACACCCAAACCCACCTCGACAGGTACTCGAGGGTCAGACCACTTTTTGCGGGATGATGGCTTGTAGGAGCTAGAGTGGGAACGCCTCTAGAATCATGTATATGATGGCATGTATTACGATGTAGATGACGAGTTCACTTTTGATTCTTTGCATTCATTTCCTTCTTGTTGGAGAAATCGGCCGCACTCACCTATGTGTGAGAGCAGAAAGAAACAGGGCCATCGTCGACAGATTTTGTTACGTATGCACGCCCCGATGCAGTGATAGCCTTAGGCTTTCGCTAAATTCATATACGGCAACATGAGCATAGATAGTTCCGGGACAATGGTATCAATGCTGCGCGAATCAGACCGAACGACCTGGGCCACAAAAGGGTCCGGAGTAACGATGAAGGCACAAACATGATGAGAAATGGCTATGAAAATCAGATTAGTGTCGACTTGTCCGAATCGGTACAGCCAAGCCCTCAAGGATGTTTTACTTAGCCTTTGTACGTATGCCTGTCATGTCCAGCGAATTGATGATGGGTTGGAGACCAATAAATAGCCGAGTTATTGCCTCAAGGGCAGTCCCGCAATCACATATGCACGGCAGATGATAGCTTAAATATAAACCAGAGTAAAGCGCCAAGGTCCTATTCATAATGTTCGAGTCACCAGCAGGCATACACATACTACGTAAGTAGTAGTAGTGGTGGTAGTAGTAGTAGTAGTAGTAGCTACACCTGAGGTGGGGCAGAGCGGCCAGGACGGCGTCTAGCGTGCGTTCGTTTATGATTACCTTTGTTCTGTTTAGGAGAATTGGGAGGCTCTGTGGAGGCGTCTTTCGGTGAATCCGCTTGTTCTTCTGGAGTCTTGGGCGTCTTAGGAGGGGGCGGGGGACCAGGGTCGTATTCTGGATTTCTGGGAAACCACTCCGTGAGATAGGTCGTACTGAGGCCCCAGAGATCGTCGTGGGATGAAGGGGCTTCCTCTGGATTCGGGATGGGAATGCAGTACAGACGTCCTCGAATAGCATCGAAGGAGTAGTAGGACTGTTTTACAGGAGTTGCTCGTTCAAGATCCAGGGCACGAAGATGGGAATAGACTGCATAACCTGCGTGTGCGTCGTTAGCAGCGTCTGATAATGGTAAGTCAGCTTTGACACCAGAAGAGATGGTAGAGCTTACACCGTATTTGCGCTAAAGAGAGAGGGCGAGCCTCCCAGTTACTCCTTGTGATAGAGCCTTTGGATAGCTCGAAACCAAGATAAGTGGAGACAAGCCTGGCAAGACCGATGGGATTCTTGAACGGGCCTTTCCAAGAGGCATTGTCGACAGACCGTGCAAACATGCTAAGGTCTACACAAGATCGCACTGAGAGTCTGTGATCCTGATATAATTTTTTGGCGTCGTCTGTCAAAGAAAAGCTTAGCAAGAGGTGAGCACAGCTGTTGGAATGACGGACTTTGGATACCGACGCCCACCTTGATGATTGAACTATTCTCCAAGAAATTCTTTAACGAGGATGGTACGGCAAACATGGCAGAGAGCTGGAAGAGAAAGACCTCGGTCTTTGTAGCGATCTGGACGAGGGCGACTGGATTCTCGCGGGCGCCGCGAACAAAAGAGGGCTTCCATTCGAGGTCGAAGCCGACGTGGCCAACATGGTGCTCGAGATAGCGGGCGATGAGGACGTCGGCGGTGGCAGCGTCGGTGATGTAGTGAGGCTGGGCTCCGGGGCACCAGTTGTACATGGGGAGGTCCGACATCGCGAATCGTGACTGAGAGTGACGGTCACTTCCAAAGAACGATGTGTCACGTGTGCACCGATGGTCGGGCAACCAAATGTAGTAAAAATAGCACAGAGCATGTCGAGTTTACTTGGCCTTAAAAATAGAAAGCTGCCAAGACCAAATTATGATTTATATTCCACCGTCGGTTCTCCTCCTCCCTCTCATGGCTTCCCAACTCGACCTTTTCACCGCCGCCCGCGAATCCCTCAGCCAGGCATGTCTTTATTTCGGGCCAAGGACCTCTGTACTGATATGTTTTCCTTTAGCAACCTCCTCCTACCCTCCGAGAAATTCTCGGGGCATATCGTGCAAAGGGGGATGGCGACCGCGATATGCTGCTTGCGATGCTCAAAGCAAAGACAGCTGAAGAGCACAGCCATGCAGAGCGGGCCGCTCTTCTGCGCACCTTGATCGACGTCCAGCGGCACACACCCTACCCGCCGTCGCCACCCATGTCCCATTACCCGACGCCCTCGACGTCGCATTCACCCCCTCAGCAGCATCATTTGACGGTGCCCCAGCGCCAGTCCCGTCACCAGCGTAGCCATTCACCGTACGCCTTGCCACCAATGGCAGATACGCGTACTCGTAAAAGGCACCGCGGCATGTCGCAGTCGCCGCCAAGACATCCACCATCGCCCTATTCTCCGACATCCTCGTCCTCATCTGCAGCAGATTATTCCCCCCGCGCTATCCGGCCATCCATGGCGATAGGCGCCCTGCTCTCTAATGGCCGTGCTCCAGAGTCAGAGCGAGATATCAAACAGCTCAGCGATATTTCTGACGAAAGATCCAAGTCCCGAGATTACCCCATGACCACGTCTTGATATCCGTTTCAGCTTCTATTACTGTGTAATTTGCTATTTATCGCTGGATCATCGTTATTTATTCCTCATACTGTACCCATACTGTACATATTGCTACTACTACTGCTACGGCACCATGCTATTACTCCTCAAAGATACTGCGCAAAAATTTCGCTGCGTATTCTTGGAAGTACTTCCCATGATCTATAAATAGAGCGCCAAGAGGCTGTATTGAAACTCAGAACAGGCCAAGAAGTCTTGGCATCATCTATCTTTGGCAACCGCCCGCCTCCAAGCCGCCCCCTGGAAGCCAGATATTCTTGGACAGCCTAACTTTAGGTCGTCTAGGCACGCCTGCTGACCTCGGTATGTACCTCCCGCCTTGGCGTTTCACCACGAAAATATCACAAACTTATCCGTGGGTTTACCTTCTACAGCCATCATCAAGCGCCAGTACTACATCCAGTCCACAGCATTACACACTTACAGGTTCGCACAGATGCAAGGTTGCGTAACATTCGCATCCGTTACGGCGAAGATCATTTACTTATAGTTCAGCCGGCACTGCCGATCGCTTACATACACAAAAATTCGTCTCACGTGGCGGACGTGTCGAGTTCCTAACTTGAACATGACTCACTATCAGTGACTCTTTCACCACCATGTCAGACGAAGAGTTCAGCAACGACGACACATTCGACAACATTAGCGAGTCGGCATGGGCTGCGCTTGATGCTGCAATCATTCGTATAACAACCCAACAGCAGCAGTCAACAGCTTCACAGCCTCAACCACAAGGTCCACAACCGCTACAACAACGGGACAGCTTTGTTTATACTGAAGATGACTTTTCGGATTTTGATGAGGCCGCTTGGAGCTTGCTAGATGACCAGACCAGAATGGGATATGAGAGACTTCGAGCCCGGAATCAGCCAGGTCAGTCGACCCACCAAGTATAAGAATAAAGTTTATATGCAGTCGTTCAAGTGGCAGGACCTTCGCACATAAATCAACAGAACATTACACCGGTACAGCAAAGTGAGTTGTCCGGCATCCGCTCAAATCTGTTAATTTTCCCGGTTTTCACTTAGTAGCGGGCCCTTCACACTTGCCAACACACCATTCCACGCGTAAGTGAAACAAGTTTCATTCCGGTCAATATCTCACGTCTTCGACTATCTGTTGATCACAACAACAACATTGATTCGTGGTGAATATTCTTGTCCGTCTTTGTCTGATTCTCACAGCTGTTTTTAGTCATGTCGGCCCATCGTGTTAGCCGAAAATAAACCTGCTAATGTGGCGCGCCCTGTCGTCCGAACCAGCAGTAAGAACAGCTTGATGTGTTATAATAGTTCACCGAGTTCTCACTGTGGCCACAGCCCTGCCGCTCTCCCAGCGTGACCTCAATACCGACTCCTCTACCAGCTCGCTTCAAAGTGGGAAAGGCAAGCGCCCTCGCCATGACTCTCAGTCACGATCGCCACGCAAAAAAGGGAAAATGAAGGCCCATAACACAACCGAAGGCGATAAGTCATTGAATAGTTTTCTAAAAGCGTATCATGCAGACCTAGAATGTCCCATGTGAGTATTTCCGATTTCCAATGTAGATCCACGTCGTCTTAAAATGGATCTTCGATGCGGCGTAGCTGTCAAGATTTCTTGTACGTTTCTCCGAATCCGGTGTGGCTGCGCGCTGAGTATTTCGATGTAGGGTCGCGGCACATGTATGTGTACCTTGCGGTCACAGCTTCTGCGGCGAGTGCCTCAGCCAATGGGTCGAGGTCAAGGTAAGCTTGGTATTTATGTCAAATTGACAGCCTTATATTGGTTCGGCCGCCTAGAGGGACTGCCCTTCATGTCGCGGCAAACTCAATTCCCCTCGTATGGTGCCCAACGTCAGCCTAAACAATCTAGTGGACACACATCTCGAACAGCTTGCTCGCATACAGGGTAATCAAGAATGGAAGCATGGTGGAAGCAAACACGCCGAGAGAGAGGTCAGAAAGAAGTGAGTATTCTGACTTATTGCTACACGTGCCCTGTTTCCTTTTCATAAATTTCGGGGTTTGGCAGGAAATGGAAATCGAAGCTGCAGGAGGACAAACGGCACCGCGTACGAGCCATTCTATTATTGGACAGCGAGGATAGCAGCGAAGACGAAAATTTTGAATCGGAACCAGTTGCTACTACCGGCATAGGCTATTTTTTCGGGCGCTAACTCTTTTACGACCAAATTACGACTCAAGATGGACACTACTGTACAATTATACACTGTTGTATGTGATGGATGGATGGAAATGTAACCCTGTGTATCAATCATTCACCAGAAAACGTAAGAGAAAGCATACAGAGACTTAACAAAATATCTTACCTCAAATCTGATATTTTACACCACTGGAACTAGTGACTGTTGTGAGGCGGGTCCTTGTGTTGTACTCCACGCGACAAGGTGATCGAAGGTAAGGGTTCAATGCTTCAATGAGGTGAGGATAGCCGCGAAACAGCGTCGCGGCTGTCGACATGATAAGATCATAATCCTCACTTTGGAGAGTTGTCGGTCATTGGAAATGACAGGATGAAATATGAATTACGACTGACGAATTCTGCAATAGCGCTGAAAAGTGTTTGTACACGGCGGGCTGATCATGGAACGTCTCTTTGACGGCCTGAAGGTAAGCAATTGCGGCGTTGAGCTGGACGGCCTTTAATTCTGGGAACATCCGCGACCACTGAGAAAGGACATTATGGGCAGTAAGTAAATTGTAATCGGTGTATTGAACCTGAGGAGAACGGCAGTGAAGGCTGGTCTATATATTCATTTGCGGGACCGAATGTACGAGTCAGAGATAACGGTTAGAGGTCATCTGGATTGGGTGGCGCCTCATGTAAGTCCAAAGTAGTAGTCTCCTCGCCAAAAGAGTCGAATTCGAGTCAACAGGCGGCGTCTTGCATCCGGTACCGAAATTTTAGACGGGCGAAGGCGAGTCAGAGATGGCATGCGCAGCAGCAGCACGTAGAATCATCGGAAGAACAGGTATGCAAAATGCATGTAGCCCATCATGGTATTCATTCTTCTTCAATTACTTACTAGCAGCAGAAGCCGTCACGCGTCAATGCGTAATGATAAGATATTTCACTCTCTAGGCCATTTTTGCTTGCTGTTTGAAGTGTTGAAAGAAACAGCACAACGGCTGACATTCATATTTCGCTGAAATTGATTACTCCTGGTACCAAAGCATTATAGGCATGTATTCAAGCATACTGGAGTGATGGGTACAAGGAAAAGCAACGAAATATCATGGGGAATGCCGTCGAGATGCTGTAAAGATGCGAGGAGCAAACGTGAATGAGGAAGTATGCATTTAGTTCTTTTTACGGAAAGAGCAACCTGTTAATATGTTCAGCACGGTGTATATGATAGGATACAATCGAAGAAACGCACCCTCCGTCAGACGAGCCCGACCGCCAGTTGGCTGGCATAGAATGCTGGCACACGAGCCGCAGATGACGACTGTCTGAGCGTGCGAGAATACGGTGGTGATTGCAAAGCACCCTACGCAAGTATAAGCAGGTGAGCTCGGCAACATTTCAGGAAGGCGTACCAGGGCACTTGACGTCCATGAAGTAGCTGTTAGGTGACTGCACAAGCCGCTTGAGCTTGTGTTGGCGTTTTTCGAGTTCGGGCGAGGGGTTGAGGAGATCGACGGCGAGAGTCTGCAGACATGTACATTTAGAGATATCAACAGAAATGCAAGAAAATACGTACCATGGTGAAGTAGCAAGAAGAACGGAAGGACTCGCTTTTTTTTGAGTGCACGCGGCGAGGATTGATTCAGTCCAAAGCCTAAGGGTCTATCATTTGAATTGGAGATTGAACCTTATTCCTGAAACTGCATCACGTGCTGCGAAGTTTCTCAACGGTGCCCTTCCTTGAAATCCCAAAGATTCTGTTTTTGTCCTGTGTCTCTGATATACTTTTACTAGGCATGGATCAGAATGACTCCCTTCTGCATAATAGGCCCTCCAGTGAGCACGGACCTGCCGACTTTGAAACCCCGACTCGGCAATGCGGGTATTGCCGGTCCTTCGCTTACCAGCGTCTCCATGGTCATGAGCGCTTGTATATTGTACCAGCGTATTTACTGCGCCTTCGCTGTCATTACGTCGACCCCGAGAGCTGCCAACGCACGCCACATAAAAACAATAGACTCGTATCAGAATCTGCTGGTGGGAAAAGAGCGGGGGGTACTGGGTATAGTGTTCCTTGTTGCAGTATTGATCCTGTAGCGCCAGTATTGCTCTTGGCCTAGAGACGTGTACGTACGGTTGCAAGCTAGCACGAGCTAGACTTCAAAATACAAAAGCAAAAGGTACAGAACACGAAGCTACCCATCAAACAGTACAAGGATTGCCTTTACGGATGGAAGCAAAAACAATAGGAAGAAGGTCTTTTGTTCTCGCACGTGGTCGGGAAGCCAAGAAGGGAATTGCTTTTGTTGTCTGCGGTATTCCATTGTGCATTGTACGAATAATGAAATATTTCCATTCATATAAAGACCTGCCATGAGTTTTCTTGTCTTCCCAGCTCCCCTCTTGTTTTCTTGTACGACCAAGGTCGGTTTCCTTCCCGGTATTAAGGCATACGCTGACGGACCCTTTTCATTTCGCTCTTAGGCTTCCGTTAGGTGCGTTGCATTCCGTTGCATGTCTTTGCTCACTGCTGACTGCTGACTGCTGATAGACTTCTGCTACACTTTCTTCGACGTTTATAACGTTTAATCTTCTGTCCTTCTTTAACCTTACGCGTGCATCTACCCGCATTTCTCATCGCCGGACGATACCTTTGCATATCCTCAAGTCTTAATTCGCTCAAGCATCTATATCCCATCTTAATTCGTCATGGCCATTTCTTCCTCTATCAGCGTCTCTGTTGCCGTTGCACACGCCGTTTCTTTCCTTACGCGTCCCTTGATGACCTCCTACCCAGCGACAACCATTATCAAGCTGCAGCTTGTCCTCGAGGCCAACCTTACGGCCCATTACGCGCCGTCTTGGGTTCCCTTTGAGCCTCTTAGCGGCTCAGGCCGTCGTTGCCTCACTCTCAGCCCAGACTGCCTCCCCCCTCGCGTTGTGTACTCTGCATGTCTCGCTACCGGTATTCAATGGTTTGATTGGAGCGCCCGTCTTGGCGGCCGTGAATTCGACTTCTTTGTCGACCCCGGCTGCGTTTATATGCGTGTAGGAAGCAGCCCCGAGACTGTCACTATCTGGGCCGCTGAAGGGCCTTCCCCGTGGTACCATCCGTTAGTGTCGTGGTAAGCTCATGTCTTTTTCTCTCTCGCAGCATCTTTATTTACGTGTCTGTAATTTTAGAACACCAAGACTGTCGCACAGCAGCTCCTAGAAGAGGACTGCGATACTGATGAGCGGGTCTTCAACATGATCGCAGATGAAATGAACGACCCTACCTGGATGACCCCCATCGTTCCCCATTTTTCCATCCCCCGGTCTACCTCTCCCTTGTCCTCCATCTCCAGTCACTCACGTTGCAGCTCCCGCTCGTCCAACTCGAGCTCGAGCTATTCCTTTTCCTCCTCCGACTCTGTTGGCTCGGAATCGTCGGGCTCATCTACCCCCACATCCAAGTCTTCGCAGTCGAGGCGTGAGAAGGCGAGGACTGCCCGTGTCTTTGTGGACACCTCTAGGACCGAAGTAACCCCGTACGATGGTGGAAAGACCACCGTTCTCACTGGTGGTGTTATGCTTGGCGGCTCGCCCTCACCCAAGGCGAAGAAGCCCACTGGCAAAGCGCCTACCGGCTACTGGCGCACCGTTCGCGTTTAAAGAATAACCATGACGTTTCACCGACAATGTTGTACATTTCGGTGATTGCTTGACGACTTTGCTTGACGTGCAATCCCCACGTTCATTATATACCTTCACTTTCGACGCACTTTCACGAAAAGATATCCCCTCTCGACCTTCGATGACACCTTGGACACTCTCACGTCTCCATTGAACACTACATTATTGCATTTTCTCTTCAACAACTACTACCAAACATAATCTGTGTCTGTTCTCATGAATGTGTAGCCTCTAACTCCCTTTGTCGTATAAGTCTGTTTAACTCTTTGGGTTTTACTATATTATAGGTGGATGCCTTATCTACTACTTACAATAATTTTTGTTGCATTACGACGACCTTGTATTCCTACGTTGTTGTATGCTACCTATTGCCGCATTGGTCGGACTGTCTTGCTGTAGCGGTGACTCAAATAGAAAATTAACCGATTATCCGAAGTAAGGCTATGAAAACGGTCTGTGCATATAGATACTGGCTGGGGTAGGTTAGCGCCTTTTTTTACTTTATATAGGAAGCCCGCCCCTTCCGGATGATATATCAATGATGCATCAAATTACTCCCGTCGGTATCGAATGGGCCGAACTTTGAGCTTGAGGGAGTCGGACTCGATTGTCCAACTCCATCATGACCCACCATCCGCGTCATGCGCTTCCAATAAGTACTGTTGGGAGCTCAGTGATCACTTCAGTCAGTAAAAGGTGTCTCTGACGCCGTGTATATCGTTTGGATGTTGTGAATAGTCGTTGGTTTTGCCGCGGCGGTATTCTAATTGGATGGGAAATGAAACCGTAGGATTAAAAACGAACTCCGACGTTGTGGCTACTGTGAACGTCATCATAGCCGATGGAGCACAATGCGTGGAGACTCGAGCGTTGCATATAAAGGTGAGTCTCTGCGTCTCTCTCTCTAATTATTTCATACTCGCTCTCGCCGTCAATCATGACTGCTCCCACTCTCGAAGAAAAAAAGCAGATTTACGCTCGCCAGTTGGCAGAATACACGCTCCGGCAATGGAACACCCTTCGTAAAAGACAGGAAGAGAGCGCTAGGAAGAGGAGAACCCCCCCATTACCAAGACAGAGATCGCCGTCGACCGATATTACGCCAACGCAGGAGACTGGCATACGACAGTCCAGGTGGAGTCGTCGGAATCACGGTCAGATAGCGATTCATGTTTTCCAATAAATTGTGACATTAATTAGGGTTTTTTTAAATAAGGTATACTACATGTGGATTTCGCGAAATTATCACTGGACGACGGACGGGGCGCGTCTGAAGGTCCCCACGCCTGTTAACAAGGTGGCAATATATCTGTTATGTTGACGAGCAAGCTGGTTGACTGATCAGGTCCCCAAATGTGATTCTTGTAGCACATATATTTAATTTCTTGTCTGCTCCATACTACTACTGCATTGGCCACTCATATATACTTGTATTGCTACTCTGATGTTTTTTGCAATATGTCTGCCAGACGTGAACCTCGGAGATGAAATCACGACACGGACATCCACTCCTGATCCGCGATAAAGTAAGCAGTCAAAACTCCAGGTGTCGCGGTGAAAGTAGAAGCTGCAAGACGTTTGGGTTGGCCAATAGCGGCTGCATTCACCATTGTTTGGATTACTACTATTGAAATGAATACGAGGAAGACGGACCCAGATGGGTCGAGGTAAGAAAGACAGGGGTTATCTGCCCCACGTGCGGTGATATGATCGGAATCACTGCAGATTTGGACTTCCGATTTCCCCAATTTCTTGTCGCCTGTTGCCCTCCGACCACAACCTGCTTTATCTGCTCACCGTCACCACCCGGAATCGCCTCCACTGTCTTAATGTTTCGCTCAGCTGTCTGCAGGTCGCTTGCGTCGACACGAACACTGGCGACCCATGTTTCCCCAGCATCCTTCCCGTCCAGCCCGGTGACGCGACACGACTGGACGAAGCAAGAAATCAAGCAGATTTACGATTCCCCTCTGCTCGATCTTGTCTTCCGTTCTGCTTCGGTACACAGACAGCACCATGATCCCAACAAAATACAGCTCTGCACTCTCATGAGCATCAAAAGTTCGTCGTGCTCCGCGCTATCACCCCAATTCATTGACTAAATTTATCCCTACGAATCTCGCTTTATGAAGCTGGAGGGTGTTCTGAAGACTGTAAGTGCGTTCGCTGTCAATCCGAATCCGATATGAACCGCATCATAAGGCTCCTACTGCTCCCAATCGTCCCGGCATGATACCAGCACGAAAGCTTCTCGTCTCCTCGATGTCCAGCCTGTGATAGAGGCCGCCCGTAAAGCAAAGGAAAATGGCAGCACCCGTTTCTGCATGGGTGCTGCATGGCGCGATCTTTCGGGACGTAAACGAGGCTTTGAAAGAATCCTGGAGATGGTCCGTGAGGTCCGCGGCATGGGAATGGAAGTTTGCACCACTCTTGGTATGTTGTCCCCAGAGCAGGCCCGGCAACTCAAAGAGGCGTGAGGATTACTTTTTCCTGTATCTGCCTTTGCACAGCCAATTAAAGGAGTCCTGTCACAGCGGCCTGACTGCGTACAATCACAACCTCGACACTTCGCGAGAGTTCTACCCCGAAGTACTTTCATTCGTTTGTTAAATGATGGCCTCCTTTCTCAACATCTTTCTAGGTCATTACATCTCGGACCTATGATGACCGCTTAGATACCATAGAGGCCGTCCGTCAGGCTGGTATTAGTGTTTGCTCTGGAGGAATATTGGGACTTGGTGAGAAAGACGCAGACAGGATTGGGCTCATCTGGGAGGTTTCAAGGTACGTCACGAGTGCGCCTTGGAACTCTTTTAAACGGCGGACTGTAGGATGCCTGAACACCCCGAGTCCTTCCCCGTCAACGCTTTGGTACCCATTCCGGGAACTCCTCTTGAGAACAACGAAGTAGGTTGTTTTATTTGCACTGAGGTTCTGGACTCATGATTGTTTTAGCGTGTTTCCCACCAGATTCTTGTTCGAACGATTGCTACAGCACGGATAGTTCTGCCAACCACTATCATTAGACTCTCAGCCGGTAGAAATACGCTCACTGAAGCAGAGCAGGCAATGTGTTTCATGGCCGGCGCGAATGCGGTGTTCACAGGCGAACAGATGTTGACAACTCCCTGTAAGTCCATATGATCGAAGAGTTAGAAAGTACGCTCACCCGATTGGCAGGTTCTCCATGGGACGAGGTAAGTTCTACACTGAGGGTGAACGGCCTTTTTTAACGATAAGTCAAACAGGACAAAGCAATGATGGATCGCTGGGGTTTGGAAGGTATGCGGAGCTTCGAGCAGGTTAATGTTGCCCGAAAAGAAGGTGCCCAAATTGAAATCCCGGACCGGGCTGGATTCAGGAAAGAAGCAGATCTGGGGGTTTCAGCATAATCAGAGGGTGAGTCGATTCCAGCGACATATATCCATTTCGCCGCATTGATTGCTCGCATGTAGATGAGCGTACACGTCATTGAAGAACGGACGGAGAGTGTACGCGAGTTGATAATGAATAGATGTATGTGTTTACCATTAGACGTCAATGTATTATGTGGTGGTTGGCTCAAGATCGTTTGGCGGGAGCGCATCTCGGACACCAATTGAAATGAAGCGAAAAGATTCTGTATTGCCTTCATCAATCGGAGCGTCCCTTCTATTTCTTGACTTCTTGTACCTGTCAACCTTTGAAGGGCCCTAATATTGCTTTTATATGGTATAGTTGAGCAGTCGTTCGAATGTCCGGAAGCGACGTGACCGCAGAGTGGAAGCTACCTCATTTCGTTCCTGGCATGAGATGGATATCGATCCCCTGAATGTGTCCTAGCCAGACTCCCCAATACGCGTCTTTTGATGAAGGGCTAGTTCTCCAGTTGGTGTCACGTCAGGTCCGTCAAACAACGGTTCTTTACTTCTTGCTCCAATCCCCATCGTTGGCGTGAAATCTTGCTTGATGACCTCGTTTCCAAATGCTCAAAGATACAGCCTGTCGTTGATGGGCCCTCTTTCTTGTTTGCTGGTAATGCTCTTTATCTCTATTTCGAAGTATAATGTATCAATCTCCTTGCTCTCAAAGTTTCTTTAATCGTTTTAACACTCTGCTTCTGCCTTGTTCAAGGTCTTCGTTTCCGAGAGCCAATGCGCAGGCCGGCACTAGTGCTGTTCGTTATATCGACGCGTCTGAGCCATCTAGGCAACGCTATTTCCCTGCACACAGGTACCCCTTCCTGGGTGCTCTCTTGTTCTATCTCGTGCTCATGGCCTTCAGTTATGTCGCAGTCTCACAACTCCACGTGTATATGGGAACGGTTAGAATTCAGGACACCCTCAAGCAAATACCCATGGTCGCGTATGTGGACAATTGGGTCATATGGTCTCCTGCTTCTGATCAATATCATCAGGCGTGTTTCCCTTACGGATTACCGGGGCCGAATCCTTTTAGACACCCTGGTTCGACCGACGTAGGCACACTCTAGATGATTCATGCTCCAGACTCTGACGAACTTTCAGACATCAAGTAGAAAATTACAGAACAGAGGAAACTGGCTTCAGTCCATCGACCTTCATGGGCGGTCAGTTCGTCCAGAGTCCTGCTCGTCCCTTTGGTTGACATTCAAACAGCACCTACTCTACAAGAGGTTCAAACACGCGTTTCTTCCATCATTCGAGACAAAATTATCGTCGGCCACCGTCTATGGGACTTCTTATCGGTACTCTATCTTTTTGTCTCGTCTTCTCTTTGGCTGACGCGATCGATAGGTCCTTGGACTGACACATCCGGCTATTGCGACACGAGATCTTGCCCTATTCCTTCCCATGCGCCAAAATCTAAAATCTCGAACAATTGTCGAACTACCAATGCTTGTAAACTTTTTCATGGGACGCAATATCGGGCTGCAGTACGAGGATTCGGTATGCCTTCTTCCCACTGCCAGGGACCTGATCTCCTGATTGCTTTCATTTCACAGCTTGAAACTGCTCGAGCGGTTATAGACCTCTTCAGATCATGTGAAGACGTGTTCGAAGGATGCATTAGAAGTGGCGAATGGCCTTGCGAACTTCCGCCTTCTTCATACGCCGAATATTTTACATGACGCGGGGAATGGCTTGTTCCGTGTCTGTGATTTATTGGTTTTTAATTCTAACATTAGCCTAATTATTAGATATTTGTAACTTCTGCACTAGTAAGTGACCTGGATACCAGATGAGAAACGGCGTTTTCGTATTAGGGGTTTCGGCAAATAATTAAGATGCCGACCGATTGCCGGCGGGGGACTTGTGAAAGGAACTCGGCACTTGTTGAGCAGAGCCATGTCGGACTTGTCCCATCCAAATCATCTACCGCCGCGTCCAGCCAGTCGCCAGCACATACCACCTAATATGAACGGACACAAACGTCCTCGTTTGGGACCGTCAGAAGACAATTCGTACGCCGTCTCTTTGATATACGTCCCAACACTCAATTACTTGCCACAGAATTCAGGACCTACTGCCACTCAGCGATCAAAATGCCTGGTTTTATCCCGCTTATGGATACGAATTGGATTCTGAGGAGCTGGCTGCAGGCACGGCTCTAGGTAACTGGGGCAAGAAAGACATGAAGGGTGCACGATGGGTGCGACGAGGAAAACTGAGCGCATGGGGTCCAGGCATGGAAGAATGGCAGGTACGCAAACAGCAATGTTCATGGTGGAATTATGTGTTCATTTTCTACTTGACAGGCGGAAGAGCGCGCTCGGAAGCGTCTAAAGCAGCTGCTGCCGCAAACAAACCGATCCCCATCGCCTCCCACTCTTCCTCATTTATTACGTTCTTCATCGCCTCCTCTTACTTCACCTTACCCGCCGCCGGCGTCCCAGCACTATAGTTACTCGTCATTTGTCATGGACAAGGCCGTGACACATACATTCAGGTCCAGCCTCCTCGAAGAACTCGAGCAATCCACAAATAGTCTTATTGAAGGCGAGGCAAACATGAAGAAGGCATTGGGTCGTCTATGGGAAGTCATCAGCGAGGACGCGGAGCCGGAGCCCACCGATGCCTCTGTCGTAACGAAACGCGAAGATGAAGACGGCGATAGTCCCGAGGATGTGGACAGGGCCAGGAGAATTGCTCGTGCGCCGGAACTAACACCACCTATCCACAAGCTGTTCTTGTTCTCATACTCTAGCGAACCACCGGTACACGAGCCCTCACATTTCGCGTCGCCGGAAACGCAGCAAGACAATCTTGAACGCTCCATCGGCGTGCTGCGAGAACTGCAAGATGACGGCAGAGAATATGTCGAGCGTCTGCAGGAGATCAGGGAAGGTTTGGGGGAGATCAAGGCCCAGAGAAACGGTGTCTGGCAGATGGTACGGGAGAGAGCCTTGAAAGAATTGCAAGACGCGGCGTTGATGGCGGTTCCGTAGGATTTTCTGGATTTGCTCGACTTCTGCGTTTGCTCCGCTGTTAATAGTAGTGAATGGTTGTAAATTTGTTCTGTCAATCTATTGCTGCCAGGCTGCTCTACGGACGTCACGTTGAGCAAAGCAGAGGTCCGCTACTCCGACGGTGAGACCTCGCTGACCAATTATCCAAGAGCAGACGTAACCCCAGTCGTCTCAGCGGCACCCTCACACTTTCTTTCATCGCCTTCCCCATGACAGTGCCAGATATTTCTTCTCTCTACATCAACGATTCTTCATCCAGGCCTTCTTTCTCGGACGACATTACTGACAGCCGCGTCCTCAGCGACTATGACCTTCACAAGCTCAGATGTTATGCACAATCGCTCCCTTACGCTATCGAGTCGACCTCGAACATGATGGAGCTTCTCGACTTCATTATCCTTCGCATCGTGCAGTGTGTCGAGGCGAGGGACTATGATGTTGGGCTCCTGCAGTGGGACAGTATGCTCAGCTACTAGTGCGTTCTGTTTCACCTTTTGTCGCGTCTGCCAACCAAGTCGTGTCGTGTTCCAGCTGGACCATGCTCAAGTATCCCATTCCCAAGGAGAAGAGGATTCGTCTTGCCAAGATCTATTTTTATGTTAGCACGATACCGGGCATGTCCACTCAAATGGTGGCGACGTGTTCAGATGCGTTCAAGCTTTTAACGAAGTCGAAGAAGCGTATCTCTATCGAAGATATGCGTCTACCGTGGAGGCCAATATACGACATACTGAAGCAAGATCTCTTCTTGAGTCGGAGGCAGTTCGAGTATACGTATGTCTGTGCCTGTTGGCTGGCGCATTGCACTGACGACGCGTTATTAGGCAGCTGTCATGGTGTATGGGCTACATGGCAGAGAATTCCCGAAAGTTTTTTCATCCCGCTGCCATCGATGAGATGCTCTCCACTTTCGTCCCACAGTTTAACGGGACTGACCTGGATGTGCGTTTATCGTTGTGAGTTCCTCCTATGCGTATACTCACACTTGTGGTCCTCCTCCAGAGCGTATTGTCTTCGCAATATTACCTTCTTACCTTCCTTCCATTAACCCATCCCCAATCATATCTCCCTATGCTCCTTCGGATGTGGGAATCAATAAACTCCTACGTCTATGATGACCGGATGTTGCATTTTCTTTCCAAATTGACGGAAATGCACGTTTCACCTGAAGTCAGTGACCCGCGTAAGCTTTCGGAGATACCTGATGACGAGAGGTCTGAAGGCGAGCAACGGCCAAGGTGGTCACGAGAAGACCTAAAGGAAGATGCTGCTTGGCACGGCATTTACAAAGACGTGGGCATATTCACTGAACATGAGTGGGGACTGCTGATGTGTAAATGCCTTGCGTCGATGGGTATGAACTCCTGTTCAATTCTGGTACAGAGCTCATAGCTACTACAGAGATTCCTCTGGCCGACACCGGCTCTCTAAGCACGGCTCCAACTGCAGACAACCAGATGGGATTCGAGATAAGCCGGTTGCCTAAAGCCAACTGGAGAATACGTAGGTCATGTGTGGATACTATATGATCTTGGCTAATATACACTCTCAGCATCTCTGGCGCGTATCATTGTCTACTCTATGGCTCCGGATGGTTTCCCCATCCCATTGTCTACGGCACCTACGCCTCTGATGACACCACTACCATCTGGAATGAATACACCGCAAATTCAGTCTAGCACTTTGAAAGAATTTCTCTCTGTTCCACTGGGAAAAACCGCACCATCTAAAGGGAAAACATACCTAGCTGGATCAAAGGCTTTGGATTCTCTAGCCAAATTGATCGCGTCAACTGAAAGCTTCTTCCACCCATCAAACTCTGGGGCGTGGACTACTGATGTACGTATTTCGCTGACTGAACGCTTTCATCGCATTTCCATGTGCATATATGATGTGTTTGAAAGTACATTTCTGATTATATTTTGTTTAGCTGAGCGCTTTCATCAAATATATTGTCTACGATTTCAACAAGCGTAAGGAATCCATCTTTCTCCAACGGTATTCGGTCTCATAGTGTGGTCAGGGTGGCATGAGGAACAACAGTCCGATTGCAAAACTCCATCGGTTCGTAATTCTTCAATGCAGTGAATGCCTGATCCCAACTGAAAGGGGTTAGAACCGAAGGTTGACAAGAACCATGAAACGAGAGCTCGTCAAGTGTTTGAGAACTGTGGCCCTTCTGGCGATGTTCTCGCAAGATAGCAACACTGTCTCAAACATCCAGAGCTGTTTGAAGTCTATAAGTGTCATGGAACCTGACCTGATATTACACCCTGTTCTCCAGCGTGCAGTGCCTTCGCTCGAGGCGCTCGTCGAGGTATGTTTCCTCGTTATTCAGGACCACTTGCCATTCAGACGTGTTGTCAGACTCAAAGGACGATCGCCGTCATAAAAGCATTGGGTGCTGTTGCACCAGCCATCGTTTCTCGCGAGGTCTACTATCCGGGAGGCAAGTACCTCGTACCTATACTACAGCTACTGATCCCCGGTATCGATCTGGTGAGTTCCATCATATATCACTGCGCGGGTCTGACTAATTGCACCGTAGAACGATCCTTCAAAAACGGTAAGACCTAAAGCTTCAATGTATGCACTAATCAGATTTTACACTATTACAGTTGTGCACGACAGCATTTTTGGTGGAAATATCTCAGTATATCAAGTTCAGTGACCTGACGACGACGGGTGAAGACCAGATACCCAGTGCCCCGGACATCGAAGCTACCATTCCAACTCGGACGACGGCCTTGAGCTGGCCGTCTTTTGCTAACGATGAATTTTCCGATCTTGTCGACGAAGAGCCGAGACTCTCCAACGAAGATGAAGATACACTGTTGAAGGACACCACAGGAAGTTTCGCTGACTGGGTTGCAAGCTTCATTCGTCGTGTGATACAACTGCTTGAGAATCTGCCCGAAGAAGGTCCTAATGGGTCGTCTGGAGGGGCCGTTGAAGGTTTGCAGAGTATTCCAGCTGGCAGTTGTTCTGTAACTCATCGCTTTCTACAGTGCAGGTGGTGGACGCTGTCGCCGGCGCTTGCAGTCAAATCTGCATTCATCTGTCGGAGCCTCTGTTTGATCTCGTCTTGAATATGGTTTTTGACTACGCGAGCACAAACGTGCGACCCAACGCCGTCCGAGCTATTCATCAATTAGTAGAGTGCATAGCTAATGCGGATCCCGTCAAGACCTTGGCGAGGTTTTTACCGTTTTGCTCTCGGAACATCCGGACGGAGTTGGAGAATGGGGCCTCGTCGCTTAGAACGACATCGGACTCGATGCCTATTCCCTCGGACGCTACTTTGCATTGGAGTAGGTCTAGCAATATTCATGACGGTGACATAGTTAACATGAGCTAATCGGTCTAGATTTGGCCATTTTGCGGGGTACTGTGTACAAGTGAGTTTTGCGTGCTTTATGATTCATTTGTACTGATGGATGATTTTTCAGCGACGGCAAGGCGGTAAGCCTCGGTTCACAGTTAGCTTGCTTTCTAAAACCTACCTTTAACCGTTACAGATATTAAAATATAAGGATGAATTGATGTCTTTGCTTCAATTGTTGCATTCCAAGACGTACTCGAAACGCGGCTACTCTTGGTTGGGAAAAATGTTGTCAAGCATGCTTTTAACACTCACCCACACTTATCCGTTGGAGAACAAATTTGTAAATCCAGATGAATGGAAGAGTGACGGTGCATTCTCAAAAGCTGTTGCGGTATATTTACCGATTCTGATGACATGTTCTTGGTAGAATTTCGGTGGAACCATCATTGTCACTGGGGCAAACTCTACAAACCCGAGGAGATTGAGGTGCGTTTATTTGTTGTCAGGGCTACTCCGTCATCATTCACACGTTTCTGGAGGTGTCATGGCATGTTCCGAACACGGAGGAGATCGATTTCGCCCTTCAGATTTTCCGAGAACTTGTCGAGCCTGCTTTGTCGCGTCTTGAAGATCTTTTGCTGCCCGAAGTCCCTCGTGATGCGGTGTGGCGTAACGACTTTTGTCGGTTAGTTCGCATTTTGCATAGGTCATGACGCGTATTCTGAACTCAATAGCCACCTTGTTCTCATTCGGAATGCCTTTGCGGGGGTGCCCACTATAGCCAAGGAATACCTGTCCGAGGACGATATTCGGGCTTCTTGGCAAACAAGCGATATTCTGTAGGTCCCAATATCGCTCATCCGCGCAAGTCCATTGACCTTCGGTGGTAGAGATGAGATCCCCGAGATGTTGGCGTCGGTAGAATCAAAGAATGCCGGATTTTGCTTGACAAATCCAGCCGACCCTCGTTATAAGTATATTCGGGGTTTCAGACACAGATTCGGAGTCTTCTTGCACAGCGCGTCTATATCTCTACGTCAGCAAGGAGAAGAGAACAGTGTCGATGCTGTTCACATCCTTGTATGTTTTGGCCCAATGCTCTCCTCACGAAGCTGACATTTTAACAGATACAAGGTTTCCGAGCATATCTGCTTGAGTATGGAGACAGTAGAGACAGGTGACTTGCATCATCGTCGACCTGGCAATGTTAGCCTCATGGTTCTCCCTTTCAGCTTCTTTCTGAACGAAGAACAGTTCAATTCGGAAAAGAACGTCTCTCGTCAGTATGCAAGACAAAAAGTATGGCCTCGGGCAGTTTACGTCCGCAAAGCTAGGTCAGAATTGCACCACCGTTGTTTATATGTACACTAATGGGCCGATTTGAATATAGGTATCAGCATTCCGCGAGGCTACGTTGGAATTCATTGGAGCGTCTTCGAGGCCCGCTTGAAGACAACTTAATCGACGACCTCGTTGAATGGTCTGTTTGGCATTACGCGGTCATAAGAGAGTGAGTCATTCGGCTTTTATTGGGTAGGACTCACTCATGGGTTGGCTAGGGCAAGTCAGAATTTGCTGGAAAGTATGTGTGGGGTACGCTGCTTGCTTCTCATTACAGATAATATTTATAACTATCAACAGCTCTATGATGGCGTCCGTCGACGAGCCCTTCCGGCGCTCTACAAGTCATTAGAGCCTGGTACCGACGATGACCGAATGAAAGGAGCTCTTTGGACATTGAATTTTCCTTCCTTCGGGCGATACGCGATTTCTGGTGAGTTATGCATTGCCGTTCACAAATTAATATTGATATTTTGAGCCAGAGCCAATACTAGCTGCTACTTTAGTGCCGAAGCTTTTAGGTTGTCAACATAATGAAAAGGTCAATCCTTCCATACGTTCATCAGCCGTATCTTAAACCTGCTTTGGTGTAGCCTTCTATCCAGGACTGCGTCTCAGCAGTTTCTGAGAATTGTGAGTCCTTTAGATACAACATCTCAGAAGCAGCATTCAACATCCTGCAGGCGTTACAAGTTTTGTCGAACCCTGCTATCTTGTGTACGACGTTTCCTGTCCTTCATTGGACAGAGCCATTAAACGCATCAAATCCATGCTACCCTATGACGCCAAGGAGGTGGACATCACGAACCGTTGCCGGCAAGCAAGAATAAAGCGAGTGCAGCATATGAATGAAGCAGCTGAGCATACAGTACGTTACACTTTTTTCACATATCCTGTAGCCTAACTGGCATCTTCAGACTTCAGAGGTCATGAAAATTGCTATGTCCCCCAGGACACACTGGAGATATGAAATCGCAGCCATCCGATGTTTGCGCACACTCCTCAGGCGTGACATGCCCTTGACTCCAGAGCAAATTCGTTTCTTTGTAGAGCGAACTCATCACAGTCATCCAAGCGTCGTATGTTTTACCGCCTTCTTCGACACGCAGTATACTGACTGGCAATTATTTACAGCGCTATGTATGTCCAGTCGATCATGACCAAAAGCTTTACTGACCATCAATTAGTATGCTCAACGTTCTGTGATGAAGAGCTTGAGGAACCTCAAATTGCGCACTTTGTGTCCTAATCCAGTAGACCTGTTCCTGGCTAGAAGCACAAATCCATTGAAAGAGGAGATTGTCATTCATCCATCTCGGGCTTTAACATCAAAGTTTCTAGCCGCTTACAAAGTTCCGTTTCAGTGGAACCAAAAGCAACCGTAGGAGCATCATAGCACTCCAAGTTCCACACTGATTCTCGTGTTAGGATATTTCTGGACACGTTCTTGCAAGGCTGGGTGGCTTGGAGTTCGAATATCGGTCTCTACAGACCACCAGATACCGTCAAGTCGACGTTTCAGCCATGGGATCTTCTAGCCAAGAGGCCATCAAAGCACTGAGAACAGTGACTACAGATCCGTCATACTGGAAGAACCTTTCAACGTACTTTTCAGAAGAAAATCACGAGGTCTCGTTAACTCAAGACAATGTCTCTTGTGTTAAGTCGATATGTACGTATGGAGCGTATCTTGTTTGTGCTCTCGCTGAACGACCTTGTAGTCCAAGTGCTCGAGGACGCCCCCTTTCCCGCCTTGAAACCTACATTGGAAGCTCTGATTTGTGATCGAGAGCCAGATAAGCAGCGAGCCGCCGCAGAGTTGATTGCTGGAGTGCTTGGAGGTATGTAGTAACGCCGTTCCTTCCTTTGTTTGTTAAAGTCGATTGTAGGTTCAAAGCATTGGCCGCTGAACAAGCAGAAGGTTTTATGGGCTTGGTTTAAGCCACTGATCAAGCAGATCATCAACACAAACCTGAAGTCCGATACCCTCCTTGTCTGGACTTCATTTTTGGAGGTATGTATCATCCAAAAAAACCATAGTGCTTGTACTCATGTGCCTTAGTACATGTTCTATAAAAAAGATCCTCGGCGAGTACAGCCCATCTTTGACTACCTCTTAGAGTCATTCACGACGATGGATTACAACGCTGAACTGTCCTTCGATGTTGTCAAAATTCTATCCTTATTCAGGACATGCTATGAAGAGCTTGGCTGGAAGTTCTCCGCCTGGATGGATGAGGTGCTTCAGCGATGTTGGAAGGAAATATACAGCGAACATGAGGACGTCCGCACATATATCGCTGAGATCCTTTGTTTCGCAGATAAGATCAAGGTGAGTGTATCTAGTGCATTCTTGATCTCCAGACTAATCTTGTATGCAGTGCACTCCTCGGCCCACAATACCCACAACCGAAGTATTTGTCAAAGAATGCCGGATACTTCCAGTAGACTATGACATTATGGGTATGCGAGGCAGATATCATAGAGCGCGGATCCTGGAGCTTGTGGACAATTTCAAGGTTTGGCGAGAGGAGCGAATACCCGGTGTTCGTGCTTTCCAGTCCAAATACGATCGAGTAGGCGTTATGGTATGCAAGTGGCTGTTTGAGTCGGTTCACGACACACATGCGATCTCCGTCTTCGATTACATTCTACCGCTCATGGTATGTTTCACCACGAAGTGGAGGTCATTACACTTATTTCATTTCCTAGCCTGAGCTCTTCTGTTTCACCGAAGGTAAGGATGTGCGGTTGGCATGGTTCTCTGCCGATACTCATTCCGTTCCTAGTAAATGACAACGATGAGCTTGCAAACCGGGCACACGTTCTTCTTGTGAGAATGTGCGGTGTGACACCGCCAAGGGCACTGATAAATCCTATATTGGATGCTATATTTGAAGCCATCCAGGCATCACCGGTCAGCATACCTCTTATCTTGTCTTGTAGCAGACATTGACTGTTGCCAGTCTTGGAGAGTCCGACTGAAAGCTCTGCCTCTCGTCCAAGGTGCGTAATTCGTGTGTTCCACACGGGGAAGTGAAACAGATTGTTGTCAGTATTCTATTTTCGCCAAGTCCCCTTGATCAGTGAAGCCAAGGTGGTCGAAATTCTTGAGGTAGGACTTCCTAACATAGAGCACGAGTAATGATTAATTAACATCAGGTTCTCTGTCAATGTTTGGACGATGAAGTGGTGGAAGTGCGTGAGATGGCTGCTACGTATGTATTGCGAGTTCTGTTATGATGAACTAGCTGAGATATTTCATTCTTAGCACGCTGTCTGGTATCCTCCGGCTGTCACCCAGAAGGAGTGTTCTCATCTTGAAGGTTCGTGAATCGTCGTACCTTTCACCGGCCCACTCCGACATTTCATTCTAGGATCGCTTCGTCAAGCTAGCCAGGAATAGTCGGATTCCACGTAGACAGGACCCCGAATACAACTCCGCGATACGCCGGCGACATGCGGCCATACTCGGAATATGTGCATTAGTGGATAGCTACCCTTACACCGTCGAAAAGTGGATGCCTGATTTGTTGACTACTATTCTGGCTGAACACACATATGATCCTGTCAGTGCCTTTTCCCATAACTTGATGATGGTTATGCTCTAACTGCATGTAGATACCCATCTCTACTACTGTCCGCAAATGTGCAAGTAATTTCAAGCGGACACATCAAGATACCTGGCACGAAGACTCAAAACGATTTGATGAGGACCAACTATCAGCCCTGTCGACGTTGCTGACGGGATCCTCTTACTGTTAGTGGATGCCTTTGTGCGTTCTCTGAGCATACTAACCTTATGTTTAACAGATGCATGATATGCGATGAATCTATACTCATCTACATAATTTAGTATAACTTCTTGTATTAGAACGTACAAAGCTAGGTCCATGTAGGTATCGTCGAGTACAAGAAACACAAAAGGTCCGGAAACCATCAAGCTTGAGCGAATAACAATGGTATCAAGATAGTTGCAGAAAGTGTACAAATGTCAATATAAGACCTAGACACGAAGGGGGGAAGGGAAATTGCGGGAAGGGGGCGAGATCTGTGGCGAGAGGCTCAGAGGAGATGCCTCGCCTGCCTCCAACTCAGCGTCTGGGCGACCTAAACCCTGAACTGTAGTTTCGATGCCATTGGCGGTACCTGTTCTGGATCCCGCAGAAGGTACGAAATCAATGGGAGCAACTCTGCGATTTTCGTAGCCCGACTTGACGCGGTTGTTCGAGGTAGACTCTCTAGAGGATGATGAAACCAAGACGAAGACTTAGTAAATTTGTGGGCCACATACCTTATTTCTGCGATGAGGTCATCTATAGCGTACCAGGCGAGTGGACCGTATGCCACGCCGCGCCACCAGCCCATAAGGTCAGCGGGCATAATGTATGCATGGGCGTGAAGATGGTCTGTCACTGGAATTTTCGCATCTCTGAATGGAGGCGTGATGAATCCGATGCGGAAATTGCCCGAAGTGGTGTGCAGGGGGGTCGCACCCGTCGGCGACGTCGCTGGCGACGACACAGGTATGATAGAATTGAGGAATCGCGTGGCTAGGCTTCTAAGGTTCACCAGAGGGGTAGATCTGAGGATGACTGGGAGACATTAGCACGGTGTCTGCAGTGGGTCTGACCATGACATACAAGGGTATATATTGAGGGAACGTGGAGACTGTAGTCGTCGTGAGTTGCCTGTAGCCAGCATGAAGAGCTGCAACGTACTTGAAGGCGATTATTACATGTCCTGAGCTCGACACTGGATGCGCCTTTTCACGATACACTGTAAAGTTGTCGTCCCTCCACAGAATCTCCGGCTGATTCGTTTCGCGAACAGAGCTGGGAGAGCTAGGCGAGATGGGAGGGTCGTGTAGTGCAGAGCTCACTATGCCGCACAGCGGGCAGCCAGCCTTGGACGCGAAGGCCATGGTGGTCAAAGGTGAAATTTCGAAATGGCCAAATAACAAACATCCGATAGGTTGCCGGCATCGTCATGACCAGCACTACCACCGCCATCTTCGACGCCTTCAGGCAGGACCTCGACGAGCACAACGACCGGCGAGAGCGTCTCATCAAGGTCGCTACCTCCTCCACCTCTGCCGCACTGCACCTAATATTCGTCCCAGGCTAGCCGTGATGTCACTAATATTTCAAAAAAGGCCATTTTCCTCCTTCATCGTATCGTCCTCGAAGACGCTCCTGCATCGGAGGGCCTAACGCCCGCTCTACGCGCAGCGAAACGGGGCAATGAAAATCTTCGCCAGGTCCAGCAAATCTACGCTAATATGAGGGGGGAGCTTGTCGGTGATAGATTTTGGCGGTACCAGTATCAAATCTCGCCCGGTTTACAGGAATACATCGAGGCGCTCAGCTTCTCGCATTTTCTCGAGCATGGGACTTTGATCACCTTTGATCAAGTGCAGCAGACTCTCTGCGATTCCGAGGGAGCACCTGTACGTATGTAGTGGGACTTGTGGACCTGTCACTCTCCCTCTGACTTGATTTCAGTATTTCCCTCTGACCATATCAGATTATATGCTTGGCCTGTCTGACTTAACGGGCGAACTCATGCGGTATTCTATCTCGGGATTGACTAAACGGGGCGGACGATTGCAAGCTATGGATACGCTGGGTTTCGTCAGGAACTGCAAAGCTGGTGAGTAGATGGGACACAGGCTGTTCCTCAGCCAATCTCAACGTACCACTGTAGATTTTGAAGGCTTCACGCCGTATGTGAGATTTTTGTCAAAGAAGCAATTTGTGACAGCACAATCACTTCAAAAAATTGAAGACGGTTAGTAACATCCCGCTATTATTGGTGCGTCCTGACATGGTTTTAGCTGTATATGCCATCGTAGTTCGCAGCTCCGAGTATGATCTGCCTCCGGAGATGCTAGATGACATCGTTTCTCAGACGTTTTCCAATTCTGCCGGCGATCGAAAAGGCCATAGAAGAAGAAATGCTGATAGTGAGGACGAATTTGACGATGAAGCCATGTAATTTCTGTGTATGAACTTAAAACTAGATAATTTTGTGTACAACAAGGAACCCGATGATACAATCTTGTAACCAGTACAAACAACTTTGCAAAACGAACGATGCTATAGATACTGTGGATATCAGGCGGTTGTGAAAACCGCAAGCTCCGGTTTTGTAGCGCCTGTTTCAAGGTCAAACAGTACGCATCCATCCTGAAGGGTTCGGACATTCTGAGGTTCAATGGATTTCCCACCTAACCGGATTGAAACGTCCTTGTACAACGACAAGCCTACCGTCGAACCAATAGGATCTCGCAAAATGCAAGAAATCGTTCCCCCGCTGAGAAAATCGACAAATATTGATGCAAGAGGTGAAGTTGGGGTATGGCGTGTCACCGCAATTTCAATCGTAGGAGAGCTTTCCACGCTGCTTGGTCTTTTACCACGACTATGATCGTTCAATAATGGAGTGGTTTCATGGATAGAGCGGCTCTGCTCTCCTACCTCGGTGACACTACCGGCTGCCTGGTTACTCGGGGGGCTACGTCCGAGTAATTTTCGGAACAGAAGCGAAAAGAACAGACTGATGGCCGCTAAGACACGTTTTATCGATACCACGATACCTCGCTCTTTGTTGACCGAAAGGACATCAGCAGTCGCGTCTGAATCAGAACCATCAGGAGTGCTTCGTCCGCTGCTGCTGATACCCATTTCAGAAATCGAATTGCTAGAAGCATTGAACCGTGATTCAATTGGAGAGAGATGGTCGATAGGGTGCAGAAAAGGAGATGGTGGAGGAGTAGGAAGGATTTGTCGATCATGCAAAGAAGATGGAACCAATAGATGAGATTGGAGGATGGCTAATTGAAACTCTTGTGAATTTTTGTTTTCGAGAGTGTAGAGAGGCGTGAGCAAGAATTGCCCGCCTGTGGGAGGCACCAGAAAGCGGAAGTTCTCAGGATGCTGGTCAGCAGAATCGTAGAACTGTGCTCTGGAAATGCCAGGTAAGAAAAGAGACAGCGGGAATTCGGCGGTCAAAGGTGTAAATTTAGTCCATTCTATGGATATCTGAGAATTCAGAATTGATGTACTGAGTGGTACAACATCCGCAATGACGGGATATTGATCGAGAGGAGAGGCAACGACTGCATGCCGGTCCGATGTGCTCAAGAGCTGACATTTCGTCGAAGAGCAAAATGTAAAGGCCCGATGTACGAAATCTGCCACACTTGAATCGTGTCTGTCGAAGCATTCGAGATAAACGGAACTACTTCCAGAAGCCGTGATGTCGCCGGTAGGAGTAAATGTGATAGTAGTACCTTGAGAGGCACTCAGAACAAATGTTTGAGGAAGAAGGATGGGCGACCCGTGGATGACTGGAACGAGAAATAGTAGGCAGGCGTTCTGTGATTGAGAGAGAAGTCTGGCACAAAGAATAAGAAACGTATACGCCTAAGACAAGAAAGAAACTCACGAATCTGCTCCCACCGCCCGGACATCCCAGTGTGTGGGATGGAAAGCTTTGGCAATCAGAACGCTTTCAGTAACGTTGCTACTGGCGTTCCAGGTATGTGTGCCCTCATCATTACGACTCCAACATTCGCCTAATAGGCCGATATGCTCGTCTACTTGTGTATCCTCGAGAACAAGTGAACCGTTATGACCAAATGAGCCCAACCACTTGATATCTCCCGAAGGATACGCAACTCTATAAGTGAAGGAGAATTGGCGATGGATGTGCGCAGCATAAGGTATGGGCACCACGAGGGACAGAACGTGCTTATCGCTGTTCTCCTCGTCCAAGCCCAATGTCAGCTCGTCGTCCTCGAGAGGAATAGATTCCTGGAAGACGCTTTCACCCCATTCTCCCGCCATTCTACCATTTACTGGAAGATCCGACCAGAGTTGTACTTTTCCCTTATCTCGTTGGAGTTGCTCGTAGTCACTAGAATCGACGATTGCGGAAAAGCATAATTCCGCAGTGGTCGTGTGCAGATAAGAAATGGGTACGTGCACACTCTGACCAAGATTTGGCGTGAAGTGGAAATCCATGGTATACAGCTGGCCGCGAGGTTGCGACTGGATGATGGCGGTAGCAGAGTAAGTTGGAGCTGGAACAGGGAGCGGCCAGGCTCGCATGACATCATGGGCACCAGAATTCTCACGCACGCGCCCACTTTTAGCCCGCCGCAGTAGTAGTTTATACGTTGTTTGTGTTTGCACGCAAGTCAGCTGGAACGAATCAAGTCTTCCTTCACGATTCCGAACACAATTCATAATTCTTGTCTTTACATTTATATAAACTCATAAAACTAGAGGCGGAAGAAACTATTGACAGAATCGGAGGAAGTGTTGACGTATCGAATCGTGTTAGTGCAGGTTCCTATATTCTCCAATCCCACCTCAACAACGTCTCCGTTGACCAAATATTGTGGAATCACCTTTCCGAGGTTTGTCCCACTGGGGCTATATATTCGTAGATCATATCGGTATCTCCACGTCAAGGAATTGAATACTCACGTCCCAGTGAAAATAACGTCCCCTGGAAGAAGAGTGGTGCCCATCGAGAAGAACGAGATGAGGTGCTTAACACCAAATATCATATCTGCGGTAGTGGCGTTTTGCTGGGTGACACCGTTAACTTTCGTATGAAGATTGAGAACCTGGGGATCGGGAATGATATCCGTCGTCACGATAGCTGGTCCCCAGGGCGCCCATCCGTCGGCGCCTTTGCCCATCGAATACTGGGGCTGGGGCTCTCCACCTCGTTCAATCTGCCAGCCACGGTGAGAGACATCATGTCCGACGGTGTAACCGAGGACGTGATCCAGAGCTTCGTCATCTGTAATGTTATACGCCGCCTTCTTGATGACGACAACAAGTTCTCCCTCCCAGTCCATGCTAGACGTGAAGTTGCCTTGTGTCTGGAAGCCGGCACTGACAGGAATGGGATCGCTTGGGGTGTTTAGCGCTGTCCATGGTTTGTAGAACAGGATAGGCCATTGAGGAATCGTCATATTTCCCTTGTATGCACGTAAGAATCATTGGCCGCGGGCAATCCGGTCATCAGGCTCACCTCATCGATATGGGAAACGTAATTTAAGCCGACCATTCGGACGGTTCTGACCCTCTCGCTGGGAAGGGGAGCCAGCAGCTTTTTGATATCCTGGGCATTTTATTTGGTGAGGATTTCCTTGATGCTGTTAAGAAAAATACCTTGATTTCACGTGTGACAGTGAAGTTACCGAGAATATCGCCTTGAATAACCCTGGCGCGGGTACTGAAAAACGCGTCAGTAGTGTTGGCGGGCAAGATGGCGTCGCCAAAGTAGATATTTCCATCGCTGGAGATGAATCTAACGATCCGTTCACCTCCAGCGAGAAGGAACAAAGCAGTAAGGACTAAAAATTGTAACATGGCGTTTTGAGAACGAGACGAGAGGACATCGGGACTGGGGTTTGCTTATAAGCTGAAGGAAGCATGAGTAGGACGTATGGAGCAGAAGGGCATGTGGTGGTAGAAGGGCAAATCAGGAGCTCTCGTAAAAATGTGTGAGACTGATGTTAACACACATGGATGTCTGCGGCCCCGAGATGCTAAAAAGCCCACCAATCGAATCAATGAATGGGTTTTCCAGCACGCGATAGGCGCTCCAAGGGAATAGAATTTAAGTAACGCAAAGGGGATTCGACCAGCATTACATCCGTGACCATCAGGTGAGAGCGCGGATGATACAGAAGCTAGATTCACGGTCGCACGCCTAGTTACACATTCCCATCGCGGATCAAGGTTGACGAGTGATCGAAAAGGAAACGACGCGTCGTACACGTGATGATACAAACAACGCGAAATTAGCAGTAAACAAACCGAGTGTCCTGAAAAGGGCGGAGATTTGGCAATATTCTCCTTTCCATTAACCACCACCAACACAACCGTCCAAGTCTCTCGGTTGCCCTCAAGCCTTACTGCCACCCAAACTATCTCCCAATGGCCCGTACCAAGCAAACCGCTCGCAAGTCTACCGGTGGTAAGTACCTTCGTCGTCGTCGTCGGTGGTAGCCTCATCACTGACAATATCGTCTAGGCAAAGCCCCTCGAAAGCAGCTCGCTGCCAAGTCTGCCCGCAAGACCGCCTCCGTACGCTCGACGCCTTTACCAACTCCTTGCCAGTACTGACTCGAGCTCCTGTAGAACGCCGCTGGTGGTGTCAAGAAGCCCCATCGCTTCAGGCCCGGAACCGTCGCTCTTCGTGAGATTAGGCGTTACCAGAAATCCACCGAACTCTTGATTCGCAAGCTCCCTTTCCAACGCCTCGTCCGTGAAATCGCCCAAGACTTCAAGGTGAGCGAGTCAGATTTCTACGGTCCCGGTGCAGATGACTCAGTGTTGTTAGACCGATCTCCGCTTCCAGTCATCCGCCGTCATGGCTCTCCAAGAAGCCGCTGAGGCGTATCTCGTCTCTCTCTTTGAGGACACCAACCTTGCCGCCATCCACGCAAAGCGTGTGACCATCCAACCCAAGGATCTGGCGTTGGCTCGTCGTCTCCGTGGTGAACGCAGCTAAGCGCGAGGATTCCCGTTTAGATGATGGAGCATCCCTGTCGATTTGTATTTTTTATTGATTTATCATGTCTGTGGATTAGTGTACTCCGTCCATATTGTTTCGGCAATTGAATGCAGCAGTTATTGTTGTGTGTTCTATGCATATGCTGGTTATAAGTAAGCAGGGAATGAATATGTTGGACATCGACGTTGTGGTAGGAAGGATCGCGTGTTTATCGGTGTTTACCGACACCATTTCCTGTCGTTCTGCAAATCACTGACCCCGCTGCCGAAGTAACCACCATGAACATATCCTGCTGCGGCTGGCTGGTTCGCTCCCGTTCTTGTCGACCGGCAATCGCGTCTCCATCGTTCAGTATCAAATCTCGTCTGGTTTTGCGACGCAATACTAGGTTCTACGCGACTCATCGCGATACTCCGGACCTATCTCAGTCACTCGATACCAAGAGACAGCACGTACGGCCGGCACAGTCTGCGGGTCCGTTCCAGCTTGGTGTCTCGCAGTCATCGTTCGGATCCGAGGAGAAGGTCAAAAAATGGTCAGAATTGAGTGCCACGGGCAAAGGTACGTTAGGTTACAAGCGAAAATTTTCATCTTTGCTAATTTCAACATACAGTGAAAAGAACAACGGCTCGAACCACGAACTTGACCGTCATTCTTTTTGGCGCTGGACTGTCTGCTGTCCTTGTGTACTGTCTAACTTCTGAACTCTTTTCAAAAAATTCACCCACGGTGCTCCACAATGATGCTTGTGAACGTCTGAAGGTTTCCCCTCAGGTTGGACGAATGTCTCCCTGAATAATCTTGTTCTCATTGCCGCACTAGGTCGCAAAATATCTCCATGGCCCACTAACTTTTCATAATAATCCACCATCCTTGGGGAGACCTCGCCATAGGAATCACCATGTCACTTCTGAGATCATGATTGATTCCACCGGTCGGGAACACATGTTTTTGAATTTCTTCGTGCAAGGACGTCCCCCAGGTGAGACCAGGTCAGAGTCAAAATACGAGGCTGTGACCGGCTGGATGCATGATGCCTCATCAAGTATATCAGAATTGACAGTTGATGGCGCAACCGAGTGGATGAAGGATCGAAAGAAATATCTTTCCGAACAGTTTAAGCGGGTGTTCAGGTACCTAACTGGGGCACCTGCACCCCTTTCAACACAACCAGCCTTTACATCTGCCGACACTGGATCCAAGGAGAAGGAGGAGAGCACCGTGTGGCAGTTTGCGGGCATGTTTTCATCCTTACGGCGGTCGCGAGGGAACCCAGAGCCGCCGGCAGATGGCAGGGTATTCACTGACGGAGAAGTTCATGCTGAACTTGTCATGGTCAGTCGTACTTACTGTCCAGTGACTCAACTCTGACTGACTCTGGAATTTAGAATAATGACGGGTATTTCGTGTTCCGGTATATCTTGGTCGATATACCGAGTACGTCTTGCCTTTGCTAATACTTTGAATTAATAACTGACGGCTGATTGTAGACTCGCGAGAACAGCATCCGATACGAGTGTTTGTTGAGAGGACTGGGGGCGTGAGAGAAAGCGAACCAGTCAGGCGGTGGTATGCATGATGCTTCTCGGACTCGAGCAAGCGGTTGGGGCGTCGAAGAACTGTATCATTATAATGCATTCAAGTCCATGTGTATGGGTATCACAACAATTACTCTCCAAATAATTTCTGAACACGTTTAAGGACTGAGTCCTTGGACGGGTCTGATGATGGATTCAGTTAGAATTCCGAAGAGGGCTAATAGGATGCTACCATAAGGATGATCTTTGGAGGGTATTTCCAGGAGTGCCGGGAATGCTTGCTGGTACTTGTCAACTGTTGGCCGTATTTTCTCGGCAATCTGAAGTGCATAAGTGGTGAGTTTCAGATGGGATATAAGCCAGGCTCGCACGTGTTGGTTGATTAGCAGAATTGCGATATCTTTTCGTTCCGTGAAATCTTGAAAGGCAGCCTCGATAGTCGACACCTGTGTTTCTGCGGCGGCCCTTAGAGATGAATACCAGAAAGATACGAGAGTCGCTGACTGGCATCAACGATCAGAAAGTTCTTCTTCTGTTTGTCGTTTATATGCCCAATGCCAGCGAGAAGTAAACCAGTAATGGAGTCCTACAAACGCGGTCAAGGATATTCGGAAATAGAAGGAGCTAGCATTGTACCTCGTCTCCGATGACTGCAATCAGATTCCGGTCTTTGAAGGACGTTGTTGTCGCCATATCGTAGTCGCTGTGCGCGTCTGACGGTGGCCGTACGCAAGAAAGGGGCTATTTTGTTTGTGTCTGTGTCCCTGGGGCGACCATACTTAGTCTTCAGTGATGTCAGGCTTCTCGGTAACTTGCTCGCCATGGATATCTTCAACCGACCACCAGCAATATCAGAGGATACCCTACAATATGCGTTGTACCCACCACAATCTCTGTCGGACAAGCCTTCCGTGACCACTTTTGCTGCATGCATGCACACCTATGTCGACTCCCTGTTACCCGATTTTATCTGGCATCGCGACGCCTTTGAGCTGAAAGTGGTTCCGAACCCAGATTTCGAGGGTCAATGGATGCTGGAAGGAAGAATGAGGGTCGGAGACTCTGTCGATGACGAGTGGTGTACCGTCTGGTTACTGAAGGAAATATCGAATAAATGGGATGTTGTCATCAGGTATGTGGTGATTCCAGGATGCGAGTGCGTCCGCTGACGCTCGTTTCAAGCGTCTGGGATACAGACGGAGAGTTTCTATTAATTGAGGCAGCAGACGTGCTGCCGTCGTGGGTCACACCATCCAATTCTGAAAACAGGGTGCGTTCATCTCATGTTATCCTGTGCACCTTACCTTAACCAGTTTCCAGGTCTGGATCTACAGTTCCCACCTACATCTCATACCACTCTCACACGTATCCCCACCATCTAGACGGCGTCGGCGTCGAAAGATATCTGCTTCCAAAGACAACGATGAGGAGGACTATGCCATCCAAGACGAGGACGAGGACGACTTTATTGCGGTCGAAGACGCGTTAAAACTTGTCAGAGACGCATCTGTTGATACGCGGACCTCCATTGCAGTCGAAAATCTTGTCTGGGATAGAATCTCGTTGTATGTATACTATTCCGGTAATTTCAGTAAACTCAGTCCCCCCCCCAGGTATCCGGAGGCCGTTCGGAGACATGTTCATGTAACTAAAGCTCACCTTCCAGCTGACATTGCGAAAGCATTAGCTATCAACCCGCCTCTAATCCAGAGAGCTGTAGAGGCATTTTACACTCGAGATGGAATTCAACTACGGGTGAGTTGTTTTTGAATTGTCAGTCAATCGATTTCCAAATTTTCTTAACGTAGGCAGCTCACAAAATGTCGCGGTTTTCTCCCAGCACCTCAATGATATCGACCGTTAAAATGACAAGAACGGCCTATGCGCAGTTAACTGGACAGAAATTCTTTCCTCCCAAGGTTTTTGGTCGATGGTCAGAAAGTGAAGGGTCCAAGGAATGGCGATGGAAGGATACAGGAATGAAAATTGTGAGTCCTTCGAACTTACCCGAGCAGATGAGCTGAGTGTATGCAGGCGGTTGGTTTTGAGATACTATTTCAAGAAAGTAAAGGATGGGTGACGGCGACCAATGGTACTGCCGAGGGTTTATCAGCATCCGTGAGTTAAATATATCTGTTTGGACCGTGTCTAAACCTCAATTACAGATTGCTGCAAAAAAAGACGCTTTGCGCCGTGATCCCGAGTACGTCAAGTATATACAAAACTTGGTGTCTGCAGGGTATTTCAGAAGTGAACTCGAAGGGTCTCAGCTCTGGAATAGTCTTGAGGACAAAGCTGCGGAAATTTTCGTGGATGTGCGTAAACAAGAGTACGTTTACTATCTTTTTAGCCGTGAATGTCCTCTTATCATTTGCATAGTGATCATACACGACGGTCGTTTGCCTCTCTTGTGACAAATGCGATCTCACAAGCTCGTGATTCGGTGAGCTACGTCACAGCGGAAGAGGACAACGATGAGTGGCTCACCATTGACGCGCAAGACTTCGATGACTTGTTGCAGAAATCATCAAAAGGCCAAAAATTTGACGTCATGGATGTTGATAAGTCAGACAAAACGCCCGAGGACAAGTTGGCTTCCGATCAGGCATCAAGGCTCAAAGATTTGGCGTCCAAAGTCGAAGAATTCGTTGAAGGTGAAGGGGATATGGAGGGAGCCAAGTTTGAAGAGTTTGTTGCGGCCTTAGCTTCGTTTTCTCTTGACTGACCTGAATGTCTAGTGAGGACTTCTCCGACGAGGAATTCAGCGATGGATCCATGTCTACGAACTCGGATGACCAAGACGAGGAAGATCCAATCAAGAGGCAAGCAGACATGGATAAGCTTGTTCCAAGCCTAGATCCCTCTGAGTATGGCCAAATGCCAGCGTCCTTCCACAGCAACTCTCAAAAGGTTGGGCCTATGGGTGGAAAAGATGATACCGAGAAGAAGACGGATAAAAATGAAGCCACATCTAACACAGAGCATCCTGGAAAACCTCTGAGGCCGCCTATTTTGCCCCGTGACAAGTACGACGGTGTTGATTCAGATGACGAAAGCGACGAGGAAGACGCTGAAATGGATTCTGAAGATGAAGAAGACCAACCTCAGGTTGTCGGAGACGTCGAAGTTGACATGGGAGAGGAAGAGGAAGAGTTTCTGGAGTTCTCTCGACAGGCTCTCGGAATCAGTGATGAGCAATGGAGCGATATTGTCAAAGATCGCAAGGATAGAGGAGGTATGATTTCATCTCATTCGAAATTCTTTCTAGCTCATAAGAGTGCAGCCTTTGTACCGAAAAACATCTCGACTGCGTCTCCCTTCCGGTCATCAAAGCACGGAGACACTAAAAGAAGTCCCGAGCCTGGGCCACGCCCGAATGTCAATCCAAATCTTGACTCCTTCGAAGCGGTCATGAAAGCGATGGATACCGAACTTGCTCGATCGCGTGGTGGCAACACCACAAGTCAGTCAGATAAGGGAAAAGGAAAGGCGAAAGCCACTTCTGAGAATGAAGACGATGATATTGAAGCGGCCATGGAGGCTGAATTGAAGGCGGTTCTGGAAGGCAGAGATGATGATGACGAGGAAGAGCCGATGGATTACAATTTGATTAAGAACTTTTTGGAAAGTTTCAAGAGTCAAGGGGGACTGTCTGGTCCTGTCAGCAACCTTGCCGGACGGTTGCAGCCTGGGTGGACACTTCCGAGAGATGAATCGTAGTTGCCTAATGTAGTAGCACGTGTCTTTGCACCTTACGATGATCCATGCTGTCCTGATATGTATGTCGCCCAGTTTATCTCTTAGCACATCTCAATAACAGAAATCAGTCAATACGTCTGGTGTACCCAGACTGTCCAAGTTCTACACGCCCCTACACCAGTCCTCGCAGACCGTCATCCAGAAGATTTTCCAGCTCATATGCTCTCGACCGCCTGGCCTATGCAACTTTCTCGATGCTCCAGAACTCGAGGCATTCCTCGGTCCCAAGCATGGCGAAGACGAGCGTTGGCGGGTGGTGTATCGGAATTACGCGACACTGTACTTTGTGTTCGTCGTCGACGGTGCAGAGAGCGAGCTGGGGATATTGGATCTAATACAGGTGTGTTACCGTGGTCTTTTTGAGTAGCTAAGTGAATGCCGTGCCAGGTATTTGTGGAATCGCTTGACCGGACATTTGAGAACGTATGCGAGCTGGACCTTGTGTTCCACTTTGATGAGGTGTGCTCTGTATCACCTGGCATGCCCTCATTCTTCAATACTGTCGCAGGCACACCATATTCTCGCAGAGATCATCCAGGGTGGTGTAGTCCTTGAGACGAACGTTGACGAAATTGACCGTGCTGGTGCGAAATGATTTCCTCTCACCTGAATCGTTCTCATGCCAAGTTAAACAGTGCAAAGTATGGCAAAAGCGCGGAAAGATTCATTTGCATCGGCGAATCCTCTTTCTCTTGGCGTAGGCTCCATTGGCTCTCGAGGGAAAACACCTCTGGATTGGATCGGTAGGCTGACTGGAACAGGCGTCCGATAACGACAGCATTGTGGGAGTACTACTAACATCGCATGTGTATCATATATAGAGTTCACAGTGGAATGTACATATACAGAACCCGGTCTAACTTCCGGGAACAGGCAACAATGTTCCTGTGGAATCTTATCAGACAATTAATGGAGGAAGCCGCAGCACGACATACGTTTCCGCTTTTTCTTTCCCCCACCAGGTGGTCCTCTTCCAGGAGGTTCCTGAGGGGGTGGAGCAGGTGTAGATGCCTGAGAAGGAACTGTCGAAGCTTGGGTTCCAGCAGCCGGTGTCTGCACCTGCGCTTGAGCATGGACCTGAATTTCTGTCGGAGGCACGGTGCTACTGGTCATTTGTGCAAAGGCACTCGAAGAGAAAGCCGAGCTGGAGTGAAGAGCTGTCGCTCGCATCGCATTGAAGAGAAGCATAGTATTTTGCTGCCGCTTTCCGTTCCCATCTGCAGGGCTGGTGTTGTCGTCAGGCATAGGTGTATTCGCGCCTGTGAGGTCATCCGCAGCAGGTTTCTTCGCTGTCTCGTCGAGTGATGGATCCGTGATTGGCCAGACAAAGCCCGTTCGGGGCGTATAATCAGGACGGTGGGAACGGAGAATGTCCAGAGATGTTTGTAACGAGGTCAACGAGGTCAGCTGTAGATTGCTTAACAATTATTGCAGAAATAAAAGGAGACAGCCGACCAATCGGTTGGATAATACGGTGTATAGGTCAGGCGACTGGTAAATTCGGTTGTTAATGATAAAATACGCCGACAGCGGTATCACTGAGATGCGTCAATCCGGAACTGAGCAAAGGCCTAGCAACGCACCTTCTTCGGGTGAAAGCCTTTCACGCTTCTGTATGATGAAAAAAGTGGGTGGCTGAGCATGGACGACAGCGAACTCGACGCCAGTGAACCGCCTGCAGAAAGACGGCTTAGTGTATGCCACCAACATTACAGTCCCAGCACGTACTTGAGCTCCTCCGCCTCGTTCATAACGGCCACGTCAGTATGCATCGTCTGCATGCGCAGGACCTGATTATTGCTCTGCTTGTCGTAAAACATAGACGTGGCGAAATATTCAAACACGTTCTCGCTGGTTAGCGGTCCATTAGCCTGTCGCGAGACTTAGCAAGGAACGGGCACAGCGAGCACAGGCGGACCTGTATCCATTCGTGCCAGATGAAGAAACGATGGCTGTAGTCGTCCGGGGGATGGAGGTCGTTGATGTCCATGGTTGTCTAAATTAGGAAGCGCGTCTTCTGCCTTTGTCGATCCGGTCTGCCGGTACTTAATACCCTCAAGTCGGGTTCCTCTGTCCTGTTCCGCTGTACTGGGTTGTTTTCTTACTTATTACCTGCTTGTGCTCGTTGCTATGCCTTGTGCTTCCCCCGGTGCTGCATATCTTTCTGATGCCTTTGCCACAGTTTCTTCGTTTCTGGCAGACCGTACTGTACCATGTCAAAACTCACGTAGGAATAGGCATAGTATGTGCCGTAGCCTATTTCGACCCGTGAGTGTTTTGTTCTTCTTATTCCTCTTCCTTGCTGACGTGTTCTAGTGGCAATTGGAGCGTTGATCTCCAGGCAGGCTCGAGTTTTGGCTACAGGCCGATGCTGTTTGTCATTCTCATGGCCGGCTTGGGCGCTATTGTCCTACAAGTGCTGCCTCTTTCATCTTAAAGGATCTTGGCAATTGATGCGGTCTTTAGACGCTGTCATGTAAACTGGGATGCGTGACAGGCCTTGACCTGGCAGCCCACTGCAGGATCCTCTTGCACGATAACCCTAAGCACCCTCTTCTCATTCGGCGCCTAGTTCTCTACCCTCTATACGTTCTCTCAGAGGTAGCCATTATCGCCACCGACCTTGCAGAGCTCTTGGGATCCGCCATTGGAATCTGTCTCATCTTTCCATCCCTCCCACTCTGGGCGGGAGTGGTAATCACGGCTCTTGATGTCTTCGTCTTTCTCCTCATCTCTGACCCCACCCAAAAGCATAGCCGACTGTTTGAAGTGGCCGTTATCGCTCTGGTCATGTCGGTGTTCGCTTGCTTCATTGTGCTCATTGTCAAAGTTAAGCCTGATTGGCCGGGAGTGTTTATGGGGTATATACCTTCCAAAGCACTCTTCAAATCCGACCCAGACGCCGTCTACTCAGGTATATAAATTCGTCGGCCCTTGTACTCTGGCTAACCATGAAAACCCAGCGGTAGGAATTCTGGGTGCAACAGTCATGCCGCACGCTCTTTTCCTAGGCTCTTTCATGGCGACTCAAGACCGGCACTCGTCTCCTCCGCATCCAGATCAGGGCACTGAACCCGACCTTCCTCTATACAATCTTTCTTCACGCGTCAAGAAGGGAATTAAAGAGCTTTTCGCGGTGTCTACCACGGACACAGACATCCGCATCGTCGAGGCGAAGAGAGAAAACCACTCTCCGGCATTCATATTACAGCACCTCAAGCATGAGATGGTGGACGTCATCTCGAGTTTACTACTTCTGGCTGTCCCGATTAATTCGGCGTACGTCTCTTTCAAATCCGAATTTTCTAAGCGATTGACGAGAGACGGTGGCTCAGCATTTTGGTTATGGCCGCCACAGTATTTTATTCTGTCCCCGAGTCAGATGCAGATACGAATGCCATCACCGTAGCTGGGCTCTTTGATGCCCACGATTTGATAAAAGCGAGGATCGGCAAGGGTATACGGTTTGAATTATTTAAGACAAAAATGGTGCCTAATTCCTTAAACCTAGGCGCCGCCTTTGTATTTGCCCTTGCCCTGATTTTGGCAGGACAAACATCGGGGATCACAGCTACTCTTGCGGGCCAGATTGTGTCGCAAGGATTCATCAACTGGCGTGTGTCGCCTTTTCTTCGGCGTCTGCTTACCCGTGCGCTCGCATTGGTGCCTTCAGTGGTTGTAGCCGTTGCTGTGGGCCGTGCTGGTATCGACAGTCTCCTTGTCGTTTCTCAGGTAATCCTGAGCATTGTCCTGCCGTTCGTGGCGTTCCCGCTCATCTGGCTCACGTCCTCGAGGCGCGTCATGCGCGTGGAGGGCGGACAAGACCATAGCAACGGGTGGATCTTAGCCGTCGTGGCGTATGGGATATGGGTAGTGGTTCTGGTCGCTAATACATATGCCGTCGTGTCTTGGGGCGGCCTGACGTGAAATTAGGGCCGGGTACCGCATGTCTGGACTTTAGTTGGCCGTGCATCGATTGTATTGTACTAAGCATGTTTTAGTGTTCGCGAATTCGGAATGTTCTTTGCGGTGTGAAGAGACGAGACGTGTTTCTCCCCTTGCCAAGAGAAGAGAAGAGAAGCAAGGAGAAGCGTTGGGCCTGACATGCACCTACCGACACCCACAGGACTGAAACAGTGATACCTAAGGATACCTAGTGATACTTGCAGAACTAAAAAGCGCGAGGCACCGGAGCGAGAGCAACGTGTTTTCATAACGATCATTTGATATTACATTCTGTAAACGGAGTAGAAAAACTAAGCGAGCTGGGATTTTCGGAAGATTATATTTAGATACTATGCGAAATAAGTGATTTAAAAAATCAATTCGAGACCAAGTCCGTCACTGGGCCATGAGGCGGTACGAAGATTGGTTCGGTCGAAAAGCGCACGGCGTGCAGGATGTCAGACGACATGGGGGTTGGACAAGCCAAAGCTGGAGCAGGATTGAGGACATGTCGGTGAACAGAGTGGAGAGGACACACATAGATTTAGACGGCATCATTATTTAAAGCTCTACTTGATCTCCGCGCAGTCGCACTGGGCGCTGCGCCCTACTGCGCCCTTGCCACAGACGTCACACCAGGACCGATTTCCCTGTTCGACGCCGATGGAATTTTTGGACGAGTTGGAGTGGTGGGAGCTGGCGACAGACTCCTCGCGATGGATAGAGATGATGTGACGGCCGAGATCGTGCTTCCTGGAGAAGGAGCGACCACACGAGCGGTGGGGACAGACGTGTGGCTTGAGACGGTTGGGGTCATGAGTGGCCATGTGAGTTTTGAGGTTGTAGGCCCTGGCAAAGGCTGCAGAGAGAGAGAAATTAGCAGTGGAAGAAGGACAGAAAGTAAGAGCTACTTGCCTCTTGGACACGAAGGACACTGGTATTTTTTGCGTGGGTCCTGTTTATGGTCATCGACGCGGATGGGGGGGACGTTGGGCACCACCGGAAGCTGCGTCGAGATATGCGACGGCGACACGGTGGCCTGGCCCATGCTGTAGTAGTAACCGGCCGACCTAGACGGCGGTCCGTAGTCAGAGTAGCTGGTGCGAGCTACGTACTGCTTCGCAGCCGCAGAGGGCGGCGAAAGAGGTGGAGTCGGGGGCAAGGAGCCGAAGGAAGTGGGGTCGACATTGGCAGGAGAATAGTCGCTGAGGGCGTCGACTCTGATCCGTTGAAAGTCCATCTCAAGGTCTAGGGGAAAGGAGTAGTTGGAGGCAGGGTACTCATATGCAGAGTCGTAGGAGCTCTCATAGGCTGAGCTCCGTGCTGAGCTCTCCGTGATTGCAGAAGGGGGTCCCCGTGTAGGCGTGTCCGATCGCAAAAACGAGTAGGCGTCGTTCGAGTCAACCGTGAGCAGCTGCAACTGCGCCTGGTCGATTCCAGCGAGACTCGAGTCAAGCTCGCTCTCGAAGAGGTCAGGGTGAGGTGCTACAACGTCCAAGGGCGCTGCAAAGGACAGAAAATCAAGGCCCTGCTGGGTATTGGGCTTGGAATAGTCAAAGTTGTCGAAAGTAAAAGCGGAGGCCATCGTTGCTGCGGACGTGGTGGGGGTCGAAAGCTAACAATCTATGAAATGTCATTGCCAAATATGACTGCTGCGCTTTCGCTTAGTCATCTCTCTCACGTCCACTTGCACTGCCCGTGTTTCCACCTATTCTCGACCATCCTTTTACTGCGTGTTGCTGCGATCTCACCGCTTACCTCGTCCTTTCTCATTGCTTACTGACACTGTTCTCTCGTCCTTTTTGCCTCTGTCTTTCCCTTTTTTTACTCTTAGTCTGTACCGGGATCCGATAGTTCGCACCGGCTCGGCGGCCATATATCCGACCGTCAGCTCGCATTAGTCCGCCTTGTCGCATTCATTATTACCGCCAGTGTCTTTTCAGCCCCGGTCGTCATGCTGCTTTTCCGCTTGGCTCTTAGTCCGTCTTCACGCCGGTTCCTGAAATGATTCGCGTCCCTCTGCCGCACTCTGGACCGATTATCACGGCCCGCCTAGCTCAATCGGATAGAGCGTCAGACTCTTAGGATGTCCAAGGCGGCAGTATCAGATCTGAAGGCTGCGAGTTCGACCCTCGCGGTGGGCTACTGAGTTAGTTTTTGACGAGGCCAATGGCAGTCACTATGATTGTCCAAGATTCCAAGATTCTCCCAGGTCTGTCTATTATCAGTGACCATCTCGCGCCACATGTGTAATTCAAACTGATTTTCTGTTCTCTGTTTTGTTCCTCGGCAAGTGAACCTTTCCGTTCCAACTGAACCTAGAATGTACTGTAACATGCATATCTTTGCCGTCGGTGACCAGATCTGACAGTCCCCGCCATAACAACGTAGGACTACACTTCAAAAACATACCGAAATAGCGACTTGACCTTGAATATTCAGCTCTTGGGCTAGGTCTTCCTTGACATCGACGTCTATAGAAATGATAGACGTGCGCTGACCGGACTCTATGAATCGGACTCGGACCGTCCCCCGGATATCTACCGTTTAAACGTCGCTCCTTTCCAAAGTGACTTATCGACGACAGGATATACCGTTTCTCCCACCACGGCCTCAGACAGGCGGAACAACCAAAGGAAATGCAAGAAGGCCTGCACTAGATTCCCAACTGTTTTTGACCGATAAGTAAAGCCGCTGTTAAAGCCACAAAAATTTAATCCCCCAAAAAATATGAGGCTTTAAAGGTTCATTGGCCACCTGTGGCAGTTAAATGCGCAAACCCCGGAACTAGGGCCGGTATCTCAGCAGCGTCAGCGACTTAGTTTTTGACGACGTAACTTACCTGGCCTGAAATTTACATGTTGCGGCTTTCCTTTCATTACATTAGTTTTTAGAAATCAGCTTACCGTAATGCCAATAATAAAGTTTTATTGCTGATTTATCGAAATTCATTCGTAGTAATGATCATGATTGATAGGTAACGGTCCTACTTAAGCACTTGGCTCACGAAAGTGAAATATCCATACACCGAGGGTAAGTTACCTCCCGCTGGAGAGAATTTTTGTCGAGGTAGCTATGTGGCTGCCAGTCAAGCATAAGAATTACTACAGCTAAATGTATTTGCTACATACTTACAAGGTAAACTCATGGATGTCAAATGAATTAAAGCTCCTGAGATAAAGAACAAGTGTAAAAAACGCAAAAAAGACAATTGCAGCGCGTCAGTCATGTAGGTAAGTAACGATATAAAACACCCCTTAGGGTGAGTCAGTCAAGAATGGTAATTTACCTAGTCTGAAAAAGTTAAAAGTTAAAAGTTACAAAAGCTTAAGGCTTAGTAAATATTGTACGTAAATAAAATAGAACTAGCCCACCGCGAGGGTCGAACTCGCAGCCTTCAGATGTTACTTCGAATCAGTGACTCCGCCGTAAAAGTCTGACGCTCTATCCGATTGAGCTAGGCAGGCCATGTTAATAAGCAGAATAGTACCAGCTATATTTTGAGGATTTTAGAGATCATGGGTACAATCAAAATGATCAGGCCCATGACTTGCATATGGATCGCATGGGTATGCGAGCAATTACCTATTTACTATTAACCCGTCGAAGCAATTCACAAAGCGAAACCTGAAGTTGTCGCAACAGTCCCATTTAAGCATGCCCACACTTCCTTGGCCAGTGGCGTCACGCCCCGATCAGTGTGAAAAGACTGTTCGCGGGATTCCGTTAGTCCTGTGACAGTCCCTTCTATGTGGCAAGCCGACGATCAGCTTGCTTCATATACAGGATGGTAACGAGACTAAGATTCCGTGTCTCATACGCCCGTCCGAAATTGTACGTGTATCATTATATAACGCAGATCTTCACTGTGACCCCGGGCAGTGCACCAGCCATAGCCATGGCGGTTGTCTTCGCCGCTGGATCACCACAAAATGCCCCGGTCCCCCAAATGGGGACATAAATCTCTCTCGCGTTAGCCGGAAGGGAAACGAACCCAACATGAGCTTTGTGCAGCCCGCATAAGAGGTTTCCAGGGATGAAATCTGGGAGACGTTATCGGGATAAGTCGTTTTCTATGCGAGGAAGATATGAAGGTTTATTCTTCATCGTTATCGACAAGGTCGACAAGATGTGCTTAGCGTCATTTGTCCTTCCAGACTCCTTGGGATGTCGCCCCTTGCAAGGAGAACAGCATTGGCAGGAACGGGCAGAGCCGCGCACAATGCACCGAGAGTCCAGTGATAAGCTCTTCCTGAGCGCAACCTGGACCATATCCAGAAGTGTGCATTTGACAGAAGGAGAAGGAAACACTACGTTGAGCATCAACACAGGTTCGATGAAGACGTTGTCGGAACACTTTGGCCTCTTACTTGATGCAGGAATTTTCGATTGTGGGAAAACAGTGGAAAGAGTGATGGTTGGAGAGCGTGACTAGGGTGCTGGAAATAATGGAAGACAGTGGCAAGGTATCCACGGACGGCGCTCTCTAGAGGCTGCGAGTGGACATGCCAACACAGGAGTATGCAGCCATACTTATTGCCGGAAGGTGGCTTAACCGTTCCAAAGAGCGGACTGGAGCCCTTAACAGACAGAGCGACGATAGCGGTGACGATCGCTGCGCAGAGAGATAAGGCCGGTAAATAGACCATGAAGGGAATAATGTCGGCAAGGCCACAAGACAGGCATCGTCCTCATCGTATAGATAAAAGTCGGGGATGAAATCGCGTAGGAATGGAGCATCTGCACGTCCACTGTCATGAATTGAATATGCCAGGTCCGGGATGAAATCTGGAAGGCCATCTAAAGCAAAACATTTGGAAATGCCTCAAATATATCTCGCACAGTCGGGGATGCTTAATCGCAGACGCCAAGGGATCAAGGTGGGCAAAATGTGGTGGCTGTGTTGAAAACGGCTTGCTGCTGACATAAACATCGCGCGAAATGACCTGCCCTAAAGCTCGTTATTGTCACTGAGCCCACTCGTTTTTATCTCCTGCTTGGTCACTCACCTCCATCATGTCTGGCTTTGACGCGAACAATGTCTACAACGTCTCCGTCCACGACCCGCCACCACCGACCGCGCCAGAGTCGGCTTCTGATACAGAAAAACTACTATTGGACTTTTTGCTGCAGTATCGCGTGGGAGGAGAATTCATCTATAGGTGCGCCAGCAGTGCTGTTACTCGAACTCTTTGGAGATTGACGCCAGTACAGGGACATGCTTCGCGGGAATCTTCTTTTGAAGCAGAACGTTCTAGAAGTTGACCTTAGACACGTCAGCCTCTACAACGACGAGCTGGCACATGCGATTCAGGATAGACCAGCAGATGTCCTGCCACTTGTACGTGCTACCCTTCTGTCTTTGATCTACGCTTAAATTGTATAGTTTGAAAACGCTGCTACTCGTGCCGCCAAAACCATCCTCTATCCTCTCGCCGGCACGGATGAAGCAATCAATGCAGTCGCCGAGTCTATCGACAAAGTCCAGATAACTCTTCGCTCTGGCCTTAACCTCCTCCAATTCCGTGATCTCACCGCTAACACCATCAACAAGCTCGTAAGGGTCCCAGGAATAGTCATCTCAGCTTCTGTCCTTTCATCCAGGGCGACGAAGCTACACATCCAGTGTCGCGCGTGTCGTTCCGTCAAGACCATATACCCACCCGGAGGAATTGGAGGCCTTGGGTATGGAACCGGATCTGGATTGCCTCGGAGGTGCGAAGAGCCTCCACTCGACGGGCAGAAGAAAGACTGTCCATTGGATCCGTATCTCATCATTCACTCAAAGTCCACCTTTGCTGACCAGCAGACACTGAAACTTCAAGAGGCGCCGGACATGGTACCCGTTGGTGACCTGCCGAAGCATATGCTCCTCTCAGCGGACAGATATCTGACGGGACAAGTTGTGCCGGGCTCGAGAGTTATTGTTACCGGCATATACTCGACCTTCCAAGCTGCACGGGATGTAGGTCTTTGATCCCTTGCATATGCATAACTTCTAACGTCATACTAGAAATCTGCCGGCGCTGCAGCTACCCGAAAGCCATACCTCCGTGTCGTCCACCTCGAAATGTCTTCTCCCTCTGCCGCTGGTTCAGGTGGTTCCAACCCATTTGGAGTGCAGTTCACCCCAGAGGAGGAAGAGGAGTTCAATGAAATGGCTCGGAGTGAGGGTTTTTACGAACGATTTGCTAAGAGTGTTGGGCCCAGCATCTACGGGAGTCTTGGTATGTTGCAACCTTTAATCTTGGAAGCTCTCATATACTAATGCCACGACAGACATCAAAAAGGCTATTACCTGCCTCTTATTCGGAGGGTCAAAGAAAGTTCTACCGGACGGTATGCGACTTCGTGGCGATATAAATGTCTTGCTTCTCGGTGATCCTGGTACCGCAAAGAGTCAACTGCTCAAGTTCGTGGAAAAGGTAGCACCCATCGCTGTATACACATCTGGAAAGGGTTCTAGTGCTGCCGGTCTGACAGCATCGGTACAAAGAGATACAGTTTCGGTGCGTACCTGCTTGCCATCCCAAAGTCTGGCTGATGGAGTAACGACGGTGTAGAGAGAATTCTATCTTGAAGGAGGTGCTATGGTCCTTGCAGACACAGGAGTCGTGTGTATAGATGAGTTTGACAAGATGCGGGATGAGGATCGCGTTGCAATTCACGAAGCCATGGAACAACAAACCATATCTATTGCCAAGGCGGGAATCACCACGGTACTGAACACACGTACCAGTGTCCTTGCGGCGGCTAATCCAGTCTTTGGTCGTTACGACGAAGGACGCAGTCCGGGCGAGGTGTGTTTCTCCCTTGGACATGAGATCGAGCTGGAATATTTCTCTGCAGAACATCGATTTCCAAACTACTATCCTTTCTCGATTCGATATGATCTTCATTGTAAAGGATGAGCATGACGAGACACGAGATAAGGTTAGCTCAAAATTTACAGTAATTCATCCAGTTCTCACACATGTTCTGCAGACTATCGCGAAGCACGTCCTGAATGTTCATATGAACAGACCTAACCACCTCGCAGACGAAAATGGTGAAGGAGAATTACCTTTGGACAAAATGAAGCGATATATTGCCTATTGCAAACAGTGAGATATCTTGTCTGCTCATCTGTGTTATCATTGAAACCTTTGCAGGAAATGTGCCCCTCGACTATCTCCCGAAGCCCAGGAGATGCTCAGTAGTCATTTCGTTAGTCTACGGAAACAGGTCCAGCAGGTGGAACAGGATAACGACGAGCGAAGCTCCATACCTATCACCGTTCGTCAACTTGAAGCCATAATCCGTATATCGGAATCGTTGGCGAAGATGACACTCGCACCTGTTGTGCAAAACCATCATGTAGAAGAGGCTATACGGCTGTTCAAGTTCTCTACCATGGATGCCGTGTCCGCAGGTTCTGCCGATGGCCTCTCGCGAGGAGGTCTGAATGAAGAGATGACGCGTATAGAGAAGGAGCTGAGGAGACGTCTACCTGTCGGGTGGCGAACTAGCTATCAGAGTCTCGTCAAGGAGTTCGTCACGCAGCAGGGGTACTCTAGCCATGCACTTGAGAGGACATTGTATATCCTGGAGAAGCGGGAGGTGATTCGGTTTTCCGGACAGGTAGGTGTCAAACATTGCCGTTCATATCAGGTCTAACAGGTTTCTTCGTGTTCACAGAAAAAGGTCGTCCATAGGTGCGCAACGTTGTTATATTTTCATTCTTGATACTGATTTTGCTTCGTACAGGGTTGGAGTATAACCTGATGCTGTGGCATGATCAACTAGATCGGATGTATGATTAATTTATTTCTTGTGTACTATTTGTGTTGTTTGTATCGCACTACTGTCATCAGATTCAGTTGACACGGTTCTCTGAAGAACAATGACTCAGTCCTTTATGTAGACGGTCTAATCAACAGTGGTTGCCGCTGGTTATCAGGACTCAGGAGCGCCGACTGGAAACGACTCAGTCAAAGACTACATAGTGTCGAGGAGCGTAACGCGAAATTTGAGAAACGCGCGGTAAAGACTTCTAACATCTTCTGAATGTCCAGCAGAATAGGGATCTTATGAAATGCGTCCACGACAATGTATCACTGAGTGGAAAACAAGAAGATACTTCAGGCTGTTGGGAAGCCTATTCAACCGAAAGCTTGGATAGGTATTAGGCGACCGCCCAGCGCCGACGACTAAGGTGTCAGGACTCAGGACTCAGGACTCGGACACGAAACCTAGGTTTCGTTACACTCGGGTTTATTACCGGTAACTTACCGGTAACTTACTGGTAAGTTACCTCCCCTCGCTGGAAGGAGTTTTTTGGAGGTAACTTACCAATCATGTGACTGTCAGCTAAGCATTACAAATGTGTGTATATTCCTTGTACAGTATAGATGTAGATATATCCAGTACTTCCAGCTATATAACACCTCCTGAGAGAGAGAAAATGAGAAAAAACGCGAAGATACAGAACCTGCAAAAAATCTGCAATTGCCGCGCGCTCGTCATGTGAGTGTGCACCTGACAGGTAAGTAACGGTAAGTTACCGTAACAAAATTACCCCTCCTGGGGCGGGGTCAGTAACAAACGGTTACTTACCTGCCTGGAGGTTTCGTGCGCTACCCGACTCACGACTCACGAATCTACTGCAACAATGTAGGGAAAAAGGTACTTTAGCCCACCGCGAGGGTCGAACTCGCAGCCTTCAGATCCGCCTAGAAGTCATAAGAGTCTGACGCTCTATCCGATTGAGCTAGGCGGGCTATATTCATAATTTTACTATTAACATATCTCACCCTAAAAGTAGGTCAAGACATTGAAGCACGCTTCTTACGTCTCAAACCCTCATTATCATTGACGACGATGAGCGCCATGGATACAGACGAAATCTCTGTGGTACTCCCATCCACAACGACATCGGGTCTATCGATATCTTTGTAAAGGCGGTTTTGACTTAAGCTTTCAATGATTGACCTTGTCTGTTAGGCATCCCTTACCGATTCTGAATATTTCTGAACATTTGACGCGACGGAAACTACAAACAAACACCTCTACTCCTTTCAGTGAGTCGTATGTCCGGTCTCGATGTTGCGAGAACATACTCGAACTTTGTTGCAGTCCTTGGAGCCCTGCTGGGCACTCAGAATGGGAGAGATGTGGAGATCGTGAATACCTTTGAATTGGCCGTGGAAGAGGATGGTGCTACAGTGGATCATTCTTTCTTGGTATCGCGGCGTGACCAGTGTACGTGAGTCTCTTCTAGCGGGATGTATCATTGACTAAATGTGTCGCGTTTCATAGACAAGCAAGTCTTTCCCTCCTTGGAATTCATCGGCTGGTACACAGTGGCTCCTGGACCATCTTCGCGTCATATCGCACTTCATTCACAAGTACGCAACTTGATCCTTCAGCTTACGATTATCTTACAAGGGTAATAGTTCACAGGATACTGCTCAACGCCTCTCCTCCTCCTCCTTCAATCTTCCAGTAATATTTCCACTGGCTCCGATGGCAATCAAACACTTCCTTTCAAAGCCTATGAGCCAACGATCGAGATCAGGGATCGCCTGTCTCGTCCAGTCTTCATTGAGGCGTCGTACAATGTAGAGACAGGTGAAGCCGAACGGATCGCTGTCGACTGGACTGCACGCGGTGGGGGTAGTGGCACGAGCTGTATGTTTTTGTTCCCTATGTTGGCTCTTCAATATTGAAATCGTTTGTAGTGGAATCGCATCTACAAACACAACGAGCGGCTGTCAAAATGCTCCATGACAGAATCGTCATTTTGGTTCACTATGTCACAGAGGCTTTAGCAGGTAGGGTGACGCTCGTCAGTGCTTTCTCTTATTGAGTGCATTCCTACCTAGGCACGGCCCCTAAGGACCAAGCTATTCTTCGATCCATCTCAGCGTTGGTAGCCTCACTTCCTGCAACTGAAAATAAAGCATTCCGTGAGGAATTCGATACGGTTAGATGTTTGCTATATTCTGTCTTTGCGGCGCTGATAGTAGGATTGGGATAGGAATATGAAGATGTTCAGATCACAGCTTTTCTGTCATCTCTGACCAAATCGACCAGCATTTTGAATGATGTGCGTCCCACGCCCTGCTTCACCGATTTCAGTCTGAATGACCTTCTGGATTTTAGCTCGTTGATAAGCACCTCATAATCACAGCCAGCCGAGAGGATAAGATGGGGGCCCGCCGAAGACCTATGGGCAGAATGCCGATGGCAGAGTGGCATTGAGTTAGATCGTAGAAACCTTTGTCACAGTCACCTTGTGTTTGCTGTTACGACTTTCCGAATTGCAATACTGTATCGTTACACCGACCTGTACATATGTGCGTTTCCAGGGAATGCTGTGATATGGAATTGGTGTCGTCAGAGTTGAAGGTGGAACAAATGTTGGCAGGTTCTTGGTGGAAGTTCGGTCTTCCTCGAATTGAGAGATGCCAGACCCTTTGAACTAATGGAAGGCTCCGTGGGTATACCAATGTAATGAAGTAGGGAGTGGTCAATGAAGCTGGAATGAATTTGTGCCGATTGGTACGTCGTAGCGTAAGTTTACCAGAGAACGCGATGAAAAGAGAAAGGTATGAGCACAGTAGAACCTTCATAACTATAGATCTAACTCTGATCCACACTAACATGGCCGTCTGGCGAAATGGCATCGCGTCTGACTACGATATTGAACAGGGTTCGCGTTATCAGGAGATTGCAGGTTCGACCCCTGCGTCGGTCATTCTTTTTAGTTTTATTTTTTTCATACAACAAAGGTATTTTTGTTTTGTGAATGAGACTTGAGTAATAAGTACTAAGTACCGGTGAGATTTTACCTGGACAATGGACATACAGTCACTAACCGGTAAGTTGCCGGTGTATAAAAACGTGTGATGAGTAACCGCATCCGGTGATCATTGTCTTTCGCCACTACCACGATGCGTCAAGGCCGTCATGACGAGCACAGTAGCAAAGAGTATCGTAGAAATGGTGAGGTGTTTCATGCGAGACCGACGACGAGTGCTCACATCCGACCTGATGAACCTTTGCGCATGACCCTCGACGCTATTTACCTGGCAATCCTACATGCTCACAGAACGCTCCCGCTCTAGGTCTCTAGGAAGAGACAAAGAAAGGCGATATTATTCATCCGATGACGAAGCACATGTTACACGCTCTAGACATCAACTACGAGGGGAAAGCAGTCAACGCAGATATGCCTTGCCCAGGAAGTCTCCCGAAGGTGACCGTAACACGAGAGGTCGAGATCGATATTCCAAGGATATATCTAAACGCCATAGAGACTCTTCTGTGAGCATGTGCAAGCCCGTTTCTTCCGTGTAGATTCTGACGCATCCTTGTCAAGCGGACGTCTAGTCGAGCTGTGCGTCATGTTCCCATCAGCTCATCTGGAGGAACATTGTTTTGACCTTCAAAGTGGAAACTATTGTCATTATAGGAGCATGAACGTCGTCGACGCAGCCGTTCATCTGAATCATACTCTTCCTTCTCGAGTGAAGACCGCAAGAAACGTAGGCGTAGTTCGCGCTCTAGGTCACCTCGTCGAAGAAAAGAGAAGGATTCGCGAAAGCACAAGGACAGGGACTATGAAAGGGACAGGAAGAAAGGGAAAAGCAAAGAAAAAGATAGGAAGAAGGATAAAGACAAGGAAGAACGGAGAAGCGTTCTAACGGGCAAAAAGGTTTCTTCCTTTATTCTTCCTAGCGGCCGTCCGATCTCATTCATGTTTCCCAGATCAAGTTGAAAGTCAGAAAAGAGAAGGGGGATGACGAACGGGAAGCTAATAGGAAGGATCTTCTACAGTTCTTGAATTCCACGTTCGAATGAACCATGCACATTATCAGTATGTTGTCTAAATATCTACAGTAACCATGTGGTGCTATCTAAGTGTCTCTTTGTCTTGTGTATTAAAGTATTACAAACGGGTATCGAAAGAATTACAACAAAGAATAGATTAGAATGCTCTCCAAATAGATGTTACGTATGATGGATAAAACCCAGTCGTTAGTTCGTCATTCCTAGCTGACGTCTTCCTGATGAAAGAGGCGTGAGCGCGTGAATGCGAAATCAAGGCAAGCAAGACATCAAACCTTTAAATGCTTTTGCACCGTTATAATAGATGATGATCGCCTTATATTTGTCTTGATCTTCTTCCAAAGCCCGCGTGGCGGCGGAGAAGAAGATATGCCCAGTTTGGGCTTCACGGGTACCGACGACGGCGGTATGATAGCGGTGAAGATAGGTGTGGATATTTCTTTGACTGGCTGGCTAGTCTTCGGTTCCGCGTCCCCATGAATAAACAACGGCGACGTGGAAAGCCCGATCTCGGGAGACGTACTGGTACTAGTACCTTGAAAATCCGATCCGGAGTGCGAAGAAGACGCGGAAGATTGTACCAAATCGCTTTCTGGTTCTTCTACGAGAACCGGACGTTCTGGTTCGTCCGCACCAAGGTAACTGCTTCTCCCGCTTTCTCGATCCCCATCACCCTCCATTTCGAAAACCACATTGTCTCCTTGGTTATCTGACTCATCAGGTAGACGACGACGCGGAACGCTTCCAAGAGAGTGGATGGTACTGGCAAAATCCCAAGAATCAATGGAACGGTGAGTTTGGGAGCTTGGGATTACCCGACGTTCTTGCCGATGGGCCAGAGGTGGTAGATTCTCTGGAAAAATACTTTAAGTCGCATATTGAATAACCAAAGGCGATAAACTTGCTCAGTATAGTAGCGATCAGGTAAGAAGGCTTCTTTGCTCCTTTGAAGAACTGCGTTTGAAGGAGCTGTTCCGCAGTTGGCCTAGAAGATAATAAGTGAGTGAGAAAATGCCATTGTAGCTCACAAACACACCGGTGCGACGGGTCTTTGACCAGACAGCTTTCCACCATTTCTTGAAAAGCACGGGAGTATTTGTATGTGCCACCATCCCTATCCAGTGTAGGAGGTGCCTCTTGGATGCTACGCTTCCATAGAAATAAGGATACTGGAGAATCAAATGATATACGCGTACGTTTTCAACAATACTTTTTGAGGTGACTCCCGGGACCTGGGTGGCCGGCCCTGGGTAAGTTCGAGGGCGGTGATACCAAAGCTCCATATATCCGCAGAGGAGTCATAGTTCTTCCCCTGAATCAGCTCGGGCGCCATCCAACATGGCTAGTGGTTCATGAAGTAAAGATACAGCCAAAGATATCTTGCACCTACTGTACCAACGAAAGATTTCCGTTTTCCTATCTTTGGTCTTGAGTGTGCTGCGGTAGGTTCGACCAGTACAACACGTCTGGTGGAGTTATGGGGACTGTGTCCTGACGCCGCACTGCCTTGACTATCATGAGAACCATTCTGCTGACGCGGAGAGGCGACGTAGCGTGAGGACACAGTCTGTGATTTCGAAGTGTTGGGAGAAGTGTCCTCAGCGAGGTTTGCGGCGACACCGAGATCACCTAAAAGGACCGTTCCATCGTCGTCGATTAATAGATTTGCTGCCTTGACGTCGCGATGAATGAATCCGTTGACGTGAAGATAGCTAAGGCGAAGAGTAAGTGGTCTGCGGGACGTTAGTAAGAGTGAAAGAGGTACTTGAGACCCAAGAGAGCTTGACAAAGGATGCAACGGATAACGTCTTCCTCCAAGCCTGCAGGCCAGCCATAGTGCATGACATCGGCGGCGCTACCCTTATTCATGAGCCGCAATGCAATGAAGAGCTTGTGGCCGTCCATCCACGAACCACGGACACGAAGAACGTTTGGATGCTTGGACAGGGACATCAGGGTTGTCTCTCGCTGCAAAAGTGACAGCGAATGAGGGGGAAGCGAGTCAAGATCCAGAACTTTGAGGGCACATGGAATCGCAGACGAAGATCCTTGAGGCTTGTATTCTGCCGAGTAGACAATTGAAGATGCGCCGAATCCTATTGAAGAGCCGATGGTATAGTCCTCAGAACGGTCACTACGGGCGAAATAAGCCAGTGCCAAGATACACGGACGACGTGCTCACCTGTACATGCCCCAGTGGTCCTCGACCGCGCCAATGAATTCCTTGGCGGCCATGTCCGGTCTCTTGGATGTCGGCGACATAGCGCTCACGATAATGATGATCGTAATAACTTAAGACAGAGAAGCACTGCTGATGCACGTGGTTACGAACCGCCGGCTCGGGGGCCGACGTCGATGCGCGCCTTGTTCATCGTGTCCAAGGCACCGATAACGCATTGTTCACCAAGCCCAGCATTCTTGAAGACAATAACGAAAAAGGTGGAGCATGGTAACAGTTTTGACGCTCGGCATCACCGCCACAGTGGCGTTTGGCAACAGTAGACAACGTCAGCTAAGCGCTGGCAGAGATTGCCACCATGAGATGATGACGTCCATATGCTAAGTTGCGATAAACCGGACACGAGGGTTACCCTGAGACTAGTTATCAGCTACGTAGAGATAACGGGCAATATCACTTTGCTGCCACCAGCACAATATTCAGATACAGCCTGAGCTGCTGGCTCCATTAAGGCAGCACCAGCACGTCCCAGAACATTCCACAAAAATTAATAAAGACAAGCGGCAGATGTCGAGTTGATAAGTTTGTTGGCGCAGGATACTCCTGTGGCGGTGCAGTGCCGGAAAATGCCGCCAATCACAGTTCCGAGAATACGCCACCGCTCAACATCCTCTCCGTCCATCTCACTCTACCCTCCGTTTCTCATTTCTCCCGGCCCTCTCCTCTGTGCTGTAGATGGCTCCTCAGCAGCCTCCAGCCAGATACTCATACGTCGAAACCTCTTCAGGCCCCAAAATCCTACCCGTAGAGGAACCCTCGTGCAAGGATGAGGAGAGCCCAGCAGATTACAACGCAGGAGGATATTTACCCGTCAAACTCAGCGACAGTTTCAAGAATAATAGGTACAAGGTTATAAGGAAACTTGGGTGCGTACTCTTTACCCTGGCTCCTTTTCACTTTTGCCTAATCTTGCGCAATCGACAGATGGGGTCATTTCTCGACTGTATGGCTCGTAAAAGACGCCCAGTAAGTATTTCTATCACGTTTAGTTTGCTCTTTTGTCACCACTCTCCTGCAGTCTTCACCGTCACTCTGCTCTCAAGGTCGTCAAGTCTGCTGGACGATACGCAGAAACAGCGAGAGACGAGATTAAACTCCTTTCTCGGGTCGCATCGTTTTCTCCAACTCATCCAGGCCGCCAGCACATTGTCTCCTTTCTCGACTCCTTTTCTCACCAAGGACCCGAGGCCTCCCATATCTGCATCGTATTCGAACCTCTTGGCGAGAATCTGCTGGCGTTGATAGAACGTAACAAGAAGCATGGAGTACCGCGAGCCCTCGTCAAGGTCATTGCCAAGCAAACTCTGCTCGGTCTCCAATATCTTCATGATGAATGCGACTTGGTTCACACCGACATTAAGCCGGAGAATATTCGTAAGTAGCTCCTCTAACGAGTCACTGTTATCATCGAGATACTGATTTATACCCTTATAGTAATTTCCATTCCCGACATTGAAGCCCACATCTCCACCGAATTATCTCAATCACCCTCCCCGACCTCTCGTCGGGTCGGTGTCCCTCTACCGTCTAATATCCGCTCGGGTTTTGCCATACGGAATCAACGGTCCACCCGTCGCTCTGTTCAAATATTTGACTCTCAGCCTCTCTCAAGTCCCTCACGGAGCGCTGGCATTCATGGATTGAGCATGAGCTTCGGTGCACTCAACAGTTGCCAAGGCGGTAGCGGGAGCGGCCTCAATAGTGCTAATGGAAGCTTTGCCGGCCCGTCACTACTCGCACAGCGGTCTGCTGATCTTCGCAACGGTCCCGGTTTCACGAAGAGCGCTCCGAAGGTACCTAGCGGACTATCTGCAACCGCACCGACCAAACCCCCTAATGATCCGGACGCAAGCAAATCGACCGCCGCGTCCCAGAACCCTAATCCCATACTCACTTCCCCTTCTACCTCGTCTTCGTCATCATCAATAGCATCAACCTCCGCCTCGGGTTCGACTGGCGGAGCGTCCAGCAGTATTATCAGTACACCGCCAACTTCCTTGTCACATTCTATCGGTGCTGCTGCTCTTGGTCTGCTAGGACAGAAACAACGTGTTAAGGTGGACGTTTCTCCCGCAGAAGACAGCGATGGGGAATGTCAGGACATCATTAGTGGTGTTCCTACAGCGGGGTGCGACAATAAAGGTGCAGATGCTGTAGACAGCCCCCTGTCGTCATGGAAAGACAAACTGGGCATGTATGCTGGTCCATGGAAAGAGAAGGCGTCTTTTTCGCTTTCGTCATCATTCAAATCATCAACGTCAAGTACTGGCTTCTCACATACGGCATCTGGACACGGCCATTCACGGTCGAATTCAGGCATGTCTGTCTCTAGGTCTTGGAAAGATCCCGGACTGTCAGCCCCTGCTCCTGCTGTCGTGGTATCAACTTCAGTCATGGCAGACGGGCAGGAGGAACGAGGAGACTATTTCGATTTGTCATCACCAAGCACAAGTCGGGGAGCACCCAGTACCAAGTCCTGTAGTTCTTCCAACACGGCCACCATAGTTCGACCTTCACCAACTGGCACAATACATGGTGACGAATCGAAATTGTCTCTTATCTCTTCTGATACAGGAGCATCCTCGAATCCTTCACCGCTCCCTTCTGTCGTTTCTCGTGACGGCGACTCCTTACCCCTACATCGGCCCGTTGTCAACAAACCCACCGGACCCTCCCTTCTCTCCCAGACTGCCCCACGTCGCAGTAAAGCTATTCTGTCTTCTATTGTGCCCGACTTTCATGCAGCTCCATCAATAAAGAAACTATCACCTCCACCTATATCAACATCGTTTACCGACGTCACGCCTTTAGCTTCTCCCGCTGCGCCTCCCCCAACACCCAGTTCTCCAACTTCACTTTCTACTCAGATTCCTTCATCGCCTCCTCGCATAGAAACATCCCAAGCTCCTCAGCCTATGGACATCCTTCAGTTCACCCATCTGATGCATCTCCTCTTCCACCTCCTTTATCAATAAAGATTGCGGACTTAGGAAATGCGACCCCGTCAAAGAAGCACTATACAGAGGATATACAGACGCGGCAATACAGAGCCCCAGAAGCGATTCTTGGACGGAAAGATTGGGATGTTACTGCTGATATATGGAGTGTAGCTTGTGTGGTAAGTGTCCTTGATCTTTTTCGAGTTCTCTGATTGACCGTTGGTGCAGGTGTTTGAGCTTTTGACGGCTGAATATCTCTTTGATCCTCAGGGTCAAGGCGAGTTGTTTACTAAGGATGATGATCATATGGCTCAGATCATCGAGCTCCTGGGTGATTTTTCTTTGGAAGCAAAGATGGGCGGCAAGTATAGTCGCGAGTTGTTCGATCACACAGGTGCGTTCTCTGGCCTTCCAGGTTCCATTGCTAAAGACTAATGTTGGTATCAGGTACATTACGATATATCAGGTCTTTGAAGCCATGGCCGTTAAAGCGTGTCATGGTGGAGAAATATCTTTATACAGATCGGGACGCCACGCTTCTGTGTGATTTCCTTGAGCCTATGCTGGTTGCCGACATGAAGCAGCGTAGTCATGCCAGGGATATGGTAGACCACCGGTGGTTAGACGTTGTAGAGGGTGACGAGGTTGCTGGGTCTTGGTGAGGTTGCAAGTCATTTGCGTGTCAGGTTTAGATTGGAGGTCGCCCTCATCATTGGTGTGCTTTATCTTATACGCTATCTTCGGTTCTTCTCGTTCTTTTATTTTTTAATTGTTATATCTGTTACTTTGGGCTTTCGGATGACTCATTGCATGTTGTCTTTTTTTACCCTTCCATTATACCATACCATTCTAGACAATGCTGCCCTTTTACTGTTACTTTTGTGTCTATTGTGTACGTTTTGGACTACCTTATGTCTTTTACGGGGTTGCCTTATTACGGCCTGTAACTATCATTCCAACACAGACTCGTATATCATACAGTCACTTTACTTTGTCGAGTGATTTCGAAGAACGGAGATTACGCTGAAGCTTGAATGTCACCGCTGTTTGCAATGGTAATTTTTTGATGAGAAAAAAGATGCTTCGGCTGTGAACCCGCCAAAAAGCATAACTCCTGTCAGTCCAACCGGCTACTTGATGGCAAAAAATTAAGCCTGAAAAGCGAATGGTTTTGATTGACTGTCATTGAATAACACCGGGGACTGCTTCGTGTCCATGTCGGTCGAACAGTCAAAGCCTGCATAAACCGACCTGAAGTTGAGACCCTTCTCACTGCTGTCAAATAAACCGACGTCGTTTATATATATAAGATCAAAACTACCTATGGCGTCTTTCTACTTTAGCTTCGTAGTAAAGCTCATCGATACCATTGTCCCTTCCACCAGGAAGATTCTCTACCATATCGCATCAGTATGGCCAGAACATCGGCAGCCATGAGCATATTGGGCAGGCGCTTTAGTCCAGAAATTGTAATCATTACGAAGGGCGGGATCTGTTGTGTCTGATGGAAAGCTTTTGTCAGAGTCTGATTGCCTCTGGCCAATTCGAAAGTGCACGGCGCTTGCCAAGTCTAACTGAGGTGTGTATAATGCCCGAGAGTCCGCGGGGGATGAGATGCCAAACGGGGCTCTGCGCTCCTCGAGACGGACCCCGTCAGTGCGGAATCGATTGACAATTTCAGGTACTCAGAGTCCGTAGTCGCAGCGGCACCAGTAGTAACGTGGTCGCGACTGAATTGGAGCGGAATTACGGTGGTAGTGAAAGCGGCGGTCCTAATGGCGCTCCCCGCCTTGGACTAACCGAGCATGCCGTTAGCCATGATCATCAAGGATAACATCGCCGGCCACAACGAAATAGGGAGAGGAAATGTCCATCAAAAGAAAGCATCTTCTTAGTCTGAAAGGACTGTGCTTCGTGTGCTCCGTCAATAATATTACTCCATGTGCTTCACTCCAATGGCCATTCGGGTAACATCTCGCAACCATAATTTCAATGTGCTGTAGTATCATAGTAGTAAGCATCGACGAGTAGCGTCATGTCAGTAATTACCGCCTCCATAATAGGACCAGTGCACCACCAACTCCTTACACCTTCTGCTTTTTGCGGGGCTTCTCAAGGTCAATTTCATCAGCATCGTCGTCGTCATCTTCATCGTCAGAGTCGTCTGAATCAATGTCATCATCGTTGCCCTGATCCAAGAAGTAATTGACGGCTTCCGGGAACACCTCGTTAGCAATCGTAAGCCCGATCTGAGGAGACAAGAATAAGTATTCGGACACATTGGCTACCGGGTGGACTGACTTCATAGGGATCCGACTTGAGTTCGAAGAAGTTGAAGAAGCTGCCCGGGTCAACGGGGTCGTCATCGGGCTCTGGGCCGGGCTCTCGAGGGTACAGCTTGGTCAATGCTCTGGCAGGGTCCTTCCAGTTGATTTTAACTGTCTAAAACTGAATAAGCACACATAAAACTAAGACGATACAAGTGGGCAAGTCATACCGAAGGCTCAATGTCACGTTCCCATGAAAAGTCAAGCATGGTTTCGGTGATACCGTTTTCGTCTGGCTTGTCATCCGCCACAGGAGGGGGGGTAACATATTTATATTCCTTCTTCAACACCTTGTCGGTGAAGTGAGGATTTTCCTTGAAGAACTGCAAGACGACACGTCAAATTGGTTGGCAACAGCACAGCGCAGACGGGCGCTTACGAATTCGAGGGTAAAGGCACGAAACTCCTGGGGGTCTCGTGTAAGCCAGACATCCTCAAGATAAGTGAGAGCAAGCTGGTCCGCGTTGTGCTGGACGTGGACGCCGAATCCGACATGGTTCATCAGAGCCACGGGCCAAAATTTTGGGATGGACTTGAGAGTCTCGCGGCGTTTCTCCCAGAGGGGCACCTGCCTTTTCGCCGTTTCGCGTTCTGCATCAAGGCAATGAGAAAACGAAGACGTGAATAACACACAAGCCAGACTCACCGACCCAGATCTCTATCCGCTGGGTAGCCTTCTGGATGTCGTTCAATTTTTGAGCATCTTCGTCGCTGAGCTCGATGCCTTGCAGAGGGTTCTCTTTTTCTTCAGTAGCACCAGGCGAGGCGCGTTTGGTTCCTTTGGACATGATGGCGCGGTGCAAGAGAGGTGGAAGGTGTTACCAAGAGAAAATTTGCAACCCGAGAAATTTGTAACTCCGCGACGGTGATGATCATCCCTTGTTCTTGATTTGGACGACCCCTTCAGATCATCAGCAAAGCGACAAGGTATTATGCTTCCACCATCCACTCCAGTCTACCGGTAAATAAAATCCAGACACGACAGGGTATCTACAGATCGTCAGTCAAGTCGCTTTTTGATTTCCCCGTCCTCCACGCTGACTGTTCCTCTACGCAGTCTCCCACCATTCAACCACTTTGTGGTTTTCCCTAGGCCGGCTTTCACATCTTTTCCACCACTAAGCCCCATACCATGGCGCGCAGAGCGGAATCCAGGTCCATTATAGTAGATAATGTCAGTGGGAGGTATCAACTTTGGCCACGACACAAAATCAATGCCGTTGACGACCATGTAAACGGCAGCCACGGTCAATAATATAACCCAGAGCAGAAAATAATAGATCAACGAATACTCTAAGAAGGGATGATCAGTAAAAATATCTTGATCGTGATGTAATGAACAAACCAGAGGTCCGAGGCAATGTTAACCCTGCACAGATCATGAACACGGAGAAAGATGCAATCGCAGGCATCTGTCAAGGAAGGCGATGAGAAACGCACAGAACCAGTGAAATCAAACGACTTACAGAACGCGTTATCAAGGGGCGTGAATCGGTGACCAAGAATAAGGATGACGAGGGATTCTTTCTGGGAATCCATGTCCCTGTCACTAAATCGAAGGCATCCTAGGAGAACGTCAACGCTGTATGAGTATACGTGTCTCAACTTACCTGTCTAGCACCGTCAAAGTAGTTATTTTTGAGGTACCGCACAGCACCCTTGACACCATCTTCAAGAAGACCCTTCGTAGTTCGTTGAGCTGTTCTTGTGAAATCAGACTTCAGGGCACCTGATCCCCCATATGCCTTGGCGATAGCATCAGCATGATCTGCCCACACTGGTATCAAGTCGGTTAACCGGTTGTGAAAGTAAAAACGAGCGACGACTTACTCTCCCGGAAATCGGCACTAAGGGCTGGGTACTCGTCGATAGAGCCGCCAGGAGAAAGGATTCCCATGATATCAGCTGTTGATTCAATGTCCACTTTGCTAACGCAGCTTGGACAACGTTGGTCCGGTCGAGGTTGTCCATACAATTGGTACGCACAGTACCCGATTGAAGTTTGTGTGGCTGGCTTTCAGCCGCGTTGACGTGGAAGTACCTAGCATATCTATCAGGCGGAGGATGGCTAAGAATGTTGATGCACTGACGATTGACGCACAAGGTCATCTTGCACTTTGTCAATGAGTACACTAATGCGATCCCAGCGCATATTCTTGCACTCGTTATGAAAATCGAAATATTCGTAACGAACTTGAGGAAGATTGATCTAAACAATTTTAAATACTGCAAATCAGTCCAGGAGGATTAAGATTACCTGAGCAATATATCGTTCATATGCCTCTTTTACAGGCATCTCGTGACCCTTGTGATTCACGAGATTGACCAGGGTTTGATCTCCATAGAGAGAAACTTGTTCCAAAAGGTGCATCTTCATAACCTCGGGCTACATAGCAAATCTTGTTAGAGTGCGTCCATAGAGCTTCGGTCAACCTACAGTATCCTCCAGGTCCATAATTTGCAAGTCGGGTTTGTACCGCAGGGTGTTGACCTCCGCCCAAAACACGGGCACGCTACCTCTGATTTGCACAAAACTGAGTTGCGCGGCGAATTCATCGGCGGAACGGGGTGCTGCGGCGGAGTTTTGGGCTTCGACGAGGAGAATTTGTTCCGTCTCATTAAAATTCGCGACGTGGCCTTCATTATCAACGCCACGACGGAAATAACGTGTACCCGCACGAAAACGGGACCGTCGACTAATGAGTGCGAGCTGCATGTGTCGTCCTTGCACGAAGGCAGGCCGAATGTCAAACGCTAGGAACATTAAGCTGCGGCTCCCGCCCTGGAACGGTATCACTCACTTCCATATAAGACGGGAAGGATGAAAGCACCGAGCTAATGTTCACGGACTATTAACGAGCATGCAAAGGCAACGAGGAGGAGACTTACGTCTTGCTTAGCGTTGGTGTCTATGAGACGTGTTTGGAGGAATCTATACGTCATTCAGGACACTTGCGTTGTGTACACAGACCATAGCGCACCTGTTCCAAAAGAATCTATCGTCTGCCTGGGTGGTCTTTCAACGAGGAGAAGCGCACACAAACAATTGAAGACATACCACTTCCCAAGAAGCCTTGTTGGCGTCATGCTCTCGGTGTTCCCATTGAAGTTGCAGCCTTCTCGTCAAATCCCAGCCATAGCTGAAGAGAAATACACCGCCGTAGAGATGAGATCGTAGAAGAGCCAATAGATGTCCTTCAACTGGATGTGGCGGGTGTTGAACAGAGATGTTTGGGTTCAGTGGAAGCATGTCGAAATCGGTGGCTCGGTAAACATCCTGACCAGCGATTCGTCCGCGAGGTTCCCGGCCTGTAATAATGATCACATACTCGGCTGATGAAAAAGTTAGCAAGAACATAAATGAGTTGAAGAAACCGCCTACACATGGACAGGGCTATCGTGCCCAAGATACCGTATACTGGTCTCCCTGACCGCTGAGCCGTAGGTGGTACAGACGTATTCGGCGCTACACCTCATGAGACGAGCTGTTGCAGCAATGGAAAATGTAAAGCTCACGGTTGAGTAGCATCTCCCCAGTAGCACGGTCAATAGTAAGGGATTGAACATTGACGGACTCTCCAATGGGAACAAAAATGTACGCATCACTGCCTTCAAGGTACCTGCAACGAGTGAGCACAGAGAAACATGGAAATGAAGAAAAAACGGACAACTGCAGACGCTGGTGAAGGGCCTTCATGGTGGTGGAAGGAAGAGGCAAGCCCCTTTGCATCCAAATCGAGCATGGCCAACGGACGCGTTCCTGCCTCTTTCGCTCCGCCACCATGAAGTTAACCCCAGAGCTCCTTGCCCAGGCGTCGTCGGCGCTCAATCCATGCAAAGAACGCCAGCTCGACCTACGTGGTACGACCCTCTGCTATCCTCTTTTTTTGGCGCTCAATTCTCTGTACAGGATACAAAATTCCGGCCATCGAAAATCTTGGTATAACGCGGGTACGTGTCGTTGGCTGCTGTTCGCCTTTTTCACCAAGTAAGACTATCTGTAGGACCAACACGACTCTATCGACATGACAGACAACTCAGTCGTCACCCTGGGCAACTTTCCTCTGCTCAAGCGCCTGCAAACGCTCCTTATGTCCAACAACAGAGTAGCCGCCATCTCACCCTCCATCCATCTATCTATCCCTCATTTGACGACCCTCGTACTCACAAACAACAACATTGCCGAACTGGGTGATCTTGAGCCACTCAAAGAACTCAAAAACCTCAAATATCTCTCGCTGCTCGGTAACCCCGTGCGAGAAAAAAAATGGTATCGCGAATGGCTTGCCTGGAGAATACCTGGGCTAAGAGTTTTGGATTTTCAGAGAATTCGGGACAAGGTGCGCGTTTTAGCCGCCTGAGCCATTCAACCTTGCTCACGCATACGTAGGAGCGAAAAGCTGGCAAGACGTTGTTCGTGACAGCGGAAAATCTGCCTACAGCGCTTGCGACCTCCATCTCGACGACAGTTTCGAACACGCAGGCCACCAAAGCAGCGTTGATGATGGATGAGCCTCGGCAAGCTGCACCAACAATTAAGGCTGGACGACTTATGTCGAAAGAGGATGCAGAGAAGGTCAAAGCCGCCATTGCAAAAGCTTCGAGCGTTGATGAGATCCGAAAGCTGGAGAGGAGTCTCAGAGAGGGATACATGCCTAAGATAGAGTCTGTAGGTGCATAACTACGATGACATTGTATTTATCCACCATGTGTTATTTTGACTGTTATCGTTGCTTTCATACACACATTTCAGAGGGAAGCCTTGATGCCGGTACCAGCTGCTCCAATCCACAATCCATGGAACCCCAAGGCAATCACGGCGTAAAGGTTTGCGAGGGATGAGATCCCATGCAGGTAACCAAATCGCCTGTTCAACGCTTTCATGTCATCGGACACCTACAGACACATTCAGCGTGATTCAGTTGCCAGCTGCATCGTAACGCACTCCAGGTTCGTTGTACGCCTTTCCTTCCTCTTTTTCCAGCCTGTGGCGCTGGAACATGGTCCTGGATAACACATCAACTTCGCCAGGCCAAGGAACCCTGCACCGTTCCACTCACTTGCTGGTCAGAGGACCCACAATAAAGTAGTTGAATCCTTGCGCCAGCGAAATGGATGCCAGAGCATATGCCTGTGCGACATCCACCACAAGGGGGCGCGTAAAGTGAGTTATAACATTGGGGTGGGAGTAGGTCCACGATCCCAAGAGACCAGACGATAACAAGATAGAAATGACAAAATAGATTGGGAATGTTTTGTGCTGTAGAGCGCCAAATTGCTGCCGCGCTGATGCAGTAGACAGATTAGCGCCTAGAATGCCTACTAGCTAGGACGTGCTCACGCAAGGCCTTGAAGGCAATCACACCTTATCGAGGTTGAGTTTCAGATTTGATTTTTGCATCATGTACTTACCACCGAAGAACGTAACCCATATCGCTGCGAAATCTGTGAGACCAATCGACAGAAAAGATGTTCCCAAGACTAACACATTCCAAACAGCCAGGCATATCCTACTAGATACAATCCGCTTGGAGAGGCTAGTTTCAAAGCGGATTGGAATGTCAGAATTTCTACGTCGGCCATGATGTTGGTTGGTGAACAAGAAGTAACGACCCCTACGCTAACTTATATATTGGTGCGGACCCAGGTCTCGTTTCGATTGTCAGGTGCTACTACGTACAAGTACAAAGGCTTGGTCATAAGCAAAATTACAGATACGGGCCGTCCTACTCAAATTCTCACATACCCAATCCGCCAAAAACAATCAACTTCGTGTTCATGTACTCATCTATTCCGTGGGGTCCGCCTTCTCTCCCGAGACCACTTTCCTTGACACCACCAAAGGGAATGACAGCTTGACTTATGAGTCCGGTATTCGCACCGACCATTCCCACTTGTAACTTTTCGGCAACTCGCCACACTCGGCCTACGTCTCGTGAAAAGAAGTAGCCAGCAAGTCCGACATCCGTCGAATTCGCTAGTTTTATCACTTCCTCTTCCGTTTCAAATTGTTGTAATGCGGCCAAAGGACCGAACGTTTCTTCACTGTTTAGCATGGCATTGGCAGGCACGTCTGATAGGACTGTGGGAAGGTAGAACGAGGTATCGGGAATGCCCTTGCCGCCTATTAGGACCTGGGCGCCCAGTGACACAGCGTCATTGACATGACGAGCGACTTTCTCGGCGGCCCGAGCATGAATGAGTGGACCGTGAGTACTATGAATGACAATTAGGTTTGGAGCCATGCGTCCTTGACAGAAACTTACGTTTGCTCATCCAGACCATTTCCGACTTTGAAAGCGGCCACCTTTTCCGTGAGACGTGATGCAAACCCCGCATATGCGTTAGATTGAACGTAGATCCGATTTGCACAGACACATGTTTGACCACTGCTGCGGAACTTGCAAAGAATTGCAGCTGGATGAAAGTGAGAACAAAGTTCTAATGCATAAATGGAGCAATGCTACCTTCGACAGCTTCTTCAATGTTAGCATCGTCAAACACAATGAATGGTGCATTTCCTCCTGCTTCTAGAGAGATTCTGAAGATACATCAGTGTGTCAACACTTTGATCAAAAGTCTTTGCTACTTCTTCAATGTTGATGCAGCTAGTCCGTAAAGCAGTTTTGCAATAGGCGTTGACCCTGTGAAAGATATTTTCTGATAGCCTGGACAATGTTGGTTCGGCGATAATAAAGTCGGATACATGTGGTACCTTATTCTCGCATAGCTCCCTTCCAACGGTAATAACGTTTTTTTCTGTAGTGACCATATTGACAACACCATCAGGGACGCCGGCTCGACGACAGAGCTACATGCATTACTGTTAGAGAGCCCGAGAAGATAGTCAGAACTCGGTATTCACCTCTGCGATAGCTAGTGCTGAAAAGGGCGTTTCCGGTGGGGGCTTGATCACCGCCGTGCAACCAGCAGCAAGGGCTGCACCCAGCTTTCGCGTAATCATAGCAGAAGGAAAATTCCAGGGTGTAAAAATGGAGCTACAATGTTCGTCAATGTAGGAATGATCTTAACTGTCGAATCACATACACGACACCTATTCCCAGGTTTCAGTATGCCCTAGTATAATGGTAGAAAAGAAAATTCACCGACTGGTTGCTTGATTACGATATTTCTGACATTACTGTTGGCAGAAGGAATCTGTTCTGGTTCGAATATAAATGTGTCTTGAGTTCAAATCTAACAGTAGGTCTATACTTACCTCCGTAAGCCCTCACGGCTTCCTCGGCTATTGGAGATTTGAATCACTGAATGGAGTAGGGACGTCATAGAATGCCTACCATACCACTACGATATCACAGTCAGTATGACCGAAACGAAAGTCCACAAACGACGACGGACCTCGATGAATGAAGCGCTGTAGGTGTTCTCACCCTAAGAAATGATCAGCCGATGTTATTGATGAAAGCCGCATCAAGCTTGCCTTTCCCTCCGCAAGTGGTTTCCCGTTTTCCAGGGTCTGCCCGCATTCGTAAGATACTCGAAAGGGTGATATAGGGCGTGCATACAATTATCCTGCCCAAGTCATCGTGGTGTTCTTGCATGAGTGCAAATAGCTTCATCAGTATGTCGTGTCGATGCTGATGAAGGATTGTAAGAGTCGGCAAACAAGGATAAGGCATATCGCTAACCTTGGCGGTCGTTCTACTCCACGCAGGAAATGCCTTCGAAGCAGCCTCGATAGCCTCCATTGTTTCAGATAGACCCATCTCAGGGACTGTTCCGAGCACTTCGAGGGTGGCGGGATCTGGACGAGCTATATTAAGAGTTTGCGACGCGTACTGAACGACGCTCACTGGTAACGCTGATAGTAGCTCCATCTTTTGCGTCAATCCATTTCCCGTCCACAAATCCTTGTGTTTTAATTAGACTAGAGTCTTTGAGACCAAACTGGAGGTGGGTAACGCGTCAGTCAACTTTTGCAGTGAAAATATATCGTTCTTCGCACCGCAGAAGCCTGGGTGCTCGCCATCCTGAATTTGTGTCGGGACGTGGACGTGGTAGCACGAATGCTGAGAAGGGTGCGTGGTTGAATGGCGATGAACGCCGTCAATCGAGAATGGGAAAGCATTGATTGAAGTGCGCTCAGCTGTCTCAAAAAGCAAAATGACCTTCCCGGTGACCTGCCGGCATCTTCCGGGCCGGTCTAATTCACACCGGCATTTGACCGGCATAACCTTTTTCTCAGCTGCTCAGGACAGACTGACATAGTGTATTTATCGCAGGTGACATGAAAGAGAGCAAGCTTCGCATCCCAGTGTCACCTCAGCATTCAATCTTTCTGGACTTTCTCCAGGACCTCCACTTCCTTCTTGTCCTCCTCCTCCGAGTCGGGAATCTCCTTCTCTTCTGTACCACTGTTGTCTTCGACGTCCTGATTTATCCTACTGCGTCTCGCATCCCTATCGGCAAATAGTTTGATGATGACGATGATTATCTTGGTATGTAGGTTCAGAATTGAATGAAGATAAAAAGGACAACAGGTCATTACCAGTCCAGCTATCACAAATCCAAACGTCGACGGGAAGCCACGACGGAAGCTAAGACACCATGAGAGTTTGGACCCAGATATACGATATCTGTTATTCTTACGTAGGAGACCTGTGTACAGGCGTAACATTAGACACAAGACGGTGCCAGAGAGGTTCAGGAGCTTACATCGTCTGAGGGAAGATGATGATAGGAAGCCAGGCTGACACGGAGTACTGCACGCCATTCATAGAAGATATGGTGAGCGCGCGTAAATCATCGTCTCCAGCCATGATTTCATTCGCCCAGGTGTAGAAAACGGCTGTCATTAGCTGACTCCCTATGTGCATCTTCAGAGACGAGGATAAACCATTCAACAGGCACAGAACATACGTTCGTCATGAAAGCAAACAGTATGAGCTCCTGTGACTTGGGCCAGAATGCGAGAATACCGTTGGGTAATAGCCCGTAGCACTGAGCACAGGCAAAGCTGCCAATTAGCGGCGGAGGATGCGTATTCTAAATGCAGCCCACCAAAGGTCCAAAAACGAAAGCAAATCGGGATCCTGTTAGGTCGCTTCCAAATCCCCACATGAAAATGCAGAAAGCTGAGATGAGCCTCGAGCAGGAGGGGATGACATTACGCTCAGCCACAGAATATCCGGCAGCCTCTAAATTGCTGGTCAACATCTGAAGTCACAAAGAAAGCACTACGCGCTCATCCAGATGCTGAAATAATCCCCGCTTGGTAAGACGTGCCATAAATCACGTACCCTAGCACGAAGGCATACCACTCTGGATATCGATGAGCATGTCATATCCTGATTGGAACGAGAGGAGGAGGAAAACTAACTCCATGTCGTAAGCATCCTCTTAACCAAGGAAAACCCAATCTTTTTCTCCCCTGCTTGAGACTATTTTTGTGTTGAGTGGCATGCCAGATGTAAGGGAAAGAGAATGTTCGACCTTTCCCAGCGCAATCGCTCTATCTAGAGCAAATTTCTTCTCCTCTTCCGTCAGGTAGAATGCACGTGTATTCGAGGGCAAATCAGGAAGGAAACATAGCACAGCGATCCCGCAAGGAACCGTCATACAACCGCAGACTATATAAAGCCACCTTTAATATGAGTGTCAGCTATGTAGCAAGTGCGCACAGAGACTTACCTCCAGCCAGCTGATAAAAGTGGGGGTTAGTCTTCGGATTGACACCATTATTTCGCACTGACCTATACCTCTAGCTCCGTCCAGAGTCTCATAAACAGCTGTCTGTAGATACCCTCCAAAAGAAGAGCCGAGAGATCCTTATCATGGTTATCATGGGTACATATAACTCGAGTTGATGGCGTCGAAAAGGAACTGCACCACATAAATGAAAGATGGCAATTCTTTTAGCCATCTCGTATTTGTTGTACCACGATCCCATGAGGTCTGGACATTTGAGAGTAAACCGGACGTATGAGATGTCAAGGCAGAACATACACAAGATACAAGGGAAGAAGGGAGCTTCGAACATCCCTACACAGAATCGGAATGCGTACATGTAGTTTGAATTCCTCGCTCCAGCTTGAGCAAAAGTGAAGGCACCTGAAAGACAGAATAAGCCTCGAGAATATCTACGCAAGCTGGAAAGACGTGCCCCATCCAACCTCGCAGAAGAACAAAAAGTAGCTTGGTCTTACCCGAGTGACGATGAGGGTTCCAGGGATCTAGCGGATAATCATAGATACCGCAGACAGCGTCTTACAGGAGACGGATACTTACTTGAAAAAGTGCATATGCGATTGTATAGCATGTACCCATCTAGCAAAGACGCGTCAAAATGGGACCCTTGGAACGTTGGGTAACGTCATACGTAGGTATATTCATTTCCAAGGATATTTAGATCTTCCTTCATGCTGCGGTACGTAAGATTCAAGGTTCAAGCCATACATCGACAAAGATATTCTACGCACCCAGAAACATATGCATTCGCCAGATTAGCCGAATCCAGATAACGCATGAAAAAACCAAGACATGACACGACGAGGATTCCAAAGTCAAGCTGAGCACACAGGTGAGGACTTGCAAACATTTTTGGCGGATCAAGCCAAAAGTCAAACCTTGCGGATTAGTCTTCGTTCAAAGGGTGTCTTCAGATGAGCATCTGAATCCCAGATGTAAGACAAAAATTTGTCCTTGAAGGTGCGTGGTGCTTCACTGTCGGAAGATGGAGCAGCAGATTGCCCGTTCTCCATGACAGAAACGTTCGGAGACTAGATGCCTAAGATGATGTACGATTGGCACTATTATATATGACGCCCGAGATAAGTGATGAGCATGCATTCATCAGAAATGACACTATGATAACGCAGAATGATCTTCTATGATTCTTTCCTGCACGCGCCAGGCAACAAAGATAGAACAGCCGGTTGTAGTAATCTCGACCTTGACCAGCCGCCGCACATCTGTGGACGAGGAAGGAGATTGAACAATGGCATTCAGCTGCATCATTGGCTTCAGTTATGTCAAAGCTTCACGCTAATGTTTGGAATTAGATGTTTGGGAGGCGATAAATACAACCCTGTGATCTATTGTATGCATCTATCCGATAACGAGTTTGCCTTCGGCCTCATTAAATTCGTAGGCCGGAATTTCCAGGTTGAGCTAGGGAGAAATGAGAGACATGAAATAATTGTCGAAGGTGACTACTCACAGGGGCAGGACCTTTACGAGCACGGCCAGCTGGAGGGAAGGGGAGTTAGCCAAGCGTCAGTAACGGACAGGGAACATACAAATATCATAATGGGAACCATGGCAAGGACAGAACCTGGTAGGGCGTAAATATCCGTCTCGCGAGACGAAACAGATCGTACATACCATCCTCCGTAATCACCCGCTTCACCGATGGGTACACAACCTAGATGGGTGCAAACGCCCAACATAACCAGCCATTCGGGCTTTTTTGCACGGCTCTCGTCGCTCTCGGGGTCCCTAAAGCTCTTCCAGTCTTCCCTCCTGGCCTCCTCAATTTCTGCCTGCGTCCGATGCCTGATGAATACGGGCTTGCCACGCCATTTGATGATGACGTTCTTGCCCTCGGGTATATTGCCAATCTCGACCTCGACTTTGGCGAGTGCGAGGACATCCGCGGAGGCGGACATTGTGACGAGGAACTCGGAGACGCTGGACTTTGCAACAGATGCCGAGAGGACACCGAGGGACCCGACCATGAAATAAGAAAAGGCGCGGTTCGAGTCGGTATTGGGTGCACGGTAGTTAGAGAAATCAGGGACTTCAGGTGCATCTTTGACCACGGCAGAGGTATGAAGGAGACGCGGTTGGAAAATAGTGGTGGGCGGAGCTGCATAGCCTGTTGTTAGAGAATACATTTGCTCGGAAAAAATGCTCCTGACCGTTGAAGAAAGTCTTGGAGACCAGACCAGACGATGTCCTCGAAATACCGCCAGCCCACTTCAGGGGAGCATCTGACCGGGCGGCTTCACCATGACCATGTCCGTCAGCGGGAGCCTTGGCAGCGAGGTTGACCAAAGGCGCCAAGGGGACACCAGAGGCGCGAGTACGCACAGTGGGCGCGACGTTGAAAGCTTTTTTCACAGCGAAGGAGGCCATGAGAGACGGGATAGCACGTTGACAATGACAGCGACAGAGGAGGGTTAGCTACCACGGGATTTGCCGCACCTATCCGCGCGTTCCGTTTTGTCCCGCCAAATATGATCAGGCACATGTGCAATAATTTCTCTCTACATCTCATTGAACATACAAGGATCGTTTAGTCCGATACTAACAGCCTTACACCATTTAATTGTTCTAATTGTTTATCACTAGGTAGCGACCATTACACAAATTAAAAACATAAGCTGTTTGTTGTAGTTTGAATATGCTGCGCTAGACATTGCAACACCGTGTCCTGAGGAAACCCGGGCAGTACTTCATATCCTTGCTGTTCAAGAAACCTTTTCATGGCAGATGTGTAGTCTGTAATTATTCCATCCACACCCCATTCCAACAGCTGCTGAGCGATATTCAGCCGGTTGACCTGCCTCCGTTTAGTTTACAATCAGAGGAAGCCTGAGCTCGACTTACCGTCCAAGGTTTGACCTCTCTACCAAGTGAGTGGGATGTCGAGATCATTTCTTCTGTCGTGAAAAATATAAAGCCATCTTCAGTTGGATCCTCCACGGGTGAGTTGCCCGAAACATCAGACGGCGAAAGAATGTCAGCGTCGATAGCATTAGCACCCCTTGCAACCCTTTCACCCTGGGTCGCACCTTCAAAGGAGTCTAGATTCAAGCCTGCCAACCACGCAGATGTGGTGTTATTGGCGCCGGCCGCTGTCCCTCTACGGGTTCATCAGGGAGGGTTCGCATAGGTTGAAACAGAACCATTTACGAAGAGATAAGTGCAGCAGTCGTGATTGCCGGATCCTTTGACTTCATGCCAACGAGTGTTCTCCAATCAAAACTTTGGTACTAAAGCCGGATTCAAGAAAGAGTCAGAACATCGAACACCTGAGTACTCACTGTGACAGAGTAAAGATAGGGAGTATTGGAAAAAGTAGCGTATTGATATTCCACAAAGTCATCGACTGAACGAGTTCGGTTGGGATAGTCAGCGTCAATCTTGGATTCGATATTGAAGAGCACTCTATGCTCCGCGTCCACGCATTCAACAAAGTCAAACAACTCTTTGAGAGTAGACAATTTCGTTCCCGGATAAACAAGTTGTTGCGCTGCGCTGTAACAATGAATTTGGTTACCAAACGAGAAGATTATTAGACTCACGGAAATCGTCCAGCCTCTGGGACCCACAGTCCAATGTTTTAAGCTGTGCGAGGGTGAGATTAGCAATGTATTTCCCGACGTAAGGGAAGTCCGGATCGCCCTCAAACTGGGACCGACGTCAGTGCTCTCCTTTGGCTCTCATAGGTTAGTGAGCCTTCAGCTTACCGCTGGCGCTGTATCAAGGCACTTCTCTGCGACAATGTTTTCATCATGCCAGACAACAACGACTCCATCCTGGACTAAGTCAGTTTATATTTGGAATGTTTATGGCATTGGTAATGTTCACACGCCTTGGTAATACCATTATCCAGTTCCAAAGTTTTGGCGCCGTGGATGAGTCCCCTGCGACCGAATGATGAAGAAGAAAGCCTTTTCTGTGTTAGGAACTTACCAAGCAAAACTTGGAAGGGTGCTTTCTACAGTTTCTCCTCTACCGCCGCGATGAGACTGCAACAACGAATCGATTAATGAGCGTCGCATTAATAGACCAAACGGTCTCACTTGAAGATCCAAAACCTTCGAATTCCGATCCAGGAGAGGCAGCGCGCAAAGACTTGCTCGAATGTAAAAGACTAAGAGCAATAAACTGAACGACAACATAGTCTGACACTGTAAGGAAAGGAGGAAGAGACTGAACAGATCCCGATGTACTAGGGGAGTTCTCTGGCCTTATAAACATGCCGCTGGTGCAGTGGAGGCCGCCTGGGACCCTAAACACACACGAACGTTCATGGCTTGAGGACCAGATTTGGGCTGGAACTGGAGTTTCGGACGCTTGGCATTCAGTGTCGGCGTGAAACGTACCGTCGAACCAGGGTTGTGGTTCGTTATAGATGTAGGAATCGTATTGCCTGGAGATTGAGTACAATCTGGACAAATTTGTTTGAAAACTTGGGGGGGAAGACTGCCCTGCTGGTGGTCTGCTCGCATCATGAAAAGATAAAGGTCGGCTTCACAAGTTTCCTGACTGCTGGCAGTGCAGTATCCGTCTGTACAGCGCCGTGATAAGCAAGTTGATGCCGTGTTACGCAACTCACGAACGTGTACCAGCGGCGATTGAAGTCCAGGAAGTCCATCAATAGCCGTCACGCTGGCTCAAATTTAATCGAGAGTATCAGAATGTTAGCAGTGCATGACCAGACAGTGAGGGTGGTGTATATTTTCGCATATACTCTGCTGAGTCAGTCTCAAACAAAATCTGAGTGATGGGATATTCGACAGTCGAACATGAAATTACATCATTTATTCGACGCAGAATCAGAGTTCTCTGCCGATAGCTGTTTGTCAGTCTTCGTATTCGGCAGTCCTAGATTTTTCCAATCGTCTCGGTCCATTAGGCCCCTGCAGATTTGGTCAAGATGAGGCGCCTGAAACATAGAAGCGCAATCTCACTTGTCCATCCGACAGCTCAAGTAATCCCTAGTCAAATCCCGGCACGGCGTGGACTTGCTACCATTGCTCTTTAAGCATTGCATATAGAGAACCATCTTCTCCTTGCATTCCCCTGGGATTTTCATTTGACATCATCAGTTGAGAGAAACTGGCATTCTATTGAACCGACCATAGTGGTCCAAAGGAAAAGATCCACGCTGGGGAGGTGTAGGCTTGAAGCCGAGATCGAGAGATGGTGGTCGTCCGAATGACATTGATCCAAGCGTGGGAATATTTATCTCCGGCAATCGGCTCTACGCCTATCAAGGCTGGTCTGTCATAAAGAGTAGCTCATTGGCTGGAACGAGACAAAGATTGAGAGGGAAGAAATATTGTACTTGTCACTAGATCTATCAAGCAGATGTATGGATGTTTGGTATGTATAGAGTATGAGTAGAATCGATAGGTGCTTGCACGATTACAGCAGACGTCCGACCGTGCCAACAACTCCCGTTCTGCTACTTCAGCCACCACAGACTCAGCGCCAGCTAGTTGAGTAATGATATCTTCTCACAGTTCGCGAAGAAATGTAAATGTCCCCTCGATAACGCCCCGAATCACCACTTATCTCTTTCTTGCCTTGCCTTTGCCTTTGCCCTTGCCCTTCGCCCTACCTTCACCAGTATACTCCGAGTCCGAAGAATCACCACCGTTCGAGTCTGAATCTCCTTCCTTCTCCTCAGTGGAGGGTCCGCCTGCGTCTGGACTCAACGTCGTAGCCCGACCGCGATCCCACATAGAAGAAGACACCGTATCTGGCGTTAAATGCACGCCGGCTAGTCGACTCCCTTTCAACATGACAATTTCTTTTAGCCACCCGTTCTCTCTCCTGAGGTCAGCAGCTTCTTTCTCTAGCTCTTCTGCGCGACCAGCAAGGTCTGAAACAGACCGTTCAAGATTGAGCGTCTTCTGCTTCTTCTTGATCCTGAAACGAGCTGAAAAGCAAGAACAACTTAGCTTTTGAACCGGAATAGATGGTTCAAATATGTTTTACCTGAAGCCGCTGTATTTCGTTTGCGTTTATCATCGGTACCACCTTCTGGAGAGTCTGTATCTGGGGGCGAAGCCGCGGGACGAGTAGCAGTCGATGTAGAGGCCACCGGTTGTGTCGGTGCGCCCTGGGAAGGTGGCGTATGGTAGTAATTTGACTGGGACATCTGGTCATAAAAGTAGGGTAACATATGTGGGGGGAAAACTGCGCTGGGATTTTGATTAGGGAATGATCCGCTGGAAGATGAGGATTGTTGTTGGGGCCACGGCACATTTGGAACGCCCGAAAATTGTTGCGCCTGACTTTGTTGAAGAGCTCCGAGTAAATGCAACGGTAACCCTGGAGGAAGGCCGCCCTGAAGATTCGGTGGAGGATATCTCTGGCCTTGGACGACTTGCAAGGCTTGCAAGAGGGCAACAACGGACGGATCCAGTGGCCCATTAACTTGCTGGGCGTTAGAAGAGGCAGCAAACTGAGCAAGGAGCACTGCATCGTGAAGGTCCTGGGGTAGGATATTTTGAGCATCGTGGCAATCAAAGAATAAGCTGTATTCCGTACCCTAGTATTATTGTCTCGTGAGCCAGACGCGCCAGCCGGAGAACGTGATCTTTGGGGATTAGATGAAGAGGGGTTGGAGGAGCTGCTGGAATTTTCCTCGTCCATATCGAAAGAAAATATCAAATTCTTCCAGCGGTCCAATTCAGTCTGAATAGAATCTAAGGCAGGGGAGCTTTCTGATGCGTCGGAGACTGGGCTTTTCAGGGAAAAGAGCATGACCAGAGGTAGTACGTCAACGAATGACCAGCATAGCAGAGTAGAAGGAGTTCTGTGTCCATTGGACCAATGTTTAGCGATTCGCAATAGATTCACAAGATTGCGACAGCCAAATAACGCAACCACGCGAATAGCCGATTCGTGCTTTCCAGGATGCATGGGACCAAAATACACATGTTGCGCATGTCCATAGAGAGGGGATGCATGAATACAATCGAAAAAACAAGTATTCGATGCCACACGGACTTGTGCTTCATATAAAGCAGGGAATTCGGAATACCTCTGGTGCCTTCGCAGGCGATCGCCGCGTCACTATCCCCATTTGGAATGATTACGCGAGCAACGCGTGTATTACGCGTCAATCTGGTGATAGGTCTGAGCAAGGACCACCATCTCAGTGCTATTACTCTTTCTCTCCTCTGCTTTACCATGGTACGGTCACCCTGACACACCCTGAAACATTATTTATGGCTATTTAGCTTCTCAGGATTCGTTCAAAAGATGGAAATTTTCGCTTCGAGTTCCAACCTACAGCGGACATCACTGAATTGCTGAACAAGGTCAGTGCTTGGCTGATGGCTTCCACACAATCTGACATCGTTTCTACTTCAAGATACTGGAGACATCACCTGATGCGGACCCACAGACTATCACTGTGTCAAATCAGCCTCGCGGCAACGAGGTTGCAATCCTGACTTTGAAGGGACGAACTGTGAAGAGCATCGGCCTCAAGTGCGTATGCGATATTCATCGCTTCAAGTTCGTTTTGTGACAGCTTATCCTCAGTCATGGCGATCTCATCTTTGTGAATTATCAAGCCAAGGCGGCCTCGAGCTTGGCCGCGGAAACACCAATATCAAGTGTTCAAACTATTCATCAGCCGTCGTCGAGTGAGAAAAGGCCTTGGGAAACAGTTCAAGAGGACTCCGTGGATGTCTATTGGCGCTCTCATGATGGCAAAATTCCAAGAGGACGTGATGCCCAGTTCTGCAAACATGGTGCTAGAGGGATGTGCGACTACTGTATGCCACTAGAACCTTACGATGCGGCATATCATAAGGAGCACGCTATCAAACATCTTTCCTACCATACCTATCTCCAGAAAATAACCCCGAAAACGACGCCTTCTGCAGCGTCGTCTTTACCCTCTCTCAGCCCTCTCTCTTACAAGGTGAAGACGCCATGCCCAACAGGCGCACATCTTCCATGGCCTTCTGGAATCTGCACTTATTGTCAGCCTTCCGCCATAACTCTTCAGTCTCAGCCTTTTCGAATGGTCGATCATCTCGAGATCGCTTCTATGGACATTGTGGATAGATTCCTCCAAGCATGGCGAAGGACGGGGTTACAGCGTTTCGGATGGATGATTGGCCGTTACGAACCATATGAGAAAGTGCCCATGGGAATCAAGGCTGTCGTGGAGGCTATTTATGAGCCACCACAAGAAGGCGAGTTGGATGGTTTAACCCTCGGTCTGCCTTGGGAAGAGGAAAACCGTATCAAAGAGCTCTCAGCTTCTGCAACCACTCCGCTGACCGTTGTTGGATATATCTTCACTGACCTTGATCCGACGGAGGAGGATCGAACAAAGAACGTATATAAGAGACATCCAGGCTCCTTTTACCTATCCTCATTAGAGGCAATATTCGCGGCCACGATGCAAAACTCTAATCAGACACCTTCTAAATCCTCGCCCACGGGTCGATTTTCGTCCCGCCTGGTGACGGCAGTATTGACTGGAACGGAAGATGGACAAGTTGACGTTTCCGCGTATCAGGTCTCCGCACAGGCCGAGGCCATGGTTGATGCAGACATGATCGAGGCTAGTGTCGATCCTGGTGTTGTCAGAGTCAAGGAAGAGGATCGAAGCCAAGAAACAGCTCGATATGTTCCTGACGTTTTCTTTTCTTACAAGAACGAGTACGGATTGGAGGTAAAAAAAAGCGCCAAGCCAGCGTTCCCCGTGGAATATCTTTTGGTCAATGTGAGTCTGTACAGTTTTAGTCTGAGAGGCACTGATGGCTTGTAATTCAGGTGACCCATGGTTTCCCGCAAAACCCGTCCCCGATGTTTCAATCAACTCAATTCAAGATTGAGAATCGGCCTGGGTTGGAAGATCAACGAATAGAGCACGTTCTTTCTACCCTCCATTCCTTAGGTGCCCCAGATATCTCCGATAGCAAACACCTACAACCGGGACGAGCCCACAAGACGTTCGAGTTGGCCAAATGGATAAGCGATTGGCATCTCGCCGCTTTTTTAGGCACAACCCAGCTATTCTCACCGGTAGGTCTTGGGAGTTTACTTGCCAACATGTCTGACAGATGATCAAGGAGGACATGAAGATACTGATGCGTACTGTGACCTCATCCACCTTGCTGGAGGACGTCAGCCAGTTGGACCCTTTATTGTCCACCGAAGGTTGGCACACTCTCATGACGTTTACACGGGAAAGCGCCCGTGAGTGAACATTACGTTATATACGAATACAGACGTTTACGCGCTTTCCAGCTCAACCGAACGCCACTTCAACACCGGCCGCAATGGATGAAGATATTCCGCAAGAGGTATTGGACCAAATCGCTGCCGCAGAGGCTGCTTCAGGGGAAAGCGGCGGAACAGGATCTGGACATACCAGCACTAGAACCTGTCCCCACTGCACGTTTGAAAATGATCATGGAGGAACTGACTGTGAAGTCTGCGGATTACCATTATAAATATAGTAAATGTAGTAAACTAGCGGGGACCCGTGAAGTGTTGTATTTTTCAGGTAAAATACATCGAAACACAGTATAATTATGTGCAATAAGAGATAACGGCTTGAACGGCATATAATAGGACTTGGAAGCAATAGCGAGTAAGGTGTATATTCAAAAAGTAGTAAGAACAATGACACTCGATATATCCCATGCCGATTGTTGGCTTCATGGGTAGCAGCTATAACGGCTAATTGTCAGTCCTCGACAGTTTCAGCTTGGCATGGCATACCTTCATACATATTAGCCCTTACCAGTCAATTGTTCTCGAAGTTCCGCGTTGTCATGATGCCCTTCGACATTACTTCTTTGCTCGCCGTGCTATATGGTCAAATAAAATAGTTTCTACAGATGGATGTTCAGTATGCAGTTTGGCCATAAAACTGCCAGAGCAACACACCTGTCACTGGCAGCACTTCATGCTCTACAGAGCAGAACCAGGTAGACAGCCTTCTTCACGGCAACGGAGAGCATAGATTGACTATAGTTGTGGTGTACCATGATGCCTGTAACATATGAGGAGATCCCAGAAGACTCCAGCACCAGGTAGAACACAAACTTTTCCCACTCCCAGCAATCCATGTTTGCAGGCCCCTTTGAAGTTTGGGGAAAAACCGCCACCCAGGTCAAAAAAACCTCATCAGTTTTGGGGAGCATGATGGGTACTTGAAGCGTAGTACTTGGTGCTTGCGTCTGAGAAGAAGTCGTGTTAATGAGCGGGAATGAGATTGGGCTACGGAGGGGGTTCAATGCGTACAGATAGTGAGATGATTAGTGACTTACCGTTCCCGGCTGCAGGTGCCGCTATCTCCCGTCATCCTGCTCCCAGGTCATCGCATCATTGCAGCCATTACTTCCCTATCTTCACACTGTCCAGGGCTAGCTTGCCAGATGACGATGTCGGTACATTGACAAAAGTTGATACTTAATGCATTGATGCTTTGAATAGTCGCTTGTAGGATAGAGCTGCCTGGCCAGGATTAGTGCTTATAAATTTGAGTTAACGGAGAGTGCTTACCATACCCGACACATATGCCACCATCCTCCCAGTCCCATCGCCGCATATCTCCCAATTCCTCTCTACCTCGCCCTTTCTTGACCATCCCATACTTGCTCAGCGAATGACAATACGTCGTCTTGACGGAAAAGAGTCGTTCACGGAGACCAGGCTGTCATATGTCAGTGAGTCGGGGACTGAACGGGCTTTGATGAAGGGAGGGAGGAATCCTATGGTGATCGGAGAGGAGATATCATAGCACTGAGGTCGCGCACTGGCAGAACCGCAAGTTGCAAGCCACTTGACGCCCGAGAATAGCAAGCTCAAGATAAAGAGCCATCAAAACCAGTCACAGAACTGCTGGGAATATCGAAGTAAACACTGTTTCTGAATATCGAAGGCGTACCTCCGGGACCGAAATTCAGGGCTTCTAAATTCTTGAAATTCTTTTCCCCATGATCTGATGGTTTGAGACAGAATGGCATAAATACAGTGAGATATCGCAAGGAAGGCTGAACGTGAAGAACGTAAAGGACAAAGAAAATGTCTCCTCGACCTGGAGGGAGAAGAACGAACACATGATGGAAATCAGGCCTAAAAATAGAAGAACCAATGAAAAGCGCGACTTATGTAGCCAATGAGAGGGGAGTTCCCACATTCACTCGTTGTATAGTAGACTAGCGGGGACCCGTGAAATGTTGGATTTCTCAGGTAAAATACATTGAAACAAATAGTATAATTATATGCAATAAAGAGACGACAGCTCGAACGGTATAATAAAGGAAGCAATAGTGAGCAAGGTGTATATTCAAAAAGTAGGAAGAAGAATGTCATTGACATCGCTTGATGTATCCTACGCCCGTTGTTGGCTTCATGGGTAGCATCATCCGTCAAAAAAGGTATATCGTCGTCTGTCTAGGAGAGACTAAGCTATTCCGGCTAATCGTCAGCTGTCGACAGTATGGCATACCTTCATGCATATTAGTATGACTCCTTGCCGTTCAATTGTTCTTGAAGCTCCGTGTTGTTGTGATGCCCTTCGACGCTACTTCTTCGCTGGCCGTGCTGTATGGTCAGACAAAATCACTTCTACAGGTGGATGTTCAGTATGCAGCTTGATCATAAAACTGTCAGAGCAACACACCAGTCACTGGCAGCACTTCGTGCTCTTCCACAGAGCAAAATTAGGCTGACATCCCCCTTCACAGCAAAGGAGAGCATGGATTGTGGTGTACCATGACACCTATAAAACATATGAGGAGGTCCCAGCATCAAGTAGAACACAATCTTTTCCCGCTCCCAGCAATCGACATTTGCAGGCTAAGTTTGGGGCAAAACCGCTGCCCTGGCAAAAAAGTCTCGTCAGTTTTGTAGGTCATGCTCGGTACTTGAAGCGTAGTACTTGGTGCTTGCACCTGAGAAGGAAAGTAATCGTGCCAATGAGAGTATGGGATTGAGCTACGGAGGGGATCAATGCTTGCAGATGGTGAGATGATCAGTGACTTACGGTTCCCGGCTGCATGTGCCGCTATCTCTCCTCCCAAGTCATTACATCATTGCAGCCATCATTTGCCCATCTTTACGCTGTCCAGGGCTAGCTTGCCAGATGACGATATGTTGCATCGGGGTAGCGTCGCCGTGTATCTCCCAATTCCCCTCTACGTCGCCCTTTCTTGACCATCCTGTGCTTGCTCTGCGAATGACAATTCGTCGTCTTGACAGAAAGGAGTCATTCACAGAGACCGGGCTCTCATATGTCAGTGAGTCGGGGCTGAACGCACTTTGACGAAGGGAGGGAGGAATCCTATGTTGATCGGAGAGGAGATATCATAGCACTGAGGTCGTGCACCCACAGAACCGCAAGCTGCAAGCCACTTGACACCCGAGAATAGCAAGCTCAAAATGAAAAGCCATCAAAACCAGTCACAGAACTGCTGGGAATATCGAAGGCATACCTCCAGGACCGAAATTCAGGGCTTCTAAGTTCCTGGAATTCTTTTCCCCATAACCCAGTATGGTTTGAGACAAAATGGCATAATACTAAAATATCACAAGGAAAGCTGAACGTGAAGAACGTAAGGGACAGAACAAAATGTTACCTCGACATGGAGGAAGAAGAACGAACACATGATGGAAATCAGGCCTAAAAACGGAAGAACCAATGAAAAGCGCGACTTATGTAGCCAATGAGAGGGGAGTTCCCACATTCACTCATTGTATAGTAGATGTATGATTATTGTCACGGTTACTTGAATGTGACACACTGTTGGCGTATTTTAATCCTTGCGTTTTACCCCTACGTACTTCATCCCTTTGCTTAGTCCAGGGGGGAGGGGGTTCTCTGGATCTCTGTTCTTTGCTTGTGCTGTGTCGGTATTCTAGCTTTTACCGGTTACCTTGGGGCGAGCCGGGGCCCTATAGTCGCTGTCAGAATACAAGGACGCTTCCGAATCTGGCTGCACGACTACATAGTTCATTGGAACGGCTAGCCATTGTTCCAGAAAAGTAGGAAAAACTCACGCTCATATAGCCATGTTACCGGATCTCCGAGAACCAACAGCAGCCTCGTGTAAACCGCGTTTCTCAGGCTGACAGTGATACTTATCGATAACATTACTTCTCTTCATCTACCTCTTCTCGATGGGCTCTTTCGAGGATTACAATCGCCATGGGGGATTTTATCGTCCTGTCAAGGACTTGCTGGCCCCATGGACGCCATCACCACTTAGGCCAGCTGTGCCTTTACCCTCCGAACAACCACCCCAAACACCTCTGAAGATCCCCCCAGCGCCGCCATACATTATCAAAACACGCTACTATGACGTGAGAGCTCACGAGCGCAGCAGACTCGTTCGTCTGATCAGGCATATATTGCGTGAGTTCGCGCAGTCATCACAAAGAAGACGATGCTGATCACCTTTGGTTCTTGCAGGACTCGACTACAAAGTCGTCAAGCGTGAGATTCCGATGTACCACCCCCTGGAGCTCGATCCGCCGGTGCCGAAGTATCCTTCTGTTCCTTTGTCAGATTGGAAAGCGTGGGGATACTACGCGTGGCCCAGCGTTAACGGGGGGTTTGTCTGTAACCAATGTTCGTTCGCAGTTGGCTTCCTTGTTCTATTGAGTTTTCTCATTCGTAAATGCCAAACACAGCTCCAGCTCCCCAGGTATCCGTGGAAATCGATCCGATAGAAATGTACAATGCGCTGAAAAGTCCAAGTAAGCATCTACGTCTGGAGTTGTCAAGTTGCTCAAAATACTTTTGAACAGAAGGCAACCATCATCCCGAGCGATGGATCCCAGGTCAGCGACTTCCCGGACTCCCTCCTCGACCAACGAGATGGATACGGCCCCAACGAGGTACACCACTTCCCTTTCCCTGGGAGTGCCAGCTCAATCCATGGCTCATACACTCCAAGAATAGTGTTGCTCCTGTATTCTGGGACATCACTGCCAGCGTCGAAATAATGATGATGAATCTCGACACTAGTGTCGTATTGCTTGGCGCGCCGGACAGAGCCCAGCCCGCGACATGGCCCTTTGTCACACACCTCTTCATAAATGCGATCATGATTAATGGCGAGTATTTGGATAACTGGCCCATTATGGTCGTCAACTTGAACGGTATCTGTTGTGGCGATGTCTTTGTCGGGATATACGATACCTTCCAGCAGTACGTGTCTGCAGAAGAGTTCGATAGCTGGCCTGCACAAGTGCAGGAGGAGGCTAAAAGGACGCATCGAATCCGTCGTGATAAGGATTTTGAACAGCATGAGGAAAGTGCTCTGCGTCGATGTGACTACTTTGGGCGCTATCACTTCTTCAACGGGCTGGAGCTCAACCCCGACAGGCAGGGTTGGATCTTACACTTGGTAGAGTCTCGCTGGGATGCAATGTAGGCTGGTATATTTCTTAAAAGTTGTTTGCTTAGTATTTTCTTTGCAATGTCACATTCTATGATCCTAATAGTCATTATCGGGCTGGGTAAAGCGAACAAGGTTTTTCTTTTTTACTCGTATCCCTTGCCCACGGGTTGTGCGTGTGTGTTGCATTGTGCAAGTACTAACTTACGAAGGTGGCTTTTATCTCGACAGCAGAGCTTTATCCGTATTTCGATTCATAGCGTAACTGGGATTACATTGGTGTAGTAGTATACTCCCCGGTCCAAGTTCCATTTGTAAGTTAAGGTTACTCAGTGCCCAATTGATACCACCCAAGGAAATAAAGATAAGTGTCTATGATGTGAATATCCACCAACCAGCAAAAGCCAAACCGAAGATGATACCCAGAGCCCGAGCAACGATAACAACGACCAATGCTTTCCTGATAGCGGCGTAGAACGTGCTCAATGCAGAACCCGACCAATTTATTCTAACGAAACGATAAGATCAACTGACGATGAAAGTGAATTGAACCCCTTACCTCCTGTCATTGCTGTTGCCGGATCGGACACTGGCTTCCCATCCACGGATAACTTCACGATAGCGTTTACCAAATAGCCTAGAAATCATGAGAACCCCGTTAGGAATAGTGTGCATGCGACGCACCAAATCCAGAAGTTGACGTCAGGATACGAAAATCGGGGAAACACACTTGCTAGACTTGGAGCAACAACTTCCATGCGCATGCCGGGGACATCGCTTTGGTAAGGCAGATACATAACAGGAGAGAGTGGAGACGAGCGACCTTTCTCGACATTTATTTCGGGGTCGTGAATGCTCTTTGAAGAAGGCGTGGGGAGAATCATGTATGACATCAAATCAAGTGTCATACCGAGAGATAGTCCCCAAAGTTTGAGAATATGAGGAGGATGGGGCGACGACGCCTGGCCCAAGACAATAGCCGGAAACTCCATGCTGCCTATCAAGACTCGAACAAGGAGGCGCAATGCTGTCGAATGCTTCGGGGCGAGGCGAGAAGCAGCGTCGACAGTGACGGTGGACCACTTGGGCGGCGGATGAGCAGAAACGAGGGACGCTAGGGGTATCCAGTGGAGGGTCGTGGACGGGGCGGGGTCTGGAGTCGGAGAATGGGGGGAAACTTGAAGAAAGACGAAGGGCGAGAGAATCATCAACAGTCGTTTTCCGAGCGAGGTAGTAATTTCACGGTCATCCAGTTGACCGACACAGATGTAGTCGCGTTCAGCGAGATCTATACCTATCTCTTCCCATGTTTGGCGAAGAGCTAAAAAGGTCAGTCTCGTTGAGTGTCGTGTGACAGTGTACGCACCGGTATAAGCACCGCCCTCATCATCTGGCTCTGTTCTACCGCCAGGGAATGCGACATGAGCCTCTTTGGGAGGCACAGTTCCATCATCATTCACAGGATGGTCTCGTCGTAAAAAGAGGATTTCTGGTTGGGCATTAGGGTCATTTACCCAGTCTAGCTGGAAGAACTCGGATAGCTGGGGAGGCGCGGTGGAAGTTGTCGGGGCACTGTAGCTTGGTGCAGGAACGATACGAATGACAATGGCGACTGCAGCACGACGTGGCTCTACATAAAGTGAGAAACAGAAGATTCCGACACGTAAAAGACGTACGAGTCGGCGGCGAGGCGATTATTCGTGGAGGAGTCGAGCGAATGCGATGAAGGGCGCGCGAAAGTAAAGGGACGACGGAGACTGGTTTGTCTGGGAACGGTGAGCAGCAGAACGACGACAGCGACGAAGGGGCTTACCAGACATGACGGCAGGAAGGAAAGAACAGGTCTCGCTATTTCTTCCCCAACCGATCGTAAATTTTGTTGATGACGCAATTCCCTTATTGGTCTATCCCAGAGTGAATCACCCCACTTAGAGTGCTCGACATTCCCCTCAAGCTCATGTCGTATGCTGGAACATTTGTTGGGCCGTTCTGGACTTGAATTGTCTTCATTTCCACGTAAAACAGTAGTGTCTGGATTCTGTCTATCAAAAATTGCATTCCTCAGATTCGGCTCCGCGTGTACTTCATGCCTTTGCGGCATCCTGGCTCCGTTTCTTCAAAGCCTATCATCTTGTTAAACAACGGATCTGTTCATCTTTCTGGCACATTAGGCTACAAATTGGGCCGGGCACATATGGGTAGGCCTTTATCTTGCTTCTCTCATGTCAATACCATGATTCAGACTCGAATGCGACACGGAGTTCCCACGAATATCGGGACCTTCAGCGTGTTCTGGCCATCCATACAGCTCTCGACGGTGTCGCATTGTCAGTTATGTCTTCTTCTTGCATCGTAGTAAGTGGGTCAACCCAGAATGCTGGCTTTGTGACATACTCTGATATCTCGAGCACAAACAGTGACGAACAGCAATGATGGTACACAAATGTAGTCCATGTTAATCCACGGTCCAATTCCGTTAATAATTATGCTAGCGTATTTAAAATTGATCAAAGGTATAATGGGATAAAGGTTCGACTGGAAGTCAGCACTGAGACTCAGTCGTCGTTTTCAGCTCCTGGGCGTCGTCCGCGTATACTAAACCTTGAAGGAGACGCTATCGACGCCGTTCGTGGCATCACGTTTTCCCGCGATCCCGTTGATGACCGTCCTAGCGGATTCTGCGTCGGATCGTACTCCAAATTTAGGCGCATAAGACCTTGTCCTTCACGTAACTCCAAGAACACTTCTGCAGCAGAAGCTTCTTCTGGTTTTATATGTCGCCATATCTATGTGTTCGTCAGTCACAGCATTTTACGGACAGTACGTCAAACCTCACATCAATTTCACCGTTACCGAGTAGCTTATCCTTTCCGAGTGTTTTGTGATCGTGTACCCAGATGTGGATTTTGGAGATATAAGGTCCAGCAGCAAAAACGAACGTTTCATCCCTGCGAAAATAAGAGAAAACTCGTACGTGAAGTAAAGTTCTAGCTTACCACTCCGGAGTTGCGGTCTTTCCAGCATGTTTCGTTTTGAATTCCTTGTCGCCCAAGCGGATCGTCGCATACGGTTTGTAGTCAGCACTGGGCAAGTCTTTTGCATCCAATACGGTTACCCGCAGAGTACCCGGTTCGTGCGTTCCATCTAAAGACGTCTTGGACTTTGCGTCCGGGAGTGGGGGACTACCAAGCGTACCGAGAGTGGCCGGTTGTACGATGGGAACAGATGCCTGCCCTGCTGGCAACTCGGGGATTGCCGGGACTTCGTCAGCCTCCTTGCTCTTGAACAGGCCAGTCACTCCTTGGATGACACCCTTGCCTGCGGATAAGGGAAGAACTCCGACTTGAGTCATTGCTCGGCCAGCGGTGGAGAATGTTGACGTGTTCTTGCGAGATCTGGCGATAATCTCAGGCTGGAACATCAGTCGAACATGCACGCGCCCTTTTGGGCCAAGCTTGGGTGAGGATAGAGAAAGCTCCAACTCAGAGGCTTCGAACGGCTCGAGGTCTGCGAGATTAATCTTGGCTGATCCTAGACTCTTCGCTTGTTCTAGCTGGTTCCAGTCAAATATTTCAACTTCGAAATCGGCAGCCACACGAGAAGGCTGCGAAACAGAAGCAATCAGGTCCGCAACACTAATATTAGTACAATGCTGTGGACGTACGACAGAAACCTGGAAGTTTTCGTTCCATTCGGGATTGAGAGTCTTCTTCTTGGTCTGAGACTTGAAGACTCTCTGCTCATTGAGAGTGAAAACCGCATATGGGTCAGATTTGCCTAATATCAGTTGTTAGAGATGGAAGTCGGGTGAATGACTAGAACTTGCCTGATCTATCTACAGCAGGAATCTCACGACCGTCGATGAGGTCGACACGTACAACACCCTGATCTAGAAGGGATCCAGTCAGATTAGGAACAAACGGATTCAAATTTTACGTACTGTTGATACTCTCTCGTGGTTCGAGTTTAACGGGGACTGGGACGTAGCGAGCCTCAACGGTTACAACCGAAATGTCTTTCTCGGATTCGTCTTTAAGAGTAAAGGTTTGAGGACCGTTCTATAAGATGAGCGTGAGACAGTAATCATCATATATATGAACCTTACGAGGGTTGACTGAAGGAATGCTTTGGCATCGGCTTTGTATTGAGCTATAATAGCATCCTTGTCCCCTTCATCAGCATCATTCAATCTCAGCCAGACCTGACCAAAGTCGAGCTCCTTGAGGAAACCTTCTCCGACATAATCCCATTGAACTTTGGTGCTTCGGGCTCTCGAAGTACTGAAGCAAGGCCAGTACCCGTCGTCCAAGAGTACTTCCACTCGCGCTTTCTTGGCCAATTGTCCCGAGATGATGTTGAAGACAATAATACCGGACTCTGCAGGCAAATATGAACTAGGTTCCTCAGAAAAGAAGACTGAAACACACGATGCGTCATCAACTCGTCCACGGACATCTCAATGCCTTCTTCAACAGGAGGTTGGGTCTCGGAAGAAGCTGCGGTAGCCTGAGTGGCGGATGTGGCGGTTGTATCTGTAGATTTAGCCGCTCTCGTGTGCTTCTTCTTGCCCTTAATAGTGACACCATCCGGGACGGCTTGTGCTTCCTCGTCGGATGACGAAATTGACGACGCGCTATCGGATACAACACCACTTCCCGAATCGTCATCAGCAGTAACAGCTTGGTTTATCTCGTTTGAGTGGCTTTCAAACTTGATACCCTTCAACTTCATTGCAGGGATGAACTCGGCTGTGTAATGTAGGTTCCCTTTACATGTGTTGGCTCCGTCCAGACGCAGGGGGTCAGTAGCTGTCTTGACGCCAATAGATTGGAAGGGATACATCTTGTCGTCCGAATCTTTCGCCAGCTCTGATACACGCAACTCGACAGACCCAAGCGACCGATCCTAATGATATCCAGCTTGATGCACGCTGAAAGAAGCCACAACTTACCCGAGTCAGGTGTTGATAATCCATGCATTCCAATAGCATAGTCTGAAGTTACGGTTATCAGGTCAGGTCTCAGGCAACATGCAGTACGAACCTCTTTGAGTGAATGAACTGAAGGGGATCGATGAGGAGAGAATTAAAAAATAGACTCAGTTGCGAGGCTTACCAGTGATATAGATGATCTGGTCCCACACAGGGTTCAAATCTGGAAATCGAGGTCAGAGTAAGCCAGTGTCCCGATGGAAAATCACTCGCTGTTATTGACAACCTCCGTCCTACCCATAGTGACGTTGTTCACTTGTACCCGAGTATAAGGATCACTCTGATGAACGGATCAGCAACATCCTCCCATGCAACTAAGGTAAAGCTCACTTTGCCACCTAGCGCAGCCTCGACGTTCTTCACGTCGGTGGCACGATCCAACCACAGCCTTACTACACCGATAGGAGGGCTATAATGATCAGCGCCATGAAGACTTCCTGCCATATTCAAGGGCTTCCATTCAGCAGATATCCTCAATTTGCCGCTTTCGCAGTTGCTGAGAGGGAACCAATCAACGTTGTCTTTCTTCGATGCCAGCAAGTCCTCCAGTTTGATGGACATATATCCAACCACGGGGTCCTTGAGGAAATCACGGTCATCAACAACCTTAACAGTGATGACAGATTTCGCCTTCTCGGCGCACAGGAACTCGTGCGACGACTCCCACACAGGGTTGTTCGTATGCTTGAACGCTTTCGTAACATGGACTGGCGTTCTGGAACCGCTGAGAAAGACTTTCGCCAAAGGATTGAGATCTCCTGATAGAGACTTTTTGGCATCGAGCTCCTTGGCTTGATGTACAGTGAGACGAACAATGCCGACCGCTGGACAGAATGGTTAGAACAATCCACAAACGCGACTAACAGTCGCTTACAGGTATCGCTGGTATCTTCACCATCCTCAGGCGTTAAGACCGGGAAGAATGAGACATCGTATCTGAGCTCTCCTCTCTCCTTTCCATCCATTAGCAGCTGGCTCGCTAAACCTTCCAGCGTCGCATCCTCTTGTAGCTGCGCAAGTTCGAATGTGGACGAGCCCAACAAGCTGTTCTTTCTATGATCATTGTAGTCGTAAAGGTTGAACACGAGCGACTCCGCGAGATTATTGACCAAAATGAACTTTGTCTCCATCCATGTTGGGTTGTACCTGTGTTAGATGTTATGTTTAATTTTAGAATTCTAAATATAAGGCGGATAAACATACGTATTGTGCTTATATTTAGTGCGAGCCAGTTCGGCGCGGTTATTAATGGTAATGGCCACAAAGGGGTCAGGAGTGCCACCGCCAATCTTGCTTCCTTTGATGCCGCGGGCTGAGTGGACGCTGACTTGCAATACGCCAATTGCTGAATCGAGGGGAGCACCGGAGAGAAGTTGTTCGAGATTGAGTGTAAAGACGTTGGGGTCGTACATCATCGGACCAAGTGTCGAATGTGTCATGTCACGAATGAAGGAGGAAAGACCGGGAATCTACAAGGCACAGAAGTCAGAAAACTTCCCACATAAGGATGTCACCCACATTTGCGATGTCAAAACCCAATGTTTCACCACCGACTGGCTTGAGGACGTAGTCAATGACAGGTTTCTCCAAAAAACATATATCGACGATCTGGACATGAGGGAAGTTGGTCATCAATTTCATCCGAACCCGCATGTTTCCCTTGAAGGTAATGTCCTCCAGAAGGATCGGCATTGCGGCAGTTGCAAGACCTTTTCCAAGACGAACGGAAAGGACAATTTTGGGATTGACCTTGCTCAAGACTTGTTTGGTAGTCATTTCCGAAGTCTCGTTAGGAGTGAAGGAGATACCCCAGTCCATCATGATAATATCATCTGGGGTCTTTGGGAAGGTCCGGACATGGTCGATTCGAGGCGCCTTCGTCCCTAGGGTGAATGTAGAAAGTCGCATAGAATCCAGGAAGGCTGGAGTGGTCGAACTGAGGACCTGATCCACGGAATTAATGATAGTCGCAGACAGAACAGGTTCATATATAAGCCAGAAACGATCAAGGAAGTTGTTGATCCAATCAGCGGACTCGGACTCGGAAGCCAGGCGCGATTTGACCAGTTCTCTTTGGATATCATCTCGCGCTCGGCGACGAACCCGTTGCATGGAGGTGGTGTAATACGTATTACATACGGCAAGAACGATGAATAGCCAACCCCATCCAAAATGGAAACGAGTGAGAAAGTGTGAAGCAAACACGGCCTGCGGATGATAAGCATATGGCCAAACGTTGAGGAGAGAAGAACGTACAAAAACGATGATACCGGCGTTGTGATACCAACTGCCGTAGTATTGGTCTGTGAAGAAGGTTTCCAAGACGGCCTTGTCCGTCTCTTCACCTTCGCGAGGCGGTGGCTGATCTATACCGGATACTTGGCGCCACCCGACACGATACCAGTCAGGAATGGAAGGCGCAGCAGCCGCTGGCAGTGCACCAGGGGGTACTGAGGCATCTTCATCGACTTGTTCGACACCCTCTACCTGCATTTTAGGTTTCTCAGAGTCCGCGTCCGCGTCATGAACAGTGATTGTTGGAACAACGGCGGAGTTACCGCGGTCAATAGGAAGTTCTGCAGCTTGATGTCAGACTCGAGGAACCAAGACGGTAGTATATTCCCTCGACGCACCCTGCTCAGAAGGAGCCTTTGGGAGGTTGAGCTCTTCACGAGCCTTGCCAGCAGCAGCACCCTTTGCCTCAGGAGAAGCATCAGGGTCAAATGAGTGGACCGCAACGCGACCTTGGTCTTCGTCTTTCTGCAAGTCCAGGGCGGCCTGACCATTGCCGTTGGCGACGACACTGCTAGTGGCCATGGGGCAGGAAAGAGAGGGAGGGCGAAGGGGGAAAGACGAAGAAGGGAACGTGTACTTAATCGAAGGGTAAGAGGGAGGCGGATGTGCGCCTGTTTGACCCCAACCGTTCTTGATGTCTCTGATGTCGTCATGGGTCACACAGTGTCACATTAGCTCCCGAGAAGACGGAGATATCGATTCCCGAAGTCCCTGAAATGTTCATTTCTCCGGACCAAGAGGCCAAGTAACAGATGCCCAAGTCATTAATTTTGATGGAAATTTAGGTGTTGATATGCGTATGAATTGAGCATATTTTTCCAGTGGGTCTTCCAGTCGTACCATGTATGTCCCGCATAGGACTACTCACATTTAGTGTCCAGTCCGAATCCAGACTTACCAAAATTGGTATGCGGTCCTTAATGAACGATCCCGATCTTGTATTTGCTCCTGTTGCCCAAAGGCCTCCCCGGAAGGATGCGGCGCCGAGCCGTTTTGTCAGAGGACTCACTCAACGTTCAGCTCTGGCCGCGACTTTGCTCGACTTGCTAAATACGAAACATTCATGACATGAACCCACCGCCATCTCTCCGAGACCTCTACAACGGCTCGTCATCTGCTTGGTCCTTTGTTCCACCACCGTCGCCGCCCAGTGCCAATGCCTCTTCTTCGGCTTCATCAAGCTCTTCGTTTCAATGGTCGACGCGTCCGACACCAAACTCCATCTTCGATCTTTCACCAGATTTGAACGACGCTAATGGGGTCAATGCAGTCGATCTCCTCAAGACCCTCGCTGCGTCTGCAGTGTTGCAGTACACAAGTAGTGCCATTGCCATGCCTTGGGAGGTCGGCAAGATGCTGCTCCAGGTGCAGTGGGTGCCTCGAGATTCACACGACTATCATGTAGATGTTGAGCCTGAGGATGACGACGATGCGGTTAGTAGTCCAGTCTTCGCCGATCTTCGGCCGTTCTGAATTCATCTATAGCTGAGTGATTCTTCAAACGATAATGAATCCTATTTTGCAGACCCGGAAATTACACCGAGGATGGGCCATCCTGCCCAAGTGGACGAACATGGATATGTTATTCGTCGATCCGTCCTTGAAGAGGGCACCCGTCCAGAGTACATCATTCCTGTCGGCAGTGCTAATGGAGTCTGGGGCATGATTAAACGCGTCGGCCGTTTCAGAGGAGAGGGATGGTTAGCGTTGTGGAAAGGTATTGCTAGCTATTTGAATGATCCGGTTGCCGATTCTTAAAGTCTTCTAGGACTGCTTACTTCATGTTTCACGGAAGTTCTTTCTACGACTTTCCAGCCCCTCGTTCACAATATTCTCCAGTCTCTATTCCTGCCCACAACACCTCTTTTCCAACAGCCTCCCCTCTTACTCCCGATTGCTTCTCATATAATAACCGGGTTTCTTCTTTCTCCACTGGATCTCGTTCGCACTCGATTGATTGTTCAATCGTACCTTCCTCGATATCGCAGCTACAGTAGCCCCATCGATGCTCTTTCCCAAATACTCAGAGATGAAGGCGGTTTCCAAGGAGTCTACTTCCATCCCAATCTATTCATCCCTATGCTCATCGATACTGCGCTCCGGCCGGCCGTCTCATTGGCGTTACCGGGTCTGCTCGTATCGTATCTTGGCGCCCACATTACTGAGGATAGCAGTCCTTTTGCCTGGGGTTTTGCCGAATTGGCGGGTAGCTGTGTAGGCCTTCTCATCACCCTGCCCTTTGAGACAATCAGGCGGCGATTACAAGTACAGGTCCGAGGAAGTGCAAAGCCAATTAAAGGTTGTGTTGAGCTTCGACCCGCCCCTTACAATGGCGTCGTGGACGCATTGTGGCATATTATCACAGAAGAGCGATCGGATCTTCCTATAATGCGACGCACCAAGAAGAGACGGATGAGCAGAGATCCCATTGAAAGGGATGTCGAGACCCAGAGTGACTCAAGAGAAGAAGATAGCTGGTCCCGCCATACTGGGATAGGCCAGCTATATCGGGGTATGGGAATGAGATTGGGGGCAAGCGTTATAGTATTTTTCCTCGCGCTGATCACTGGCGGTGATAATTCGGATGGAGGCTGGGCAGAATTATAATCATTGGGTGAATTTCAATTATACAGATCCAACTCTTTCGTTCTCGCGCCAAGATGCACGCTGAAATCGTAGGATGAAAAGATGCTCGGAACCGGCGCGGCGGTGGAGCACAGTCTAGGTAATTCATTGGTGAAAATGCTCGAGATGTAAGAAGATGGATTACAAACTTCGCTACCGAGTCCAAATTTATCCTGCATTCTTCGTTGGATGTTCGGAATGTCATTTTGCTTGAGCGCAACCAGATAGAAGCGTCCTCGTGGCGATAAAAGTTCCTTTGTCGAAGTCAGAGGGATATTTTGACACTCTGGCTTCCTAGACCTACGTTCACGATGCCGAGAAAGCGGTCGGTAACATCCATGCCATCGTGGCCCCCAGCCCAGGATCCTTCTATGTGTCTCTTACTCTGAGCATCTAACGCCTCTTCTCGCTCGGTAGGAACGTAGGGCGGGTTGAACAATATAACGTCAATAGCATTCTTCAAGCGGCGATGAAACGGTCCCGCAAACGCGGTATTCACTGGATCCAATGAAATCTGAAGGGTAAAGGCTGCCTGTCAGCGGCGTAAAAGAATAGCAACACACTTCATTTTGTGATCCTGTCTTGAAGGTGCATATGCAGGCATGGGGATTTATATCTGTACAAAGGTAGACTGCAAGGGAGGCTTTGGTGAATGTGAAAGACATATAAACACGTAACGTACGGGCTGTGGACCCCAGTATGCTACCTAGAAAGCTTGAGACGCAGCCAGAGCCAGACCTATCTGCAGTAAGCGATGCCAGGTCCAGTAATACGCGACAAACAGGACGTTACCCAACCTCCAGACACACAGCTCCGTCCAATTCCCTCAGCTGTTCCGCATCCTGTTCCAAGGCGTCCAAGAGAAGATATGTGTCCTCTAGACGAAGTGAATTGACAAGTTCAGGGTAGTCCAAGGGGCATACCAGCCGGTTCGTACACGCTCTCGTAGTCGGCAGAGGTAAGATGGGAGAGATCAGGTGTTGGAATCATGGCCGTCCAAAGGGAGAGGCGTCACGAAATATCAAATGTGACTGATCGCGTCTTTCACCACTGGACCACCATCGTGTCCTCGTTGCTGCCTGCCCGTGACGGCATGGGATCCTGCTTTTACCTTTCCTCCGCAGCAGGCATGCAAGTTCCCCTTGTTACTAACCTTCATCTCTCATGGCTCATTGTGCGCTGGTAAGGCCATTCCTCGTTGAATAGTAATATATATCTGAGCTTATATACTTCTACCAGGTCCGCAAATTATTTCCATGCTTTCTACCTGCCGTCGAACCAAACTCTGAACCACCTATGGACAACTCTGTCATTGGCGTGGCGCGTGTAATCATCCAATCTGCCCATTTGAAGCATTCGAGCACCCTTCTGCTGCCGCCGAACCCATTCGTCGTCCTCACTACACATGGCTCCAGAAACCCATCGTTCACAACACACAGACACTTCACGTAGGTTTTCGATATTTCTTTTTGGCAATCCTTTAATCCCCATCTTCAGTTACGATCCCAACTGGATCATGCAGTCCCAAGAAATTCTTATCTTCTCGACGGACTCTGCCTTGTTTTTTGACGTGTTTGATCATTCCAAATATTTCAAGAATTCGTTGATTGCCTCTTCGTCCATTTCAGTCGACGATCTAACCCTCATTTGCGAACCAGTAACCGAGCGATTAGCTCTGTCCAAAAATGGAGGATTGAAGGGAGAGTTGTTGGCCTCCGTCTCATTTCACCCAATCTTGCCTTCAACCGCCGAATCAAGTACGTTCTATTTCTCATATACAGTTATCTTTTCTCACGAATCAGACGTGGGTGTTGTCCATCTGTTTCTCGACGAGGCCAAGGAGCTGGAGTCTCCCGTGTCCTCCAGAGAGGCTAATCCGCGAGCCACGATTATGCTGGCTGTTAACGGAAAAGCAACACGGATACACTCTACACCTCCGTGTAAGAGCACGAGCGAACCCAAGTGGCATTCACATCACACATTCTTGTGCACGGATAAAGCATCGAGTGTTATATTAGTTGACGTGTCTGACTGCGGGTTCAAGGAGACGAATTTGGGATACATGTACATCCCCCTTCGTGACCTGTTAGACAGGGACGATTCTGGTCCACGTTGGTGGGCACTGAGCGGCAGTCAAGCAGGCCAGTTGAAGATGGGGGCGGAATGGAAGCCATTAAAGGCAGACCTATTAGATAAAGTGTAGTTAATGCACAGGAGCGAGGTATATCTACTACTTACATATATATAATAATGCGGATTCAATGAACCAGATATATATTACTGTCAAACCGGTGAAAATTAACCTTGTGAAATTCAGCTTTAAAATATTTTACTCACAGATATCACGGAGAAGATAGTAATGGTGCCGCCTTGACCCACTGCGGCCTACTAGCACAAAGCTCCTTCACAATAAACGCAGCAAACCCCGCTCTCGACAACGAGAAACCCGTCTTTCCGTCCCCAACGTAGCCAGCAACCACCTCCTTCTGATCCTTATTCGTCATCCTGGGAACCCTGACAATTGTCCAGTCTAAGTCATCACCCCTCGTGCGTATGGTCCTCCCGGTTTCAACAACATCCCGGTAGCTCGTATGAGCAAGCGCAGCAACGCCACCAATCATGAGGGACCAAGCCAAGCTAAATTTGTCGCGCGGGTCTGACATGGAGGGTGTTCCGAGGGCGATGAGGCGCTTAACACCGTGGAAGTGCATCAGGTCAATGATTCGCTCATATGCTTTCGCGATAGGCGTATCTGGGTGATGAAACGGGTTCTCCTTCAGACTGGCATTGTGACCTAGTGTAGATAACACTGCATCGACGCCCTCCATTGCCTTGGAGAGTTTGTCGTGCTCGTCCAGCTCTCCCTGGATAGTGATAACAAATTTGTTGGAGGTGATGTCGGCGGGTAGTTTGGATGGGTCGCGAGCGTAGAGGATGAGGGTGCATGATTGAAAAGCGTCAAGAGTTTCGCGAACGAGTAAAACGCCTGAGGGACCCGTTGAGCCAAAGATAAGGATTCTCATGTTGAGGAGGAGGATGCAGAGAACTTGTTGACGAAGAAATTTAGGATATTACGCCTGAAAAGTTTAGTGTCGAAGCGGTGGCCGACTCGCTTGGGTTCCTGTTCGAAAACAAGATCGCCCGATCAACCGATCGGCGCCTATTAGTGTTCTTTCTCCGCTTCTCCGCTGTGTGTAGTAGACTTTGTGTTGAATTTGAGAAAGAATGTCTCTCTATTTCACCGATATTTGTGGACTAATTCAATACATACACGAACATGAGTCAAAAAGAGATAGCACTTTCTTCAATACAGAGATATGGAATTCTGTGGGTATAATGTGGGCTAAATAGGCCATGATTTTGACATCGAATTTGAGGTTGGCAATAACCAAAAGCCTGACGAGTGCGATGTCCCTGACATACTATCTGTCAGTTGTTACGATCTTCGGGGGAATCCCACCAATCAGATTCCCCATCGTCCAGAAATAGAGACTGGCGCAAATTCCCGCTATGAAATAGGGCCGCATTGCATTACAGTCAAGACATGTTAGCTAAATCAATGCGCGTTCATGGCTCAAGCGCTCAGGCCTCAGGCCTGGTGAATTTGCAAGATCATTGAACGATCACATGATTACAAGGGTCGGTATTGAAAAGTACTGCCGGTGCCAGCTTCTTGAATATCAAAACCAACCCGGACTATGATGGTAATCAGCTAGTCTGACCGAAGGAACAAGGATGGGATACACTCACATCCTCGAAGTTACGATGATATGGCGACTGTTTTCTTGATCCATTGGGGCTCCAAGAGCTCCTTGACTGTGAAAGCAGCGAATGCCGTTCTATCAAGGAATACGCCGACCTGGCCAATGTAACCGGCGTGCACGTCTGTCTTATCTCCATCTCGCAAAATAGGGACCCTAACAATCGTCCAATCTAAATCATCCTGAGCGTGGATGAGATTTCCTGACGCCACGATGTCCTCGTACGCAGTATGGGCAACGATCTTCACCGTGGAGACCATGAGGAAGAAGGGAATGGAAAACCTGTCGTTGGGATCGGAAATGGAAGCTGTACCCAAGACAATGAGACGCTTTACGTTGTGCTCGTGCATCACCTGGATAATGGTAGTGTATCCACGGGTCAACGGCTTGTCTGCAGGGTGGTTCTGGGCGGGACCGAGCGCTGATAGGACGGCGTCGACGGCCTCCATAGCTTGAGACAGTTTTTCGGCGTCATCAAGCTGCCCTTCAATGACTTTGACTGATGAACTAGAGGACAAATCAGTCGGCAGCTTCGATGGGTTGCGAGCATAGACGACGACGAAGGGAGATGGTACTGTTGCGAGCACCTGGCGAATGAGAAGAATGCCTGATGGGCCTGTTCCGCCAAGAATGAGGAGGCGCATAGTTGAGGTGAAGGTCTATTGATGGAATCTAATATAGGGCGAGTCTCGGGCGAAAGGGTCGATTTGTCATATAATGCTCGTCAACTACATAGGTGCCGAGTTCCAGTCACCAGCGTCGCGTCCTATCTGCTCCATGGTTTTTATCTCAGTAATAATGGGACCATCATTACTCAAATCCAGCGGTACCATCTCACGTTCGTACATTCTTCCAAACCGACTGACGAGACCTGGAATCTCGTCTTCCACCCTGATTTTCGTGTTGGTTGCCGATTCGATGCTCCCCGCCCTGACGCCATCGAGGCCACAGGCAACAACCTGATCGAACCAGGGCTCAGGTTCCCGGGTGATATTCATTGCAAAGCCGTGGGTTGTGAGACGGTGTCGGACTTGGACACCGATGCTGGCGACCTTTGTGTGGGCATCGAGGAACACGCCGGTATGGTCTGACGGGACGTGATCAAGACCGTGGGCCTCCTTGAGATGGACCTCGAGCGTCTTCTGCATGCGACAGATGTAGTCTCGAATGCCCATTGCGGGGGAGGTCCGCCCTAGATCAAGCAGAGGATACCCTACTATTTGCCCTGGCCCATGGAACGTATATTCCCCGCCCCGTGCCGTCGACACAAAGTCAGCACCAGCGTTGGTAAGCCGTCTGCGGTCGCCTTGGGTACTGTCTGCGTGTTGACGACGACCAGCGGTGTACACCGGCCGATGCTGTAGGAGAAGCAGCAGGTCTGGATGGGACGCGTAGGATTTGGTACTGTTCCGCGCGGCCAGCTGCAACACGTGTAAGATTTCCTGCAGCACAAGGGTCGTGGAATAAGGTAGTGGCGAGTGAAAATAATGGTAGAAAATGGGAGGCAAATGCATAGTTGCGACGACTTGCTCGCCGTGGCAGAAGGGTCCAGGTCGTGTTACCGTGGGAATTCTGCGCCGGTCCGTATGCCGACGAGCTACTGTACTCTCTTTTCCACTGTCAGACGCCGTCCAGATAGAGTTTTAGTACTAGATGTATGTGTACAGGCTGTGGTGGGGGTCCTGCCCAACCATAGATTCCAGATTTCGAAACGTGACAGTGCCGCGACTAGGTTCCTCTTGGCGCCGAAGAAACGAAATTGGCCATTGGCCGGTTGAACATACAGCATGCTGCCCAGGTCTGATCTGTGTCACATTGTCTTATGTATTCAAACTATTTAAATGCCAGACATGGTACTCCCTACATAACCATACTTCTTAACTGTCAGCTGCCGCCGCTGCACTTGCCTTTCGTTTCCTTCCAATGTCGCGCGAGTTCTCACTCGTTCAACGCGGTACGCCCGTTTTTTTCCTTCCTTCCCCTTCCTTCTGACTCTCGATGTAGATGTAGTCGACGTTAGCCAGTCAGTCGGCTTGCTGAATCAAAGATGATTGATGCTCATCCTCGCACAACAGATATGATCGCGGAGATATCTCGTTTATTATTGTTGCCGGTGCCATGGTCGCCTTCATGGTCCCAGGACTCGGTTCGTCGTTCGCTCCCCAAGGTTCCCTACGAAAGCTCAACCCTCTTAGCATTTCTATACTCCGGCTTGGCCCGCCGAAAAAGTGCCCGTACGTTCAATCTCACGTCCTTGCTCAACACGATTCACATTTTTTCGCAGTATCTTTGATTTGGGTTGTCACCGCGGCCAATGCCATCACCATCTTCCAATGGTTCTTCTGGGGTTACTCATTAGCCTTTTCGCCGACGGCCACCAATAGTTTCATCGGAAATCTCCACAATTTCGGCCTGCGAAAAGTTCTCGCCAATCCTTCCCCGGGTTCACCACTCATTCCCGACCTACTCTACAGCTTCTTCCAGATGGAATTCGCGTGCGTAACTGCCGGTATTCTCGTCGGAGGTGTTGCAGAGCGAGGGAGGGTATTTCCCGTAATCTTATTCACTTTCATCTGGTTGACTCTTGTTTACTGTCCATTGGCCTGCTGGGTATGGAATTCCAACGGGTGGGCATTCAAGTGGGGCGTCCTCGATTTCGCAGGTGGGCTTATTGCATAGTAGACTCATTTGGGAACTCATCATTCCATATTCCCAGGTGGAGGACCGGTCGAAATCGGAAGCGGGGTCAGCGGCCTCGCGTTCGCGTGGATCTTGGGCCGCCGTCAGGAAAAAGAACTCATCAACTTCCGCCCACACAATGTATCCCTAGTCAATCTGGGAACTTTTATTCTATTTTTCGGCTGGCTCGGATTCAATGGCGGTAGTGCGTTCGGTGCCAATCTCCGTGCCATAATGGCAATATGGAACTCCATGGTTTCCGCTGCCTTTGGAGGATTAATCTGGTGTCTCATGGATTATCGCATCGAACGTCGTTGGAGCATGGTGGGCTTCTGCTCTGGTACAATTGCGGGACTGGTTGCCGCAACTCCCTCCTCTGGCTACATTCACCCTTGGGCCGCACTAGTAGTTGGTGTGGTTTCCGCGGCGATCTGCAATCTTGCAACCAAAGGTAGCTATCCCTAATTAGGTTTAAGTTCATTGAGCTCATGGCTTATCATCCCTTTAGTAAAGTTCTTACTGCGCATCGACGACGCGTTGGATCTTTTTGCTGAGCACGCGGTCGGCGGAATGGTCGGCCTTATCCTTGCTGCATTTTTCGGAGATTCGGAAGTGGTAGCTCTGGATGGCATCAACACCACCTCGCCGGGTGGCTGGATGGATCGTAACTGGAAGCAGCTCTACATTCAATTCGCATACGTCTGTGCTACCACGGCTTACAGCTTTGTTGTTACCGCGTTGATTGCAAAAGCAGTGGACATGATTCCAGGTCTACAGCTGCGGAGCACTGCAGAAGGCGAAAGACTAGGTATGGACGAAGTCGAGGTGAATATTTTTTAACTACTACTTCTCGTCTACTTACCGAGGGATTTAGATTGGCGAATTCGCCACCGACTACATCGAGATTCGTCGTGATTATACCGATTGGATAGGTGCATTCGCTTCGTCACTTCCTGCCGGACAAGCTTTACCCGCTGGAGACAGTCAGGCGCGACCTGACCTCGATATGCATCGACAATCACAGGAAGTTAAAGTTCACTCCGTCCACTCGCATGATATCGACGTCGATGTCGTGATATCAGAGCCCAAAGAAATGACAGAGAAGAAGGATTCAGCCACCACAATCGTTTAATATCATATTGAAAAAAAAGTATCGAAGTAAATAGATTGCACCATCCGCTCAGTCTAACCTGTTGTATATAAATAATCCTTAGGCTCGCAACAGTCCCGGTGTTTACATTATTATAACCAAATGTACAGTATGCTAGAATACAGATCCATCCCTATCTTAACAATCCCAACCCAGAACAAAGTTGTCAGGATAGCGAGAGGGGAAATAGTATTCACTTAGAGAGAGCTGTCTTTCTGATGATGCAGAGATTCTAGGACCACATATACTTGAACTGAACTCTTCGTTCAGCATGAGGTCAACAACGTTTCGAGAAGCAATCGTCTCGGTTTCCATCGTTGAAATGAACCTGCTCGCCGGATCAGGTTAAGGAAGGTCCTTAATGTGTATGGTACGTACGGTTCAAAGGCGTTGATATAATAGAAACCGACGTCTAATTTTACCGGAGGGAATGATGTTGTGGGTGGCAAGACAGGATAAGCGTCCCACTAGAAAATGATATATGAACGACGGCAAGGCTATCGCAAAAACGACTAACCTCTTTGCGGTGTACCCAGCCTACCTGGCCACGGAATACCTTCCGCAACCACTCATCTGACTTTCTTTCTTGGGAGAAAACTTTGACTACCCATTCATCATCTGAGATTTTACCATGATAAGAAATGGAGTTAAATTCGGGCTCCTTGCCACCATTTCGTGCGCCCTCATACGTAGTCAACAACATACTCGGGGGAGTAGCTGTTGTAGGTAAATTAAGGTACTCTGGATCAATCGAGGGCGACGTCGTCGACAGTAGAGTAACGTGGAGACGAACGTAGGGTTGTTCAGGAACTTGAGAAGTCAGCAAAGGGGAAAGTGTCATTCCAGTCGAATGGAATGGCGCAGCAAGAAGCACGGCCTTGTAAGTCTTGCTTCCGTGGTCGCTTTCTACAGTCCACGACTGCGAGGCGGATGCATACGGCTTCGAGGTAACCGATTTTACCTGCGTCGTGTGACTCAGCTACGAGACGTCCTGAATAGAAAAAGGACTTACAGTTGTATTGAGATAGACTGATGCATTTGAAGCACGTATAAACGCCTCAAATATTTGATAGTTTCCGCCCTGGATGGCGGCTACGTCGCCAGCAGCCATGGAGACCGCGCCCTCCAGAGCGTGAATCGCATCAACATTCTATTCCGATGTGAACCTCAGAGAAATCAGTCGGTAAAAGCGGACAAACCTGGCCATAATTCACTCTGGTCGATGCTTCGACTATCTCGCGAACGTAATTCTTTCCAATATGTTGTGATTCAAAGAAATCTGCCGTGCTTCGAGACACAAGTTCAGTCCAGCCGAGGGAGGAGGCCAAATCCGTCATGTTGTCCCACCGAGGCGACTCCGCCGTGTAGAATTTGAGAAACTGCTTCACCATTTGTTCAACGCTATGAAAGAAAGAACAGTTTCATGCGTATGATAAAGAAGAATATGTCAACGACTTACACGTGTTCAGTTCGTTTGGGAGATAGCACACCGTATCTCCATACTAGTTTGAGCGTATCCCACCAGCTTCCACCAACCTGAAGCACGTTGAAAACGGAACAAAACAGGCTGAGCAGAAAGGCTCACAGAGACAAGTAACTGTTCACCATCCCAAACCCCCATACGTGCGTCATCGTCCCCCCATTGTGTCCTTGTTAGATTAAATTCGTCGCTCGCTCTCCACATGTTCTTATTGGCGGCAACAAAGATAGAGCCCCCAAGTTCAACCGGCGAGTAGCTACTTGGGTCGTCGTAGGGGTAGACGACGGTGCTACCTAAGCATAATGTGAGATGCGACAGAGTAAAACATGAATTTCAACGCACGACCGCCAATGTAGGACGAGCGCTCGTACACATCGACTTCAAGGTCAAGTCCGAACCGCTCCTTCGCCTTGGAGATCCAGAAAGCAGCAGAGCTTCCAGCAGCACCAGCACCGATAATTGCTATCCTTGGAGGAGCGGCGGCGACGTCGTCAAGTTTGTTTTTGAGGAAGGGAACCTTAAAAGGGAGTTGGAAGGCAAGTACCACTGCAGGCGCGACGAGGAGACCTAGCAACCGCATTTTGGGACGATGCGTTGAGTATGCGCAAAGGCGAGGTGGTTGTCAGAGACAAAGATGCAAAACGGAAGACGTCCAGGCTCAGCTGAGTCGAACAGGGAGATCAGGCCTGGGTCCAGGGAGGCCTAACCTTAACCTATACCATGTCATCGCCTACTACTCTCTTCGTTATCCCACCAGAAATTATCCAGCATATACTTGCCTTTTGTCATCCCTTAGGTGTTTCTGCATTCTCCAGGACGTGTCGAGCAGCCTACAATGTCGTATATTCTCCCAATGATCAATATCTCTGGAGGGAACTTATCATTCATCACTTCGACGACCCCCGCAAATCCTTGCGATGTACAACATCCTCAATTCCTCTTTGCTATGACTGGAAGATGGAGCTGCAGCGACGCATGATGTCCTCGTCCATCGCATTGAACGCGCGCGGTATCTCAGACGACCAGCTGAGATTTGCCCTGGAAACATTCATATCTATAATAGACGACGCTTCTCCCATACCACGAAGCCAGGCAGTACCTTCAAACGGTCTGCGTTGGCTTGCTTGTCTCCTTCATCAGTCCCAAATACTCTACCGACAACCTCCCCAAGAGCTGAAACAGCTAGTCGCCAGGCTATCTGTGTATTTCCTCTTCTCAGATGCGGATGAAGATGAAGAGTATGCACTCATCTCTTCGGGACGACGTAACGAAAGTAGATGTTTCGCGTATGATCTCCGGAATTATAATATGGGCAATAGTTGGGGGCCGTATCTCAGAGACGGAAGCGTGAACTGGCTTCATGTCCAGCATCTCATGACCGTTATATGGGCCAACCTCGCTGATCTTCCAGAAAGATGGAAGAATGTGAGACCTTCCGTTGGATTGGAGGCTACTCGGGCTTTCTCCGCCCCAGATATAGCTAGTCAGCGGGACTGGGCTGGAGTTGAAGGTGCGTGTTTTCTGTATGACCTAGCTTCATCTTTTGACAACAGCTGTCCCAGGTACTTGGAGACGTTACGTCTGTTTCATGGACTATCGGTTTGTCGTTTCATTATTATTATGTATTGGGATCTTACAAAATACTGCTAGTGATTTATTTTGTAAGTACTAGCCTTCTTTCCCTGGCTCGTTGCAAGTATCTCATGCGTCGCCTTACTGCATAGCTTTTAACGTATGCTTGCGAAACACTGTTGAAATTCCTGATGCTCAGTCTCTCCCAGTTTTCCAATGTGTTCCGTGGACCTAGAAATAAAGCATACTTCACCGAAAACGTTCGCTTTCGAGAAGCAACTCGACTCTTAGAAGTGAAGTTGAGGGTCGTTGCCCGTGATAAGCTGAAATTCAGCAACACGGATGATGACCCTGCAATTTGCAACCCGCTGTATCCACCGCTGTTCTTCCACGGAATTTCGCGTGGAGTGGACGGAAATGGATCCGTTATCGAGGGGATGGTCAAAATGGGCAATGATGGTGCTGCCCGTTATAAATTTGTGAGCTGTTTGCTTGTTTACTTGTGTCCGGTTCTTATTTATAGAGTGAAAAGGTTTCCGTACATGACGGTACGACACAGTGGAGGTTGATATATCTATCCTTGTTTTATCGTTTCTCATTACTCACTGTCAACATAGTTCGGAAGGTGTCCAGGTTGGCAGTGTTGCAAGCGCAGCAGGTGTTGTCGGCGCATGGACAACGAGTATTCATGACCAAGGTGTGTTCTGTTCCCTACGATTGGATCGTTAGGAATGACGTTTTCTCAGGCGATCCCGTTGGTGAGACGAGCATTCTTACTCTTCCTCGCTGCCACTTATACCGACGATCTTAGGTCCATTTTGGTTGTGGAAGGTCAGTGATGATTTTCCTACAGACGCTGTAGTCGATTATACTTGAGCTTGGATAATATTCTTTCCTTTGTCGCGTCTTTCCACAATTGTCGTGTGCGATAGTACTACATACATACATTTCTTAACTTTACTTCAAGTTCAAACCAGAGTGCGTCGGAAGAAAGTAGAAAGTCTTCCGTACACATCTTCGAATCTGGACAAGATATATGAACACAGCCAATTCCTTTGTTTAACGACGAGATGCGCTTACTCCTTCCTGTTTTCTTCATTTTTGAGATTGCTACGAGCTGCGGCCCAACCGTGGAACCTATGAGCCTATTCAGCTGGGTCCTCTGATGGAAGTGGAACACGAACATATTGTCGTAATTCTTAGCATCATTTTTGTCAGCAAATGACTTCTTGGAGATTATGTCGACAATTTTATTGTACTGATGGGAAATAAGACACAATATGAAGCTTCAATGACGACAGCGTACCTCGGCAATTGGTTCATCGTGAGATACATAGATCGCAAGAGGTACCGTTAATTTCTCAGCATCTTCGGCAGAGAGCATCCTGCAGATAACAGTCAGATAAGACCTTGCGAACTTGCCAAGATCGATTACGCGGGATGGAGGAGAGATACTGCGTGGAAGGGAGTAGCTTCTCCGCCAGAGGCTATAGCTACCTTACCACCTATCACGAATGTAAATGCTAGAAAAAAGGCCGACTGCATGATACACACCCCAGCACATCCCATAGACACCGACCCGTTTAACACCGTTGCTTTTGAGCGCTTCACCAAATGCCTTAAGTTTGATTATGGCAGCAGAAGGACTAGCGGTGCTTCCGAAGAACGCCTGGATAGCCGCCTTGTCCTCGTCAGTCTTTGGAGGAAATCTGGTGATGTCGAAAGCGGAATCAGGCTCAAAGAAGTCAGGCATGTAGACTGTAGTGTTCAGAGTGGAAGCCAGGATGTCAGCACCCTGCTGGGTCTGGGGAAAGAATCTAGGCAACAATTAAAACATCTTTTTGGATAACAGCATGAAGCCCACCCAAAGATATCAAAGATGGCCACGATAGCGTTCTCACTGGTCGACGGGCCAGTGATATAGACTTTTTGGAAGCCAGCATAAGGTTTGATAGTACCCTTAGCCTCATACTCGGATAGAACGGGGGGATGGTGCAGCAGGCCTCATTCGTGTTGTGGACCGTGGTAGACATTTTTGCTCGACTGGACTGATTGAGATGGGCAAGGATAGATCGGAGACGAGACAACATAGCGGCATAGCGGCACAACCGGCCCGGTACCTGCATACTTATTTCGTAATCCAAATTTCCCACGGCGCAAACATTTTTCACCCAACCATCGCTCTGCAGTACTGCAGGGTAACTCTCCTTTCGCTGCATGGAACCAGGGTATGGCTATGGTTTATGGGAAGAAGGAACTATTTCATGGGCCCAATTAAGCCGGAGCGCATTCTATCCCGCCTTTCAACGGGAATGGGATGTGCTTGACTATGCGGCCCAAACAATTATATATCTCTTTACACGTGTGTATATGCTGTTATCCTATTCTATTGACATTTGCGATACGATACGCTAGAGTGGAATGTTTTACCTGCGATATGCACGCGGTGCTATTGTGCTAATCCTCGAGGCAAGTTAGACGTGCATATATACATAGCGAGACGCCAAGAACTTGAAGTCCATTTCGCTCCCTCAGTCTGTGACACCTCATGGATCAAAAATTTGCTATGCATCTTCTTATCAATGGCCCGGTGGGTTCAATCAGGCGTGCGGTCTGATATCTACTTTACGGGGAGGTTGGGGGAGGTGGGTAATCATCTCTATTTTCGAATATCACAGGTTGAATCCAGTTATGCCAGTCTGATATTGAATTGGAGCTGCTAAGCAGTACTCCATCCGGTCTTAGACGTTATCACACATTCAATATAAGTGCATGTAAGTACGTATCTTTTTCTTGCAGTACAATAATCCATTAAATCGTAGCAATAATCGTAAAATGTGGAATATAGATGCGTTTGATTTCAGTGACGTGTTCTAACTTCTCCGATGCAGCATGACAGCGGGTATGATGAAGAAAGCAGCCGCTACATACTCCACGATGAGGCCCATTACCAGATACGGCACCCAATCTCCGGTGATGGGATTGAATTTGGCCAATGTGGGATTTGAAGATGGCTGGCGACCGAAAACATCAGAAGCAGACCAAGCCGTTAAAATCTCGTAGGCGACCCGAATGCCGATGAACAGAAGCGCGAAAGTGACTCCAGCTAGAAGCTGATTACAAAGCATTGATTAGTGTAAGCGAAATAGAAGATGAAAAACTTGCCCGTCTACGATAACTCCTCATAAAGTAGCGATGTGACCAGGACACCGTCGTAATGAAGACAAGCAAGAGGTATAGCGCCCCATAAATGCCGGCCTCAACGCGTCTGACAATCATACCAGCGTTCGCATCTGGATTGACATGTGTACCCAAAAGTCCTCCAGCAATGGCTAGTGCCAAAGCTATCACAGCAATCAATCCAGCGAACCTGAGGAGACGAGTCACTCGAATATCTTCACTGTATGTATGTTGGCCTCTAATTTGTACAGATGGGTATCAGTATACGTCCAAAAGGCGCAGAATATGAGCACGCACGCTAGACCCAAAAAACCGATTGCAGCGAGCATGAGAATAGCAAGGCCAGCATGGAACAGTAGATATGCAGCAATATACAAGTCAACATTTGGTTTGGAATCCACTGTGACCTCGCCGGCAACAATGAGGGCTCCTCCCGCGATGCGCGCTAAAGAAAACACAGCAATTCAGAGCAGTGGACGTCTCCCGAAGGCGAAATACTGACTGAGAGCAAATGTTAGCAGAAAAAGCCAACCAGCATCGCGTCGAAAAAGATATCGAATAAAATAAAAGAAGGATATAGCAGCGAGGGGCACATAAAACGCAAGCTGGGCTGCGGCAATTTGACCTCGGGTGTCGAGTGGAGCCATTGCTGTTTCAAAGGAAGGGACCTTTCCCAACTGCGCCGGTTGATTGCCTCAAAGACACCAAGTTCAACATTTGATGATCAGATCGTGATCCAGACCACGTGTTTGGTTGCCCCTTAGATAAGATCCCTTTTTTTTCTCACTTCACCAGCATGCAGTTACCCCGTCGCGTCCCTTGGACTTCGATCGCAGAACTGGACCAGGTCTGCGCTTGGATATACGAAGATGAGAACGATCTGGACTCAAAAATTCTCGCTGTCAACAAGGTATATCCCTCAGCTTGCAAAGATTCATTTAGTTTGAAATCTTGACTTCAGCTCACAGCGTGGAAAGTGATCACTGCATTGCCTCATGCCATAGAATCCACCCTTGCATTCTTAGTCGTCTTTTTGGATGACTCTGGGCCCAATAAAGCGACTTTCTCATTGTCTCTGCGACAAAATTATGCGGCGGCAGTCATCCGCCTCGTCAATGGTTTGGTGGATCCTTTACAGCTCGGAGCCTACGCGAGATCCATAGCATCTATATCCCACCAACTAGGTCTGCCATTGTGGCTTGTTGAACTTCGGCACGCTTCGACACATGAAGATCTACCATCTCTTGAATTACTGAGGGAAGGCGCTCGACAGGTGCGTACAATAATTTTCTCTTTCTTCTATCTTCCTCATCAAACATTTCCAACTAGTCCATGACGTGGCTCTTGCATAATTATTGGCTACCCACGATAAATCCATATACTTCACCCGTACCACAAACCACGCTGCGTTCTATAGTCCCGGTATTGAAGGAGTATAAAGTTCTGCTCAAGGAAACAATACGCGACGAGTCGTTGAGGAATAGGCATAAACCCGCCATCTCAAGTGTCATGAAAGATGTTGAGAGATGGATCGCCGAGGCCAAGGTAGCAGCAAATGTTTCCATTGGTGATTTAGGATGGGAAAATGTGACCATTGGTGACCAAGATGCCAAAGAACGATTTGCGCTGGAGAGGTTATCTGATGCATTGTTGGCAAAAGGTATCTTGGTTCCTCTATCAAAAAAGTTTGTGTTTCTTGGCATGAATCATGCTCAAACTGATGTTGAGTAGGAAGCGCACATTTCGTTTGGATTCTTTTCTTCCACCCGATTTTTCTGTCCAGCTGTGGTCTCCCCTTTTAATCCATCTGCAGACGTCACACCCCAATTTTGCGAGTGTCCTTGTCAATCGGATTCTCTCCTGTCTTTTGTCCGAACAGGCTGGTGCCTCCGCTAGCTCGACAAACTCCTCATTTCATACGTGCCTCGCTCGTTGGGCAAAGTGGGCAATTGATACCTGGGATCGCGATGATCCTGACATGGAGGTCAGTATGGGGAGAGAAGCGGCCGTCTCGTTGATTACAGCGCTCGGCCCCGAGACATCTCTAGCTAGAAAGAATGCGTAAAGCTTTTTCCCGTATCTCAACGTGATTACGTACTGACAAAAATCAAGACCTTCTGAACTTTTGCAGGTTCTTTGTGATGGCAACGAGGATTTAGAGGCTGCAGTCAAATGGCTCCACTCTGATGACACTTCACCTCCATTTGTGAGTTCCTTGTTAACCTGAAGCGCGAGTGAACTAGCTAAATCGAAATGCAGGCTTGGAAGGATGAAGATATGCTGGTCATGAACCGTCGACTAGAAACCCTCCTTAGCGCCACTCACGATGCGCAAAGGCCTGCCCAAATGTCCATTGATTCAGTCGATATTCCTAATTTCTCTGCTCCAGGATGGCGATTATTGGATGATCGCTCTGGCTGGAAACCGTGTCCGATCGGAGTGCACCGAGACGCTTTACTTTGACCTTCTGCAATTCAGTTTGGTATATAAGGTAGTATTATCGTCAGGGTGTAGAACTGCATTATTCATATCGTCACTTCTCCAAACCAGAGAATCTACTCGTTAAATCGACGCCACGTGAGAGAAAAATAGACAACAATGCCCGCACCGTAATTGATACGGTATTGGAACGAATGAATAAGTAAGTCAGTAGTAAGTCAGTGATATCCACACTTTTATGAACCCGTAAAGAACCAACAGAAACAGGGAGGCTACGGTGGGGCCTTCGACGATGATGCCTGCGGTTTCTTCGGTGCACCTCCAGGTCGTCTAGGCTGGTTGAAGTAGTCCCGGGACGCGGTGCTAGGGGAAACATCGCTACCACCACTGCCACTTGGCCCTTCGCTTTGCAAATCGTATGAAGTTCTTGGACCATCCTCGGCATACCGAGGTGGCAGTTCCACAACCTCCGTTCCGGTTTCGTGATAGACGGTGACGGGTGCTCTTCCACCGTCGTGATGTACCACGTACACCTGACCAGATTGAACGCGGGAGCCTCCGCTTCCAGCCTGCGATGGTGCTATGGATTCATGAGCAACAGAGGGTGCGTGGTTGTTCGCATATTCGTTCATAGAGGTCGGAGATGTAGCCCCACGATGTGAGCGCAGGTCTTCGCCAGGCATAGAGAATGGTTCCACTTGATAGTTACTTCCGCTGTGACCTACTGGAGGGTGCTGTAATGGGGTCCCGGTATAGCCAGTGTCCAGTTGTAGAGGAAGCGGGGTTGACGGAACTGGCCGGTATTGTGCGTTGTGAGACAAGGGAAGAGAGACTCCAAGGGGCATAAATTGCTCCTCTGCTTTCTTACGTTGTCTTCGTTTGACGAAGAAGAGGGCAGTCGCCAGGCCTGCAAGTAGCCCGACGACGAGACCACCCACCCCAGCACCGACGGTTGCTGCAATGGGTGCATGTCGTTTACCACTGAACACATGATTGCTGAGAGGTAAAAATAAAAGGATACAAGAATACTTACCTATTTGTCGTGGTCCCTTCGGCTAGACAGGCAGTTGAACCTCCACCTCCGCTATGAAGAGGTCCATAAGACCAGAAATTGAAATCGGCGTCGACGACACTGATAAAAAATGGAGAAGCCCATGATAGTTCTACCGTCCAGTTGACCGTCTGCATCTCATTAAAAGTGAGGTTGTATGGTGGATGCAACGCCGGCGCGACCTAGGAACATTTTATAGTGATCAATGGCGTAGCTAAAGTAAAGGCCCACAGTCAAAGTATATGGCGGCGTCCCATTTTTGGGTGTAACGGAAATATCAGTACACTGATAATGCTTGTTGATCAAAGATATATTGGATACCAAATGGCAAACGCTGCTGACCTGGTCGATCCAACCGTATTGGGATAATGGACCATTTGCTACTTCGGCATCGATGTCTAGTGGTCCAAGGGGGAAAGTAACGTTCGAACAGGAAGGCGTACTGGTTGTATTGGCTATCATCGAGTATGTGGCTTGGCATCCACCCGTGTACCCATTCTTGTCAAACTGACAAAGGCTTTTTAATATCTAGGATAGTCTCCTGACCACCATGAAAATTCATACCATGCATATCTGATACTGATAGATGGATGAGCGATCAACTGGTTCGTGTGAGGGTAACAGTGGACTCACCAAGGTCCCTGGAGCAAATGGAACCTGCCAATCCTACGACATCCAGTATCAGACAGATACGAGAGAGCCCAAAAGACCTACAAATGATAGGCTATCGCCTGCTGCCACCACAAATGGAAACACGAATGCACTAACAGCTGGGTGAGGAGGAGTGATGACTAGAAGATGAATACTCACGAAGTATAGATTTGGAGGTAGTACGGAGCTGTTGGGCTGGGTCTGAATGAACAACGTGAGTGTCCGGAAGTACAGGCAGTGCGTGCCCACAAACCCAGTTGCAGCCGAGGTCCGATCCCAGGTTATGTGGATCGTTTCGCATTGAGCTATTCATGAAAATAAGTGCACATGCGCGTGACGATATGGCAGCAGACCCACTTGTCACTGGGATAGTAATCGGTTCAGAAGACGGAGTATAGTCAAAGAAAAACGACTGGAAACCGCTGATCAGGAAGGCGGCAATGATAAAACAGGAGATACAAACCTGGTCCATAAATTTTGCCGAGGCTTGTGTCCAGAGGGAGGCAAACGACCAGAAAGTCGTCTTCCAGAGGCATCTCGTGCGAGTGACCATGCTACTATGTCTGCCGAACCTTTTTGGGCGGAAGATGGAGGCTACAGTAACCTGCCGCCCCTGCCGCCCTCATCCTACACGTGCTAGGGGCGATGCCGAAAATGTCCCCTGAGGGCTCCTGAATGCCAGACGCTAGAGCCTAGTAGAGCCTTGAGGGAGATCAGATCTTGTCAGAGATCTCCGACGCAGTACGTGATGCGCCGTTGATGCGCCCAGTCAAAGCACCGTGCTATGGCGCAGAAGCAGACAAGCGGTGCAACTTTAAAAATAATCGAAAATGGGTAAACCACTGATTCTAGATCTCAATATAAAATACAAGTACATACACGGACGGGCAAATATCGACATAAGTACGTAGGTAGGCAGAGGTACATAGCTGAGATGCATTATAGATAAAACATGGTGTCCTTCAAGACAGGTCCCGAAACGCCATTATTCCACAGCTTCCGAGCTTCTTCCATAACAAGGCTTTCCGCATTGACATCATTTGGATTGACGGCAGTGATGCCCTGAAGTAATTTATGAATGTAACATCTTCCGCGCTCACAAGCCATATCTGCATAATAGGCGGGAGATGCTAGACTGACGGCCTTCGTAGCGCGGGAATACAGATAGCTGATATGGTTTGTTAGCGTCTGAAGCTCGTCCGCTTTGAATCCGATATCATCGTGAACGACATAATAGTGTGTTGGCCTCGTTGTCCCGTGGAGGCCAGCATGAGCTATGACAAACGAATCAGCGAAATCTCCTGGAAACCGAATTGACCGCTTACCCTGCAAGAAAAAGTCAAAGTTGTACACTGCAGTCACACCGCGATCCACAACGGTTCCTGGCTTTGGATTCCCGTTGATGTCGGCGCCGGCCGCGTCTGTAGGATAGAAGCGTGTGTGATGTCGCTTCCCACAAACGACAATAGATAGCTTAGGAAGGTACTTCTGTTGGGGGGCGTCGAACTTTCGGAAAGCAGCTCGAATCGCAGGCATCTCCTCTTCAACGACGGTCATGAGTTGACCCTGACGAAAAGCTCAATTGTGTGATCGACTGAAAAGTGAGAGTGACGTGCCTCGGATACCCCATCACGATACACCAATACGCGATCAGGAAGTCTCCTGTTCCTAGAGCGGAACAGAGTTAACCGTTCAAACATCATTGCCGCAAGATTTGTGACCATCTTTTAGAACTAAGCATGAGGCCCAGGATAACGATCAGACCATAAGAAACGCTACCTCTTTCTTGGACTCTTGCAGCTGCATGCTAGCGGGAAACTGCGCAAAGAAGGAATCGACGCTGGCGACAACCGCTGCAATTGAAGGTGTTCCTCTGACACTGCCAGGGCCAGGGTGGGTCACATCGATACCAACTAGCATTGTCGGTGCGGCATGGAGCCACTTCATACCTTCCTTATCCAAGGTGTGACTGAAAAGACCGTAAGTTAACCGATATTACTTTCTGCAACACCTTACTTGGCACCACCAGTCTTAATGTTGACCTTCAAAGCGACGTTTGCAAAATATTGCATTTGACCTATCAGGATAGTCCATTGCCGCCTTGGGTGATTTAAAGCGCCTACGTACCTTTTTCCTTCCTTATCTTCGCAGCGTGCACACACACTGTAGGAACATCCAGATAAGAGTCACAGAGATGTTTCAATCCAGAGTAAACATGCTTGTCGCCGTTTGAGAGAATCACCATGACAAAATTGGGTTTCTGTGGATACGTGCGCAACGTAGCTCTTATCTTGTCTATCGCTTGAGCTCTGATGGGATCGGTACGCAGAGGGAGTGCGGCGGATAAACATGCCACTGGGTACTCAACGGTCATGCCACTGCTCTTGCACATATTTATGAATCCATTGATTGTCTGTTTCAGCTCCGGGTCATTCGGGCCGGAGAACTCATCTCGGGAGTTCCCGTCAGCGATGAGTAGAACGAGCCAACGAGCAAGCTTTCCGCCCTTCAAGAACTTGACGTTTCTTAAGTTCCAACTGGCTTTGTTGGCGTCGACGTCTGGTCGTCCGACGCTGTAAGTAATACTTGGAGTTGGGAGAATCCGCCCCGGAACAACGGTCATTTCTGGCCCGATGCTGATACCAAACGCACCTAAAGGTGCTGCGCCCTGACGGAAACCAAGTTCGTTGAGCCCTGCGTTCATGATCATAGTCGCATTGATATTCGGTGGCTTGGCAGCTGCCTTGATCATCTCCGCGGTGTTTTCGTCACTGAGCTTGCCTTTAAAAGGCTGATTGGGCAAAATTTCACAAACTTCAGGGGGAAGCAGGTTTGCTTTTTGGCCACCGACATCGACGAGAGGAAGGTTGGGGAATCGGATTTTATAGCGATACTCTACAACAAAATTCCAAATCATTAGCAAAGGTAAGCAGCTAACTTTTAATTACGCACTCTGAGAAAAGTATTGTTCGACGTTGACCTTTCCACGCAATTCTTCGCAGTCAAAAGTATGCTGTTTGGGTAACAGATGCGAAACGCTCTTGACCGTCTTCTTATAACCGAGATGTGTTGTCTTCACTCGGACGCCTTTGACAAATGCAGTGTATCTGGCACCGAAGCTAGCGTTGCTAAATGCCATCATAGCTTCCGCAAGGTTTCCAGGCACTTAGAACTTATAAATATGGTGGCACCAACGAGGAACTATGGCTTACCGTAGAATGCAGTCGTACATACTGCGAGAGAATGTTAGTTATAACAGCGATTTCTTGCTGTGGATGCTTACCGTTGACATTTACCATCAACTGGCTGTGGCTAGGACGCACAGACGAATAGAACCCCCTCCAGGCTTGAAGACCTCCGCCAAGAGGCACCGGGGGTGCAGCTGCTGCGAAGAAAAACCTGTTTCTACCAACAAGGACACCACCACCTTGCGAGGCCCGGTTAGGATGTGCAGCCATGACTATATTAAGGGCAGATATGATTGGAAGTATGTCGTAGCCACGATACTGTGGTTGTCCAGCCAAATAGCTTTGGGAAACCGTCAGCAAGGAAATGGCATTTTGTTGATTGACTCACTTCAGTAAGTGTGATGTATCAATATTCTGTATGAATGTTATTGTTAAAGTGTACTCTTTGCCATTAGGGCCAGGGTGGGTCTCGTCCTCGTCGTAATAGGGAACTCGAATTACTATCGGCTCGACAAGCTTCTTTGAGGCAATGAGCTTGGACGAATGATCATGGGCGACAGTTCCTTGTAGTCCGCATCTAGACCAGTCTGCGGTTTTCTCTGCGAGTTGGAAGATCCGACGTTTGACCCGGCGGTTTGCAGATCCAGCAGTAGGTGAGATCGCGACGTCATACTCATACAAAGACGCCTTTGGAACTTTTACAGGAAAGAAGTTGGCGCGTAGCTTGACTTGCTTTCCTTCCTTTCCGAAGCCAGGGCGAAGTGGTAAGTCATTTGAGTTTATTTTGATAGAGCGGAATGAGTCGACGAGAGCCTGTTCGGAGCCGTCCGTCAAACGACGGTCAATGTTGGCTGGGGAACCAGGAGAAAATACACTATACACTATTGAGAAGAAAAGGACTGAGTATTGGTAGCGTGACTCACCCACCCTGGTCCCGTTGACCAGCGCCCCCACCATAGCCACCGCGACCCCGGTCGAAGCCCCCACGTCCACCAGGAGGTCCCCCGCGACCACGACCTCGTTCTCCTCTATAACTCATCGTTTAACCGAAGGAATGGGAATCCCTTGGAAAGCACTGAGAATGATGATGACAGTATGAAGTTGAGAAATGATTTGCCGCCGGGTCCGAATCATGACTTTGACCCCAAAGAGGCGTGGCCATCGTCATACAAATAACATCATCGGAATGGCATGGCGCGGCCTGCAGCGGATACCCTGCGTTCTCTTCCTCGTACCCCCATCTTCTCCTCTACTCCTCATTGTTTTCTCTACAATACATGAAGCTGAACAGGTTGGTCTAGAAATCCTGTAGACTGCGTCTCTTTAACCGTCCTGACAGTCCTGTACCACAATCACTGCCTAAAGAATGCGCCAAGGCTGCCAGCATATGTTCGTTTATTTTCAGTTTGAGATAAACACTGCTGTAACTGACACTTCACAGTCAAGTCTTTCGTGGACAGTGGAAATGACGGGCTTGATGGTGTCATTCCCCGACGTGTCCTCGAGAACGCCAAAGGATTCGCCATCTTCACCATCTTCAAAGCTGGGTTTCTTTTTAGCGCGCGGGCAGGCAGCGGAATTGTTATTGCAAGGCTGGATGATGGAAGTATGCATTTCGACACTTTGGTTACATCTTCACCTATCTTAGCGTCTTTACAGCCTGGTCTTGTCCTAGCGCCATAGGCACCGCCGGCGTTGGTTTTGGGGGTCAAGCAGGAGCTGAGATGACCGACTTTCTCATCGTTTTGAATTCAAGATCGGTAAATAACTGAGCTTCCTTGGTTGTTTGATTACTAATGTGTGTTACAAGGCTCTTGTGAGTATAGTTCCTGTGTCCTGAACGGGGCAGAATCTTTGACCGCGCTATAGAAAACGTTTATGGCAGCAGGATCTTTAACTCTTGGTGGTAATATGAGGTTCGTCGTCGATTCTGTCGGAAATTCTTATTGATTCTTATTGCTTCCTTTCATTGCAGTCTTGCCGTTGGACCTCTGGGAAGGAATGGTGAAGCTGGTAAGATCCTTGTCATCATGTTGAGTCCACCTATCCAACACACCGATCAATACAGTTGGCTCGTTAAACACCAGCGGAAGAGTCGCAGCCATGTACAGCTATTCTAAAACGCGAGGCTTGTTTGGCGGCCTTTCCGTTGAAGGTAAGAAATCTCACAAACCGCTGACTCTCCTAACCCAATGGTTTTAAAGGTTCGATCATCGTCGAGCGGCAAGATGCCAACGTGCAGGCATACAATAATCCTAATGTTACCGTCAAGCTTTTGCTCAGTGGTGCCATCTCCCACCCGCCATGGATAGCTCCGTTAATTCAGACATTGGAAGCATGTACGGGTCTTCCGGGCAACAGACAATGGATCGAAGACGGCGGACGACCATCCGCTTATGCCTTCGGTGGAGTCGGCAGTGGGGGATTACAAACTCCGTCCTATCTGAAGAAGAAAAAGAAAGCCGACAAGTCCATGTTTCCTCCGGAATCCTGGGGTCAGGAGACGACCTCTGGGTCCTATTTTACCGAGTCTGATCCCCCAAGTAACCGATACAACTCAAGCAACTTCGCACCAGATGATACTTGGCAAAGAGGCCGCGATACATCTGTGACTAGTTTTCCCACCCATTTTGATTCGGATTTCACACCAGAGGACTCAAAGAGGCCGACTCATCGAATTAGCCAGTCACTACCATACGCGCCAAAGACACAGGCAACGAACGATTGGTTCGATTCTTTGGACGAACCAAAGTACTCTACATCGCCTACTGGCATACATCATAGCAGATCCATGAGCTTAGCTTCACCGGCGAACTCTAAACCTTTATCTAGAACATCGTATGGCTCGTCGGCGTCAATCTTCATATCACCGAAACCGGAGCTGAGCAAACCCTTGTTGGAAGGAGTTGCTCGCGCCATTGCTCTGTATAATTTCAATGCAGTTGAGGTGAGCGTCTCGGCACTGACGATCCGGCTAGGTAACCGATATTATCTGCCCTTTTTAGTCTGGAGATCTATCATTCAACAAAGGCGACGTAATTATAATTCTGCAAAAAAGTAATAGTTCGGATGATTGGTATGTTTTGCTTTTGTCACCTTCATTTGACTTCTAAATTTCCGGCAGGTGGACAGGAAAGATTGGTGATCGGAAGGGTATATTCCCTGCGAACTTTGTCGAAGTTGTATAACACACTATGGGATGGAAGGAATGATCTAATTGATGACATGTATCCAATATCTCTGTATCTACGCTACAAGGTAAATAATGGTTAATAGAGCTGTATCGTATAGCTGCAGCAACAATACAAAATGAGCAGACAATAAATTATCAGTATTCCATTCCATCCAATGGCTCGTCAATCTCGTGAGTACGTTGTCCATGGTGCCACTCTATCACGCGAGGGTGTGCAAGGACTCTGAAAGCAAAGAAAGTCAGAACCTGCTGCATGCCGGGACCCTGCGACTCACTTAGAGGGGTCAAAGTTGAGGACCTGTAGATGTTCCATTGTTGTCGCTCTTGAGAGGGCTACGTATGCTGTGTACATGGTCAGTGATATATGACATCTGTCGATGCCTATACAACACACCTTGACCCTTCTCAAAAATGTGCTTGAGATCAACTCTGACACGTTCAATGGTCTGACCCTGCGACTTGTGCACGCTAAGGGCCCAAGCTAGGATCAATGGTACCTGACGTCAAAAATCAATCGATAGTGAATTATTTAAAGATCGGCCTTCTCACCTGATCTCTCTTGGCTTCGACATCTCCGTTAGAGTTCTCTACGGTGAACTCCTGAGGGATGCACAAGATCCGTCTTCCGTTGGTGAAACGTACGACGGGCCATACTTGCTGTGCGGGAAGCTTCTCAAGACGGGCAGCCCGTTCTTCATCTGTCTCATCCTTACGTTCCACCTCTCCAATTTCGATATCATTGGAAGTGAGAGCTTCATGTTGTGTCTCAAAGTCTACCACACTTCCGACAGAACCATTGACTAGGTGACCTTGTTCAAGATTCTAGGTCCGTTAATTGAAAGTTAACTCAAACAATCACAAGCCTACCTTGATCAGCATAACTTGGGCGCCAACCTGTTATGAGAATGATGAATGGCAGGCAGATTTTTTGGAGGGTTGGAAAATTTACCTTTAATTGTATCAGCTTCGGTGCAACGAGACGTTCTAGAAGTCGATCCATTTGTTGCGACGATACAGCTCTCCCATCAACGTCAACACCGGGGCGATCTCGAGATTGGTAAGTGTGTGCGAAGCCATTGAGATTTTTCAAGCGAGCAGAGTTTGCTCCATCCACCTCGCCTCTGAGAGCAAACCTGGAAAACAAACATGAGGCGAAATGCGGCAAAGGACAAGACCAGATTAGCTACAGCTCCGTTGGCTCTATACCGTCGTTGTAAGTGACACGTCGAGTGAGGGTACGGAAAGTTTCTATAGCAGGTTTACTGAGCTCCCCGAAGCGCATGTAGTTGAGGATGTCCACAAAGGCTAAGGATTTTAGGAGTGGGATATCACTTCTTTTTTTTTATACAGAGAATCGCACCTTGGTCTTTTTGTCTGAACACACGAGTCAGAGTCACTGGGGGCCCGACGCATTTCTTCCAGCTCTCTGAATCAAATGCGAACGTCACCGGCATTATTTTTCCATCCCTACGATCCGGAACGGGGGGTAACTGGCAGAAATCTCCAGAAAGGACGAGCTATACAAGATAAATATTAACATTACAGTCTCGAATGGCCAGCATAAGGACACACTTGGATGCCACCAAAAGGTACTTCCATGGCATTACGAACGCGACGGCCAATGTATTCCTAATGGAGAGTTAGACGGAGTACGGAAAGTCAGAATACCACCAACAAGTTTGTCAAATAATTTGCCATCAAGCATCGAGACTAGATATCAAAATGAACATATATTCGCTGATAGAAAAATTAGCTTACTTTCGTCGATAATAAGAGTGTCTGTAGTACGCCAGCGTTTCAAGGTAGGCTTAAAGATCTTCTGAAATATAAATTTGTCCGCATACTTCTTTGCTTCATCTTGACCAAGTGCAATACCGGCCCATGAATGCAGCGTCGTCCCACCAATATTGACTGATGCGATTCCTGTACTGGCGGTTATAGCCGTTACATGCCCTGGCTTCTCGCGGAGGGACTTGATGATCTCACGAAGGAGAACAGACTTTCCGGTGCCTGTGAGATCACGCTTCATCTTTTGGGTGCAAATGTGTCATGTGAAAACTAACCTGCAGAACCTGTGAAGAATACACTCCGGCCTTCTTTGACTAGGTTCAGCACATGCTGTTGCTCCGGTGATAAACAAATTATCGAAGACCCGTCAGGAATAGAAGGCCCTTCCTTCGGTTCTGAAGGAGCTTTGGGGACCTTGTCGGAGAATGGTCCCTTCAGGAGTTGAATCTCAAGGTCCGAATCATCATCAAGATATGGTTCAACATGAAGGCGCTTTCGTTTAGATGCAGATTTCTTTGTAGATGATGATGGCTTCCGCTTCTCAATGATTTGAACGTCAGAATCGGAGTCAGAGTCGATGTATATAATTTCAGGTTTAGCCATCGGCGTTTTGGAAGTCAACTGGGACGACGATGCTCTAAGAAAAGGCGCTGCTCAAAGTGAATACACCATAATCGTTAGCAAAGAGGGAACATACCGATGTATTCCTGGGCTAATGTTCTGGTAGGAAAGCCTTTCTGTTTTGCGCTTGGGTATTTGTCGACCTACAGTGGCACGCTTAGCGACTGATAAAGGACGACGCGATGCTGTTCCACTCACATTTTTCTTGCACTATAGATGTTCTCAAAGATGACATAGCATAATAAAAAGACGCTCTCACCTCTTCCCAAGACGTGTAGATCTTTGGACCTTCTCTGCCGACCCTAACTGCCCAGAACTTGGGTTTCGCAACCATCGCTATCCAAATTGAAGGAGATTGTCCTGAAACTAAGGCAGAAGCTATAGGATTTCAGCAGGAGGATTACGACAAAAGATGTCAAGAGCAACTGTGTCTGACAAGAATTTGGAAGTCAGGTTTCAGTGGTTGAAAGCGAAATGGCGTTGCCTCGACCACGTGATGCGCGAACGCGCCGAACGCGTTAACCTCGGTTAACTTAGTTTCTTCTTTGGAGGAGTGTTGGAACATTCAACGCTTGATTAATCGCAACAAGGATGCTGCCTACTAAGACACGGTGGATGTACCGGTCCTTGGCCAGGGTTTTAGACTGGTAGCCGTCTCTCCAGTGGAGTCTGGACGTTTGATCATCAAGAAATCTCTGACCATGCCTTCTTGCTATCAATGTCAAATTTCCAGAAAGACGGTCACCAGTCTAACTGGCCCTCAAGTTCCCTCCTTCCTTCTTTCTTATTCCGGTCCCTTGCCTCATTATTGTGATGTCCTCTGATGTGTTGGCATGTACGGTGTGACTTGGATGGAGTACAGTCACAGACGTACATGATGTTTTTGCGCCCTACATTGAGCTACTTAAGTTGAGAACGCGTTACGGTGACATGCAGTATGCTACTCGCAGCACTCGTATCTAGGAACAAACGCTACAAGGACAACCACCAGGCTAGCGTAATTTCTTGCGATTGACCGACGTTCAAACTAAAGCAAGAGCTCTGCGATATGTGAACTAAAGACTAATACGGCTACAAATTTGTTACATATACTATGAATGAACATGTCAGATCTCAAAACATCACTATCCACACAAAGAACACCGAAAAAAGACCCAGCACAATTGAATTCACCTGAAACAAAAACAAAACAAAACTATCATGTTACCGGAGCATCACTCGATACTAGGTCGTCTGATGGGGTACCCGCGCGGACTTGTTCTGATTTCACAGATTTCGGGCGCCCAGGGGAAGAGGGTGAGGATTCAAGCTCATCAGCTGATTCGTCTGTTATGTAGGCAGTCGATGTGATGGAGGGTGAAGATGGAACGGCGACGTTTACTTCGTCTGTATAAGTGGTGCTGTCTGACCGCTGAGGCATCGGAGGAATCTCTAGCCGATCTTTAGTTGGCGACGACTGCCCTGCTCGGAGAGATGGATGGATACTCCCAGTTGGACGAGGTGGTAGCGGGGGAGTGAAATCCGCCGTCGGTGAGAGGGACGATGGCGGTGCAAATTTAGTAAGTTTGGACCCATACGAATATTGAGGCGTAGGCTCTCCTAGTGGAGTCGGAGGTAACGGAGGAGAGTGATGTGCACCCTGCTCATCGAACAGAACGCCGGCATTCGTAATCAGGTCCTCCATCAGAGAATCCTGAGCAAAATGAGGAACGGAAGCCAGATGCCACAGTGTGATCTTACCTTCCACGTTTGAACGGTCAACAAATCAACGCCCTTGGGAATCTCATCTTCGCCAAAAATTACGCTCCCGAAAACGATGGCCACGTTCTTTGCATCCATCTTGTTCTTATCACTCCTTGCGACAATCCGTGCCAGATGCTCTACAATTGCTTTGAGAGTTGCTTGATGTACTGCGGGCAAACGACGCATCTTCGACCTTAGAAGCATGAAATTATTGGATTGATGTTCGGCTTGGAATGAAGATCAAGACACAAGCTATCAGCCAAAGATTGCAACAACAAACCTAATTCTGATGAATGATGAATGCGGTCTTGGAGGGAAAATCTAAAGACAGGCTCTGGAAGTTCACGAAGGTATAGCTATAGAAATGTTTTCAGGTTGGGAGATTGTTTTGCTTTCAGCGATACTGACCTTGAGAAGGGATGCAACAGCGTAGATGTCGTGGTGCTGTTTGAATTCGAAGGCAAATTCATCCTTCTCAATATCTCGTTGCAGCTGACAGAGGATCAGGCGGTTAATGTTTCACGCTTTTAATCTACGCACCGATTGGACAACAGCATGTCGACCAGAAACCTGAGAATATTTTAATCAACATCCCAAGTAATATCTGGAAACTTACTCGATAGATCCCCTCAGCTTCCGACCCTCTGGAATCAATTTCTGCAACGCACATCTTGACTATCTTAGGAATGTCTCCATCCGGCAAATTTTTCGATGTCGCATAGCCAGCCAAACTGAAACCAAAAATCAGATCCTTGCATTCTCCAACAAGGCCATGCTGATATAAGACGGGTTCGGGTATTGCCGAGGCTAATGAACGCGGAATATAAGCCGTTACCCGTGCAACATCCTTCTCTGGCGAGATTCTGTCCACAGCTGAACGTGCATGGGTAGACAGCTGTGTTTGAGTAGTGGTCGTGGCTCTGCAAAATAGTCAGCTCGCACGCATAGCCGTGAAAAAATTTAAACCGACATCATATTATCGGTGTACTTCTCAAGGGCCTTCTTCACTGCGGCTGAGGACTCTTCGACAAATGTCGACAGACTCTGGGAATACATGAAGATTATGAAACTATCTGAGTTATGCCAACGCACATTGTATCCGCTTTCCAGTGTCTTTGTACGTCGTAGACGAAGTGTTTCCAACCAATGGACGCCCTTGCGGTACTCCTTGTCTATGTCGCATAGTTAGATGGCAACCTTTGCTTTTCGTAACAGAACGAACCAGCTTCTTCTAGTTCCCTCTTTGTTCGGACAATACGAAGTGCATGGTTTTCTTTACCGCCCAGTGAATCCTTGACGGAGCCGCTCTTGTCTAGAAAGCCGATCAAGGTATTCAGTTGTCGTTTGCCTAGAAGGGTTCAAGATATGTCGCAAGAGACAAAAGGGAACACCAGCATACCTTGATGGGCCAAATCCGAAAAGGCGGTGCCAGAAGACGGAGAACGATTGCGTCCAGGTGCACTACCGGATGGCCGACGATCGATGGCTCTCAGAGGTTGGGGTGAAGTGACTGTCGGACGCGCTGTTCCTAAATGATTAGGTTTCATTGATGTAGTGATGTGATGGGTATCGGAAGGCGGGGACTGGGGGGAGGTTGGTGGTGACAAAGCTGCTTTCTTAGACTCCTGGGCGGGGTGTCACGCAGTGGATCATCATCGAAGTACAATGAGCGCACCTCGACTTCGGCAAACTTCTTGATATATTTCGTCTTGAGTTTTGGCAACGTTACTTCAGCATATTCGTTATACGCTGATCCGGATTCCTTGAGATCTTCCTTGATCCGCTTCCTTGTACGTTCTTGGGTCTCCTAAACAGTGCGAATGATGAGTATGTAATTGAGGATAGGATAGACTTACTTTGACTGTGGTCAAGGGATCGAGTACATCGACAGTCAAGGTGGACAGAAAGGCTTGACGAGCTTGGGCCTCTGAAAAAGGAGCTCGTTATATGACGGTCGGTAATCGTGGCATGGTAGGACTGCGCACCTCTTTCAACGTTATCCCTGATTTCAGCCCAGGCAGTCCTCGAATTGCTGAGATCCGTCCGGTCATCAAGAAAGGAGTCAATACTTTTTATTTTCCGATGAAGCTTCATGAGAGAATCAACGCTATAGCAGCCGGCCTGTAAGCAAACGTCGCGACGCCCTCATAAAATGAGCTCACTATGACTCCTCAATACGTTTTCTGCGGAGAAAGCAATGAGGCAGATAGCATACGAAGGAATGGGACAGACCTACCGTTCATTGAAAAAGCTGAGGTATGAATCCGTCAAAAAGCGAAGGTGGGCATCAAAAAGCGGAATAGGACCATGAGCAGGAAGATGAGTATCCGACGCTGAGAGCCTCGACGAAGGCAGGGGAGAATCCATGGGATAGACTGCAGTCATGGGTGCGGTACTTGTGCAACATTAACGAGGACCTCTGCCACTCCCGCCACGTAGATCACGTGCCACGCGAAATTGAAATTGATTTCGGAAGCAGACTAACAATTTAATAAATTTATTTAAAGTAACATTATTTTGGTCCGTACAACCCATCTTTATATGGGACAAGAAACGTACTGTAAGCTCATGAAATCGTCGATTTGAGGTCCTGAGTTGGATTGTTACAACGGGACGCGGAACTCCAATAAATGATGAAAAGATGATGGTTCGTTGATTGCGAGGCCTTCCGGGTTCATTAGCTTCACCGTGCGCAACGGGGGCTATCTAGGGCGGAACTCGCCCGACCGTTGTGTTGATTATTATGTGGTCGTACCACGCTATTCATGCACTCAAGCGATGGAAAACAGGAAAACAGGTCGAACAAAGCATGAACGTCGAACGTTGATTCCGTCACGGGTGGATGCTTATCTACATCACCCCTGAGTTAGAGATCTGTTCCACATGCCGCCGTTTATTTACTGACTCTTACCGGTACCGTTCATATTTTCGCTTCCGAATTCCTGCATACAAATACCGTTCGTATTTCTGTCTTCACTGCGTCAGCCATGCCTTGGCATTCCGACGTTCAAGTTTTCGCGTCCGACGTCGCTTTAGGCGCTCAGGTAACCCTGAACAAGCCCGATCTTTGGTCATCGGTATTGCACGGAGTGAGTCCTGCGGCGTAAGTTTCAAAAATTACCTCTTTGCTCTGCGATTGACAGTACACAGTATCTACACCGACAATTTGATAATACCCGCCTACGTTGCCGCTGCATCCGTTGCGCTTCTAATACTTCATATTCTGCTCAGCTGGACGCCGGTGAGGCGCCTAATTTCGCGATTGCAGAAGAACAAGAAATTTCCCGACAATAACCGGGAACCCCAGCCAACGACACAATCCTTTGGTATCTTCGCCGAAGTCAGAGACCATGTCGTATTACATGGCGGGCCCACCATCTTTTTCTACATGGTTTTCAGATTTCTTAGCTCATTAGCTCTGTTGGGGCTTTCTGCTACATCTCTGGTGCTGGATGAACGAGACAGGACCCATGGCAATGTCGGTCTCTTTGGTAAATGGGGCAAAAAACATAAGGGGAAGAAAGAACACTCCCGCGCCTTCACGAACGAGGAATGGTTGGAAGCCTCTTTATGCTTGACATTCGTTCGTACAATCTTCCGCATGTCGTACATCTTCTCACACCATCATTGTACAGCTATACACATCCTTCCTTGCTCTCATTGCAGTAACGGCAAAACCCAGATGTAGTCGAGTTGTCGCCAGGCACTTCAATGTTGTGCTCCTGGCAGCCTTCGGAGTCTACTTTTATCGCGACCTCTTTCCTTTATTGACGTACACTTTGCCAATGCAAGATCCAGAAAGCAGTATTTTGTGGGCAAAGATCATCCTTCTTGGCGTCATCGCTGTTCTTGTACCGCTCATCATGCCCCGTGCATACATTCCTGTCAATGCCAAGGTATCCCTGTTTTATTCAGAAGTAATGCCGGTATTGAACGCCAGCCTAGAGCCCAATGCCGCTACCGAGCCCGGAACAGACGTCCCCTCTAATATCTATGATGCTCCATAGCTACCTCGATCCCTTGGTGCTGAAGGCTTATCGGATTCCTCATCTGCCATTTGATCAGCTCCCGCCCCTTGCAGATTACGACACGTCTCAAGTCCTCAAAGCTCGAAGTTTTCCGGTTTGTGTCATTTGCCTTCCTGATCTTTGTAAATTTTAATATCATGGCATGCAGCATCTGGATATATTCTCAGGAGCCAAAAAGCGACACATCTTTTTCGGTTTGATGCGTGTGTTCCGGTGGGATTATACCGTCTTGGCTCTGATGATTTTGGTACATGTTTGCGGTACATTTGCCGGTCCCATTGGTATCAACAGATTACTCGAGTAGGTTATTATTCGCTTGTATGTGCGCTAACTTATGTATCTTACAGCTACATCGAACACCGAGATGACGGAGACGCTTTTGTCCGACCCATAGTCTGGATATTTTGGCTATTCTTTGGGCCAGTGGTTGCTTCAATCGCCATTCAGTGGTATATATTTATTGCAGTAAGCCAGCCTTAACATGTTTCTATACTTCTATCTAACATGCTTTTAGACAAGGGTCATGGTACGAACAGAGGCCATCATAACCCAACTGGTATTCGAGCATTCGCTTCGTATCCGCGTCAAAGCTTCGACGACAGATAATCCTGGAAAAAGTACTGCTCCCACTCCTGATAATGCGTCTATCAAAGAAGACGCACCGTCTACAGAGTCGAGTGGGAGTAGCACTACTTTACATGGAACTTCCGATGCAGTCTCTATTAACTCCAGAGATGCGAATTGCGACGTCAGCACAACAAACCAAGCATCCTCTTCGTCAACTGAAGTAACGCAGGAGTCTGCATCAGGGCAAGACGCTTCAGCAACTCCGGCAGCGCAGTCAGATACAAGCAACCTAGTGGGCAAGATCAACAACTTGGTTACGACAGACCTGGCAAACATTATAGACGCGCGAGATTTCCTTCTTATTGGCGTTTATGTGCCTGTGCAAATCACACTTTGCATCTGCTTCCTTTATATAGTCTTAGGCTGGAGGTATGGACCCTTTCTTGTGCTATGCTTCATATTGACGGATCCTGTTGCAGTGCGTTTGTTGGTCTGGCCTTCATTATAGTCATGCTCCCGATTCCTGGTTTCGTGGCTAAGTTCACTCAGACGGTCCAAGAGCAGCGTCTGAAGAAAACAGACGGGAGAGTGCAAACGGTCACCGAAAGTAATGTCTTCGCTGTTTGTTGCTGTCTCTCTCTTAACATTTCTATTAGCCATGAATGTGCTTCGCATGGTCAAGCTCTTCGGGTGGGAAAAGAAGATGGATGATAAGATCGCCGAGAAACGAGATGAGGAACTGGTTTGGATCAAAAAGCGCAAGATGTTGGATTTGCTAAACGGGACCATCAAGTTATTTCCTTTCCTATTTTCTGAATTACCTCTGATCTCACTTCCTTATAAGCTTTGTGATACCGATTATTACAATGATCCTTACATTCGCTTTCTAGTGAGTGGCCCTTACTCTCAAAATGACGTTCATCTGAATAGCATTCAGTGTTCGTATCCTCTTATCTATCCTCAAGCCGGAAACTCACATAGCGTAGACTGTCATTATGAAGCAGAAGCTGAGCGCTTCGAAAGTATTCTCCAGCATGTCGGTCTTTGACATGTTGCGAGATCAGCTTCATATGGTTTTCAATTCCATCACAGACACCATGACTGGTAAAGTATCACTTGACCGTATGACAGACTTCCTTCGGAATGTACGTCATATTACACGGATAAGCTTTCTGTCATTAAACCTTCTGTAGACGGAACTTCTTGATTCTTTCACGGAGAAAGAGAATGCCATAGATCTGCTTACTGCAGACAGTGACGGGGTGGACTCATCGCAGATTGGCTTTCGGAATGCCTCGTTTGTTTGGTCTAACGATGTCGATGGATCTCTTACGCCGTCGAAAAGGAAGTTTGTGCTCAAGATCGATGATGATCTGATATTCCAACGTGGTCACATAAATTTGGTTGTCGGACCTACTGGCTCTGGAAAGACGTCATTGCTTATGGCTTTATTGGGTTCGTGGTTCGCAATCAGTTCTTTCATTTTCCTGATTTTTTTCTAGGCGAGATGCACTTCATTCCAGCATCACCTGACGCGTGGTTTAACCTTCCTCGGGATGGAGGCGTCGCATACGCCGCACAAGAATCGTGGGTTCAAAATGAGACCATCAAAGTAGGTCACCTCCAGCCGCCTGGCTACTTATGCTAAGGGTTCTTGGTGAAGGCCAACATTCTTTTTGGATCACCTTATGACGAAACAAGATACAAGAAAGTTATTTATCAGTGCGGACTCGAGCGAGATATTTCCCTATTCGAAGCAGGCGATCAAGCAGAGGTGGGTGAGAAAGGCTTGACTCTCAGCGGGGGTCAAAAAGCTCGAGTCACTCTTGCGCGCGCCATTTACTCTCAAGCGCAAATCATATTGTTGGACGATGTTCTGGCGGCTCTCGAGTAAGCATGTTGTGCATCATTATTAAGAAGTGTTCTGATCATCGTTACAGCGTTCACACCGCCAAATGGATAGTAGACAAATGTTTCACGGGTGATTTAATGAAAGGCCGAACGATCATCTTAGTGGTAAGTGAATGCCCTTGTCAAGGCTATTCATCATTCATCGACTATTTGCCAGACGCACAACGTTGCCATGGCCCGCCCGATAGCCAATTATGTTGTTTCTATCAAGAACGGCAGAGTTGCAAGTCATGGTTCTATAAGTGACGTACTGGTGCACGATACATCTCTGGCGGATGAAACAGATCAAGTTCAGAAAGCAATGGACAAAGTTGAAGAAGAGATAGATTCTCAGCTTCCCCCCGACGCAAAGAAGTCCGACGGTAAATTAATAGTAGCTGAGGAGATTGAAGAGGGGCACATTGGTCTGCCTGCGCGTACGTTCTTCTCATCGTCAGATCTTTGTCTCGAAGGAAGTTTAACTTGTACGACGGTAGTAAAATTCTTCTTTTCCTCTCTTGGAGGCGGTCATGTCTGGCTTTTCTTCATGTCTTTCATCGGTGGACTTGCCATCACAGAGATATTGAATGCAGCACAGACTTGGTGGTTAGGGCATTGGGCTTCACAATACGACGGTCGTGAAGCGTATCAAGTCCCTGTATTTTTGTCAGTTTTCTTCTTTTCAGGAGACCTCGCTTCGCAACTGATGTGCAATTTTCAGCTATATAAGCATCTACAGTCAGTGAAGTCGTCAGTGAAGGGAGTAATAGTACTCATCAAGTTTTTAGGTTCTTTTACTCTCGTCGCTGTATCAGTCTATGCTGTCGCATTCATGTTCTTTGTCGTCGCTTCTCTGCGATCTTCGAGAACAGTTCACAGGCAGCTCATTCAATCGGTTTTAGGAACAACTTTAAGGTGAAACACATTTCCTTCATATAACTGTCGCTGCTCAAGTCGATACTTAGGTGGCTCGACACAACTCCTACGTCGCGGGTTATCACTAGGTGTACTCAAGATATCAGAGCACGTAAGTCTTTTCTCTCTGTGTACCTTTCTGTGAATAACCTCATATCTAGTTGATGGACCGGTCACAATGTGGTTCATGTATGTGGTGGAGATCTCTGTGACCATGCTCATCAAATTTGTGGCTGTTGTCATTGTGACTCCGCTTTTCTTATTCCCATCGGTAATCGTCGCTCTCGCTGGAGCTTGGTGCGGTCAGGTGTACATCAAGGCGCAACTATCAGTCAAGCGTGAGATGTCGAACGCCAAGTCACCGGTCCTTTCGCAGTATGTATACATGCAATCTTCGCGTACTTTGTATACTGACGACACATACAGTTTCGGTGCAGCAATTGCTGGGTTAAGTAAGTATAGTAAGATGTACTGTCAAACTCAAGTCAGGCTAACTTTCATTCAGCATCTATACGTGCATATGGCGTTCAAGAGGCTTTCGCGCAAGAATCTTTGTCTCGAATTAACCGTTATACGCGAACCGCACGAACCTTCTACAACCTCAATCGCTGGGTATGCATTCGGATCGACGCGCTCGGAGGTCTCTTTGCAGCGGCCCTTGCGGTATACCTAGTGTACTTCCAGGACCGTACTGCTTCAACCACCGGGTTCTCTTTGAACATGGCTAGTAAGTCTCTCCCACCTTCTGACACGATATAACGTAAAGCCATGTCCGTCATCCAGTCGGTTTTAGTGGCTTAATTCTTTGGTGGGTAAGGACACTGAACGAGTTCGAAGTTCAAGGTACGCTCTTAAGCAGCTTATATGTCACTCCGGTTGTCTTTAACGGCTTTCACAGGAAACAGGTCAATATTAATCCCGTTATTTATTTCGTAGTTCCTGACATCTCTTGGTCGTCAGCTTGGAACGAATCCAAGGTTATGTCACCATAGAGCAAGAGCCCAAGCCCACCGCAGGAGGTGCCCCTCCTGCTTCCTGGCCGACGTCTGGAAAACTCGTTGTTGAGAATCTAACGGCTAGATATTCACAAGACGGTCCTGCTGTACTCCATAACATATCGTTTACCATCAATTCTGGTGAAAGGATAGGTGTTGGTAAGAAAAGTTTTCTTTTTAGGCTCTACCGAAGTTCATTTCTCCGTTTAGTCGGCAGGACAGGAAGCGGGAAGAGCTCTTTGACCCTATCGCTTCTTAGGTGCATCTATACTGATGGGAACATCTATTACGATGGGTTACCTACCTCATCAGTCAATCTTGATGCCTTGCGTTCAAGCATAACTATCATTCCGCAGATGGTCAGTGCACGTTTAATAGTAACATCTGTGTAACTGAAAACAGATAGCCCGAGCTTCTAAGCGGATCTCTAAGACAAAATCTGGATCCCTTCGATCAGTACGACGATGCGACTTTGAACGACGCCCTGAAAGCATCGGGTTTGTTCTCGCTGCAGGACGACGATAATGAAGGTGCTCTGAATCTTGATAGCGCCATTTCAAGCGGCGGTAGCAATCTCTCTGTCGGTCAACGCCAAATCATTGCTCTTGCGCGCGCGATTGTCCGAGGCAGCAAGCTCTTGATTCTTGATGAAGGTTAGACAATGTCTTGCATCCTCGGACCATCATTCTCAGCTGTTATCCACAGCAACATCTGCCATAGATTACAAAACGGACACCGTGATTCAGTCTTCACTTAGAAACGAGTTGAAGGGTGATGTTACCTTGATCACTATTGCCCATCGACTTCAAACGATCATGGATGCTGACAGAATTGTACGTATCAGTTGCAGTTGTCCCATAAATGTTGACTGGGATTGATTGGCTTTACTTTTCGCAGCTCGTCCTTGATGCTGGTAATATTGTAAGCCCGCTTCTTCTAACTTTGACCACCTGTTCAATACTCACATTCCGAAGGTCGAATATGACAGTCCCTCTGCGCTATTGAAGAAGGTCAACGGGCGTCTCCGAGCAATGGTCGATGAGTCGAACGATAAAGATACATTGTATGCCATGGCAGAAGGCAAGAGGATTACGCTTTGAACGCCGTTTGATATGAGTGTATATACTTATATATGGTGTTGAAATGTTGAAAATAGAGTGTATATAGAAACAAAGCAGTACACGAGCATTGTACTATGCCAAGTTGTCATGAAAATAGCGGGGAGTAATCAACCAAGCTTCAGCCGCGGCAACAAGTATTCCGAACAAGATTTTTATCTTCTGTAAACTTCGACAGCTTCACGACTGCGAGGAGGATATTCCCTGCGAGGAGGTGGCCCAGGAGGTGTAGCCGGGTAGTTACCATCAGGTCCAGGAGCATACTCGTAGGCACCAGAAGAACGGCCAGCGGGACTTTCAGAACGACGCCTGTAACAACATTTAGAAGAGTTTAAAGACGATGTAGGATATATTCA